>OX453305.1:25957598-27357247 GCA_949710035.1 Crambus lathoniellus | reverse complement strand
ACTACGAGTATGTTGAAATCGATTAATATCAACCCATTTATATTAGCGTCGTAGCATCTGAGATTGATCACTTCGATCTCGAATTGAGAAAAACAGATTAAGTGCAAGAAAACATTGGTAGGTATTATTTTAATACGGGATATGGTCATTAAGTTTGAATAAATTTGAATTAGTACTCTTTCGAAATCTCCAAATAATATTTCGTTATTCTCGTAAATATTTGGCAACTATTCTTACGAGTTAGGTATATAAACTAACTAGTGGTATAGTAAAAATGAATAAACTGTTGATAACATTTTGAACTTGCAAGGAGTCTTTTACAAGAACATATATTTTAAACAACAGTATTCAACGTGATAAAATGAATTTCACGAAACGTTTAACAACGAGAGGAGGATTTGCAAGACAGAAAGGACACGGACAAATGAGGTTTTCAAATTAAAATCAGAGAGTATTAAGAATCTCTTTATGGCTCACATTATAGTAGGTGGGGAGTTAACTTGGCCTAAAATTTAGGGCGGCCTTAATTAAATACCTTCTCGGAGTTGTTTCAGGCGTTTACACATTACAAGTTATGTGGAGCGCGTCTCGGATTAGTTGTTAAGGTTGAAGAGGATTAAACAGACGAGGGTCCTAATAACAAAACATGTGTCATTGTCAGCAATATGATTTTAAGTAATTAATGCTGCTGGCAAAACGGAAGTTATTCATGGAACCTTCTAAGGAGGTGGCGAATGACTGGAATACATTTCATGTTGCTTATTAAATAAATTGTTGCAACAAGGCAGAATTTTGAAGTAAGTTACCTAATGAGGCATAGACATGTCTTGTGCGTTCGTGTTTTTTTTTTAATTTCAAACACCATAATTCAGAAACCCCGACAAAATTCCTTTGCAATTTTCGTCGTTTTAAGTCTCGTCTCATTTTCTTCTTGTCTGACTCAGCGTCTACAAATCTAGGTTGACAGTGCTTATCCCTAATTGACGTCCCGACTTATGATGTCACTCCCGAATATTCTTTAAGGAAGAGTTTATTTTTAGATCGCCACGGATTACATACAAGGCTTCTGGTTACTCTTGAACGAAATTGTATTGGACAATTCTTAAGTTTCTGTGAAAGATTGCTGGTTTCTGGCAACGCTTATGGCATGAATTGGGAGAGGCCTTTATCCAGCAGTGGACGAATACATAATACAGAGATATCAAAATTAAGACATTATACATGTCGATAAGATTCACAGATTTAATGATAATGACATAAACGCAAGGATTGCTCTTGCAATTACATTCTAGAGTTAGGCGGCTGATAGCTCCATAGATTGTTTCGTAGGAGTTCCACAATAGAATTTATGAGGGTTTCTACCCGAATGATCCAGTTTTAAGAGCAGTTTTATTTGAAGTACAAATTGTGTAAGTAATAAAACACTCTGTTTAGGTTGAGGTGAAGTATCTTAGCTGTTCAAGAATTGATGCGATTTTCCGAAGTATTTTGGTGTAAAAGTGTTTTATTGCGAACGAAAACGTATTAAATTCAATAAAACTGTTGAAATTGCAAGAGCTGTTAAATGCGAGATAGTTTCTCGGTAGGTACCTGTTTGTTATTAAGTGGAGTCTATAACTTTTCTGTTGCCGTAAATCGTGTACCTGACGCTTCTGCTCGCACCACATTGTTGAGATTAATATTATCCAGTGTCGCAGACAATCTGAAACTTTGCAAAACGCTACAACATTCTGTTTCGCTCGAGCATAGTCTACCAGCCATGGAGTCTGATCACGTACGAATGCCATTCCCCCTCAGTGAGCGTATCGATACTACCGACTCCCAATACCTTTGTAATATTCTCGTCCAGATCTTTGCTCCGTAGATACTCTGAAAAGTGAATAGGTATTTTTAACTCGTTCCTTCTAACGTATGAATCACGTTTGGGGCGAAGTGTATCAGCGCCACATGTGACGCAATAAACATAGTAGATTTAAGGCGTTTTATTTTGTTTATTTGTTAGAAGACACGAGAGAATGTTCATTGTGTGACATTTAACGGAAGCTGAACATTTCGGGAATGAGTGGATCAATATAGGTATATTGTACTCAACTCACCAAATGTATACAATACATAAATACATTGGTTTAATGTAACAACTTTGATTTACGCTTTTTCTAAAAGATAGTCACAAATAACAACCTAATAAATAACACAGAATTATTTATAGGAAAAAAGTGAAATAGAATTTTATGTCAATCCAAACAGAAAAACTTTTGATATAATCTTTTCAAGCTTTTCCTTTAATAACGATGTGATTTCGAAACATAATATGTATTTGTTTCGCGTCTTAGGTATTAAATTTGTAAATATATTTTATTCGTAATGGAAATATGTTAACTTATGAAATAATTATGAAATGAAATAATTCATTTGGGTATTCAAGTAACTAAATATGTAATAAAAATATAATAAGCTTTTTAGAAAATTCCAACTACGCTTATGTAGCGGAGCAAAACAGGCCGCCCCTAGAGACGCTTTGACTAAAAAGGAAAGTCTTTAATTAAAAAGTCACGGCAGCATATTAATTAATTTTACGACCAAATCTTCCTCTTCCTTTTACAAAGATATCGAAATGAGGTTTTCTTGTGTTCCGTCCGTTTTTAAACAGCAACAACAGTGGTTGTGGTATATTAACTACTACAAACTCAGCGGGTATCACGTGCCAAAAAATGTTGGTCACACATGCTTTATGATTTAATAAGGAGGATGGGTCATAAAGATAACCCATCACGCGGGCCTAATACATTGGCTGGATTGGTGGTTACAAATTGCTTTATTTGTCATAAATAAGGTTATACGTATAAATTAATGTGGTGTTATTTATTATTAAATTAGGGAAAACACTTGAAAAAAGATTCTTAAAGCCTATTTAGCCGTATTCAACAGCATGCAAACTTATGGTATTTTTTACTAAATATAGCATCAATCACACTTAACATTAACACAAAAAACAACTAAGGTTTATATTTAAAAATATCCTCTATTAAATAAAAAGTCTTATTAATCAACCATTTTCTTAATGAAACATAAAAATTATATAATTTGTTTTATTCTCATTGGGTATTTTATTGAAAATTTTTATACACATTGAATAGCTGTTATTTTGGCAGCGCTTTGTTTTTGGCACGGTATTAAAAATAAGTTTATTTATATTTCTTAAGTTTCTTTGAGTTGCATCTTTTGTCTGCATAAATAAGTGACTATTTTGCTTAACACTGTGCTTTTGTGAGTTAATAAATAATAAAAACAACATAATAAAAATAATAACATATAAACTCTATACTATATTATAGAGGCATGGGACTGGCATTATATTCATTGATTTAAAATAAGGTTTGCAAGATATATCCGGTGCAATGTTGCATATGCCACGGATGCATTTTTTTTGTGCAACAAACACCTAAGTACCCACCTGTGGTTATTAACTACTACAAACACAGCGGGTACCACGTGCCAAAAAATGTTGGTCACACATGCCATGATTGCATAACCACTCAATGCTCTATGTTTTCAATACCCTGCCTGCGTCTGTTTTCCCGAATGACTACAACCCTGTTATTTTTAAAGCTAGAGTGAATAGGCTGCTTCTGGGTAAGCTAGCCCCATCTTAGGCTTCTTCTCAACCCTAAGGTTCAGTATGAAGCCAAGAGCAAGCCCATAATATATATAAAAAAAAAAACTCCAGGGCCCCGATCGCGGTATTTATATTAGTCAAGTGTCCACAACCTTTTCTGTGCCGGTGACAGCGGCGCTACAAACGTTTTTCTTTTTTTTGTAGTAATTTAACCGGCCCTGTCTTCTAAGAACTTCAGCCGCCAGCAGCGCTATGGTTGGACATAAACTTGACAGCAAAATGACATTAAAAAAAATCACGTTAGTTTCACATTTTGGCCACCGGCACAGCAAAGTTTGTGGCACTGTACATGCAGTTGAAGTGCAGTTGACGTGCAAAACAGTTTTTGATAACGCGCGGCTTTGACAGTGCGACAACCTTTTCTGTTCCGGTGATAATCTTTGAAACTAAAACAGTTTTCATACGACAGTCTATTTTGACAGCTAATTTCGTTTGCAAGTGGTTCCTCTGTCACGGATGTCACCGGATCAGACAGGATTGTAGGACTATAGGTTTGCGTGACGTGTGCGTCGTTATGTCATTACGGCAATACGAAGTCAAATGTCAAGACCCAAACGCGATGAAGACGCGCTGCATAGAATTACGGCGATTGGCCCGCTGAAAGCGAAAGCTTATTGAAGCAAAGCATATATTATTAAGTTAAATATTATCATAAATCTTAGTATAGGTAGGTACGTCTAATTATAAATACACAGCCATTAAAACAAAGCAATAATGGTTCAAATGACGACTGTTAATCGACAATCGATAGAACAGACAGTTTATGATACGTCACACATACCTACAACCACAGAACACGGAAAGATTTTTTCACTTTCCATGTTCTGTGCCTACAACGTTTGATTGACGATAATTACAATGCCAAATAATTAAACAAAAGCATATAATATATTGGCTTCTGAAATTCAAATCGAATGCACAGTATTACATTTTTTTTTCAAAAGGCAGTACTTAGTTTTTTTATTGATTTATAGTGTGCCCAGTCCTCTCAATCGGCGGTCACCCCTTCTGGGAGCCAGTCGATCTAACTTCATTCATTTCACTTTACTTTGTTTTATACGATTTTATTTTTACCACATCTCAATTCATTTCATTGCCGACCCGCCCGCCTTGGGCATCGGTATTTTTGTTTTTGATTTCAGATATGACCAGTCACCTCCTTTGGATGCTGGTCATCCCCAGTGTGCACTTCGCCTAGGCGGGTGACGCCCTGCGCCACGGCCCTCCAGGGACGTGGTCGCCACAGATATGCTGAAATACCCGTCCAGGTAACAGCAGTTTTCAGGCAGTGTTTAGTCGGTAAGAGTCCAACATAACCATTACAGCCGGCTGTAATGGTATCCATGAGGATTCACTGCCTCCTTCCCCCGTAGTCCGGAAGGTTGCCGGATGAGCGATTGTTTCAATAGGAAACGATCGGTCGTTCGACGCAAAAAAAAAAAAAAAATGATTTATTGTAAAAAGAGGGGTGTTGTAAGTCAAAGAAAAACTAAACGAAATGTACTAGATCTTGTAGAAATGCAAGTACTGACACTAACTCACTTATCAAAATCCGTCATTCAAGTCTACCATATGGATCGTATTTGGCAATATCAAACTTTGATTCCAAAATGGTGTTACTATTACAATTTAATTAGATATTCCGCTGATCACGGCTACGGAACCCTTGGCCTCAAGCAGCCTATTTGGGGAACCGAATTAGAACATTCCAGTAATTGCTGTAGGCCGAGAAATCCGATACACATAGAGCTCAAATCAATAATGTCAACCGTTGGAATCAAAGCAACACACTATTTGTACGCAAGTATAAGTAAGTTCCTTTGATTTGTGAGACACATACCTTTACCAATTTGTTAATTGTGTGGGAATCTGTAGGAGGGAGAAGATATTACATATACTTTTATTAATTGTTAGTGGGCGTAGTACGGCTGAAAATGATGTATGTACAGCAAAACTATACCGGGATTTGCTGGGCATAGGCCTCCCCCACAGAACATGGAATCCATAGAAAAATCTTTCTGTGTTCTGTGGCCTCCCCCAAAGGATCTCCACGACGATCGGTTCTGCGCTGCTCGCATCCAGCGGCTTCCCGCGACTTTCACCAGACCGTAGGTTATTAAGATTGTTAAGCGGTAATTGGCAGAAAGAGATATGTAGGTTATGAAAAATTTTGGAATGAATGAAAAACAATTTAGTTAATATCCAATCTTACCTGGCTACAGAAGTTTGTTCTGTTCAGGGATTAAGGAACCAAATATGCTATTCAACAAAATACCTATTGTTAAATAGCATATTTAGTTCACACTTCCTTAATAATGATAGACAACCGTTTTTTATACCTTTAGCATCAGGTAAAAGGGTATTCTAGTGTTTCCTACTGTTGTTGGCTGGCATGTTTTACGTGCACTGTTACACCTGATTGTAAACTAGTCATAAAGGTAATGACCTGAGTCGGTGTTAGGCATAACCATAAATCCCGTTAATGTCAACAGCGATAAGGAGTGTTTATCATTACTACTACCAGCATGCAGCAGTCCGTCGGTGGTGGTCGAAAATGTAACCAAAGTTTCAAGAAGATACTACTCGTAGGTACTCACAGATATTTAAAACTACTTTTTATGTGACTTTGGACGTTCAACATTCTACATGTTGGTTAGTTTGGTGGGCACAAGTCGACGACCAAGTCACATAAAATTAAAACGTAACTATATCAATAAAGAAATCGCAGAAAGGAACATTAGAGTTGGCTTGACTTTACTGAGAGATTTCAACGCTTTTTGTAAAGAAATAAGCAGCTCCAGCGAGAGTTGGTCAGTTTTTTATAGGATGATTTCGGTGACATTTCATATCTTTTTGCTAGGTATTACACATAAGTAATAAATACAGGTATACTTATTTATTTACCGCAAATGTAACTTTGTAATCCTATATATTTATATAGGATTACAAAGTTATTTATGCAATAGGTGTAACTAGAAATTATCATAGTTTTTATAGTTTTCCCTTTACGTGTGTACCAAATTTCAGCCCTCTGAGTTTAAGGGAAGTACTAATTCTATTCTGATGATCATGAGTGAGTGTCATAAATGCGAAACTTTGCTTTCGCTTAACTTCGGAACTAAATGACCTACAGACTTGAAATTTTGAAGTATGTATATAGCTTACTGGATGTCGAAAATTTCTGCGTTCTGGTCTTATCCAGAGGTTCTCAAATAGGGGCCTAAAAAGGCGGCGAAATGGTCCCAGTAAAGGATGATACGGCAGTGTTTGCTTCGCGCTCGACTTGGCGGGAGCACTGCCGTGCCCCCATACCGCAACTGTTCTCTAAAGACCGATTTGCCAATGGACTGTTCATCGACAGGACGATTCATTTCTTTTCATTTCTCCAGCATCCTCTTTCTATATCGATCTAAGAATAAAGAAGCTTCAAAGCGTTTGTTGTTATTTCCTTCCGTGTATTTAATAGCATTTGCAGTGACCGTTTAAGACAGTCTTGCAGACTTTCTTTTTAACTAAGTTAACCGATGGTTAAGCTTGATGAGCCGCGAAGTTACGAGGTGCAATCATAGCTCTCATAACTTGGAAGTTGTAATGGAGTTTCTACGTGCACCATACCACCATATTTTCAATTAACGCGGCAAATAATAAGTTGGCTGCCAATTCAAGTGGAATCAATACACGTGCTAATTACACGTCCACGTTAATATCTAGCACTTGAAAGTGAAATGGAAATATCCATGCTTGGTGTATATCTCAGGAATAAAATCGGAAGTGATATCTTCCGGCAGAGGACCACGGACAAAGTCCATAAATGTGTAAGCTGAAGTGGCAGTGGGCTGGCCACATCTGTCACAGAACTAACGATCGATGGAGGAGTAGTAGGGTCCCTTAATCGAGACCACGTATCGACAAACGGAGCGTCGGATGCCATCCAGACAAATGGACCGACGACCTGAAAAAGGTAGTGGGCAGTGGCTGTTTGAGAAAGGCGATAGACCGTGCAGCACCAGTCTAACACGACTAGCACTGGACTGTAACAGGCTGAGCGATGACGATGACTTAGGGCCAGAATTAATAATCTATCCACAGATAGGGATAGGCATGATCCAGATAGTTGCTAGCAACACCCAGGCAACTGTCTAATTCTATGTTACTTACTATCAAAAGCTCAGGATCAAAATCGATTAGGATGGCGTGCATTTGAGGAGGACTACACTCAGCAGTTGGTGACCATAGGTTGAAGAAGAAGAAGAATCAAACGTTGCTTAGCAACTAATCTGGATCATGCCTTGCCTATCCTTCTGTGGATTGATTATTAATTCTGTCAGTGAAATAAGAAAGTGTCGCCCGGATCAATTTCTCATGGTTAAAGAAGATTTAGTGTTTTTTGTTTTGACAATATACGCCATTAGTAGGTTGGGGATTCTTAAAACAATGGTCAGATTAATTTATGCTAGCTTCTTAGAATTTTGTCAGGAATTTGCCGGAAGCGAATCTGACTCGAATTCTGAGGGTTCTGTACAAACATAATTAGATAGCTGTACGTAACATATTTGACAGAACAAAAACATAAAATCTTTTTTTATATTTCTCCTAATTATGTTTTTTTTAAGTTTGTTAGAAAGATATGAACCTTTTGATTGACCTTATCGATCAATACGATAAAACTACAGGCTGTTGATTTTTTCTAATTTTAGCCGGTTCGAATTAAGCGAACTTTAGAAAATCTTTTAATGCAGTTTTGTTTTTTTAAAGATCAAATATTGTTTCCTTTCAGTAAAATGAGCTGGCTAAAGGATTTAGGCAGTTTCCTGCCAAGGCCACACTGTATCTATAATAAGAGTTGAAAATCATGACAGTGCCTTGCATATATATAATACCTATGTGAAGTGGGTTTCTTTATAAAGTCAAACATGTGTTTATTTGAAAAATTTTCATCGTCAAGACGTAAAGACAAACTGTGTCAAATACCGCACAAAGCTCTTTTTCAAAATAATATTCATGGTATTGCTCCAAAGATTTATATAATCAAATACGAAAGGACATACGAGAAATAAATGATGTAATGAATAGGAAAAATGTGATAGTAAAAAACCACGAGCCCTATAAGTAGCTTTCAGGCGGGAAGGCTCGTAGTTTTTTACTATCACATTTTTCCTATACTTACAGAATTGCATTGTGAATGCATTAAAAATAATTTAAAATCTGATGTAATGAAATTTAAAATGCACTTTACGAATTTTTTGTTAGAAAAAGCCTATTATACAATAAATGAATTCTTGTGTGATCCTGACATTTAGATTTTATTTCTTGACATTTTAATTTCAATGATTTTTGTAATGTGTGATTTAATGATTTGTAATTTGCGACTTTGATTTAGTGGATTATTATTCTTTTATTTCTTTTATTATAAACAATTTGTAATAAGGACATTTGGATGCTATATAATTTTTAGGCAAATAAAGAATTTGTTTTTGTATTTGTATTAGAGATTCTCTTTTTTATTTCACGGAACCCCAAAAACTATAAAAGCACTGTCCGATTATCACTTTTATTTTTTGAGTAGGCATTCAAATGATGGGAAGTCGTTAAGAAAATAATAAATTCAATGAAAAAGCTAACCACAGACAACAACATTCGCTTCCATACAAGACTCTATTAATCATCTGTTTAAAACAATAGACTGTTTCCCATGGTAATAAAACACAGTTAATTGTTTAATAAAGATCATAGGAAACTTTGCATTTATACAAAAACACGGTCACTGGGGCAACGAAAGTTACCTACGTTTATAACTCAAGAAAGGAAAAGTCCTGGGAAAAAAATTACAATAAACAGTACGGCCACAAAGTTGAACATTCCTGCTTAATTAATGAAGTTACTTAAGTATTTTAATTTATACTAAACCAAGGGTTTTCGGTAAAAGTTTAATTTTGTTACGCATTTCTTTTTACGGTTGCGGAGAAGCACTGGCCAAGAGAGAAAGAAAGAACCCTACTTCTTTCTTTTCAAGTATGGAGAATTTTTGCTAACAGACTTAAGACCGACTTATTCAGACTTTCTCGATAATGTTGCTTTGCTTTCAAGATGTTTGAACAGAAGAATTTCTAAATCTATACATATTATTTACGAATGACAACTAATTACTTACAAAAATTAGATTTAATTATAATGTATATTACTTATAATATAATATTTCTCTGCGTCTGCACGGGTGTCGAAATGTCTTCAAAGTAAAAGAAATAGTAGTGATAGTATAAGATAATAAAGAGATAGTATAAGTTAAATGTGTGATGTGATATGTCACGAAAAATTGTTTTTACTTTTAGTAATACGGACGGCGCGGGCGTATAAAACGGTACGTCCAATTTAAGTAGATAAGTAGGTATTAGAGGAGTTAATATTTAAAATAATACCCATTAAGGTCACAGCACATACATCAACTCGGAAAGGGATCGTAAACGTATCAACTCGAGCGGTTCAGTATTCTTTGTATGAAACCCCCTACTGCAAAGCACACTAATCGAATTCGTAACGTAATCGCCTCGCCTCGGGACCAGCTCACGAACCGCTTTGCGGGTCGCTCAACTTGCTATCCCCGCGCTTACCGCTAGTCGTCCACGCGCTCACGTCTCTCCGTACCCGAGCTTACCGCTCTACGCACAGTGGTCTGAAAATGAAAATGAACATCAATTTTTTTTTATTAATGTTTTTTTGTAATTTTTTTTCATTTTTTTGACATTTTTTTTTACTTATTATTTTTTTTCTCTCATTCTTTTTTTTTTAATATGGAACCACTGTGCGGCGAGCCGTAAGCGCGGCGTCGCCTAGCCGTAGCCGAGCCGACGTACCGATGCAAAGGGCCTGCTCTGAAACGCAAAACCCGAAACTTCGTTATACCCGTCCCTCGCACGCTCACATGACAGAATCGTGTGAAAGGGACGGGGCTAACCGAAGTTTCGGATGTGCGTTTCAGAGTACGGTCCCTGATCCGGTTTGGTTACGTGCTTGCGTTAGGTTGACGCCTGGTTGACGGCGAGGCGAAGGCGATACAATGTCGATCCCTTTCCGAGTTGATGTAATGTGCTGTGTCCTTTACTCTCATCTCATCCCTTGTTCAAGAAATTAATTATGTAAAGCGAAACTTACAAAACAGAATTCGGCAGACCATTACGAAATTGAAGATGAAAGCATTGTAACATTACGTCAACCGACCAAGCAATTAATTTTCGAATTAAACACGTTAAAATGATAGAAGTACCGAATACCAGCTAAACAGAATTTCCCTTTGGCCGGTCTTATGCGGTAATTAGTATTTAACAAAGAGCAGCCTAACAAAATAAAACTAGACAGGAACAAAGGAGCTTCCTCGTACGTTTTGGGAACCCTCCGGCTTTATATGGAAGGGGGATTTTCCCGCTTACCATCTTTCGGCGATATTCGCTTGCTCACGAATTATTGAGAACTATACAATTTATTACGAATTATACCAGGCTCTGTTTTTAAACTATTATCATCATCATTATATCAGCCGTACGACGACGCCCACTGCTGGGCAGTGGATTCTCCAAGGATTTCCACAACGATTGGTCCAGTGCTGTCCGCTTCCAGCGGCTTCCCGCTTGCCCACGGAACATCTTCCAGTACGCGTTCCTGTACAGTTTTATTATTTTTGTTAATCATTATTTTCCAGATTTCGAAAATCATTTCCTAAATTATTTGCTGTTACGATTATGATTCTATACTTTACTTTTTATTATTTAAGATACATTAATTGTGCCGGTAAGTGACATTACTTAAAATAAGTTAATGCCACTATTAAAACTTTCAATATGATGACTTTGTAGGTTCGAAATAAGACAGAAAAAAACAGCTCTTGGGAGTTTCTTGTCGGTTCTTCTCGTGACAAGGTTTTTTTTTTATCCACTAGGGGTAGCACTTAGCCTTTATCACACCTGATGATAAGTGGTGATAAGGCTGAAGGTGGAAGCGTACTACTCCCGGAATCCTCAATCACTGAGGAACTGGCTATCTTATCTCTTAACTGCCGGAACACAATAATGCTGAAAACATCATTGTTATGGCGTCAGACTAGCCAGGCGGACTAAGAACAAGTCCTACCACCAACCAAACCGAATACAATATGTACCCCCACTGGGAATCGAACCCGGGACCTCTTGGTCTGAAATCGGTGGTATGAACCACTAGACCACAGGTCTCCCATTTTGAGGTTGAGGCTTTGTGAACTGATGGCGTAGGTTCTTTGACATTCATAAGCGCTTGAAAGATCCTAGATTTAATGCCCTATTCCGACAAACCACTCTGTCCACCTTTTTTTTATAAAGAGGAGAATGCGATCTTTAGACATACAAACCACTCTGTCCACCTGGTTGGACGAAATGGACGGATAGTACTAGGTTCTTTTAAGCGCTTATGAATGACAAAGAACCGTCCAACCAGATGGACAGAGTGATTTGTCGGTCAGTTAAAGTCAGATTAAATAAATATTTTCAATTCATTTCAACGCCATAATTTTTTATGTTCGCGATTTTGCATCAGCAGAGAGCGCATACAATTTGTGCTGTAAAGAGGTCAGTCGGAAAGTTACCCGGTTGTAAAATGTGTACCTTGGGATATGCTGGGGTCCTAATGAGAAAAACAATTAAGACAAATTATCTGCTCATGTCGAATGACTTGTGGGTTTTGGAAGAGTGTTGTCAGGAGTTAGGGGAGTTGGCTGATCTATCTTTGATGTTACAAGAGATAGGGTAATGACTGTATACTGAAATGATCGTAACTTTGTCTTAACGAAAACCACAAAATTTGTTATAGAACATTACGGTACGGTTTTTTTTATTTGATGAATAAAATTAAAAAAAATAAAATAAATTAAAATTAAAATGAATAATTCCCGAACAAGACAAATATTTGTGTGCATGAACATGTCTATTTGTCTTGGTCTGGGTGTTTACTATGTATATTAAGTATGTATTTACAAACAAAAAGTATTTAAGTATATATTTATCCGTTATCAAGTTTTCCATGATACAGTTTCTTAATGAAATTAAAATGGGCTTAGATAATTGGTGTGAATGTAAGAAGTTATTTATTTATTTATTTAAACCTACCTAGGTTTGTTTTAACTCTACTTTAAGTTGTGAGGTTTTCTTAACTTCACTTCACCTTCATCACACTTGATGTTAAGTGGTGATGGCTGAAGGTGGAAGCGCAATATTCTCGGAATCCTCAATCATCGAGTAACTGGCTATCTTATGTAACTATTTAGTAATCTGTGCTTATGTCTAACTGCTGGAATGGAACGTAATATAATAACGCCCGAATTCTCGAACGCAAATCAAATTTGGGAGCGTCTCAAACATCATGGCATCTCTTTCATACGTTTGACATTTACAGCGACAGGGCCATGCTTGAGACGCTCCCAGAGTTAAGTAGCGTTCGACTTCGAGTATTCGGGCATAAGTCAGTCAGACTTAAGATGGTGGTAGCTAGCCAAGCGGACTAAGAACAAGTCTTACCACCTACCACTAACCAAACCGAATACAATACGGTATTTTACTGATTTTTTTTTATTTCTTTAAAATGTTTTTCGAAATATTAGCTACACAAAACAAGTTTTCATTTTGAATTATCTTGAATATTTTCAAAGATATAGGACTTCAAACTTTATAATTAGACAAGGACAGGACGCTATCTTAGTGACGTCAGTGGGTTAGTAGCGTCATAGTCACGCCATAGAAGATTTCGTTTTAGAAAGAGACAACTATAGTCAAAATCAAACAGACTATAATTCTTTTATTTTAAAACAGATTCAAATTATTTTTTCACATTTGGTATCCTTAATTGCAATATTTTTTAACGTCATCATTAAATATCTACATTTCAACAACAGTAAAATACCCTATTATGTACCCCCACTGGAAATGGAACCCGGGAGGAGGTCCCGGGTCTGATACCGGGCGGTGGTGTGAACCACTAGACCACAAAGGCGGTTAAAACATCAAATAAATTTATCATAAACATCAAATAACATTAAACGTCTTCTAACTAATCTATACTTATTTATAAGTACTAATATTATAAAGAGGAAAATTTTGATTGTTTGGTTGTTTGTTTGCTTCGAATAGGCTCCGAAACTACTGGACCGATTTTGAAAATTATTTGACCATTAGAAAGCTACATTCTTCCCGAGTGACATAGGCTATATTTTATCCCGATATTCCCACGGGAACGGGTACCACACGGGTAAAACCGCGAGGATCCGCTGGTAAAATAATAATTATTGAATGTCCAAAAGTTCAAAAAGTTAAGCTTTTATAAAAGAGGAGTATGTTCCACAAAAGTTTTTTTTTCTTTTCACTTTGAGAGAACTCAACGAGCCTCTCCAAGTGAAGAGCCCTCGCAAGCCAAGTGTGAAATCTTATCTGCCGTTGCAATTAAAATGGGAGTAACGGTGAAACGTTGTGTGTAACCACTCGACCGACGTGATGAATGAGTGGCTTCTAGAGTTTGTAATCGTTTGATAAAAAGATTTGTTACGGTACTTGATACTAAAAAGAATACGATTGAGGTGCAAAAAAGACATTTTTTATTCCATAGCTTTTGATCTTTAGAGAGTAACGACAATCCACAGGATAACACGGCCGCTAATTTAATTTATGAGCCTGTAGCTTAGGGGCAGGAAACGTACTTTTGGGCCTTACTTGGCGAACACTGTCGATTTCTTTTTTGTATGGGGCAATAAACATATTATAAAACAATTTTAAGTTCACTCTCTTTATAATACAGTTAGATCAAGCGCGGATTTCAGCGGACAAATAGGTAATCCATTTCATGCTTAAGTATGCCTGCAAAATGAGAATTTTAGGTGTTGTTTCATTAGCAGCACAATCACTTTTAACATTTGCTGTCTCACTCTATTTTAAGAAGTTTAAAAAACAGGAATGTCAAGTGCCCCTGCTTAGAATAGCTTTCTGAAAACGTTGATATGGAAGTCATTATAAAAAAACACCACGAAAATAAGAGACGAAGTCTATATCTGTGTAATGCCGAATATACTTCAGAAAACTATCAACACTCTAATGTTAAAATATTCTCTCGTGTAAAAATGGATAAATTTGATAACAACTTGTAAATTAAAACTTTATATCGAAAAAAACTAAAAGGCCGCAGTGATGGATGGACATATCTAACGACATAGCGGGAAATATACAACGGTGTGGGCATAATCAACGCCAGAACTAACAAATTGCACTTTGAGATAGTAGATACAAACCAATAAATTCGATATGTCCATTCATCAAACGCTGAAGCTAAAAGACCGTTTAGATTTAATGAGCCATCGAAACTAAAAGTAACGGTAAATAAAAACCAGCGAGCACAAGAAAAACTTTAGGAGTAGGTAATATTTGCAGGGCAAATCCTTTGGTAAAAATATTTTTTTTTAAATAAATATATGTAGCTTTCTTCCGCAAATAACATCACCATAACAGAACCGAATGACTATGAAACATCTCCAGAGGATGCCCCGGGTTGGGGCGAAACACGTGTAGAGTAGTGTGATCGGGGAAGGTGCAAGTTTTTGCGATTACTTGCGGAAGAAAGCTACATTATTTATTTTTTACAGTGGTTAGGGACTTCCGCCAAGTGACGCCTGATTCAATCAAATAAAAATATATTTTACGATTTTGAATTTATACAAGAAACTAAGTAGCTTGATTTTGATTCCACACCTCATTCAGTACAAAAGGAGTGCTATGCTCCTTTTATTTATTTATTTTATTTAATGGATTAACAGAGTTCAAAAGGCAAAATATGAAACTATTAATAGATAGGTACAGTAAACTAATTATAGATCCACATCACCTATTATGTAACAACATAGTTAGAACAAAAGCGATGAGCTTAAGACAAAGATATTAGTAAGATAACCGTATTTGAATAGGTACTGAACCAAATATTATTCTGTGACTGAACAGAACCTTAGTTAATACTAAGGTTCTAAGGTTCTTCAAGTATAATAATAGGCACCTCGCCTATTTATACTAAAAATCGCAAATAATTTGAACAAACAAACAACACGCCTAAAAAAAAGCTTCTAACCTCTATCTTGTATTCTGTGGTAGTAGAACTGATAGATAGAAACCAATAAATTATGTTCATTCATTAAACACTGAAGCTAAACGACCGTTTAGATTTAATGAGCGATCGAAACTAAAAGTAACGGTAAAAATGCTAGAGTCACGGTAAATGAAGATGTTATGGTATCCCATATCATGAGGAGATTTATGAAACTTTGCTTTCTCACGAATAGAAGGTAAGTCAAAAGTATAAGATACGGAAGATGAAAATCCGAAAAAAAATATAGTTTAACCCATACCCCCTAATCCAAAATGTGAACTGAATTTAGACCTGGGTGCCTACCATCAACATTAAGACAGCGATTCAAAAATAGCGCGATGCAGAATAGGTTCCTTAAATGAATTGCTTTCTTTCGTACTTACGTTACCATTACCTTCTAAAAACTGGATCGAAAATGAATTGCTAAATGTGAATGAACGAACGGTTTGTCTCCTTATTTCTTCTACCCGTCTCTTTCACTCGATTTTGTCATGCCTGGAGAGTGAGAGGGACGGGTATAACCTGCAGGCGTCATGTTAGTTCGACCGGGTTATAAGTCAAATAAGAGTTCATGACAGCTAAGCGGCTGTGACATGGCTGTGACATGTCGCTGAATCGCTTGTCATAGACGCAATAGAATCGTGGTACGAATAAGCGAAGCAGATCAGTTTAGGTCCATAAGAGTTGATGGTAGGCACCCTGGTTTAAAACTGGTGCACTGTCACTTTTATTTCCCAAATGAAAGACAGAAATAACATCAGTTTTAAACCAGGTCTAACTTTAGTCCACGTTTTGGGATAAGGGGGTGTAAGTTTGAGTGTAGATTTAAACAATTATCCAATGCACTATGGATGCCCGTGTTACTTTAGGGAATAAGTCAAGTTATAATATTGACATTTTCGAGTGAATTGCCATATGATAATATTTTATTAGTTATCAAATACAAACTTTGATATTTTCGACAGATTTTTACAGCATTTGGCTGTGATAAAATTAATAAGTTGGTAAATGTATATCCGCTTAACTAAACGTTCCTTCTTAAGAACAGGAAGTGGAATTAAAACTGATAGACTGTTACTAATTATTGTTATTTTTGAAGAATTTATCTTATCATTATTGTTTGTTATTAATAAAATAATATGTTAGCTATTTTTGAGTGGTTTTCAAATCATTTGGCTTTGATAAATATTTAAAGGTTGATAAATGTTAAGAATATTTATGTCGGACTGTAACATTACTTGCTTCAAAACAAGATGAGAATTTAAAACTGATATTTCTTACAATTTACGATGTGTTTCTTGATAATAGATAGTGGTGAATCATTCTCATAAGTTTCAAAAGGTTTTAAAAATGGTTTAATAAAAGTATCATCCTTGTTAATGTTTTTTTAAGGAATTGTCAATAAAGATATAAAAGCTAGCTTGGCGGTAAAACGAACAGTCTTGTGGTTCGAGTCGTCAGCACTGTTGAGTTAAGTATACCCCCCTGTAATTTTATATTCCTCTATTATACTGTTTTTCTTTGCTATCCAATGCCAATGTATTGTCTGGTAGATGTTGCTGAAGTTATTCTTTTGTTAAAGGGATATTCGTTAACTTGTTTATTACTTGATAATATTAAATTAATGTTGTCCTTAGTGGTTTTGTATAAATGATGTGAGTACGGAAATAATATGAAGTAACAGTTTATAGCAAATGCTTGATGTTATTCGTAAATGTTGTTTAATCTTTTATCATGAAAAGTAATGTGGTTCTAAATGTTAATTTACAATAAAATGTGTTCTTTGTCCAAAAACGACATTGTAACGGCTGCCATTTTTACTTACTTCTTTCATTGTTTTATCCATAATAATCGCACCAACTATTAATTTTATGAAAAAATCATTACAATTATAAACAAATATGGTCTATTCAGTTCTATTGTATTTATGTGATAGGAGCTGTCAATGTCAGATGCCACTCAGCTGTCTGTTTGTTTGCGATGTTCCGAAGTAACATAGCTATAAACCGCCGCGCGTTCCGTGGCAGACTGTGATCTGTATGCGAAATACTTTGATTGTAGTTTCGTGCATATTTATATTGCATTTCTTAACGTAACAACATAAATAGTCTATTGGAAGCAATTTTGTCTTACGCGCGCCATAGATTTTACTAAATTAATCTTCCAGATAATTCTGAAATCTTCGCGACGTAATTAGTCGGTGCCTTGGCTGTATGATTAAAATCCAATGACAAGTTGAATCTATCTATGCAAAAAAATTATAACCCTACTTACAGCCAGAATGTTCTGGAAGATTTTTAATATATAAAGGAGGATTTGCTAAAGATTTCTCCTTTTTCTGGTTTCTCGCCCCAACATAATTGGGTGAGTGTTTTGTGCGCGTTTTATTTTCGTGATAAATAAATTATATTCTCGGTGCTATAACCTCAAACAGCCGTTCATCAATTCTATTCTTTTACATATTGTTTTCGATGAGATGTTTATTTCGTCATCGAATTTATACTAATATAAACTGCAATTGCCACACGGTGAACGGAATACTAAATATTCCGGGATCCAAAAGCAATTTACAGCCTAATATTTCCTTGTAACCTTGTCGTGACCGGTACCTAGAAGAGTGGGTTGTCTTTATTCAAATACATTTTAACTTACACCTTTAAATTGTCCCTCTTGTTCTGTAACTTTTAATTAGTATAACAATAGCCGCCGACATGAAAGTTAATGTGCTCCTCTTTCTTTAATAGTAGCCTAATTTAAATGACAATATTCCTATCTCAATTGTAGCCCAGTGTCATACCCACTCATACACAGCGGGCGGATTTAGTGAACACATGTTCATACCTGTTATCGTAACATTTCAGGGTCGTATCTCCGGGCAACATCTCCCCGAGTCTCACCGGTACCTACCTGCTGTACCTGCACCAGTACCTGCCTACTTCGTGCCGCTCTCCACCTGCTCCTGCGCGCCTAACCGCCAGGACCCTGCTCTGCTCCGGCCTACCCCGGACCAGACCCCGCTGCCTCTAGGCTACAGCGACTTCTCCCCTCTTTAGGAAGTCCCTAAGTTAAGTCCTCCCAACTTGTTCTTTGCACTGATCCCCGAGCGACAGAACCCACGGTCTAATTGTGGAAAATAAAATACACTTAATTTCATATACCCTCTTTTATTTCTGACTCGTGCTCTCCGGCTCCTCCAGCCAGGAGCGTTTCAGTGGCGCCCAGCTCATTCAGGCTCGCTTGGTGATCAGTGCTTTATTAATTTATTTATTTTTGTGCTTCGTATGTGGGTACCTATTTTTTTTATCCGAGTTGTGTAACGAACGGCTAACCGTGGTGATTTAACTGTAATATTTTCTTTAAATATCAGCCTTTCCTTGGTTCTAAACCAGGAAGCCTGTGATTTTTATTTTAACCGACTTAAAAAAAAAAGGTTACTTACCTTTCCTTAATAAATATTTTTTTTTTTTTACTTTTTAACTTAAAGCCATTGATATTCATTTAACCTACTTCAAACAAGGAGGTTATTTACTTTCTTCATTTAAATTGTAATTTTTTTAAATTGAACTTACAACTGTTATAGTTACCCACATACCCCTTTTGTTACTTCAGTAGTGGTTGCACTTGAGTAGGCTCGTCGCGCAAAAGACTCACCTAACGTACTTAAATATGGCTGTGCGTAAGATAAATTTTCTTTCCTTACAAAAGTCGGAACTTGAATACGAAGTCGGACTTCGCGGAGAAACACCGGCTGATAACGTGGCCGATTTAAGGAAGCAAATTACAAAGATCTCTAAAGAACTTCCTTCTGAGGAGATTTTAGCCTCGCATTTGTCTTCTGCTGACGACTTAGACGGCATCTCAGCCGCATTAAACAAATCTAATAAAAACCTTGAATTATTAAAATCTAAATTTGATAGAGGTGTTTATTTGAGAACGGAGGTTATTCTTAACCACGTTTTTCATCGGCTCGGTAGAGTTGATGCAGCCGAGGACGCGTTATTATTGGGTGCCCTTGCTGAATGCAAGCGCGGCTTGAGGGCCCAGGACAGGGAACTGTCCACTTTAAAGCCTAGGGAGACGCCTGTCTCAGGCGCGAATGCGGGTGACCCTTTGCTCCCCGGTCCTTCTACTTCCAGCCGAGAGCAAGTCAACGCGACGGAGTCTATTATTAATGTTACTATCGATCGGGCTCTTTCCGATTTCACTAAACTTAAATTCAACGGGAAAACTTGTGTTGTTTCCTTTATTCAAAAGGTTGACGAGTTTGTCACAGCTAGGGGCATAGATTATAGTAGGGTTTTGTCGTTTGGTTACGAAATTTTTACCGACGACGCCTTGTATTGGTTTCGTTGTGCCAGGCCAAAAGTAAATACCTGGGGAGAGTTAGTAGCCTTGCTGAAGGCTGATTTTCTTCCGAAAAACTATGACTCTCAATTTAAATCGGATATTAGAGCTCGTACCCAGGGTGTTAACGAACCAATTGCTATATATCTTTCGGTAATGGAGGTTATGTTTTCTCGCCTCACGAAACCAATATCAGAGGAAGATAAATTAGAAATTTTACTTACTAATATTAGGCCTTGCTACGCTAATGCTCTTACTCCGTCTTCGGTGATAAACTCCATCGACGATCTTAAAGCTATTTGTCAACACGTTGAAAAAATACAGTGTCAAGTGGCAAATTTTGTTGAGCCTTCTGCTTCTAATATGTCGAACTTAGCTACGGAGTTCGTTTACCGCGGTGCTACTAGCACTCCGGTTGTTAATAAACCTTTTACTAAAACTAATAAGTCATTTGTTTCAGCTGTGAACAATGATAATATATATTGTCCTAGATGTCGTTCTAACACGCATAATTTGAAAAACTGTACTCAACCACGAACAATAGTTTGTTTTAAGTGTGGCAAAGATGGTGTTCGCACCCCCGAATGTCCGGATTGCAATAAGCCCACCAATCAAAAAAACTAATTGATCGGGATTGTGAAACTAGGCAGCTTCGCTCGAGATTCTCTAGTCGTTGCGATGAAGCTGAATGGAAAGAATGGTTATCTATTATATCTAATCTATCTCATAGTCATTCTGAGTCTCCAATCCCGGAATCTGAAATTAATTTTTCTCGACCGTATATTTCTGTTATTATTGGTGATAATCATGTCGTTGGTCTTTTAGATACCGGTTCCGGCATATCCTTACTTGGGAATAATTATCAGGAATATATATTAAATCCTAATAATAAACTTTATTCTTGTGACCCGTTACAGCTTTCTGCAGCTGGCGGTCAAACTTTTACTGCCTCTAAATATGTTATTCTACCTTTAAATTTTAAAAATAAAACTATTCATATTAAATTATTTGTTGTGCCGGAAATAAAAAACAAATTAATTCTTGGTATGGATTTCTGGAGGAAGTTCGAGTTGTTTCCGAGTGAACTCGATAGCCTTTTGCTGGATGAGTCTAACGAATTTAATATATCTAATATTGCTCTTGACGATCCTAAACAAATTTGTTCGTACGCTCAACTTAACAACGAACAAAAGGAAAACGCTGATAATATTATTTCTCAATTTCGTAGCATTTCCTATGAAAAATGTGGTTTAGGTCGTACTTCGTTGATCACTCACGCTATAGATACAGGTGACTCTGTTCCCATTCGACAACGTTACTATAGAATGTCCCCTCAGAAGCAACAAATTCTCTCCGATCAACTGGACGAGATGTTGAAAGAAGATGTTGTCGAACCATGTGAGAGCCCTTGGTCTAATCCCGTGCTTCTTACTCCCAAAAAGAATGGCGAGTATAGATTCTGTCTCGACAGTAGGAAACTAAACTCTGTCACTCGCAAAGATGCTTACAGCTTACCTTATATAACTGAAATCCTAGATAACCTTAGGGATGCTAAGTATCTATCTAGTATAGACCTATCTAAATCGTTCTGGCAGGTATTAATTAAGCCTGAAGACCGATGTAAGACTGCATTCTATATTCCCTCTAGAGGAACCTTCCAATTTAAGTCTATGCCTTTTGGGTTGACCAATGCACCTGCCACGCAGCAAAGATTGGTAGATTTGCTGTTTTATGGTCCTGAATTCGAAAATAAGGTCTATGTATTTGTTGATGACGTAGTAATTGTGTCTAATTCCTTTCAGGAGCACATTTCTTTACTTTTACGAGTTTTGGAGAAACTAAAGTTCGCAAATTTAACTATAAATTTCGAAAAATGTCAATTTTTCAGAGAAAAATTAAAATATTTGGGTTATATGGTCGATTCGAATGGGCTACACGCCGATCCGGAGAAAATTGAGGTCATTGTGAATTATCCTACTCCTACTAACAGGAAGGAAGTTCGTCGTTTCTTAGGTACTGCTTCTTGGTATCGTCGTTTTATTCCCAATTTTAGTTCATTGGCTGCACCATTGAACAAACTTACCTCTCAGGGTAAGAATGCAATTCCTTTTGCCTGGTCACCAGAAGCAGAAACTGCCTTCAAGAAGCTCAAAGAGTGTTTAACGTCCCCTCCGATTTTATCTTGTCCGGATTATTCTGAACCGTTTCAAGTCCATACCGACGCTAGTGATTACGGGATTGGAGCTATACTAACTCAAATTTTAAATGGCGAAGAGAAAGTTATAGCCTATATGAGCAAGTCCTTGTCGGCACAAGAACGAAACTATAGCGCTACGGAGCGGGAAGCGCTCGCAGTAATTGTGTCTATAGAACATTGGCGCTGTTATTTGGATAATGGCCGGAAATTTACCGTTTTTACTGATCATTCGTCTTTAAAATGGTTTCTAAATATTAATAACCCTACAGGTCGACTTGCCAGATGGGGAGTACGTCTTTCTGCGTTCAACTTCGACATCAAACACAGACGTGGCAAGGATAATGTCGTTCCAGATTCGTTGTCCCGTGCGGTGCCTGTAGCGGCTATAGATAGCGTCAACCGATCTTCTTCACCTCCTGTACTTGATCCCTGGTATTTGGAGCTATTTGCCGGTTGTCAAAATTCCCCTACCTCTTTTACCAATTATAAAATAAATAATAATAAGTTATATCGCTTCATAAAAACTATAAATCCCTTAACTAGAGAATTTGAATGGAAGGAAGTTGTTCCTAAAGAATCTAGAATTGATATACTTAAAGACTATCATGATAATCCTACTTCTGGACATTTAGGGATATTTAAAACTTTTAAAAGAATTTCTTTAAATTACTTCTGGCCTGGCATGCATAAAGATGTCGTAAAATTTGTTAATGAGTGCGATGCTTGTAACTCTCACAAACATGCAAATCATCCTACCTTAGGATTTATGGGACGACCTAAGGAATGTTCTAGACCATTCCAAATGATTAGTGTGGACTTGGTTGGTCCCTTACCTATATCTAGAAAACAGAATACTATGCTACTTGTAGTCACTTGTTGTTTTTCGAAATACTCGCTTTTGTTTCCTATCCGTCGTGCTACTGCCGACATTATAACTAGTTTAATTGAAGAGAAAGTCTTTCTTGTTCATGGCATTCCTAGTACTGTTTTGATGGACAACGGTAAGCAGTTTGTCAGTCAAAAGCTTAATCACATGTTTTCTCAATATAAAATACCAAACGTACGCTTTACTCCTAAATATACTCCACAGGTAAACACGGTTGAGCGTTATAATAAAACCATCATGACTGCTGTTTCCACCTTTATTGAAGAGGACCACAGGTCCTGGGATAACAACATTCCCAAAATACAATTCGCACTTAATACAGCCGTCAGTGAAGTCACAGGTTATACTCCGTCATTTCTGGTTTACGGGAGAGAGTTAGTGCCGTGCGGTTCTCACTATCTTGATGTTGATCTGTCCGATGAAATTGTTTTTGCGCCTAGGGATGTGTATGCTGAAAACACTGGTAAACTTAGAAAAATTATGGACCAAGTGCAAAGTTCTCTTATCAAGTCTCATTCCCGAAACTCTGGGCATTACAATCTTCGTCGCAAAAACTATAACTTTAACGTTGGTGATACTGTTTGGAGAAAAACTTATTATCAAAGTGATAAGGATAAGCAGTTTTCTAAAAAACTTGCTCCTAAATA
This sequence comes from Crambus lathoniellus, assembly GCA_949710035.1. Classification (NCBI taxonomy): domain Eukaryota; kingdom Metazoa; phylum Arthropoda; class Insecta; order Lepidoptera; family Crambidae; genus Crambus; species Crambus lathoniellus. The sequence continues at coordinate 27,333,359 of OX453305.1, read as the reverse complement.
TATAAAATGTCTCATTAAATCTAAACTATCTCCTCTAGTTTATGAACTTGAAGATATGAATGGGAAAAATCTAGGTTCCTGGCATATTAAAGATTTTAAAATAAATAACTATTCCTAAATTAAATAAATTTTTTAAATAGAAATTCTACAAAGTATTAGTCTTCGTCGTTATTTTTACCTTTTTATAGCAAAATTTTGTTTTAGATGTATTGAATAAATTGTTGGTCATCGTTTTTTACTTTTTAATCTGATTATTTTTAGCTAGGGCTTTTATTGCATAAAATTATACATAAATATAATTTTAATTAAATACATTTATAGCTAGGGAACCTGTTCGTTTGAATTGTGTCTGCATGAAGTTTATCTCTCGACTATTTTATTTTTAATTTCGCATTGTTTTAACATTAGCATTCTCAACGGGAATGTTGATTCAGTTACACTAAATAACTGGAATTCTTCTCCTGTCTTGCGATTCTTGGTCCTTGTACCGTTCTATTCGATTAGTCTTGAACTGGTTGTCGATACCTCTCGTCAATTTTATGGTGTTACTTTTACTGTCGATAACGTACAGTTAGCTTATCTTATTGTATACTGCTACTCTAAATCTTAGTTTTGTATTCGGTGGTTTTGTGTTTCTTAGTGGATTTTTCCCAGGCAAAATCCTTCTCTAAAAAGGGGGATATGTAACGGCTGCCATTTTTACTTACTTCTTTCATTGTTTTATCCATAATAATCGCACCAACTATTAATTTTATGAAAAAATCATTACAATTATAAACAAATATGGTCTATTCAGTTCTATTGTATTTATGTGATAGGAGCTGTCAATGTCAGATGCCACTCAGCTGTCTGTTTGTTTGCGATGTTCCGAAGTAACATAGCTATAAACCGCCGCGCGTTCCGTGGCAGACTGTGATCTGTATGCGAAATACTTTGATTGTAGTTTCGTGCATATTTATATTGCATTTCTTAACGTAACAACATAAATAGTCTATTGGAAGCAATTTTGTCTTACGCGCGCCATAGATTTTACTAAATTAATCTTCCAGATAATTCTGAAATCTTCGCGACGTAATTAGTCGGTGCCTTGGCTGTATGATTAAAATCCAATGACAAGTTGAATCTATCTATGCAAAAAAATTATAACCCTACTTACAGCCAGAATGTTCTGGAAGATTTTTAATATATAAAGGAGGATTTGCTAAAGATTTCTCCTTTTTCTGGTTTCTCGCCCCAACATAATTGGGTGAGTGTTTTGTGCGCGTTTTATTTTCGTGATAAATAAATTATATTCTCGGTGCTATAACCTCAAACAGCCGTTCATCAATTCTATTCTTTTACATATTGTTTTCGATGAGATGTTTATTTCGTCATCGAATTTATACTAATATAAACTGCAATTGCCACACGGTGAACGGAATACTAAATATTCCGGGATCCAAAAGCAATTTACAGCCTAATATTTCCTTGTAACCTTGTCGTGACCGGTACCTAGAAGAGTGGGTTGTCTTTATTCAAATACATTTTAACTTACACCTTTAAATTGTCCCTCTTGTTCTGTAACTTTTAATTAGTATAACAATAGCCGCCGACATGAAAGTTAATGTGCTCCTCTTTCTTTAATAGTAGCCTAATTTAAATGACAATATTCCTATCTCAATTGTAGCCCAGTGTCATACCCACTCATACACAGCGGGCGGATTTAGTGAACACATGTTCATACCTGTTATCGTAACATTTCAGGGTCGTATCTCCGGGCAACATCTCCCCGAGTCTCACCGGTACCTACCTGCTGTACCTGCACCAGTACCTGCCTACTTCGTGCCGCTCTCCACCTGCTCCTGCGCGCCTAACCGCCAGGACCCTGCTCTGCTCCGGCCTACCCCGGACCAGACCCCGCTGCCTCTAGGCTACAGCGACTTCTCCCCTCTTTAGGAAGTCCCTAAGTTAAGTCCTCCCAACTTGTTCTTTGCACTGATCCCCGAGCGACAGAACCCACGGTCTAATTGTGGAAAATAAAATACACTTAATTTCATATACCCTCTTTTATTTCTGACTCGTGCTCTCCGGCTCCTCCAGCCAGGAGCGTTTCAACATAATTATTTTGTAAATGTCGTTGTTTCTGATAACGCTGGTGAGTTTTTTTCGCCCGTTTTTCTTATCAGCTAAAAGATGTCCTTAACGGGTGGTAGGTAAAAAATTGAGGACGAATCAAAATAATAAAATGCTTTTAAATCTTTATTTGTGTTTTACTTGATTCTGGTCTTATTGAAATATAAGCTTTATGGTTTTATTCCTAGTTAATTGAACAGTTTACTGCTTTAATCAGAATAGTCATATTTCCATACTTTCTCTTTAAAATCTAACATCAGAAGTGCTAACTAAGCCCACGACCAATTCATAATATATTTTTTTTATGTTCTATGGATGGATGCTGCTGATCTGGCTAATCTACTACGCTTCGAACTACGGGACATCCATCGTGACAAGGTGGCGCTGCAATGCTGCCACCTCAAATTACGGGTCATCCGTCGTATCAAGGTGATGATGTCGTTCTTCTGTCCAACCCGGTGACTGGACTGGTTCCTGGTGCAAGATTATCGAAACTTGGCCAAGGAAGTTGAAGCCGCATGTCGTCGGTCAGTAAAGCCAGTAAAGCCCTTTGGGATCTGCATTTATTTAAAACTTCGGTACGAATTGAGGGTATCATTAGAAAAAAGTGTCATTCTTTGATTAACTACTAGCCTTAGTACTTTAGACATATAATACTATGAAAGATTTCCACTTCGAATGTCTAGAAAAGATTTAACTGTTATTAAGTGACAGTAAGATTTTATTCTGACAAACTTGGCCGATAGAATAGTATGTGGTGTACCAATTAAAAATTGAATATTATTATTATTTTTGCGTTTCTCACTTATAAAATGCATAGTATGTTCCGCTTTTTGTGGGACTGTGCGTTAAAGGTTTTTTAAATAATCAAAGTTTTATGGATTTACTTAATTCGTTAGTGGGTGAAAAATTTATTGTTTCTTCGGGGGCATCCATAAACATTCTTACAATTGTGGCGGTTTTTTGTAATTTTATGTACGTGGATGGTGCGAGACCATGGAGGAGGTAGTTTAATATTGACTAAATGTTTTGGTACGCCCGTTGTTGACAGTTTAGTAATTCGTCAGAGTAATTGAGACTATGGATACATTCTCCTGTCTCTGGGTCAGTGTATTTGTGGACTTTTTATGCGATAGTTTTTGTGATATTGAATACCTATATTTGGAACTGCGATATCTATTAACTATGTGTTTTTGTTTGGATTATCCTATAAAATAATGCCTGGTCTATTGTAATGTGAATGATACATATTATGTAGGTACGTACAATGTACATGTATGTAATGACACCTCACCTCAGCCATAGTAAAGTTTAAGTGTGTTGTTGTGTGTGATTGTTTTGATGCTCAATCACGGTGAAACGGCTGAACAAATATGGATAAAATTGGACAGAGATATAAATTATGCTCTAGAATAGCATAAGACTTTTTACCTCTAGAAAATATACCTTTGCCACGGGAAAACATCGCCTAGCTCACACGGGCAGAGCTGCGAGCGAAAAGCTTGTACGAGATAGTTTTACCCGCTTTAGATTCAGGAAGGCTTAAGTTCGTTTATGAAATAAAATTATCTTTGCAGTGCCTAGGTTGTATTCAGTTTTATAATCATCAATCTGTCGCTTAAAATCGTTAAAAACCTAACTGAGATTTTGTTTTCTCATTCTATTTGTGTCATAAATGTCATATTCATAATTCTTTCTTCAATAAGCTGTTTTTCAGAATCGATATTCTTTAATTACATAATGTATCAATATCTTAAGCTACAAATTAAAGACTTCTTAGTATTTCAAACCACGTATTAACGAAAATTATTAGTACCTACAAAACCATGAGTATTGATTAGATTTTGCTAAACCTGAGTATCAAGAATTTATTTTTCATGATATTTATTGGATAAATGTATGGATTATATTTTATATAACTGGAGCTGAATTCCAAACCGGTAGCACAAGCTATGGAATATATTGCAATTCTAAAAAAAAAAAAAAAAATGTCTAGGTACTGGCTACCTACATTCCTAACATTTTGGCTATAATCAAGAAGATTTTGGAAAACTTGTACAGATTTATCTCTTCGAATAAGTGTGTTGGTATATTTCTATATAACTTACTACTTTTAAAATTTCGATTTTCCAAGTTTCTTTTGAGAAAATGATAGTCAATATGTGTTACTAGGAGTAAATACCATTTTGATTAATTAATCAGTATACGTTATCTCCTCTGACTCCTCGTCCGAATGTTATCCATATTTAAGGTTAAAAAAAAACAGTAATTCAATTAGATTATGTTGCAAAGGTTCTTTCAAGTTAGGTACCTAGTAGTCACCAAAACTATTTTCAGTCTTGTCTTGACCCTTGATTGACAAATCGAGTGAGGCGAGATACATTTTTTTTACCACTGCAATTTGAGAACAGTCTAATGTTAGTCATAATCATAAATACTAAGGTCTTTTTATGATAAAAACAGCCACATGGGAAAGTAATAGGTATATTATATTAGGTTCACAAATCCGGAAAATTTATTTTTCCTACACTTTTTATTTATCTAAGTAATGGCAAATTAGTTCAGTTTTATGAGTTTGAACCGCAGATGATATCGCACATTTCTTTAAGATGCTAAACATCACATTAATGGACATTAAAATAAGAGTTATTTAGAATCCGATACATTTACTACCTTTTATATATTGAAATCTCTTACCGTTTTAACGACACAGAAAGTAATTTCAGTTAATGATTAAGATATTTTTTCGTTTGGTACTTCCTTGCTTGTCATTAGAGGAAAGTTCACATTTTTCATTTCAAATAAAATCGGTTTTTTATATTTACAGAAATATTGGTCATATATATGAATACCTCAAATACGTATCAAAATCTGTAGGAATCTTATAGTCGAATAGTGATATGTAGTTCTAGTGTCAAATGTAAGATATACAGCAATATCAGTATGGCCAAGCGGATTGTGAAAATATTGAAATTGGTAAACATAACCATACAAAAGTTCTTTTTTTTTCTCTCATACTAGAATTCGAATAATTTCTCAGAATTAATAGATTTAATTCAAAACGTTGATTTACAGGCAGACGGGAACTACGAATATTTCATGTTGTACAATTGTATTATTAAGAAAGTTTCGATAAAGTTAGAAGTAAATAGAATTCAGGTAAAATAATAAAATAAAAAAATGTTGCTTACGGCTGAAAGATTTGGACGAAATTTTGCATACAGAATACCAAAGAGTTATAGAATATAGGGTTTTTATCTCGATATTGGAACCACTTGAGTAATTAATCGTAAGCGCAGTGTAGTTTGACAGTAAACGTTTTATTGTGTTGCTAGCCAAGATCGTTTGTTTAATTGTTATGGAAAATTAAAAAATCTTGTATGAAACTACGATTTTTTTTTCCAAACGACCGTTTACCTTAGGGGAGTTTTTGAAATACTGCCGCCAAACATAATTGAGTCACATGTAAGAAGAGGAAACAACTATGTATTTAATATTTGGTATTTGACATTAAATTTGATCGAAATTTTAAAAATGATGCTGGTGGGCCATTTGTCTAATTTGAGACACTTGACCATGACCACTGTCACGATGATTTTATTGAACAAGTGATTATTAAGTTGACTACCCAGGTGTGGCAGTTGACTTGTTGACTATATGTGATTATTGAGACAATTGCCCAGGGGTGGCAGTAGGTATGTTGACTAAGATTGTATTTGAGTTGTTGTTTTTGAGTGATGTTGAAATGAAATGAGATGAGAAAAAAAATGAGATGAAATGATGATGAGATATACGCTGTTGGCCATGAGCGGTCGCTTACCTGGCTTCACGTGCAGCGGGTGATGGGGTTTGACGCCAACGAAGCTCTTGACCAGTGTAGTGAAAATCTTATTTATGTATTTATTACAACCAAATATCGCAGTTATCACAAAAAATACCTCAACTATTATATGTGTGTATATTTTATTTATTTATTACCTAACGCTTTATTATTACACCACAATAACATAAAACATCACATACTTAAAAAATAAACTTAAAAACTAGTGTTACAAAGGCGGTCTTATCGCTCAGAGCGATCTCTTCCAGACAACCTTCTGTATGAAGAAATTGTCAGGAAAAAAAGCGGGGTGTAAAGAGGAATGATCGATACGAAGATAATAAACATAAGTCATACAAAACATACAAGACATATACTTATAATAGATACATACTTACTTATTTAAATTTTTACTTTTTTGCATTCACAATACATACTTACAACATACTTACTTACCCAAAATACATAAATTTTACATACACAATATAAAATGATATCATGGGATTACTAAGAAAAAAACAAATACTTACATATTACATAAATGACACCTACACAATATAAAATTATATAAGTACTTAAATGAAAAGTATAATATAGTATACTACATGTATAACTTTGTATTTTATCACCAAATGACACGGAAACAGGGCACTCTATGACTTTTTTATCGTTTTGAGGTCTATATCTTGTATACTTACAATGGGTAGCAGTAATTATTTCTTGAAAAAAGAACATATACAGATTTAGTTTGGTTACTGTTTTATTAGGTACTTACCTATATGTATAAATTACAACCAAATGCAATATATATGTATATATGAAACAGATCACTTATAAAATATATGGTGTAAAAAGTAAGTTAAAATTAATGGTATTGAGTGGGAACTTCGGGGACGAAGTTCGGTCAGTATGGCCGTGTTACTTTAGGGAATAAGTCAAGTTATAATATTGACATTTTCGAGTGAATTGCCATATGATAATATTTTATTAGTTATCAAATACAAACTTTGATATTTTCGACAGATTTTTACAGCATTTGGCTGTGATAAAATTAATAAGTTGGTAAATGTATATCCGCTTAACTAAACGTTCCTTCTTAAGAACAGGAAGTGGAATTAAAACTGATAGACTGTTACTAATTATTGTTATTTTTGAAGAATTTATCTTATCATTATTGTTTGTTATTAATAAAATAATATGTTAGCTATTTTTGAGTGGTTTTCAAATCATTTGGCTTTGATAAATATTTAAAGGTTGATAAATGTTAAGAATATTTATGTCGGACTGTAACATTACTTGCTTCAAAACAAGATGAGAATTTAAAACTGATATTTCTTACAATTTACGATGTGTTTCTTGATAATAGATAGTGGTGAATCATTCTCATAAGTTTCAAAAGGTTTTAAAAATGGTTTAATAAAAGTATCATCCTTGTTAATGTTTTTTTAAGGAATTGTCAATAAAGATATAAAAGCTAGCTTGGCGGTAAAACGAACAGTCTTGTGGTTCGAGTCGTCAGCACTGTTGAGTTAAGTATACCCCCCTGTAATTTTATATTCCTCTATTATACTGTTTTTCTTTGCTATCCAATGCCAATGTATTGTCTGGTAGATGTTGCTGAAGTTATTCTTTTGTTAAAGGGATATTCGTTAACTTGTTTATTACTTGATAATATTAAATTAATGTTGTCCTTAGTGGTTTTGTATAAATGATGTGAGTACGGAAATAATATGAAGTAACAGTTTATAGCAAATGCTTGATGTTATTCGTAAATGTTGTTTAATCTTTTATCATGAAAAGTAATGTGGTTCTAAATGTTAATTTACAATAAAATGTGTTCTTTGTCCAAAAACGACATAATTATTTTGTAAAATCGTTGTTTCTGATAACGCTGGTGAGTTTTTTTCGCCCGTTTTTCTTATCAGCTAAAAGATGTCCTTAACGGGTGGTAGGTAAAAAATTGAGGACGAATCAAAATAATAAAATGCTTTTAAATCTTTATTTGTGTTTTACTTGATTCTGGTCTTATTGAAATATAAGCTTTATGGTTTTATTCCTAGTTAATTGAACAGTTTACTGCTTTAATCAGAATAGTCATATTTCCATACTTTCTCTTTAAAATCTAACACCCGCGACTTCGTCCGTGTGTTCGCGCTTTGTTTTTGTCCAGTCAATGTTATAGGATAATGGGGAGATTTAAGTAACCTTGCTTTCTCACGAACGGTAAATCAAAAGTACCTATATGATTAGGGAGGAATCCGAAAAAAAATTAATTAAACCCTGTAAATTTTACACGTCCGATTTTTCTTTCCTATAGTCTGATCAGCCTTGATCTTATCCATAAGTCTTATCCATTTCACTATCGATGCCCGCGACTTCGTCCGTGTGTTCGTGCTTTATTTTTGTCCAACCTGTAGGTAGCCTTTGCTCGAAAGTAAATCTTGCTATATCCAACTTATTATGTAGTTTACTTTCTATTTTTATAAATGTTTGTTTGATTTATTACTCTGATAACTTAAAGTTAAGGTTAATCTATAGAACAAACCATTATTAGATTTTAGTCACGCAATAACTATTCAATGTCAACGTAGACGAAAAAGAAACATTACTGTTACTTTTTAGCCGACTTTATAAACGAAAAGGTCAAAATCATAGTACAATCGACAGCGAATCAAGTTTATCCCGTTGACGTCGCATTCTTATCACGTACGAAATAAGAGCGAATTTTGTAAAAAAATTGTAAAGGCTTATTTGTAATTTCGTGTCGAATAGTTTTATCTAAATCGTAAGTTTGGGTAAGCTAATGAGACGGTCAGGTTAGCAAGTCACAATGAGTGTGTAGTTTCGGTAATAATTTTAAGGGCAAGCCACAATGCAAGCGAAGTTTCTTTATATAAGTACTTACCTTATTTCATTCGCGTTCCCGTGGGAATATCGGGATGAAATACAGCCTATGTTATTCTGAAAGAATGTAGCTTTCTAATAGTGAAAGAATTTACAAAATCGGTCCATTAGTTCTTGAGTTTATTCTTTACAAACAAAATACAAATCTTTTCTCTTTAAAATATTAGTTGATTGGGTACACATCAATCAAATCAAATGGCCTATCGTGCGAATTTCAGTCCGAATATTTGACGAGTTTCTAGCCTTGTACCCCTAGCTAGTAGGTACGAATTTGGCAAACTGTATTCGTAATCGAAAACTATCGCTCTATCTCTTTCATGTCCTTTGACTGCTTTACGGACATGAGCAGTTCATCCGATAGTTTTCGTTAACGTTGATAGTTGAAATCAACTAATTCTTCTGGTTACATATACTTACAAGATCTCCCGCGCTGGCTTTGCGATGATGTAGCTTCTTTGACGTCCACAAGAGCTTGTTAACGCCTAGAGTTCTTGACTGACTAAATTCATATGGGATTTCGCATGACTTATTGCTTTTTCTTCCAGGCAAATTTGAGTAGAAAAGTAATAATAAAAGAAAAAAAAAAAAAAAAAAAAAAAAAAAATCGTCAACGTGACAGGACATTCTTTCTCCATTATAACAAATAATATTTTATTCAGAGTTACAATATTTCATTTAGACTGCAAGACCATAATTACTCAATATTACCATTAACCATACCATATTACAATACCAAAAAGAAATACCTAAAATATAGAAATTCTGCTCAAAAATTCACAATGAATACTCATATGACATTTGAATGTCATCACCATAGTACCAAAACAATCAAAATTAGTTAATGGAAAAGGATGAAGAAATAAAATATGTTGACGAGAAGCAGAGCAGCACGCTCAAGACCTCCGGACTCGTCACCTCGCTCCGCCTCGCAGTTGTCGGCAACTATATCAGTGCCGTGTGTCCAGCTGACATCTGCAGTTGCGTCGAGCGATAGTGACGAGTACTTCTCTCCGCCGTCGTCGCCACCACCTGTACGCCGGAGGAGGGGCCGGCCACCGAAGAGTTTGGGGCTTCTGGGGCAATCGGCTCCGGTCAGGGCCCCCGCTCCCGGTGGAGTGCAGCGCATGCGATGGACATTATCCATTAACGAAAATGTCATGCGCGCATATTTTGAGGCAACAGAGGCAGGAACTAATCTTACTGCGTATCGTGTTCGGATGCTTTCTCTGTTTCAGGCTCTTGAACCATCAATCAACGTTTCGGCTCAACGACTGTCGGATCAGGTGCGAGCCATTCAACGGGGTCACTTGTTGGATGACTCGGTACTTGATCGGCTCCGTACAGAGGTACAATGTAACCGTATCATTACTACTGTATCGCAGGCGGCAACTCAAGCTTCTGCGGCCACATTGCAAGCTGGCGTTGCTGATAGTGATGGTGGAGATGATATGGTTACTACTGTAAGTCCCCAATACAATGATATATTGAGGAGTACTCTTGAAGATGTGGTTCGGGAATTTCGATCGACTTCAGTTCACCTTAGACCTCGGCTTCCGCGTTTTCCCATGCAATAAAAAAAAATATGACGGCCGGAATCCCTCGGCTATTCAACCGATGCATTTTTATCAATTTATTAAATCAAAATAACTGTGTCGCAGGCAGTACAATAAAGCTATAAGTAAATTTACTCTCGTTGATCGCATTAGGGCCTCTTGTATGCCTATAACTGGGCGCATAGAGCGCCAGTCGAGTTAAAAATGACCTTGATAACAAATTTGCTAGATGACTCGATACCATCAACAATATGATGGTAGACTGATTTTTATTTATTTAAAATAGATTGGTAAAATAGATTGGATAAGCAACACAACATTTTTAGAGAGAGACGCATAGATAGTATTTAATTGGTAAGATAGAGTGCACAAGTCTCTTTTAAAATAATGGTACCTATATGAAAATCTTTGGAATTTACCTATTACTTTAGAAAGAGACATTGAAAACCTATCTTTATCAGATATGAACCTCTATCTATTTGTTAGTTTAATTGCACGAGTTATGGAAGACCCTAGTAATGGGCAGGAGTACAAGAATGTGTTCGTTACATTTTCTTGACCACACCATGCCATACCAATTAAATATATTGCGTACTAATCAATTAATAAAAAACCTACGCTAATATAAACTAAGTATTGTGTCACGACTATGATTACGATTACTCATTCACTAATTGTCTCGCTTGCTTAAAAAAAACCCAACGAATGGTAGCGGAACTTGGAACGTCACGATCGATCAAAAGGTTCGAACAAGCAAAATCACTTTATTACGAAGCGATCTGAAAAGTTTAGTGACCTTACCATAAAAGTAGAAGGCCATATTTGAACAATATTGATGTCTTTAATTTGAGCCAAGGACAGGAAATATTAAAATTTTTGAACTTGGTCATCTCTAAATCGAAACCACTAAGGTAAGGGAACATACTAAAACATAGCAGAAGGAATTGAAGGCCTTTTTCAATTATTATTTTATTCCACAACGGGGTAGCACTCGGCTTTCATCACATAGTGATAAGGCTGGAGATGGGAGCGCACTACTCCCAGAATCCTCAATCACTGAGGCACTGGCTATCTTCTCCAGGACGACACAAAACGTCTTAATTGTAAGAAGATAATTCTTAAAAGTGATTGTTTTAACTAATGTTTTGAGTTGTCAGGACTTTCTGGTCATAATGCATTACGCATGCAACTGTGAAATATCGGGGGCTCCAAAATATAACGACTACACAAATGACTATACTATGACTCCACTAAAAAGATAAATAAAAAATCCCGTTCATCGTAATACTTATAGTGATAATGACCGTTTAACTTTAAAATGTTATGCCATTTATTAATGTGCTTACAGATATTATAGATAAGTAGATGTTCGATTATGCATAAAATTATTCAATGCCTTATTAGTTACGCTACTAGCAATAAATGTTCAATGCTATCGAGAAATTAGGTATTTATAATGAATGACAGAAAAACGCTTCTTCATAATCTCATTACTTATTATGTACATTTATAAAATTCTTAGTATCAAACAGTAGTCCAAAGGAAAATACAATCAAATATACAATATTTTACTTGTTTAGACTCTCCTCATTCCAACAATTTCAAGTGATTTTAATTCATTTGTTTTGTTTATTGAAACGGACAGGTTTCTGATGACCAAAAACAAAGATTTTAAGCCATACCCGTACCGCTTATGGTCATAATGCCAGTGGCTGATAAAAACACGTGAGAAGAACAGTCGTCCTTGTATTATCCAAATACAATAATCACGACGCAGTTGCACTGTATACCTCATCACATCACTTACAAATAAGGTCCATTGTAGTAAAACACACCCACGTCCTTTGTTGATCACATTGGACGACAGACGACAAAGTTTTATAGGGAGCCTAAAAAGGGTTGGTGATGATGATGATACTTCCATTGCTGAGGCAATATGTATTACTTTGACGATCAATATTGATGAGCCAGTGATGGATGTTCATAATCACATTAAAAGCGGTCGTGATAAGTAAACAATTAGGAACTTGGTTCGTGCTTAATCTTGGAAGGCGGGCGGTCATCTATAAATGACAAATAATAACAAGGTAATCTAATGATTGAGAATAATAATAGGGAAAATAGTTAAATGATATTAATTTTAAATATTTGGTCAGCAAGAAAAATCAGCAAAATAATTATTTGATCAACGAATTATTTTTGATCAGCAATAATTAAGTAAAATGATTAGCAATACCAGACCTGGTCAGCAACTTAATTCAAAATTATCATCATTATTTGATGATGTTGATGATAGATGATGTTAATGTTTATGCTGGCAAAATAAATATTTGGTCAGTAAAATTATTATTTGATCAGCAGCATTATACAAAAATTTTAGTGTGTTCCTGTAGGCTGATAGGTGGTTTTCGTGGTAAATTTTTTTCAGACGCACAAAAGTCGGTACCTATTTAGTTACCTACTTGTTGCAGATCAAAAATAATGTTATAGCTTGCAAAAAATTCTATAAATTGCGTATCACGATTTGCTGCTTAATTATTAATCTTGCTGGACAATATCGCAATACTTGCTGATCAATTTAAATATTATTGCTGTCCACTAGATGCTGATTAAATGACTTTTGGTGATGATAAAATATATATTGGAGCTAAGCAAAACCTCTTATTATGCCGATCGGCTAAATGATATCGTTACGTTAGTAATTCCTGAGAACAAAGCTTAACGAAGAGGTTATATAAATATCTACAAAATATAATATTACAAGCCTTCCACCCGCGGCTTCGCCCGCGTGGACTACACGAGACTTTATCCCGCGGGAATGTGACGTTTTAGCGGGATAAAAAGTAGCCTATGTCACTCTTCAGCTCCCAAGCTATCCCCATACCAAAAATCACGTCGATCCGTAGCTCCGTTGACGTGAATAAGAGACAAACAAACAAAAAAAAAACACTTTCACATTTATAATATTAGTATGGATGGACATATACAGACATCGAGATTTTGTCTGCTAACTTCAGATACTCTACCTAGAGACAACATTTACAATGTTTAGGATACTGCTACAAATAGCATTTAAGTAAACCTTTTCCCATGGGACTATGTAAAATGTTTGAACTAGTGATGTATCCGATACTTACCGATACATCGGCGATACTTCGGATTTGCTGATATATCGGCATCAGCGATATTTTTATGGCCGATTCAAAGATACTTTTCAAATGTCGCGCTTTATAAGCTTCGAGCTGTATTTCTCTCAAAAAAGTAGTCGAGAGATACCTAAGGTCTCCTAATATACCAAGAGGCGCAGATCCGATCGTTTTCTGGCGCAATGACGTCTTAAACGCAAACTTGAAAAAAATGGCGCAGAAGTCCTTTAGTTTCTAAATAAGTTCTGTCGCATCTGAGAGACTATTTTCCACCGCAGGCAGGTCTTATTCAAACAGCTTTGCGAAAATTACCGTTCTCCGCAACACTTAAGAATATTTTGTTTTTAAACAAAAATCTCATCAATGTTAATTTTAATTAATTAAACTATTAAGTAACTAATCTCAACCTGTCTATTAGTTTTAAACGGTTTTATTTAGCTTGCCCTGTTATTTGTTCTTGTAACCTGACTTGTGTTTTATTTATTTTACCTTCATTTTTGAATTCAATAAGCGTTTCGGTATCGGTAGGTATCTCCGATATTTTTAAAAGAGCGTCGGTATCGGTACCAATCGCATCGGCAAAAAGGCGTATCGAGGCATCCCTAGTTTGAACCGCATAGAAACTAATTCAGTCTACGATCCTTAATCCTCTTCAAGCAGACGAAGCCTGCCGCTAGTCTACAATTTAATGTTTGTCTGGATTTTGTATTTGAAGTTCATCCTCAAGTAACTCATAGTTAAAAGCATTGTATTAGCCACTGAAAGTAACTTCAGTTAAAAGCATTGTACTTATTAGCCAGCCAAAAGATAGAAATTATCAAAACTGGTAGACTTTCGAGCTATTGTTAATTAAAACCACCCACTCAGTAACAGAAACAAGAATGCCTAAGACAATGGACGTACCAATTTATGTATTTCAGACTTAACCTTGCTCCTGTGCCCTCTCTCTGTGCATGAAACAATTGGAATGTCAATTTAGGCCCACCCACGCCACAATTATACCTCATTTTCTGGTAATTCCAACTTGCATTTATATTTACTGTCACGTCGCAATGAAAAAATATATGTGAAGGTCGATAGTATAGAGAAAAAGTGTGATATTTTAGTCTTTAGCTAACTAGACTATTTGCATGAGCACTAGGCCGGATAAAAACTTCTATTTCATACCGGGTAGTTGTCTAGCTGTAGGCCAATCTTCATCTAAATTCGTTCAGGTGTTTACAAGTGATCATGTTCCCAACAAAGTAACTTTACAATCTTTCCCCTAAATAGCATTAGTTAGTAATATAATAAATAGCTAGCCAATGACTTACTTATTTGATGTTGGCTTGAAAACAGTATTATTTAGTTATAATAAGTATTGGTATCCTAAATATTTACTAGAAATGGTGTTCGTAATGAAAGTCGATCCGCAAAGTGGGACGTGCACTTTAAAATTCAAATTGGGTCCAAACTTGGGCGGGTAAAGTGTCTCTCCAATGGAGACTATGTTTTTATAATGCCAGAAAAATCGAATGATTCGACGCTTTAAGAGTTTTTGATGGAAAATAGCAGGATTACCTTTGATATGAGATTACTTTTTTACTCTGAATTATTTTTTGATGTTATTCAGTCTCAATGACCACTAGGTACAATATGAGACGATACATAAATTTATCGAAACGTAGATGTTGAAATTGATTGAGAGAAATGAAACGGATAGCGAGTGTCGAAAAGTGTTGCGGTAGCCACATTAGGAGTTTTGAGGGATCATTTGTCGATTAGTTGTGTTGTGACATACCTATCTGCGGTGGTCATACTAGGTAGCTAGTGGGACTAGGGTTGCCACCTTATTATTGAAAAAATATAGTACTTTCTCCAAAAAATGGCCAAAAATATAGTACTTATGGGACATTTAGGAAAAAAAATTGTACACATTTATTCTTGACCATTAAGGCAAAAGCGATTTTCCACCCTATCCCAACCGAAGGAAAGGCAAAAAGGCTTAAGTAGTTGGAAGGGAAATAAATATTTTTATCACATTATTTATCTTTCCATGTGTGCTTGCCATTACTAATTTGAAACGCCCCATTCTAGCTATATAGTATAATTGACTGAAATATAGTAATATACTATATAATATAGTACAGGTGGCAACCCTAAGTGGGACACATGTGTATGTATGTAGCTATTGATACCTACTTTGTGACTCTGACTTTTAGACGATAAGATCCAGAAACACGACTGGTTTAGCTTTATCATAAGTGAGGATAAAGTTAGTATCGAGAAGTTTAGTTTTGTTAGCACAAGATCCTACAAATTATTAACTACACGGTCCTAAGTAGTCCTAACTAGCGTACAGAACTTAATACAACATCGGCTTATACAACGCACATCGAGCACTTTAGTTCATTTTGCAGAGCAGTCAGTTCTATCTCTCTATCTCTCAACTATAGTTTTGCAGTAGTTTCGGTCAGTGATTGCGATTGAATAATGCAGTGTGCATCAGACAACGCCCGTTTCAACCCAACATACATACCGCACGGAGTAAACTGACGAGTCGTTAACTCTGTAGGTCTGTATACGCCATAAACATACGTTTGACGTACAGTCGCCAGCACGTCAGGTTACTACAAACTGTCAAATTTCTTTAAATAAAATTCAACCTTATGTCCCCCAACAACCTTATGTGCCACCAGTGGGATGGGTCTGCTCCTGGCTTCTTGTCTCAAAATATGCAGATTTTTAATGTTTTATTGTTATTAGTTTTATATTATCGTGGCTTGTATGGCACTGTTTATTCTTCTTCTTAATCATAATTCTTATGTTCTTAAACTAAATTCAAAGTTTTATTACCCTTGTTTGGCATTTATATTTATTATTTTATTTGCTACGTTTTTGGTTGGTGTGTATTTTAAAGAAACTACCTTTTGGATGTCTATTTCTTACTTATTGAAAATTATTTACTGCTATGATTACCGGGTTTTTTATTTTGTTTTTAAACTTAAGATTAATTTGTGATGGAAAGTGACTTTTCATATTATATTATGTTAAAGTCAGTTTTCAATTTGACGACTCTGTGTGAAATATGACAGGGAGAAAAAAATAGCCCTTGGCGAGTTTCTTGCCGGTTCTTCTCGTTACAAGGCCTCCCGCCGTAGGATTTACGAACCGATAGCGTAGCTTCATTGACGTTCACAAGTGCTGTATCAGCCTAAAATGAATAAATGATTTTTGATTTTGATTTTGATTTTGAACAGATAGAGTTCAGTTCCAATTAATAAATTTTGACATTTTGTAGTAACCCGACGTGCTGGCGACCGTACATGAAAATATCGCTAATAATAAAAAAAACTGAGATAAAAGTATTTGGAATTCCATAAAACTATTTTATCTACTTAAATGATACTTTGTAGGATTTAACATCTTGGTTTTTGACTTTACTTACGTTTTTAGTCTTACCTACTTACTGTAATTTTTAGTGACATGTGATCAAAAAATAAAAGCTTTTTTCTTTCTTTCTTTCTTACTCCAGTATGGCTCGGCGACCGTAGTGTGGCTTGGCTTTCGACATGAGAGCTCTTGCCATCTATATCTCATCAATAACAACAATAAACGACAAATTAGTGTTTTAACAATAGGAAATCTGAAGAAAACTTATTGTTTTATGTCTATCATATATTGATTTACATTTTAACATAAGTAATTTCTGTTGCGGCTACTAAAATCAACTCTGCTTGCAACACAGCAGTTAGTCAAATCATGAAAAATGGAAAATGAAGTATTTAGAAAAAATCGACCCGTCTCACAACTAGCTCCGATGGGACTCGAACCCACGACCTTTCGCTTTCCGGGCGACTGCTCTAACCACTGAGCTACGGAGTCGTTTACAAGTTTACGAGTCGAGTTACGAAGCTCAGTGGTTAGAGCAGTCGCCCGGAAAGCGAAAGGTCGTGGGTTCGAGTCCCATCGGAGCTAGTTGTGAGACGGGTCGATTTTTTCTAAATACTTCATTTTCCATTTTTCAGTAATAAAAATTGCATTGAGAATGCAAAAAACTAAAAATTTAAACAAGTAGTCAAATCATTTTTTGTGAAGAAATGCTGCCCCAAGTCGCTACCTTGTGGCACTCCACAGGTGTAATGAATAATGTACAGCTTTTTTACCATCATGATTGATTCGGCGGCTTACCCACATACGATTTTTTTGTTCTGTACACGCGTTAGTCTCACTAATTAGAAACAGTGATTAATTTGATCATAATGATACTTTGTATGTGATCGTATTGAAATAAGAGATTGATCACCCCGATTCGTGCAGAAGACGATGTTTGTTCAATGTTATTTCTTATGAGCTGGGCAATTAAAAATCGCAATTTGAAATAGATTATAGTAGAGGCTACGTCAATTAAGTTTATAATATTGACTTTGTTGCCTGCCTTTACAAAAATAGTGCATCTTATCTGAAATATATCCATAACTATCGTACCTATGCACGCGTATAAACGGCCATGCTAAAGTAAAGTAACGTAAAGTAAAGTAAAACGTAAAACGTAAAACGTAAAACGTAAAACGTAAAACGTAAAACGTAAAGTAAAGTAGTAGTAAATAAATAAATAATAAATAAATAAATAACTTTTTACATTCACACCAATTATCTAAGCCCATTTTAATTTAATTATGAAACTGTATCATGGAAAACTTGATACGAATAAATATATACTTAAATACTTTTTGTTTGTAAATACATACTTAATATACATAGTAAACACCCAGACCAAGACAAATAGACATGTTCATGCACACAAATATTTGTCCTGTTCGGGAATCGAACCCGAGACCACTGGCGCAGAAGGTGGGTAGCCTACCCCTGCGCCATATCGGTCGTAGTATTAGTAAATGGCCGTGCGGTTGAAGAACATAAAAAACTGCATAGATTTTTTTATTTCTTGGTTATTTTTTACCATATCAAAGAAGTTTAACAATCTACAGAAACGCTCAAACTGTTCCAATTTAATTACGATAATCAGGCGATGCCAATCTGGATGCAGTGTTGAATGTAGATAGATAGTAAGATTTTTTTGCAGTAGCAATAAGCGCTTTTTTTCACGTGACGTGACACATTTGTACTGGCCACAACAAAAACAAGCAAACACCAGATGTTCACAACGTCGTCACATTGTGAGCGAGTTATTTGCACAACTCCATATGAAGCGCTTCTGAATGAAGGCACACCAGCCCACACAATAATAAATGAACGACTTGTAAGATAGTATTGTTTAACACATGTGATGATGTGGCTATAAAAAAAACAGATTATTTGCATCGATTTGAAGTAAACAAGTACCGTAGACAATACGTATAGAATTTAAAAATGAGAAGCGTTGGTTAAAAATTTTGTAAAGCCTCTGAAAAACACAATTGCAACGGAAAAAAATAGTGTCAGTCAGATCAAATAAAATTAAAATGAAGTAATTAGTTTGTGTAATTGAAAAAAATAAGAACACACTTGTGAATATTTAACAGAAATCTTATTTTTTTACGGATACGGATACGAGTGGCGCTCGAATGACCAACCTAGATTCATTACTTAGTGCCGTATTAGGAAAATGTTAACCATCGGCTCATAAATAAGAACAACAGTTATAATAGGCTGTTAAATCTCTACATTCATACTAATATTATAAAGGGAAAAGATTTTTATTTCTATTTTGTAACGAATCATTTAAAAAATCCTAAACCGACTAAGTAATCATTTTAAGATAGGAGGAGGATAGTAGCCCGTGGCGCAATGGTTAGCGCGCTCAGCCTGCAATCGTTGAAGTTAAGCAACTTTCGCAATGGTCGGTCATGGGATGGGTGACCAAAAATTTATAATCTCGAGCTTTTCCGTGCTTCGGAAGGCTCGTTAAGTCATTGGTCCCGGCTACGTCAGCCTTGCAGTCGTTAATCCCACAAATCCACGTGGTGGGTCGTAACGTAACCGATTCTCCTTATCCTTCGAGTACGAGAAGTCCTTATCCATTATTATTATTATTTATTTATTTCATAAATCATGCAGGCTTACAGAAATTTTTTCCAATGCGCCAGCAAGTCATACAATACATTTTACAATAGATATGCCAATTTTCAATCTTAATATAATAAAATAAAATAAAATTAGTTAAATTACTCAGTCAAAGATTAAAATTAAAAAACAAACAACATAAGTATAAAAATGTCAACACAACATTACAACAATGCACAAAGAAGTCTTACAATTTACAATACCTACACTAAAATTCACATGTCAATTTTGATAAATATGCACCTACATTAGAAATATTAAATTTATGAAATACTTATGCCAGATATAAAAATGTCAACATATGAGTAAATTATATTTATATGTATGATTCATTAAACGTTTATAGTCTCTAAATACTTTAGAGCCTCCCTATAAATATAACCAATGCGGTCGGCAAACAAATCTATCTGGTTACACTGAGCGAGCATATCACCGATCAGGCGAAGTGCACGTGGTGTTGGTGCATTCGCAGCATAAGTGGTGCGCGTGGTAGGTTTGCGCAAAAGTCGAGGCTGACGGCGGGGGGGCACCATCGCTGTCCCATCCCAAGGTACGCGAGAGGGTACCAGAAGATCTATCTTCGATATCAAATCACCGTCCAAACTATGGTGTAGCACGGAAATAAAGTGGACCAACAGTTGCACTTTCCGCCTACGAGATAATGTATCCAGATCTACCATACCAGTAACAAAGAGCGAAGGATACAAGTATGGATAATAGCCATAGCGACGCTTGTAAAGCCAGCGTGCAAATTTGCGCTGGACGCGCTCAACCATAATTGTATATTTTTGCTCATGGGGGTCCCATATAATAGCTGCATATTCGAGTTTGCTGCGTACATATGCTGTATACAAAACCTGGGCCACAGCTGGGTTGTCAAAATCTAGGGAAGTCCGCATAACAAATCCTAAAACCTTACTCGCTTTTTTACAAGTCGCAACCACATGGCTATGAAAGTCCAAATTACTGCTCAACTTTAGTCCTAGATCTGTGATTTCATTCACCCTTTCCAAAATTGAGTCACCCAATTTGTAGTTTATCTCTAATGGGCTACGCTTGCGAGAGTATGTGATGACTTTACACTTGAAGTCGTTAAAGGGTAGATGATTAGCCCGACTCCATTCTAATACCGCATCGATATCGCTTTGTAGATGGACTGTGTCTATTGCATCCTTCACGCCAACGAATAACTTAAGGTCATCCGCGAACAGAAGACATCGAGCGTTGCGAACAGACTCAGGCAGGTCATTGATCATTATCAAAAATAATGTTGGGCCTAAGGTACTGCCCTGACTAACTCCAGACCTTGTATAATACTCTCTTGATTCAAAACCTTGTAAATACACATATTGGCGTCTATTAGCTAGGTAGCTAGCAAAAAAATCCAAAAGCTTTTTTGTTAAACCTATCTGTGCTAGCTTTTTTAATAGAATATCGTTGTCCACAAGGTCAAAAGCCTTTTTAAAATCGAAATATGCCGCATCAACCTGCCGTCCTGCATCCATTTCAGCGGAGATATAATCTACCATCTCGATAAGGTTTGATGTGGTCGACCGGGCATTACGGAAGCCATGTTGGCTGTCGTGTAAAAAGCAACTAACTTGCATAATAATGTGGTCATTCAAAATAATCTCAAATATTTTCGCCAATACAGATAGAACTGCAATTGGCCTGCTTTGCGTTATATCACCCTTGTCTTCACCCTTTGGCACTGGAGTTACACGTGAAAGTTTCCAACACACAGGATATTTTGAAACGTCAAGAGAAAGGTTAAATATGTAAAGAAGCGGTATGCGAAGAACTGACTCACAATCTTTTGCCAAAAACACCGGAATGCCGTCCGGTCCCCCAGCAGAGCAAGTTTTTAGTCTTTTGATAGCGCTCTTAAAATCAGCCTCACTCACTCTATCTATGGTAACACTCCTAGCATTCACCTGTGAATATGCTGCATGAGCAGCTTCAGTGGGGTCCAGTCGTGGTACTTTTGCGTGGAACACTGAGCTGAAGTATTGGGAAAAAGCGTCAGCAGCGGGCTCACCCGATACTTCGGCCCCGTCATAAGTAAAACTATTTATACATCGTCTGTCCTTTTTCTTATCCTTAACATATCCCCAGAACTTTGCTGGTTCATCAAAAATGGTTTTTTGTATACTACCTATATGTTGCTTGTATGCATTGTCAATTAACGTTTTTGCTCGCCATCTATAGAATTTATAAAGTTCCTTATTAAATTCCTTGCCCTCGGCTTTGTACCTTTTTAAATGATAATATTTGTACTTTAAATTACGAATGATTTCGGGAGTGTACCACTTAGGGTATACGTATCGTTGAGCCCTCTGGTTATGGCTTTTAAGTGGAACAAAACGATCAAAGCACTCGTATAACTTGAGATAGAAAAATTCAACTGCCCTATCAATGTCGTCTATGACTAATAAGTCAGACCAGTCTATTTTAGCTAATTCTGCATACAACATCTGGAGATCGGCCTTACGCCAATTCCAATCGGCATAGTGGTTCATCCTGGTACTCTTCCGGGGTTGGGACAGTGGTAGTCGTGCACCGCGTAGCAGCTTGACAACGACTTGAAGTGAAGGATGATATTTGTCAATGGGCACAAGAGGTTCTTCACAAAGAGACACGGTGACCCGATCGGTGGTAAGATTGCTCAGTATCAGATCTAACTTGCCGCCGAGACTATTGTACACACAATTATGATCTACCAACTTACAAAATTCACAAAAACAGTCAAATTGCATTTTTACGTTATTCGAAAAAGAGTTCAAGTTAAAATCACCTAAAACTAAGAGATCTAATTCTGGATACGAACATGCTGCATTTTCGATACAGGTTATTGTGCTCAAATAATGGTCTACAGTACAATTCGGGGACAGGTAAACTACACAACACAGTAACTTAATATTATTAAACATAACTACGGCGAATAACAATTCTTTGTCCGGTGTTAAACCGTCAACATCTGTAATTTTTCGAACAGAGAAGCAATCACGGACAGCCAGTAATACTCCTCCCCAACCGGCATCGTCAACTCGATCATTGCGAAGCACTACATAACCAGGAGGAAAGAGCTCCCCGTCATTTACGGAACTTGTCAAAAAAGTCTCAGTCAAACCTATGATGTCATATGAATGTTGTATCACGTTGTTATTAAACATAGTCGTCTTCGTTCGTAATCCACGTACATTCTGGTAATAGCATATGAGTGTTTTAAACTTTTTGGGGCATTTGGTTTGTTTCACGTCTGGTACGAAAGTTCTGCCGCCATGGTTTAACACATATGTCTTCAGCCCAATTTTCTGGATTCATCACGTGCTCAGTTAGCTTGGCTGGCACGGTAAGCTTAAATGATGTATAATTTCCCCGTGGCTTAAGGGCCTCGACCACACAAACGTCGGAACTACAAATTGTTTTTAGGTGTGTGCTCACCTGCTCGACAGTGGTACCTTCTTGTACATAATACAGGTGAAGGTATTTCTTCCTTTCAGCAGCAGTCAATAACGTAGCACCAGGTGCGGCGGTACCACGAAATAGACCGGGTGGGGGCGTCCTGGCTGGTAATGAAGCACGTTTTCGCCTTATCTCAATCCAACCATCAGTCTCGGCTTTGTCTTCGACCTTATCGCTTTCAACCTGACTCTGCGTTACAGCTGGACGCGCTGGGGTAGCATTAAAAGCGCTTGTGGTTATATTCACCTGTTTCATCGGACGTTTAACTGCATCATTCCATTGAGGTTTCCTTACCTCAGGTTGCTGTACTCGTTCCTGAAGGTCCTGGTTGTCTTCGGTATTTACTGGAGTGGTGCGGTTAAGGAATAGGTCTTTTTCCTTCTCACTTCTTGCTACGTTAGAGGCATCAATTTTCATCTCTAATTCGTCTATACGGCTTGTTAGGCCACTTAATTTACTAAACACTTCAGTTTTAAAGGCAAGAAAATGTTCCGTGATTAAATTGCAAATTTTTGTTGTTAGCCTCATCTCAAAATCATCTTGGATTTCTTTCAGCTCCCTGACTATCGATTGCCGTGGAAGGTCTCGGACGTTACCCGAAGCGCTCGTTGATTTCGCGCACCGGACTCCAGCACGCATGGTAACATAATCAGGACTACTGATTGATATGTCTGGGCAATCGCTAGCAATACTCATGTCATGAATAATGTGTTGTTGACGAACTGGTGTTTGCGAATTATCCCCTTTTGGAATTTTACTACGACATTCGACACATACCCATGAGTTTCTAAGGTCAGGTGTTAATGTTGCATACGTAGTAACATTGAAATTAGCACAAAGCATGTCAAAAATCTGCTTACATTTGGCGCATGTCATGTACGCAGTGCCGTCCATTATTGTACCGCGGCATCCTGCGCAGCCTAATAATTGTTTGGTATTCATCTCCCACTCTCCGTCTGCTTCTAATGTGTATTAACTTATTCGATTTCAAATCGATTATTCAATTAGTTAATCGATAAATTTCAATTAGGTAGTCTGTGGTACACGGTAGGCTAATCTGTGCTATGGATCTTTGAGATTTGTCTGTGTCAGTCACAGTGACAGTTGTACTATTGTCAATTGCACGTCAATAGCCAGCCAATCAGCTGATTTTACGATCTTGTGAATTTTTGGTGAAACACTTTAACTTGTTCTTTGTATTGATAATTCGAAATAAACGGCAAAACAGAAATTCTCACCCCAAGAAGTATAAAGTTGATTTTCCTTCGCGTTCAGTGACTTATGGTGAAACTTGATGGAAATAACAACACGGAGAGGTTATCCTTAACGTTGTAGTACAAATCTTCAGGTTGGATTCGCCCTTGATTAGTAAATTTTAATTAATTTGGTGCGGAGAAACACTTAGTGACTTGTTATGACAGGTTCCGGAAGCCGAAAAAAGGCATCCATCCATATCCATCCATCCATCCATAAGGAAGACCTGTGCCCCAGCAGTGTGGACTTAATAATGAAGATAATTTATCTAAGTCTATTAAATACACAAAGACAAAGGCATCACGCAGTCAGTTAACTTAAAGTGTTTCAAGCGCACATGCCAACATTATCGCTTAATTATCTGAAACATTCCTAGCATTAAACTCACATACTTAAGCCGCGAACTGGTATTCTGTTGAATTAATTGAAACGGCTCTTTGCTCTATACAATGTTCATTCAAACTTCAGTCGTCTACTAAAGACTTGTGTACTTCGTTGTCACAGACTATTTTATTGTGATGACGAAGATGAAAATTTAGTCTGCATGAAGAGGGATTTTACTCTGAATGTTGTGCAGCCGATGCAGACTATTTGAAAGATCATCAAAAACTACCTGAGAAGTGAGAGGATAAGACTAAAGTGCCCTGTAAACGATCTTGTCAAACTTCACGTTTTCATCAAACTTTGACGCACAGGGTCAAACAAATCATCAAACAAGTTTGACAAATTTGTTTGATCATCCTGCCAAAGTCAAAGCTAAACTGAGATCTTTTCTGGCAAACACCGCCGCACACCTTCAAACTTGTTTGTCAAACACGGCATCAATCAATTTTTTTATCAAACACGTAGAATGTTTGACAAACGCTTCAAACACAGCTGCACACCATCAAATATTTTGACAAACACGTAAGTTTGACACTAGTATAGTATCTGTGGTTTGCCAAACAAATTTGATCATTTACAGGGCGCTTAACTCTGAAATGTCAAGACGGTCAAAGAATAATAGGAGAGAGAGAAAAATATTTCTAGCCATTTAGAGTAAAGTGCTATTTGGAGATGAGATTTTCTGTCACTGTCAAAGGTCCGGCGACACACGAACATCCCATCCAATAGCATAGTAGCACTATTGTATAGTTTCCTATTATAATGAAGTCATGTCTGCATTCTTTAGGAATCATATTTGTACTTGCTAAGTACCGGTATTTGTAAGGTTTTTATAGGAATTGTTCAATTATTTGAGCCACATCTCTCAGAAACAGAAGGCGGTGACGACCTAATTTTTGAAGTCTCGTAATAGAATAATGACCGTAATTTCCTACTTGAGAATTCATGTGTTTAAGTATGTATGTATTCGTCATAATTATGTTTTCATATGAAGATTCTGCGAAGGGACTGTCGCTTTTGTTTATCTAAAGAGTTTAGCTGCCACTAAAAATATGTCGGTGCAAATCAAAGTGTTATCATGAAAACGCTCATTTTTTAAACCAATTTCCTGAAGTACCTATTGCACTCAAAAATAAATCGATGAATTAATTATTTTTATAAAAAAATAAAACCGCCTTCAAAAAATCACATCAAAAAAGTAAGAAATAATCCCTCACCAATACCCCAAGAGCTATCCGATATTTTTGTAAAAAATTCAATAACAGGCCAAATTTTTGTAAACGGCCCTTAAATATAATTTTAAGAGACTATATTTTGGAATCCAACATAATATCGCATTGGAAGGTAAGTATAAAAAAAAAGTTATACCCCGAAAATGGTGCAATTCTTTCAGCAAATATGCTATCACCAATTTTATCGTTAACATGTGTTTATGTTCACCATATCTAAGCACCAAAGTCGAAATCCATAAAGATATAAAACAGGAAACTAATACTTTAGGAAGAAGTCGGTTGTTTCTGATAGCATTTTTAACATAGGTGTAATGCCAATTTGAGTTTACGTAGAGAGTTTTTTTAAAGTTTATTTGTTTTTCATTTACAAATATAGGGGGATTATATACTTTTACGAAAGATAATAATAAATGTATTCAAATGTAAAGTGAATAACACTTATACCATTTTTGCCTATTTTTTATAGATTTTTTAAAGCTTTGTATTTGTTTTTTTTTAATGTCGCTGTCATAAATATTGGTGGATTACTAATGAATTATTTATTAAACTAGATAATCTAATTTTCAATGTTGAGAAATTACTGATATTGAATTATTGTTGAGTCTCCATAGAGCGAATTAGTTTGGCTCTCGGGCTACAAATAAATAACGTACTTAAGTACCTACTTTGAAGTCGGGCGTGAAACATATTTTTTTTGTTGTTTTTGTTAAAACCCGCCCGACTTCAAAGTCCTTACGTTATTTATTTGGTGAGGGATTATTTCTTACTTTTTTGATGTGATTTTTGAAGGCGGTTTTATTTTTTATAAAAATATTTTTTATTTCACTCTTTTTAGTGCATCGTGCAGGCAATTTACGTGTATTCTGGTAAATAGGTATGTGATCAAACTGAAAACCTCTTTTTTTGAAGTCGGTTAAAATACCTTGAGGTATCCCTTTTTAACAAAACAAGAATCATCTAAATTGGTTTATAAATAAAGGAGTTATGCCTAAAGATACGTATTAAATTCACATAAAGTGGTAACGAAAACGACAGTATTTTCAAGATTTCCTGAAAACTACTGAACCGATTTCAAAATTTCAAAAAATGGGACCAACTTGGAAACCAACCTGATGTAATAACGTTTCAAACATTTCAAATCGGTCCATCCGTTTTAGAGTAATCGGCGGACATACACAAATACAAAACATACATACAGACGAATAGAGAACCTCCTCCTTTTTGATTAAGAAGTCGGTTAAAAATATTTTATGTGGCATTTAAGAAAACCATTATCCTCCTTTATTGTTCAGCTGCTCAATAACTAATACTATTACTGGGGTTATAAGTTTTTTAAATCAAGTATCAAATACAAAAATATAAATGGTAAACTATGAAAAACGATTAGCCACGTAAAAATGAACATTTGAAATGAAATTATGAAAGCGCAATGAATATCATGTGTAATGTAATGTAACTAACGGATGCTGTAGGTACACACCAGATAACCCCAATTTAGAATAATAGATAATGCCGGATGATAAGAATATTAAAATCCGCTCAAATTTCCGCAGCATTTACAGGCATTTAATTTTGATAAGCTTGGTACAGTTGTCGTTTCATTTATTTATTATTTATTTAAGGCATAGCAAGGCTTCCTGGTAGTTGTAGATTTTTTTGTTTATATTTTCTTACAAAACTCATCCAATTCGTTAGGGCTGTTTCCCAGATTAATATACAAGGTGTTCCTTTGATATCCCCCATACAAATCCCTCTATTCACTAGCAAGGTTTGTATGGAAAAGCCAAAAAAAAACTCATATTTCGACTCATTTTCCTTGAACTTTTTGTTTTTTTTTAATGGCAAAATATAACCCTAGGTTTATGGGATATCAAAGGGAACAAGTTGTAGATATAGTGACTGAGTATTACCACAGAATATATAATAGTACTAAGGTCGTATTACTAGTGGTCACTTCGTCCATGACTCCATGTGGATGTTTGGGTTCATTAAGTGATGTTAACTATAATGTTCTGCAAGAATTAAGCTATAAAATGCAAACATATTAATATCATTCCCAAACAAACTCTTAAACTTAATTAAAAACAATAGATAACTAGCACAGATAAACTGTATTCCGTAGTAAAGTACTTTACATAACAATTGACTTAGCTGCTCGACTAATAGGCCTACAAATTATGCAGATCCGATGGTTAACCGTTAAGGTCATAGATGTTTACGTAATTTACGTTACATAATAGTGTGGCCGTGGCCTTCCCACGTAACGTGGTGCTGCGTTTTGCCTGACTCAGCATTGTTTACTGATAGAACCGGTCGTGGCGCGTGCGGGATGATTCACATCTTGGTGGGACGCCAGAAGGGAAGTATGGTTGGATATGTTCTTGCATCCAAGTATATGGAGAGGATGTACAATCATTAAATGCTATTTCCTTCAGATAATCCTATTGAATTTATATACCTAGGGTAATTGAATATTTCTACAGATTAGGAATTGGCCACGGGCGTTTAGGCGCATAATGTCCAATTTGCAAAATATCCAGTTCGCAGATTGTCCATTTTGCATAATGCCTAGTTTGCATAATGCCCAATTCGCACACGCACGTTCACGAAAATGTCCAATTTTCATCATAACGTCACACCATCAATCAGAACGTTTATTGATTAGTTTAGCGTTGGGTTTTAATGATTTGTCAAGTCAAAGTCAAATTAGTTTATTCAATTTAGATTGTTATTTACAATACTTGTGAACGTCATATAATAGTCTCTACACACGTTCCTATCCGACCTCCGATTTGGTCTGGGAACGTGTGTAGCGCAGATTTGGTCTGGCCAGACCAAATCGGAACGTGTGTAGCGCAGATTTGGTCTGGCCAGACCAAATCGGAACGTGTGTAGCGCAGATTTGGTCTGGGAGCAGACCAAATCGGCTGGCGGATCGGAACGTGTGTAGATACTATAAAAATTCTTGCTGTACGTTGTTCAGCATGATGGTCTGAAGCCATGGTTAAGATTATTGCAACGGCGCCCCTAACACCCTGTATATATCAATAAACCACTTCACATGCAAGCAAGCAAGCTCGCAAAACTCTTTCATTCTTTTCATACTGTTAAAAGGATTTTCATAAGTATTCATCATTCCCATTGTGACGGTGATGTAAAAATCACTCGGCACATATTACAGTTACTTACTGCAACAATAAATTAATCAAAAGACACATCAAAATGTGACTTACGGCCTTTAATTTAGCCTGTCGGGAAATCCGCTTGTTTTCCAACGATTAATCGGATTCCCCCCATACCTTGCTTGTCCCGAAATTGAATATAGTGACATCTGACGGTGATTAGTATGCGTACATCAAATAACGCACCTTCCTGAGATTAATTGTTACGAAGGAATTTGATATTAAATAAATTTGGAAATGAATCATACAATTTACAATTAATTAAAGGGCTTTCGGATTGGGATTTGAAAATTGTGATGGCAATAACATAATAAGTTCTTGAATGGTTGAAAAGTTTCTGATTTTTGGCAGTTTAATTAGTAATCCCCTTTCCGCAAAAGCAATCAAAAACTTTAATGAGTTCCTAATTATAATAAGTGTTATTGACGACATAATTGCAATAAATAAAAGCTAAAGTAATTAATTCCGCAGTTTTAAAGATGTGACAGTGAAATAATTAAGAATACGTTTATTTCGGTTTCTAAATTTTATTCGGTCCTTGAAGTTAAGAGGTTAGGGCATTCCAAACAACAAGACGTTTTAGTTATTCACAGTATATAATTTAAAATAGCGAGTACACAAACATAACCCTCCAGGTAAAAATTAAACTTAAAATTAATGAAATTGCATGCCAATCTGAATATTTCAAAGACAAATAATAGCTTTGAACCTAGATATTGTACCGTATTAAAGCAAATCGAGTGAACAAGAGTCGGAAAGTAGCTTACTGCCGAAAGGAATTGAATCGGGGATAAATGTTCTGAAGGATCATA
Organism: Crambus lathoniellus; assembly: GCA_949710035.1. NCBI lineage: Eukaryota > Metazoa > Arthropoda > Insecta > Lepidoptera > Crambidae > Crambus > Crambus lathoniellus. The sequence continues at coordinate 27,303,450 of OX453305.1, read as the reverse complement.
AATTTTATGGCAGACTATGTCGAGTGAAATAAGACTGCGAGAACAATTTTCTTTCTTGATACTCGCCTTTTATGTTATTATTATTAGTTATTATGATTTAGTGTTGAAGAGGGTGCAGGAAATTAGTAAGGCAATGGATTTATTGCTTTTGGTTTTTTAGCTTTGAAGGTATTTTTAAGTGTTCTCAAATTCCGTTCCTTAAAAAAGATGATGAACGAAGTCACATTGTTGCTCATCTGTACATCTGTACGCCGCCAGTAAAAGCACTTTACCTAAGGAACGCGGTAACATAATTTTCAACTAGCATTAATTTATGTAGAATACTAACTAACAAGTATCTCTCAGTCTCTATAAAACAACAACATCAAGCTTGTCATTCATCTAATTAGAGAAACTCAAGCTCATTTATATATTTCTTTTCATTCGTAAACTTTCATCAGTCAATTGACTAACTTTAATTTAAGTTTTTCTACATACTCTAAGCGTGTGCTTGGCTTGGCACTTGGCAGCAATAATCATATCACCTGCCTTATTAGTACTATGTGCGAAGTTACAAACTTTACAGAGACATTTGCACCGACGAAACACGTCAAGTGAATTTCACCAATTAAATGGTGGGAATAATTAAGGTTCAAGTATACGTTTAGGGTTTAGTAGAGAAAGCAAAAAGTTGTCTTCAGTAAAATAGGCTATATTTTATACCGATATTCCGGGGTAAAATCGTGCGAAACATCAGTTTCGAACTTTAATTAATTTGTTTAGGCACCATATATTATGCTGTCTTAATGTATATGCCTCATATAATATAAATAATATATATAATAAAAATTTTGCTACCTTTTATGTCTCGTTTTATATAACTAGAACTAATAATAAATTATATTTAAAAAAACATTTTATTTAAAATCAAGCTTTTATTCAAATGTCCTAAAAAGAAAAAAATAAATTTTGTATCAAGTCAAAACCAACAAATTTATTACATTAAACAATCTATATGTTTTAAGTCGCTTTAATTTCATATGTCAAATATAAGTAAAAGCATTTGTGTTTAGTGCAAGTAGCCCAGTAACAATAAAATCTCGCGACAAGCTTTTAAAACATATAGATTGTTTAATGTAATAAATTTGTTGGTTTTGACTTGATACAAAATTTATTTTTTTCTTTTTAGGACATTTGAATAAAAGCTTGATTTTAAATAAAAGGTTTTTTTAAATATAATTTATTTTTGTATTTTTAGTTATTATTGGACGTGTTTGTAAGTCGCTTCATTTCATTTAATGCATCATTATTGCATGGTCGTTTGCCAGTTAATTTATTACAGTCTAGCTCTTCAACTGCATCAAGTCTGCAAACACACAAATATATTTTATCACCAAAAAGGGATTGTAGATTCTTACTACAGACACACACCATATTCATTAAATACAAGGCATATTTACATAGGTATAAAAGTAGGTAGCACTGTATTACGAACAAGAATAGAAAACACAAATTAGACCCAATAAGACAAAAAGTTCCAAATAAAAATGTGTGTGTGTGCCGCAGCAGTACTCAATGGTCGCAGCTCAGCGTCATATTACTTGTCTTGCAACGCAAGCAAACGCTAACTAAAATTTTCAGCTGTAAATTTTAGTAAGTATTTCAAAAATAAATACATAAGTAATAACAAGACACATTTAAGTTTCTATCAAAGTTGATAAACATAGTATACCTACTTATAGTAAAAAAGGATTTTTCTTTTCTGTAGGTAGACTAATGCTTGTATTAACTTGGAGCCATCTGTCGTATACTTTAGTGAACTATTTATGTGCAAAGCATGGAAGTATTACATGGTGGAAAGTGACACATAAGTGACACCTAGTAGGGTCTGATAGGCTACACACGTCCAGACCAGACCTAACCGCCGATTTGGTGCGGACGAACTTTGCTGTAAAGCAAATATAATCCGTGCTACACACGTTCATACCAAATCAAAATCAAATCAAATAAAAAAAGCTGCACCAAATCTGGCCTTGGCCAAGGCTTTGTATCACATCACTGGACAAGGCCTTGTATCACATCACTTTTTCTTATCAAATACCCACAGAAATCACCTGGATTTGCCAATGCAATGGGCTTGTAAAGAAAAAGACCTATTAACAAAAAAAGGTCTTGGATTTGAAAAAAATTGAACCGTACCTGTCACAAAAGAATGACGAAAAATTCTTCAAAACTATTTCGAGTGGCCTGTAACTGACAGGGAAACTTCATTTTTAATTAAATGTCGATTTTTTTTAATCGAGTAATTGAGAAAAAGCCTAGGTCCAGGGACTTTAAATTATTGTTTTAATATAAATAATAATAATTTGATAATCTCAAAATTATGTAAATAGTATATTATACTCGTAGCATACTTTTCAAAACTGCATCAAACATTTTTACTGCTTGGTATGTGTTTTTAACAGACAGTTTTTCCCAACTCATGTTCTTTCTCAAATAACCAATTCAAATCGGGTGTCGAGTTGGGACGTGTGTTCTATTACTAGTTGAATTTAGAGTGTGCGCCAGATAAGTTTGCGCGGGGTCAAAATCGAATACTAATATTTTCCATAAGCTTAGAACAAAATAATGTACTGTAACTAGTGCCAAAAACGCCCCAGTCGCAGAGTTATCTGACACGCACTCTATGAAGAATGCGCTCGCTGAATGCTCGCTGATTATAACTTTATGGTACATTGACAATGTGTCAAGTAACCATCACAACAAAACAAGAATATAGAACTTGAAAATTTGCAAGAATTCTGAATTGATAACTATACTGATTATATATTATTTAATTGCATTGTCATCGGAACCAAACTTGCATACAAAATTTCAGCTCAATTGGACACAGGGAAGTGGGTCAAATAAGGCTTGTAAGATTTGACGAACGGACATACATACTTGCATGCATGCATACATACACTGCAAGTTAAATAAAAGCTTGTAAAAAATAAACTACATTGCATCACAGCCATACAATTTAACTTCCAAAAACACGAACACCTCATTAAATAACACGGTACAAAATATTAAAACTTGTTTAAGCACGCTCTACTTGTGAGCAAGACAATGAACTTGGAGCCGTATCGGTAATGTCAAGTTCGTGGTGCGTAGCCAAGAAGGCCGGATGCTGATCCAAACCGTTTCGGTTGCCAATGTATCTTGGCACTTTTTGGCATAAAGCTGCCCTATTATTGTGAAGAAGTTTTTATTGTCTGTCTGTGGGCGAAGAGAAGACAATCGGCTTATTTCTCTTTTATGAAACGGTAATAAAACCTTTTTTGGTAGGTATTTTTAGTACACTATTGTTAGTGGGCTTTGGTTTGGGCCTTTAGAGTGAGACAAGGGCAAGATAGTAAGCTCGAAGCTCCAAAAGTTGCTTAGCTTAAAACTTGTCGATAATCGACAAGTTTGACAGTTTCGACATCGACAATCATTGTCGTGCTCAAATTTATGCATCTGTTTGAATAATGTGTGTTAGTTAGATAAAATGTTGTAATTGGCGAGTTCATGTATCGTGATTGTATTTTGGGTAAATTGGGTTTACCTGCCTTTTATCACAGTATTATTAGGTTTTTATCCCACGGCGACAGAAGGAGGATTAAAGTTTTTCAGTCCCAACAACTAAACTTAGTTGTAGTCAATGACAAAACATCATTGGTTGTAGTGCCTACCTTTATCTTTTAGATCTTTTTTGAGCTGTTTGTAATGTAAACCTATACCTATGGTATTGTAAGCAACGGACTTTTGGGTGGTCTAATCCTGTGGTCTAGTTCTAGTCTGCGGTATGACTTGATTTTTATTAAGTAGGACTTATAAGATCACAGCCGGTTAGTTCGTTTACAAAAACTTGCAAGTCAAAAGTTAGTAGGTACCTTCCTAGTACAAATAACTAATGGTTTATTATTATTAATAATAATAAATCAAGGTTGTAGGTAGATCAGCCGGCCTAGCATGAGCGGCTTATAACGCGCGATATGATATGGTACGGCATTCTGTCTTGCTTACACCTTAGTGGGGTAAGCAAGACAACTTGCCGTACCATATCATATCGCGCATTATAAGCCGCTCATGCTAGGCCGGCTGGTAGGTAGCTTAAATGTCAAACTACGTTACTAGTTTAATTAATTGATGAACTAGAACATGTTTGAAAATTAAGTGTTTCCTTTGAAGAATAGGTAGGTACCTAAGTAGGTAGTTAGGATAGATAGATAATGTAAGGATTTCCTTATTTCGTTTGAAACCATAACATTCTCAGATTTTGAAGAGACAAAATCATAAATTTTGCTCGATTGTTTAATGGGTATTGGGTAGGTAGATAATAGGTAGGTATATTGTTGTTTTAAGGGTTTCTCCAGCCCAGGTTGCTATTTAGAATGCAATATTATTTTGGATAGCCTCATGTGTATGCATGCACAAATGAATAATACCTATTTAACTGTTTATTGTGATGATGTTTATGTTTTGTATGAATGAGGTGACACAGATTACTGGCTGCAATAAATTAATACTATCCGGATTTAATTTTCGGCAAGTGTAATATATTAATTAATCTCAATTAGGTAATTAGCATTGTGTATAAAATAAATCCTGATTTTTCGCGTGTTTTTCGCCAACATACCTAGTTTTTGGTGATTTTCTGATGACTTTCAGAACGTGATCGTTAAATATAAAAAAAAAAATAGTTAAATTCCTTAATAAAACTGAGGCATGTTGTAGGTTGGTTGCATATTACCTAAGTAAGTAAGTACCTATATATTTTAATTGCATTTAATTAGGAAATCTGACGATGCAAAAAAGTGCATTTACTTACCTACTGCACAGCACCTATTTATAACCTTTTTATTAACTTGCCATGTTAGTTTGTTAGTTAGTGGGGGACAAATCTTGCAAGCTTTATTTGACCCACTTCCCAGTGTCCGATGGAGCTGAAAATTTGTATACAGGTTTGGTTTAGATGACAATACAATATTAAAGTACAGTCAGCAAAAAAGTTTGTCATGAAAATGATTTTTTTACAAAAATACGTGTTTACTTAACTCAAATCTTCACAGATTTATTTATATCTAGGCAAAAACAAATGTTTAAACTTTACACTAACAGCATCCGAATGCTAACCGCTATAAAATGAGGTTATCTATCACATAAAACAGGTTATGCCCAACGTGAACCACGCCGAGATGATAGTAACAATACCGGAGAGTAAACAAAGCTGATATGTACGTTTATTTTGTAAAACACAGTATGTAGTACAAACCTTCAATAGCCACGACGTGATCCCGGATCTGCTGCGCCAGCAAGGGGTCCGGAACCAACTCCACAAGATCGTAAAGAGCATAAATCGACGGATGTACACTTTCAAATCGCTGTATCTCCTGCCTTATAGACAGGGACGTATTCAAACAAGCCTGCGAATGCTGACGACTGCACATCGTGGATCTGTAGCCCAGCATTTGGCCACCGTAACCCAATTAGCACACCACAACACTAAACAGAAAGATGCATTTTCATTTCCAACGCCGCGTGAATCGCACCGCAATCCGCGGCGACAAAATACGACACAAAATACACTTGTTTGTTATTAAAACTTGTTTATTGCATGTAATAACACAAGATTATCACTCAGAACTGTTGTATTATTGGTTAGAATCGCAACGTAAATAAAGTAAACAACCAATCAACGTGTGATGCACTGACAGTAGCGTAAACAAACCACCACACCGGCGGCCATTACCGAACTGTGTGTGGCGTTTTGTGCATCGAGCACGCGAGTTGTCAAATCAAACCCTCTATTTTGGTTATCAGCGCCATCTAGTAATGCTTGGGTTGAATGGTGCGAAACATTGTGCACCATTTTATTAGCATCTTTAAACGTTCCGATCCGACCGTCGATTTGGTCTAACCAAAATCCAGACCATCCAAACTCCAGACCAAATCGGTCGGACGACTACGCTAGTCGCTACACACCAAAGAGCTTAGATTAGACTAAATACTGAGGTAGATAGATAGATAGATAGATAGATAAAATCATTTATTTGCATCACAAACATAACATGCACATACACAAAAGAAAAGGAAGGAGAAGCAAACCAACTACTTACTGACTAACCAAGCAGGTATATAATTAAGCAGGTATATGTGTGCATGTTTGTCACAGCGACGCAAAGAGGCAAAAGCTCCGAAAGAACAAAACACTGGTTTTCAGCTTTCGCCCGTAGAAAAACGCGAGGGGACGCATTAACAAAATCGGACGCCCTTTTATTAATTTAAAAATATCATCTATTTAACAAAATTGATTAAAAAATAATATATAATAATAAAATATAAGTAATTATAAATATAATAATAAAATAAGTAATTATATATATAATAATAAAATATAAGTAATTAAATTTGTTAAAATTGAAATTGAATTAGCAAGTAAAACTGTAAAATTTATAAATAAAAAAAAATAAAAAAATCAAATAATAATAAGCCATTTAGTGTAATATAAATAAAATATATTATCATGCCTTGAATAAATAAAATAATTTAAATAGAGTAATTCTTGAATAATAATAGATTGATGGTGAAAGGAAGTCAATGTCAAAAAAAAAAAAACATTTATTCATAAAACTTAATAAAATCATAAAATTAATATCAGTTCAAAATTACAAATTATATTAAAAAAAAAAAGAAATTACTAATAAAAAATAAATATAAATAAATTCAATCAAATTAAAATTAAAATCACCAGAATCCGCAACCAAACGACTATTTGTGCGTACTTAAACTTTGTTGTTCTAGTAGTGCCATTTTAAAATTATTTTTGAATGTAAATTTTGATGTCAATTGCCTCTTTGGAGGGGGTATATTGTTCCAGCACTTAGTCGCCTGGTAGCGGAAACTACCTGTAAAAGCCACAGTCCTGTGCACGTGACATGCCAATAGAGGGCGAGTTGACCTGCCAACGCCTGACCCATACTGTGTGTGAAGTGTGCGAAAATTCAGCTTATTGTACAAATACTCTGGGTTCTTAAATTTCATGAGGTCGAACATTAATATTGCAAGATGCATTCGCCTGCGTGACTCCATATTAAGGATGGAGGCTTTATTTAAAAAGGGTGACACGTGTGTACGAGGAGGGATGTTAAAACAAAATCGGCCACAAGCATTCTGAACACGCTGTATCATCCTTTTAGATCCGGACAATAAACGGGGGCCATACACTAAATCGCCATAATTGAGTACCGATAAAATCAGCGACTCACATAAGGTGATACGTGATTTTTCGGAGAGATAATTCCGAATCCTATAGAGGATTTTCAACCTATAAAAGCAGCTTCTGACCAAATTCAAAACATGATTCTCGAATCGCAACTTATCGTCAAATAGTATACCCAGGTTCCTGGCTTGCTTAACACACTCAACATCAGTACCACGAATTTGAAGTTTGGGATTACAGCTGTGAACACTTTCTGTCTGTTTTTGTGAACCTAAAATCATAAATTTTGATTTTGATGGATTAAGAACGAGAGCGTTATTACTCGACCATATGGCTATAGCATCCAGATCTTCATTTACATTACGCAGCGCATCAGATATTTTATTCGGAGCAGCTGATGTGTAAAGCTGGACATCATCAGCGTAGCAATGAAACCGACAATGCCTAATTACAGAAGAAAGGTCTGCGCTGTAAATAATAAATAATAGCGGTCCTATAATGGAACCTTGTGGGACACCACGGTCGACCAGCCTAGGTTGCGACACTAAAACCGAGCCATCCGATTTCTGGAGCTTGACAGACTGATAACGTTCACTAAGGTAACTGTCAAAGAGTCGTAATGCATGAGGATCAACACCATAGAAAGCAAGTTTAGATAATAACAGCGGAACGCTCAGACTATCAAACGCACGAGAAAAATCGAGAAGTGTCAGCACAGTGGCCCGCCCCGCATCCTGATCCGCCAGTATATTATCAGTCACATCCAGTAGCGCTGTTACAGTGCCTCGTTTCTTCCGAAAACCAGACTGAAAAGATGGTAATATATTATGAGTTTCGACATAATAACTCAACTGTTCATAAATAGCCTTTTCTAAAATTTTCGAAAGGAACGGTAAAATACTAATAGGTCTAAGGTCTTTTAGTTCATTCGGTGGATCAACCTTAGGTATAGGTGTTACCAATGCTACTTTCCACTGACGAGGAACCACACCAGACTCGATGGACTTATTGATAATACCCGTAATAACAGATAAAGTGCGGGGAAGAGATAGCAAAATCATATCTCTGCTGATGCTGTCGCACCCAACTGCATTTGACTTTATGGATAATATATACCTTGCGATATCTTCCATAGAAACAGGAACAAGTTTGAACGGGGGCGCCATCGCGCTATGTCGATGAAATTCGAAATACATTACGTAAATATTTTAGGTAACTGGAGATAGTAGTACCACAGTCTATACATTTCCGTTCCCTAGTAGTTAGCTAACACTTTTTTGTGGAACTGTGGCTGTCTTCCGTCTCATCTACACTTGAAAACAAAACGTATGGTCATTAGGAGATAACAGACAGCCACTACGTACCTACTAAAAGTAAAATTTGCTGGGCATACCTTTTTATTCAGGCTGAAAACTCCAGTTTCCTTGAAGAAGCTCCTTGCCTACACACGTTCCGATTTGGTCTGGGAGCAGACCAAATCGAGGCGGTCGGATAGGAACGTGTGTAGAATAGAATGGCATGCTTCATGACCTGCTTGCATTTTTTTGGTATGGTATTTTATTATAGATGGCACTGTTTCGCAAGTACACCTATTTCATGAGAATAAAATTCATAATGAATAATATACTGACTTGACTCTCACTACAAGAAAACATAAAAAAAATAAACATCTGATTGAATTTTTCTTTAAAACTTAAGTATAAAAAGTAAGTACTTTTTCTTTAATTAAGTATAAGTACTTATATTGAAGTAGGTACCTGGGTAAGGCTCATAGTTTTTGCACATTTTGTAAAAATTTGCTGTCCCAAGAGTTTGAATATAAAAATAATTTTCATTTTTATTTTTATTCGACTTTTAATAAAAACACACAAAAGGACGTATATTTCTTTATTATGTTTATTTTTTTTATAAATATATTCCTATTGTTTACATTTAATACATTAATGTCAAAAAAGGGCTACTTTTTTCTTCCATACAATTTGTTGATGTCCGCAAACGCTTACTCGACACAAATGATTGGTATTTACAGTTTTTTATGACTATAACTTTTTATTTTCGCATATAACTTGTTCTATTGGATCATAGCTACAAAATTAAAACTAAAATAGGCTACAATTTATCAGTTGTATTGTTTTTATTCACAAATTTATAGGTGTCCCAAATTCTGTTCAGTTGTAATACTTCAGGTGTGCGACGCGATATTTCTCAGACTTTATAATAATCTACCATAAAGATTCATTTATTTAAAGTGGCAACACTGGCCCATCATGCTTGACACATTTCTGAACGATTCCACCATCTTTTTTATCGTGTCATTTGGAAAAAAGTGCTGGAACCTGCTGAGTGTCGTTAAGAAAAGGTAAGGTTTATTCTTTTGTATTATCATTAATTGAATAGCTATCTTGATTTGGAGTTAAAAATCAAGTAAAACATAAATTCCTTTTATGAATTGTGACAAATTTCGAAGGATAAATTCATTAATGTATATGTTATGATTTTTTTTAGGTTAGGACGTGTTAAAAATTCTATCCGTTGTGCGACAAAGTGACACAAATTTGTGCGACGTGTCACAACGGAAATTATAAAGGGAAGTGTAAATTGTTAAATTTAAGATTAATTTCATTTATTATCACTACATATTTTAGCGACCTCTAAGCACATATAACTAATACTTGGATGGATACCTGGATGATATTAAAGTATGAAAATGCAAAACTTTCTTACTTATATAATTAAAAAATCCAAATTTGCGTAAGTAGCGCCATCTTTTTGAGACTTGAGTTTTACCGAGCTATAGCAACAACCTTAAGCATCTTAATTGATTTGTGATATTTGCTAAGAGCTAAAAATAAGTTTATTAATATGTAAAAATAAAAAAATATGCACAGAAATTCATATTTTTTATTTAACAATAATAATTATTTTATCAATTTATTACACACAGAATAACGCAAACTGAATAAACAAAACACTAAAAAAGACAAACACAAACATAAACACACGAACTTTGTGTACAAAGGTTTACAAATTCCGTTGTAACACATAATTTCAGTAGTGACACATTCCGTTGTGATCTCCTTTGTGCGATTAGTGCAAAAAATATGAGCCTTACCCACCTACCATTTATAACAAAATTAAAATTTACAAAAGGATAAAATAGCATTTAGGTACCTAGGTACAATTTGTGGTAATAAAATTAAATAGGTAAGTACAGTCGGTATTGCATCCTATTTGATACTATAGGGTTCACACTAAACTGCGCAGGTAAGAAGTCAATAGTAAGTAAACGAAATAGTATAAACAGTACTTTATTACATAGGTAGGTAGTCGAGTTCGTAATTTAAGTCTTATAGCAAAGCAACATCTAAAACTGCGTAGAGAAGATTGGGTAACGTTGTACGAAAATAAAATTGGTCAATTGTATGTCATTGTGATTAAGGTGCGAGTAGTCGTGAAACTATTATTTTTGAGGCCCTAAAACTTATAAATTAGCCTACTGAGGAATTCAGAATTAATATATATTAAATATTGATATATAAACTTCAATCTGAGCATTAAAAAAAACAGTCTTTAAGATTCTATTAAAAGAGAAAAAAAAAACAGCTGTTCCATACATTTCAGTCGACTCGATGTTGTACTTTTGTATGGAACAGCTGATTTTTTTTTCGCGATTCCATGGTTGGCCCCATAGTGAAAGTTGTTCATATTGATGGGCACTAACATCCCCTAAAATATTTATGCTAATTAAAATTTAGCCGTGTATAATAGGCTCTTGAGAAGAGATCTCCACTTGAGTGTCGTTCTATGTCATTGGTCGAAACCACTTTAAAAGTTTTTCAATGAAAGATACATAAGTAATGTTGTATTTATACCGCGATTATACTATAATTATATATATTTATTTTTAGGTCCTAAAAAGAGAAATTTTATGGAAAAGTAAAACGATTTTTTTAAATGAAATTACCATATTTCAGCAGTCGAAGTATGTACCATTATTATCTATGCACTTTAACCATTTTATATGTAATTCCATTGCTGAAAATATTGTGGCTAGAATCAACGAAACCTTTGAAGGCGGTTTAGCTAATATTACACGGTTCAACCAAATTGATTCACTTTGGTTTAAAGGCGCAGAACTACAGGCGCACATTGACATTGAATGGTTTACATTGTTCAATTTAGTTGCTTCATCCAAATTGAAAGGCAAATGTCTCAAGACTAAGGTCTTTGACCAGTGTGTGTTGCCAGTTATGACTTATGGAAGCGAGACGTGGTCTTTTACTATGGGTCTCATAAGAAGGCTCAAGGTTACCCAGAGAGCAATGGAGAGAGCGATGCTTGGTGTTTCCCTGCTCGATCGAATCAGAAATGATGAGATCCGCAGGAGAACTAAAACGACCGACATCGCTCGAAGGATTGCTCAGTTGAAGTGGCAGTGGGCGGGACACATAGCGCGGAGAACCGATGGCCGTTGGGGCGGAAAGGTTCTCGAATGGCGACCGCGAACCGGACGACGTTCCGTGGGCAGGCCCCCTACAAGGTGGACCGACGATCTGGTCAAGGTCGCGGGAAGCCGCTGGATGCGGGCAGCGCAGGACCGATCGTTGTGGAGATCCTTGGGGGAGGCCTATGCCCAGCAGTGGGCGTCGTACGGCTGAAATGATGATCCAAATTGAAAGGCAGAATGAACCGTGTATTTCCGCCATTTTGACTGCCTCATCGGAATTTTTATTTTCCTTACAAGAAATTGTACCAAATTCCGAAAAAGGTGTCTGTCTGTTGGGGGAAGGTCCGGGGAGTATGGTGTATTCTCCTGTAATTTAGCGACCGTCTCTTTTGAATTATGGGGTCTATTTACACCTGAAAATCAGCGTCACACTATTTGCTGTGGCATAAGCTGAGGTTGGGTCCATTTCGGCTAAAATGTTTGTTTTTGTTTATGTAAACAACCTTGTTTGTATGTTTTAGTCGAATAAACTATATTTCTTTCTATTTCATTGTCCTGAATCAGCAGTGGGCTAGAGCGATTGACCATTCTCAGTTGTTTAACGGCTAGTTTTCCCATCATGGTTAAAACGGTCAAAACAGGGGGGCTACCGCGTAACTTTATGGATATGAACTTCATACGTTTTTAAGAACTTTAAGTCAATTTTATAAAAAAAAAAATAGCCGCTATCAGTTCCCTGTTTAGTGACGTCAGATATAATAATAGCTTAGCTAGCTAGCAACATTCAACAGAACAAAGCAGAAAAAATATATCAAATTATGGAATTCAAATGAAAGATGAAGCCCATATCCATATCCAATTTTTTTGCCGGTAGCCCCCGTCCCCCAGATCTATCTGCCGTAATTGTCTCTGGCCAGACGATCAGATCTTAGGAAGCTGTAGTGTATGGCACCAGCACTGGTCCACCAAACACTCATCAGTACCGTTTTCTGAGTCAACTTTCGCTTGGGACAGGATTTGAACGTTTCTCTTCCAACCATTCTGTGATGAGCGTTTTTGTCGTACAGGATCCATTTTCCATTACAAGTAACGTAACGATTCAAAATGCTCTCATTTTTGAGACGGTTGAGTAATGTAAAGCAGCACACAATGAGCAGCAAAAGCAGCGCAAATGAATTGCTGAATGTGAATGACTGAACGATTTGTGTTCTTATTTCTTCAACCCGTCTTTTTCACTCGATTCTGTCATGCCCCGAGAGTGAGAGGGACGGGTATAACCTGCAGGTGTCATGTTAAATCGACCGGGTTATAAGTCAAATAAGAGTTCTTGACAGCTTAGCGGCTGTGAAATGTCATTGAATGATCACTGAATCGCCGTCATTGATATTCAGCTGTCGTGGTACGAATAAGCGAAGCAGAGGGCCTACTCTGAAACGCAAAACCCGAAACTTCGTTATACCCGGCCCTCTCACGCTCCAGTCATGACAGAATCGAGTGAAAGGGGCGGGGTTATCCGAAGTTTCGGGTTTTGCGTTTCAGAGTAGGCCCTCAGATCAGTTTAGATCCTAAACAAATCCGCAAGAAGAGTTGATGGTACCTGGCACCAGGTCAAAATTTCCAAAAATTACCAAAAACTTTTGCATTAGCTTACCCATACAAGTCATTAATCCTTCTGTTGTTTGTTAGAGCTGTTTCTGCAGCGCTGGTGCCGGTGGCACTCATATTCGTAAATAATGCGATATACCTGTAGGCTCGGATAAGGCACACAGACGTCCTAAATATTTTATCGCCGTACTACCTTATTAGGTACTATCATATATTCTGTGGTATAACTCGGATTAGGCACACAATCACACATGTGTGAGTCAGCCAGCCAACCACTCGAAAAATGTTGTAATGCTAAGGCTTCACCTGCGTGACGCCTAACGGCGTTAATAACGGCATGCGCATCTTAGCGCGCTAATTGAAGCATATTAGTGCGCTAAGAGAACCAGCTACACCTGCGTATTATATCAAATAACGCGCGAATTAATGGCATTAGACGCAGGTGAAGCTCCATCATTACAGTGTAATTTTCGAATTAAGCCATTACAAGTTTGAGACTGACGGGTGTCACGTTAGATCAAATCTCCGAGCGTACAGGTTGAGATTTCCCTTTTGCTGAACAGAATAATGCCAAAGAAAAAACAAATGGTTCGAAAACAAACACAAGTCATAATTTGAATTTGGAATTCCGAAATTTAAAGTGGCCAGTTTGACAAAACGCTAATTTCATAGGGAAGGACCATGGAGGAACCTTTTTTTTTATAGTGAGGGCAAATACAGTCTTTTCGTATACCGCTAACGGCATGTTGGACTCAGTCAGACAAGGCCTGTCTCTCGCCGCACCCAGCCCTCCCGCCAAGCCTAATAGGCTTCGCGTCAGGGCTGGGTGGTTCTAACCCCTGCCCCGCCCCCTGACGAGCTCGGAAGCTCGACAGGAGGCGGGGCAGGAGGAGAGAGCCTCCTCTCAATCTCCCTATAAGGTTACCCAGTCCGGGTGGGCTGACCAGATGGGGCGGTCGAGAGCAGGCACCACTACCAACTAAACCCCTCACTACTTGCTCTCCGCCGTCAGTTTTAAGCGTCAGTTTTAAGCCCCCCCGGCTGTGGGGGGGCCGTGGTGGTATGCACCCCCTGCGGCCTGACGGTTGGCCCGTTTCCGGGCCCCTGCGCGGCGGGAGATGGCCGAGCAAGCGGGGCCATCTCCCAAGACAACCGGGGGGAGACCGTGCGATCCGGACGGCAGTTAACAGGCCGTTAGGCCAGCTAACCCGCCCGGACCGCACCGCCCCGCTAGAGGGGAATAAGGCGCGCAAAACGCAGCCACCTTCGCTCCGGCCGCCTTCGTCGAAGACGGTCCGCATGAGCCTCCTGCTCGCGGATCCGCTCCGACGCCTCCTTCTGCGAGATGACATCCTTGCAGAAGGAGATTGCCTCCTGCCAGGACCTGTCACTATCAAGCGTGGCTCGTGCCATGCGAGAGGTCCGTCCCTACCACAGCGCGCAGATCGCGACGCTGGGATGTCCAGGCAGGGCACGCCTGTAAGGTGTGCTCCGCACTGTCCACCCCAGCGCCGCAATCATGGCACCGTGTGGTCGCTTCCCTTCTTATCCGACACAGATATTTTCCAAAGCACCCGTGCCCGGAAAACACCTGCGTCAGCCTGAAGGTCAGCGACCCGTGCCGGCGATGACACCACTCTCGTAGGAGAGGGCGGACGGCATTGATCGTCCGCCTCCACCATGGAGGAACCTAATATTTTGTCAACATCTCATTTCGCAAATACTTTCACTGCATATCTCTATTATTAAATAAGACATTGAACTTAGTTTTGATGCTTTCAAACAAATTATTAGGAAGATGGGTCTGTATTCAATTGGTTCGACCATACATTACAAGCGAGGTTCACAATCAAACAAAATTACGCGCGCCAGTGATAAATTAATGTTTGTATTGTTTTATAACATTCGTTTTGTTTTGTTTAATTAGAATGATAACGGTAAGCATTTAATCGGTGTCTTGTTGTGGCAAATTAAATGCGTCTAAATAGCTCTGCAATACGGTAAAAGTGTTCTAAGTTCCTTGTGGTATAAAATGTATCTAAAGCGTTATGTCAGCATATACAAATAAAATAAATAAGAATATTGTTTAGGAAGAAATTAAAGACAAAATTAAAAATACTTGGCGAGCAGCGGAAAAATAGGTTTAGTAAGGTTAGATTGGCGACTAAAGTCGCTCACCTAGTTATTTTGGTAATTACCCCCAATGAATATAAAACATCATTGCTTACCCCGAAATGTTTCTAGTCACCGGTTAAATACGGCCCTTTAATTATGGTGGCGATCCATATAGTCTCTGCCTTACCACATGGGAGACAGGCAAGAGTATATGTATGTATGTATGTAATTAGTTTTAATTCATATTTGCGATAGTAAGTAAGACCCTGCCACAGATTACTAATAGTTACTATGTAAACCCTGCTCTCGCTTAGGTAAGCGCACACCCAAACATTACTACAATAGACACCAGTCTCAGTGCCAGATTCAATGACCACTATATCCAGCCACTCGACCAGAACTAACGTCTACATTCTTTTGGGCAAATTGGCTAGATAGGCCAAACGGCCAACGCATAATTTTATTGCTCTATTTTATAAGACTACTGTGTTAACTGGGGTTATCTCTGTTTGTAAGACGCACTTGATAAAGGATTTAGTTTTTGATAATTATAATTTATTTATTATTTATAATTGCAAGAAAAAAAGCGCTTATCCTATGTTTTCCTTTAATTTTTTTTTTATCTTGTCTTATTAAAAAAATAAACTTTGTTCATTACGTTAGGTAGCTTTGTTTATTTTCTCGGGATCCTGTTTCATACATATTGATGTGCCTCCGGAAAACATACAGCATTGTCTATGAAGAAGAAGAAGCAGTGTGTACTTTACGATGGTGTGGTCTGGCCTTTAGCCATAGACAAAGTCGATCTTCCACTATTCATCCGCTAGGTGTCGCCTGTGTCCCCAGCTAGGGCGGAAGGTGTCTGCCGCCATTCCGAGTCTCATAGCGTTGTGTACTTTCGTCACGTACGGACGAAAACCGTCCTGAATCTTCATGATCTTCAAATAAAGATGAGAAATTCAACTCACACGTTAATTATTAACGTTTTTTCATAAACGATCTATATTAAATTTGTTATTTTTTTTCTCGGTTATTACGGAATTTGCGGAAATATATGGCGTTGGCGTTGGCTCCATTACATCGACATCGACGAGAGGGATCCAGTACAAGAGGAGAGTTTGACCAGCAGCTCCAGTGAGACTGATCAACAAGCATCAAACACCGAGAAAAGGAAACTAAGAGCTGAGGTAACGGTCGATCCTCGGATCGATGCGTGATATATCAGGTCAGTCTTTTTACAAATACAATACTGATGAGAACTTGACTAAGCCGATTTGTATCAATGTCAAGACACCAACTGGATATGCACAACTGTTAGAACTAAGTAAATGTACCTACATAAAAAGTTCATAAAACCAATCGACAAGAAACTTTTCAAACTTATGATGGAATTTCAACCTTGTTACTCTTAAAATCGGCAATACGTTCACTACAAGCTTTGCATGATATGTTTTAACCAACCCAGTATTGAAATTAAAAATAATAAAGAGTTATGTTTACGATTTTTTTAACCAACATGAATAGCAGGCACAATAAACTTGCTAGCGTTTTCTGAGCTAAGGATATTTATATCGTTACCCATTACACATTATTAATAAAAAAAATTAAAAAACAAAAACATAATGCCTAGTCTTTATGTTACATCAATACCATGCATTGCGGGTCTTTATCCCTTTTGCCCATGGGTGAATCCTTATAAACTTTTGAATTTACTTACACAAAGGTGAATTGATTTAAAGGCGGTAGAATTTTATTAAAAAGGCTACGTTTGCTCCCAGAAATGAGCCTGGGTTTTTACCTACCCTCAAATTTTCACGGAACAAATTCGTTTCACATCGGCAACGAAAATAGAATAAAACAGACTGAAAAATTAAAGCAATGTGCTATTTCGTACATTTGACATTATTTTCTTCATGTATTTTATTGGAACGTAATGTTAGTACCCACATGTAAATTGGGCTTTCACCCTATCTTGCACATTACAGGTAACGTTTGTTTTATACACGTTTATATATTATTTCATTATGGTCGTACTACCTACTGTGTGTTTTGTCAACACAATATAGTTACCTCTATATACGCAAAACTGATCTAATAATAGTGAATCTCGTGTGTATCTTGCTCTTGCCACACATTAACCATTTTTTTTAAAGAAAATAATGCCTTCACAAGTAACAGTGAAACATTAAATGACAATACCAGTGCAATGACAATACCAGTACATGTACATGCAATGACATTACCAGTAACATCAGATTGATCCGGGCACTTTTGAAAGGAGGGATTATGGTCTGTTTGTTATAAACAAGACTCCCAGTCTCATTTCCAAGCCTTTTCTGCGGAAGAAAAGCAATGGAATAATGCATCCAATCTTTGAAAGCTGAACGAATAGTTAATTAAAATAACTCATCACTTTGTTATTTATTATTACTTGCGCAGACAGTACCTGATTATAATTACATCACCAACACATATAACTTGTCAGAACTAGTCACTTTTGTCATATTTCACATTCTGCGAAGTCGGTGTTCCTTCAGCTTGGAGACTGAAGGGAAAAAAACTAGATATAAAACTAGAGTAAAGGAATCTACACTCGTATCCCTACTGCACAATCGCATCGGGTGGTTTTAAGGACCAATTATCAAGGTTCGTTTTTGTGTTTGCATTTTCGTTTGTGGGATCTGACAGCGCAGTCTCAGATGACCGCTTAGTGTTTGAGAGGTCAGGTCATGACCACCTACACCTACTAAGTTGCGCCTACAGGCTGCGACGCGGAGGCTGATACACTTTTGCAACAGTAACGTGCTGGGTCGCAGAGACCCAGTAACGTGCTGGGTCGCGGAGACCCTATCAGCGAGAGTTCGTCGAAAATTATTGCAACAGCAACGTGCTGGGTCGCGGAGACCCAGTAACGTGCTGGGTCGCGGAGACCCTATCAGCGAGAGTTCGTCGAAAATTATTGCAACAGCAACGTGCTGGGTCGCGGAGACCCAGTAACGTGCTGGGTCGCGGAGACCCGGCAACGTGCTGGGTCGCGGAGACCCTATCAGCGAAAGTTCGTCGAAAATTATTGCAACAGCAACGTGCTGGGTCGCGGAGACCCAGTAACGTGCTGGGTCGCGTAGACCCTACCAGCGAAAGTTCGTAGAAAATTATTGCAACACTAACGTGCTGGGTCGCTGAGACCCAGTAACGTGCCGGGTCGCGGACATCCTATCCCGACCCGGAAGTTTGTCAAGGTCTTAACTGCTGGGTCGCGGACACCCTATCCCGACCCGGAAGTTTGTCAAGGTCTTACCTGCCGGGTCGCGGACACCCTATCCCGACCCGGAAGTTTGTCAAGGTCTTACCTGCCTACTAATAGACCGATGGACCAAGAAACTGCGGAGGCCGTTAGACACCTGGAGAAGCCTGGTTTGTACAGTCAATTACTAAAAACCTACCCTAACGCCCTCTCAACACTGGGAATATTCCCGAATTCGGCGAAATACAGCAGAAAATTCAAAATATAGCGAATAATTTAGTAGCAAGAAGGCAAATTCAACAAGACTCTAGATCGCTTCAAAGAACAGAGGTACTGCCTGGCCTGCGTGCACTTTAGAGTCTGCTGTACCCTGGCGGAGCTTTGCCAATTTCGTTATGCGTAATAGAGAGGCCGGCGAGATTCTGTAGGCCACGGCACGGCCGCACTGCCGCTACTACTCACAAATATTGTAACGCTAATTCGACAAAATGTAACTTCGACATACTATCTCGATTCCTACAAGGGTATGCCAAGAGATGATGTGGCGCGGAGCCACACAGCTGTGTGTGTTGTGGCGCGGAGCCACAAACCACTCGACAAAAATACTAGAACCTCCAGTTACTCACTTTCTAGCTAACGGACGCTTCCGAGTAGAGTTGGGGCACTCATCTATACAGAACATGCATGATAGTCGAGCCAGAGTGTACTCGAGCTTTCTTTCTCTGATCACAAGTTCTGAAATCGCGATCTCTGGATCACACGCGTGAAATCCTGCACTTGTCCAAGACGCTGATAGGTATAACGTTGTTACTGCCACCTCCACAGGTTCAAGCATTACAAATCACCTGAAAATTTAAAAAAATTGGGGTGGGGTAGTCAAATATGAGTGGTCATAAGAAGGAAAAGATTTATTAAATAAAAACTGACGTAAATCTACCTAAACGGCTTATATGCCAGCAAGTAGAAGATATTTTAGATGGTGATAATCAAGACGATCCTTAACATCTCTTGACTAAGCCTTATAATATCGCATAAATTCTTGATAAATCTATTGTAACAGAATAATTATTATAATCTTTGGACGTCACAGAGAAAAACTATAATTCTCCAACTGAAACTTGAAATTAAATTTTAAATGTGGTTGGGACCCAAATCTTTTCCTAAAGTGGCTTTCTGCCAACCAAGTCTAAGATTATTAACTCCTCGATATCGCTAGTACATCAGCAAAGTACTATTCTTATCATCTGGACGCAGAGTCCATTAAAACAGTTTTCTTATTCCATATTTTGGGCTTGAAACGGACTCACATGTTCATAGCCAGCTTGGAAAGCATTTCAAATATACCGGCAGTAATACCAGTAATACTTCTCGAGATAATTAGAGAATACTTCTTTTAGGTCATGACTAAAAGACAAAGTAACTAAATTAAATAATTAATTAAAGCTTAATACTGCAGTAAATGAAATTAAGTATAAAATGTGCTTACTGATAGCTTCAGGAAGCTGCAGATCTGTTCGCCTCTTTAAGGTGGTAAAAAATACTTTCTAGGGGCAATTGGAAATTTTCAAAGACATAATTTTTGTAACAATTATTGCAAACGATTAGTCTCTCTGGAAATAAGTAAAAACCATTTTGATCGTTTTATTTAACTCTGAAAACTTTCTTATTATATTATAATGACAATTTAACATTATTTTTATCAGACATAAATATTAAATGTCTTAGTCTTAATCATCATAGCGTTGTGTTAATTATTTTCACCAGCAGATAACAAACACGTCTTCATAGACAATGCTGTATGTTTTCCGGAGGCACATCAATATAACGGTTTTACAAAAAAATAAAACCGATATTATGTGCCGAGAGGGAAAACATACAGCATTGCAGGAAGTTCTTCCTGGTGAAGACTATGAGACTCGGAATGGCGGCAGACACCTTCCGCCCTAGCTGGGGACACAGGCGACACCTAGCGGATGAATAGTGAAAGATCGACTTTGTCTATGGCTAAAGGCCAGACCACACCATCGTAAAGCTAAGTACACACTGCTTCTTCTTCTTCATAGACAATGTTGTATGTTTTCCCTCTCGGCACATAATATCGGTTTTATTGTTTTGTAAAACCGTTATTATTCTTTCCATTCTGAAAACTAGTGCGTTATTAGAAGTTATAACAACATCATTTTCCTCTTATTTTCAATGGACATAAATCAATGGTTGATGACTACACTACACACACGGTGTCACGGTCTCATATTATTAGGATTTAAATGCATGTCTGTACAGTTCGAAACAGAATAATAATAAAAATAATTGCGCATCACTACTGCCACAGTCAATGTATCTATATGTCGCAGGGATTTTGTCAAAGTCGTGATATTATAATTCCACTAGTGAAATTATAATTTCATGTGATATTATAATTCCACTAGTTAAATTATGAATAGACAGTATTTTTGTATCAATAAAAAAAATAACCACGAAATTTAAGGCGATCGCGAAGTACCCTATCACGTGATCTACAGGACTTCCGAGGCTCGCAGCCGTGTGCATACTGTCTCGTACTGTCTATTCATAATATCACGTTGGAATTATAATATCACGACTTTGACAAAATCCCTGCGACATATATATAGTATGCTATGCATATGAAACTAGCCTTCCGCCCACGGCTTCGCCCGCGTGGACTACACACTTTATCCCGCGGGAATGTGATGTTTTTCCGGGTTGAAAAGTAGTCTATGTCACTCTTTTTTAATTTTTTATGTTGTGTTGTTATGGAGCGAGCTTACCCAGAAACAGCCTATTCACTCTAGCTTTAAAAAAAATCTCTAGCTCCCATACTATCCGATTCCCATACCAAAAATCACGTCGATCCGTTGCTCCGTTTTGTCGTGAAAGATGGACAAATAAACACACTTTCACATTATCTTATAATGATAACTAGTATGGATGGATAAAACAAAGACCTCGTCTGCACGCTAGAACTAACACAACGGATTTTAATGCTAATTTTAATTTTTGTTTGTTAGTTTGTCCGTCTTTCACGTCAAAATAGAGCAACTGATCGACTTGCTTTTTGGTATGGGGATAGTTTGGAAGCTGGAGAGCTAGGCTACTTTTTTATTACGGAAAATTGTAAAATAAAAAATTATTTTTATAAAAAAATTAAACCGCCTTCTAAAAAACCACATCAAAAAAGTAAGAAATAATTCCTCACCAAATAAATAACGTAAGTACTTTGAAGTCGGGCGGGTTTTAACAAAAACAACAAAACATTGTACATGTTTCACGCCCGACTTCAAAGTAATTACGTTATTTATTTGGTGAGGAATTATTTCTTACTTTTTTGATGTGGTTTTTTAGAAGGCGGTTTAATTTTTTTATAAAAATAATTTTTATTTCACTCTTTTTAGTGCATCGTGCATGCAATTTACGTGTTTTCTGGTAAATAGGTATGTGATCAAACTCACAACCTCCTTTTTCGAAGTCGGTTAAAATACCTTGAGGTATCCCCTTTCCAACAAAACAAGAATCATCTAAATCGGTTTATAAACAAAGGAGTTATGCCTAAAGATACGTATTAAATTCACATAAAGTGGTAACGAAAACGACAGTATTTTCAAGATTTCCTGAAAACTACTGAACCGATTTCGAAATTTCAAAAAATGGGACCAACTTGGAAACCAACCTGATGTAATAACGTTTAAACCATATCAATCGGTTCAGCCGTCTTCGAGTAATCGGCGGACATACTTTTTTAATTTAATTAATTTTAATTTAATTTAATTTCTACAAAAGGGTTCTTTTTTTCTCAATTCGGTGCTTGATTTAATATTTGGTTTTTTAAGTAGTTTAAATAATAAAAAATTTATTCCATCCTGAATCTAAAAATAACAATGGGACTAAATATTGAGAAGTGGTTTATGAGAAAAATTAAGCACCTAATTGAGAATGCACCGAATTGAGAAAATAAACCACCGAATTTCAAAATCGTCCATCAAATTTAGAATTGATGTACTTAATATAAAAACAATGGATTTGAATGATCAAAATAATAAATACCATAAACGTTTTGTTAACTGACTGCTGCTGCTATTAGTTAATTAGATGGTTAATTTTAGGATAAATTGCGCCTATCTTTAATTTTTCTATCTTTAATTGAAATATAAATAATAAAAACAAATATTCAAATCAACATGTTTAATTTTTCAATAGAGAACTAAGAATTACTTAGTTTAATTTTTATTTAAGAAGAATTTTAATAATTTATGAAGAATCTAAATCGCAATCCTATCCATTCCAATACAAAATTATTTAATTTCTTTCCTAACAAAAATATCTTTCAGGACGTTCCATGGCTTGTTTTATAATATATCCCGAATCGGGAACATCGACATAAGAGTATCCTATGTGTTTTTCCAACCTATATGTAATCTATCTCTGTTGCAAATTTCATCCCGATCCGTTCAGTAGTTTTTGCGTGAAAGAGTAACAAACATCCATACACCCATACTCACAAACTTTCGCATTTATAATATTACTAGCGGCCGCCCGCGGTTTCACCCGCGTGGTTCCCGTTCCCGTGGGAATTTCGGGATAAAAAGTACATATAAACCTTCCTCTTGAATCACTCTATCTATTAAAAAAAACGCATCAAAATCCGTTGCGTAGTTTCAAAGATTTAAGCATACAAAGGGACATAGGGACAGAGAAAGCGACTTTGTTTTATACTATGTAGTGAAGTGATATAGTAGGATCTACATCACACCACACCCGTGGCGTGGCAAGCTGGGGCGGGTCACTAGTCTTGAATATTTGCATTGCGTGACAATGCGCGAAGAAGAATTCGACATGTCACTAATCATAGATCAAACATCAACTTTTAGACAACGTGCTACAAATATACGTATGATAAGTATCATCATTATTATCAAATCAATCCTTAATTCCTTAGCCCCTTCCTACTAGCTCATGAACAATCTTATTTATATGTACTTGTTTGAGGAGCCAGTGGCGTAGTGGTAAACACGCTCGGTCGACAATCGTTGAAGTTAAACAACTTTTGCAATGGTCGGTCACGGGATGGGTGATCAAAAATTTATGATCGCGAGCTCCTCCATGCTTCGGATGGCACGTTAAGCCGTTGGTCCCCGCTGCGTTTACAGTCGTTAATACCCACCAATCCGCATTGAGTCCTCGTGGTGGGTCATGGCCTATTCTCCTTTGTTATCCATCCATAAGGAAGGCCTGTGCCCCAGCAGCGGGAGTATAATGGCTGATGATAATGATGAAGATTTATACTTGTAAGTAAATGATTTTTTTAACCTAGCTGTAAGTTTCCTAAGGTGGTTGGACATGGCGTGTTTTCATACCAATTGATGAAAGAAACTTTTTTTTTATAGTGAGCAGAATGCATTTACGCATACCCCGTACGCGTGCGGAGTGCGGAGGGTGGTTATGTGGGGCTCTCCCGGCCACTTCCTGATCCTCCATCCAGAGTCAGATACTCGATGGGGGATCAGGGAGGGGGAATGTAATGTAAATGTAAGTACCTACTTGCATACTTTCCAATCCCGCGACGCGCGACTGGGCGCGTAGCAGTGTGAGAACTACCATAATAAAGAAATAAGGAGTATCTGCTGGACATAGGCAGATCTATGATAGGCCTGCTACGAGAGTAAGGCAAGTATCGCAGTAGTATTGACAAAACTACAAGCAAGTTTTCTTTTTCTTTGTAGCTAGCACTTAGCCTGCATCACACCTGATGTTAAGACGTGATGATAAGGCTGAAGGTGGAAGCGCTCTACTCCCCGAATCCTCAATTACTGAGGAACTGGCTATCTTATTTCAAACTGCCGGAATACAACAATGCCGAAAACATCGTTGTTATGGCGTCAGACATAGATAAGATGGTGGTAGCTAGCCAGGCGGACTTTGAACAAGCCCTAGCACCACCAAACCGAATACATTATGTACCTTCACTGGGAATCGAACCCAAGACCCCTAGGTCCGATACCGGTGTTGTGTATCACGAAACCACAGAGGCGGTTAAAACACGCTTCACTTGCGCGTGCCTCGTAGCTAAATTATAGGTTTTCACCAAATCCAGCCACTGTAGAATATGCCAAGTAGGTATAGCTGACATGAGAATGAATTATTTTACTTGACGTCACTATTTCCAAAGTTGAATTGGAACTCAAAAAAGCATGCATCATGATTTCAGGTTACATTGGCTTATCGTAACGATCGCGGTTATCCTGTTGAATATCTGTAAAAAATAGTAATACTTAGTAGTAGTAAGTTATAAGTAAGTATTATAGGAAAAATGTGTTAGTAAAAAACCATGAGCCCTATAAGTAGCTCGTGGTTTTTTACTATCACATTTTTCCTATAAGTAATTTAGTATTTTTATCACTCAGTCAACATGATATTGCTAGCTAAAGTGTATTGTTCACGCCGCGCGTGATTCGTTCATTCACGTTCATTCGTGGGTTCGGCGCCGCGCGACATCGCGACCAGTAGTTGGCCGTAAGCAGTCGTGAGACAAGTTCGTGTGTTTCTGTAGCGACGTGCCGCGCAAGTTACCTACCCATATTGGGGACCGAGATTTCGTTTTGCACCTACTAGGGCTCCGGTCGGGGTACGGACTTGTAACCCGTGTGTGTTCGCTTTGAAAAGCGCCGGGAAGTTTTAGCTGCCTAATTAGGGCATTGTGTAGTATAAGAGTGTTAGCTGTAAGAGTATCCCATCGGGGGTTGTGTGGAGATCGTTTCGTCAGGCGCGCGCCGGCGAGACAACGTTCAGCCCCCCTGGATTACGGACAGTATCCCTTACCATAAGGTAGGACTAGTTTTAATTTACTTAATTTTGCATGAGAAACCTTCGATTCAATAAACTGTGGAACACAGTAGATGTGGTCATCACAATTGTGCGTGATCATATTTTTGGTAGCAGAGCTTAGTTGATATAATTAATTTTCATATTAAAATTAACTACATAAAATTTCATAGTAAAAATAAAAAGCGTACCTAAAAAGCGTACCTAAAAATTATTTTTTTTTGTTGAAATCTCGAGGGTATGCCGAGACGATTGAAGTACTAAGAAATTGTTCTAGTAAATTCTCGAAGCGAATGTTTCTCACTTGGTGGATCCGATAATAGATAGACACTTATATAATTGTTGTCACATACTAGTGTTTTGATACGAGTTTACTCGCCTAGATGTGTATATTTTTTTTTGTGTGTCCGGATTTATTTGACGAATAGTTCGTTCGAAAGTGTGTTTATTAGTATCACATACTAGTGATTTGATACGAGTTTACTCGCCTAGATGTGTATATTTTTTTTTGTTTGTCGGGATTTATTTGACGAATAGTTTCGTTCGAAAGTGTTGTTTATTAGTACCACATACTAGTGTTTGTTCCGAGTCCGCTTGCCTAGTTAAAAAAGTGGAACTAGTTTTAATTATTAGTAGTATTAAATTACGAGTATTATTATTAAAAATAGTTTTGTTTTCGTTTGTTGATAACGGTTTAGTAGTTGATTTGCGCGTGCGCGTTGCGCGCAGGCGGTTGAGTAGGCGCCGGCCGGCACAGATTACTTGTGTTTTATATTATCGTGACGCGACCTATTTCTATTGTTTTTTTTGTTGATGTTTACCACTTTTATATTTCTTTGTTTGCTTTGTTTATAAAACGGATTATAAATGGCTCCTACGAATCCGACCGCCGTATCCAGGGCTGGCATCCAAGGAGTTTTGCGTTGGCTTGCTTGTGCGGTCACATTAATAGACCGAGCCGACCGGGTAGGCGCGTTGCTAGCTCGGTATGGCGGGCTGGCAGCTCGCCTGCAAGACCTGGAGCGCCACGCCATGGAGTGTCGCGCGTATTATTTGCAGAACCCCCCAGCTGATGAGGCCGTGTCGGAACAGCTGGAGCAGGATGTAGCCCAGGCCTATGAGCTGGCTGACCAGTTCACGGAGGCGGCTGAGAGGGCCCTGGCTGTTCGGAAGGGGGAGCCGGTTTTGAGCGGGGAGGTCAAACCTACCCCGACGGCGTTGCTAGGCCGATTGCCTACGTTGGAGATTCCCACTTTTAATGGGGATCTGTCAGCCTGGATGGGCTTCATTAATTTGTTTGACAGTTTGGTGGATTCACGACGGGACTTATCCCCTAGTGAGAAGTTGGCCTATTTGCGCTCCTCCCTGCGAGGAGAGGCCAGCTCGGTAATCCAGCACCTGCTCATCAGCGACGACAACTACCAGGTGGCTCGCCAGCTTCTGGTTAGCAGGTACCAGAATGTCCGGTTACTGGCGGACACCCACGTGGCCACGATTTTGGCCCTCCCGCGAATCACGCGGGTACACCTGTTACGGAGGGAGTTGCTGAACCCGCTACTGTCAGCGGTCAACTCCCTAAGGCGATTGGACCTGCCGGTGGATCAGTGGTCCTTTGTACTGCTGCACATAGTCCTCGCCAAATTGCCCGCTGAAATGAAGGGGCGTTTCGAGCAGAGGTACGGAGGCGACAGCGCCTCGTATCTCCCGCCCTTCGCGGACCTCCTTCGTTTTTTGGAGGACGAATGTAGGGTGACGGACCACCTGGAGCCCGCCCCGGTTCCAGGTGTTGGTCGTATGGTGGCGGCGAGGGAACAGCCCCGTCGCCCGACCAATCGCTATGCTGCCTTCCAGCAGTCCCCTCCCCCCGCACCGAGTGAGCGGTGCAGGTATTGCAGGGGAGATAGGCACATGGTGCACGAATGTGCCAAGTTTAGAGGCCTCCGCCCAGAGGGACGGAGGGCCGTTGCTAGACAGCGCCAATGGTGCTATAGGTGTTTGGGGGGACACATGCAGTCGGCGTGTCCCCAGACCGAGGATTGTCGTCTTTGCGGAGGGAGGCATCACCCCCTCCTTTGTTTGGACCGCAAGGACGCCGGGAGCGACCGGGGTTCGAATTCCTCGCGCACGGGCGGGGGCCCGGCAGCCCGGAACCGGTCCCCTAGAGATTCGGCGGGGCTTAGCCCCCCCGTTCAGTCCCCCCCGGAGAGGGGGAACTATAGGAGAGACGCCCCCGCCACGGGCGGGGGTAGGGGGGTACCACAAGAGTACGCCACGGTGGCGATGGGCACGGGCCCTATTTGCTACTCCCCCCCCCTAATGGAGAGGCCTCGATTGGGGTACTATGTACCGAGGCACGCCCCACACGGGTATTACCCTGCACCTAGGAGTGCTGTTGGTCGGGGCCAGTATGTACCCGATTGGGACCCGCTCGCCCGGTACGAGCGTCCCACATTTGGCGCGCCGACTCAGGCGCGAGGGGGACAAGTACCCCCCCAAAATTTTTAATGGCGCCCCTGTCGGACCCAACCACCCCTCCGGAGCTTGTGCTGTTGCCAACAGCCTCCGTGAATGTTTGGGGACCTAAGGGCAATGTTGTCACGGTGCGCGCCCTTTTGGACTCAGGTGCCCAGGGGTGCATAATGTCCAGGTGGCTTGTCCGACAGCTGGGTCTTTTGCTTGTGCCGCATCACGAAGCGGTACGGGGGGTGGGAGACTCGCGGATCCCTGATCCGATTGGTCGAGTTGAGTTCTCCTTCTCCCCCCACTTCACGCCAAGGCCGAAGATTGGTGCTTCGGCGATAGTTTTTGATAAGGTGGTTGGACCACTCCCGCAAGTGCGAGTGCCGCCATCCACGATTGAGCTGACGTCTGGACTGGCTTTGGCTGATCCTTCCTTCCACCGACCGGGCCCAATACACTTGTTGATTGGTGCGGATGTCCTCGGTCGTGTACTGTGTGGAAGCAAGCGAGTTTTGCAGACAGCCGATCTTGTCGCCTTGTCCTCGTCGCTGGGTCATGTGGTGATGGGAAAGGTACCACAGACACCAGAGACCCCGTCGGTAGACCGCCAGACCATTGTCGGTTCTACTTTGTCCGACGTTCTCCAAAAGTTTTGGGAGGTGGAGGAACCTCCCACTGCCAAGCGGTTGGATCCGTTAGCGGAGGAGTGCGAATTGTTCTACCAGAACAACACTGGGCGCCTCCTCTCGGGTCGCTTGATTACCCGCTTGCCCTTCTTGGCGGTTCGCCCTCCTTTAGGGAGCTCCCGACCGATGGCCGAGAAGAGATTGTTGTCCATGGAGCGTAGGATGGCCAGGGATCCCGCATTCAAGGAGAAGTATATAGACTTCATGCGGGAGTATTTGGACCTTGGGCACATGTCCATCTCGCAGTTGGACTGGCGTAATGTGGAACATTACTTCCTGCCACACCACGCTGTTTTGAAGACTTCTAATGGGAAGATCCGCGTGGTCTTTGATGGTTCAGCGCCCACGTCAACCGGAGTGTCGTTGAATCAGTGTCTGCATGCGGGGCCGAAGTTGCATCACGATGTCTGTGATGTTTTGACCAACTTCCGCCGGCACGCTGTCGTCTTTGTGGCCGATATCCGCATGATGTTCAGACAGACCGTGATTCACCCGGAGGATAGACGATACCAGCTCATCCTTTGGCGTGAGGATCCCCAGGATCCGATGTTGGCTTACGAGCTGAACACCAACACTTATGGTTTGCGGTCGAGCCCCTTTGTGGCGATCCGTTCGCTTTTGGAGCTCGCAGAGCGCGAACGGCTACGCTATCCCCGGGCATCTGCTCTTATTGAGGGGGGGGCCTTATTTGTCGACGATATCTGCACGGGGGCCTCGAGCTTAGATGAGGCTCTCGTCTTACGTGATGAGCTGATTGCGCTCTTGAGGGCTGGTGGCTATGAGTTGCGGAAGTGGCTGTCTAACTCACCGGACCTATTGGCAGATTTGCCTAAGGACCACCAGCAAGAGCCGCTCCTCTTTGAAAATCCGGAGACTCCAGACATGCTGTCTGTTTTGGGAGTCCAGTATCGACCAGTCCCGGATTTGTTCACATATAGATTGGAACTGCCAGACCCAAAGGTCTGGACTAAACGCACGGTGCTGTCTACTGTAGCCCGTACCTTTGATCCGAACGGTTGGCTCAGCCCTGTAGTGTTTTCGATGAAGTGCTTCCTACAGGAGCTCTGGGCTGCGGAATTGTCATGGGATGAGCCCCTCTCTGGTAGCCTCCTACGAGAGTGGGTGAGGTTCGTGTCATCCCTACCCGACGTCAATCGGGTTTGTATACCGAGGCAAATGCTGCCTTCGGGAAAGTTTAAAGCCTCCCTGCACGGCTTTTGTGACGCGTCCGAAAGCGGATACGCGGCAGCCGTTTACATCCGAACGGTGGATGCAGCAGGCGTTGTCGCCGTACACTTAGTTACGGCCAAGAGTAAGGTCGCCCCCCTTCGGACTAGGCTAACCATTCCGAAGTTGGAGTTGTCCGGCGCCACTCTCTTAGTACGGCTACTCAATCATGTTGCCGACACCTTGGGAAACGGTGTCGACTTGGAGTCGATATTTGCGTGGTCTGACAGCCAGGTCGTCCTTTGTTGGCTGAAGAGTTCAGTCCACACCCTTGAGGTTTTTGTGGCCAACCGGGTCTCACAAATTCAGACTTCAAAGGCCCCGTTGATTTGGCGCCACGTACCGGGCGAATTGAACCCCGCAGATTGTGCCTCCCGCGGCTGCGAGGCGCCTGAGTTAGTGGACCACCACCTATGGTGGAGTCCATCATGGTTGTTACGGCCTGAGCGCTCATGGCCTGCCACCCCGGCTGTGGCCAGAGTCCCAGACCTAGGCATGCGTGTTCACACCGTGGAGACGGTGGCGGCTCCGCAGATGGAGTTTTTGTTAGACCGCTACAGTTCTCTTGATAAGTTGCTCGGCGTGACTGCTTGGATGAGGCGCTTTGTGCGAAATTGTCGCCAGCCTCAGGAGAAATTGTTGTCTCCGGTCCTCGCCCCACAAGAGCGGCAAGACGCTCTTTTGCATTGGTTGCGAGTGACGCAACAGCGAGAGTTTGAACCGGAGCTGAAAGCCCTGCGCTCAAGTAAGCCCAAGTTGAAGGGACCCTTGGTGCGGTTGAATCCCTTCTTGGACAGTACCGGATTGCTGCGTGTCGGAGGTAGGCTCAGACATGCCAACCTGCCGTACGGATCACGCCACCCTTTGTTGCTCCCCAAGGATGGACCGTTAGTTAGACTGTTGATTACAGACCGACATGTAAAGAATGCTCATGCCGGTTGTAATGCTTTGACCGCGCTCCTCCAACGAGAGTTCTGGATTTTGTCAGCGCGGAGAATAATCCGATCCGTTATTTTTCGTTGTCTCCCGTGTTATCGTTTGCGCGCCGATACGATGCAGCCCCAGATGGGTGATTTGCCTGCCGATCGAGTGAACGAATCGATGCCCTTCTCAGGAGTTGGAACGGATTTTGCGGGGCCATTTACCGTTAAGACATCGCGGCTTCGTAATGCTAGAACGGAAAAGGCTTACTTGTGTGTATTTGTTTGTTTGGCCACTAAAGCGGTCCACCTGGAGGTGGTTAGTGCCCTCACCACAGAAGCCTTTGTAGCCACGTTGAATCGTTTTGTGTCTCGCCGCGGAATGCCGTCGTTAATCAGGTCCGATTGTGGAACCAATTTCAAGGGCACCGATAGGTATTTAAAGGAAGTTTGTGAATTTTTGGATAGGAATAATTTTGAGATCGGATCCACACTCTCTCGCAGAGGGGTACGATGGCAGTACTCCCCGCCATCCTGCCCCCACTGGGGAGGGATTTTTGAAGCAACTGTAAAGGCCGCTAAAACTCACCTTCGTCGCGTTATTGGGGAGACGGTCCTCACGTTTGAGGAACTCGCGACCGTATTTTGTAAGGTTGAGGCGGTCCTCAACTCGCGTCCGTTGTGTCCGTTGTCTTCGGACGCGAATGATTTAGAGGCCCTTACGCCGGGCCATTTTTTGATTGGCAGACCGCTTAACGCCTTGCCGGAATATCCTTATTCCGAAGTGCCCTCCGGACGGCTCTCGCGATTTGAATTGCTCCAGCAGCTTACGCAGAGTTTTTGGCGCCGTTGGCATCTGGAGTATTTGCACATTTTGCAGCAACGCGTTAAGTGGTCGGATAGGACGACCCCACCCAAGACTGGAGACCTCGTGTTGGTAAAGGATCCAAACCTGCCGCCCCTCCGCTGGCGTTTAGGACGCATTGTTCAGCTTCATCCGGGGTCGGATGGTGTGCCCAGGTTTGCCGAGGTCCTGGTGGGGGACTCTGTTTTGAAGCGAGCGATCGCTACCCTCTCTCGCCTGCCCTTAGATTGAGTTGGCGGACAGTTTGCTACTGTCCGGGACGGGGGGATGTTCACGCCGCGCGTGATTCGTTCATTCACGTTCATTCGTGGGTTCGGCGCCGCGCGACATCGCGACCAGTAGTTGGCCGTAAGCAGTCGTGAGACAAGTTCGTGTGTTTCTGTAGCGACGTGCCGCGCAAGTTACCTACCCATATTGGGGACCGAGATTTCGTTTTGCACCTACTAGGGCTCCGGTCGGGGTACGGACTTGTAACCCGTGTGTGTTCGCTTTGAAAAGCGCCGGGAAGTTTTAGCTGCCTAATTAGGGCATTGTGTAGTATAAGAGTGTTAGCTGTAAGAGTATCCCATCGGGGGTTGTGTGGAGATCGTTTCGTCAGGCGCGCGCCGGCGAGACAACGTTCAGCCCCCCTGGATTACGGACAGTATCCCTTACCATAAGGTAGGACTAGTTTTAATTTACTTAATTTTGCATGAGAAACCTTCGATTCAATAAACTGTGGAACACAGTAGATGTGGTCATCACAATTGTGCGTGATCATGTATAATATTTTGCCCGTTTGCTGTTTTCCCCTTAACGTTTTTATAAGGTATTTTCTTAGCCTTACACAGAAACCTTACTTAGTTACCCTATAATAATATTACGCCCTCTGTGGGTACGTACGTCGGAAACTTGATTTCTGCTAAAAATAATAAGGAGGATATTATTATACTCCGCCTGCCTTTTCGCCCCCATCCCGTAAATTAAGATAGGTACTTACATCAATGTGTGAGAAGAGAACTTCTCTGTCGATTAGCTTTTCATCATATCAATTCTACGACGCCCGAGACGTATTTTCCGTAGCGCTGGAGTTTGAATTCGCATTCGAAACTGTAAAGTTCCTAACATCGGTATTTTTGAATAATCACACCTAACCCCAAAGAGTAATATACAGGGCGTCCCAAAACTATGCCACATGGAGGGAAAGTACCTTAAATACTGAAGATATAAAATTTTAGTGAAAGGAGACTTCATTTTTATTTTAAAATGAAAACGAACTGCATTTAAAGAACTTTAAATAATCGCCTGTCTGAACTGGGAATCGAACCCGCTGAATGTAAAAACAAATATTTCTTTAATTTTATCGTACCAATCGAAAGGCCCTATTACACCTAAGCATTTCTTATAAGTAACATAACATCTTAAATAAAAGGAAGACTACGAAATTTAATATTTAATGTTGAATAACAAGTGCAGCGTTATGGAAAGCCTTTTCTGAGACGGCCGATGTCGTGCTCAAAACAACTGAATTCAACATTTCAATTTAATACTAATGAGTGCAGGCAGATTACTACTACTACTAATGATGTGATGATAACACCACCTCGATTGGTTTAAAAAAAAATGGATAATTTGGTGCGGGTACAATTCTCGCTTCGGACATGTTATTATTTAAAAATCTTTTAATGCAGTTCGTATTGTTATTAAAAAAAATGAAGTCCTAGTTTTCTATCTACAGTATGCCACATGGTGGCATAGTCATTGGATGCCCTGAGAGCGCCTCGGGGCGTCCCATGACTATGCCACATGATGGAATAGACCGCAACAAATTATTCAAACCTTTTTAAACCAATCGTTTGGTGGTGTAACTTATCACATAACTTTATCAAACACTAATAATAGAGAAATTAGGTGTAATTGTTCCAATCTTCACTCATTAGTACTACATAAGTCAGTGTGTTGAGCACGACGTCGACAGTCACAGAAAAGGCTATCCATAACGGTCCACAAACTTGTTATTCAACATTAAATGTTAAATTTCGTAGACTTCCTTTTATTTAAGATGCTATGTTACTTAGAAGAAATTATTAGGTATAATTGAGCCTTTCGATCGGTAGAATAAAATTAATGAAATATTTTTTTAACATTCAGCGGGTTCGATTCCCTGTTTAGACAGGTGATTATTTAAAATTCTTTAAATGCAGTTCGTTATCTTTTTAAAATAAAAATGAAGTCTCTTTTCAGTAAAGTTTTATATCTTCACTATTTAAGGTACTTTCCCTCCATGTGGCATAGTTTTGGGACGCCCTGTATATATATATAGGTATGTCGCAGGGATTTTGTCAAAGTCGTGATATTATAATTCCACTAGTGAAATTATAATTTCACGTGATATTATAAATAGACAGTACGAGACAGTATGCACACGGCTGCGAGCCTCGGAAGTCCTGTAGAACACGTGATAGGTTATATATATATAAATATAGGTTAGAAATTAAATTTCGTGGTTATTTTTTTATTTATACAAAACTACTGTCTATTCATAATTTAACTAGTGGAATTATAATATCACGTGAAATTATAATTTCACTAGTTGAATTATAATATCACGACTTTGAAAAAATCCCTGCGACATACCTACACTCGTTGCAGAATTTCTACTAGTAGAATTCATCATCTTTATTGGTCTGTGGCCGCAAAATGTCGTCACTGACAATCATATGACAAATGTTTGTGTTTGCATCAAAACATTTGTATGTTGAATATGCTGTGTTTGCATTTTGCTATAATTTTAAAGTTTCTTTGTGATTTTGAAACACTTTTGAAACAATAAAAGAATATTAATGTATTGGCAACACAGATTTCGAATGCTACAAAAATGCATGAAAACGGGTGTTAGGTATAGAATTCGATTTCGCAGACGACTGGTTGACGTATACCTACGTTTTCAATTCGTATTTGATTTTCATTTCGGGCGCTACGGAAATACGTCTCGACCTAAGGGTGTTAACACGCGAGGTAAGCATCCATGTAGACCGCGATGTTTCGTAGTGAGGTATCGTCGGCATGTGCGTAGGTACTGGTGAGCCTGCATACCTTTGTTTTACATCGAGGTGACATCGAGATGGCGAGGTGCGACCTGCACCGCGAGCAGCTTTGGCATGTCCCTAAGTCTTCACCAAGAATCTCCACATCGATCGGTCCTGCGTTGGTGTGAAGCCCTTTATGGGGGGTTGCCATAATCGGCACGCCACGCAGTCGAGTTGGCATCGCAATATGGCCTGCTGTTTCAGGGTTGATGCGTGCGACTGGTCGGTTGGTCATCTCCTGATGCGGTTTTCTTTCACCTTGTCGCCTCCTATAGGCGCTACACATGATCACTTTTAACTGTCAGTTTTCACTGAACAGTTTTAACTGACAGTGGAAACTGAACGTGTTATAGGCGCTTCACACGATCACTTTTGACTGTCAGTTTTTACTGAATCGTTTTAACTGACAGTGAAAACTGAACGTGTTACTGTCAGTGTCAAACTAAACTAAAACTGTCAGTTATCATCATACACACGTTAATTTTTAACTGTCAGTAAAAACTGACAGTTAAAAGTGATCGTGTGTAGCGCCTATTAATATGAAAACCTGTCAGTTTTCATCGTACACACGTTCAGTTTTCACTGTCAGTTAAAACTGTTCAGTGAATACTGACAGTTAAAAGTGATCGTCTGTAGCGCCTATTACGATACCCACGGGAAGAGAGGGGGTAGTGCTATTAACAAAAACTTGTGAAAACAAACACGGCCTTACTAATATATTATTATTATTATTATTATTTTTTAATTAGTTATTTCTAAACTTAGTATTTTATCCTAAGTTTGTCTCTGACAGAAGTTAGTTAGTTACGGTTAGGTTTCCAAAAATTGAGTATCATCATTAAAATGAGCCGTTCACACCCAACACACAATTCATACAATGTTTTTTATGTTAGTTATACTTACATGACTCCGCTGTTTTTCATTAACGTATTGTAATGTTGATTTTGCCAAATACTAACATGAGTTTTCAGCTTTGAATGTAGAAGAATTCGAAATAAACTTACAATAACACAACCTAAAACGTCTATTAGAATATTATGTACCACAGTTCAGTAATTCCTGGAAAAGAAGATTCATACAAGATATTCACGAAGTAATATTAAACCAGGCTCTTGATTCACAAACCGTCGGCGTCGTCGGAAATGGAATCGGATTTCTGTGCTTTGTCTTTGTCTAATCTATGGTAAGTGACGGAGACAGTGCATAGGTACATTCTGCTGGCGGGAGCGTTTCCGACGGTTTGTAAATCAAGGCGCTGGTCTTTCTTGATATGCTTGTATTTGCATAATAGGCGCTCTCTTAAAATAATTGCTTTTATTTTATTGTATTTATTCAAAAAAATAAAAATAAAACATATTGCTAGCTTAAGATGATTACTTATCCCGTTTTACAGGGCAAAGGACCATGCAAAATACTATTGTATAAAAAAGAACAACTGTCGCCAACATTCCGTTTGTATGTACGCAGCTCAACAGTGATAAGACATTTTAGCAGAATGATCGGAAACGGAATCAGATTCGAATTCTGTGCTCTGTCTTTGGTTTTTCTATAGTATGTGACAGAGACAGTGCATATACCTACATTCCTCTGTCGTGGCCTCGTGAGCGATTCCGACGGTTTGTGAATCAGGGGGTAGTTGCATTTTTCTAGTTTATAATTTAGAAATTCATCATATCGACGTCATTTGTTACTACGATACATGTTACCATACGTCCAGTACGTCCTCGTAGTACGTTAAATATCAATTTAAAAAATTAATAAAAGCTATCGCGAGACATATTTCCGTAGCGCTCGAAATGAAAATCGAATTCGAATTCAACCAGTCTACGAAATCGAATTCTAATACATACACCCGTTTGTAGCATTCGAAATCTGTGTTGCGAATAAATTAAAAATTTGAAAGTTTTGATGTTTGTATGTTTGTAACTCAATGACGCCAAAACGGCTGAACGAATTTGGCTGAAATTTGGGACACAAACACTTTGGAGCCTGGAGAAAAAAAAGCTACTTTTTACTCAGGAAAAATGTCACATTCCCAAGGGATAACGAGGTGTAGTCCACGCGGGCGAAGCCGCGGGCGGCTAGTATTCTTGAATTGATTCAAAATCACAGAGAAACCTTCAAAAATAAAGCAAAATGCAAACACAAAAACTTGTCATCTAATTGTCAGTGACGACATTTTGCGGCCACAGAGTAATAAAGAGGATGAATTTCTACAAGTAGAAATTCTGCAACGAGTGGGTCTGACCACTCGTTGCAGAATTCATAAGTGTGATTATTCAAAAATACCGATGTTAGGAATTCGCATGTCAATTGAATGCGAATTCAAACTCGAGCGCTACGGAAATATGTCTCCAGCAGCCTGTTTATGTACGCAGCAAGAAATATTAGCGACACAATTTGCCGCTCTCAAAGAGATAGCAGGAACAGTAGCATCGAAATAAGATGGAGACTAGTTGATTTTCTCTTGTAATCCATTTACAACGCGTCGTAACGTCATACTACGAACGTCATATGCTACGTTCAATATCAATTTAAAAATTAAGAACAACTGTAGCCAGCATCCCGTTTATATGTACGCAGCTTAACAGTGATAAGACATTTTCGCGACACGATTTGCCGCTCAAAGATACAATACAACAGGAACAGTAGCAAATGTTCTGTCGCCGCGGACAGTCGTGTGTTTTTGTCGTGTGCGTGTTGTAACGAGCCATGTCGAAAGTCAAGGTAACGAAATTAATACGGATTCGTTGACACGATACTGTGTGTTATCCCATGGGATTCTGTGAGTTTGATTGGGGGCGATTGTTTTTTGTTTTTTTCTGTATTGGTGAGGTTTTGTGGGTATTTTGATATTGTTTCACCATGTTGTATCCCAGTTTGTACCTTATGCTTTTATGTATATTGTGTTTTATGATGATAAACCAAAAATTGAAATATCAAAAAAAGATTTACTTAAATTATTTCTATGCAATTCACCAACATTTCTGAAAGTAAAGGAAAATTATGATAGAAAAATCCCGCCTGAAAGCTACTTACCGATAATGTTTCTTTTCGAACACAATGTAAGTACTTAAATATTTTTTAAAACGGTTTAGTTTGGTAATGTCGAAGTATGAAGCAATGAGAAAGTGTTAAATACTAAAGTAATAACCGAGTGTACTAAATTACGGTCTAACAACATTTTATAGTTTCTTGTGCACATACAATATTTTCTCGTCCAGTATTTGTTTGGTTTGATAAATTACCAATTTTATTGCAAATGATACTTCATTTGCAATAAAATTGGTAATTTATCAAACCAAACAAAAGAAA
Organism: Crambus lathoniellus; assembly: GCA_949710035.1. Classification (NCBI taxonomy): domain Eukaryota; kingdom Metazoa; phylum Arthropoda; class Insecta; order Lepidoptera; family Crambidae; genus Crambus; species Crambus lathoniellus. The sequence continues at coordinate 27,265,436 of OX453305.1, read as the reverse complement.
AGTCGACCCGTCTCACAACTAGCTCCGATGGGACCCACGACCTTTTATAAGTACGGGTGAATGATTTAACCACTGAGCTACAGAGTCACTTTGAAAAGAGTCGAATTTATCCATATACTCCTTAAGCCAGCGTTTAGCGCTAGTTGAGTGAGACGTGTCGATTTTTTTCTAATACTTCATTTTTAATCATTAAAATTGCATTGCGAACGCAAAAAAAAAGTAAAACTAATTACCAATTATGGTTTATTTATTTAGTAATTATTAAATTAAATAAAAGGAATTCATCGGCTTTAATCAAGCATAATTTGGTTTTCAGGAAAAGTTTTCAATATAAAATATTCAAATTCAATTTAATGTTTAGGTATTTGCATCCCATAAAGTGAATGCATAACGTGTTAGTTTCATATAAGAACATTCACGGACCCAATGGGGTATAAGCAAGTGAAGAAGGATAGGACGTATTACTTATACTTGTAGATAAACAGAGAATAAAGGCGGTTTTGTTACCCGGTAGATTTATTTCATCATTATAATTATATAAAATGTGAAAAAAAATGAACTCGTATTCAAATAACAGTTTGAGGAGGCTTTTTTAATCAAACATTGATCGGACGACGGATGTCATTTTCATTCATTTAATTAATATTTACTATGTTGGTAGGTATATTTACTTTAATTGATCAATGATCTTATCATCAACATCATCTTACAAATATTATTCCCCACTAAATATGAGATTTTGTTTATCATGTTCACCAGGATAGTAATTAGTAAGTCTTACATAAGACCAAACTTTTCGTAATATTATTTCGTTCCGTAGTTTTAACGTGTAAATAAAAGAAGGCAAACATTTAAGATTAAACATTGTGTGTTGGTTCCCTATTTGAGTGCGAAAGTTGGTAGTGCGATTTTCAGTATATCGAACACGGTGTGTCGAAAACTCCGTAGTTCTATGTTTTATTATATCGATGCTTTACAAGTGCGATGTAACGTTTGTGCGAAAAACGTTAGGTCGACAAACCTTACAGCGATGATTCATTAGTTCGTTGATTTGTTTGTTCTATGACATGTTATTTCGAAATTTCTGTTATTATGTAGCTTTTTCAGATGTAATTATATTGAATCAAAACTCCTCCTTTTTAACCGACTTTGAAAAAGAAGGAGTTTATTAGTTTGACCTGTATGTAGGTACTTATGTGATATTATATGAATTTCTCTTCCAAGCACGTGTGTTAAATTTCGTAAGTGTATATAATGTTTATATGTTAGTCCACGAATATCTCAAAAACTGAAAGTCATATCGAGATGATTCTTTTGATTTTAACAGGTGTATTTCATTTCATCAAAATCGGTTCTGTAGTTTTTGATAAATTTGTTTATTGGATTGGGGGGGCGGGTTCGAATCCCGCCTGAAAGCTACTTGCAAGGCTTGTGGTGTTTTACCATCATCATCATCATCATCATTTCAACCGTACGACGCCCACTGCTGGGCATAGGCCTCCCCAAGGATCTCCACAACGATCGGTCCTGCGCTGCCCGCATCCATCGGCTTCCCGCGACCTTGACCAGATCGTCGGTCCACCTTGTAGGGGGCCTGCCCACGGAACGTCGTCCGGTTCGCGGTCGCCATTCGAGAACCTTTCCGCCCCAACGGCCATCGGTTCTCCGTGCTATGTGTCCCGCCCACTGCCACTTCAACTGAGCAATCCTTCGAGCGATGTCGGTCGTTTTAGTTCTCCTGCGGATCTCATCATTTCTGATTCGATCGAGCAGGGACATACCAAGCATCGCTCTCTCCATTGCTCGCTGGGGTTACCCAGAGCCTTCTTATGAGACCCATAGTAAAAGACCACGTCTCGCTTCCCTAAGTCATAACTGGCAACACACACTGGTCAAAGACCTACCATAAGAAAAATATATCTCACAAAATACAGAACTTGTTTTGATGAAACTCATGCTGTTCTCTCAATTGGAATACACCTGATAAAAATCAAAAGAATAATATATAATTTTTGAGATATTCGTGGACAAACATTATAAACATACATACATACATACACCGTGCATGGAGGCCTAAATGTAACGCTATACTCAGATATTATCCAATTCCAACAATATCACATAGATACCTACAGGTGAAACTGATAAACTCCTTCTTTTTTAAAGTCGGTTAAAATGAGGAGTTTTTACTTAATTTAATTACATCTGAAAAAGCTACATAATAACAGAAATTTCGAAATAACATGTCATAGAACAAACAAATCAACGAACTAATGAATCATCGCTGTAAGGTTTGTCGACCTAACATTTTTCGCACAAACGTTACATCGCACTTGTAAAGCATCGATATAATAAAACTTAGCACTACGGACTTTTCGATACACCGTGTTCGATATACTGAAAATCGCACTACCAACTTTCGCACTCAAATAGGGAACCCGTTTGAAACGTAGTAGCAGTATATTTAGAAAAGATTGTGTACTACGTTAGCTGAGGCTTCGGTTTTTTTTATTTTGTTTAGAATTATCGATGTTTTCAATACCTACCCCTAATGACCCGGAATGGCTAAAATCTAAAAATTATGACACGACGATATAGAGGCTTTACTTACCTAATTACTAAACAAATAAGCATGTATGAACACGCACACACTCAACTCACTCAGAAACACACATTCATAAATAGTACATAGTGGATTAAGTAAATAATAATGAGAGCTGTAATCCACTTCCTAATGTTATTAGTTTTATTGGAAATCTGTTTCTTGGGAGAGCGTACAGCCTGATACAGGTCAATTGAGGCCCTCTTCCTGAAGGTGGCATAAAGTCAATGATTTAGAATAATGTATTTTGTTGAAGCCAAATAAAACTATTTTTTTTCAATATTAAGATTTGAAGCGATAGACTATTTTGACTTAGTCATAATGAAGTGCCTATATAAATAAATGAAACAACATTGATTAAAATAATTTCGAAAAATTACCAAACGGTTACCTAATTAGTTACCTATATTATACCACTGTTGAAGAAAACGATTATTATATTCTCATTGAGTTAAACGCGATGTTATTTCTTGAACTTAGGACACACATCAAAACTTAGTGTACATCAATTTGGACACACATGTGTCCAGTTTTTCGTGTCTACCTGCAAGGTTTCACAAAAATTCACAAAGTATAGAATAATTAAGATTTTAAATTATTGTTACTTATCCATTTAAAATGCCATTTTGTAAGTACTTATACGAAAAATGTTATAGTAAAAAACCACGAGCCCCATAAGTAGCCTGCCTGAAAGCTACGTACCTATAGGGCTCGTGGTTTTAAACTATCACATTTTGCGTATACTTGTAGAATACTTATTAAATAGTAGACAAATATAATATTTAAATTTCATTTTGTTTTATTAGGTAAGTAGCTTAATTAACTCAAAAACAGGGGTACAGTGGGGTATGGCCAGGGGTACGGTGGGTCTGAAGGGGTACTTATGGAGCGTCAACATTTTCCTACCACCCCCGGATTAACAATTGTTCAGTCACGTTACCAAAATAGGCATGTTTCTTAGGTTTTTGAAACTGAACAAAAGCAGCTGGTGTTAAAACAGATTTCAACAGATGTACATAATAAGTATTTAATTATAGATGTTCCATTTGTTCAGCTGAAAAAAGTGCTAAACCGACATATTGTGACAAAATTTCCTCGGTTCGTCATGTAGATAGGTACTTATGACAATGTCTATGAGTAGCGACAAAATGAAATATCGCAAGTTGTTATATCATTATTCAATGATTTTTCGGCAAATCATTGTGTTTTAAAGTTGGTTTTCATATAAAAAAAAACGTTACTTAATTGTAATAAACATAATTTGACTACCGATTTGGCGCAGGGGTAATCTACCTGCCTTCTGCGCAAGAGGTCTTGGGTTCGATTCCCGAACAAGACAAATATTTGTGTGCATGAACATGTCTATTTGTCTTGGTCTGGGTGTTTTCTATGTATATTAAGTATGTATTTACAGGTATTTACAAACAAAAAGTATTTAAATATATATATTTATCCGTTATCGAAGTTCACGTAGACACAGTTTCTTAAGAAATTAACTACGGGCTTAGATAATTGGTGTGATTGAAGAAAAATATTTATTATTTATATTAAATATTATTATAATAAATTTATATGTACTTATGAATTGTCAACATTTCAATGTTCTCTCTGTACTCAGTTGCGATTGCAAGCTATTATTCAATTTAAAATTTATTCACTATAGCTGTTCTCTATGTCCGAGATTGCAAAGCACTCAGCCCTTATTGCATTAACACTCTCAACTCAACTCAATTGAATTGCTAATCCTTGGAACGATCGATCAAACAGGCTAACTTTAAAATTAAATTAAAACAATTTGTGATATTGTAGAACTGTCTCAAGTTAGACAGCTTGAGAGAAGTTTAAGGTTTGTTATATCAATGAGGTGTAGGAGATTGTTGTTCCAGTAACAATATCCATAGTTATTAAAGAGAACAGATTAGTACTTAATTTTGTTGCATTCAAAATGCAATGAATAATTTTTGAAAATATTGAAAAAGTCGACCCGTCTCACAATCCCATCCCATAACATCGGAGCTATTGTGAGAAGGGTCGGCTTTTTCTAATACTTCATTTTCAATAAAGAATTTTTGTTTTTTTTTGTAACGAATAAACTGAAAAACTACTGGAATGATTTTGAAAATTCTTTCACCAGTAGAAAGCTGCATTCTTCCCGAGTGACGTAGGCTGTATTTAATCTCGATATTCCAACGGAAACGGGTACCACGCGGGTAAAACCGCGGAGAGCCACTAGACGGTTATAAATAAACATAAAGATTCTGTGGTCTAGAAGTCACCACCGCGCCGGTATCCCGATTAATCCTGCACCATAACTATACGTAGGTATTGTATTCGGTTTGGTTGGTGGTAGGACTTGCACAAGGGCGATACTCGGAAAAAATATGCTGAAGCGAGATAGCAATGAGAAAACGACGCGCGGGGGAGCGAGACCAATTTTGCAGATTAGGCAAAAAAAAAAAACACAAAATCACTTCGTATTAAAAAACTACAGCGATTTAAAAAAAATGCTTCTATACGAACCTCAATATTATTGGTGTCCACTAATTAAACCAATTTCCAAAAGTGTAAGTAACCCCATTTAAGAATAATCTTCACTTTTCGTATTTTTTAGAGGTCTTTTCGAAAAGAAAAAGTGTCGAGGCAAAATCATAAAATCGTATTTTTGAAACTATACGAATCTAGATAAATAAAGGTATGAAGAAATATATATCTTATTACTAGATTTGTAACAACTGTAACCGTCCTATAGTTTTAAATCAAAAAGTCCATATTTTTCCGAGTAGCGCCTTACTATCTAATCTAAATCTGCCACCATGAACACAATGTTTTCAGCGTAAATATTACGAATAGCGAATTTTTACCATGTTCTGATTTGTCGTCGTTTCGTAATACTCTTATTCACAGTGTTAATGACCATGAAAGTTTGAAAAGTTAATGTTTTTAGCATTGTTGTGTTCAAGCAATTACTAATAATTAAACAAAATAGCCAGTTCCTCAATTGTTGAGGCTTTAAGGATTAGTGAGTTTCCACCTTTATCCTTATCATCACTTAACAACAGTGTGATGAAAGCTAATGCGTTGCACCGTTTTGTGGAGATGTTAGCCAGAGACTCCGTAGCTCAGTGGTTAGAGCATTCGCCCGGGCAGTGAAAGGTCGTGGGTTCTAGTCCGATCGGAGCTAGTTGTGAGACAGGTCGATTTTTTCAAATAGGACTTCATTTTCAATAACAAAAATTGCACTGTGAATGCAAAAAAGTAAAAATAATTTGGAACATCGCTAATGCCTACCATCAACTCTTATTGCGGTTTTGTTTAGGACCTAAACTTCTAACCTAAACGTCCTGCTAAACTCCAGGAGTTTGGCAGTTCGGCTTTGGGAGTAGCCTTCTATAAGGGATTTGGCGTGTAGTAGTCCTGGTTGTGTCAGCTAGTACTTTTTTGATTCGCCTAATAACTAAGTTACCCTTGAGAAGTTGCATGGCCTGGTTCTTTGAGATACCACAGAAGGGTTCTGACCCTATCTGATGGCCTTGAGCTCCAGTCCTTGCAAGTTCATCGGCTTTTTCGTTGCCTATTTCAGTATTACTTTATTCCTTTGGCCCATTTAGTTTATTTACGCAGTCTTTTACCAATTTCGAATTTATGATATTCGAGTTAAGAGTTGCCTGGCTATCTGAGAAAATCAGAATTGATTGATTTCCTGAGTGACATAGGCTATTTCATTTTTATCCCGATATTCCCACGGAAACGGATGCCGCGGGCTGCTGCTAGTGAAAAATAAATTGCGTAGAGATTGTCAAATTGTAAAAGCTATTCGTAGTTTCGCACACATACCAAAAACTACAATACTTAGTGGAAACTAATAAGCAGAATATGTATATTATACAGTGTGATTAGCTTAAGCGAGTATTGTTTATTGCTAAGGCTGAACAAAGTATGGACAAACAAGTTTAGTTTTCCGAAACAAAAGAAGATCGTCACCGGAAATTTTGTTTTTCTTCGCTAGTATTTGCTAGTATCGGGCTTTCAGTTTCGTGAACGTCACTTCACTTCTTTGGGATCTGATGTTGGCCTAAGTGGCTTAGGGCTTAGGCTAAGCCTGATATTCTACCAATGCATTAGAATGTTGAAATAAAACAATGATAATAAGATTGCTTACAATATAGGTCCGTCTAAAAAAATCTCGTCTATTTTATTTTAATAGGCCTGTCAGTCAAGACGTGAAACATAAAAAATAATTTATTTGTAATAGAAAATTAACTAATTAAACCCGATTAATATATTTAAATAGAACGGTAAGGTTTGCAGTAGTTTTGCTTGTCACGTATTTTTAGAGACATTGACAATTACTTACCAGTGTCCTTTAACATTAGACTGATTCATTAGGTGCCTCCAAGATTTCCTCCTTCCGCCAGGTGTCCTTAAACGTGAGGAGCATCTGAAACCTGAACTTTAATTAACAGAGGGCGCAGACTATATGAAAACAGTTTCGAAACGACCTGTATGCTATATGTCGATCTTAAAGTCTTTTTAAAATTTGTCCGTCTAGACCACTTGTTTTTAAGTCAGTTTCGTACATAATATTAATTACAGCCTTCCGATAAAAATGTCACTTTTATTTTTGAAATGAAACAAAACAGCAGTCAAATAAGTACTTTTTTAAACAAGCTTCTACAGCCAGGCATCGCACCGGTTAAAATTCGAAAAAACAACACCTTTTACTTTTATAATAACAACCGATAGGGTAACTTTTATGGATTAAATCTCTATTAGAAACATGATAAGTTAAATGAAAGGAAAATAATGAAAATATAATGGAATCGCTGTCAACTTGAGTCGATGTGTACTTTTGTATGGATATAATGATATTTGTTAGAAAAAACTGTAAATTCAATTTTGTTTCTTATCAAAACTAAAGTACTTAATGTTTCCTTTGAGTGTGCTATTTTTTCATATATAAAACTGGGCAGGCATTTTGATCACCATCCATTAACAGGATGAGCTCTAAGATAGTGCATGCTTGTCCAGGAGATGCCTCTGGCCTTGAATAGACCGAAGTTATAGTTCTGTTATCGGGGAACAAATAAGCATGCAACACATTTCATTCCTTGCTACCTATCTACATTATTTCGAGTACCTACTTTTCCTCCAGGTCTCATTGAGCATCATCCATGATATCAAAAGGAAAATTACTCGACTTTGTACAGCATCCAAATAATTCTAACTTGTAAGTATATAAGTAGGTACATATGAAATATTACATTATAGATGATCAAACGAACTACTGTGAAGTTCGATCGCTATTATATGAGTCGTTTCATTCGAAGATATAATATTTACAGAGTAGTCCCTTTAACCTACAGGCAACTTCGCACGTCTTTAGAGATTTAAAAAAAAAAAAAGTTCACTAATCTGTCATTTACTGTTCTGTGGTCAGTTTGACGCCATTTTTCTCATTTCGTTTAGAGCAAGTTCAGAGTAATAGCGGTGTTCTAGAACAAAGCTTAACTAGTGGGTTTGTAAACCTCCGCCTGCAGCTGAGGTTTACTGGGCTGGGCGGGTTGCTATATCTTCGAATGAAACGACTCATATAATAGCGATCGAACTTCACAGTAGTTCGTTTGATCATCTATTATATTTCGTCGTTTCATTCTTTGATATAATATTTACAGAGTAGATGTTTAGAGATTTAAGTTTTGTTCTAGAAGAAGTGTTGATGGGTTGTTTTTATAAGAATAAATAACCAACTCAATTAAACATATTATGTATTTGTTCATAAGCAGAATGTAAACAATCAACCCTTAAATAATAATAAGTTTTCTCCGTACAAATTAAATACCTAATCATAAATCAGCAACAAAAAAAAGTAACTAATCATTAGTAGGGAACGTTACGGTTCTCGCGAAGACATCTTCGCTTTCAATAGGCCGGTTATAGAACCGAGCAAAGGCTGTGTAGATGTAGGTACTTGTCCAACCAGCTGTTTTTCTTATCTCGTCTACAAACACTGAGTCGTGAGCAAGCACGGTCGAGATGGAGGCGTATCGTGTGCTATCGCCACTCTCTCCCAAGCTCCCAACAGCTTATTTAACCCAGCGGCTTAAAGACTGCGAGCTGGTGCGCTTGTGGAGTTTTTTGTATTTTAACAACAGTTTGTCTGCGTTCAAAGTCATCATATTTTTTGAAAAATATATATGATCGACGAGGACTAAAGCAGGGCATATATTTATTTTCTCGTGAAAGAATGACAAGTACAGCATGGGTTGTTCGCGGCCCGGGACCGAAGTTTTAATAATGTCGGTTATGGCTATCTTAACACCGTCTTGAGAAATGAATACATTTTCTAGTTTTATAAGCGTGAAAGTTTGTACCCTGTGCATTGTACAAAGTGTTCTTGTCTAGGCTCAGTACTAAATTTGGGTATCAATTAGGTATGTGGTTGAGAACAAGTTGTGGGTCCCAAGTAGAGGTATATTTAGGGCGACTTGGTTTAAGTTTGTAAGCGCCTTTTAGAACTCGTTAAATACACTCATGTGAGCCGATGTTACTATTTAATGGTTTAAGAACAGTGAAACGGTACGGCACGGGACGGTGATTTAATATCAACGTAAGCTTCGTCAGATAGCTCCCATTCAGTATCGGGGTTGCTTTTACTTGACTCGATATCTGAGCCGTTATTTTTTGTGTTTACTTATGACGCGTGTAGCCAAATGGCGATAAATCTACCTACATCGTGTCAACTTCTTTAAGCGTGGAAATTTTATTCCATATACCTTGATGGTTAATGTAGCAATACTACTGCGGTACTATCCATGCGCAGTAATATTGCACAATATCGTCTTCTTTTGTAAAAGCTCTCATAGGACAGAATGTTGTAAAAAAGTTATTGCGCCACCAGTTTTGGTCTTCTTAAAATTAAATTTTTGCTTTGTATTTACCGTTATGGCGCTGCAATGCCAAAAACTTCTGGCGTTCTTAAAGTTAAATCCGTATTTAGCTGCTAGACAGACCGAAATTAGAACACCAATAAAATTAGCAAAGATTCTTATTGTACGTTTCGGTAATTTTAAATAATTTCTGATCATTTGTGCAATGTTTCTGCGTTTTACAGCGAGAAATGTTGCGTATCATAATTATAAAAAGCCTTGGAAAGTACAGACTTGAGAAGGCGTTAACACACTTTTTTCGCGGTTTACAACAACATAACAACAACATAACAACAACCTAAACATTGTAACAATTAAAGAGTCGTACCGCGTACGTAGTCTTACGGAAGTGTCCCCGATGCCTTATGTTAAGATTCTTTTTACTAACCTTCTATGGGCCACAGTGTTGTCTGATAAATAAAGAATTTATTTATTGCATCGTCGAAATAAATTTACTGATTTATGACCTTGGCTTCTAAGATAGGACATATAACCTCTCTCATAATTTTGGTAAAAACCCTGGATGCTGATGCTACGGATAGGCCGTAAGGCAAGTCAGTAAATTCGTCGATAGCTAAGTTTGAATTTGGAGCTTGAAAATGAAATCTTAAATATTATTCCGTCTTCCTTACATATTGGAAGTCATAAATACGCCTCTTTGAGGTCAATCGGTGCTACAAAACTACCTTGTGGTATAAGTTTTTCTTCTCAATAAATTTATTTAATGTTTTAAGATTTAAGACAAAGCGTTTACCACCATTAGACTTGGGTGCAAGGAAAGTTCTTGATATGAACTGGTCAATTACCGGGGAACATTGTGAAATTGCTCCAATTCAATTAATTTATTTATAGCTTGGACCATCTCGTGACTTTCTTCGGGGGTAAATTTAGATTAAAGCACGACAGACTGTCACTTCCGTACAAAAGGGTATATAATGTCCGTTTTGGATCCATGATAGTACAGTTTTGTTGTATGTTATATGAAGCCAACAATCATAAAAGTATTGAATTCTGCCAGCGTGTACCCTTGTTATTGTGGCCGTGCACGGGGCCTGGATTGATTGCAGTTCTTCGCATGAGACGAAGCAGGCTGAGGGTAGGTTCGTCGCGGTGGCGGCGCTAGCCTCTGTCCTGTCCTGTGGTTTGACCTCCCCGCCGCCCCCCTGTTTCACGGGTACTGAGGAGGTCCTGACCGGTTTCCCTGATGGGCAGGACGAATGACTGTGGACTGGACTGCAGAAGGTTTCTGAATTGTGAATGTTTTCTAAATCTGTGAACCTTGTCGTTCGATTGCCTTACTGGCTTTTATATTTTCGGATGATGTATTACCCAATAAAGAGTCATAAAGAGTCAGTTTAATCCTATCTTTCGTTAGGAAATGGTGTAAATCAATACCAAAATGCGACAGTCGTCGCTTAGATACTAAAGAGATTGTCTCTTATCGTCTGAGGAGAGCAGTGTGTCCATTGCTCTATTTACCTATTGCCGAGGTACCCATATCAAGTTGTTGTTGAAAACCAAGAAACATTTTGTAGCGTCCCCTCACGACGACGACGTCAGAAACTGCGGCAGCAATCGCTGCGTTTAATTTAGGTGCGTGCAACATTCAACAATTATTTGGTATCAAGTACCTTTGTCAAGTTCTCTTTCTGATCTTTTGGTAGACCTATTTTTCATAAAGGTGTCCATAAATTAGCTAAGCTGAATGGCATCTCCAAAATCAGGCGTATCGGACGTAGACGCCCTCAACGCTGACAATATTATTGTGGATCGAAAGTTATCGATGTAATTTCTTGAGTGAGCCGTTTGCGATACTGCGGCATCCAAGGTTTGTTGGATGGATATTTCCAAAGATTGTTCGATAAAGTCCCGCATCGTTTTGTATGATATTTATTGTATCCAAAACAAACATACTCTTTTTTGCCAAAAAAAAAACAACATGAGGGTAGAATGTAAAAAATAAAATTCAAAGAATAATTTAATAAGTTATTATGGCTTAATAATTTTTATTGTCCCGCAGACAATAAACTATAGATAACGTGCATCTATCCTAGAATGCAGGTAGATTCTACTTTATGTCATAATATGTGACCCATAATTAGCCCGCAGCTAATTACGATATCGCGGTTGACCCACAGTCAATTGCGACTTAGTTTGATTTTATGTAACTTAATGAACTGTAGATAACGTGCGCCTATCCTAGAACGCAGGTAGATTCTACTTCATGTCATAATATATGTCCCATAATTAGCCCGCAGCTAATTACGATATCGCGATTGACCCGCAGTCAATATCGATTTAGTTTGATTTTGACTAACTACCTAAATAATCTGAAGATAACGTGCGTCTATCCTAGGACGCAGGTAGATTCTACTTCCTGTCATAATATATGACCTATAATTAGCTCGCAGCTAATAACGATATATCGCGATTGACTCGCAGTCAATCTCGATTTAGTTTGATTTTATGTAACTAAATAAAGTGTAGATAACATGCGTCTATCTTAGAACGCGGGTAGATTCTACTTCATGTCATGATATATGACCCATAATTAGCTCGCAGCTAATTACGATATCGCAATTGACTCGCAGTCAATCTCGATTAAGTTTGATTTTATGTAACTAAATAAAGTGTAGATAACATGCGTCTATCCTAGAACGCGGGTAGATTCTACTTCATGTCATAATATATGACCCATAATTAGCTCGCAGCTATTTACGATATCGCGATTGAGTCGCAGTCAATCTCGATTTGGTTTGATTTTATGTAACTTAATAAAGTGTAGATAACATGCGTCTATCCTAGAACGCGGGTAGATTCTACTTAATGTCATAAATATGACCCATAATTAGCTCGCAGCTAATTACGACATCGCGATTGACTCGCAGTCAATCTCGATTTAGTTTGATTTTATGTACCTAACTAAACTCATCTAGTGAAATCACTTGTTCATGTTCACCAGTGAACAACAAGAAACAAAAAAGTATTAATTGTATCTTAATATCTGATAAATTTAGTTAACTATTGTGAAGCTTGTTAATAACTTGTATGCACAAATATTTGAATAGGAATTGATAAAGCACTATAAACGTACCTTTTGCATTATCTTCATTCTCTGAAGAATATAAACGTTGGACTCGTTCATCATTTTCCTGTGCGCTGCGTTTCGGCATTTAAAATAGACGCGTGCGCTCGTTGCCTCGCACGAAAAAGGAATGAGAAAAATGGCGTCAAACTGACCACAGAACAGTAAATGACAGATTAGTGAACTTTTTTTTTTTTTAAATCTCTAAAGACGTGCGAAGTTGCCTGTAGGTTAAAGGGACTACTCTGTAAATATTATATCTTCGAATGAAACGACTCATATAATAGCGATCGAACTTCACAGTAGTTCGTTTGATCATCTATAATGTAATATTTCATATGTACCTACTTATATACTTACAAGTTAGAATTATTTGGATGCTGTACAAAGTCGAGTAATTTTCCTTTTGATATCATGGATGATGCTCAATGAGACCTGGAGGAAAAGAAAGAAAGAAAGAAAGAAATAGATTTATTGACACACACACACACACATATAAAAAATAATAATTTAAAGACAGGACAACAAGGTACGCAGACAAAGACAGGTGTGGAAGAGAAAAAAAAAATTAGAAAAGTTGGTGTAAGGAGGTGTGTGTGGCCAAAGAACCCTGTCTCAGCGAGATGCTTCTTAGTCACACACAGGTGGGCGGAGTGACGAAGAAGCGCTGTTCATTCTGACAGGGACGATTATTTAGAACTAATCAGTGAGCCAGCGAGATACAAATGAATAAATAAATAAAAGATATTAAATATATATATTATATGAATAAGGCAGTATAGTTGTAGGTTGTTTGCCTAGTGTCACTTTGAATACGAAGTATATGTCATCCGGGTCCTTGTCAATGTCAATTGTCAGCAGCTGTCAGTGCAGTGAGAGTGAAGTGAGGCGCAAGCCGCGCAAGCAAAAAAAACGCAAAACAAACAAAGCAATCTCGCAGAGCACAATGAAAAAGTTCGATCATAATAATTATAAGTAAAAATACCTATACATACATACATTCGTCAATCAGAGCGACCCAGTATGGGGCCCAAATGTTGGCGAGATACATAAAATACCACCAAACATCATTACATCTAAGAAGAAGGAGAAACCATTTCGGAGTAAATCTAAACAACAATAAAGAATTAGAATATATAAAGGAATAAAAGATCCGTCCGAAAATCAAAGCTTGCCATCCCAGTTAGAAGTTAGTTAAAAGTAGGTACTCGAAATAATGTAGATAGGTAGCAAGGAATCTCCGGTTAGAAGACTTGGTACTAGTAAAATGTTTGCGTGACTGTACCCATTGTGGTGTGGTCACGTGCCCACCGGCTCATGGGGTTGACGTCACGGTCACGACCATTGAAGAGGATTAATAATGTCATTTTCGTACGATTGTATGGGAGACTGCCGCTCCGTAAACTTAATTCACCTGGGTTTGCTGCTGCGCAGATTTTGTTCTACAGTTTAGGGCCATTATAATAGGCCACATTAGACAGCTACCGTCTGTAGGAGACGGTTCAAAGTTACTTTACAGTGACTAAACACAATATAATTTTTTTCAAAGACAGAAGTTGGTACAATTTCCCAATTTTTTAATATTAGTGTGCCTATTCATAATGTAAAAAATATATTTTTACAATTTACTTGGAATAATAAAATTCAGATTGTCAGATAATGTCAAATGTGAATAATTAAAATACTTTAGTGTGACGTAGTAGGTGCTGGTAGCTTAAAATATACACTAGCAATTTATAGAATTTTAATATCTATTTTAAACCAAAACTTAAAAGATAGAACTATTAATTTATTATTGTGTTGGACTAAGTTGATGATATAGACATAATTTTTTTATGTTTCACGTCTTGAGTGACAGGCGTATAACAATAAAATAGACGAGATTAAAAAAAAAATAAACGATGCAGTAAATACCTATATTGTAAGTTGTAAGCAATATTATTATCATTATTTTATTTCATTAACATTCCAATGCATTGGTAGAATATCAGGCTTAGGCCAACATCAGATCCCAAAGAAATAAATCAGTTCTTCTCGTGTTCTGTCTTTTCCGTAGTAATTTCTGAAGTGACGTTAACGACACTGAAAGCCCGATACTAGCGAAGAAATACAAAATTTTCGCTGACGGTCTTCTTTTGTTTCGGAAAATAAAACTTGTTTGTCCCATACTTTGTTCAGCCTAGCAATAAACAATACTCGCTTAGGCTAATCACCCTGTATAATATACATATTCTGCTTATTAGTTTCCACTATTGTGGTTTTTGGTATGTATGCGAAACTGCGAATAGCTTATACAATTTGACAATCTCTACGTACCTAATTTATTTTTCAACAGCAGTTGCCCGCGGCATCCGTTCCTGTGGCTATATCGGGATAAAAATTAAATAGCTTATTGAAAAATTTAAAATGAAGTATTTAGGAAAAAATCAACCCGTCTCACAAAATTCATCATTTTCAATATTTTATAAAAAAAATTGCATTGTGAATGCAAAAAGTTTTTGTAAAAATTTCATTTTCATGACAAGCTTTTTTGCTGACTGTACTTAAATATTTTATTGTCATCTAAACCAAACCTGTATACAAAATTTCAGCTCAATCGGACACCGGGAAGTGGGTCAAATTAAGCTTGCAAGATTTGTCCCCCACTGACTAACTAACGTGGCAAGTTAATAAGAAGCTTGTAAAATCAATCATGTCGATCCCTTGCACAGTGAACAATAAATAGCTTGGGCTCTAAGACCTATTTTTGTACACAATTTATAAAAAAAAAATATTTCTTTATTTCTTTAAAAAGGTATACAAACTTAAGCTAGAAATTGGGTACTCCTTTTAGGTATAAATTATAATACCTGTACCAGGAGTATCCGCTCCTCCATACCTTACATTACTTAATTAGGTACCTATTTAAAAGATAATTAACTATTTAAAAACAAATTGATTACAATTGTGTGTGTGCGCGCGCGTATATGGGTGTGAGTTAGTGTGTGTGTGTTTGTGTGTGTGTGTGTATGTGTCTAAATTTAAACTAGATCCGTTCAGTCGTTTCGCCGTGGTCAACGAGCCACAAACTTGAAACTTCCGCCTTTATAATATTACAAACTTTTATACCCCCACCTACTACCCAATTAGGAGTGGAGTAGTTTTGACTTCGCTAATCACAGCAGGTAACCGCCTACTACAGGTGATCTGTGTCACCTATGCAGATCATTTTTAATCGTGACCAGAATCCTAGGTAGACACTAATTATGAATGAATGAATGAATGATTCTGTATTTGGCTACAGCAATTGAGTAAATGCATTATAACAATACACAATAAAAAAACTAATAAAACTAAAAATGAACTCTCTTAAAATACTCCTCTTGGGATATTGACACGTTTATTTTGAAAGAAAGAAAGAAAACATTAATTTTGGACAATACAACATATTTAGAAGACACAATACATTATTGCCTTTTGTCCCAAAACGGTCCCGACTCAGCATTATGCATGGCTATTGCCCAGCGCTGATCTTCCGTCGGAACCGTAGTGGCGAGCCTGAGAGACAGTTAACAGGTTATTTTCTTATCACCCACTGACGAAACAAGTGCAAATCAGTGGAAAATCGTAAATACTGATTATTAAGTTCACGTCACGCTCATCTGAGTTCACAGATGATTCATTATTGTAAAATGAAATTGACGTAACGCGTAGGGCTGTCAATGCTTTCAATTAAGTAAGATCATCCAAGAAAAGAATACTTACTTGTTTCTATCTTACTGATGACAAAATATATCTACTATCTATGCGAGTATACCGCGCGGCAAAGCTAGTGTATATATATCCTCTCACGCGGCTATTTAATTTGGCCATATAATGTTGGGTAGTCTACTACCTGGTGGCCGCGTGGGGGTTTTGTACTCTTTACTAACGTAGCGATTCGACATACGTACGACGTACGTAGTAATAAAAAGTGTCGCAAAATTTTCGAAGTGTTTACCTACAGTAGAAAAATACCCTGACCAAAATATTACGAGTATATAAACATTTTTTAAAGTACGGTTGGCAACCCTATGCCGCTAGGCGCGTGAATATTACAGTAATCACCACAATAATGGATCCCATTTGCGTTGAAATCAGCTAAAACTAAAATAAGAACATTACTTTTAATGCCCCTTCCGTTCACTTACTAGGTTCAATGATGTTAAGTTTTCAAAATAACAGATTCATACTATTGTTCAATTTCTATTTTAGTACTTTTTACTCTGTATAATTTAAAACGTTTGTCTACTATAAACTTAAGAGTTAATTCAACGCGAACAGCTTCCTAAGTATCTGCCAAATCCACCAACCTCAAAAAGTTGGTAGACTCATAAAAAGGTCGTCTATATACATATACAAATAAATAAAATTGGAGTGTCTGTTTGTAACATTAAAATAACCACGTTTTATTACATGCATCCATACTAATATTATAAATGTGAAATGTGTTTGTTTGTTTGTTTGTTTGTCCGTCTTTCACGTCAAAACGGAGCCACGGATCGACTCGATTTTTGCTATGGGGATAGTTTGGGAACTGGAGATTAACATAGGCTACTTTTTATTCCGGAAAATTATAAAATAAAAATGATTATTTTGTATAGAAAATCGATAAACTGTCATCCTATACAAAACTGTCATTTCTACCATAGCCGCTTCCAAAGAGGTATGTCAAAGAGTATTGTAGTCACTGACGTTTTAGCCGCTTTGGATTACCTACTTTTTAATAAGTTAATATGGCAAAACAACGTTTGCCGGGTCAGCTAGTATGATTATATAAACGGTACACATACCAAAATGTACTTTTTTACAATTTTTGTCTGTCTGTCTGTCTGTCTGTCTGTCTGTCTGTCTGTCTGTCTGTCTGTTTGTTCCGGCTAATCTCTGAAACGGCTGGACCGATTTTGACGGGACTTCCACTGGCAGGTAGCTAATGTAATAAGGAGTAACTTAGGCTACTTTTTATCCCGGAAAAATATCACATTCCCTCGGGATAGCGTAGTGTAGTTTATTATCATTGCGAAAGTTTGTGGGTATGGATGTTTGTTACTCTTTCACGCAAAAACTACTAAAAGGATCTGGGTCTGGAATAAAACATAGGGTATTTTTTATCCTGATATTCCCACGGGAACGGGAACCACGCGGGTGAAACCGCGGGTGGCCGCTAGTTATTATATAAATTAATAAAATGATTGAATTATTTATCTACAGTTTAAACATGAAGAATTCGCGGGCCCGTCATAAATAAAGTTACTTTAGAAGCAAATATACAGATGTTTCTTAAATTGTTAAAATTGTATAGCCAAGAAGGTCATTGGCGACAAAAAATTTAAGAGCAAGCTCCACAGCTTGGCACATCGCCAAAAAATCTTCTCCGCCATCCGATCCCTGTTTAACCATCGGACATCCAGACGCAATGCGACTACTACCTCTACCCGGTTACAGTACCTAGATTCCGCACAAAAAGCTTCTCTTCATCATTTAACCGCCTCTGTGGTCTAGTGGTTCACACCACCGATTTCAGACCAAGAGGTCCCGGGTTCGATTCCCAGTAAGGGGTACTTAATGTATTCGGTTTGGTTGGTGGTAGGACTTGTTCTTTGTCTGCCTGGTTAGCTACCACCATCTTATCTAAGTCTGACGCCATAACAATGATGTTTTCAGCATTATTGTATTCCGACAGTTAGAGATAAGATAGCCAGTTCCTCAGTGATTGAGGATTCCGGGAGTAGTGCGCTTCCACCTTCAGCCTTATCACAACTTAACATCAGGTATGATGAAGGCTTAAGTTCTACCCCGTTTTGGACAAAAAAAATACAAACAATAATACGGTATTTTACTGATTATTTTTTATTTCTTTAAAATGTTTTTCGAAATATTAGCTACACAAAACAAGTTTTCATTTTGAATTATCTTGAATATTTTCAAAGATATAGGACTTCAAACTTTATAATTAGACAAGGACAGGACGCTATCTTAGTGACGTCAGTGGGTTAGTAGCGTCATAGTCACGCCATAGAAGATTTCGTTTTAGAAAGAGACAGCTATAGTCAAAATCAAACAGACTATAATTCTTTTATTATAAAACAGATTCAAATTTATTTTTTTTAACATTTGGTATTCTTAATTGCAATATTTTTTTCACACTTATGCTCTGAAATGTTAATATTATATTTGAGAAAAGAATGCAGTACGTGGCACTTTTCCGAGGTAAACATTCTAAATTTAAAAATCACTGCAGTAATGAATTTCAGTACTTACTTACTGCACTGATTTTAGTGCAGTAAGTAAGTACTGAAATTCATTACTGCATTGATTTTCTACGGTACTACCAACTTTTTTTCTTTATTTTTTCTTTAGTTATTCCTGTGTATAAAAACAGAAAAAGCAAAGGGACATTTGCACCATACAGCCACATTATTATTATATCTTAGTTAGGTTAACTTTTTTTTAAATACGGTGCGCACAGAGTATATTGCTTCGTATTGTACCATGTACCCTTAGCACCATGAAGCTCGACTTAATACTGAGGTAATTCAGTATTAAGTCGAGCTTCATACTTAGCACGAACATCAATCGAAAAAACAAAATGAGATTTATCATAGACAAAATATCCTTTACGAGTAATTTTGTATGGGAAATATATACAGCGCCATCTACCGCCCAGAAGCGGGTATTGAAGTTGCGCATTTTAGTAGCAAGTAGTAAGTATCACTAGGCTGTATGACCGTTCGACATGGCCTCACAAACCAATATTAAAAAAACGGCGGGAATAATTTTCAGCGGTTGATTAGATATCAATACAGTTTCTATTGTGTAATAAATTATCAAAATGAGTTCTGCCAATGAAACATATACAGACATTGTATGTACCTACTGAAGCAAAATTAATAACAGAAAACTTACTGCCAGCAAAATCAAAAGAAAGATATATGAAAACCTATGATCTGATTTGGAAAAGTGAAAAAAGGCGATACGTTTTCGGAATCTGTGTTGTTGGCGTATTTTAATGATACATCATTAAAATAATATTATTATGGGCGATTTATACATAATATTAAGTGTGCCCGGGAATCAATAACATTTACATTTAATAATTGCCCGAACATGTGTGATATAAATTTTAATAAATATTATTTAGTTAAACAGTTTTTTTTATTTCCTCGCATTTCTTGAGAAAAGCACTATACAAGCCTTGTACGGTAAGCAAATTACCTTGCCTCGAATGATTAAAGCCCTCGCCTGCGGCTCGTGCTTCAAACCATCCTCGACAATGTAATTTCTTACTTACCTGTCCTCGGCTGTAATGTACTATTAACGTCATCATTAAATATCTACATTTCAACTACAGTAAAATACCCTATTATAATGTGACCGCAAAAGAATGGAACTATCCCTGCGTCTGTGTTTCCGAGAAAATACCACCCGGCTGTTTTCAAGCTTTAAGAGTGCACATGCAAATTTATGTAAGGGTGTAAGCTCGCTCCATCGTAGTTATCATCTTCTTTTCGAGCAGGATTGTCATCAAGAGCAAACCTATAAAGAAAAAAAGTATTGAGTTGTCGTAGAGTGTATGTAACATAATAACATTTATCCAAAATAATATTTAACTTATATTACTCTGAAACGAATGTTTGAAATAATGTCAACTCGATCAGGAACACACTTGGCAGATGGCATCGACTTGTCTGAGCAAAGAAGAAGAGAAGAAGAAGTTGGTTTTACATACTTTGTACTTGTGTTACACTTTAACCATACAAAACGAGTCAAAATATATCATCAAAGTTATTTTGGAACCGTGAATAAATAAAGCAGAAAGCTCAATAAGCTGTCAATTGATGACGTATCCGGTGCATGCGGTGCATAGGACCAAACGCAGGAAGTCCTCATACTGTTGTAGGGCGATCTGTCGATCCATATTATTGACAATGAGACGTGTAAATGTAGTTTGTACTTGTTAGTATTATATTGAATAATGTAGAAGTTTAACTAGTAAAGGTACCGTAACATTATACGTACGTATAATAAAATAGTAACGAGTGAACGACTCAAACATTGATTGCAACTGATAGTTTAAAAGAATTATACGTTGTAATTATCTTTATGTCTGTTTACTTTTTACGCCAAAGCAACTGCGAACAGTATTTTGAGTAGGTACCTTTGTTTAAAATAAAAATAAAAACTGACTTAAATAAAGAAATAGGGTCAAATAACCTAAACCTAATAGACACGATTAGACGAAATTGTGTACTTTTTTTGCCAACTAAGCTCCTGTGTCATTATGTGAAAAATCTGATTGGATTTTATAATTACTTAATTATGACTTAAACTCGACTTGCACAAGTTACGCTAACTTCACAAATTCTATTCCTTTCCTTTTGGTTCCTGTTGGATGGCGGTTTTTATTGATCTAAAAAAAGCCTTCGATACCGTGTCCATACCCATTCTTCTGCGTAATCTCCATGACTCAGGTATTAGAGGAAGTCCACTCAAACTGCTTGAAAGCTATTTAACTGATCGCATTTCGCGAGTAGGGGTGGGTTCAACATTGAGTTCTGAGTGTACTGTCAATTACGGAGTACCTCAAGGTAGTGTACTGGGCCCTACTTTGTTTCTTGTGTATATAAACAAGCTGTGTAATATGCAGATAGATTATTATTATTATTATTATTTATAGGGGGGACGCCAGCGAGGCCGGACGGGTGATCAGTCACCTAGGTCGGGACCATTTCACCCAGTTCCCCAAGTCCCCTAAAAACTGAAAAATCAGGGGGGGAGGCGGGTTATCATTTACCCCACCGGCGTCGGACCCTCGAACCTACCTGTGCGCTTACAGTACCTGTTGAGTTGACTTATCGTTAACTTCTTTAGATCCTCTTCCTTAAGCTTGTCCGTTCCAAAGAGCTCCCAGCGCAGTGATGCGTACATCGGGCACTCTGCCATGAAGTGGTAGCTTGTTTCTTCTCTTTCTTTGCATTGCGGACAGATCGGGTCTTCTGTCCGTTTAATCACTGATAGGTGTCTGTTTAGTGGGCAGTGCCCAGTAAGTACACCTACAATCGTTCTTATATTTCTCCTACTCTGTTTCAGGAGTTCTCTAGTTTTCTTCTTGTCAACCGATTTGATGAAAATCTTAGACTGTCTGCAGTCCTTTCTTCTCATCCATCTTTGGTTGGTTTCTTTGGTTGTTCTGATCCCGATAATGTTCTTAGTAATTCTATATGCGATTGGTAGTCTTGGTTCAGGGCCAATGAAGGGTTCATCAGCTCCTCCCCTGGCTAATTCATCGGCTTCCTCATTGCCTACGTTACCTTCATGTCCGGGTACCCAGGCAACTTCTACCTCAACCAAGTTTGCAAGTGCCTGAATGCTTTGTTTGCATTCTTTCACCAGGGCTGAGGTAGTCTCCGCTTTGTCAAGGGCCTTGATGGCAGCTTGACTGTCGCTATATATTATTATTTTTCCTACGTTATAGTTGCCTATCTCACTTTTAATCATGTTCGCACACTCCAGTATCGCGAATACTTCCGCCTGGAACACGCTGGCGTACTTGCCCAGATTAAAAGTAGTTCTTATAGTGTTGGGTTTAGCTATGTATACCCCAGCTCCCGATAGTCCAGTTGATTCCTTTCTTGACCCATCTGTGTAGCATACTGCATTGCTATCCAGATTGTCATGTTCTAGTTTCCAGTCTTCTCTGGATCTGATGCTTATTCTGTACTTTTTGTCGAAGATCCTTTCCTTTTTTATTAGGTCATTGTTAACCAGTATCATGGAAAGGTTTTCTTCGTACTTTTTTCCTATTTCAGCGTGACCATGATCATTGTGCCTTCCTATCCACAGGTTAGTGCTTTTCAGCTTAAACCATTGTTCTGTAGCTCTCTTTTCGATTTCAAGATCTATTGGACTAAGGCCTAGTATCATTTCTAAGGCGGCCGTGGGAGTTGTTCTCATGGTTCCCGATACCATGACGCTAGCTAGTCTTTGTACCTTAGTGAGTTCATTTCTGTTGTATTCTAGTTTTGCCTTATGCCACCATGCTAGTGCTCCGTGGAGGATTCTCGGTAGGATGATTGCCCTATAGATCCATTGGACTACTTCGGGTTTCATGCCCCAGTTCCTGCCAACGGCTCTTCTGCACTGCATGAGAGCTGTCATTGCCTTTTTACTGGTTTCTTTTATGTGTGTCCTATAACTTAGGGTACTGTCTAAGACTATCCCTAGGTATTTAAACTCCTTTACTGTCTCGAGTTCTACATTCTCAATGTTAATTGGGATCATGCTATCAATCTTTCTTTTGTTAGTGAACAACATCAGTTTGGTTTTACTAGGGTTGAGGTTCAATCCCTTGTCCCTGCACCATCTCAGTGTTGTCATAATTCCACTTCTCATTATATCTCTGACCACGCTTAGAACTTTGCCTCTTACAAGTAACAGGCCATCATCCGAGTACGCTTGGATGTATATATTCATAGCAGTGATTCTGGTTACTAGTTCATCTATTAAGATACACCAAAGCAGTGGAGACAGACAGCCTCCCTGGGGAAAGCCTCTCCTGGCTTTGATGGTGTATTTGATATCTGCTAGTTCTGCTTGTATGGATCTGTGTTGTAGCATGTTAGTGATCCAACCTGATATTTGCTTTGTTACGCCTTCTCTGTTTAGTGCCTCCACGATGGATTGCGCAGACGCTTTGTCAAAGGCGCCTTCAACATCGAAGAAGCACGCTAGAGCGTATTCCTTGTTTGTGATTGATCTTTCCACTCTGACTGCCATGTTGTGGAGGGCTGTCTCAATGGATTTCCCTTCCATATAGGCATGTTGATTGTCATGTAGTGGTTTTTTACTTTTGCCTATGGTTTCTCTTATGTGTCTATCTAGTATTTTTTCTAGTGTCTTCAGTAGGAACGAGGAAAGGCTGATGCATCTGAAGGACTTCGCCTCTTGATACGTGGCCTTCCCTGGTTTCGGTATGAAGACAGCCCTTACTTTTCTCCAGCAACTAGGTATATAGTTAGTTGCTAGGCTGCTTCGATATAGAACTAGGAGGTCCTCCTTTATAAACCTTAAAGCAGCTTGTAGCATCTTTGGGAAGATGCCATCTGGCCCTGCTGCTTTATATGGTTGAAAGGAAGAAATGCTCCACACTAGCATGTCCTCTGTAATTACTTTTCTGACCGCTGCCTCGCCGTCTGATAGATTTTCTGCCGACAGAGTGTTCATCTCCTCCTCTGTATGCTCTATACAGTCCGGGAAGTGAGTGGCCATCATTTCCGTAAGTATTTCTTTAGGGTCCACTAAAATAGTGTCATCTTTTTTGAGGCTTCCTAGTTTACAGGTGTTATCTTTTGCTAGCATCCTCACCAACCTGGCCGATTCAGGTTGTCCAGAGATGCCTTCACAAAAGGCTTCCCATCCATTTCTGCTTTCTTTTCGGCTTGTGTACTTGAAGTTGTTACGTTCTTCTCTGTACTTGTTCCAGCTCTCGTCGTCGTCCCTTTCTAGGGCAATTCTGAGTGCCTTCTTGGTTCTTTTCCTTAATTTCTTAAGCTCTTTGTTCCACCAGGGTTGTCCCTTCCCTGACTTAACTTGTTTCAGCGGACAGGCCGATAGATAGGCTTTCGTAAGGGCCTTTTCCAGCCTGTCTGCTTCTTTTTCGATTTCTATTGTGTTATTAATTAGCCTACCATTGCCGGGTTTCCATTCATTCATTTCTTGATCGAATTTTTCCCAGTTGGTTTTCTTATTGTTTCTATAGCTTACAGTTTCGACTTGACAAGTCAAACTGTAGGTGATTCTGCGATGGTCCGAGAAGGAGTGTGAGGTGTCAACCCTCCAGTCCTTCATCAGATGGCTTTCTTCTCTGGACATAAGTGTTATGTCCAATACTTCTTTCCTTGTTCTTGTAACGAACGTCGGTGTGTTACCTACATTCATTATTTCTAAGTTAGTACTAAGGATATATTCAAGTAATAAGTTACCCTTATTGTTGCAGTCTGTGCTTCCCCACACCGTGTGGTGAGAGTTAGCGTCACAGCCTGCCACAATGGGGATGTCCATACCTCTATATCTCGCTATTGTTTCTTCTAGGCGTGTCCCTGGTGGCTCGTAGTCAGTCTCACTCGGGATGTAGACCGACATGAAGACCATCCTTTTCCTGCGCCCATCTGCTCCACATATTGTGACTATAGCTGCCGTAAGATCTCTGTAACATTCAACTTCTATTAAGCCTAATGCCCTTGCCCTTTCGCTGACGTATATGCATGTCCTAGGATTCGACTCACCATCACGACAGTAGATGGTAGTCCCTCCCAGACATCCAATGCCAGCCACACGGCCTACAGTGTTAACATAAGGCTCTTGTAGCAGGGCGATGTCTATGTCATTTGTAACCACGAATCTGCAAAGCTCAGTCATGGCTTCGCGGCAGTGGTGCAAATTTAGCTGAAGTATCTTTATTTTTTTTTGTTTATGTGTTTGTGTTTTGTGTGTGTTGTTGTGCATGTTGAGTGTTACTGTTTGTGTTTAGTGGCTGTGTGAGTCTTCCTGAACCCTAATGATTCGCCCCCGAGGTCGTGCGCCTCTGGGCATCGGGTGATGAGCCAGAAGGTGCCGACCCCAGGATGCTTGTCACAGGGTCCGGGTTTGTGCTTGTAGCATGTGGGTTGGATCCGCCGAAAACCAGGGAACTGGACCGCAGGGGCTGTGCGACGCGTCTTGACGCCACACAGTTGTCCCCGCAGTCTCTGCCCCGATCGCCAGGCGGCCCACATGTTTGAGTATGTGTGCGTGTGTTGGCGCTTGTGGTTGGGTGCTCTGTCCGTGTAGCTGTGTTTGAGGCAGAGCACCCCGTCTGTGGATGGCTACCCCCTTTCCCCGCTCGTAAGACCCTTGCCTGTACTCTAGTAAGCTCGTAGTGGAGCCAGGCATGGTCTCTGCTCTCCCCAAAGACCTCGTTTGGGACTCCCACAACCAGCCGAGATCCCGTCGCCAACTTCTCCCCGTAGAGGAGGGTCCACTCTTGGATCCTCAGCTCCTCCTGGTGCTCGTTGGCGAGCTTCAGGAGCATTAGGGCATCGGCGTGGTCCTCTTCACAACCGGGCAGCCACACAGCTACTCGGCATCTGTTTAGGGGCTTAATTAAGAGCGTAGTGCCCTCATACTCCCCCAGGTCGCAAGTTAGGATCCACTCCCTTGCCTCAGTCGTGTATGGTGTCACAAGGAAAAATCCTTCCGACACCAGACCGGACGTAGCGAAGGCAGTAGATCGTCCCTTGTCCCCCTCTATCCGGGCAGGATATATACGAACAGCAGGTGAGCACACGTGGAGGTTCTATCTGGCCTTACACCCCATGCAGATAGATGGAGGTCGTATATTTTCATATGCGGACGACACGGCAATTGTTTTCGCAGCTAGAGACTGGGAACAATTAAAATCACGAACTGAGGCGGGATTGGCTCGTATTGCCACTTGGCTGAATATACATCTCTTATCACTAAATCCTCAAAAAAGTAACTACATATGTTTCACCAAGTACAATAACAGTCAACCCTTACTTGATTTTAGAATAGTCGTCCATCAGTGTGGAGACATTGCTGCCACCGCCTGCTCATGTTCAGATCTTAAAAAAAGTGACCAGTACAAAATACTTGGGCGTTATGCTTGACCAGCGATTGTCATGGCACACACACATTGAACTTCTTATGAATAGAATAAGAAAACTTATTTGGACTTTTAAAACATTACGGCATGTGGCCGCGGAAAACCTCTTGCGCCTAACGTATATATCACTAGCGCAATCAGTTTTATCGTATTGCATAACTGTATGGGGTGGAGCTAATAAAACACGATTTTTACACTTGGAAAGAGCTCAGAGATCACTAATTAAAGTGATGTACTTTAAACCGCGCGACTTCTCTACAGATATACTTTATTCCTCTAGTAATTTACTTTCTGTTCGAAAATTATATATTTTGAACACTGTACTGAGCAAACACAAATCGCTCCCATACCAATGTACAGTGAATAGCACCAGAAGAAAACGTAATGCAATACAACAATCACGGGTAAAGTCAGTTTTTGCGGAAAGACAATATGTCACGAGAGCTGCTGTATTGTATAATAAAATTAATAAGGAAATAGGTATTTACGAGATGACTTATGTAAATTGCAAATTTGCACTAATTAAATGGCTGAATACTAAAAGTTATGCTGAGATTGAATTGTTTATGTGTTAATTAAGGCATGCTCATACACTCTCACACACTCTACACACACCTACACACACTTCACATTCACAAAACGCGTATTTTAATCACTTATCCAAAATATTTTTTTTTTTCTTCTGATTTATAAATCGTTTTCATAATAATATCCATAGTTCTAATGTATTGATTGAATAAATGTATTAATTAATTAGTTTGTTATGTAAAACTGTACATAAACTTACTTATAAATATTAAAAACTAGTAATAATTATTTCTAGACTAATAAGGTTGTATAAAATAGTCTACTGTAACTATGCTATGGAAGAGCGGTGTTACCTAACACAAGCAATCTTTTGCTCTAAAGGTATCTCCAACCACTAATTAATGTATTAGACTAAGTTGATGCAATAAACATTTTTTCATTTTTTTTTTCATTTTCCTTTTATTAATGGTTTTGTTTTCCATGTATTCACGAGACAATCTTTTGTCTCGCGCTATCTCAATAACAAATATAACGTTTTCAGCGTCTCACAACTAAAATAGGTCAAGGAGATCTGTCTGAAATAACAGAAAGACTCTGAAAAACGTTTGCCATAACAATAAAAGGGAAATAAATATACGAAAAACTTGGCTCATGTGCTTAGACTTCAGATAAAGTTACGGAGATTAATTTTAGAGAACATTGATGAATTAGTCTGTCTATCAAACAATAGTTTCCGAAGAAATAAAAAATAAAAAAAAGCTTTTTCGTCTCCTGTAAAATCGACTTTTTGTAGATCTAGTCTAGATGGTCTTAGTTCTTAGCGTCGATATTGTTTTCGGTTTATTTTTGGTGGTAGGACTTGTTGCAAGTGTCCACCTGGCTAACACCACCTTCTCTAAGCGCTTCTCCAGAAAAGGCGAATTCGTCGCGATTTTGATAACATCACTAGGCAGTAGGTAGTTGTTTTACTCCATACCAAGGCTGGCGCCAGCGCTGGTTTGAAAAAAAAAATATTTCACCATGCCAGAACTTGATTCTCAGATGCCAGCTACTTCATTAATACCTATTTATCTGCCATAATAACAGATTTACTAAAAAAATTTCGTGCTACTGTTACTTACTACTGGATCAATGTTAATCTGCTATAGGAGATATGATAGGCCCGTTCCTCAGTGGTTGATCATTCGACGAGTAGCGCCCTTCTTACCTTTGAGCCTTATTATCACCTAACATCTGGGGGCCAAGTCCGCTAACGTTAAGTCATAATCGTGTCTCAATCGTGTTTCAATTGTAGTTCAATTGTAATGCTTTTTGACACACTAGTTACAAGAATTATGACATTATGATGTGATGTGAATGCAGTGTGTGGAGTGACCATCAGTATTATTGTGAAAAAAGTACACATTTCTTGTAAATATTGCGTAAAAAGGACTACAATTGAAACACGATTGAGACACGATTATGACTTAACGTTAGCAGACTTGGCCCCCTGATGTAATTAACGCTAAGCGCTACCCAGTTGTGGAAAATTCAACGACTAAGGGCGTTTGTGTACTACACTGAATTTTACCGATCCGGAAAAAAACGGGTGCTTGTATTTTAATAATTAATCATTTATAATAGTAAAAATGTATTTATTTCGTTTAGTTTAGGGTTTGAAACATTGAAACTACACGAAATAAATACAGTTACGATTGCATGTTTCCTAACTTACACTCAGCCCTCAGATGTTAATACACTTAACATAGTTTATTTTTTTAAGTGCAAACATTTTAATTTACTATACAACTAAGTTTTAACAACACGCTTACAAACATAATTTGTCTGCTTGCATAATAAGTAAGAAATATGTATTTAATAGTGATGTAACGATTATCAATTTTTATGCACTTATTGATGCGAACATTTGCTGCTGATAATATTCGCGAATGCGAATACAAATGCGAATGTTTTCACATGTTTCAAAACGTGTTGAAAGAGATAAGGGCCAAAGCTCTAGAAATTGTCGAGGCAGCACAAACAAAATGCAAAAAGATCGCAACACATTTTTATCATTCGAATTCTACTCAAGACGAGCTAAGAACAATAAGCATCTCTCGAGCAAGATTGTGTTACTGGATGGAACAGTACCTTATGTTGCAACGTTTTTTGGAAGTTCAATAGTCTTTATGTCTTTACGAATCCACCACAACAACACAATTGAAAAATTCTCCAACTGACTTCTGAAGAGTGGATGATCATTAAAAACCTTATCGGTGTACTCTAGTTAAGTCTTTAGAAGTTTTGTTTTCTTAATCTATATGTTTTTTCATACCTTCATATTCGCAAAATATTCGCACAATATTTGCGAATACATGCGAATGCGAATATCACGAAAGAAAGAAGCGAATATTCGCAGATGCGAATGTGAATGCGAAGATTCGTTACCTACATCACTATTAATAAATCACTGCGAGATATAAAATTGATAGTAAGTAGATGAATATTTGCAAATTATTTTTGATTGAATAAATAAGACATTATAGACTTCATCAAATTTTTGTTTCATATTATATTTTAGTTCAAGTTGTGTTGATAGAAAGAGTAGTTCTTTATGTTTTATACCTTCCATCTTACTTTGTAGTTTCTTAACAGGCTGTACTTTGTAATTAAATGGACTACACGAACAAAAGACAATTTAGAACATTTCTCAATGCTCTGCAGACATTAAATTCACTCATTTTCTTCACTAGCCCTTAATTAGAAGTGGACATAAAAACGCAAACATTGGTAGCTTTGTATTGAGGTTTTAATTAGACGCTTTTGATGACTTCTTCCAGTACGGTAATATTATTTCAAATTACTAGTCAGTTATGACCAGCCAGCCAGTAATGACCTATGGAAGTGAGACGTGGTCTTTTACTATGGGTCTCATAAGAAGGCTCAAAGTCACCCAGCGAGCAATGGAGAGAGCGATGCTTGGTATTTCCCTGCTCGATCGAATCAGAAATGATGAGATCCGCAGGAGAACTAAAACAACCGACATCGCTCGAAGGATTGCATCATTGAAGTGGCAGTGGGCGGGACACATAGCGCGGAGAACCGATGGCCGTTGGGGCGGAAAGGTTCTTGAATGGCGACCGCGTGCCGGACGACGTTCCGTGGGCAGGCCCCCCACAAGGTGGACCGACGATCTGGTCAAGGTCGCGGGAAGCCGCTGGATGCGGGCAGCGCAGGACCGATCGTTGTGGAGATCCTTGGGGGAGGCCTATGCCCAGCAGTGGGCGTCGTTCGGCTGACATGATGATGATGATGATGATGATGACTAGTCAGTTAGACGACCTTGGTGGCCGAGTGGTGTACGCACCGGTTTTCAAGGTGCCGCTATCTCTAGAGGTTCCGGGTTCGATCCTCGGGTCTGGGTGTAGGTAATACCCGTCGTTGTTTCCAATTTCCATAACACTTGTGCTTATGTCCAATATTTATATTTATTATATTATATTTATATTATATACTAGCTGTTGCCCGCGACTTCGTACGCGCGGTGTAGTGACTTTTGTGTTAGTTTAGTTTATGTGTGTTTGTTGCCCAGATTTCATAACGCTCTTCTTGAAATCCTATTCTCTACTAAAAGGGTCTAAAGAATATCGAATATGCAGGCTAGGGTATGAACATGGTATGTTGTTATCAAATGCTGCATGAACATAAGTAGTTGAGCCCTCATTCTTAGATCTGTCCGTCTACCTATCAAGAAACTTTTTCTCAAGTATGCGTGGGAGGTATCAAGCTAAAATTTATGTTCTTACTTAGTAATGCATAATATCAGGCCAATCATATTTTTACTATAAAATGAAAAAGAGATTGTGTGTATCCATACTAATATTATAAATGTGAAAGAGGGTTTGTTTGTTTATCCGACTTTCACGTCAAAATTGATGCAACAACGGATCGACGTGACTTTTGGAATGGGAATAGTTTGGCAGCTGAAAAGTGACATACTTAGGCAGCCATTAGACAGTCAATCTGGATCGCGATCCGCGATCAAAATCAATGATCGCGATCCAGATTGACTGTGTACGAAGGTGATTGACGGTTTGCGATCTTGATCGCAAATATCTACATAGTAAATCTCGATCGCGATCAAGATCACGATCAGTGATCGCGATCTGGATGGACTGTGTAATGGCTGCCTTAGACTACTTTTTATCCCTGAAAAATATCACATTCCCGTGGGATAACGTCGTCGTTTAGTCCGAGCTTGCGAAGTCGCGGGCGGAAGGCTAGTATTTTGATATGGAGACATTTCCTATTTGTGAGAGCTTGTAATTAACTTTCTTTAAGTAACAGGTATAAAATGTAATGATATACCTACCATTTAATTATTTAATTTAACATAATTTATGTAAGCTTTCCTAGTAAATAAATGAATAAATAAGTTAGATAGAAAACTATTTTTAATATTCCTTTATTTTATTGGATGGTACCTACGGCTGAAGGCCTAAGTAGCCAGAGCCGGTTAAATGACAAAAAAATGATAGGTAGGTGTCGGTATCTACGTACTGGCCACTTAGCGTTTATGAGCAAATTTTTCAAAATTACATTGGTGACATTTTGTCTACATTGCGACAAACTTATTTCACACAGTGGTTAGTTTTTGGTACTAAATATACTGTTGACTGCCGGCAGTCCATTTTGACAGTTAATTTTGTATTGCTAGTGGCTCCTCCACGACCACTGTCACCGGGTCAGATATATTTGTGGCACCACTATACTTACTGTAGCGACATCTAGCGTCGAGTGGAAATGCGAGATAGAAATATTACATCAATAGGGTGAAAACTTCAGTTTTGGCCACTGCCCCGAGTGCTTACTTAGCTTAAAACATTTCGTTAATAACTTTTGCTTGATAGTATACTTTTTATCTATGACTTTTAAGTCATAATAACAATAGTAATAATTCAGTTTACATCGAATTAGATGTTTCTTTTATTTTATCTAAGTTAGTTAAGTATTGATTTCTCGATGTATTTTTTAAAATTTGATAAACAAAAACACATCAAATGGCACCCTTCGCACATTTTAAGTTTAAGAAATAGGTTTTTAATTTACTAAAATAAAACTAAATTTCGTAAGTATATGAATACTTAGTTATATGTTTTTTACTATGTTTGTCCACGAATTTCTCGAAATCTTAAGGCATATCGAGATGGTTCTATTTGATTTAAATTAGGTGTATTCTAACTTTAGCAACAGTCTAAGATTCATCAAAATCAGTTTAGTAGTTTCCGTGGGTATGTTATAGTACAATTCACTAAAACTTATTGTTATTGTACACTAAAACTTAAGAAATAAAAAGTAATTAAAAAAAATAAACTGACTGGCACCGACCTCAAAAAGGTACCTAAATTATAGATATTATATTTTTCCTTTTCAGTTGACAAATACTTTTTGGAGTCTGTAAAATTTTTTTAAGTAGTTTTTTTGTATTGTAAGAATTTAAAAATGTAAAGAAAAGTATAAGATACATTCTTGACAATTTTAGATATAAATTTTGTATTTTATAGATACCTACTTAAGACCATAGGCGAAAGAAGTGAAAAACATCTTAAAGTGGCAACAGCGGGGGCTTTCATCCTACTTAATATAATCATTCGAATGTACATTTGTAAAAGGTATATCGTAATCTTACTGACTTCCTGCGCCATCTATTGCTTAGTAGTTATGATGCGAAAGAAGTGAAAAACATCTTAAAGTGGCAACAGAGAGGGCTTTCACCCTAATTAAAATAATCATTCGAATGTACTTTTGTGAGAGGTATATCTTACTGACTACCTGCGCCATCTATTGCTTAGTAGATATAATGACGTAAATAACATGAAATTATTTTTATGATTTTATATGTGCCTGGATGGGTTTCAATTTATATTATGTTTTGAAGCAGGTAAAAAAAAATAACATGATTCACTATTAATTGAGACAGCGATTAAATATAACGTATTTTCATAATCATGTGGCGCCATCTATTTTAGTAAGAATCAGTCTTTGTATTTTCCCGTAGGAATAAGGGGTTTTTATTAAATATAAAGTACCCTATATGTTGACCCGGGTTATAAGCTATTACTTCACAAAATTTGGTAAAAATCCGTCCAGTAGTTTTTGCGTGAAAAGCGAACATACAAACAGACAAACAGACAAACAGACAAACAGACAAACAGACAAACAGACAAAATTTTTAATAAATATCGTTTTGGAGTCTATATCCTGTACACATCACATAGCAGTATTTTTTTTTTTTAAATCTTTCATGTACAGACTTTTTTTCCGTTTCTGTTTTATTATATGTATAGATTTATAGTTGTGGTTGATTGCGTTACTCCCAGTAGAAACGTTCTTATGAAATTATCAATTGAAAAATTATCAGCAAAACAATAGCGAACAAATTTTTATTCTCACTAAAATCACAATATGTCGCTCTGTGATAGTTAGTTAGTCCCGATCAGGCGCGCTCGCGAGTTTTACACTCACCTTGACGAATTCGTCATATTTAATTAAAATTAGCTACTTAGAAATAATTTTACTTTGCACTTTAAACAGAAATAACAAGGTTAGCTGCTAAAATGTCATCATCGTTATCATAACTTTGCCCCTTTTAAAATTAGAGGGTCAGTATTAGACTTCACTCTTTCTCTGTCATTCTTCTCTGTCCCCGATAATTACCTCATTTATCATTTACCATGTTGTTCTACATTTATAAAATGTTTGAATCGTGCGCGTCCTTTGCAAATGTTGCTGGCGGTATAGATTTTACCTCTGTTGTCTGTAAAAAAAGATCTTTTATCGAACACTAACTTCAGTTTCATTGATCTGTTAATTAAAGCCCCTTTTAGCCGATTGACATTTCAAAAACCACCTCTGTGGTCTAGTGGTTCACCCCACCGATTTCAGACCAAGAGGTCCCGGGTTCGATTCCCAGTGGGGGTACATATTGTATTCGGTTTGGTTGGCAGGACTTGTTCTTAGTCCGCCTGGCTAGCTACCACCATCTTATCTAAGTCTGACGCCATAACAATGATGTTTTCAGCATTATTGTATTCCGGCAGTTAGAGATAAGATAGCCAGTTCCTCAGAGATTGAGGATTCCGGGAGTAGTAATATCAGGTGTGATGAAGGCTAAGTGCTACCCCGTTGTGGATAAAAAAAATACGCGTCAATACCACACCAGTAAATACCCTACAAATGGTGGTAATCAACATCTCATTCCGCTCAACCAAAAATTGATGTCATCAGAAAGTAATTTCCGATGTTGTTCCTGCCCAGTGGGTTGTGCGTCTGTTCTGTAACATGTAACATGTTGGGATGGGACAGGATATTTATTGTTACCATGTTGTTACGATCCGTGCGAGTGTGAATGTGCTATATTGCTCCTTGAACGAAGTAAGGGATTTTTTATGTACAACTTGGTAACGCATAGCCTTTATCGTTATTATTTGAATGTAAGGGACTATGCATCTCCCGTAGGAGATGTTCACTGCGACCTGAAAGATCTATTGTGAATCGCCACCTGGTTAGAGTAACTCTTTTAGCCTGGAGGCTTCCATGAAGTTTAGAATACTCCTAGCTTTTAGATTTTTAATTTCTTCCGGGCGCATAATGCTTCGATCAATGATCGAAGGCATAATGTGTCAAACTAGAAGGATACTACGATTGTGGATAAGAGGCCCGCAGTCACACAGAAGGTGCCTGGGTGTTTCCCTCTCCTCTTTGCAGTAGCGGCAAACATCAGTGTCACTTAATTTCATGTGAAATTGGTGCCTGTTTAGTTTGCAGTGGCCTGTTAAAGCGCGGACTATGGCACAGATGTTCGTCCTGATAAGCTCCAAGAGTTCGGCAGTTCGGTGCGAGTGAGTAGCCTTCTATAAAGGACTTAGCGTGTAGCAGTCCTGGGGCCCGATTCTCAGGCATTCGAACTTTTTCAGTGTGGTAATTCGTATGCCGAACATTTTGTTTGTGGTTTCTATTGAAAAGTTAGAACGTTTCAAACAAATGTCAACAAATTCATTTTGACAGCTAAGTTCGTATACGAACATCTATTGGTTTTTACCACTCGTAGCGTTCGAATGGTTTTCGATCGAACTTTTTCGATTGTGAAATTCTGACAATACAAAAACTGTGTTATATTTGAATTTCGAGCTATAAATGTGAACTTTTCTCGATTGCCTGAGAATCGGCCCCCTGGTTGTGTCAAACGCTTAGCCTTCATCTGATATTAAGTGATGATAAAGGCTGAAGGTGGAATCGCACCAATCTCCAGAATCATAAGCCATAACTAATGGAATTCCAGCGTGTACTAAGTAGTGGATTAATAACATACTTTATTGTCTATAAGTACCTGTATAAAAAGCCGCCAGCCATCGCCAGGCCTGTATACCTAATAAGTAGTGAGCTATACTTGATATAGGGTTTTTTACAAATTTTCCTAAACTTATGAATATTTTTACCACACTTTTATTAGCTTCACTTGTAACTAAGTCACAATGTAAGAAAATCTTGGAATTCAATTTTAACCTACTTCTAATTGCCGTATTGATTTGAAACTTTGCAAGTCTATATGAATCCGATGACAATACAATAATTTGCTACCATCGAGCTGATCTGATGATGGAGTCAAGAGGTGGGCCATAAAACTCTTCAATGGCTGCTAGCAAACCCCTCGAGGTTAGGCTCATTTGTTTTGTTCTGATGAGATCTATTCGTTCCACTTGGTGGTGAGGGTCTGATGATGGAGCAGGGAGGAAGCCAGTGACACTCCTTAATGACCGATAGGAAACCCCTCGAGTTTGGGCTCATTTGTTTCATTTTGATAACACCTATTCGTTACACTAGGTGGTAAGGGTCTGATGATGGAGCGGGGGGAAGCCAGTGAAACTCCTTAATGACTACAAGAAACCCTCTCGAGTTTGGGCTCATTTGTTTCGTTTTGATGAGACCTATTCGCTACACTTGGTGGTGAGGGTCTGATGATGGAGTAGGGAGGAAGCCAGTGGCACTTCTTAATGATCACTAGGAAACCCCTCGAGTTTGAGCTCATTTATTTCGTTCTGATGAGACCTATTCGTTGCACTTGGTGGTGAGGGTCTGATGACGGAGCTGGGAGAAAGCCAGTGGCCCTCCTTAATGACCACTAGGACACCTTTTGAGTTTGGGCTCATTTTTTTCTTGAGACCTATTCGCTACGCTTTTATTAGCCTCACCTGTAACTGTAACTAACTAAGTCATAATGTAAGAAAATCTTGGAATTAAATTTTAACCTACTTCTAGTTGTCGTATCAATTTGAAACTTTGCAAGTTTGTAGGAATCTGATGACAATACAATAATTTGCTACCATTGAGCTGATCTGATAATGGAGTCAAGTGGTCGGCATTCGAACTTTTTAGTGGTTGCTAGGAAACCCCTCGAGTTTGGGCATATTTATTTAGGTTAAAGATCTTAGAATTTTTGTTTGTAGTAGTATTTCTAGTCTTGATTATAGTTTGATGTCTGATTCGATCAGATATATTTTTTAAGTGAAAAACAGCCCTCGTTAGTAATATTCCTATTGACTCATACCATAATAGATACAAAATTAAATACTATGCTCATAATTTGCTTACCGAGCAAGATATGTTCTAGTTAGCGACATACAAAAGGGAACCAACCAACCTGATCGAAAGTAAACAGTTACACGAGACTCGTACGCAAACAACTAGTGGACATTGCATAATAACTAATTTATATGTTCTTTTCAGTTAAACACCGACAATATCGGTGTGTCTGAATAGCCCCTGCAATTTGTATGTACGTGCTCTAATCATACAATAGCTGCTCGATCAATGTTAGGGCTTACACTTGTTTTTTATGAATAAAACTTCTAGTACCCGCCTAAACTTACAGGTTTTTGATTCAGCCTAGTTTCAATAATAAGTTTTTAGTAAACATTTTATTTTATGACAAGCTTTTTTGCTGTACTGTACTTTAATATTGTATTGTCCTCTGGGCCTCGATCGCGGTAATTCCATGACGCATTAGTCAGTTGAAGTGCAGTTAACGTGCAAAACCATTTTTGCACAGCCTTCTCTATCGTAGAAGACGAAAGAGAAGGCTGTGGTTTTTGATAACGCGCTGCTTTGACAGTGCGACAACGTTTTCTGTTCCGGTGATAATCTTTGGAACTAAAACAGTTTTCATACGACAGTCTATTTTGACAGCTTGTATGTAGCTTGTATGCTTGATGTATTGCAAGTGGTTCCTCTGTCACGGATGTCACCGGATCAGACAGGATTGTAGAACTATAGGTTTGCGTGACGTTTGCGTCGTTATGTACGCGATGAAGACGCGCTGCATAGAATTACGGCGATTGGCCCGCTGAACCAAACCTGTATAAGTACAAGATTTCCATCGGACAATGGGAAGTGTGTCAAATTAAGCTTGCAAGATTTGTCCCCCACTAACTACTTAACTTCCAACTAACATGGCAAGTTAATAAAAAGCTTGTTGTCAAATAGTTTTGAATTTTTTTTCCCAAACAGTCACACAGTTTGCAGAGGCCTATGTCCAGCAGAAAATATACCTCTCCTAACTGTACTGGACGAAAACGGGCTGATGATGATGATGATGATCTTCTTCTTTTCGTGTCAACGGTAGATATTTTAAATGATATTTTGCCAGTAGTGCGCAACGTCAACCCTTCTCTGACTGGCTTCATAAAGGTCTTATTGAGTGCAGGCTGTGGAGAGGTTTGGGCAGCAGATCATGTGCTCCATCGTTTGGATCGCTCCACAGGCAAATGCATCGTTTGAGGCGAAGCCCCACCTTTTACGATTC
Organism: Crambus lathoniellus; assembly: GCA_949710035.1. Lineage (NCBI taxonomy): Eukaryota > Metazoa > Arthropoda > Insecta > Lepidoptera > Crambidae > Crambus > Crambus lathoniellus. The sequence goes on along the minus strand of OX453305.1, from coordinate 27,227,774 downwards.
ACGTCACATCTGCCTAACTCCAGTTTGAAGTCTGTTTAAGGACATCCAGGTTGTATGACCCACAGGGACTCAAAAACCACTCGCTCGCAAATACCTGGTATGCAGCTGATTGTCGAAACCCCATGATGATGATGAAAAAATTACACCAAGCGAGTAATACTGTTTCTCTCTGAGGACAAAAAAATCCCCAGTCACATTGTGACCCGTTGGGAATTATTTTCATAAAATGTTGTCCTGACGAGTCACAGTGTGAATAAATGGGACGACTACGACTACGGAGTTCTTTTGTTGTGTTTTTTAAAGACGCAAAAAGAGAGGGGTGTTATGTGTTTAACGTGTCCGTCTGTGTATCTGTCTGTACTGTAGTTTCGTAGCTCCCAAACGGATGAACCGATTTTCATTTTTTTTTGTGTCATATATAATTTTATGCCGAGTGTTCTTAGCCATGATTCATGAAAATCTGTTCAGCCAGTTATTTGAAGTTTTACTTTTTTGCATCTACAATGCAATTTTTATTATTGAAAAGTCCCATCGGAGCTGGTTGTGAGAAGGGTCGATTTTTTCTAATATACTTAATTTTCCATCTGTACAGCCGTTTGAAGATCATCAGGTCTCTTCTATTTGATGAGAGGATCTGACTAACTTCCATAATATGTTCGATTGATTCGAAATTTGGTAACGTGTTACTTAATTTTGTGTGTAATTTAAAAAGGATGAAACGAAAATAAAATTCAAAAATTGAAAATAGTCTTTAGAAAAAACGTTTGTTTTTTTATCTAAAAATGAGCACTAATTTAACTAGCTATGCTTAACATTTTAGAGCGGAGCCTCCTAACACAAGTTCTCTTAAAGACCCCATGTAATCACAAAAAAGTTAATAAAAAACTTTTATTTTATTTCTTTATTTATTTTTAAATTAAAGGTCTGAGGTCCATTCTTTACTGAAAATTATGACATTTTTTATTCATGACTTAACAAGCGGCATCCCCACGGGTTATCAGCTAGTATGAAAATTATTAGAGGAGCCCGTGGCGCAGTGATTACCGCGCTCGGCCTGCGATTGTTGAGGTTAAGCAACTTTTGGAATGGCCGTTCACGGGATGGGTGACCAAGAACTTTTCATCTCGAGCTCCTCCGTGCTTCAGAAGGCACGTTAAGGCACTACTCGGAAAAAGTATGGACTCTGATATAAAACTATAGGACGGTTTGAGTTGTTATAAATGTGGTAATCTATACATATAATAAAACAGAAACGGAAAAAAAGTCTGTACATGAAAGATTAAAAAAAAAAAATTACTGCTATGTGATGTGTACAGGATATAGACCCCAAAACGATAGATATTAAAATTTTTGTCTGTTTGTCTGTTTGTCTGTTTGTCTGTTTGTATGTTCGCTTTTCACGCAAAAACTACTGGACGGATTTTTACCAAATTTTGTGAAGTAATAGCTTATAACCCGGGTCAACATATAGGGTACCTTTTATTGAATAAAAACCCCTTATTCCTACGGGAAAATACAAAGACTGATTCTTACTAAAATAGATGGCGCCACATGATTATGAAAATACGTTTTATTTAATCGCTGTCTCAATTAATAATGAATCATGTTATTTTTTTTACCTGCTTCAAAACATAATATAAATTGAAACCCATCCAGGCCCATATAAAATCATAAAAATAATTTCATGTTATTTACGTCATTATATCTACTAAGCAATAGATGGCGCAGGTAGTCAGTAAGATATACCTCTCACAAAAGTACATTCGAATGATTATTTTAATTAGGGTGAAAGCCCCCTCTGTTGCCACTTTAAGATGTTTTTCACTTCTTTCGCATCATAACTACTAAGCAATAGATGGCGCAGGAAGTCAGTAAGATTACGATATACCTTTCACAAATGTACATTCGAATGATTATATTAAGTAGGATGAAAGCCCCCGCTGTTGCCACTTTAAGATGTTTTTCACTTCTTTCGCCTATAGTCTTAAGTAGGTATCTATAAAATAAAACATTTATATCTAAAATTGTCAAGAATGTATCTTATACTTTTCTTTACATTTTTAAATTCTTACAATACAAAAAAACTACTTAAAAAAATTTACAGACTCCAAAAAGTATTTGTCAACTGAAAAGGAAAAATATAATATCTATAATTTAGGTACCTTTTTTAGGTCGGTGCCAGTCAGTTTATTTTTTTTTAATTACTTTTTATTTCTTAAGTTTTAGTGTACAATAACAATAAGTTTTAGTGAATTGTACTATAACATACCCACGGAAACTACTAAACTGATTTTGATGAATCTTAGATAGTTCCCAAAGTTAGAATACACCTAATTTAAATCAAATAGAATCATCTCGATATGCCTTAAGATTTCGAGAAATTCGTGGACAAACATAGTAAAAAACATATAACTAAGTATTCATATACTTACGAAATTTAGTTTTATTTTAGTAAATTAAAAACCTATTCTTTAAACTTAAAATGTGCGAAGGGTGCCGATTGATGTGTTTTTGTTAATCAAATTTTAAAAGATACATCGAGAAATCAATACATAACTAACTTAGATAAAATAAAAGAAACATCTAATTCGATGTAAACTGAATTATTACTATTGTTATTATGACTTAAAAGTCATAGATAAAAAGTATATTATCAAGCAAAAGTTAGTAACGAAATGTTTTAAGCTAAGTAAGCACTCGGGGCAGTGGCCAAAACTGAAGTTTTCACCCTATTGATGTAATAATTCTATTTCGCATTTCCACTCGACGCTAGATGTCGCTACAGTAAGTATAGTGGTGCCACAAATATATCTGACCCGGTGACAGTGGTCGTGGAGGAGCCACTAGCAATACAAAATTAACTGTCAAAATGGACTGCCGGCAGTCAACAGTATATTTAGTACCAAAAACTAACCACTGTGTGAAATAAGTTTGTCGCAATGTAGACAAAATGTCACCAGGAAGGAAGGCGATTTCGTTTTGATAAGACCTATTCGTCACACTTGGTGGTGAGGGTCTGATGATGGAGCTGGAAGGAAGCCAGTGAAACTCCCAAATGACCACAAGAAAACCCTTCGAGTTTGAGCTCATTTGTTTCGTTCTGATGAGACCTATCCGCTACACTTGGTGGTGAGGGTCTGATGATTGAGCAGGGAGGAAGTCAGTGGCGCTCCTTAATAACCACTAGGAAACCCCTCGAGTTTGGGCTCATTTGTTTCGTTCTGATGAGACCTAATCGCTACACTTGGTGGTGAGGGTCTGATGATGGAGCAGGGAGGAAGTCAGTGGCATTCCTTTGTGACCACTAGGAAACCCCTCGAGTTTGGGCTCATTTTCGTTCTGCTGAAACATACTCACTACACTTGGTGGTGAGGGTCTGATGATGGAGCAGGGAGGAAGTAAGGGTTCGGCTCGCGCATCCGGTAACTAATAGACTCCACTTGAATTTGTTAAACTAAATACATACAATCACGCCTTTGAGTTATGATGTTTACGGGGTGGGCAGACACATGAATGGACTGTGAAATCGATTACCATCCATCCATAGCTTGCTATTTATTAAACTAAAAAGTAAAAAATAAATATGTAGTTTAAAAAACTAAACAAACACACTTTTATAGGAACAGACTGAAAAGTACAAAATAACCGTCTATTCAGTACCTAACTGAAATTAAAAAGCGTGGTGCGCCCTTTGCAAAGCTTGCATTCAAGTAGGTAGGTACTTAATATTGACCACGCGCACCACGCTTTTTAATTTTAGTTAGGTACTGAATAGACGGTTATTTTGTACTTTTCAGTCTGTTCCTATAAAAGTGTGTTTGTTTAGTTTTTTAAACTACATATTTTTTATAGTAAAAATATGATTGGCCTGATATTATGCATTACTAAGTAAGAACATAAATTTTAGCTTGATAGCTCCCACGCATACTTGAGAAAAAGTTTCTTGATAGGTAGACGGACAGATCTATGAATGAGGGCTCAACTATGTTCATGCAGCATTTGATAACAACATACCATGTTCATACCCTAGCCTGCATATTCGATATTCTTTAGACCCTTTTAGTAGAGAATAGGATTTCAAGAAGAGCGTTATGAAATCTGGGCAACAAACACACATAAACTAAAATAACACAAAAGTCACTACACCGCGCGTACGAAGTCGCGGGCAACAGCTAGTAAGATATATATTTCTTCATACTTTTATCTAGAATCGTATAGTTTCAGAAACACGATTTTATGATTTTGGCTGGACACTTTTTCTTTTCGAAAATACCTCTAAAAAATAAGAAATATCAAGATTATTCTTAAATGGGGTTACATATACTATTGAAAATTGGTTTAATTAGTAGATAGGTACCAATAATTTTAGGATCGTATAGAAGCATTTTTAAAAACCGCAATAGTTTTTTAATACGAAGTGATTTTGTGTTTTTTTTTGCGTAATCGGCAAAATCGGTCTCGCTCCCGCGCGCGTCGTTTTCTCATTGCTATCTCGCTTTAGCATAATTTTTCCGAGTATCGCCTTAAGCCGTTGGCCCCGGCTGTATTTGCAATCGTTATTACCTACTACCCACCAAAACGCATTGGGCCCGTGGTGGGTTATTCAGACCTTTCTTCTTTGAAAGGCCAGTGCCCCAGCAGTGGGGCAGCTGATGATGATGAAGAAAATTACTCAGTTATATTATCATTACAACAGTTAGGCCTTATTGGTAACCCTGTTCTATCAATGGTAATACCTCCACCGCGTGGTGCAACAGCACGACATACATTTTAATACAATTTAATGTTTCGCGATCATGTTTTTTCTGTGTTTATTAGACTGTGAAACTTTCGATAGCGTTGTTTTTTCTTTTGTTGCTACTTTATGAAGCGAACTTAACCGGACACTAAGAAGGGCCTGTTTCAAAATGTCTAAGGAAGTCCTGATTAGCTGTTACTTAACAGATAGGCCATATAAACTGTCAAATAAACTGGAAAGTATCTTCTAAACGGACAGTGTGAAACAGGCACTAAACTTGGCAAACAAAACACTTTCATTCATCACTGCAGATGAATTGCTAAGGCAATGGGGCAGGCGTTAGCGCGACTACACTAACTACGGTTAGAATTAATAACCTATCCACAGATAGGGATAGGTGCGATCCAGATTAGTTGCTATGCAACGCTTGATATTTAACATAGAATTAACGACAGTCTGTTGCCAGGGTGTTGCTAGGTGTTGCCTAGCAACTAATCTGGATCGCACCTATCCCTATCTCTGGATAGGTTATTAATTCTGGCCGTAAGTGAACAGCCTAATGTGCTAACCCACAGCCGTCTCTATCGTCTAAGACGATAGAGATGGCTGTGGCTAACCTTAATTTAGGCTGCGTAAACAAACTGAATGATCTGGGCCAAAGTTATTCTGAAATGGGTGGGTACCAGGTCATTCGTGAATCATTGGCAACGAAAAAGCCGATGAACTTGCAAGGACTGGAGCTCAAGGCCATTAGACAGGACCAGAACCTTTCTGTGGTATCTGAAAGAACCAGCCAGGCCATGCAACTTCTCAAGGGCAACCTATTTGGCGAATCAATAAAGCACTGGTTGATACAACCAGGGTGACGATTCTGGTGAAGGTTAAGTCATAAATAGTCATAATCGTGTCTCAATCGCTTTTCAATTGTAGTTCAATAGTAGTGCTTTTTACACACTAGTAACAAGAAATGTGTAATTTTATCGCAATACTACTGAAGGTCACACCACACACTACATTCACATCACATCCTACTGTCATAATTCTTGTAACTAGTGTGTAAAAAAGCACTACAACTGAAACACGAAGGAGACACGATTATGACTTAAATTAGCAGAATACACAATCCCTTTAGAAGGCTACTCGCAATGCCGAACTTTTTTTTTTTTTTTTTTTTTTTTTTTTTTTTTTTTTTTTTTTTCCCGGGGGAAATGCCGACGCATTCCCCCCCGCCCGGGGAGACGAGGGGGATATGTGGGGCTCGAACCCACTAAAAACCCCGGGGTGTTCCCTACACACGCGGGCGAAGTTTGCGGGACAGTTGTGTCAAGCGCCGCGCCCTCCGCCCCGTGTCCGCGTCCGTGGTAGACGCTCCTTCTGCACCGGGACGCCATTGCATCCCACCTCTGGTGTGGCGCGCCGGGGACACGTGGCGCGCTCCTCCAACAGGGGCCCTAGTGGACGACAAAGTTCCCTGCTCCGCCGCCCGACCCCCCTACCTATGGCGCCGCATCCTTGCGCTGCCTCTCCCTCGAGAGGCGTGCGGAGCGGCGAACTTCAGGGCGCTGCTCCCTTAAGGGCTGCACCTCCAGGTGTGGTGGGGGCGTTGCCTCCATGGCTGCCCCCCTCTCCGGGTTGCTGTGCGCCGATCTGCTGCGATCTCGACGTGCAGCTTCTCCACCAATTTTACTTCCTTCGGGCTGACTGCCCTCACCCTCCGCTGGTCTTTCCTCAGGGCGTTTGCCCCTTACCGGCGGCGGGTCACACCACCGGCTTCCATCGACGCAGACCAGGCACCTCGGTTCGGACCTGCACCCGGCTGCCATGTGGCCGGATTCTCCACATCTGAAACAGAGGTTGCCTCTGTCAACCCCGCCCGGGCACCTCGGCTTTGTATGCCCTACCCCCATGCACCTGAAGCAGCGCAGTGGGGGAGGGGCTAGGAGCTTCACGTGAGCGACACTCCACCCTACCCTTATTTTGCCTTCTTGGCATAAACCCTTTGCCACGTCAATGGGGCATCTCAATCGTAAAAACCGAGTGCCGTCTCTCGCAATCATCAAATCGGCCGCTTTTATTCTGTGCAGCGCACAGCCAGTTTTGGCCGCAACCGCGGCAAGCATTTCCTCCTTTGAGACGGTCTCATCCAGACCGGATATCTGGACGCCGACCGTCAACTCCGGACGCCTCACGTCCGCTACGCCCTTCAGCACAACGCGGAGCCTGCCCGCAAGGGCATCGGCTTTGTCGCCAGACGGGTCCTGCAGCTGCAGTACCCGCGCACCCGTCTGCGATTCTTTCATGCGGACGCCTTCTACTACGCCCACCTCGTCAAGTGAGACCTCAGCCCTCGCCTTAGCCATGACATTGGCGTACGTCAGCCCCTGGGCTTCCGCGTCTGGGAGAAGGGTCAGCACAACCGCTGAGGTACCCGGATGGCTCAAGTTCGGGGTTTTGCGGGCAGGCTTTTTCTTCTTCTGACTTGGCTCAGTTTGTTTTGGCTGCTCGATTTGTGTGGTCAGCGTTTTTAGGGTGGAAGGCTTCCCTTTCTTCTTCTGCCGCTCAGCAACCTGCGACCAGGTGGGAGGCGGCATCGCTGTAGTGGAAGGCGGCGGAATATTTTCGGCTTGAGCCGCTAACTGTGAAGGAGCCCTGGGAAGCTGCGCCTCGAGGCCCTTCAATCGCTCGTCCATATTTTTCATGGAGGAGAGAAATGTGTTCTTCATCTCCTCCATTAGAGCCTCCATTTTGTGCGCCGAACTTTCCTTTTGGGTCATCTTTAGGGCAGCAACTTCTTTCCTCAACTCTGCTACTTCCTTCTTCAGGGCATAATTTTCTGTTAAATTCTGCTGGTATTCTTCCCAGTCGTCTATTCGTTCTTTATGGACGATCTCTTCATGCACTTTGTATGCATGGCGGAGATCGTGCCACAAAGCGCGGAAACTACTTGCGATGTCATCACAACGGTCAAGATCTAACTTCTGAAGCCTCATAGCCCTTCCCCACTTTCTCGTCTTTTCCACTTGCTCGTCAAATCTGTCAGCAAGCAATTTATGCACCTTCATAAACTCAATCTGACTTTCCTGCACTTTGTCAACTGTTGTGTCAGTAGTCGGCTGTTGTTGTTTATTTTCGCCACAGTTTTGCATCGGACCCTGGGCAGTGTCCATCTTCTCTAATACATCTTTGCAATTTTTATTTGAAACATTCATAATTGAACCCACGAGTGCGGGAGAATTCAACAGTCCACCCGGGCAGAGATCCCAGTACCCGGGTAACCCTACATACACTGGGGGGGCGGGAGGTACCCCAGGTTCGTTCGGTATTTGGCAGACACCTCTGCCTGCCACCTTCAGGCGGTCCGACGCCCACGTCCCCGACGCCGGACCTTTGAGGATTGTTTAAAGTGGTTTACTCCACGCGGCCCCCGTGTTAGTACAACGACGGCCCCCGTTCCTGCAAATCGTGCAGGGTTACGGTTTAATCTTGCATTTTTGAAGGGGTTTCGCTCCCCGTGGCCCCCATGACAGATCACGGCGGCCCCCGTTCCTGCACTACGTACAGGGTTACGGTATGACAGACTATCTGCCGCCGCCGCGGGAAATGCGACGACGTTGCCCAGGGTGCACCAACGGGGAGGTTGTCTGACTTCGCACCCCTCGCAATGCCGAACTGCCGAACTCCTGGAGCTTAGCAGGACGAACCATCTGTGCGATTGTCCGCGCCTTAAGGCGATACTCGGAAAAATTATGCTGAAGCGAGATAGCAATGAGAAAACGACGCGCGCGGTAGCGAGACCGATTTTGCAGATTAGGCAAAAAAACCACAAAATCACTTCGTATTCAAACACTACAGCGATTTTAAAATAATGCTTCTATACGATCCTAAATATTATTGGTGACCAATTTCCAATAGTGTAAGTAACCCCATTTAAGAAAAATCTTGAATTTTCGTATTTTTTAGAGGTCTTTTCGAAAAGGAAAAGTGTCGAGGCAAAATCATAAAATCGTGTTTTTGAAACTATACGATTTAAGATAAAGGTATGAAGAAATATATATCTTATTACCAGATTTGTAACAACTGTAACCGTCCTATAGTTTCAAATCAAAAAGTCCATACTTTTTCCGAGTAGCGCCCTGCAAACTAAACAAGCACCAATTTCACATGAAATTGAGTGAAATTTATGTTTGCCGCTACCACAGAGTATACAATAGTACTAAGGTACCGCTAAAGTAACTTTAAACAACCTTACCTACGTACGTACATTTAAAGTACCTACCTTTAAACTTTGTTGGTACCTAAACAGGAGAGTGAAACAGAGACTGCGGACCCTTTATCCACAAACGCAGTATGCATCTGGGTCGACATTTATGCGCCCGGAGGAGATTAAAACTCTTAAAACTAGGAGTATTCTAGACTTTTTGGAAGCCGCAGGCTAAAACAGTTACTTTAACCTGGTGGCGAGTCGCGCATCTTTTAGGTCGCAGTGACTACATCTCCTAAGAGAGATGCAAAGACACTTGTACTATTACTTATTATGTGCCCTTATACCACAGAATAATATTTAAACCCTTACATTCAAATAATAATCCATAATTTATTTTTATACTAAGATGCTTATAAGTTTCTAGTAAAAAAATCATTTTTATGACAAGCTTTTTTGCTGACTGTAAGTACTTAAATATTGTATTGTCATCTGAACCAAAACTGTAAGTATACAAAATTTCAGTTCCCTCGGACATTGGGAAGTGGGTCAAATTAAGCTTGCAAGATTTTTCCCCTACTAACTAACATACTAACTAACTAACATGGAAAGTTAATAAAAAGCTTGAAAAAAATTGTATTTTTGTTGGTAACGAGGAGCCCGTGGCGCAGTGGATAGCGCGCTCGGCCTGCGATCGTTGAGGTTAAGCAACGTTCGCACTTATCGGTCACGGGATGGGTGACCAAGAACTTTTCATCTCGAGCTCCTCCGTGCTTCGGAAGGCACGTTAAGCCGTTGGTCCCGGCTGCACTTGCAGTCGTTAATACCCACCAATCCGCACTGAGCCCGCGTGGTGGGTCATGGCTCATTCTCCTTATTCATCCATAAGGAAGGCCAGTGCCCCAGCAGTGGGGACATTAAATGGCTGATGATGATGGTAACGATTAAACTCAAAAACTACTGGACCGATTTTGAAAATTCTTTTACTAGAAAGCAACATTCTGCCCGAGTGACAAAGGCTATATTAATAAATGAAGGTAATGTTACCTTTATTTTGCTTGGGCTAATTTAGTCGAGTATCAAAGGATTGTATATCTTTAACATAAAAGACATTGGCGCAATCTAGTGAAAACTTTTGACTTTATCAGTGCACATAAGGCGCAATAGATGGCGCTAGTAGTTACAAATACAGTGAGTAGTTTGGTTATAAACTCGTTTTTTAATAATAATGTTTATTGTTTTTAATTAAATTGGACCGTAGCTTGACAATTGTAACGGAATAAATTAATTCAATTTCTAAAAAAACAAAATTATCAGGGTCATTAAGCCTAGCATGACCACCCAAAACGTGATATGTATCGCATGATAGAGCGACTTATCGACATTTAAACGTCAAAACCCATGGTCTTTTGACAGTTAAACCGGATAACTTATCATATCATATCGAATTTTGTTGGTCATGCTAGGGGGGCATGTCTTACCTACTCGAAAATCTATTTTTCAGAACACCTATCATGTGTGTTTAACTATGTAGGTACCTACCTAAATATCAACATTAAGACAAGGTGCACAAAGGTGTTATAATACTTACGACTGAATTATAACTCGGACAATATCGTGCGTGGGAACTACTTTTATTTATCGCGGCTATTATCCACTTGACCATATCATGCTGCTTTGCATAACAGAATTGACTTATAAACTGTTCATTAATGATCTCTAAATATAACGATAATAATTGCTTTTTAACCGACTTCAAAAAAGAAGGAAGTTCTCAATTTATCGGAATCTTTTATGTTGTTTTTTATGTACCTACCTATGTTCCATGATAGCTCGAAGACACCGATTTGGGATTTTTTTTTTGTTTGAAAGAGTAATATTTCCAACTGAAATGAAATAAATGAAATGAAAAAAATAATGTAATACTTAACTGGAACTTTCCCATGAAATAAATAAATTTCTTTTATATATTCTAAAATATTTTATTTTAATTTCACCCATACAATTACCATTACCTACAGGATGTTTTCCCTACGGTAAAGTAGCAACACAACAAATTATTTAATTATTTTGTTTATAACATAAAGGCCGACCTTGTGAATTTACTCAAATTACACGAAAAAAGGTCGATAAGTTACATTTTCGTTGTGTTCAGTAGTTCTCTGAAAAATCCTGAAAATGCACTGTCACGTTATATATTGTACAGTTTTTAACAGCTTAATAAGCGTCGATATTTTCGCGAATTGTCGAATAATTTCATAATTCTTTGTTTTGTTTGAAAGAGTATATTTCTGAGATGGTCCGACAGTCACAAAGTTAGGATCTGATGATGGGATCCTAAGTGAGGAAACCCCCAAATTTTATAGGTAGTACGTGTTTCATATATTTTATACAGCTATTAACTACGTATTTGTAATGGGTAGTCATCCTACTCATCACCATGTTTATGAACTGATGATGGAAGGTACAACTCCTTGACGATTAGGAGTTGTAAGACAATTCTTTTAATATTATTGATACGTTACGATTGATAGTTGTAATCTTTCAGGTTACTAAGTTGAGCTGATGATGTAAGGTAAAACTCCTCAAAGATTAGAAGTTAGAAGGTGGAGCTTGTTTTTTTTTACACAAAAAAATTAAACCTCCTTCAAACTAAACTTACTACTTACATAAAACACCTAAAAACGAAAAATAAATTGAATTACCTACCTATTTATTTATTTAGGTATAACTTTTTCTCACTACTCTTGGAACTTACTGATCTGCTTGAAGTCGGTGCCAACCCTAAAATAACAATATATAACAAAGTACACTGTGAAATAATATACCTACCCTGGGTTAAAAAAATATAATAACGTAACCGCAGAACCTATAATAGTACGTAACGTTCGCAAGCGCGGGGTTGAGTGGATTGTATTTTAACCAATCGAATCGCTTTTCGGCTTGGTACCGACGCCTATGAAATCAGCAGGGCTATTCACGAACTGTCGGAAACTACACTTTTCGAATCCGTGAGGAAAGTTTTCGAAGATGTCATAGATCGCTATTCACGAAACGTCGGATTCGTAAACTTTGACATTACTACTCGGATCAATGACATTGGCAATCGAAAACGTTTCCGACAGCCATTCGGTGTCAGGAGACTTTTCGAAACAATTTAAATAATTAAATTTTACTAGAATAAAGTGTTTTAAGGGCAGTTTTTTTATTAATTGAGGTAGATATGACTTTGTTATATTTTTTAAAGAGGTTATCTTTTGAGATTTATATTTCACTATATATAAAAGTGAGCAAAGTATGACGAGACATAGAATGTAAGTTTTTGTGATGCATTAAGTATAAATTCAAATACTAAGCTCTCCTAATCGTTAAAACAGGACGCGCCACTCAATATTAAAGTAAAAAAAATCCAACAAATAAGTATTTTCTTTTTTGTACTACTTATGAATAAAACTATTAATATCTAGGCAGTATGGACGCAAACCCTAGCCTTAAAAAATCAATATTCTCTTTGGTTGACGTCACGTTGACGTTTTGTTTATAAAGCTTGCTACGCGCTTAAATTTTAACATTTATTTAATTTTGAAATAAATTGTGTTATTGATTTTTTATCGTTTAATAAAGGTATGTTTTGTGATATAAAGCATGGCTGTGTGAGTAAAAAGCAATATTTGCGCCAATTTTGTTTTCTACTATACCAATTTGGTTTTCTACCATAGTTTAGCACTCTTTGTAAACGCTCTTTACTTAAGAATATTGTTCCTAGCTAGTCTGCTTTCCGATGGGCTTCCGATAGGGTTTGTGAATAGCGATTTGGCCTCCTGACGGAAAGTATGAGTGACATTCGACTTCGGAAGCAATCGGACACGGAAACTTTCGGACGATTTGTGAATAACCATGCAGAAGTGAAATACGTCGATGATGATGATGTTCAGTAGAAAAAGTCGAACATTCTTTTTAAAAACGAATTTGCTGGGAGAACTGCTGATAGCATGGCTTTTCGCTTAGCTTCCCTAAATGGAGGCTGCTCTTTATCAAGTTAACTTAATAACCACGTTTAACATCTTATCGTGCGTGACATAAATGTATCATTGTTAACTTAATTTCGGACCATTAACTCTATTGATGCATACAAACGGTGCACATGAATTGGTCGCATGCACATTAACTCTACATCAACTTGGTCACATTTAGTGTTATTTCCTTTTTGTTCAACACCTGACGTTCTATATGGTTCAGTGGATATGTTGAAGAACCTATTAACGTATCATACAAATGAAGGACGATTGTGGTTAAAATTACTAGTGGCTGGGATGAGTGTTTTATAGTGTCGACTTTTTGTGGTATTGCAGTTTTGTGTTGTTAATTTTTTTGTTATCATGGGACTTAAACGGTATGCTGTTTCCGTTAAATGAATTATAAATTACAATGCTTACGCTTTTGAACAGACAGTCGTTTTTTTTCCATAGAACACAGTGCTAAAACAGTGGTAAAACAATCGCTTAGTGGTTCACTTAAAATTAAAAAAGCGTATTATTTAAAATACAATTTTATGTATAAAAATCTAATCGTGAAATTAGTTATTTTTAAAATACGACATTTCTTGTCTTAAAAAACTAATACAAACATATTTAAATATCACGTTGTTTTGTTGTCTCTATATCTTATTCTAATTATCCTTTAAAACAAAACTATTTTTCGTAACAATCTTTTTCGTGGGAGAAAATTACTTTTAAGAATATATTTAAGAGGTTGCACTCATATAATTTTATTATCTCTTTAAAAAATGAATCGCCAAAATATACCGTCAGCGCAACACTTCAGATGTGCGCAACACACTGAACGATTGCACCAAATTAGATAATTCTTTTTTGTTGTGTTTGTTATTGTCAGGAGAACATTTGTTCGAAAGAAAAAAATTAGGAAGATGCGCGGAAAATTGATTTACTTTTCTAACCTTTTTGGGAGGGTGCACGACGACAGCGCTAACTAGCGGTTGTAATTTGTAACTAAGTTGGACTTTTACAATTTTAGTTTATTGTGGTATTTACTTACTGGTTGTGTTTTAATAAGTGAATCCGTCCTTTCAGTCTGAAGCTTAAGGTGCTGTTTTTTTGGAAAATTAGAAAGAACACATTTAGTTACCTAAGTACAGTATTTAAAAAACTCTTAAAGCTGTACAACAACTTTAAAGATATTTTTTTTATTACAATTTAAAGTTAATCTCAATTAGCTTAAAATTTTGTTAACTTGGAACAACTTAAGAAGAACAACCTTTCTAAGAAGAAGTACTATCAGGTAAACATAGACAACAAAAAAATTGTTGCAAATTTCTCAATTATTAATAGTTTTGGAGTTATTACAACAACTTATTCTGCTATAGATAGGTATTTGATCAGCTGTATTTTTCTGTTGTAGATAATAAGTAATCAATAAGTAACACGTCTTATAAACCTCTGTGGTTTTCCTGTGTTATTAATAACATAAACTGTAATCTGACTTGTAATATGGTTATAAATATAAATAAAAAAAAAAAATAACATAAAACGAAATGCCATTTTTTTTACTTAATTTATTAATAACTTTGCAATTTTTTGCGTGCTGAAAAATTCTTTGAATACATTTTTCAAGACATTCCGAATAAAATGAGCTGTCGCTCATATTTTTAGTAGGTTTATCTCTATTTAACACGTTTTTGAAATTGTTGACTAGACTAAAGACGGGTGTTTTTATTTGCATTTACTATTTATCAATGGATTTGAATATCTTTTTAATATTTATTATACCAGTTCGAATTCAATTCACAGTCAACGTATGTCGGATCAGCTAGTTCTTAGTATTTATATGCTAAGAATGCAATACAATGCTGCTTGTAACAAAAAATATGGTAAGTACTTACGTAGTCGATGAAATTTTTAAAGGTTAACGGTCTGAAAAATGCCAGTCTTACAATGCATGCCAAATCCAATCTTATGATTCATCTTTAGTATAAATAAACTTATTGATTAGCCTAGCAAATTCTTATCGAGTATTTAAAACAAATAAAACTGCGAAGACATTTATAGCGGTTTCCCATTTAGTGGAATACTTTAAATACCGTTGTTAAATAGTGGTAAACTATGATGAGTCAACGGACTGGACGGCCGCGTACTGTCGCGAGGAAAAGGCAGTCAGTAAACCATTTTTTCTTAATTAAATAACAGTTGTATTACAAGATATTTATGTCTATGTAGATTCGATTCTTGCCTCTGAAACCTCATGTTTACTATTATTTTCATCATTTCATAAAATGTAGAGTTAAACTATTATACTAAATAAATAAAAACTATAAAAAATTATATGCCCATCTTTCGTTTTAATTTATTATTATATTTTTTATCCGATACGACGATTCAAGCTCTTAAGAAAACTAATAACTTTGACTCTTGCTTTGATAATTTGGCCAAATGTAATTTTTAAACCGATACAATCATGAGAAACCTCGCCTTAGTAAGACCAGTTTAATTGAAACAAACGCAAAATTATTTAATTAAGTCAGATTTAGATATGATCTTAAATTGAAGTACATAACGGTATTGACCCTATAAAAAAATACTTAAGAATGTTGCGCGATTAAAGTAACTAATACATAATATACACAGTATATGCAATTAATTATAAAATTGCCACACTTGGAACATCTTGTATAGAGGTCCGGCCCATTAGTGTTCAATTTGTGGTAAAGTAACATGATATTTTTATTATTGCGAGTAATATAATCGTTTAAGATTATTATAGAAACACCTGGAGCACTATTGTTTCCGCTAGTACAACAACATGCGCAGTGACAGTCCAGCTCGCAACTTGCTTGTCACTGCTATATGACTACATAAGTAAATGAGTCAAAGATGTGCCCACAGAATCGCGTGTAGGCATTAATATACGTGATTAATTTATGTGCGAATAATATAATATATTTTGAGGATGATTAAAATAACCTACTATAAACTAAATCTTTCCTGATTCAAATGTCTGTAAGTAAATATTTTTGGTTTTTGCAGGCATTGTCTCTCGAGGTTTTAAAATTGTATAATCTTACATTAAAAGTGTGGTGCACTACGAATATAAATTGGTTCAAATTAATCGTATTTCTATTAGGAAAGTAGGTACTAACAGTTTTCTACGCTAAAGCAATTTTTTGTTAACCTAATTTTAATTTACTATCTGCTCAAGCGATTTTTATTAATTTGATTTAGGTTTCCCTTCTATCAAACAAAAGATAAAAAACAGTGCAGTGATGTCATTACAGACCATTTGTTGTGCCACTTATTAAACCAAATTACCCAATTAGGTACAAAACCATCATAAACAACGCAACTTAACACATCAATAATGCCCATGTGTAAAACAATCTGCACAATAAATAACCAAACCAATTACACATCTGCATATAATTTGTTGTTAATCAAATCTATGGCCGAATCCAATTTATCGAATGTGTTTTGCGTGTGTGCGCGCGTCGTCTGCGCGGGCGCTCAGTCATCGGCCGGATCGCGCCGTATGGCCGCGCCATTTTGAAATTCGAACACACATTTGAAAATTCGCGATCTTATGTTTTATTTTGTGTTTAAATCTATAAATTAGTTTGTGAAAAAAAACTTTTAGTTGCGTCTGTACTAATAAGAGGTATGTTGTAAATTTTCTTATTGAGAAGAATTTTCTTAGTTTTCGCTGTTATTTGACATAAAGAAAGTAAACGGTTTCGTAGTACAATGTTTATTTTTATCTGCGGAATTCGTATAAAGTATGCATTTATAAAAATTGCATTTCTTACATTTTCCATAACTTCAGTTTGACTAGGTACCTATTATTTAAAATCTTTTTTATGTCTTTTGTAACGAAAAATCATAGATTTCAAATTAAATGGTCTAATTAATTAAGAATCTTACGCGTTAAAATTGTGTTTCAATTGGCATGCATAATCTCACGTTTGTAAATACAAAATGCATCTTTATATGGTTCTCACGGTTGCAATAATAATTTTCGTAATAATGTCAAGGCTTCACTCCCAGTAAGGCACACAGGTAAACACCGCATTTTGTGTGAGACTTGAATACTATATTAGCAAATTACCAAAGCTGAGTAACTCATTAAAAACAAATTAAAATATATTAATTGATGTATTTTTTATTTAATATTATTTATATATTTTTATTAATGTTTACAAAAATTATCTCTATTTCTTATTTTTTTCACTACGTCACTTTTTAAGGCAAAGTGAAATTTAATATGCGATTATAAAATTTATTGTGAACGATTTATTTAAAATATTTTTTTATGAACAATTTAAACTTATGCTATGGTCAATGAACATTTTATTATAAAATGTATTTATAAAACAATTTATTTGAAAATTTTCATTAGTACTTGCATTGTATTTGCATGTAGGTACCTCATCAGATTATATACCTAAATACTGAGACGAGTAGAGTCCGCGTCAGATAACTCTGCGCGACTGGGGCGTTTTTGGCGCTAGTTACCGTACATCAATTTTGTTTTAAGGTTGTGGTAAAAGATTAGTATTCGATTTTGAGCGCGCGCAGACTTATCTGGCGCGCACTCTACTAATTGTGACGTATGTTTAATACATAGGAAAAACTTTACTTTTTAAATAATTAATAGGTTAATGTCATAAAATAACATTCAGAGGGCTGAAAAAACATCTGGAAATGGAAAAACCAATGTGAGGTGACACTTTTCAATAATTCTAGCTCCTAACTACAAAAAATCGCGGAACATTCATTGGGGTAATTCATGTACTTACCTATCCCTTAGCATAAGGCATCATTTTTTTTCTTTGGCCTATCAACTGGCCTCCCTGTATACCTAGCTTGTTGTTAAATTAAATTAAATTAAAATTAATTTATTTCACATATAATATCCATATCAAAAAAAAATTTAGAATAAAATTATAAACAATCAAAATAAATATTAAAGAAATCAATTCAAAATAAGACAGGCATCATTATATTAATAAATCAAATTAACTAAAGCAAAAATTAATAAGATTTAAATAATAAAATTAAAAAGGAATGTGATCTAAGTTACATAATAAAATAAAATAAAAATATTAATAATTCAATTACAAAAACTTAATACTTAAGTACTCTTATTTTACAAATGGTGCCAAACTAGCATGCAGCCTCATCCATCTCTTGGAGATTTGTTGTTGACGAGGGGCCCACTATTTAAAATTAATAATTAAAACTAAAATTACCATTGCTTACATGATGTTTTCTTTCATGAGTTTTTATTCGATGTATGTCTGTGCTCATAGAAGTAGTGCTCTACTCTCAACATGTCAGAGCCAATCATTTTTCTGGACTTAAAACTGTCTCTATTATATTCATATGGCAATTATACAGTAAAACTTATAAGTACAGAGATATGAAGAACAACCCTCATAAAAACACATCAAGCATAACATATAAAAAAGTAATTTAAAAAAGTTTTTTGTGGATGTCTGTATGGGCGTATGTGTATTGTACCTACCATTTTTTAAATAGCTTCACAGTCGTCACGGGATTATTTCCTACTGAAAATTACTATCTAATCCAGTAATCAAAAATAAGAACGTCAAAAGGGAATAATTTCATTTTCGATGACAGCCGATAGGCCCGATTGAAGAGTACCGATGGTACATTCACCGCTGTTGCAGCCGCTGCCATCAAGGCTTTTACGATGTTTGCGCTTACAGAATCGCACTGCAGGCGCGATCGATCGCTGTCGCCGGTGCACCGTGCATGGCTGGGTGCGAATATAAGCTGGCATCCTGTAAAACACTGAGAAGTTCATTCAAAAAAAGACACTGGCGAGGCGAGAGAGGCGAGAACAAGAGAGGCGAGAACTTTTAGATTTTCAATATTTTTTTTAACTTTCTATCAGGAAATAGAACTTTGTCTTCGATTTACTCCGTCAAGAAATTGTTACTTGTGAAAAGAGCATTGTGAATAAAAAAAAGAATTATAGGTACTTAGTCCGATTTAATATTATGTAATTTTATTACTTACCTACCTATCATATTAACTTCTTTTATTGGCATTGAATGCTGCGTCTGTTTTACGATAACAATTTTATCAAATTATTAAAAACAGACTTCACAATATTAGCAGATGGAGGCGAACGTACCTACCTACCTATTGCTAAATACTTAGGTAGGTACTGTAACTTTCACGAAACTCTGGATCAATATTCGAGAATTATGGGGAGGGGTATTATGTGAAAATCTCCATAAGCTTGATAAATGCTTTTAGCTATACTTTGGTATTGGAACAATGTATGCGATGGTGTCCAATATTTATTTATTATTATTTTTATTATTACATGCTTCCGACTGTATTTAAATACAAAATGAAGCGGAAATATTCCTTGAACTGGAAGAATTTCCCCAAATTTCTCCATGTGCCTTTGGTCAAATCTTAAACAAGCGCTTTGTACCGCGGGCAAACGGTCCGGATATCTGGAGGCCCTTAAACAGCTCCATGTGCCCTGGATCAAATCCTAAACAAACGTTTTGGGCCCCGGCAACAATGGTCCAGGTATCTGGAGGCCCCTGAACAGCTCCATGTGCCCTGGATCAAATCTTAAACAAAGATTTTGAGCATGTGACCCTGGGGTCCCCGAAACCCTAGCTTCAGCCCTTGATCAAATCCTAAACAATCGTTCTGGGTCTGGGAACGCTTGTAGTCCTTGATCAAATCTTAAATAAACGTTCCTCGCATGTATTCAGATGGGAGGTGTGTAATCAGGGGCCCCTTTAAGCATTGCCATCTCGGGCCCCGTACTGAGTAAGTCCGCCAATGATCTGTTAATTACTATTTTTAACAGTAGGTAACTGTGTTTAACAAACAATACCAAACATAAACTATATTTATTTCAATTTTGACTTTTTTGCATTAACAATGCAATTTTTATGGTTGAAAAATGGAAAAATGAAGTATTTAGAAAAAATCGACCCGTCTCACAACCAGCTCCGAAGGGACTATATAAATAAACTATATTAACAATGTATTTGCACTATGTTTATGTTTGTGGAGAGAAATAAATAAAATAATTATTACTACCTAATAAGTTGAAAATTAGAAAATGAAGTATTTAGAAAAAATCGACCCGTCTCAACTAGCTCCGATGGTTGATCTTCTTACTAATATGTAATAATAACAAAATAACTACGCTGGTCATTTTCTTAATGTAATGGGATTCCCCAGGTGGAGAATTTAGTTTAATTACCAGTACCTATAAGGTAAATTGCTGTCAAATAGCTTTTTGACATTTTGACCTTTTAAAATGTTTTCAAATTGCTAACTACATACAAATTCGTAGAATCTCGCAAGAGCGACCTCAATTTAATGTTTTATAAAACTATTTAATGTTTATTAATACTGTTTTGCTTAGGTATACATAGTTTTAATACATAAAAGTGGTTATGGTTTTAAAATTTAACTTTTTTATTTATGTTACGGAAAACTTACAGCTAGGTAATTATAAGTATAAAATTAACTTTATTATTATTACTAATGATTATTTACAAGTTTTTTTACCGAAATTTATTAATTATTTTTAAGGACTGTAATTGTTGCATAAGATTTATTTGTCTTTCTTGGAATTGAGGCAGATTATTGGTGTTAAATCTTCGTATAATGATATAACAATTAAAAGTTATTTTATTAATGAACATGATCATTAGTTGTGGAAATGCAAATAATGATTCACCACATCCCTTTCAAAAATATTATTTGATTTCTTACGTAAAAGACTTAAAATGAAGAATAAATGTTACAAGAGGTCGAAATTCGAACGTATTTTTGTCTTCGATGTTTTTGTTGTTCCGATGTTTCGAATACTTTCTTTACCTTTCTTAATTTTTTGTGGAACATTTTTTGCGACAGGTATAAATATCAAAATTGAAAAAGTAACTATCTATGGCCAAAGTATGTAATGAAAATTGTTGTATTTGGACCAAAGACAACGAAAAGCAACAAAAACTCTTCATTAACACACAAGTGTTACTATTCGTTGTCATACCTAAAGCAGTAAAAAAAAAAAAAACTGGATTCTGAGATCCCGATCTCCGGTCGACACATATCGAACGGCCAGAATTAATAATCTATCCACAGATAGGCATTATTCAGATTCTGGCAACAACCAGGCAACTGTCGTTAATTCTATGTTAATATCAAACGTTGCATAGCAACTAATCTGGATCATGCCTATGCCTATCTGTAGATAGATTATTGATAAATTATGGTAAATTAAATAAAAAAGTAATGCTTCTTAAAAAACTTCTTTTTAACGTTTTGTCTAAATCTTCTGGGCACAAAATGACGAAAGTAACCAAACTACTCGTAATTGTAACAACTTCTATTCGGAATAGAACCGTTTTTAATTAACATAAAAGTGACACAGTCCGATTTCAAGTCTAAATAAAAAGTAAAAACTGGAGGCCTTTGCCCCCGATCGAGACATCGACTCGGGCACATTCCAACCGATCTTTTTGTGTCGGAACCAGTTTGGTTATCTGCCGATTATTATGCAAGGAGCCGACCTAGGTGCCGATGACCGCCGAGCGAACTATCGATGCACAATTGCACATTGCACATGCAAATTTTGAAATGCAGCCAGCTTTGATTTTACCATAATAATGCTTCTAGATAACCGTTAGATGCATACTATGGAAGTCTTTACTGTTTGAGTTTTGACTTTTTGATGCTAATTAGGTAAATAAATAAGAGGAGCTTGCTGAAGAGGTTTATAGACCGTTTGACCTTCGATTGTCTCGAACAAACACCTGTTAGAATGGTGGGTTACAGGATGTGTTGCAAGAACATTATTGGAGCTCCCTTGCACGCACATTGCTGTTGGTCTAGGTTGCATATGCAGTTGTAAGCACCTACCAAGATGCTAGTCAAAGTCTAGGGAATAGGAATGATAAAAAAGGCTGATGAGTGTAGTTCATTATTATCATCCCTTCCAAGGATCTCTTTAGCGATCGGATTTGCGCTGCCCTCATACATCAGACGTTTTAATATGTCACCTCTTCTGGGGGCCCCAGCAGAGGCTGGGGCATAGGTCTTCCCTACCGATGGGTAAGGAGAATGGGCCATGAGCAACCACGATGACCCATCATGGACGATGATACCTTATCATATAAGGTGGAAATGTAGTGATACACTAACAAAATTGACAACTACCATCATTGTAGTACTAACACCTACATTTCCTTAAGGTGGTTCGATCAGCTCCCTAGCGCCACCAATAGAAATAAATCATTTACGATTTATCATGGGTTTAGAATAAAAGTTTCGGTTATTTTGCGCAAATAGATGAGTAAAGTGCAATTTTTAAGTATTTTTCATGGCCTCAAATATGAGCATTAAGTTATGGATCTCGATATTGCTAAATGTGGCCACTTTTGGCACTATTGAGATTCACGACTAATTGCTTAAGTTTGAGTTCTTAAAAGTATATTTATAAAATGTTCTTTACTCTTTTATTTGCGCAAAATAACCGAAACTTTTAATCTAAGCCTTTAATAAAACGTAATTGATTAATTTCCATTGGTGTCGCTACTGAGCTGATCGAACCACCTTAAATCATTTTATTTTATTCCAATGCAAATTGGTGAGTGCGACTGCAGATGCAGCTAGGACCAAAACGGCTTAACGGCCTTCCGAAACACGGATCGATATGATAAATTTTTGGTAACTTATTCCGTGATCGACCGTTTCTCGCTGCCGTCATCCAGCAGCTTTTCGCGACCTCATCAGATAGTCGATTCACCTTCTTGGAGATCTCCGCATCACACGTAGCGTAATCACTCTTTTTCGGCGCTATTATCGCTGTTAAACGGCGTTTAACTAAATAACTATTTAATAACCATAATAGACCCCCGTCTTTGTTTCTTGAGACGCACCATAGTGAACCAGCGATGTGCGACGAACCAAGAAATACAAGGTCACCGGATAGACTTACCGTCGTGGTCTCTAGATTATCTCTTAATAAGTCCGGTGTCGTCTTGGACACAATTAAGAGGCATTTTAATGAAGAACTAATTAAAATAACTTAAATCCTTTCCATCACACACAACTTTAAACATCACATCTTTAAAAGTATAGCCTGTACTCAGGAATAATGTAGCCCTTTTTTGGTGAAAGAATTTTTAAAATCTTTTTAAGGAGTTTTTTTAGTTTATCCGTTATAAACAAACAAAAAATAAGGCTTTCCTCTTTATAATATTGGTATAGAAGTATAATTATATACGTTATATATAAAAACGAACTATTAATTTAATTCTGTTTGTGACTAGTTCATGCCTACGCACGCCTGTAACAATTTTGATGAGTTTGATGAAGTTACTCAGGATATTATTTATTACCGAAAAAGATTGCACTTGATTGCAGTGCCATTTAAAAATATGAGCCGAGCAATAAAAAACAACATTCTATTGTTCTTCACAATACACCGATTAAATCCTCAAGTGAAAAAGGCACAAAAAATTGAAGAAGAAAAAACTACTTTTAAATTGTCAGTTTGACAGAGTCATCAGGCGCAGATTTTAGAGGTCAAGTTTAGTTATTTCCATAAGTTTTAATTTGTATAATGTTTTAAGACAAGTATTCGTTTAAAAGGTATTAGGAAGTACAACGGAATATTAATAAGGTACAAAATATATACTTACTAAGATAAGTAAACATCCAGATTAGCATTCTGAACGAAGTACTTACCTATGTAAATAAAACCATGTATTGTTCTCATCGGAAGGAACACAGCTGATATTTGGCTGATATACTTGACCTTTTCACTGCTATACTTTTATTATACTTATTGATAGACAAAAGATCTTCCGATAACCCGATACCTACAATTTCCGTAAAATTTCATCGAATAGACTGACTGTTTAGGAGATAAGAATAACCTCCTCCTTTTCAATTTTTGAAGTCGGTTAAAAAAACAAATAAATATCTAGAGAATAGGTATATAGACTTATACATAATAAAATTCTTGCGTTACTGACTGTCTGAGAGCCAAGGCAAAGCCGAACCTACTGAGCGCAAGAAGCTGAAACTTGGTTGTTCTTTGGAGTGTAAGGAAGCACTAAGAGAGGATTTTTGGAAATTCCCCCTCTAATGAGGTAAAAAGGGGGTCCACGCAAACAAAGTCGCGAGCGGAACGCTAATATTGAGATAAAACGATTGCAAATACAATACTTGCATGTTGTTCTATTTGTTGCTAAGCGTTTATGATACTCGTCAACTTCCTGCTGACCTTATCCCAATTCTATTTGAGGTTGGTGCAATCAAACGCAAAGCAAGCTTTTATGATACTAAAACTGTAAATAAAAGAAATCATTTCAAAACCAAAAGAAATAAAGATATGCTACTAAGGATCTGTTTCGCAATGGCTAAATAAGTACTCATTAACTGTTACTTGACAGATAGTCCATACAAAACTGTCAAGTAAACTGGAAAGTATCTCCTAATTGGACATTGTGAAACAAGCACCATGTCATGCATGGTCTATGCTAGCCGCCAGCCTTTCAGGCCATTACAAAGCTGAGTCTGATGCCGATTTTCCTTCAATGTAGAAACTACTATTTTTAACCGACTTCTAAAAAGGAGGTTTTCAGTTTGATCACATACCTATTTACCAGAAAACACGTAAATTGCCTGCACGATGCACTAAAAAGAATGAAATAAAAATTATTTTTATAAAATAATAAAACCGCCTTCAAAAAAACCACATCAAAAAAGTAAGAAATAATTCCTCACCAAATAAATAACGTAAGTACTTTGAATTCGGGCTGGTTTTAACAAAAACAACAAAAAATTGTACTTACATGTTTCACGCCCGACTTCAAAGTACTTACGTTATTTATTTGGTGAGGAATTATTTCTTACTTTTTTGATGTGGTTTTTTTAGTAAAAATCTTTAATGAAAATTCTATTTAAAAACCCTTTTAATTTTCAGACGATGCTCAAAATCGGCGGTGGTGCCGTGCTGATATCGGCCATCGTGGCCGTGTTCGTGGTGGCCACGCAGGGCCGGGACCCAGAGCTGGAAGCCCTGGAGCACGAGGGCAGAGAGTACATCATGCAGCTGGACAAAGCCTCGGGCTTGAGGAAGAACAAGGTCAACCTGGCCGAGTGGAACTACACCTCGAACATTACTAAGGAGAATGAAGACAAGTGGGTATGTTGGGATTCGTTTATTAATTAAGAGCTTAGTATTTTTGTCAAATATTACAATGTACTAGCACCTCGCAAGTAGACTTTTGGACGGGGTTCAAACTCGCAGGCTTGCTGGAAATCTATTCTAATGCTCTACCATTAAGGCCCGTGGTATCGCCAACGACCTTGGGCATAGAAAAGTGGCCTAATTTTCCCGCCCGCTACCCGCACCAAAACAGCTTAAACACACGTTTCTTCAAAACTATGTATTATTTTAAAACGAAAAATGCTCAGTTTTAAGTTAAACAAGTTAGCAATCTTTTCCTGAAAAAAACGTAAAAATATCACTTGTAGTTTAGAAGCAGTAGCGTATTTCAAGTTGAAAACAGCTTCATTTCAATGTTTTTTTACTAATAGTATCTTAAAGACTATGTTTTTTTTAAATGCTCAGATTGAAGTTTATATATCAATATTTAATATATATTAATTCTGGATTCATCAGTAGGCTAATTTATGAGTTTTAGGGCCTCAAAAATGATCGTTTCACGACTACATGCACCTACATACAAGCTGCTGAAGGCTTACGAGACACGTTAAATTTTTCTGTTAAGTACTTTAAAGATAAGAATTCGTTAGCATTCGACAGAAACATTCTTAAATATTTTTCAACAATCGTTTATTATGGAACAGCAATTTTATGATTTTATTTTTTAAGTATCCACAAAGCATTTATGTACGAGTGAATACAGAAAAAATCTAATAGAAAAGAAAATCCTATAGGTACAGTTATCGTTAAAATTATCTAAGCGTTCAAACCTACTAAAAGACATTTGACATAAATCAACCTTATGTCAAGACGTAAAGATGCCTTTTCATTTGTTGTTTGAGAACAAATGACAACAAATGATAGTACACTTCCAAGTATTTGTTTTGTCAAAACTTCAGATACTTTTGGTAGGTTTGAACGCTTAGATCATTTTGACGCTGACTGTACTTACAAGATTGCATTGTAAGATTTAAACAATAGAAATAACCAATAAGAAATGATCGTAAATCCACCGCTACTAATAACTAACCAGAACTAATAATGGTGCATTTAATGTCGTTGCATAAACCGTAAACGGTGAAAAGAAAGATGTAACTGATATGCAATTGAAATCTTATGCAGATACAACTAAGGTTGGAGATGTCAAAGCTGGACAAGGTGGCTTGGGAGGAGACAAAGATGTATAAATGGCAAACGTTCCAAGACAACACCTTGAAGAGGATGTTCAAGAAGTACAGCGAACTGGGTGTGGCGTCGTTACCTGATGACAAATACAAGCAGCTGATGCGAACCGTGTCAGGAATGGAAGCCAACTATGCCACATCGAAGATCTGCTCCTTTAAGGACAACGCTAAATGTGATTTGTCATTGGAACCCGGTAAGTCATCGACCGTATTATTTATTTGTACATACAAGTAGTTGAAAAATTTAAAATGAAGTATTTTTAGAAAAAATCGACCCATCGCCCAACCAGCTCCGATGGGAGACGAACCGACGACCTTTCGCTATCCGGGCGATTGCTCTAACCTCTGAGCTACGGAGTTATTACGAGAAGCGTCGAATTTATACAATACTTCTTACGCGCTGTATAGCCAAAGTTAATTTCATTAATGTTTGTGAGACGGGTCGATTTTTTCTAAAAATACTTCATTTTCAATTTTTCAGTAATAAAAATTGCATTGTGAATGCAAAAAAGTAAAAATTTAAATAACATACAAATAGTTAAAGGAAAAAATGTAATAGAAAAATACCATTGTAAATGCGTAAAATTAAAATCATAACAGAAATAGCTGTTATATTATTATGTATAAAATATTGAAACAAAGTGGTAAACTATTCTGTCACACTACGTTTAAATACTATCAGCCTTACTAATAAAATGTTATACAGAGTATACACATCTGTTGTAAGACAATCGCTACCAATAAAAAATATTTTGACACAAAGCCTGTGTACACGTGTTTTATTGCGGTAGGAAAGTTACACAAGGTTTAAACGAGCCAAGACCCTTGTTTAAAGGATGTTTAAGAGCCAGATGGCGGCAGATTTTTTAATCTCAGTTGTGTTTGTTCTTCAAGTGTTGTCGTATTGTTGGTTCCGTTTTGTTTTACTGAGATATTTTAGTTCTTAATATGGAGTATTTAAATTACTTACTTCAATTTGTTTAACCAATTAGACGAAGAAAAAGAGAATGCCCCTAGAAAAAGTTTGTAAAGAACGCGCAGATCCTTTTTCGCTTACAGGCAGTGAATTTAGATGTAAATATAGATTTACAAAGGTGTATGCTAGAAATATTAGAGATTTGATTAAAAAAGATATCAATAAAGACGCAAGAGGATGTGGGATTTCACCTGAGTTGCAGGTGCTCACTGCACTGAGAACCTGGGCTCGCCACGAAGTACAAGATGATGCTGCGGAACTCATGGATTGAGTCAGCAATCTATAACTTTGCAAAAGCTTTAGCTAGCAAGGCTACAAATTTTATTTACATGCCCTCTAGTATGGCAGAACAAGAAGTTATTTCTGGCCTTCGCCAGATATGTGGCTTCAGGAATGTTATTGGTGCAATCGATTCCACGAACATAAAAAAAAAGTTGGAGGTGATTTTGGACAGTATTACGTTAATCGTAGAGGATTTTACTCAATGAATATGCAAGTAGTATGGTGACGCATCCCTTGTGTATTGTTGACGCCGCGGCACGGTACCGGCTGTCAAACAAACTGCGTTCAAAATTTAGCAAAAAAACATAGCTAGCAAAAATGTCCCGATTCATCAATTGTATGCAATATAAAATTGAAAAGTAGACTGAAACATATATAATTATTAGTTTCAAACCATTTTTGTTCTCTAAGTCATGAAATAACATACTTTCATTCAAATATTTCATTAACTAATGAGCAATACAAATTTATTGAACAAAGTTTTAGAACGTCTCTTTCTTGATGTTGCCAGTGAATAAAAAAAACCTTTTGTGTACGAAGGGTATAGTTACACAACCTTTATACAACGTCTATTAGTCAAAACGGTGCGTAAGTCTTATACGACCTTTACACAATGTGTAACTATACACGCGGTTAACCAGTGATTAACGTTTTTTTATTAGTAAGACCGTATAAATGCATTCAGCGCGTCCGAATTGGTTACGGTTAAATGACAATTTATCGCTATAATAATAGATAATGTATTGTTTTATTTATTTCAATGAGATGAATATTAAAATATTTTTCATTTAAATGGGATAAAAATCAACCTTTACTTTGTCTTACAAATATAATAAAATTAAATATAACTTTGTCTGGGTTCTGAACCCTCAATGTTCAAAAAGCTGAGCGTGGAACAATAATGGAGTTTCGTGAACTACTTCGTGCGGGTCAAAAACTTTTATATTACTTTTACCTTGCATATTTGTTTCATATTTCACTTCAATCTGAAGTGGGATTTTACCTGAAATCGGAATTGTAGTTTTGTCTCGCAACTTGTATTGTTTTTTGTAGCTCCGATACGAGTTACAGCAGCATTTTGCTTATTGAGCCATTTTTTGTAACTCTGTAAACACTGTTTGTTAGATTCGGCAAAACGCAATAATTATTCAGACACACTAATCTCTATTTAATTTAACATTATAATAAGGTAATGTTTGTGATTTTGAGTAAGTAAATGTATGTATGTAAAAATAAAAATAACCTGTAAGAGGTCGTCTATTGAACTTCTAAACAGATCTTGAAAATTCTTGCTCCAGTAGAAACCTTCATCATTCTTAAGTGTCGTAGGCGTCGTAGGCTATATTTTAACACAATGTTCCCATGCGGGAAATTGCGAGGCGGCTAGTCGTCTACTATAAACATAAACATACTTTTATTTCTTCTCCACACAATACGGAGGACCAGTACTTAGAGTACTCTACCCTCATAAACGCTGGAATCGTACCTATCCTTTTTAATGTTAACTTGTACATATACATAATAATTATTTAGTTTTACACTAGAGCTTTGGGATTGTTTGTATCACTGGTAATACAAACAATCCTTTAATCACATACTAAAAAAAGACATTTCGGCTACTTCCATGAAATCAGAGTAGGTATTTTATGGTACGTTAATGGGTACGTGTTGTGTCTGAATGGGAAATATTAAATTAACACAAAAAATACTGAGTAGGTGTGCAACCTACAGTCTCCCTCAGATATATTGAAGCGGGCGTGAACTGAACAACGTACAGCAAGAATTTTTTGTCGGAAATGAAAAAATAAATTGGACTTTTCATACAAATTTAGCAACTTATCGTGACATTTTGTATGGAGAGTCGAAATATTTTATTTCATTTCCGACAAAAAAACTTGCTGTGCGTTGTTCAGCATGAAGGCCTGAAGCCATGGTTAAAGTTTTTAAGGGTGCCCCTAACACCCTGTATTTCGGAGCATCATTAAATTTTAATAAATTCGTTCACTAAATAAAGTCAATAACATCAGAACATGCAATTTTTACTTTGACTTTTAATAAATCAACGCAGACAGTTCATAAAGATCTACTAGACTAGACATTTGCGGAAAATATACCACCTTAAATCCTACTAATATTATAAATGTGAAAGTTTAGATGTTTGTATGTTTGTTACTCAATCACGCCAAAATGGCTGAATGGATTTGGCTGAAATTTGATACTTTGTAGCCTGGAGAGAAACATAGGCTACTTTTTATCCCGGAAAATATCACATTCCCGCGGGACAACGTCGTGTAGTTCACGCGGGCGAAGCCGCGGGCGGAAAGCTAGTTTAAGATAAACCAGTAACACAGTAGTTACCGTAAGTACAGTTTAAATTACAATAAATGTAGGTACAATACAAATCAAAATTGTTGTCAAAATTGTTTTTGACTATTTAAATGTGAAAATGGTAACGAATTTAGACCTTGACGATCTACGCTTTCTGATATTTAACCCATACCTCGTGGAATGTTCCGAAGTTATTGAAATTTTATTCTGCTCCGAAATATCCCCGCTTCGATATAACTGATGGCGACTGTGCAATAATAGGGAAATGCACACAAATGTAGTTTAGTGTGCATTTCAGTATTTTTAACCCCCGACGCAGCGCAAAGGCCTATGTCTATCTGTCTGTACGTAGGTATATTCGTAGTGCCTAAACGGATCAGGCGATTTCATTGCAGTTTTTTTTTTATTGAAAGCTATATTAATCGAGATGGTTCTTAGCCTCGTTTGATGAAAATCCATCCGGTCATTTATGGAGATGGTCAACTGCCTAGCGAAACGGAAAAAGATACAGACTTGGTGCTTTGACTAAAATAATGTACACCCTGGGCAAATTTAGGTGGCAATAATAAAAAAACAAAATGGCGGCAAAAAAATGGCCGCAAAGAATTAAGTTGCTCCGATTTGTTTGGCTGAAATTATTTATTTATTTAATTTTATGTGTATTTAATAAGCTGTGCATTTCATTAGTTTTGTATGTTTTATGTTAGATTGGCAATCAATGAAATATCAGGTAACCCTTTCTGAATTGTCGCGTACTGTTCCAGATATCACGGAGATCTTCGCGAAGAGCGTGGACCCCGAGGAGCTGAAGCACACGTGGGTGGAGTGGCACAAGGCGGCGGGGGCGAAGGCGCGCGACAACTTCACGCAGTACGTCCAGCTGTACAACGAGGCAGCTAAGCTGAATGGTAGGAGCTCAGTTCCTGTAGACAAGTGGCTTTCTATTAGCGAATTCGCCAGTCGAATAGAAAGAAAATGCATGGGATTGACATTTAGCGGTCACGTGACATATCGATTGCTAATGTCAATCCTATACATTTTTATTCTATTCGACTGGCGAATTCGCTAATAGAAAGCCACTTGTCTAGGGGGGCTGTTCCACTATCCTATCTTAGGAACTGTCCATTAATCACGTGATTGTTTTAGCAACTTTTTAGACCCCCCCTTTGTGATACGTGGTGAGGTTAACGATAAGAACCCACGTACGTATTCATTCATAAACTAAAATTACTTATTTGGAAAAAAAATGGAAGTTATTTAGCGTTATCAGTTTTACTCAATTTCGCAACATTATAAAAACAAATATTGTGTCGGTTTCGAAAATAAATACACGTGATATCCTTAATAAATACCAAGGGGGAGGCCCTTTGTGATATTTGGTGATTTTTTCTCGGACCACCCTTTCCCTCTTTGGGCCTCACGTGATTATTGGACAGCCCCCTATTAATATTATAAATGCGAAAGCTTGTAAGTAGGTATGGATGTGTGGATGTATGGATTTTCGTTACTCTTTCACGCAAAAACTACTGAACGGATCTGGGTGAAATTTGCAACAGGAATAGATTATAGGCTGGAATAACACATAGAATACTTTTTATGCCGATATTCTTACGGGAACGAAAACCACGCGGTAGCAACCGCAGGCGGCCGCCACTCTGTTAATATCTCTCTTGCTTCCATTATTTATCACGTTCCGTATACATGCAAGTGCGAAATACTTATATTAAATGTTCACAAACCTTTCATTCAATAAATTATAGTTCTTGCTTGTTCTTCAGTCCACAAATTTTTACTAAAGATGTAGAGTTTGTGAAGTTAGGGTATGTGGAGTTAAAAGCTTGGCTCGACATGAGATCTGATATCTTTTTGGCAGGCGAGCCATAATATGGTGTAGGTAGTCTTGGAAACACTTTACATGAATATGGTTTTGGTGAGATTGGTCATAGCTAGGCCTCTGGCCTTTCTGTAAAACGTCACGGTAACTTTCGATTGCAATAACGGATCGAAATTCAAATTAAAAATTAAAAATAGGTCTGATGAAATATCAATGCTTGTAGCTGACTTAACTCAAATTTAAAAAAATGAAAAGTAGGTCTGACGAAATAATAGTGCTTGTAGCTGACTAAAACTAACGACTAGGAAATGTTTTGCAAAAAAAGTGAAAATGTTCTTAATAAATAAGACCGTTTCTATTCAAAACAACAAAGGAAAGTTGCATGGTTTAACGAACGTAGCTACCATGGTAAATGCAGTTTGAAAGGGATTTCAAGCTTCAGTTTTGGTTATGGTATTTGCATACAAAAATATGCAGATGTTATACGAAGCAGACGATTTTTT
This sequence comes from Crambus lathoniellus, assembly GCA_949710035.1. NCBI lineage: Eukaryota > Metazoa > Arthropoda > Insecta > Lepidoptera > Crambidae > Crambus > Crambus lathoniellus. The sequence goes on along the minus strand of OX453305.1, from coordinate 27,195,477 downwards.
CGAAAAGAAATTGTTGGCCTGGCTTTAACCAAAGAATCTTTATTATTGATACGTGTCGTTTAACCGTTCAAAAACAATTTAATGATGTCCAGCAGGGGACTGTAACAAGCTGGAGTGATGAATGATGAAACAGCTTCAATATAAAGAAAGAAGTTCTATCAATCTGCATCTTTTAGATGTCTAACTGAAAATTTCCGATTGATAAACTGAGTAGATCTAAATTAATGCAACTAATAATTGATGAAGGCTTTTAAATTGGCTGTATTTATATGGTGTCCGTGAATTTTATATTATAATTTTATTGTAAAAGACTGTTCTAAGTTCACTTTTGGTTAAATGTGAAATGTTTTCCAAAATCGGATCAGATCGAAAATATGAATCATGCAGAAGAAAGAACATTGTCAATACAAATGTCAGAAATAAATAATATTTGTAATTCTAACACAAATTTTCTTAGCCCTATCTAGATTAACCTTTGTGATTCCACCAGCCAAGCATCTGATTAATAACCAGATGCATAACTGCTAATCAGTTAGTTTCTACGTCTAAAAAAGTCACGCATGAAGCATGCATTATTATGATCACTTGCTGGTCGATTTAAACAAGTTTTAAACAAGGTTAGGGTATACCTGTACTTTCTAAAATATTTGAAGACTGGACGGAAACGTTCTACTGTGGAATGAGGATGTAAAATTTAAATTAAGGAGATTGTCACAAACATGAAAAGGAGAATCGATGTGACCAATGATTGAACTGAGATAATTTTACATTACTTAATATTTTGTGTCTGCTTTTGATAATAACTTTCAGTAAAAAATAAATAAAATAAAAAAAATCTTTATTTCTGAAATCTTAATTAAGTACAATAAGATTGCCGAGACTTCCCTTTAAGTTTTATAGAAACCTGTATTGGGACGTCTCGCAACTTCACATTCGGATACAAATGATTTCAAACAAAAACTAAATTGATTTAAATGCGTTTCTCTAAAGACGTTTTGTAGTGACTTTATTAAGGTCATTTTTTAAATTGATATTCTGCACCACAATTTATTTGTAGCAAAGTCGTGTAGCTTAAAAACAATACAGTATATGTCTTCTGCTCAAATTATTACTATATCTGTCTCTGATATGTCTGATTCCGATATTTATCGTACTAAATATTATAAATTCATTGTGATCCTCAAAGTTAAGTGTTGCTTTTAGTCACAATCATAGTACTACGACAGTCTATATATTAGGTATTAGATGCGTCTAATACCTGTATTCATAGTACCTACTACTTTTAGTGTTACTAATTTTGAAGGTTCTTGTGTTTCGTACGAATAAAATTAATAACTTTACCATGTCACAATTTCAGACTACAAAGACGTAGCCGACTGGTGGCAGGCAGACTACGAAGTGCCTGACTTTGAGGAGCAGCTGGCCAAGCTGTGGGATGCCGTGAAGCCTTTGTACCAGCAACTGCACGCGTACGTCAGGAAACGCCTTCGAGACAAGTATGGAGACCACGTGGTGTCTGAAAAGGGACCTATTCCAGCTCATTTGTTGGGTAAGATGAGTTAACTATCAGTACATCTCAAGCAACAGCTCTAAGGGGCGTCTTAACGAGCGAGAGGATCGCGGCGATGTTATCGTCTTGCCTCTAACTTCTATACACTCGCTGCATGTGTCTACACACGGCGATGTTATAGTGATGACGAGAGAGGGCATAGAATAGGTGGCACGACGATAACATCGTCGCGGTCCTCTCGCTCGTGGAGACGGCCCCCGAAAAGTCTTACATTACTTTAGTCTTTCTTTAGGCGGTTTTAAATCCACTATCGTCCAAAATTGTCTTAACTATTATGTTGCTTATGTGGCACACGGTGTTATATCATTTAGACTTTCTCGTTAGAAAAGCCTGAGAAGAGAATTTCTTCTTATAAACCGTACTTCGGAACGTTCGTGCCGTTTGGGTTGTATGTAATATATTAAAATAGCGAGCAGAATACAATCTGGATTTTTTTTTTAATTTGGATTCATAAATCATAATCAGAAAATGCTTCTGAAAAAGTTAGAAATGTCACTAACATACTTTACCAACTAACGAGTCTTCGATTGAGGTTGAATCATTCTTTTTTCAGGCAACATGTGGGCTCAGACTTGGAACAACATTGAGTCCTTCACCCGCCCCTACCCAGACAAGAAGGAGATTGACATAACCCAAGCAATGAGGGACCAGAAGTACACCCCTTTGAAGATGTTCCAGATGTCGGATGAGTTCTTCAGGTCGTTAAACCTGACGGCCATGCCGGAGAAGTTCTGGAAGAATTCCATCATTGAGAAGCCGATGGATAGAGATATTGTCTGCCATGCTTCTGCCTGGGACTTTTATGATGGGGAAGATTTTAGGTAAGGTGGTTGAAAAGGTGCTATTTTCTTCCTTTTTGAAGAGTTTTCTATAAAACAAAGTTTAACTAATTGTAACTTGATCGCAAAAGATTTCAGATGATTAGAATAAAAGTAATAGAAATAGTGTTGGAATTGAAGTAGAGAAAAAAGTAATTTGTACATATTTTTATAATCCGAAATACTGTGGTGGTGGAAATATGGAGCATTCATGGCATTCAAAATTTATATTTACCATAGAGATTGCAAAGAATACTATCTGAAGTTGACTCGACTAATTCTCTAATTTCTGTAATCATTTAAGATGGATGCATACTTTAACTGTCGTGTTACCGAGTACACTTACCTTATTCCAAATTATTTTTTTCCATGTCTGGCCTAATTTTGAAGGATCAAACAGTGCACCACTGTTGATTATGAATATTTCCAAACGACTCACCACGAGATGGGGCACGTGCAGTATTTCCTTCAGTACAGAGACCAGCCGTTGATATTCCGGGACGGAGCGAACCCAGGTAACTGACTTCTTGTGTTTAGGATCAAAATGTGCACGAGGGTGTCGGCAGAGCATTTGAGGACTGTGCATCATGAGATGGGACACGTTCAGTATTACCTGCAGTACAGGGGACTGCCGTTCTCGTTTCGTGAGGGCGCTAACCCAGGTGACGGTTTTGACATGCTTGGGTTAATTTTTGCCTTGTATAATAAAGAGTGTGTGCACCTGTACTAATCATTTTTTTTATTACTGTCTGTCACTTCCTGTAACCTTCTTTCTTGGGTTATTTAGATAAAATAAAATAATTATTGTTTTCATTTATCATGTTCAAACAATAACATAGCTAATTATCTTTGCTTCAGCATAACCAAACACTTTTCAATCAAACGGAATGAGTTGAATTTGTTAATTTCTTCATGAGTGTGTGTATATTATTAGCTTTTCTTTATGTCCTTGTTCTTGAAGTAAGCAACTGACATCAGCAAAGTGATAATAATTGGACAACGAATCGTTCTTTCCGTACTTTATTTACAGTGTATGCTTGAACATTGTGTTAATATTGTTTTCATGTCTCATATTCTGAAAGTAACTCCTAACTTGCCTAAAATGCGGGTTGAAAGTGGTATGTGGCGGCCCTAGGGCCGTTATGAAATTTAAAAAAGGAATAGGAGGGGTCATGTCAAAATCTGTAATAGCATCTACACACGTTCCGATCCGACAGCCGATTTGGTCTGCTCCCAGACCAAATCTACGCTACACACGTTCCGATTTGGTCTGGGAGCAGACCGAATCGGATCGGAGGTCGGATAGGAACGTGTGTAGAGTCTTATCTTTTTGGACATTTATATACCAAAGCTATACAGGCAAAGGTACAGAAGACTATACAGCCATGTTTTGCTATTATATAAAATAATTAATATCGTAGAATTATTATTTTAATATTTAAAACATTGTTTTTTTTAAAGAATGCGTTTTTAGAAACAGATTAAACCAAATAAGTTATTTGTAACATAAAAAATCAGGCTATTAATTTCATGGAATTGCATAGAATACCTACGGGTCAAACACCTAACAAGACTGGATGGACTTAGTTTCCCTTGCCTTTCTTAAAACAGAGAAAATGAACAAAAAAGTTATAGTCTTTCGAAAATTCCGCGGCCATAGGAAAAATATTTTTTAGATTATTTCTGTTTATTTTTACTTTTTTCGTATTCAAAATGAAAAGTAGAGTGTTTACTTCGGGCGTATGGACCCATAACAGTCTCGAACTATCGGCGCCCTCACTTCGTTCGTGCGCCAAAACACTCGACTGTTATGCCATACATCCCTTGCTAAACAATCTACTATTCTATACGTCAATTTCAGGTTTCCACGAAGCGGTTGGCGACACTATAGCTCTTTCCGTGTCATCGCCCAAGCATTTGAGAAGCATCGGCCTCGTCAATGGTGATGCGGATGATGAGCAGACTGAAATCAACCAGCTTTACAAAATGGTACCAATACATTGAATATACCTTAATATAAGAATTCCATAATTATGTATCCTAATAAGAAGTTAAATTGACAGTATCAAATTAAGAAATCAGCTCTGGAATTGCGTAAAGTCAATCGTGTTCATTTGACAGTTCATATTGTATCATAATATATGTCATTCCATACAAATTGCAGCCGATTGATTACGATATGAATTGTCGAATTAATACGATTACCTTACGCAATTACACCCCAGGTCTACACTTATCAGCCTATTTATTTTAAATTCAAAGTAAGTAAAAATGCAACGGCGCTTTAATCACTGTGTACAAATATACCTACGAGTACTTATCATTTCCAGGGCTTAGACAAAATCGTGTTCCTTCCTTTCGCGTACACCCTGGACCTGTTCCGGTACGGTGTGTTCCGAGGCACCACCACTCCCGAAGACTATAACTGCCACTACTGGCGCCTGAGAGAATCACTCCAGGGAGTTGAGCCACCCGTCAATAGAACCGAGGGGGACTTTGATGCTGCTGCCAAGTACCATGTATCAGCCAACGTTGAGTATGCTAGGTAAGTTCGTAGAGTATTGTTTACTGCCACCACCCATGAGGACTAAAAGCACATTAGTAAATCACAACCTATCAATAGGATTGAGTTAGACGCTAGCTCCACGGCACAGCGCTGTTTTTCGGCTAAAGTGAGAGTTTGCTGGGTATGCTTGGTGGTGATGACTCTGATGTCTTAGGATGTTACTTGTTATATAAAAGGCATCTTTTTGGCGTCTACACAAAGCGTTAAAAGGTACCTATAAAGTTGCACAACGATTTTCCCATTTTAATATTATCAAGAGAATTCCCAAACTCCTATCAGAGTGTTATCTATCTTACCTTCTAGCGCTCCAGATGTCTGATCTGTCACAACGAAATGTACTTATTCCAGATACTACGTGTCGTTCATCATCCAGTTCCAATTCCACCGCGCGCTGTGCAGTCTGGCCAACGAGTACGTGCCCGAGGACATTACCAGAAAGCTTGTCGACTGCGACATCTACAGAAGTGTCGCAGCTGGAAATGCGTTAGCGTGAGTATCTAACGTCAAAGTGATTATTTAAACAAGTAGCTTTCATAAAAGCCAGATGTAGCGGGTAAATTGTTAAGGTTTTTGTCAAAATTTAACTCGTCATGCGTTTCTATTTAGTAACAAAACAACGTAAATGATTCAAAAGTGAAAGCATTGAGACGCTTCAGAACGCAGGAACTGAAAGACTGCTGAACCATAGAGTTTCTTCTTTTGATCTGCCGTTACCTTACTATTTATTAGACCGCACTAAGCCCTTTCCTATTAAATATTATTGATTACCTTTTTTACCTCTGCACTGAAAACTGAACACCGGTTTCACTGAACTGACTGACTCACTGAAAACTGAACACTGAACTAACTGAACTGAACACCGGAACGACCAGGCCTGTGAACAAATCTCGTGCTGCTTTCATAAGGAGCGTCTTCACTGACAGCATTCACGTATAATGAGCATTCGCCGTCTAATATTCGAGTGGTGTGGACTTTGCGCCGAGCGTTACAAAGCTTACACGCAAGCACTTACACACTTCGGCCGGTGAGGACGTCTCAACGATTTGCGCGGAAACAGCTCGCATTCGAATGTTCACGCAAATAAAACGCTCGTAAGCGAGTGAACGATGAACATTATCACCCTTAATAGTTTTAGTATAATTGCCTATTGTATTATTATTAAATTGAATCTTAATATTTAATTCTAACATTATTTAATTATTTTATTGATATTTTTATTCGTAGTGTACAATTTTATTATGTAAGCTGTATCTACCTGTAGAGGCATATCTTTCAGTAATTGTTTTTTTTTTGTTAATTTAATTGTGTAATGATATGTTGTTGTGTAGATCTATTTCAATAAATAAATAAATAAAAAATAAATAAATATACTCAGATTATGAAATTAATGAGTACGTATGTAGGAATAGGTTTAATCCACGTTTTCTCGTCCAGTTCCCATGGGAATTGAAATAGGTATATCGGGGTAATACAAATGTTGCAGACACGACTGCTTTAACCGACATCGACATTTTGAAATGAATGACATTTATCGAGATCGTACTCGAATGCTCGCAAGGGAATGTTTGACTCGAACGTTCATAGCTTTTTTTGAAAGTGAATGCTGGGCTCGCTGGGAATCATTTGTTGCTCGCCTACGATTGCTTGTTTACAAATGCTCACGAAAGAATGCTCCCAGGGAGACATTTTTCTATATTATGGTCTAATATCTCGTGCAATTAAAAATTACAGGAACATGCTGAAGAAGGGCTCCTCAGCCCCTTGGCCGGAGGCGATGGAAGCGCTCACCGGGCAGCGCAACATGCGCGCGGACGGCCTGCTCGAGTACTTCCGGCCACTGCACGACTGGCTGCGGGCGGAGAACCAGCGCACCGGAGAACACGTCGGATGGGAACCTAGTAAAATGCGTAAGTTCTGATGTCGTCAGATATCTCGTGCTTACATAACAGGAACATGAAGAAGGGCTCCTCAGCCCCTTGGCCGGAGGCGATGGAGGCGCTCACCGGGCAGCGGACGGCCTACTTGAGTACTTACGGCCGCTGCACGACTGGCTGCGGGTGGAGAACCAGCGCACCGGTGAGCATGTCGGATGAGAACGTAGCAAAATGCGTAAGTTCTGATGTCGTCAGATATCTCGTGGTTACATAACAGGAACATGAAGAAGAGCTCCGCCCCTTAGCCGGAGGCGATGGAGACCCTAACCGGGCAGCGGACGGCCTACTTGAGTACTTACGGCCGCTGCACGACTGGCTGCGGGTGGAGAACCAGCGCACCGGTGAGCATGTCGGATGGGAACGTAGCAAAATGCGTAAGTTCTGATGTCGTCAGATATCTCGTGGTTACATAACAGGAACATGAAGAAGAGCTCAGCCCCATAGCCGGAGGCATGGAGGCGCTCACCGGGCAGCGCAATATGCGCGCAGACGGCCTGCTCGAGTACTTCCGGCCGCTGCACGATCGGCTGCGGGCGGAGAACCAGAGCACCGGCGAGCACATCGGGTGGGAACCTAGTAAAATGCGTAAGTTCTGCTGGTGCACGTTTAATTGGATAAGGAGAATAGACCATGTTCGAATGATCGTTCCATTCTCGGACCAATAATTTTCAATGTAGGTAACCGATCGAAGACCGATCGCTAATCGTTGATCGAAGCCTGCAGCCGAAATAACGGCTTTTTTATCCACAATGGGATAGCACTTAGCCTTCATCACACTATGTTAAATGGTGATAAGGCTGAAGGTGGAAGCCCACTACTCCCGGAATCCTCAATCACTGAGGAACTGGCTATCTTATCTCTAACTGCCGGAACACAATAATACTGAAACCATCATTGTTATGGCATCTTAAAGATAAGATGGTGGTAGCTAGCCAGGTGGGCTAAGAACAAGTCCTACCACCAACCAAACCGATTACAATATGTACCCCCAATGGGAGTCGAACCCGGGACCTCTTGGTCTGAAATCGGTGGTGTGAACCACTAGACCACAGAGGCGGTTAAAACATAGCAAACAAAAACGTGCCGTATAAAACACGGAACCACTTGCGATAAATTTTTGGTTACCCATCCCGTGACCGACCATTGTGAAAGTTGCTTTATCCATCTATTTATCATCAACAGCAACCTGTACAGCAACAACTTCCATTAACTCGCGTTGGATTATATCCTTAGCAAGGCATCTCTGTGGCAGCAAAGGCTAGGTAAATTAAAAATATATGTTAACGCAGATTTAATTTTTTTTCCAGAATATTGCACAAGCGAGCAGCTAGCGGCGCTGAGTGCGAAGGAGCCAGCACAGAAGCTAGCACAGAAGCCAGCGCCGACGTCGTGACTGCGCAGTACTTACCTTACCCTAGAATAATTTTAGAGCGACAGTATTCATAATTAAACAATGTTTTCTAGTACTGGTTTTGTTTAATTTTTTTAAATTCCACAACGGGGTGAGCAGTGCCTTCATCACATCTGACGTTAAGTGGTGATAAGGCTGAATGTGGAAGTGCCCTACTTCCGGAATCCTCTATTACTGAGGAACTGCTTAAATATCTAACTGCCGGAACACTACAGTACTGGATACATCGTTGCTACAGCGACAAACTCCCTGTTTTCTCGTGGTCCCATGATTTTGTCCCATTAATGGGACCACGAGGGATAACTATTTCTCGTGGTCCCATTAAAATTGTGCTCCCAGGATTTTGACCATTTAATGGGACCACGAAAGATTTACTATTTCTCTCGTAGTCCCATAACTATTTACGGTTGTGGAAATACCCTCCTGTCTACAATAGCTAAACCAGAATAATTATGATAGATAAGGGACCATCAAACTGAACAACTTTTACTACAGGACCAACTCGGAAATCGCGAACAAAATCAGCTGTTTCATACAAAAATTTGATTGATAATCCATACTAATATTATAAATGTGAAAGTGTGTTTGTTTGTTTGTGTATTTGTTTGTTTGTTTGTTTGTCCTTCTTTCACGTCAAAACGGAGCAACGGATCGACGTGATATTTGGTAAGGGGGTAGTTTGGGAGCTGGAGAATAACATAGGCTACTTATTATTCCGGAAAATTGAGTAAAAATTGTAATTTTGTATGAAAAATCGTTTAACTGTCGTACCTTCGATACAAAACTGTCATTTCTTCCATTACCGTTTCCAAAGAGTATGTAATCACTGACGTCTGCGTGGTCAAAATCGAATACTAATCTTTTCCATAAGCTTAGAATAAAAAAATGTACTGTAACTAGCGCCTAAAATGCCCCAGTCGCGCATGCGCGCAGAGTTATCTGACACTCACTCTACTTCACAGAGTAATTTTTTATATGTAGGAAATAGAGACCAATCTTGGGCCCCTTTATTGGTAGTGTATAAGTAGCGCTATCTGTTGTCTGGTCTAGGCAACTTTTGGTGTAGGTAAAAAACTATAAATTATATGGCAAAACAACGATTGCCGGGTCAGCTAGTGAAAATATAAAAATGTATGAAATTTGACGCCCCTTATCTGTGGGCTTCAGAATTATATCTCGATCAACAATAACACTGTTGATCGAAGAGTACAAGTGACTCTTTAGAATTTAATATTCAGAGGTGTTTGTTGTAGGTACAAGTTTACCTTTGCAACTTAGTTATAACATTATGAATGTGTTTTAAATTGACAATTAGTATGCTCTTTAGATACTTTATACATCCATTTTCCCTGTAATCTACAAAGTACTTTAGATTTATCTTTGAAGTTATCTTTAGAAGTAGTCATAGATATTCAAGACGGTGGTCTCAACTCAAGTAGTCGACGAATTCATCTCGTTGATCTCAGACCTTTTAGGTAAGATTATTTTATTTTATTTTTATTTTATTTTAGCGGACACTCACTACTTCGTTTGTTAGGTGTGTCATGTGAGTGTTATTGCGGATTAGAAGATGTGAAAAATCTTTGTGTTTAACACGTTCCCTGTCCCATACAAAAATGCAAAAGTCACCGACACGTCCAATAGGGTTTTTTGAATAATTTGTTTTTTTATAGTCATAGGGTAGCCCTAGTAATAATATATCTGTGGAATAATTTTTTTAATTTTTTTATTTTTTACTTTTTTACATTTTTTCGTACGTCCCGGCGTTTTTCTTTAGTTTATGATCGTACCTGCACGTCCAGTGCAGAAACAGTACAGTCTCTTCACGTCCGGTAGAAATATTCACTGTAGAAATTGTATATGAGCCCTGACGCACATATGGGTCAGGAACGTATTAGTGCTTTTCAGGCGCACGTTTCCTGAACCATATGTGGCTCAGCGGACAGGGAACGTGTTAAGGCGATACCCTGATTGGAAATGATTTTTCATGTCTCATATTCTGAAAGTAACTGCTAACTTGCCTAAAATGCGGGTTGAAAGTGGTATGTGGCGGCCCTAGGGCCGTCATGAAATTTAAAAAAGGAATAGGAGGGGTCAAGTGAAAATCTGTAATTGCATCTTCACACGTTCCGATCCGACAGCCGATTTGGTCTGCTCCCAGACCAAATCTGCGCTACACACGTTCCGATTTGGTCTGGAAGCAGACCGAATCGGAGGTCGGATAGGAACGTGTGTAGAGTTTTTAAGTATCTCTTTGGACATTTATTTACCAAAGGTATGCAGGCAAAGGCACAGAAGCCTATACAGCCATGTTTTGCTATTATATAAAATAATTAATATCGTATAATTATTATTTTGATATATAATATAACATTGTTTTTTTAAAGAATGCGTTTTTAGAAACAGATTAAACCAAATGAAATGAATAGCCTGATTTTTTATGTTACAAATAACATAAAAAATCAGGCTATTCATTTCATGGAATTGCATAGAGTATAGGTCAAACACCAAACAAGACTGTATGGACTTAATTTCCCTTGCCTTCCCTAAAATAGATAAAATGAACAAAAAAAGTTATAGTCTTTCGAAAATTCCGCGGCCATAGGAAAAATATTTTAAAGATTATTTCTGTTTATTTTTACTATCCTCATATTCGAAATGAAAAGTAGAGTGTTTACTTCGGGTGTATGGACCCATAACAGTCTCGAACTATCGGCGCCCTCACTTCGTTCGTGCGCCAAAACACTCGGCTGTTATGGGTGCCATACAGCCCTTGCTAAACAATTTACTATTTCATCTCTCATATTCTGAAAGTAACTCATATTTTGCCTAAAATGCGGGTTGAAAGTGGTATGTGGCGGCCCTAGGGCCGTTATGAAATTTAAAAAAGGAACAGGAGGAGTCATGTCAAAATCTGTAATAGCATCTACACACGTTCCGATCCGACAGCCGATTTGGTCTGCTCCCAGACCAAATCTACGCTACACACGTACCGATTTGGTCAAGGAGCAGACCGAATCGGAGGTCGGATAGGAACGAGTGTAGAGTCTTTAAGTTTCTCTTTGGACGTTTATTTTCCATAGGTATGCAGGCAAAGGCACAGAAGCCTATACAGCCATGTTTTGCTATTATATAAAATAATTAATATCGTAGAATTATTACTTTAAATCTAAAACATTGTTTTTTAAAAAAATGCGTTTTTAGAAACAGATTAAAAACATAAAAAATCAGGCTATTAATTTCATGGAATTGCATAGAGTACGGGTCAAACACCAAACAAGACTGTATGGACTTAGTTTCCCTTGCCTTCCCTAAAACAGAGAAAATGGAAATGAACAAAAAAGTTATAGTCTTTCGAAAATTCCGCGGCCATAGGAAAAATATTTTTTAGATTAGTTCTGTTTATTTTTACTTTCCTCATATTCAAAATGAAAAGTAGAGTGTTTACTTCGGGCGTATGGACCCATAACAGTCTCGAACTATCGGCGCCCTCACTTCGTTCGTGCGCCAAAACACTCGACTGTTATGGGTGCCATACAGCCCTTGCTAAACAATCTACTATTCATAAAACTATACGGGGAATTTTTAGGGCCCATAGTCTAGTATTTTTAGAAGGTATCGGTACATTCCCTCACTGCCTCACTCTGCGCATGACTGGGACGTTTTTGGCGCTAGTTACAGTACATTTTTTTTATTCAAAACACGGCGATAACACTTCACCATCGAGATCCTTGAAGTGAAGCCCATTATACTTATTATACTATGATATTAACGACTAGTTTCCGCGTGTTGCTATATTGACGCTATATTGAAAAACAAACTCTTTAGCCCGAACAAAAAGCTAACGTTTACATGGATGACATTATAGTTTCTTATGATAATTCATGACTCCCATGAACATCAGGCCCCATATCTCCGAAGATTATCATAGGGTAAACACATCTTAAATTTCTGCGCGAACTGTCCATATAAATAAAACACTTTCACGGATTTTTTCACGCAATTTATTCAACAACTTAGTTAAATTTTAGTTGTTTTTTTGAGATTTTTTGGTTTATCCGACGTTTCGGCACCTTTCCAGGGGCCGTGGTCACGGAAAACTACCCACTATTTTTTTGATTTTAATAAAAGAATATACCCACTCTAATTGTCTTTGTTTTTCGTTCGGAAACAGGATACGGTTAGGTATTAATTATTTTAACATTATATTTAATTATAACAAAATGATTTATTAATTTAATATTTTGATTTGTTTAAGTAATTTGGATAATAATTATTTATAGCAAAGCAAAAAGTTACTGACTCGACCACCAGTTCACAAAAGTTGGAGCCCTTCGGAGAAAGAACTGGCAAGAAAACTACACGAAGGGGGACGATCTCCATTTATTAAAATTATTTGCAAAAAGAACTAACCGTATCTTTAGTTCTTGCAGTGTGTGGTTTAGGTTGTGACTTTACTTGATGGATTATAGGGTCCCAAGCTGGTGGTATCTTCCAACCATCTTCTCTATTGAAATTTGGGTATTTGCTAATTTCAATAGCCTCGCGCATCAATCTAAGGGAACATTCATTTGAGGGAACCAACCATTATATAAGGTTTGACAAACCGCAGATCCTCGCTAGAGAACCAAGATACTTTCCCAGATTGATGCGCGAGGCTATTGAAATTAGCAAATACCCAAATTTCAATAGAGAAGATGGTTGGAAGATACCACCAGCTTGGGACCCTATAATCCATCAAGTAAAGTCACAACCTAAACCACACACTGCAAGAACTAAAGATACGGTTAGTTCTTTTTGCAAATAATTTTAATAAATGGAGATCGTCCCCCTTCGTGTAGTTTTCTTGCCAGTTCTTTCTCCGAAGGGCTCCAACTTTTGTGAACTGGTGGTCGAGTCAGTAACTTTTTGCTTTGCTATAAATAATTATTATCCAAATTACTTAAACAAATCAAAATATTAAATTAATAAATCATTTTGTTATAATTAAATATAATGTTAAAATAATTAATACCTAACCGTATCCTGTTTCCGAACGAAAAACAAAGACAATTAGATTGGGTATATTCTTTTATTAAAATCAAAAAAATAGTGGGTAGTTTTCCGTGACCACGGCCCCTGGAAAGGTGCCGAAACGTCGGATAAACCAAAAAATCTCAAAAAAACAACTAAAATTTAACTAAGTTGTTGAATAAATTGCGTGAAAAAATCCGTGAAAGTGTTTTATTTATTACCACACTTTTATTAGCTTCACTTGTAACTAAGTCACAATGTAAGAAAATCTTGGAGTTCAATTTTAACCTACTTCTAATTGTCGTATTGATTTGAAACTTTGCAAGTCTATATGAATCTCATGACAATACAATAATTTGCTACCATGAGCTGATCTGATGATGGAGTCAAGAGGTGGGCAATAGAACTCTTCAATGGCTGCTAGGAAACTTCTCGAGTTTAGGCTCATTTGTTTTGTTACGATGAGACCTATTCGCTACACTTAATGGTGAGGGTCTGATGATGGAGCAGGGAGGAAGCCAGTGGCACTTCTAAATGACCACTAGGAAACCCCTCGTGTTTAGGCTCCGTTGTTTCGTTCTGACGAGACTTATGAGCTGCACTTGGTGGTGAGGGTCTGATGATGGAGCAGGGAGGAAGCCAGTGGCACTCCTTAATGACCAATAGGAAACACCTCGATTTCTGGCTCATTTGTTTCGTTTTGATAAGAACTACTCGTTACACTTGGTGGTGAGGGTCTGATGATGGAGCTGAGAGGACCCAGTGAAACTCCTTAATGACGTCAAGAAAACTCCTCGAGTTTGGGCTCATTTGTTTCGTTCAGACGAGACCTATTTGCTACACTTGGTGGCGAGGGTCTGATGATGAAGCTGGGAGGAAGCCAGTGGCACTTCTTAATGGCCAATAGGAAACCCTTCGAGTTCTGGCTCATTTGTTTCGTTCTGATGTGACCTATTCGCAACACTTGGTGGTGTGGGTCTGATGATGGAGCAAGGAGGAGGTCAGTGGCACTCCTTAATGACCACTAGGAAACCCCTCGAGATGGGCTCATTTGTTTCGTTCTGATGAGACCTATTCGCTACAGTTGGTGGTGAGGGTCGGATGATGGAGCAGGGAGGAACTCAGTGGCAATCCTTAATTACCACTAGGAAACCCCTCGAGTTTGGGCTCATTTGTTTCGTTCTGATGAGACCTATTCGCTTCACTTGGTGGTGAGGGTCGGATGATGGAGCAGGGAGGAAGTAAGGGTTCGGCTCGCGCATCTGGTACCTAATAGACTCCACTTGAGTTTGTAAAACTAAATACATACAATCACGCCTTTGAGTTATAATGTTTACGGGGTGGGCAGACACATAAATGGACTGTGAAATCGATTACCATCCCCATCCATAGCTTGCCATTTGTTAAACTAAAAAGTAAAAAATAAATATGTAGTTTAAAAAACTATAAAAACACACTTTTATAGGAACAGACTAAAAGTACAAAATAACCGTCTATTCAGTAACTGAAATAAAAAGCGTGGTGCGCCCTTTGCAGAGCATGCATTCAAGTACTTACTTAATATTGACAACGCGCACCACGCTTTTTATTTCAGTTACTGAATAGACGGTTATTTTGTACTTTTAGTCTGTTCCTATAAAAGTGTGTTTTTATAGTTTTTTAAACTACATATTTTATTATCATAGGGTCTCAAAGTGTACCCAATCGAACAAAAAAAGAACCAATGAAATCGGATCACCAACGCCAAAGTAAAAAATATAAATCTATATATATAAAAATGAATCCCTATTTCCCTTGGTCACGACATCACGCGTGAACGGCTGGACCGATTTGGCTAATTTTGGTCTTGAAATGTTCGTGGGAGTCCAAGGAAGGATATAGGGGTAGGGTAGGGTAGGGGTAGGGTAGGGGTAGGGTAGAGGTAGGGTAGGGGTAGGGTAGGGTAGGGGTAGGGGTAGTGGTAGGGTAGGTGTAGGGTAGGGTAGGGTAGGGGTAGGGTAGGGGTAGGGTAGGGGTATGGTAGGGGTAGGGTAGGTGTAGGGTAGGGTTGGGTAGGGGTAGAGTAGGGGTAGGGTAGGGGTAGGGTAGGGGTAGCGTAGGGGTAGGGTATTGGTAGGGTAGGGGTAGGGTAGGGGTAGAGTACGGGTAGGGTAGGGTGGAGTAGGGGGTAGGGCCACGGGAACGAAGTCGCGCTGGGTCAGCTAGTAAATAATAAATATTGGACACCATCACATACATTATGTTCTAATACCAATTTTTAGTAGCTTGAGCACTAGCGTTATGGAAATTGGAAACAACGACGGGTATTACCACATACACCCAGACCCGAGGAAATATTGAAAAGTACGTTTTCAATATTTACCAGAGATAGCGGCACCTTAAAAACCGGTGCGTACACCACTCGGCCACGGAGGCCGTAAGAGTAATCAGTATACATAAGAGGGGAGGTCAATAAGTTCGCAGAATGGAAAGGATGGAGGAGGCAGGTTTTTATCCAGGTAGGTATCGATTAAGCATCTTATCATAAGAATATATTCCAAATCTGAACGTAATCGGGTCACTAATATTTTAGTTATTTAGGGTGCAAGCATGTCGGTAGGGAAGGCAAAAACAAATCGAGATTTTTCCTAATGTTATCGTCGGCCTTTGAAGCTCTGTGGAGAGATTAAGAATGAAGTCACAGTCCAAATTAATACTGAAAGTAAAAGCTATGTTTACCACCATAATCCTAGTCGAAGAAGGAGTCGATACAATGGTATAAAAAAGACATTCCGCCGCCAAAGAGGGCCGAGTTGGATAATAAGGCAGGAAAATGATTGCGACTGTTTTTTAGTGTATTTTACTCATCGACTATAAAGAATGCGGTGTTAATAGAACCGTACAAAACTAAGCTTGATTAATAAGAACATTTGGAGGTGTCCATAAAAGAAAAATATGAGAAAATTTTTGCTCCTTTGGCAAGAAATGTATCTGCGCACGAGAGTCACGTTGCAACGGCGTTTATTCACCAATGAGGCTTCGAACAACTTTATCAACCTTTTTATAGTCCAGTTGCTGGTTCCAAGCAACTATTTTAAATTTACTGCAATAAAAAAAAATTGCTTGGAAAAAAAATATACGGTGACTTATAGGTGAAGTCGGTAATTCCCACTCAAATTATAAATATTTTTTTTCGAATCAGTCATAAATTTTTATGAGCAATTTCAGAAACGTATTTGTGGTAATAAAGAAATATACTTGAAGGAAAAAAAAATTTGGTATTTAACCTCAACCGATTTCCTCTCCATTCCGCGAACTTTTTGACCTCCTCGTAAATCAAACATAAAAAAAATGGTTCAATTGAGTCTTTTTTTGAAGTCTGTAAAAAATAAAAGATGACCGACCATATTTAATATGGTAGTATTGTGTATTGTGTGTGATATGTTATGGGTGTTATCGCCTGAAATAAAAGTTAAAAAAAAAAATAATAATAAAAATTTATGACTGATTCGAAAAAAAAATATTTATAATTTGAGTGGGAATTACCGACTTCACCTATAAGTCACCGTATATTTCTTTTCCAAGCAATTTTTTTTATTGAAGTAAATTTAAAATAGTTGCTTGGGACCAGCAACTGGACTATAAAAAGGTTGATAAAGTTGTTCGAAGCCTCATTTAATCGCGAAATCGTAAAGAGATATTCGGGTATGAAACTTTGTATTGGAACAGGAAAAATACCCAAGCATACAAGATACAGTAGGCCGCTAGACCTTCAATAACATTATGTTTCTTACATACTTATTTTGTCCTCTTTTGCCAAGTCTTTCATGTTACTACCATGACGAACAGACTAACATGCTAATTCATTTACATAATAAACAAATGTCCACCGCCGAAAATTGGTCTTGGTACTGACTGACCAGTTCTACAATCTCGGTCTGTAGTTGTAAAGGTTTTGTGATTTTGTTTTATTCCAAAATGCCTTGTGGATATTGCAGTGAGAAAGCTAAACGAATTTTGTTTGTAAGTAATGTGTTAGTAATTTGTCTATGTTATAAAACTATGTTGCTAATTTACATTTCGATTGTCTTGTTTGAAAATTCGCAAAAAAGTACGATGATAGATAGAAACATGAACAGCTACATGATCTCAAACGGCGTAGATGCAAATCTGACGCCGTTTGAGAACATGCCAATCGTTTTCAAAGTTTAGGTATTTTTTGTTACATTTATGCCTGTCGGAAATACATGAGGTACCTATATAACTCTGGATTCGTGTATGCAGAATAAGCTTCTATTTATTAGCCTTTAATGGAAGATCCAGATGATAAAGCCTGAGTATCTAGTTAGCTAGATTGTTCGGATGCTACTTTGTCAAGGCCCTCTGCTTGTATCAATAAAACCGCCTTCAAAAAAAACACATCAAAAAAGTAAGAAATAATTCCTCACCAAATAAATAACGTAAGTACTTTGAAGTCGGGCGTGAAACATGTACAATTTTTTGTTGTTTTTGTTAAAACCCGCCCGACTTCAAAGTACTTCTTACGTTATTTATTTGGTGAGGAATTATTTCTTACTTTTTTGATGTGGTTTTTTTGAACGCGGTTTTATTTTTTTATAAAAATAATTTTTATTTCACTCTTTTTAGTGCATCGTGCAGGCAATTTACGTGTTTTCTGGTAAATAGGTATGTGATCAAACTGAAAACCTCCTTTTTTGAAGTCGGTTAAAATACCTTGAGGTATCCCCTTTTTAACAAAACAAGAATCATCTAAATCGGTTTATAAACAAAGGAGTTATGCCTAAAGATACGTATCGAATTCACGTAAAGTGGTAACAAAAACGACAGTATTTTCAAGATTTCCTGAAAACTACTGAACCGATTTCAAAATTTCAAAAAATGGGACCAACTTGGAAACCAACTGGCTATGGAATTGCGTAAAGTCAATCGTATTCATTTGATAGTTCATATTGTATCATATTGACGCGGTGTCCTACTGACGCGGCGTACCTCAGCTACCCTGGGTACACTCTGGAGCATAGGTTTATCCCTCATGCCGGAGTCTGTGTGTACGTCCGCGATGACATTTGTTACAAGCGTCTTAAAAACTTTGAGGAGTCCAAGTCATCAGTGCTTTGGGCTTTGGTGGACACCGGAGTGGACCTCACTTTATACGCCGCCGTCTACCGCTCGCATAGCGGAGACCAGGAGACAACAAGGCTCATTAACCAACTTAGTCAGTCGGCTGATCTAGCTCTGGCCCGTTATCCGTCGGCGCAGTTAATTGTTATGGGAGACTTTAATGGCCATCATAAAGAATGGTTATTCCCATACAAAGAGACCGACCACGCTGGAAGAGAGGCGCGAAGACTGGCTTTTTCGCATGACCTCACCCAGCTTGTAAATTGCGCCACGCGGGTGCCAGATGTAGACACACATACTCCGAACTGCCTGGACCTTCTGCTGACAACTGAACCACACAGGCACTCGATATCGGTATCAGCTCCCTTGGGGTCATCCGATCACTGTGTGGTGAAATCTGTATCCACTTACTCCCCACCCGATCAGGGCCCTAGTGGTATGAGACGGGTGTGGCGATACAAGTCAGCAGACTGGGATGAGATGCGTCATTTCTATGCATCTTTTCCTTGGCGCCAATGCTGCTTTTCTTCAGCGGATCCTACGAAGTGCGCTGATGCTGTGACCGAAGTTATACTCCGAGGTATGGAATATTACGTTCCCTACTCCGAAGTTCCGTTGGGCAGCAAAGCTCGCCCTTGGTTTAATGCTGACTGTCGAAGAGCTGAAGTTCAGAAACAGTCAGCATTCTTAGCATGGGCTGATGCTCGAGCGCACAAATCGAATAACACCCAAACCCTGAAGAAGTCCTACAACCAGTGCGCCAAGTCCGCGAAGAAAACGTTACGCAGGGCGCAATTTGACCACGTTAAACGCATTGGAGATAAACTTGCCTCACACCCCACCGGGAGTAGAGCATTTTGGTCCCTCGCTAAAGCTGCCGAGTCAAATTTCTGCCGCCCTTCTTTACCACCATTGCAGAAACCTGACGGCTCACTGGCCCACACTGCAGCTGAGAAGGCAAACCTGCTTGCTTCTCTCTTTGCGGAGAATTCACGACTAGATGTTGCATGCCATATTCCACCAAAGATACCTCGCGTTAGCTCGTCTATGGCAAACATTCACATCCGCCACAAAGAGGTTCTCAAAGCTCTCCGCACTCTAGACGTGAACAAAGCTAGTGGTCCTGACGGAATCCCTGCAATAGTCCTGCGTAACTGTGCACCCGAGTTGTCTCCTGTCTTGACACGCCTGTTCCGCCTCTCACTTGGGACAGGACTTGTTCCTCAGGCATGGAAGCTTGCCAATGTACAGCCGATACCTAAAAAAGGTAGCCGTGCCGACCCCTCTAACTACAGGCCGATCTCAGTCACCTCCATACTCTGCAAGACTATGGAGCGTGTACTGAACAAACATCTGTTGGCATACCTTGAAACAAACGAGCTCCTCAGTGATCGTCAGTATGGTTTTCGCCGTGGGCGGTCTACTGGAGACCTTCTCGCGTATGCCACCCACCTTTGGAATCAAGCGATTGAAAAACATGGCGAAGCCCTTGCCGTCTCGCTTGATATTTCCAAAGCCTTTGATAGGGTCTGGCATGACAGCCTCATTGGCAAGCTTCCATCTTACGGAATCTGTGACAGCCTTTGCATCTGGATTACCGACTTCCTTAGGAACCGTTCAATTCGTGTCGTTTTGGACAGTCAATCATCTGACCTAAAGAAAATCGATGCTGGAGTTCCCCAAGGTTCAGTGTTATCTGCAACGTTATTTCTTCTACATATTAACGATCTGTTGGTACCCGGTACCTTCGGTTATGCTGATGACACCACTGTCACCTGTAGATACCTATCAGATGCAAAGGCTGGCACGGATGAAGTCCAGTCCTGTCGAGATACCCTGGTTAGGCAAATGAATCTGGCACTTCAGGCTGTCTCGGATTGGGGCAATGCCAACCTTGTCGATTTCAATGCAACCAAAACGCAGGCGTGTCTTTTCTCGGCCAAACGGAGTCCCTTCCAACTGACTCCAACTTTCCAGAGTGTATCCTTACCACTAGCCGAACACCTACAGGTTCTCGGCCTCAATCTATCATCTCAGCTTAATTTCGGCGAATACATCGACTCGATTGCAAAAACTGCTGCAAAAAAGCTGGGCGTCCTCTCAAAGGCTAGACGTTACTTCTCCTCAGAGCAATTGCTTCTGCTATACAAAGCACAAATTCGTCCGTGCATGGAGTACTGCTGTCACCTTTGGGATGGGTCCGCAAAGTATCAGCTAGCAGTTTTAGACTCGATTGAAAACCGTGCAAAGAGGCTCATTGGAGACACAACTTTAGATAAAGATAAACTACAAAGTCTCAATCACCGCCGTAGAGTTGCTAGCTTATCTGTGTTCTATAGGATACACTTTGGAGAGTGCGCACAGGAACTCCATGATCTTGTTCCTCCTGCCCCTTTCCACCATCGGAGTACAAGACGCAGGTTAGCTTACCATCCCTACATAGTAGACATTCCACCCGTCCGTACGAAGCGCTTTGCGAATTCTTTCTTAATGCGAGCTGCTAAGGATTGGAATGCGCTGCCTGCGCATGTATTCCCCGATCATTACAACCTTGGCCTCTTCAAGGCAAGAGTGAATGGGCACCTACTGGGTAAGCATGCTACACCCTAGACTGCATCCTGTCTGTTTAGCAAGATGGCGGTCAAATGCTTAACCAGTTTTTATAAAAAAAAAAAAAAAAAAAAAAAAATTAAATGTCATTCCATACAAATTGCAGCCGATTGAATACGATATGAACTGTCAAATTAATACGATTACCTTACGCAATTGCTCCCCTGATGTAATAACGTTTGAACCATTTCAATCGGTTCAGCCGTCTTCGAGTAATCGGTGGACATAAACAAAAAAAAAAACATACATACAGACGAATAGAGAACCTCCTCCTTTTTGATTTAGAAGTCGGTTAAAAATAGACAAGACTGGAACAGTCTTCTTTTCCCTTTTTTACTGTATAATATTTATAATTAGGGTAACCATTACTTATGTAACTTTTTTCGCGTAGAATGAAGAATCTCCAGCAGCTCGTACTTGGTAGTTCCTCAATGCATTGAAATCCGAAAGTGGCGCCCTCAGAGGTTTTTATTTAATAAGTTGCTAATAAAAAAGGATTTTTTTAAAACTTTACGAGGAGTTTTTAGAGCCCATAGTTTAGTATTTTTAGAAGGTATCGCTATATTACCTCATTTATGTAGATAGCAAATGTGACAAAAACGGCCACTTTCAGCAGTTTTGCTATCCACTTCTAGCAGTGACTACGGAGGGAATGTAATGATATCGTCTAAAAAGACTACACTATGGGCCCTAAACATTCCATGTAAAGTTTCAATAAAATTGAGTACTTATTAGAATTATTATTACTTACAATAAAAAATGATAAAATAAAATTCACCGCGGGCGCCACTTTCGGTCAGGGTACCGCATTAAAATTTACTTTTTTAAAGTAATTTTTTTAACTTATTTTAAAGGACTTCTGTTATACCTAAGTTTAAACTCGTAAATTTCATAAAATATCTTATTTCATTATACTGGCGCCTTTGACTACGTTAGTTATATTATCGAAGGTTATTTTAATTTTTAGTTTTTTGCATTCACAATGCAATTTTTATTATACAAAAATAGAAAATGAAGTATTTAGAAAATATCGACCCGTCGTCTCACAACCAGCTCCGATGGGACTCGAACCCACGATCGGGTCGATTTTTTCTAAATACTTCATTTACCATTTTTTTTATCGAAGGTTTTCAATATTTTTTTTACTAAGTATCTTCTAAATTACTTACGTTACGTACCTACATGTTGAGACTAGGAATAGTGGGAATCTTCTTCTCAAGCCCTTGTTGAGTGTCCACTTATCTGCCAGTTAGATAGCTGGACACTCAACAAAACTAACATGGGATGGGCTTACTTAAAGTACTTATCTAGAGAGTAAATAATCTTTACGTAATTCGATACATCTGATAAGAAAGATCAATATGATAAGAGTCTATCGAACTTTGAATTATAAGATATTACCTATTATACCTAAGTCAAAGACGGCACCAAAAAGTGCCAAAATTCCAAAAATCAGAAGAAAAATACTATAAAACTAAAACATAAAATGCACTTACCTATAAGTAGATGAAGGTAGATAACGATACATTTTTAATGAATTTTGTCATTTTATCGCAAACAATACTTTATAAGTCCCCACTGCTGGGGCAAAGGCAGCACTTATGGATGGTTAAGGCGGTACTCGGAAAAAGTATGGACTTTTTGATTTAAAACTATAGGACGGTTACAGTTGTTACAAATCTGGTAATAAGATATATTATATTTCTTCATACCTTTATCTAGAATCGTATAATTTTCAAAACACGATTTTATGATTTTGCCTAGACACTTTTTCTTTTCGAAAAGACCTCTAAAAAAAACGAAAATTCAAGATTATTCTTAAATGGGGTTACTTACACTATTGGAAATGGGTTTAATTAGTGGACACCAATAATATTTAGGATCGTATAGAAGAATTTTTTTTTAAGCGCTGTAGTTTTTTAATACGAAGTGATTTTGTGTTTTTTTTTGGCTAATCTGCAAAATCGGTCTCGCTCCCGCGCGCGTCGTTTTCTCATTGCTATCTCGCTTCAGCATATTTTTTCCGAGTATCGCCTTAAGGAAAATGGGCCCAAACCCGCCACGCGGGCCCAATGCGGATTGCTGCGTATTAACGACTGCAAACGCAGCCGGGACTAACGGCTTACGTTGCCTTCCGAAGCATGGAGGAGTTCGAGATATAATTTTTAGTCACTCATCTCTTTGCAATTAATAAATAATTCTATGCAAAAGTGAATGGGCAAAAATGTATGGAACTTGGTCTATGTTACATCAAGCGGCAGTCTCAGGACTAAGCATTTTTAAAAAGGCATTATTATGCAGAACTATAAAAAACGATTGTGTGGATATGTCGCAGGCGGATGGTTGAATCCGCCGGATGGTTAAGTATGGCAGCATGTACCCCTCGGAAGTCCTGTAGAATACGTGATAGGTTAGAAATTTAAGGCGATCGCAAAGCGTTTTTAACCGACTTCTAAATCAAAAAGGAGGAGGTTCTCTGTTCGTCTGTATGTATGTTTTTTTTTTTTTTTTTTTTTTTGTATGTCCACCGATTACTCGAAGACGGCTGATCCGATTGAAATGGTTCAAACGTTATTACATCAGGTTGGTTTCCAAGTTGGTCCCATTTTTTGAAATTTTGAAACCGGTTCAGTAGTTTTCAGGATATCTTGAAAATACTGTCGTTTTCGTTACCACTTTATGTAAATTTAATACGTATCTTTAGGCATAACTCCTTTGTTTATAAACTGATTTAGATGATTCTTGTTTTGTTAAAAAGGGGATACCTCAAGGTATTTTAACCGACTTCGAAAAAGGAGGTTTTCAGTTTGATCACATACCTATTTACCAGAAAACACGTAAATTCCCTGCACGATGCACTAAAAAGAGTGAAATAAAAATTATTTTTATAAAAAAATTAAACCGCCTTCAAAAAAACCACATCAAAAAAGTAAGAAATAATTCCTCACCAAATAAATAACGTAAGTACTTTGAAGTCGGGCGGGTTTTAACAAAAACAACAAAAAATTTTACTTACATGTTTCACGCCCGACTTCAAAGTACTTACGTTATTTATTTGGTGAGGAATTATTTCTTACTTTTTTGATGTGGTTTTTTTGAAGGCGGTTTATCGTGGTTATTTTTTTTGTGCTCCGTCATCTTATGGGAAGATAAAATAGCTTACGGAAAAAATGATCAGCCTAGGCGTTTAATTGAATAGCGGATTCAACCATTTGGCTGCGACAGATACACCGGTTAGTTAAGGAAATATAGAATAGTTTTTATATAGGTACTTAATGAGTTTTAAAATGCACTTGTATCACAAAAACTAATGATGTTGACTGTGAATAACTACAGTTTTAGTTGAAATGACAAACATGTTGTTCATTGGCCTATTTCGAAATAATAAATCCTTACATTTAGCTTCATCATCATCATGTCAGCCGAACGACGCCCACTGCCGGGCATAGGCCTCCCCCAAGGATCTCCACAATTAAATAACATTTAAGCTTATTACTATAAAAATAATAGGTTCACACTTTATGAAATATATATCACGGTTTATTTATAATTCTAACCATGACTCGAGTTGGCTGCCATATAAACAGTTATTATACACAATCGCCACCACACTTAAAAAACAAGTGACGACTATGTATGAAAACTAGATGTAGACCCACCAGTGGGGCAAAACGGTGGGGCCACGGTTAATACGTGGAGGAAAGTGCTCGGTGGCGGCGCTTTTTAGAGGCCCGTGTGTTGATACGCTATGAGTCTTTGATATTCTATGGGTATTTGAGGCTGCCGCTCACTTTTTTGTTTTTGATTATTTAATACCCAATACTTTTAATAATATGCCTATTCTCTTTTATAAATGGTCGTGACTGACCATGGCGAGGAATCCCGACCGAAACAGGCACGCTAAGGGCGTTTGTGCACTACCACTGAATTTTACCGATCCGGAAAAAATCGGATGCTTGTATTTTAATAATTAATCATTTATATTAGTAATTAATTAAATACAAGCATCCGTTTTTTTCCGGATCGGTAAAATTCAGTGGTAGTGCACAAACGCCCTATCGCTTGCTCGGCCGCGCTCTATACACTTCGCGCGGACCCTGCGGCAGCCGGCAGTGAACTGTGAACGCGCGAGCGCCCCGCGAATCGAAAATCACTTAAAATTCAATTAAAAATTAAATACAAAAAAAAAAAAAATAAGACGGCCGGAATCCTTCGGCTATTCAAAGACAATTATTTTCATATGTTTTTCATAAACTAAAACCAAGTATACTGCAAGTAATATGATATTTGAATTATTATTAGACGGATGTTTGGGATTTTATTTGACACAGTAAAATATCACCAATCGAAAAAAAAAACGGCCGAAAGCACTAGATAACTGTAAAATAACATATATTTTTTCTAAATTTTAAGTACTTGTGATTTGCGAGTAATCCATAATTTAAAATACCCTATTTTGGGGAATCGGCGCCTTAACTTCAACGATCGCAGGCCGAGTGCGCTAACTACTGCGCCGCGGGTAACACTCCGTATGTATACGTTTATGGGAACTTGTACAGACCTATTCATCTTCAAAATTAATGATCATAATTACGTTTGTTATTCACAACTAGGGATTGCAATCCGGATTCTTCTTAACAGAAGTACTGAAAGCATTTATCTAGGAGACAATGGTGAAACTACAAACCTTCTTACATAGCAATGCGGCTGTACACGTTGGCCCAACCATTGACCAATACATCGTACATTGACACTTTTGAACGAACAAGTTAAAAAAGGTTCTTTCAAAAGTGTCAATGTACGATGTACAGCGCCGGCAGCAGAATCGCTTAATTTATTCCCGTAGCCTTCCTACTCATGATAAGTTTAATTTGTTCTTTCAAGCAATAATAAAATAGATAATAGGGATTTTGGATAAAAGGGGGATATGTCTAGATTAAATACAAAACAAAAATACTTTCTAATTAAGTTTCAATTAGTTTTCTAGAATGTCTTGATCTGTTCTTTAATTAGTAAAGCTAGCCGCAAGCCAGTCTAATGACATATTAATAGTTTTGTAGACAGTAGTGGCGACTGCTACTTTTTTGGTCGGTTTTATTACGATCTTGTAATCGAATGTACACGTTTTATCTAATTCTAGTTTGTGTTTTTCTTAAACTATTTGTTTGTCCGTCGAACTAGAACGTAGGTATAATACAAAACACTTTTTATTTACTAAAAAACCTGCCTTGACATGGTTGTGGAGTTGTTTTTGTCGGCCATCCTTTATTTATTGTGAGAGCATCTGTGGATCAGGTTATTGTCGCCTCGGATGCTGGTGTATCAAGTCGGACGAAGGATACACTTGTAAGTGTTAAATTGTTATTTAATTCAACTCCACATCATTCCTTAGTTTTGATCTAAAGTAGCATTGACATAGTTTTAGTTTATATAATTAGCTTTTGCCTGCGGCTTCGCCTGCGTGCGATGCGGAGAACGCATATAGGTATTCGTTTCATCCTCTAGGTAAAATTTTACTAAATCCTTTCTTAGCGGTCGTTTACGTCATAATACGTATCTGCGTGCCGAATTTCGGCTGGATCCGTTCAGTAGTTTGAGCTGTGCGTTGATAGATCAGTCAGTCACCTTTTGTTTTTATATATGTAAAGAAGATATTGCCTTTGATAAAGTTATTTAAATAATAATGAACACATAGGACATTCTATTTGTTGAATTATCCTGTGGCTAGGTATTGCTCATCACCGAGGTTATCATGGTCACCTACGTGGACAATTTCACTGCTTTCTTAAACGGTTTGTGGCATTTTGGAATGCTGAAAATACCATAAGCCTTTACTGCAGCATGCAGAAAGCACTTTCGTGGCATAAAACACTTTTGTCGTGAAAGTGTTATCCACGAAATTGACAATTAAAATCTTGTTAACAAGAACTTACTTTGCTGTGCCCAACCACTCTGTTGTAAAATAACATGGAATTTATTGCGTTTCTGAGAACTAGTTATGTAAGAGCTGTGCTATGTATTGATTTTGGGCCTTTGCTTTCAACAATACTGCCATATACGTCGACATCGTCTCTCGCATATGTCGTCGTATCTTGCAAGGGTATTGTGCTAGTGAAGAATGAAAATTACAACCGTTATTAGTTCTTACTCTATAATACAGTTGATAATGAAGATCATCGGCGAGATGGCCCTGTTGGGGGCCATAGCCTCCGTGTTCATCGTAGCGGCCCAAGGCAGAGCAGCTGAGAGGCAGGCCGAAGAGGAGGCGGGGAGGAAGTACATGAGGAAGCTGGACGAAATGACGTCGAACGCGAAGAACAGGAAAACTATCGCTTCGTGGAACTATGAGACCAACCTCACGTCTTACAACCAGGAGCAGATGGTAAATAATGTTGCTTGTATTGTCTGATTTAGATGGCAATCAAAAAATAATACGTACTAAAATAAAAATAACAACTAGTTAGTTCCCAAGTCTGTACTTCACAAGTATCCGATCAGGGGTAATTAAGGACTACTTAGTTGTTTTCAATTTTCTAATATTATTTCTGCCGGGAGTGTGCCTATTTATATCAGGTCTAACTAGTTTGGCCTAGTCTTAAATGGTTTATCCTATCGGTCTTAGGACAAAATAGTCTAGGCTTTACCGGTTGATCCTATTGCGTTTAGAAGTAACTGGTTTAGCCTATGCAAAACTAGGTTGTCCTAAAATGGGGTTGTCCTAAAACGGGTTTGGCCGGTAACATTTACATCTTCTTTTACTTAGCCCAGTACTACCAGTTCAATTTAGGGTCCGTGAAAAACATCCAATTTCTTCACTTTGACACCCGCTGTTTCTTAGTTAACTAATTAACTGAAGTTTAGTTTCATCTTTACTTTACATATGAGTATCAATATACATATACCTAGCTTGTTTCATTCAATTCCAGTTACAAATTGCGTTGGAAGTAGCAGAAGAAGAGAAGGAATCATGGAAAGAGACGATGAGTTACCTCTGGCACGAGTTCGAAGACGAGGACCTGAAGAGGATGTTCCGCAAGTATTCGGAGCTTGGAACCTCTGCCCTGCCCGAGGACCTGAACCAACGGCTCATCCAGGCAGTTAATAACATGCAGACCAACTATGCGAAGGCTACCATCTGCGACTACAAGGATCGGACTAAATGTGACCTGCATGTTGAACCTGGTAAGTAATAGGAAAATAAATAAATATCGTTAGAATTGACTAAGGCAACACAAGGAGGAGCCCGTGGCGCAGTGGATAGCGCGCTTGGCCTGCGATCGTTGAGGTTAAGCAACGTTTGCAATGGTCGGTCACGGGATGGGTGACCAAAAACTTTTCATCTCGAGCTCCTCCGTGCTTCGGAAGGCACGTTAAGCCGTTGGTCCCGGCTGCACTTGCAGTCGTTAATACCCACCAATCCGCACTGAGCCCGCGTGGTGGGTCATGGCTCATTCTCCTTATTCATCCATAAGGAAGGCCAGTGCCCCAGCAGTGGGGACATTAAATGGCTGATGATGATGAAGGCAACACAATGTTAAGAAGACAGGCTATAGTTTCTTCTCAAATCTTGGCAAATGTGATTGCCATCCCGGTAGCTAAAACTGATGGCTGAGGATAACCCCTCTATTTGGAGGAATCTTGTACTTTAAATCAGTGTTTTGTTTTGAAAATGGTTCTAACAACAATATCTGGAAGTCATGGGTATCCTTTTTTACTAAATTAAAGTACTAAATTTTACAATGTATTTCCTATTTCAGAGGTGACGGATATATTTGCAAACAGTGAAGATCCTGAAGAGCTAAAGTACACGTGGATCGAATGGCACAAAGCTGCCGGTGCTCCATCCAGGGGCAACTTCACGGAGTATGTCCAGATGGACAATGAAGCTGCTAAACTAAACGGTTAGTCCAAAACACTTAAAGTCATAAGTTCAATCACGTTTAAAATTAACGTTATCTGCATGTCCACCTTATAAGCAATGATTAATTTATAACTTATATTTTGTGTGCTTACGGAAAAGGCAATCTTACAACCTACAAAAATAAGACACTACAAAAAGTTACAACACTTGAACTAAAATATTGCAACTGGGATAGTATATAATAGAGCTGGCTTCTGAGAAGTTTACTTAAATTCAGAAGCCAGGGTTTTTGTTAATTTGTTATCTGGTAACTGTTGCAACAAAGATTTTTTCATTTCATTTTCATTTTCATAAATAAACGAAAGTTTTGGCATAAACGCAATACGCATACGGATGAAATTTTATATGTATTTAGTGTCAAAATACGTCCAGATAATATTGATCAATCATTGTAGCATCAAGTAATGGAACTATATTATACTATGAATATTACATTGTGCATTAGTATAACTATACTATGAACATTACATTTCCAGGTTACGACACTATGGCAGAATATTGGTTAAGTGAATACGAGATGAAGACCGAAGACGAGTTCGCCACCTTGTGGAGTCAGGTCAAGCCCCTGTACCAGGAGATCCACGCCTACGTGCGAGGAAAGCTGAGGCAGAAGTATGGAGACAGTGTGGTGTCCGCTAAAGGACCAATTCCAGCGCATTTGCTAGGTAGGTTTCTACCTATCATTGGATACTGGTATAAACAGTTGTGTATAATCTTTGTAAATCGTCCCAAGTTCTTTGGAAGATGTGACTTGTTGTTGACTAGAGTTCCAAAGATTTATTTCAGTTATTTTACTTGCTACAATTTTAACAATACAGTTAATATTGCGTTAGTGCTGTTGCATATTTCAGATGTTTTTTGACATTCCGTCTCTAATTATTTAGACAGATTATTAGACACTACTCTGAAATGGTTGTTCAGATTTTTTTTTTATTTACAGGTAACATTTGGGCACAGTCCTGGGGCAACATTGAAAAGTTCACCAAGCCATACCCCGAGAAAAAAGATCTTGATATTACTGCTGCTTTGATTGCACAGGTATAATTATTTAGGTTTCTGTTTACTGTTTGTTTTAAGAGGAACAGATTGTACCTACTGAAGATTGAAATGCTTACATACTATTTTAAAATTGTTTTCAGAACTACACACCTCTGAAAATGTTCCAAACAGCTGATGAGTTCTTCAAGTCCCTCACTCTTAGTGGCGTACCTGACTTGTTTTGGGATAAATCCATCTTGGAAAAGCCTAATGATGGGAGAGACATGGTGTGCCATGCTTCAGCTTGGGACTTCTTCGATGGTGAAGACTTTAGGTAAGGAAGCAATTCCTGCACTGAAACATTCCTCTAACAATTACGTATTAAAAATTAAAAAAAATACATAATCGACACTTTATTGTAAACCACAACCAAAATTATTGTAATTTTTAAGAATTAAACTTTAGAATAAAAACTCTTCTTATAGGATCAGGCAATGCTCTACAATTACAAAAGAGTTCTTCACGACCACCCATCATGAGATGGGCCATATCCAATACTACCTTCAGTACAAAGACCAGCCCGTGATCTACCGAGAGGGAGCGAACGCTGGTAACTATTGCTGTATTCTTCTAGGATCCGGCAGTGCACCACTGTCACCGCCGCGTTCTTCAAGACTACGCACCATGAAACGGGTCACATCCAGTATTACTTGCAGTATAAGGATCAACCAGTCGTTTATAGGGAAGGAGCTAATCCTGGTAATTTAATATTAATTTGTTCTGTTATGCAGTATACTGGTCTGGTCATACGCAGCAATATTCACACTTTGTTTAACCAGAAAGTTACATTTACACTACATCTTTTGTTAATTTTAATTAGTTTTAGGTTTTAAATTTTCATATAAATCATTTGGTGAGTCAACTACTCTTAATATGTCTGAGAAAATATTTGTTGTCGTTCGATGTAGCCATTGATATTGTAGGTACATACATTATCATTGTCTGTTTATAAATAAAGTTTTAAAGGTAGTTATGATTTCGTATTCTCATTTATTGTTATTTGTACAGGTTTCCATGAGGCTGTCGGAGATGTAATTGCTCTCTCTGTGTCATCTCCTAAACATTTGAGAGTGATGGGGCTTCTGGAAGAGGGTGCTGATGATGAACAGACTAACATTAATCAGCTTTATAAAATGGTAAATAACTAATGTTTTAGCTATGAATTCACCTTATGAATATGACTAGCAAAGTGTATTTAAAATAAAAATAAGATATAGTTAAATTGCTCACAAAATATAGAAAGGTAAACGTGATACGAGTATTGTTGAAGTCATTGAAGCTAGAAATTAAGGTAGTGTCAACCAACATGAAAGAAAAGAAAAAATCATGTTTAACTTCGACGTACTATTATACAGGGCGTCCCAAAACTATGCCACATGAAGGGAAAGTACCTTAAATACTGAAGATAAAAAAATTTGCTAAAAGGAAACTTCATTTTTATTTTAAAAAGAAAACGAACTGCTTTCAAAGAATTTCAAATAATAGCATGTCTGAACTGGGAATAGAACCCAAGAATGTGAAAATTTTCATTTTTAAAATTTTATCATACCGATCGAAAGGCTCAATTATAAGCATTTATTTATTTTGAGTAACATGGTATCTCAAATAAAAGGGAGATTACGAAATTTAACATATAAAGTTTTTGCAGCGTTATGGATAGCCTTTTCTGTGACTGTCGTGCTGAAAACAACTGACTTTAACATTTCAATGTATTACTTATAAAAATGAGTGAAGATTGGAGCAATATTAAACCTAATTTCTCTTTCAAAGTGTGTGATAAAGTTATACATATTGTGATAAGTAACACCATCTAGATTGATTCAAAAGGTTTGAATAATTTGGTGCGAGTTCGATTCTCGGTTTGGACAGGCGATTATTTAAAAATATTTGAATGCAGTTCGTATTGTTATTTAAATAAAAAGTCTTTTTTCTATAAAATTTTCAATCTACAGTATTTGGTGTGGTCTATGCGCCACCATGTGGCATACATAGTCATGCGACGCCCTGAGTGCGCCCTGAGGGCGTCCCACGACTATGCCATATGGTGGAATAGACTGCACCAAATTATGTAGATTTAAATCAATCGAGGTGGTGTTATTTATCATATTATGTATAACTTTATCACACACTTATTATACGGAAATAAGGTATAATATTGCTCCAATCTTCACTCGTTAGTTAGTAATACATTGAAATGTTAAAGTCACTTGTGTTGAGCACGACAGTCACAAGAAATACTATCCATAACGCTGCAAAAACTTGTTATTCAACATTAAATGTAAAATTTCGTAGTCTCTCTTTTATTTAAGATGCCATGTTACTCAGAATAAATAAATGCTTATAATTGAGCCTTTCGATCGGTATGATAAAATAAAAAAAATAAAAAATATTCAGCGTTTTTGATTCCCAGTTCAGTCAGACATGCGATTATTTGAAATTCTTTGAATGCAGTTCGTTTTCTTTTTAAAATAAAAATGAAGTTTCCTTTCAGCACATTTTTATACCTTCAGTATTTAGGGTACTTTCCCTTCATGAGGCATAGTTTTGGGACGCCCTGTATATTCTGTGCGTCGACGAGTATTTTGTACCTGTTTTCAAGGTGTCACCTGCCTTGAGGTTCTGGGTTCAAATCCTTGTAGCTTTGTACCTGAGTTGTCATCATCATTTTTTTTAGGGTCTAGACAAGATTGTGTTCCTACCATTCGGGTACCTTCTGGATCTCTTCCGCTACAGCGTATTCCGCGGCATCACCAGCCCTGAAGACTACAACTGCCACTTCTGGCAACTCAGAGAGTCTCTGCAGGGAGTGGAACCCCCCGCGCCGAGGTCTGAGGAAGACTTCGACCCTGCTGCCAAGTACCATATTTCTGCTGACGTTGAGTATATGAGGTGTGTATAGTAATTTTGCCCTATCACACGATTATAAGGATAAAAGTATAGCATATAAACTATAATCTATTTATTACATGTGACTACAATCGTTTTGGATATCACTGTAATCTTCTATTTGTCACTCAAACTAAGATGAATCAATCTAAGCGTATCTTTTATCATGGCTTAAATGATTTTTATTATTTTTGTTGATAAGTGCAGCTAAGGAGTGATAAGACTTCTGGTACAATTCACCATAGAAATAGCAGTTTTTTTTCTAAAAGTTAGCATCCATCTTTTACTTTTAATTTGAACGTTACGTTTTGGTACTTTCTTGTGTTTTGAGCTAGAGCAATGGTTTTTGTGTTAATCTTAGATCATAGAACGTCTTTATGCAATTTTTACTAATTTCTCAAATGTTTGTTTTATGTGTATGTAATAGTCCACTCAAATAATGAATGCTGTGCGCACCTGTAAGACCACCTAATTACCACCTAATTGCAGCCGGCACATACGTCTTTATTGTCGTTGTTTTGTATTCGAACAACAGCAATAAAGGCGTAAGTGCCGAGTGCCAAAAGGTCCCTTTTGATTTGGACGACCACATATTTATAACGAAACCATTATAACTATTGATAAGTAATTAAAAGTAATTTTGCTGTTGGTATACCTTAAAAATAAATATTAGATATTGTTAAAGCAAAATCTGAACTAAAAGTGCTATTTCAAAGCAATACAAGATCTCATTCTCATTTCCAAGTTTGAATTTGAATGTTACAGATACTATGTGTCCTACATAGTCCAGTTCCAATTCCACCGAGCACTGTGCCAGCTGGCTGACCAGTATACCTCCGGGGATGTCGAGAAGACTTTGTTCAACTGCGATATCTACAGGAGTGAAACGGCAGGAAAAGCGTTAGGGTGAGTTAATTAACCACCTTGTTTTGTAAGAACTGTTAAAAATAACTTTAAGTATCTATTCGAATTGATCGTAAAGTAATTAAAACATATATTTCACTGCAATTCCACAGTCAGGAAAGGACATATCGACACGATATCTTGTGAAGAGGTTTCAGAAAACCAGTGTGAGAATTTGAAACGGGTTGATTTTTTCTAAAATACTTCATTTTCAATAAAAAGTAGCATATTATGCTACTTTTAATTAAAAAAAAACACATTGTCCTGCGGGATAACGTCGTGTAGTCCACGCTGGCTGATAATAAAAATTACAACTGATATTAAAACTCTGCATATTTTCCAGTAACATGCTGAAACTGGGATCCTCCAAACCCTGGCCGGAAGCTATGGAGATGCTGACCGACCAACGCGTCATGGACGCGAGCGGCGTTCTGGAGTACTTCCAACCTTTGTACGATTGGCTTAAGACTGAAAATGAGCGCACCGGAGAGTTCATCGGTTGGGAGGCTAGCACTGTCCGTAAGTAACCTAAGCTTAGAAAAATGGAAAATAAAGTATTTAGAAAAAATCGACCCGTCTCACAACCAGCTCCGATGGGACTCGAACCCACGACCTTTCGCTATCCGGGCGACTGCTCTAACCACTGAGCTACGGACTCGTTCGTCGTCGAACGGAGCGTCGGAGCTGGTTGTGAGACGGGTCGATTTTTTCTAAATACTTTATTTTCCATTTTTCTATGATAAAAATTGCATTGTGAATGCAAAAAAGTAAAAATTTAAATAACTAACCTAAGCTTTTTAAGGACTGCCTACACATATCAGCGCCCCGATCGCGGTAATCTTGTGACGCGTTAGTCAGGTGTACGTACGTGCAGTTGACGTTTACGCGAAGTGCAAACTAAACGCAAGCAAACGTTGGTATCGCCGTAAATTAAAACTACGCGTGATCGTTACGTTCACTGTGCGGGTTTTTCTAGCGGCTGTGATACAGTGATAAATAAATTCTTAATTAATAAATAATAACATCAAAAAATTTGCGCGAAACCGTTTTTGATACGCGTGGCGTTTAGGTATGCGTGACGTGTGCGTCGTAATGTCATTACGGCAATAAGAAGTCAAACGTCATGACGCAAACGTGAACAAGACGCGTTGCATAGAATTACGGCGATCGACCCGCAGGCGCAGGGCCATGAGCCGTCAGGAGGGTATCCGCCAATCACCGTGTGCGGGCACTGAAGCTCCACCGCTAGTGATTGGCGGATAGCCTGCTGACGGATCACGGCCCGGGCACGGCCCTGATATGTGTAGGCAGTCCTTTACAAGCTTTTATTTAACTTGCAGTGTATGCCGTTCAGGTCAAATCTTGCAAGCTAAAGGACATTATTAATTTTGGTATATTATTCCTATCCTCATTAACCACGGGTATTGAAATGTAAATAGAAAGAGCATATTTTAAACCTTAATAAAATAATATGAATTATTTTATTTATCCCTTCAAATTTTTATATGGATTAAAGAGTCTTTCAATATCACCAAGGTATCTTTGACAGCCGATGGCGGCCATGTTGAGCAGATCTATAGCAGGGGGGTGTCACTCCGCAGTTTAGGTACGTTCCGACGGCGCGCCTGCCGGGCAGGCGTATGGCATAGAAATTAGGTCCGCAAAAGAGCTAGAATCTAAGCGATAGAAAGAGATGCAACGACAACGAGTGGCCGTTCGTGATTTGCTGCGCCGTACAAGCTGAATTCTACTTTATTGCGTTATAGTTAGAGTTGCTATTTATTTAAATGACTTAGCGGAGTGAACTATCTGTTACATAGTAACTATTTTAGTAATCTGTGTCTATAGGCGCGAGTTTTTGACAGATCAATTAATAGTAGTTTTAAGTGACTGTCGCATAATGAGGGGTATTAAAACACGAGTGGGAGTTTAAAAAACGAGCCTTGGCGAGTTTTTTAATAGTATTCCACGTGTTTTTAATACCATACTCATACCGAGTTTGGCAAACTCCATACGACAGGCGACCTGACTCTTTAAAGGAGCCCACAGACGGTCAGGTCGCCTGTCGGTCAAGACCGGGGGGGCTACCTCGTAACTTTATGGGTATGAACTTCATACGTTTTTGGGTACTTTAAGCAAATTTTTTACAGAAAATAGCCGCTATCAGTTCCTAGTTTTGTGATGTCGGGTATTACGATAACTAGCTAGCAACGTTTAACAGAACAAAGTAGCAAAAATCTATCAAAATAAGGAATTCAAATGACAGTTGAAGCCCATTCCCATATTCATATTTCTTAGCCGGTAGCCCCCCAGGGGGGCTACCGCGTAACTTTATGGGTATGAACTTCATACGTTTTTGGGAACTTTAAGACAATTTTATAAAGAAAATAGCCGCTATCAGTTTCTTGTTTTGTGACGTCGGGTATAACGATAACTAGCTAGCAACGTTCAACAGAAAAAAGCAGCAAAAATCTATCAAAATAAGGAATTCAAATGACAGTTGTAGCTCATACCCATATCCATATTTTTTACCCGGTAGCCCCCCAGATCGGCCGTCTGACGTACGATACAAGACCTCCATCGACCACACACTAGACCGGTCATTGCCTGTCGGCAATAATCGAACACTGACTTTGAGGCCACACACTAGCAGTTGATAGCCGTCAGTTTTAGTACTAATCGGTAGTTTCTGTCCGGCCGATAAGTGTCAACATTGGCCCCGACCCCCAGCGGCCACAAACTATACCTGCGCACTAGCCGTCAGTTCTAAACCTTTTAAGCCCCCAGTACAGGATGGCCGATCATGTTGGCCGACCGTGATGGGCCATCATAGCGGCAAACTGACAGGCCGTTGCCGACAGGCGAACTGACCATCTGTGGGGCGCTTAACAGACGAACAGATTGACAGATAGTGCGTTCCGTATCACGCTTCTTTGTATTTGTCGCCAGATTTTATATTTTTAAGAAAAGTCTCGCGTTTAGTAACAAAAATCAAGATTTATTTTACATAGGCACAATATTAATTTAAATAGAATGTATTTCAAATCATTGTTTATTGTCAAATTGTTTTGTGCTGTATCTGACAATAATGTACGTATTAAAATTAGCGAAACGGAACGTCAAAAATAGTGTTGTCAAGAGCTCTAAGTGTTGCAATCTAACGATTTTAAAATCCAGCTAACCAATAATTATAAAATAAAATAATTAATGTGAAGGGATAAATAGAATAACTGATTTCATTTTAACGAAGTTTTTTTTTTCTCTTTCAATTGATATATCACATATGTATGGTTAAAGGTAATTTTAATAATATACCACGCTTCATAGTATTTCAATTATTTCCTTTGACCAACTTCCCAGTGTCCGTAAAACTTTGTAACAGGTTTGGTTTGGATGACAATTGACAATACAATATTAAAGTACAATCAATAAAGAAGATTGTTATAAAACAAGTCTTTACAAAAAACTTATTACAGATCAAGTTGTTATTGTATACCTATACAGGATGTTAGGGGCACCGTTGCAAAAACTTTAACTATGGCTTCAGACCATCATGCTGAACAACGTACAGCAAGAATTTTTTGTCGGAGATGAAAAAGAAAATTCGACTTTTCATACAAATTTTGCAACTAATCGGGACATTTTGTATGGAGAGTCGAAATATTTTTTTCATTTCCGACAAAAAATCTTGCTGTGCGTAGTTCAGCATGATGACCTGAAGTCATGGTTAAAGTTTTTGCAACGGTGCTCCTAACAACCTGTATGTGTGACAGTATTTAGCTACAAACTACGAATTATGATTTATAAACGAAGGTTTTTGTAATAATAGATAACTTCGTTGATATTTATTTGTACCCCGTTACCCCGTACTAAAAATGATCTAGCTCTAGAATTGAGATATTTCAGAATCTGATTTTTGTATTGGACAATGCCTAATGAGTCCTTTTTATCGTGACCGAGTATTAAGTAAGTGCCGCTAAGTCCATTCAATGTTCAGCATTCATCGTCATTCTCCCATTTATTTGCAGTCAGCGCAGCATGTTTTTTTCACTTCTCCAGTGACCCGTGTTTTGCACATAATAATCATTCTTCACCATCCACCCCCCTTTCATTGGGCCTTCCTTTCCCCATATACCCATCACAAAACATTCATCCTACCTCATCACATGAGTATGGCTGCCTTAACGGCAAGTAAGATATGACATAGGTACACTCAGGGATAAATTCGGTATACCACTTCTTACTTCTTTTAGTGTGGCTGGTGTCTCGCCATTAACGCGCAGACCCTTTTACTATTTGATTAGGTATTAAACTAGGGCACTACAATACATTAACAATTAGGGATAGGGACTGGAAGTGAACGGTATGACGCTAGTAACACGAAAAGAAGTAAAGAAGTGTCTCACCAAATGTGTCCCTGACTGTTCATTTGCCCTTTCAAACTACAAATGTTTGGTATAGAAATATAGGTAATTAAATTTGTTTCTTTGATTTCAATTTTTATGTCGTCATTCTTTTTACAGAATACTGCACACCAGAACAACGCATGGCTATGGACCAGGTCGGGTTCAGCGAGAAGTTGAAGAAATACGTCGGACCTTAGACTCGGAACAGGCGAATATTTATAAAATAAAAATAATAATATTATTAAATATTTTACAAGTTACTTGTTAATTTTCATTTTTGTTATTTCATAGTTGGAGGGCGTTGAATAGGTTGTTTGAAAAATGTTGGGATACGTAAATAGCACAAAATTTGTAAAAACATCATCACATTGAAAAATTGAAAATGAAGTATTTTAGAAACAATCGATCCGTCTCACATGGAGGAACGACTCCGTAGCTCAGTGGTTAGAGCAGTGTCGCCCGGACAGCGAAAGGTCGTGGGTTCGAGTCCCATCGGAGCTGGTTGTGAGACGGGTCGATTTTTTCTAAATATTTCATTTAAAATTTTTCAATAATAAAAATTGCATTGTGAATGCTAAAAAAAAGGAAAAATTTAATTAAACCATCACACACCTACCTTGTTTTGATTTAATTTTAAAAAGCTAAAACACTTGTGTTATACAAATAAGAAACCGATCCCTAACATCGCTAAGGCTAAAGGTCACAGCACATTTCATAAACTCGGAAAGGGATCGACACCGTATGGGCGTTTGTGCACTACACTGAATTTTACCGATCCGGAATACTTGTATTTTAATAATTAATTATTATAAATAATAGAATTTATTTATTTCGTGTGGTTTAGGGTTCGAAACATTGAAACTACGTGAAATAAATAAATGATTAAATTATTAAAATACAAGCATCCGTTTTTTCCGGATCGGTAAAATTCAGTGTAGTGCACAAACGCCCTATCGCCTTTCGCCTCGCCGTCAACCAGGCGTCAACCTAACCATAGTATATACCTAACGCAAGCACGTAACCAAACCGGATCAGCGTCGGTACGTACGTCGGCTCGGCTACGGCTAGGCAAGACGCCGCGCTTACGGCTCGCCTACGACTAGGCGACGCCGCGCTTACGGCTCGCCGCACAGTGGTTCCATATAAAAAAAATTAGAGAAAAAAAAAGATAAAAAAAATAAAAAAAAGGTGAAAAAAAAGTTATAAAAAAAATATGTAACGTTCATTTTCATTTTCAGACCACTGTGCGTAGAGCCGTAAGCTCGGGTACGGAGAGGACGAGGACGACTAGCGGTAAGAGCGGGGATAGCAACTTGAGCGACCCGCAAAGCGGTTCGTGAGCTGGTCCCGAGGCGAGGCGATTACGTTACGATTCCAATTAGTGTGCTTTGCAGTAGGAGGTTTCCTACAAAGAATACTGAACCGCTCGAGTTGATACGGTGTCGATCCCTTTCCGAGTTGATGTAATGTGCTGTGACCTTAAGTTCGGAATGCCAGTCAGGTCATGTGATCTCCGCCTAAATCGATACAAGCTTGTAACTCAACGTTCGGTTTCCTAGTTTGATCCTGCTGAAATCAAACCCGGAAACTCACCAAAGGCGACACCATGAACCAATAACCACTCGACCACAAAGATCGTCGTTATCTTGCAATAAAAATGACAATTCACAAACAATCAACAAAACAAAACAAAACAATAATATTGAGCAACACCTGTCTCAAGAGGATATCGGCAACAGTGTTAAATGTAAACAAAGCCACATTTTAAGCCTAGATTTCTTAAAGCCAGTGACGCATTTCTAGTCTGAATGGCAGGAAGTCTCACAATAGCCCGTGTAATGGCAACCCTGACCTGGCGAATGGAACTATTGAAAAACTGTTACTTACGTGACTAAATAATAATCATTTTTATTGCAAAAAATATCCTAAAGAATACAAAATATTACGAATAGAATTTTAAAAAAAATAAGGCTTCATAAAATTAAGTACTCATTTACAAGTCTATTTTTAAATAAATTAGATACAAGTGAAATTAGTTAGAGATCCTTTGCGGTTGGCCTAAACCTATTGGACTCAAGATAGTAAAAGAAATAGTTTAGTGGGTGCCACGAATCCCTTAGGGGTCCGTAGCATGTGAACTAGATAGTGTCATGTAGTACACGCGGGAAAAACTGCGTGCGAAAGGCTAGTATTCATATAATGTGAATATAAATAATGTAGTATGAATATTAGACTGTGGTAAAACTATAAGCCAGGCTTACGAAGGAGAGGAAGGAGCGATGTCACACGTGGAACATTACAGTAGGCTTGCACTTGTCTCGAGACAAGAATATCATCATTCTTGTCTCGATGAAAAAATATTGACGTAATTCAAACTTTTTACATTTTGATTTACGAAAAATAAAACTATATATATAAATAACTATAAAGCTATATATATAAATCACATAACTCGTGAATACAACAAGAAGTGTAAGATCTTTTAAAACCTGTTCACGCATAAAATATTGGTAAAATGGGTATCTACATAACCCATTCATTAAAAACACAAATTTTCAAAATGGTTTCCAAATAGTTTTACTGGGCAATTATTTAAAAAACCCTCACCTCTGACGCGGTCGCTTTGTCCATTCAAAAAGTATATCATTTATTTTGACCAAGAACTTGCCTTGAATTTTTTACTACAGTGAAGTGAACATAAAAGATTTGTCATAACATTAATAAGCGCCTTCAGGCGGTCGCGGAATTGTTATCGTATTCTAATTTTCGACAAAATTATACGTTGTCAAACACAATAATGATTTCGACCATATTCTAAGGTAACATCACGATAAATTCTTTAGTGAGTTCCTTACTTGACGAATAAAAAATGGGTTTATTACACCAAAATGTAATTATTTCCATTTTGTATTGTATGTTCTGGCTTTTTATAATAAAATATAAAAATGTATCCATTATTCTTTAAAAGTCATAAGAGTTTTTCTATATTTATTCAGTTGAGTTAATTTTTTTTAAGACCAGTAAAATGATTCAGTTTGTATATTGTGACTGAAAAAAATTGCAGCAGAATGCTATCTTACTACTTAACATGGATTTCCTCAGAAGGGTTTTTTTAAATTAAAGTTGAGCATATTATATTTTGACATAAGGCGGAATAAATACAATGGTCAAGATGTTTAGCCTTCTTATGTCAATCAGTTTAGTTTAAAGCAGTCTCGTTTTATTTAAATGGGTTCAGTTCAAATATTGTAGAACAAATTAATGCAATAGAGCTGTTTAACTACCTATTACAAAAGTATACGAAGTTAATATTATCCCCTCCTATAAAAATTGTATTCGAGTTGTTCAGAAACAATTGCATGAAATATCTACTGAATTAAAATATATGTACCTAAAATGTATGAGTTGTATTACCTGCTTCATATTGAATAGTAAGGTAATAGCAAAAACTACCGCTTAACCCTAAAATACCTGCCACACGCAACTCAGGGTGGACATATTCCGTTTGACATCTAAACAATATCTGTCTGACGCCATCTTTGTTTCGTACATAGCTTGTCGTTTGTTTTTGTGCTCCATTTTTCGGCCCATTTGCGCGGCCTCGCGATGACTTATGGTGAGGTGACTTTGAAGACTGATGGTGGCTTTAAACCATGAAGTTTCCGTCAAGTAAAGTCAAAGTGAAAAATTGCAAGTTGAGTATCATAGATGTAGGATGTAGGTACCTATATGCGGTTTCTAGTTATCAGACTAACATCGATTAACTAGATTTAAAATTAAAGACAGCGAGAACTACTTAAGTATTAATAAGAATAAGTTTAAGATTTAAAAGTTATCTTTGCAATGAATAAGATAATAAATCTTATGAATAGTGTCGATGTCGATACCTGGGCATGGAAACATTAATTAAAATTAACGTCATA
The DNA here is from genome assembly GCA_949710035.1 of Crambus lathoniellus. Classification (NCBI taxonomy): domain Eukaryota; kingdom Metazoa; phylum Arthropoda; class Insecta; order Lepidoptera; family Crambidae; genus Crambus; species Crambus lathoniellus. The sequence goes on along the minus strand of OX453305.1, from coordinate 27,153,357 downwards.
ACTAAAAGCTTGACTGCAAGCAAGCGCTGAGTGAGACGCACCTTCATGATGAGTGGTACTGCGCTTTCGTTCAAACTATATTAAGTATTTCCTTCCTTTATAATAGTAAACTGGCTATCATTTGACCACTATCTTCTTTAGTAACACGATGTGGTCTAAGATGTTGCATTCTTGCCCAGGAAATGCCTGTTCACTCTCACCTTGAAGATACCAAGGTTGTAGTTATCGGGAACACTACAGAACAATATCCATCCTTCCACATATTTTAACTGTTTCAAAACTGTAAATGCGTTGTGGAATTAACACAGTTAGAACCCGACCTGAGGTTGGAACTAAGTGTAGGTCAAGGTTGAATAGCGAAAAGATTGTGATATTTTACTGTATTTTATGATATTTACAGAGATTTTGACTAACTAATATGGCAAAATGAAGCATGAAAAAACTCTTACCTAAAAACACAAAAAAAAAACACTAAGTATCCTATGTAATTATTTTGTAGAGTTCTCTTGTGTATCTCCGAAGTCCATGGTCCAATGTCAATGAAAATAACAAGGCTTCCCCTTTCTAACAAAATAAGAATCATCTAAATCAGTTTATAAACAAAGAAGTTAATCCTAAAGATACGTAATTATATCGTGCAGTGCTAACCTAATAAATTATAGTATTTTCAGGATTACTAGAAAACTACTAAACCGATTTCAAAATTTCAAAAATGGGATCTACTTGGATATCTACCTGATGTAATAACGTTTGAATCATTTCAATCAGTTCATCCGACTTTGAGTAATCGGTGGACGTACACAAAAAAAATACACATAGGTACAGACGAAAATAGTTCCTTCTCCTATTCGAAGTCGAATAAAAATATGTGGATTGTAAGTTGTAACTAAAAATACCAAGTGAGTATTTACTTGTTGGTTTGTTACTTTGTTGTATATTGAGATGCTAGCTTAGTACTTTTGTAGGTAAGGTTAAAAATAATTTGTAGATCAGATAAATGCAATCCTTATAAAATGACTCAGTAAAATTTGTTCTTGAACTGACATTGAAATTGTCTTAAATTTAAAGTTCTGTATTGTATTCAACATTGCTTATGTAAATAAATAGTAAAATAATAAGCTGGTCGCTGGTATCTTTAGAAGGCAATAAAAGCCTTAAGGGCCTTAGAACCTCAGACCTTAAGAATGACAACTTAATATACTAGTTTTCACATGAACTACCTAAATACAACTTTAAAGAATAGTAAAATGCTTCGCTACCTTAGCCTTGGTTAGATACCACATGCAGTCGTGCGCGAAATTATCATAGTAATTTCATTATTACACTGAATAGATAATTTCACACCAATTTTGTATTTGAAGCCTTCGCATAGGTATAACGCGATCGACTGAAGAAGAAAATTACATAATTTTAGGTTGGAATCTGAAAAGAAATGCTAAGAAACGAAAATACTTCTAAAGTTACTTGACTGGTAGGTATAAGGGTGTGTTTCAACTCAAAGTAATTAATAAATATTTTGTTTGCAAGAACGTTCATGCAAGTGTTTGTGTCTGTGAATCGATGTTATGGAGCATTTTGCGAGGATTTGTTGACAATTATTGTAATAGTACCTAACGTAAAAAACCAACTGTAGATGAATTAACCATAACAAACAACCTTAAGAACGTAAAAAAGAACTATGTTGGTGTTCTTTTGTATTTTACAAGTTTTTTATTAATTACAAGCCTTTTATTAACTTCCATGTTAGTTAGTTAGTTAGTGGGGGACAAATCTTGCAAGCTTAATTTGACACACTTCCCAGTGATCTATGGAGCTGAAATTTTGTATACAGGTTTGGTTTAGATGACAATACAATATTAAAGTACAATGTAACGCAAAAAAGCTTGTCATGAAAATGAAATTTTTACTAAAAACTTATTTAGGGTGACAACTTGCATAACACATACGTCATACCATACCATACCTACCTTAAGGTTGCAGTAAAGTTTTACCGTCATTACTTACTTGTTATTGTCTAGTTAGTATGCAGGGAGCGCTACTATAAGCCTGTACTTGAGTAAAAAGATATATTCAACATTTAAACACAAACATTTATACTTTGAACTTATAAGTCACAGTTATAAAGTTCAAAATAAGTTGGAGGAATTTAACATATTGTTGCAAATTAACGTGATGTCGTAGGTACTTGTAAGTTCTCACGCTAAACTGGGACAATAGGAAAATTGCGTACGGTGGCAATGTGGATTTTTATAGAGCTGTAAATCGCCGAAAACGTTTGAATAATAACTATTCAGTTGTTTTATTCTATACCAGGGCCCCAAGTCTGCTAATTTTAATTAAATAAGATTCTATTGATATTCAATTGAGACTCAATTACGATTCCATTACGATTAAAACAAATTGGGTATTCTGTAAAAACTTGTACGTCAGCTCAATAGAATCGCAATTGAATCATAATTGAATCGTAATGGAGTCTCAGTTGGATAGTTAATGGTGTTGCCTTCTAAAATCTACTAAGAGACTAAATTAATGAATGACCGATAGTTTTGATAAAAATAAACTTTTTTGTATCATTTAAGATAATCAAATAGAATCAAAATTGTCCGCGATGAAGGGCATTGTTAGTAAAACATGACACAATGATAATAAAACACTTTTATTCAAATACGGTGGCTGTAACCCAATTGTCATTGAGAGTACTGTCAAACAAATGTCAAATGAGACTAGAATATCGATTAACTCCACAATCGAGCTACGATTGTAATACGATTGAAGAGCAGACTAGCAAATATTCCGATGGCAGTTCAATGGCAGTTCAGTCGTATACCATTGGTCTTAAGTTAGTAGCAGAATACCAAAAATGTCAAAAACCGCTATTGAGATCCAATTAAGATTCAATTGAACCATTTGTGAATTAGCAGACTTGGGGCCCAGGGAGTAGTGTCCCTATACACCTTCTATACACAATGCCGGGAGCAATCGAGTGAAAGCCACGCCCTTTTCACTCGATTCTGTTAGAGGGACGGGTATAACGAAGTTTCCGAGTAGACCCTTGCAGGGCCAGCCCTGTAAATCAAGCGCAAAAATACACGAAAAAACTTTTTAGTGGTATTATTTTCAAACTTTTGTTACAAAGTATTTGTTACATAATCATATATTAAACTTTAGTATAACTATTATGAAAAACGAGATTTTTAACATGTTTAAATTGTCATCATATTTAATCATGGTGAAAATCTCGTTTTTTCATAGTAGTTATATTAATAAACATACATTCTTTTTATCCACTCAATGGTTCCTTGCCTCCCAGAGGCAAGAATTTTTACCCGCTCCAATGGTTCCTTGCCTCCTGGAGGCAAGCTGACAGCTAATTAAAATACTTTAATTAATTGTGTCAAATCACTCTCTGTTCCTATCCAACTTATACCAATCTTAATTTAGACACCTTATTTTAATCGTAGAACAAGAAATTGGTCCAATTTAATAAAAATTTGGCGGATTATATTCGATTGAAGTTCGCCGACTTGCTTGCCTCCAGGAGGCAAGGAACCATTGCGCGATTCAGGCAATGTTAGCTAAGTATGGAAAAATAAAATATAAAAATATAATTAAATATATTGTACTAAATATGTTGTAATACATTAATATATACTTGTAATGCCCTCAATACCCATAAAAAGTATATATTTAAAATTTATCTACTTACAAAAAAGAAGTCGACACGAAATCGATCCATACTTTTGTAGCCCGTAAGGGTGATTCTTTACTTACATTTTTATATCTTTAATTAAACAAATTTTTCTAAAAGAGAGTTATCTTTTTTTTTACTTTTATCTAATAACAACATTGTAAACTATTATTTAAACACAAATTGGTCTGTAATAATTGTTTTGTATTTATTGCATGTTTTAAAAAGAAATCGGTAAAATATTTCCTTTTCTGCAACTTCAACTCGCTGTTTCTAATTAAATCGTAATAAAAATCCATCTACAAGTTATACAATCTTATTGCAAATTTAACTAGCATTATAAATCAATAATTTGTTTTTATTTAATCCTTCTAGTTTTTGAGTAAAACTTAATTTAAAGCCGAGCGAGCGAAGCGGAGCGGAGCGGAGCTGTGCTGAGGAACCATTGCCCCGTAAGCATATTTAAGCGTGCGTAACCATTGAGTGGTTATGGGATATCGGATGCGTTTTTAACAAAAAGTAACAGTTTATTGTTTAAATGTATTTTATTTATATTGTTTACATTACAACGTTATTGTTCTATCGCTAGTTCATTGTTAAGTAAGTATATAAAAAAGTTTACTTGGGTTTTAATTCAAAATACAAATACAAATAATATTTATTCGACATCACAGGTAAATATAAGTTAACAAAATATTTTTAAAGTAACACCATGATGTACCATTTCAGGCATATGAATACAAAGGTAAGAATCGAATTCACAAATTCAATATTTAAATTCAAATAATGATTAAATCGTGTCAAAAAGAGAAAAAAAATGTCAGTGTTAGTATTACCTATTTCGATATTTACTTAAGTATTTTTCATGTCTCATATTCTGATAATATCTCCTAACTTGCCTAAAATGCGGGTTGAAAGTGGTATGTGGCGGCCCTAGGGCCATGTTATGAAATTTAAAAAAGGAATAGGAGGGGTCATGTCAAAATCTGTAAGTATCTCTTTGGACATTTATTTACCAAAGGTATGCAGGCAAAGTCACATAGCCTTTACAGCCTGTTTTGCTATTAAGTATATAAAATAATTAATATCGTAGAATTATTAATTTAATATCTAAAACATTGTTTTTTTAAAGAATGCGTTATTAGAAACAGATAAAAACCAAATGAGTTATTTGTAACATAAAAAATCAGGCTATTAATTTCATGGAATTGCATAGAGTAGGTACGGGTCAAACACCAAACTAGGCTGTGGACTTAGTTTCCCTTGCCTTCCCTAAGATAGAGAAAATTGACAAAAAAGTTAGGTATAGTCTTTCGAAAATTCCGCGGCCATAGGAAAAATATTTTTAAGATTATTTCTGTTTATTTTTACTTTCCTCATATTCAAAATGAAAAGTAGAGTGTTTACTTCGGGCGTATGGACCCATAATAATCTCGAACTATCGGCGCCCTCACTTCGTTCGTGCGCCAAAACAATCGACTGTTATGGGTTGCATACAGCCCTTACTAAACAATCTACTATACTTAATTTACAAATTCACAAAATTGAGATTGAAATTATTATTACAGTAATGCAAGCATGAATGATTAGATAGTTTCCGCAGAAATATGCTTTATCTTCTTTCAACCTTTTACCCACAATAATGTTTTTACAACTCTATAATAGATCCACGCATAAATTTTCCAACCAACATAGCTATCATTCCGTTTTGCGTAGAGACAATCGCTTCTTCGGTTTTTTGTCGTGAAACTATATGCCATCTCTTTCCGATCTACCTAGGAGATGCAATTACTAACATACTTCTATTTAACAATCGGTGTAACAAAGGAAAATTAGTTACACTAATTACAATCCAAAAATGGTTTCTGGGAGCTTTGTGTTGAATAGATTCAAGACATTTTTTTTATTTTAAAAAATGTTACTACTGTTTGTTGGATTAAAGAAATTTATAGTCAAGTCAAGTCAAAAACTCTTTATTCAAAAAGATTAACAAAACGAAACACTTTTGAATCATCCAACATATTTTTTCCTACAACCCGATATGGACATCTTAGTACTTAGCTCATCTTTTAAGCTAATCAGAGCTTTGATTAAAGCTTGTAAGTAAGTAACTTTATTTAGCACCCATTTGTTTTGCATACTTTCAAACTAAAAACGTAAATCTTTGGATTAGTTACGTGACCTAATTCTGCTTTACGTCAATATCCTAGTAGGTCGTCACTTCCGCAAGTGGCAGTCCCAAGTGAGTAAAGTCGTGTCGTTATCGTCACGTTATCGCCTCGTTATCGCATCGCACTCGCTTTCTTTGACACACCTCAGTTTTCACTCCCTACGTGATATGTATTTTTACTAATGTTTGTGTGTTAATTTATTACTGAAGCAGCCATTGCTGATATTCAGTCAAATGCATTTTTTTTTAATTTTACCATACTTGGTGTAGTAGTTTTGGTGTGACTGGCTGATTGACCTGACATACTCTACTATGAAACTTAACTTTAATAAATTAAGTTTAAGTATAATCTTGAACTTACACAAGTAGATGATAAACTTATATAGCTATATTACAGGTAGCATATACAGGAAAAATAAAAAAAAAATTGAAATGGAATTTAAAAAAAATACTTGCCTTTAGAATAGAAATACAAGTGAATATAGGTTAATGACCGTGGAAAGACATTTCTTTTGCCAACATCACAAATAGATTCCTTAAGAAAACTAAACTTCTCAAATAATAATATTTACGACCTTCGTGGCCTACGCACCGATTTTCGAGGTTTCGCTATCTCTAGAGGTCCTGGGTTCGATTCGGTCGGGCAAATATTGAAAACTGTCATTTCAATATTTCCTCGGGTCTGGGTGTACCTGTGTGGTAATACCCGTCGTTGCTTCCAATTTCCTTTATACTAGTGCCCAAGCTTCTACAGATTGGTATTGGAACAATGTATATGATGGTGTCCAATATTTTCTTACTATCTTTCCGCCCGCGGCTTCGCCCGCGTGGACTACACGACGTTATCGCGTGGGAATGTGATATATTTCCGGGATAAAAAGTAGACTATGTTCCTCTCCAGGCTACAAAGTATCTGTGTTACAAAATTTCAGCCAAATCCGTTCAGCCCTTTTGGCGTGATTGAGTAACAAACATCCAAACATCTAAACATCCAAACTTTCACATTTATAATATTAGTAGGAAGTAGGATAGTAGGATTTAATAATCAAAAGATGTGTATGTACATTTGAAGATGTGTTTGTTTGTAGGTAATCTTTGGAACTACTGAACCGAATTTGAAAGGTCTCTTACTAGTAGAAAGCTACATACGTTGTTCCTGGGTGTGATAGGGTATATTGTATTCCTATATTCCTACGGGAACGGATACCATGCTGGTAAAACGCAAAGCAGCTAGTTTTTTAATACATCTTTGAGGCCAAGCCTACCAAACTTTCTTACAATTATGTAAATTTGGTCACCTGTCACTTAGTGATGGTATTTCCAAACGCGAGCACTAATTGTCAAACGGTGTAGGGCGCGGTATAGTAAGGTGCGTTTGCGCAAGATCTTATGTAACGCATTGTTGATTATGGATTGCGTCCTTTGGAGAATTTGTCTCATGGGTGTTATTATGCTTTGGTTATAAAAGGCGAATGGTAGGTACTGCATTTTACATTGTTAGTAAATTATAATTGAAATCCATGCTAATATTATAAAGAGGAAAGATTTGATAGTGTGTTTGTTTGAATTGATTAAGTAGGCTGCGAAACTACTGGACCTATTTAAAAAAAAACTTTAACCATTAGAAAGCTACATTGTTCCCGAATGACATAGGCTATATTTTATCCCGATATTCCCACGGGAACGGGTACCACGCGGGCTGAACCACGAGAATCCGCTAGTTGTTAATAATACAGATTATAATTAACAAAGGAATTCCCCTAACATAACGATCTTGAACTCTTTAATTCAAGGCAAGGATAAACAGGCACCTCCTGGGTAAGCACGCAGCACCCTAGACTGCATCCTGTCTGTTTAGGAGGATGGTATAGTCAAATACTGAGATAATCAGAAAGAGTATCATAAAAAATTAAGTATCTCGTTGATGTCTTTTGTATGGCCATATTTAGATTGTGCTAATACCTTAATTTACTGTGGAAGCTTATTGATATAACCTTATATCACCGTATATTACAGGTGCACAATAAGTCCTTCGTCGGTATTATCCTCATATTCACTATGACATTGAAGTTACTTGTCCCACAGTTATTCAAAGAAATTAAAGATAATGAGGGAGAGAGAGGTGGCCACACATGATTTGTCTATTATAGGATTGATCCAAGACTTTATTTTAACAAAAAGATTTGAAAAATTGCACTGTGAATGCAAAAATGAAAATTTTTTAAAAATGATTTATTTTTAACCGAAGTTAGCTTATAATATGTGTTTTCAAGTGATTTGTATTATACATATTATGTATCTGCGTCTGGACATCAAATTAGGTTTGTTTATCCACAAGGGGTAGCACATTATCCTTCATCACTCCTGGTGCTAAGTGATGTTAAGGCTGAAGGTAGAAGCGCACTACTCCCGAAATCCTCAATTACTGAAAAACTGGCTATCTTATCTGTAACTGCCGGAATACAATAATACTGAAAACATCGTTGTTATGGCGTCAGACTTAGATAAGAAGGTGGTAGCTAGCTCGGCGCACTTTGAACAAGCCCTACCACCAACCAAACCGAATACAATATAGGGGTACAACCCCCACAGGAAATCGAACCCGACACCTCTGGGTCTGATACCGGGTGGTGTGAACCACTAGACCACTAAAGCGGTTATGGTGCAGTGGTTTAGTTATTCATTTTTGAACAAGTATATAACAATTTTACACTTAACCTTCTCACCTTGGAAATTAATGCAATTTAATTATCAAATGATTTGATAAGCGTTAAATATGAGTAAAATGAATATCACGGGCGGTAGATTACGTTTAATTTCATGGTGAATCTGACGCAGCCAGCCTCGTTAAAACATAATGGTTAGCTACATTTAATTAGTTGTAGCATTGAAGAGCAGTTTCAATGTCATTGCAACTCTTAAGTTGCAGTTAAGTGATCTCAGTTAGCTTTAGAAACGAAACTATTTTTACGTACCTATTACATCAACCACAACAGCACGTTAAGATTGTATGTTTTTATGTTATTTACTTACATGTTTTATCTGAGTGTGAGTGAGAACTAAAGTGCATCCGTTTACTGACTTCACAAATATGCGGAGACCAAGACAAAGTACTGTCGATGATGAGACCAAGGTTTTTAACTTTATCAGTATATGGAATAATAACATCATTATAAGCAAGTGGTGGAACGGATTTTAAATCAAGTTTGATCCTAAGTCGACTGCTACCTATAATAATGGCTTGGCTTTTACTTGGGTTCACCATAAGACCAAATGAAGTGGCCCAGTTTTGAATTGAGGTTAGGTCCCTGTTTAAAAAGTTAATTGCTTCCGTAACCTCAGCAAGAGAAAAGTGCCTGTAAATCTGAAGGTCATCAGCATAAAGGTGAAAAGAAGAAGAGATAACATTGGAGATACTGTTAATAAAGATAGAAAAGAGTAGAGGAGAGAGAACACCGCCTTGAGGTACACCAGCTGATATAAGTGACCAATCGGAAGAAGAATTATTATAAACTACGCACTGGAAGCGATTGCGAAGATATGATTGAAACCATTCGATGACAGGCATAGAAATGTTAAGAGAGCGAAGTGTACCAAGGAGAAGATCGAAATCAACACAGTTGAATGCATTGCTGAAATCCAACAAGACCATTGCAGTGAGTCTGGTATTCTCCATAGCACCCCGAATGTCCTCAGTAACGTTCAACAATGCACCAACTGTGCTGTGGGAGGGGCGGAAACCGGATTGGTAAGGACATAGCAGAGTATTGGACGATAGGAAAGAGTATAATTGGTCGTGGACAATGGATTCAAGGACTTTGGAGAGGATAGGGAGGATGGAAATAGGACGATACTGACTTAGAGATGTTGGATTAGTAATTTTGGGTAGAGGTATAACATGTGCTTTCTTCCAGGATGTAGGAAAAACATTGTGTAGAAGTGAGAAATTAACAATGTGTGTGATGACTGGCACAATGTCTTCCAACACTGGAAGAATCATGTCTAGACTAAGACCATCGCTGCCAATGGCCTTCGTGGAAATGGATTTGATACACTTCACGACGTCATCTTCAGAAGCTTCACGAAAGGAAAAAGAGGTATGGACAGAAAGGTTAGCACTAGCTAATAGAGATGAGAGAGTGGCTGACTTGGAGGCAGTATCCACGGTGAGAGGAGGTGTGGAGAAGTGTTTGTTTAGGGCATTAAGGTCTAAAGCGCTTGGGCTAGAGTCCGCAGCCTTGCCCACCCCGAGAGACCTCAAGAAACCCCAAATTTGTTTTTGGTTTAGGCTAGCTATTTGCGAGTGAATGTAATTACGCTTAGCATCCCGGCACATTCTATTGCAAAGGTTTCGAAACTTTTTATACGTAACCATGTTATCCGAAGAGGGTACAGATTTTTGCCGAATTTTCGCCTTATCACGTTTTGCCATGACTTTACGGATTTCAGGGGTCAGCCAAGGAGCAGGCAAATGTTTGACCTTGACCGGACGTACCGGGGCGTGCGTGTCATATACCTTCAATAACATAGATGTGAAGTATTCAACCATGAAATCAACATTGTCCGACGTCAGTACAGGAGACCAATCTATATCTCTCACGTCTGACTTCAAACGATCGAGAACAATATGTCGAAAGTTGCGCAAAAGGTGAACTGAGGGTTTGATCTTGGGAGGGCGCATTTTATGTGCAAGGTAAATAAGGTCATGGTGGGAAAAGGGCGCATTCATTTGACCATGAGATTCAACTAAGTCAGGATTATAGACTATCATAAGGTCCAGAAGAGATGGTTCACAATTTGGAAAATAATGTGTTGGTGAAGATTTAGAAAGAACGTGGAGATTATAAGAAGATAAAAGGGATAACAGTTTCTTAGCTCTGGCGTCAAGCTTCAAAAGACAAGTATTTAGGTCACCCATGAGAATAATATGGTCAAACTGAGGTACAAGGCTGTCAAGAATATTTTCAAGGTCCTCAAAATATTCTCTTTATATGGTCTCAATCAATAGGTTTTGTTTTCATGCAATATAATACGATCACCATAACGATTACGATAGTTTTTTGTTAAGGGCACAGTTTAACATTGTAGCTGAATTGCTGAACAATCAATTTCAATTACTTAGAAAAATAATAGAAATGACTTGAAAAACTTTGAGTAAAAAGTATTTTGTTTTCATGCAATATAATACGATCACCATAACGATTACGATAGTTTTTTGTTAAGGGCACAGTTTAACATTGTAGCTGAATTGCTGAACAATCAATTTCAATTACTTAGAAAAATAATAGAAATGACTTGAAAAACTTTGAGTAAAAAGTATTTTCCTTTGAAAGAACGTAACATACTACTAAATACTAATACTAACAATTATTTGTCTAAACTGGCTAGCTACCACCATCTTAGCTAAGTCTGACAACGTAACAACTATGTTTTCAGCTTTGTTGTATTCTGGCAGTTACAGAACATATGGCTAGTTCGGCAGAGTTGAGAAATATGGGAGTAGTACGCTTCCATCTTCGGCCTTATTTCACTTAACATCGTCCGTGTGATAAAAGATAAGTGCTACCCCGTTAAAGATTATGAATAAAATAATTTTTAAGTCAATGTCAAATTTCATGTCATGTATGTCAGTCTAGTCTACTGTCAACTTTTTTTTTTCACAGCACTGGCACTCGGTTACTAGTAGACTGCATTTCGTTTCACGCCTTTTTCACGCTTTTAAATTGATGTTGTTTTTTTTTTAACTGTGTGCATTTGTTTTTTTTTTTGTTTCTTTTAACTGTAAGTTCTTGTGTTTTGTATGAATGCTGATGGAGTGATCATTCAGTCAACTTTGGCACGTGGAGAGTGTATTAATATAAATTTATTTATTTATCAGTAGTCTTAAGTTAATTGATTATTTATTTACTTTTTATATAGTTTACATTGTTATAATATATATAATTATTTAATATTGATGATTGTTAACGATGAATATTTCTCTTGTTCTTCTGACGACTACGAAAGTGCTGAAGAAAGTCTATCGTCCATTTCAGATTCTCACCCTCTGGAAAAGAAACTGTCCGGAGTGTTTGACAAAAAACCGAACTTCCTATCCCTGGTGCATATCAATGCGCAAAGTGTTATTGCTCACCACACTGATCTTCTTACTTCCTTTTGCAACGGCGTAGTTGACTGTATTCTCGTGTCTGAAACTTGGCTTAAGCCATCTCTCCCTTCCTCTTGTTGCTCAATTCCTGGGTACAAGTTATTTCGCAATGATCGTACTGGTTTGGGCGGTGGTGGCGTTGCTATTTATCTGCGTAGTCATATCCCTTCCAGATTGGTCATTTGCTCTCCCACACACTACACTGGTTTTCTCGAATACATTTTCGTAGAAGTTACTCTCCACCACAAAAAGATCCTTCTTGGCGCATTATACAGCCCCAGTGACAAAATTAACTATTTTGAGGACCTTGAAAATATTCTTGACAGCCTTGTACCTCAGTTTGACCATATTATTCTCATGGGTGACCTAAATACTTGTCTTTTGAAGCTTGACGCCAGAGCTAAGAAACTGTTATCCCTTTTATCTTCTTATAATCTCCACGTTCTTTCTAAATCTTCACCAACACATTATTTTCCAAATTGTGAACCATCTCTTCTGGACCTTATGATAGTCTATAATCCTGACTTAGTTGAATCTCATGGTCAAATGAATGCGCCCTTTTCCCACCATGACCTTATTTACCTTGCACATAAAATGCGCCCTCCCAAGATCAAACCCTCAGTTCACCTTTTGCGCAACTTTCGACATATTGTTCTCGATCGTTTGAAGTCAGACGTGAGAGATATAGATTGGTCTCCTGTACTGACGTCGGACAATGTTGATTTCATGGTTGAATACTTCACATCTATGTTATTGAAGGTATATGACACGCACGCCCCGGTACGTCCGGTCAAGGTCAAACATTTGCCTGCTCCTTGGCTGACCCCTGAAATCCGTAAAGTCATGGCAAAACGTGATAAGGCGAAAATTCGGCAAAAATCTGTACCCTCTTCGGATAACATGGTTACGTATAAAAAGTTTCGAAACCTTTGCAATAGAATGTGCCGGGATGCTAAGCGTAATTACATTCACTCGCAAATAGCTAGCCTAAACCAAAAACAAATTTGGGGTTTCTTGAGGTCTCTCGGGGTGGGCAAGGCTGCGGACTCTAGCCCAAGCGCTTTAGACCTTAATGCCCTAAACAAACACTTCTCCACACCTCCTCTCACCGTGGATACTGCCTCCAAGTCAGCCACTCTCTCATCTCTATTAGCTAGTGCTAACCTTTCTGTCCATACCTCTTTTTCCTTTCGTGAAGCTTCTGAAGATGACGTCGTGAAGTGTATCAAATCCATTTCCACGAAGGCCATTGGCAGCGATGGTCTTAGTCTAGACATGATTCTTCCAGTGTTGGAAGACATTGTGCCAGTCATCACACACATTGTTAATTTCTCACTTCTACACAATGTTTTTCCTACATCCTGGAAGAAAGCACATGTTATACCTCTACCCAAAATTACTAATCCAACATCTCTAAGTCAGTATCGTCCTATTTCCATCCTCCCTATCCTCTCCAAAGTCCTTGAATCCATTGTCCACGACCAATTATACTCTTTCCTATCGTCCAATACTCTGCTATGTCCTTACCAATCCGGTTTCCGCCCCTCCCACAGCACAGTTGGTGCATTGTTGAACGTTACTGAGGACATTCGGGGTGCTATGGAGAATACCAGACTCACTGCAATGGTCTTGTTGGATTTCAGCAATGCATTCAACTGTGTTGATTTCGATCTTCTCCTTGGTACACTTCGCTCTCTTAACATTTCTATGCCTGTCATCGAATGGTTTCAATCATATCTTCGCAATCGCTTCCAGTGCGTAGTTTATAATAATTCTTCTTCCGATTGGTCACTTATATCAGCTGGTGTACCTCAAGGCGGTGTTCTCTCTCCTCTACTCTTTTCTATCTTTATTAACAGTATCTCCAATGTTATCTCTTCTTCTTTTCACCTTTATGCTGATGACCTTCAGATTTACAGGCACTTTTCTCTTGCTGAGGTTACGGAAGCAATTAACTTTTTAAACAGGGACCTAACCTCAATTCAAAACTGGGCCACTTCATTTGGTCTTATGGTGAACCCAAGTAAAAGCCAAGCCATTATTATAGGTAGCAGTCGACTTAGGATCAAACTTGATTTAAAATCCGTTCCACCACTTGCTTATAATGATGTTATTATTCCATATACTGATAAAGTTAAAAACCTTGGTCTCATCATCGACAGTACTTTGTCTTGGTCTCCGCATATTTGTGAAGTCAGTAAACGGATGCACTTTAGTTCTCACTCTCTCAGGCGACTTCAATACTTCCTTCCTTTTCGAACTAAAATTATGCTGGCGCAATCTCTCCTTCTCCCTCTTCTCGACTACGCCGACGTTTGCTTCTTGGATGCCACAGAGGAACAGTTGAACAAATTGGAACGACTTCAAAATCTGGCGATACGTTTTATTTTCGGACTGCGTAAATATGACCACGTTTCGACGTTCCGTAATCAACTGGAATGGCTCCCCATAAGACTCCGTCATGATATGCACATCCTTCCCACCTTATTCCGTATCCTTAACAACCCTAACTCGCCCAAGTACCTCCTCTCCCGTTTCCAGATGCTTCCTCCTTCCTCTCGCTCTAGGCGGCCTTGTATCACCAAGATGCTTGAGCTACCTAGATGCAACACAAACTTTCTCCTTAACTCCTTTTCCTTCAGAGCTGCAAAGCTCTGGAACCAACTCCCGTCGAGCATTCAGGACAGTCCGAGTATTTACTCTTTTAAGTGGAAACTTAAAAAGCACCTACTTACGCAGTTGTCTCATACATAAATCATCATATTATAATTATATTTATGACATATTTTATTGTATATTTAATATGTAATTATTGAAATATGTTTATTTATGTATATTATTTATATTATATATGTATGTATATATATTCATATATATAATAATATATAAGTACCAATATATATTTAGATTCAGAGTATTTTGTCTCTTGCACTTTGCACCTTCTGTTTATTTAACTCAATCTCACACATGTCTTGGGTTGGCTGGAAGAGATCTCTTTAGAGATAAGTCCACCTTTGCGCACATATTTTATAAAATTATTTTCTGTTACGTATTTTTAAGTGCAATAAAGAGTATAATAATACAACCCCATTGTGGATGAAAATAAAACTTAAGGCGCATCAAGTCGTGAAACGATTATTTTTGAGGCCCTAAAACTCATAAATTAGCCTACTGATGAATCTAGAATGAATATATATTAAATAGTGATATATAAACTTCAATCTGAGATAAAAAAAAACATAGTTTTTAAGATAGATACTATTAAAAAAAACATTGAAATGAAGCTGTTTTCAACTTGAAATACGCTACTGCTTCTAAACAACAAGTGATATTTTCACGTTTCTTTCAGGAAAAGATTGCTAACTTGTTTAACTTAAAACTAAGCATTTTTCCTTCTAAAATAATACACAGTTTTGACGAAACGTGTGTTTAAGCTGTTTTGGTGCGGGTAGCGGGGCGGGAAAATTAGGCCATGCTTCTATGCCTTAGGTCGTTGGCGATACCACGGGCCTCAAACAACATCAACCCTTTTCCCCAGCTTTCCCCATCTCAACTCCAACATCCTCAGTTGACACAAACAAAGTACGATATCAATTACACAACTGATTAGATCGCGACATCCGGCGGAGTTCGCACGGAGCACCGCCGTCGCCATAGCACGCGCAGTCAGTCGCAGACGCGAGCCCGACCACCGCGCCCGCAACAAACCGCGAAAATGGCTTGTCGGAAAATTAAATCAGTGATACAAATCATTCTAGTGTCGATCAGTCTTTCCTCAGCAGATCCACAGCTAGATCTACCACCCATATCCAGCACTCAAAGATACAACAACAATAACAATAATGGATTCGGTCTACTATCAAGCACGTCTTCGATAAACTCCCCAGGGAACCAATTCCAGAATCAAAATCCAGGTTTCGGTTTCAGTACAGCACGACCGAACCCTAGTTCTACTGCTGGTATTTTCCCGGTCTCCAGCACCCCTTTTAATAGGATAAGTCCTGATATAAACAATAATGGGTATCCTAATCTGGATTACGGGAACGGACGGAATCCGAGTTCAACTTTGAGGCCGTTTGATGAGACGAATAGGGATGACAGGATAGATATAAATAATGACCCTAATTTCAGAAGGAACGATCCTAATTTTGTAAGAAATGACCCTAATTATGTAGGCACCAATCCTTATGACTTTAACAGGGGTGTCGCGACTAACACCCTTGATGATATTAACTATAGAGCTAGTGTGCAACAGATCAGAGACTTTTTGGTGAAGGCTGATGACCAGGCTTCTAAGGAGTGCACCAACAACGTAGCTGCTCAGTGGAACTTTGAAACGAACGTGAATGATGAGACTCAACATGCAGCTGTAAGTACTTTTATTTATTTGTTTTCTTAAACCAAATTTTTGCGATGAGCAAACTTAGTTTTTGTTAAATAAACGATTTGGCTGAGAGAGCTCTCATAATAGCTCTTAATACAGCTATTATTAGGTTCAATGTTCTAAGCTGTGAAGTATTATTTAATCATTACGAAATTCTCAGGTAACTATAGCGACCCAAAAATACTTATTGTTTCGTATATTTACAAAAATAACAACTCTAAAACGGAAAATGAAATTTGACTGACCACTTTTGCTACATCTATTATAGGTTTATATTATTCTGTGGTTCAAGTGTACTTAGGATATTAACTTGAAATTACTTTAAACGATACGCGAGGTTGTATGCACGTGAATTCATCTTATTTCTTATTATGCAATTATTCAAAATGAATTGAAGGTAGAAGGTGCATCTTGCTCTATGCATAAAAAAACTTAAAAAGACAAGTCAGTAAATCCATGTTCTAAAATAAAAACAAAACATGGTCATTTCAAGTTTGTTTTAAATTTGTATGTCTCTTTTTTATATTTGTGCTGGGGAATTTGATCTAGCTTAGCAGCCAGGATGCAGTCTAGGGTGTTGCATGGAACACCTTAGACTTAAGGTAGAAAAGCCAAATTCTAGAGAATTATTCACCGCTGCTACTGGTGGTAGTGAAAGTTAGTTTTTCTTAAGAAAATAAACTTATCACACGGGCCCCAATGGGGATTATAAGCTGCAATCATTAATACCAAGTTATTCCAACTAGAGAAGAAAGAGCTTGAGACATTAGGTACTTTTGGTCACCCGTCCCGCGGCACACCATATTAACGTAACTAAGAACCACAAACGCAGGCTGCAAATGTAAATCAGTTTTAGGGTTCCGTACCCAAAGTGTAAAAACGGTGCCCTATTACTAAGACTTCAGTGTCCGTCTGTCTGTCATCAGGCTGATCTCATGAACCGTGATAGCTAGACAGTTGTATTCACAGATGTTGTATTTCCGTTGCCGCTATAACAACAAATACTAAAAACAGAGTAAAAAATATATAAAGTGGGGCTCCCGTACAAAAAACGTGATCTTGCTACTTACGGAACCCTTCGTGCGCGAAACCGCACTTGGAAGGTTTTTTTATTGTCACGATTTTATAGGACACAATTCTTAACAATTTAGAATGAAATCAGAGGAATTTAACCGCCTCTGTTGTTTAGTGGTAAAGTTCGATTTGGTAGGTGGCAGAGCTTGTTTTAAGTCCGCCTGGCTAGCAGCAAATAACAACAATGTTTTTAGCATATTGTTGTGTTCCGGTGAGATTAGGAAGTCAGTTCCTCAGTGGTTGAGGATTCCGAGAGTAGGGCACATCCACCTGCAGCCTTATCATGTCTTCCTTGACTCACCGGCTAACTTTCCGAACATCGGAAAATCTGCCGGTTTTTAACTTAAGGCGCTACTCAGAAAAATATGGACTTTTTGATTTAAAACTATTTTTTTTTATATAGTATGGGCTTGCTCTTGGCTTCATTCTGAACCTTAGGGTTGAGAAGAAGCCAAAGATGGGGCGAGCTTACCCAGAAGTAGCCTATTCACTCTAGCTTCAAAAATATCAGGGTTGTAGTCATTCGGGAAACTATAGGATGGTTACAGTTGTTACAAATCTGGTAATAAGATATATATTTCTTCATTCCTTTATTTAGATTCGTATAGTTTCAAAAACACGATTTTATTATTTTGCCTCGACACTTTTTCTTTTCGAAAAGACCTCTAAAAAATACGAAAAGTCAAGATTATTCTTAAATGGGGTTACTTACACTATTGGAAATTGGTTTAATTAGTGGACACCAATAATATTGAGGATCGTATAGAAGCCCTTTTTTTTAAAAATCGCTGTAGTCTTTTAAGATGAAGTGATTTTGTGTTTTTTTTGCCTAATCTGCAAAATTGGTCTAGCTCCCGCGCGCGTCGTTTTCTCATTGCTATCTCGCTTCAGCACATTTTTTCCGAGTATCGCCTTAAAACAGATAATTCGAAGTACGGAATATCATATTATACTAGGTATTTGCCGAAGTTATTTGGAAGACATCGATGTTCCTGTGACATCATGAATCGGAGTTCGCCATTTTGGCCTGATTGGGGCTCGATTTATCTGTAATAATTTGAACCCCGGCAGACTTGCCGAAGTTCAGGGGGTTAGCCAGCACGTCCCTAGGTATGATGAAGCCTAAGCGTTGTCCATTTGCGACTAAAAGTATAAAGTACCTTTGGGGCATAACAATTTCATGCTAAACATTATTACAATTACTTTACCAAGATTATTCAGTCATTAACGAAGCCTTAGCCAGATCGTTATCCCATGACAATATGGCGGCAGCTACTCACATATTATAAAATGACGTGTCAAGTTTATTAAGCCCTGAGAAAATTGCTTTTTGTTCTTTGTGCCGCGTACGCAGGTTTAATTCCTGTTTTTGTTCAGTTTTAATAGTGTTCATTTGTCATTTTAATTCATGTCGTTAAATATACATTGGTTCGCGAAAATAGTCTCACCGCTACTTTATAATCGTAAACAGACAATTGTTATTATTCAAATTAAATTAAGAACTTATTTTTCCCTCCAAAATTATATTTCAATTTTAAGGTGACGTATCTCTTCATTTCATTTATTCCATTATATACCGCATTAAAATAACTACTCAGTTACCAGAACCATATAAACCTATTGAGTGATAACAGTATTTAAGCTTATTCAAAAAAATTACTGCGATTTATCCAGAAAACTAAATTACTGCGAATATAAACTTTTTTACGGTTATCGTTACAAAGAAAAAAAATAAACAAACCTTGCTATTGGCTTTTCAATATTCAATACGTGAAAGTATTTTGAAATAAATGCAAAGAAACGGGGATGGACCTATTTTGTTTTGAGCAATATATGACTATGGAATATAATAAACCGACTGACTAAAAATTACTAAATTTACCGACTAAAATACTGGGGTTTGGTTGCAGAAAATTAGGTTTAGGTTCGGTTAGATGGGCGACTAAGTCGCTCACCCAGTATTTTTGTCGGTAAAAAGTATTTTAGTCGATTGGTTAATTACTACCCTATAACTATTTGAAAGCTAGCAACTTCAGATAAGCTGTTCATCTTGATGATTTAGGTAATTATACAGGGTGTTAGGGGCACCGTTGCAAAAACTTTAACCATGGCTTCAGACCGTCATGCTGAACAACGTACTGCAAGAATTTTTGTAGATGAAAAAAAAATTCGACTTTTCATACAAATTTAGCAACTAATCGAGACATTTTGTATGGAGAGTAGAAATATTTTTTTTCTTTCCGACAAAAAAATCTTGTTGTGCGTTGATGGCCTAAAGCCATGGTTAAAGTTTTTGCTAAGGTGCCCCTCATACCCTGTATAGTAAGTTTTATCTAATTCGTTCAACTAGAGCTACAAAACTTATCTTACATCCATGTATCACTTAGACAACGCTATAGCAAACCTTATCTCCCATACACATTCCCATACAAATCTTAAGCTTCAACTGGAAAGTTTCCGGGTGCGGTTCCCACATATCGTAACAATGAGCAGATTTCAATAGATAGCGAGTGATTTCGACTGGTTTTTTTTAAAGAAAATCGGTATTGTACGTGTTGGGAAGTTGAGTGGTTAATTGATTGTTTGTGTGAATTGCCGAAGAAATGTGGCAGTACGGTAATTATGTGTCGTTTATTTTTTTGCTTGTTACGAATATGGAAAATACGATTGTGTCGTCTTGAGCTTGAAAAGAGTTCGAATCAATGGCATTTAATAAAGCTGGTCTTACAATAATTATAAATCTTAAAACAAAACCTAACACGGATACGAAAAAATCAAACATTTTACGGATTTCATAATGTCTAAGTTAGTTCTCATTAGCTGAACTGTCAATTAAACTGGAAAGTAACTCCTAATCGGATATTGTGGAACAGGCACTTGTAGTTACTGTAAATGAAGGTAAATTACCTATATTTGTTTATTTGTGATCCTATCTTTATAACAAACAATTTAACAACGTCTCTGTATTATATCCTAGACAGAATTTATGTAAGTTGTTATCATTGTAACATTGTTTTTATACCAAATCAAACACAATGCGAATAATTATTTAGCTATAAACCATAACACAAAGTACAACAGCTTCATTAATAGCTTTTAATTATATCGTACAGAAGTATTATTGTTATTTAAATGACTATTCCAAGCCCTCATTGATATTTTTTATCGAACAATGTACCTACAATCAACGTAGGTTTATTTTTTACAGAAGAAAAAAATCTACTTTTTGCCGTCAACTGTTCAATACTTTATGCAACAGCAATAAGGTCATTTAAATAATATCCAATAAAAAAAAGTACACAAAAAGTGTTTAAGATCACGACCCAGTTTCTGTACTGTGATTTGTTCCCACACTCATGTTATTAACTTATTAACTAGATCTTTATCTGCAAACAGACAGACAAACCTGAGGCAGGCAATGACTAATAACACGTACCTGTGTATGCTGACGAGCAATCATAAATAGTCATTTGCATAAACGACGATATGTTTTATAATAGTTAAGGTAAAAAAACAATTGAAAATATATAAATTTTAAAAAGTCAAATACGATACTTTTTACGGGTTTGAAAAAGCCTATATATATTTTTTTTAAATCAGAAATGAATAAATAACTTGCGTTTCAGTTAGTGTTTTGTCGACTAGGCGATTAGTTACTTTTGCTCAGAAGTGTTTAAAGGCGCTACGCAATGCCTCGTTGGTTGGCTATCTTAAGATAAATATTATTGTTAGTACATTATATATGTTGTTGGGCATTGATTTATCCCAGAGGGGAGAAATCAATGTAGATGTAGATTTGTTTAATCATACTTACTTACTAAATCTTACTTACTCCGATGGCACAATGACCCCGAAGTGGAAGTGGTCTTGGGCTCCGACAACAAAAAGCGCCTCTGCTCCCTTCTTAGCGCGACCTCCTCCCAGTCTGGCAACAGCAGCTCCCGTAGATCTTTGGCCACTTCGTCAGCTCAGCGGTACTTAGGTCGACTGACTGGCTTGCTCCCTACAGGCCCGCCCAGGTACTATATCATGTGGACAAAAGTTACTTTGTTTCTCGTAAAAAATCTTTTTTTTTTTATTCACAACGGGGTAGCACTTAGCCTTCATCACACCTGATGTTAAGTGGTGATAAGGCTGAAGGTGGAAGCGCACTACTCCCGGAATCATCAATCACTGAGGAACTGGCTACCTTATCTCTAACTGCCGGAACACAATAATGCTGAAAACATCATTGTTATGGCGTCAGACTTAGATAAGACGGTGGTAGCTAGCCAGGCAGACTAAGAACAAGTCCTACCACCAACCAAACCGAATACAATATGTACACCCCCACTGGAAATCGAACCCGGGACCTCTGGGTCTGAAATCGGTGGTGTGAACCACAAGACCACAAAGGCGGTTAAATTCTTCTTCTCAATATTGATAACATTTAGAATGCCCTAGCAAAACTACGTAGTAGTATTAAAGATATACCGATATAACGTAAATCACTTGATTGGTATTAAAAACTTACACTATTCAATAGGTCAGTAAGGTTAATAGTAACTGGGTCGTAAATATTTTACTTGCTACTGCGGATAACTCAGGTCCTTGATCAATTTATAAATTGTTATTGTTTAATACAGATACGAATTGCTCCGATTATAAAGCAAGCTATATTTTTGTAATTCTACCGGCTTAGCATTTTTTTGTGATCCAGAGATTGCAGATCGATATCCCTTATTTTAAGTTGGTATGTATACTTTTATTAGAAGCTTTTTATTAACTTGCCATGTTAGTTAGTTAGTTAGTAGGGAACAAATCTTGCAAGCTTAATTTGACCCACTTCCCAGTGTCCGATGGAGCTGAAATTTTGTATACAGGTTTGGTTTAGATGAAAATACAATATTTAAGTAGAGTCAGCAAAAAAGCTAGTCATAAAAATATTATTTTTAATAAAAACTTATGTAGATCGTAATCGATATGATTAGATAAACGTCATCAACAAAGGAGGTAAGCAAACTTATTCTGTTTCCTTCAGCCCAAACCGGAAACAGAATAAATAAATAGCACCGGAAACTCGTTCAAATTAGACGTCCAAATCCCGTTAAATTGTGTCTACAACCAAATTGTTATTGATAATGTTTTTTTTTATATTGTCAATATAAAAAAAAAAACAAAATGACCTGCAGTCGAATCAATCGGTTATGCACCGTAAAGGTTGCGGCTTACAAATAAACAGCCGGTGCCATTGTGATCGTATTGTTCTTGTACAATGCTATGGCGGATGTTACAATAAAATCTAGTCACCTATAGTGTTGCTTAGTTAGATCACTAGCCGCTGACTGCAACTCTGTCTGTCTGTCGTAGCCTTTCCCTTCTTCGTTGGGTCAATAGTTCAAGTTGGGCGACGGCAACTGCATTATCACTCGCCAAGTTATTATTATTATTACCAGTAGCCTTGTCCAAGGATTGGGATATCAAATCGAAAAAGATTTAACCTTTTGAGCGCCACGGCCTTCTATAGAAAACCAAAGTTTTTTTGTTCTAAACGCCACGAGTTTATTAGAAGACAATATCTAATAATTTATTTTGTTGTTTCATTTTGTCTTCTAAGGTAAGGAATACCTAGACCTTTGCGCACTAACAAACTCTCCCTTTACCTTCCTATCTTTGTTGATCCGTTTTCTTTGATCATCTCTACATAGCTTAAAACAAAGTCGCTACCCGCCGCCGTATGTAAGGTCGACCAGGAACGTGCTTTAACAGTTTTGTTGACAGTTCCCATACATTTAAAATATCGCTAAAGCTCAGATCTGAATGACATTTCAATAACGTTGAACCTTATTGATTTATAGAATAAAAAAAAAAGAATACAAAGAATTTTAAAACTAAAAGTGATAAAGCAATTTCTTGGTTGAGTTTACCTACGCTTAGATACATATTTGAAAGTACGTACGTGCGGGTTTCATCAATAGACAGAGGCATAGTAAATATATATACTACTTCATAGAGGTATTCAAAAGAAAGGTTCATAACTAAGTATAGAATATCACACAGCACCCGTGCGAAAATGGGTCGCTAGTATATTCTAATTATATTTTTCGGAAATTATATGGCTTCTGCTAAAAAAGGTCTGATTTTTAGATTCAATTTCAATTCTATTCAATATTCGTCATATTCGGTACTAAAATGCTTTAGAGACTAATATATCATCAAATATCACATTAATTTAACTAATTTACGGATGACGAGCCTGAAACAAAATGGATGACCAATATGTCGACCATTTGAAATGGCGTAGCGTCCGCGTTATTGTCCTGTATATAGTTCGCAAAAAAAAGGTTCGTGACAAGGTCTAAAGCCACAGGACAATGTTATAAAACCGATTATTGATAATATTGGATAGCGGTTGAGTGAATATTGAGCGCGAGACCTATCAAAGTCATACCGGTCGGTTGAGACTTTTAAATAGTTATTTGTTATACAAGAGAGCAAAGTCATTTTTCGCTGCGAGTGCTGAATTTAAATCACGAACAAGCGAAGTAGTCTAAAGTTGATCAAATATAGACTACTGAGCACAGTGAGTGATTTAAAGGCACGAGACATCAGAAAAATTAGAAAATTAATAATTAAAAGTAAAATTGGTGCAATTATGCAAGTTGAAAGTTACTGTTTGCATTGCGTTCAAAAACTGCACTGCTTGTTATTTTTTATGAAAACCAAACATGATTAATAGTAAGCGATATAATGTTCGCATCATTTTATTTATTTCTTTAATAAAAAAGCAATAGTACATAGTACAATCGTATTTATATAATTTGTTATTAGAAATTAATTTATTAATTTTCTTATTTTATATTTATATCATGCATGCGCCCTCATTTCGTCCATACTCTTTATTTAGAACCTTTGGTATCCGTGTATTTATGTTTTATGCTTTATATTTCATGCCCAACTACGTAAAGCTATCTATCTATCCTTTTTGCACATATTAATTTTAAAAGTCTCATCCTTGTCACTCTATTTCTTTTTTTTTAATTATTTCAAAAGAAGGTGTGAGAAATTAAAAAAAGCACTTTGCCTCACGCCTCGCGCAGGAATCAAATGTATTTTTCACCTTTCCAGCTCGAAAAGGGCGCTTTTGGCGCCTAAAAACTCGCAGCAAAATCGATTTTTGCTGCGAGCGTGAGGCAAAGTACTTTTTTAATTTCTTACACCAACTTTTTAAATAATTAAGAAAAAAGAAATAGAGTGACAAGGATGAGACTTTTAAAATTAATATGAGCAAAAAGGATAGAAATATAGCTTTATGTCGATGGACATGAAATATAAAGCTTAAAAAATAAATACACGGATAACAAAGGTTAGAAATAAAGAGTATTGACGAAATGAGGTCGCATGCATGATATAAATATAAAATAAGAAAAATTAATGAATTCTAATAACAAATTATATAAATACGATTGAACTACTATTGCTTTTTATTAAACACGCAATATTTAAAATAAATAATCTGAAGTGAACATTATGTCGCTTACTAATATCATGTTTGGTTTTCATAAAAATTACATGCAGTGCAGTTTTTAAACGCAATGCAAACAGTTACCTTCTACTTGCATAATTGCACCAATTTTACTCTTAATTATTAATTTTGTAAATTTGATGTTTTCTTTATTGTTAAATGTTGCCTTCAATGTTGTTTTTTCTGACCTGTAACACTTTTCTCGTTGGTAGAGGTGAAAAGTTGTATGTTTAACACGAGAGCAAAATTTTCTGATGTCTCGTGCCTTTAAATCACTCACTGTGCTCAGTAGTCTATATTTGAATCACTTGCTACGCTCGTGATTCAATTTTAGACTACTTCGCTAGTTCGTGATATAAATTCAGCACTCGCAGCGAAAAATGATTTTGCTCTCTTGTATAACAAATAACTTTTTCACCTCTCCAGCACGAAAAGGGCGCTTTTGGCGCGTAAAAACTCGCAGCAAAATCGTCCTTATGTTTTTGAGTGAAATAATCTTGACACTGTCACACGTAAAGCTAATTTACGGATGACGAGGCTGAAACAAAATGGATGACCAATATGGCGACCGTTTAAAATGGCGGAGCGTCCGCGTTATTGTCATCTCGTTGGAAGGTTCGTGACCTATAAGGCCTGGGACCATGGAACAATAAGATAATTCATTACGCCAAGGCCTTTTCACGTGTATGGGACATTAAAGCAATCAGCCATGGCTGCTTTACACATATATATTGGGTGATTATTATTTTGATCATTGTTATAGATAGAAATTGTATGTGATCAGCATCCAAATAATCTCGATGTAAACAATAAAATTTTAGGAATTAAATGAAATAGTTAAATATCCGTTTAGTCAAATTCAGACATAAATTTAGTAAGTTTGTAAAAATGGAAAAGTGTTCTATAGCGATAAGAATAAAAAAACATAAGAGAATGTCCAAACATCATTTTAATATTTGCACTTATTAGGTACTTTGAACTTAAACTAATATTACATGATAGGACCTTAACTAAATAGGCCTGCCGGGCACGTGATGGGAAGCCGGTGGTGTGATCCGCCGCTGGTAAGGGGCAAAAGCCCACGTCTGTGAAGTTAGCATCTCAAATGTTAGCATCTCACGAATAAACTCAATATATAATGGCATCCAGCATAGTTCTACAGTTCTTGATAAGTTTTAATAATAGTTCCGTCGATTAAACCATTAAAATCGCGTATTGAAAAAATGAGATGCTAACTTCGCAAATACATCATAGCATCTCATCGAATTCCAAACATCTAAGTACAAAGAAGTCTAAATCCGATAAGTTCTATGTTCTAAACAAGTGTCAACAATAGTTCTGTCGATTTTTGTCGATTTATCTATTAAAATCGCATATTGAAAAAATGAGATGCTAACTTCGCAAATACATCATAGCATCTCATCGAATTCCAAACATCTAAGTACACAGGAGTCAAAATCCGTTGAGTTCTACGTTCTAAACAAGTGTCAACAAATAGTTCTGTTGATTTTTTGTCGATTTATCCATTAAAAAGAGTTTTTAAAAAATGAGATGCTATTTCTTAAAATCACTATTATAAACTCTTTAATAATGAGATGCTAGCCTAATATTGAGAGTATTGGCTCCGGAAAAGATTTAAAATGATAACCAGCAACTCTCTCTGTGAAATGCAAAAGAGTTCCGGCCTCTAGGACTATCCGATATTTTGTAATATTTTATTCGTGTAAAAAACTCTTTAATAGTGAGATGCTAGCCTAATATTGAGAGTTGTGGCTCCGAAAAAGATTTAAAATGATAACCAGCAACTCTCTCTGTTAAATGCAAAAGAGTTCCGGCCTCTAGGACTATCCGATATTTTGTAATATTTTATTCGTGTAAAAACCTATTTAATAGTGAGATGCTAGCCTAATAACGAGAGTTCTGGTTTCGAAAAAGGATTCAAATGATAACCAGCAACTCTCTCTGTGAAATGCAAAAGAACTCTGGCCTCTAGGACTATCCGATATTTTGTAATATTTTATTTGTGTAAAAAACTTTTTAATAGTGAGATGCTACCCTAATATTGAGAGTTCTGGCTCCAGAAAAGATTTAAAATGATAACCAGCAAGTCTCACTGTTAATAGGAAATGAACTCTGGCCTCTAGCGCTGTGCAATATTTTGTAATATTTTATTAGTGTAAAAAACTCTTTAATAGTGAGATTCTAGCCTAATATTGAGAGTTCTGGCTCCGGAAAAGATGTAAAATGATAACCAGCAACTCTCTCTGTGAAATGCAAAAGAGTTCCGGCGTCTAGGACTGTGCAATATTTTGTAATATTTTATTTGTGTAAAAACCTATTTAATAGTGAGATGCTAGCCTAAAAACAAGAGTTCTGGTTTCGAAAAAGGATTCAAATGATAACCAAAAACTCTCTCTGTGAAATGCAAAAAAGTTCTGGCCTCTAGGACTATCCGATATTTTGTAATAACTTTTTATTTACAAAAAATCTAAATAATAGTGAGGTGCTAGCCTAATATTCAGAGTTCTGGTTTTAAAAAAGGTTTTAAATGATAACCAGCAACACTCTCTGTAAAATGCAAAAGAGTTCCGGCCTCTAGGACTGTGCAATATTTTGTAATATTTTATTCGTGTAAAAAACTCTTTAATAGTGAGATGCTAGCCTAATATTGAGAGTTCTGGCTCCGAAAAAGATTTAAAATGATAACCAGCAAGTCTCACTGTTAAAAGCAAATGAGTTCTGGCCTCTAGGGCTGTGCAATATTTTGTAATATTTTATTCGTGTAAAAAACTCTTTAATAGTGAGATGCTAGCCTAATATTGAGAGTTCTGGCTCCGGAAAAGATTTAAAATGATAACCAGCAACTCTCTCTATTAAATGCAAAAGAGTTCTGGCCTCTAGGACTATCCGATATTTTGTAATAACTTTTTGTTTACAAAAAATCTAAATAATAGTGAGATGCTAGCCTAATATTCAGAGTTCTGGTTTTGAAAAAGTTTTCAAATGATAACCAGCAACTCTTTTTGTAAAATGCAAAAGAGTTCCGGCCTCTAGGACTGTGCAATATTTTGTAATATTTTATTCGTGTAAAAAATCTCTTTAATAGTGAGATGCTAGCCTAATATTCAGAGTTCTGGCTTCGAAAAATGATTCAATTGATAACTAGCAACTCTCTCTGTGAAATGCAAAAGAGATCTGGCCTCTAGGACTATCCGATATTTTGTAATATTTTATTTGTGTACAAAACTTTTAAATAGTGAGATGCTAGCCTAATATTGAGAGTTCTGGCTCCGGAAAAGATTTAAAATGATAACTAGCAACTCTCTCTGTGAAATCCAAATGAGTTCTGGCCTCTAGGACTGTGCAATATTTTGTAATATTTTATTCGTGTATAAAACTCTTTAATAGTGAGATGCTAGCCTAATATTGAGAGTTCTGGCTCCGGAAAAGATGTAAAATGATAACCAGCAACTCTATCTGTGAAATGCAAAAGAGTTCCGGCGTCTAGGACTGTGCAATATTTTGTACTATTTTATTTGTGTTAAAACCTAATTAATAGTGAGATGCTAGCCTAATTACGAGAGTTCTGGTTTCGAAAAAGGATTCAAATGATAACCAGCAACTCTCTCTGTGAAATGCAAAAATGTTCTGGCCTCTAGGACTATCCGATATTTTGTAATAACTTTTTATTTACAAAAAATCTAAATAATAGTGAGATGCTAGCCTAATATTCAGAGTTCTGGTTTTAAAAAAGGTTTTAAATGATAACCAGCAACACTCTCTGTAAAATGCAAAAGAGTTCTGGCCTCTAGGACTGTGCAATATTTTGTAATATTTTATTCGTGTAAAAAACTCTTTAATAGTCAGATGTTAGCCTAATAACGAGAGTTCTGGCTCCGGAAAAAAATTAAAATGATAACCAGCAACTCTTTCTGTAAAATGCAAAAGAGTTCTGGCCTCTAGGACTATCCGATATTTCGTAATATTTTATTCGTGTAAAAAACTCTTTAATAGTGAGATGCTAGCCTAATATTGAGAGTTCTGGCTCCGGAAAAGGTTTAAAATGATAACCAGCAACTCTTTTTGTAAAATGCAAAAGAGTTTCGGCCTCTAGGACTGTGCAATATTTTGTAATATTTTATTAGTGTAAAAAACTCTTTAATAGTGAGATTCTAGCCTAATATTGAGAGTTCTGGCTCCGGAAAAGATGTAAAATGATAATCAGCAACTCTCTCTGTGAAATGCAAAAGAGTTCCGGCGTCTAGGACTGTGCAATATTTTGTAATATTTTATTTGTGTAAAAACCTATTTAATAGTGAGATGCTAGCCTAATAACGAGAGTTCTGGTTTCGAAAAAGGATTCAAATGATAACCAGCAACTCTCTCTGTGAAATGCAAAAAAGTTCTGGCCTCTAGGACTATCCGATATTTTGTAATAACTTTTTATTTACAAAAAATCTAAATAATAGTGAGATGCTAGCCTAATATTCAGAGTTCTGGTTTTAAAAAAGGTTTTAATTGATAACCAGCAACACTCTCTGTAAAATGCAAAAGAGTTCCGGCCTCTAGGGCTGTGCAATATTTTGTAATATTTTATTCGTGTAAAAAACTCTTTAATAGTGAGATGCTAGCCTAATATTGAGAGTTCTGGCTCCGGAAAAGATTTAAAATGATAACCAGCAAGTCTCACTGTTAAAAGCAAATGAGTTCTGGCCTCTAGAGCTGTGCAATATTTTGTAATATTTTATTCGTGTAAAAAACTCTTTAATAGTGAGATGCTAGCCTAATATTGAGAGTTCTGGCTCCGGAAAAGATTTAAAATGATAACTAGCAACTCTCTCTGTGAAATGCAAAAGAGTTCCGGCCTCTAGGACTGTGCAATATTTTGTAATAACTTTTTGTTTACAAAAAATCTAAATAATAGTGAGATGCAAGCCTAATATTCAGAGTTCTGGTTTTGAAAAAAATTTCAAATGATAACCAGCAACTCTTTCTGTAAAATGCAAAAGAGTTCCGGCCTCTAGGACTGTGCAATATTTTGTAATATTTTATTCGTGTATAAAACTCTTTAATAGTGAGATGCTAGCCTAATATTCAGAGTTCTGGCTTCGAAACATGATTCAATTGATAACCAGCAACACTCTCTGTGAAATGCAAAAGAGTTCTGGCCTCTAGGACTATCCGATATTTTGTAATATTTTATTTGTGTACAAAACTTTTTAATAGTGAGATGCTAGCCTAATATTGAGAGTTCTGGCTCCGGAAAAGATTTAAAATGATAACTAGCAACTCTCTCTGTGAAATGCAAAAGAGTTCCGGCCTCTAGGACTGTGCAATATTTTGTAATAACTTTTTGTTTACAAAAAATCTAAATAATAGTGAGATGCTAGCCTAATATTCAGAGTTCTGGTTTTGAAAAAGTTTTCAAATGATAACCAGCAACTCTTTCTGTAAAATGCAAAAGAGTTCCGGCCTCTAGGACTGTGCAATATTTTGTAATATTTTATTCGTGTAAAAAATCTCTTTAATAGTGAGATGCTAGCCTAATATTCAGAGTTCTGGCTTCGAAAACTGATTCAATTGATAACTAGCAACTCTCTCTGTGAAATGCAAAAGAGTTCTGGCCTCTAGGACTATCCGATATTTTGTAATATTTTATTTGTTTACAAAACTTTTTAATAGTGAGATGCTAGCCTAATATTGAGAGTTCTGGCTCCGGAAAAGATTTAAAATGATAACTAGCAACTCTCTCTGTGAAATGCAAAAGAGTTCCGGCCTCTAGGACTGTGCAATATTTTGTAATATTTTATTCGTGTATAAAACTCTTTAATAGTGAGATGCTAGCCTAATATTGAGAGTTCTGGCTCCGGAAAAGATTTAAAATGATAACCAGCAAGTCTCTCTGTTAAATGCAAAAGAGTTCTGGCCTCTAGGACTATCCGATATTTTGTAATAACTTTTTGTTTACAAAAAATCTAAATAATAGTGAGATGCTAGCCTAATATTCAGAATTCTGGCTTCGAAAAAGGATTCAATTGATAACCAGCAACTCTCTCTAAGAAATGCAAAAGAGTTCTGGCCTCTAGGACTATCCGATATTTTGTAATATTTTATTTGTGTAAAAAACTCTTTAATAGTGAGATGCTAGCCTAATATTCAGAGTTCTGGCTCCGGAAAAGATTTAAAATGATAACCAGCAACTCTCTCTGTGAAATGCAAAAGAGTTCTGGCCTCTAGGACTTTCCGATATTTTGTAATATTTTATTTGTGTAAAAAACTCTTTAATAGTGAGATGCTAGCCTAATATTGAGAGTTCTGGTTTTGAAAAAGTTTTTAAATGATAACCAGCAACTCTCTCTGTAAAATGCAAAAGAGTTTCGGCCTCTAGGACTGTGCAATATTTTGTAATATTTTATTCGTGTAAAAATCTCTTTAATAGTGAGATGCTAGCCTAATATTCAGAGTTCTGGCTTCTAAAAATGATTCAATTGATAAACAGCAACTCTCTCTGTGAAATGCAAAAGAGTACTGGCCTCTAGGACTATCCGATATTTTGTAATAACTTTTTGTTTACAAAAAATCTAAATAATAGTGAGATGCTAGCCTAATATTCAGAGTTCTGGCTAGCAAGAGTTCCGGCCTCTAGGACTGTGCAATATTTTGTAATATTTTATTCGTGTAAAAATCTCTTTAATAGTGAGATGCTAGCCTAATATTCAGAGTTCTGGCTTCGAAAAATGATTCAATTGATGAACAGCAACTCTCTCCGTGAAATGCAAAAGAGTTCTGGCCTCTAGGACTATCCGATATTTTGTAATATTTTATTTGTGTAAAAAACTTTTTAATAGTGAGATGCTAGCCTAATATTGAGAGTTCTGGCTCCGGAAAAGATTTAAAATGATAACTAGCAACTCTCTCTGTGAAATGCAAAAGAGTTCCGGCCTCTAGGACTGTGCAATATTTTGTAATATTTTATTTGTGTAAAAAACTCTTTAATAGTGAGATGCTAGCCTAATATTGAGAGTTCTGGCTACGGAAAAGATTTAAAATGATAATTAGCAAGTCTCACTGTTAACAGCAAATGAGTTTTGGCCTCTAGGGCTGTGCAATATTTTGTAATATTTTATTCGTGTAAAAAACTCTTTAATAGTGAGATGATAGCCTAATATTGAGAGTTCTGGCTCCGGAAGAAATAAAATAATAACCAGCAAGTCTCTCTGTTAAATGCAAAAGAGTTCTGGCCTCTAGGACTATCCGATATTTTGTAAAAACTTTTTGTTTACAAAAAATCTAAATAATAGTGAGATGCTAGCCTAATATTCAGAGTTCTGGCTTCGAAAAAGGTTTTAAATGATAACCAACAACTCTCTCTGTGAAATGCAAAAGAGTTCTGGCCTCTAGGACTATCCGAAAGTCACCCAGCGAGCAATGGAGAGAGCGATGCTTGGTATTTCCCTGCTCGATCGAATCGGAAATGATGAGATCAACAACAACAACAAATACATACACTTATACTAGAAACGTTAACGATACATCAATTTGCATACTGTAAAAAATTATTTTTTTAGAGCCGAATATTTAACAATTTCAAAAACTTAGTCTCGAAATTTGCACTCGCCCAAATCAATTTTTTCAGTACCTATGCAAATCGTTGTATCGATAACGTTTATAGTATAAGTGACAAATATGCGTTTGCATACTTTTCACACGCGTACTTTTTTTGTTACATTTTAAAATTAAATTTCAAGTGTGACGCACAGGGATAAAAATTCTAATTTTGATAGTGCTAACAAAATATGTCGTCGTCTAAAAAGTTCTCGCAAATTTGTATACTGTAAAAAATTGTACACCTCTAACTGTTGTCTCCGCCCGGTCTATCTGTCCCGGTTACAACCATTACAGAGGAGCTGCTATACAAAATTTGCTGTCAAAATGGACTGTCGTATGAAATGAAAACAGATTTAGTTCCAAAAGTTATCACTGGGACAGAAATGCTTGTCGCACTATACCGGAATACATAACGTTTCTTACTCTCAGCATTACCCGGAACCAACGACGAGGACGTGGTAAGCTTTGGCTCCATATTTTGTATTTTTGATTTTGGATTTCAGTTTCTGGTTATCAATTCAATCCTTTTTCGAAGCCAGAATTCTGAATATTAGGCTAGCATCTCACTATTATTTAGATTTTTTGTAAACAAAAAGTGGTTACAAAATATCGGATAGTCCTAGAGGCCAGAACTCTTTTGCGTTTAACAGAGAGAGTTGCTGGTTATCATTTTAAATCTTTTCCGGAGCCAGAACTCTCAATATTAGGCTAGCATCTCACTATTAAATAGGTTTTTACACAAATAAAATATTACAAAATATTGCACAGTCCTAGACGCCGGAACTCTTTTGCATTTCACAGAGAGAGTTGCTGGTTATCATTTTACATCTTTTCCGGAGCCAGAACTCTCAATATTAGGCTAGAATCTCACTATTAAAGAGTTTTTTACACTAATAAAATATTACAAAATATTGCACATCGCTAGAGGCCAGAACTCATTTGCTATTAACAGTGAGACTTGCTGGTTATCATTTTAAATCTTTTCTGGAGCCAGAACTCTCAATATTAGGCTAGCATCTCACTATTAAAAAGTTTTTTACACAAATAAAATATTACAAAATATCGGATAGTCCTAGAGGCCAGAGTTCTTTTGCATTTCACAGAGAGAGTTGCTGGTTATCATTTGAATCCTTTTTCGAAACCAGAACTCTCGTTATTAGGCTAGCATCTCACTATTAAATAGGTTTTTACACGAATAAAATATTACAAAATATCGGATAGTCCTAGAGGCCGGAACTCTTTTGCATTTAACAGAGAGAGTTGCTGGTTATCATTTTAAATCTTTTTCGGAGCCACAACTCTCAATATTAGGCTAGCATCTCACTATTAAAGAGTTTTTTACACGAATAAAATATTACAAAATATCGGATAGTCCTAGAGGCCAGAACTCTTTTGCATTTAACAGAGAGAGTTGCTGGTTATCATTTTAAATCTTTTCCGGAGCCAGAACTCTCAATATTAGGCTAGCATCTCACTATTAAAGAGTTTTTTACACAAATAAAATATTACAAAATATCGGATAGTCCTAGAGGCCAGAACTCTTTTGCATTTCTCAGAGAGAGTTGCTGGTTATCAATTGAATCCTTTTTCGAAGCCAGAATTCTGAATATTAGGCTAGCATCTCACTATTATTTAGATTTTTTGTAAACAAAAAGTTATTACAAAATATCGGATAGTCCTAGAGGCCAGAACTCTTTTGCATTTAACAGAGAGACTTGCTGGTTATCATTTTAAATCTTTTCCGGAGCCAGAACTCTCAATATTAGGCTAGCATCTCACTATTAAAGAGTTTTATACACGAATAAAATATTACAAAATATTGCACAGTCCTAGAGGCCAGAACTCTTTTGCATTTCACAGAGAGAGTTGCTAGTTATCAATTGAATCATTTTTCGAAGCCAGAACTCTGAATATTAGGCTAGCATCTCACTATTAAGAGATTTTTTACACGAATAAAATATTACAAAATATTGCACAGTCCTAGAGGCCGGAACTCTTTTGCATTTTACAGAAAGAGTTGCTGGTTATCATTTGAAAACTTTTTCAAAACCAGAACTCTGAATATTAGGCTAGCATCTCACTATTATTTAGATTTTTTGTAAACAAAAAGTTATTACAAAATATCGGATAGTCCTAGAGGCCAGAACTTTTTTGCATTTCACAGAGAGAGTTGCTGGTTATCATTTGAATTCTTTTTCGAAACCAGAACTCTCGTTATTAGGCTAGCATCTCACTATTAAATAGGTTTTTACACAAATAAAATATTACAAAATATTGCACAGTCCTAGACGCCGGAACTCTTTTGCATTTCACAGAGAGAGTTGCTGGTTATCATTTTACATCTTTTCCGGAGCCAGAACTCTCAATATTAGGCTAGAATCTCACTATTAAAGAGTTTTTTACACTAATAAAATATTACAAAATATTGCACAGCGCTAGAGGCCAGAGTTCATTTCCTATTAACAGTGAGACTTGCTGGTTATCATTTTAAATCTTTTTCGGAGCCAGAACTCTCAATATTAGGCTAGCATCTCACTATTAAAGAGTTTTTTACACGAATAAAATATTACAAAATATTGCACAGTCCTAGAGGCCGGAACTCTTTTGCATTTTACAGAGAGTGTTGCTGGTTATCATTTGAATCCTTTTTCGAAACCAGAACTCTCAATATTAGGCTAGCATCTCACTATTAAAGAGTTTTTTACACGAATAAAATATTACAAAATATTGCACAGTCCTAGAGGCCGGAACTCTTTTGCATTTTACAGAGAGTGTTGCTGGTTATCATTTAAAACCTTTTTTAAAACCAGAACTCTGAATATTAGGCTAGCATCTCACTATTATTTAGATTTTTTGTAAATAAAAAGTTATTACAAAATATCGGATAGTCCTAGAGGCCAGAACTTTTTTGCATTTCACAGAGAGAGTTGCTGGTTATCATTTGAATCCTTTTTCGAAACCAGAACTCTCGTTATTAGGCTAGCATCTCACTATTAAATAGGTTTTTACACAAATAAAATATTACAAAATATTGCACAGTCCTAGACGCCGGAACTCTTTTGCATTTCACAGAGAGAGTTGCTGGTTATCATTTTACATCTTTTCCGGAGCCAGAACTCTCAATATTAGGCTAGAATCTCACTATTAAAGAGTTTTTTACACTAATAAAATATTACAAAATATTGCACAGCGCTAGAGGCCAGAACTCATTTGCTATTAACAGTGAGACTTGCTGGTTATCATTTTAAATCTTTTCTGGAGCCAGAACTCTCAATATTAGGCTAGCATCTCACTATTAAAAAGTTTTTTTACACAAATAAAATATTACAAAATATCGGATAGTCCTAGAGGCCAGAGTTCTTTTGCATTTCACAGAGAGAGTTGCTGGTTATCATTTGAATCCTTTTTCGAAACCAGAACTCTCGTTATTAGGCTAGCATCTCACTATTAAATAGGTTTTTACACGAATAAAATATTACAAAATATCGGATAGTCCTAGAGGCCGGAACTCTTTTGCATTTAACAGAGAGAGTTGCTGGTTATCATTTTCAATCTTTTTCGGAGCCACAACTCTCAATATTAGGCTAGCATCTCACTATTAAAGAGTTTTTTACACGAATAAAATATTACAAAATATCGGATAGTCCTAGAGGCCAGAACTCTTTTGCATTTCACAGAGAGAGTTGCTGGTTATCATTTTAATTTTTTTCCGGAGCCAGAACTCTCGTTATTAGGCTAACATCTCACTATTAAAGAGTTTTTTACATGAATAAAATATTACAAAATTTTGCACAGTCCTAGAGGCCGGAACTCTTTTGCATTTCACAGAGAGAGTTGCTGGTTATCATTTTAAATCTTTTCCGGAGCCAATACTCTCAATATTAGGCTAGCATCTCATTATTAAAGAGTTTTTAATAGTGATTTTAAGAAATAGCATCTCATTTTTTAAAAACTCTTTTTAATGGATAAATCGACAAAAAATCAACAGAACTATTTGTTGACACTTGTTTTGAACGTAGAACTCAACGGATTTTGACTCCTGTGTACTTAGATGTTTGGAATTCGATGAGATGCTATGATGTATTTGCGAAGTTAGCATCTCATTTTTTCAATATGCGATTTTAATAGATAAATCGACAAAAATCGACAGAACTATTGTTGACACTTGTTTAGAACATAGAACTTATCGGATTTAGACTTCTTTGTACTTAGATGTTTGGAATTCGATGAGATGCTATGATGTATTTGCGAAGTTAGCATCTCATTTTTTCAATACGCGATTTTAATGGTTTAATCGACGGAACTATTATTAAAACTTATCAAGAACTGTAGAACTATGCTGGATGCCATTATATATTGAGTTTATTTGTGAGATGCTAACATTTGAGATGCTAACTTCACAGACGTCAAAAGCCCCGAGGAAAGTTCAGGCGTGAGGGAGGACAGTCGGCCCGAAGGTAGGAATGACGGCGAAGAAGCAGCGCGCCGAGACCGTAGTCGATCGGTACATAGCGACTCGGAGAGAGGGGCGGCGATGGACGTTATTTCTCAACCACACCTGGAGGTGCAGTCTCCTAGAGAGCAGCGCCCTGAGGTCCACCGGTCCACGTCGCCAGGACGCGGCGACATAGGTAGAGGGTCGGGCGGCGGATCGGGGAACTCTGTCGTTGCCCCCATGGTAAAGGAGTGCGCCTGATGCTCCCGGCGCGCCACACCGGAGGTGGGACGCAACGGCGGCGTCTCTGACGTGAATTTATGCCGACCACGGACACGGGCACGGGGTGGAAGGCGCGGACTGCGTGAGAAATCGTTCCCGTAGCCTCTGCCTGCGAGGGCATGGAACACCCCGGGGGTTTAAGTGGATTAGAGCCCCACATATCCCCTTCGTCTCCCCGGGCGGGGGGTAATGCGAAGGCATTTCCCCGGGCAAATAAAAAAAGTCCCCTACTGAATATCACCTATTGTCTATGATAAAACTTGACATAAAGTAATGATAAGGTTAAATATAAATGTCTTACTAGCTAGGTTAACATTTAGTATGCTTTTAGTTTAAAATAGTATTACTCCTATGGAAAAGTCCAAGAAAGTCCATCCAAACAAACACACTTGCGAGATGCCTGCAGTTTCAAATAAAATTCCAGACACAAAAAACCATTCATAAAACCAATATGATTAGTACGTGCCGATATTGGCTAGCACGTACTTATGCGAAGTAAGGACAGAATAATGGTCCTTTGCAAAAAACGAAATAAACTCTTTTGAGGCTTCATTGGAACCATGAAATTGTCTACACAATGTAATACAAGGAAAAGTTTTTACAACAAAGCTCTAAAGCCTTATGATCACAATTGTACCAATATGGAAAATATGTGGGAGAGAGAAATATTCCTTGGGTAAAAAGTAGTTTAAACTATATTCTAGACCAGCGTTTCCCATCTAGTATAATAACGTCTATTCATGATAATAAAATGCCGGGTCGCAACAATGACGTAAAAAATATAGAGTAGTTACAAAAAATACATGCATTACGATATGGCTAAAAAATTTTGGTGAGCCACGATGGAGAAATATTAAAAATTACAGGGCCAGGGTTTGGGAAATCCTGTTCTAGACTATATAATCTATCTTTGTTCCAAGTACCATCATCAGTATCTAGAGGCGTAGTGGCGTTTCGCAGTGATTGACTAACAAACATCCAAACTTTCTCATTTATAATTTTAACTACAGATAATATAATACTATAGTTTTAACGTAAGATTAAAAGCGGCTTCACCCGCGTGGTTCCCGTTGCCGTGGGAATATCGTGATTAAAAGTATCCTATGTGTTATTCCATCTTTGCTTCCATCTAGATCCGTTCAGTAGTTTTTGCGTGAAAGAGTAACAAACATACATACATCCACACTCACAAACTTTCGTATTTATAATATTAGTAGGATTTTTTTCAAGAATAATTTAAGAATGTCTCTGATAATTGTATTATCTTACAAACATCTAATTCCTAAAAGTTATATAGTTCTCGTGGTGATTATCAAAGAACACAATTATATTTCGTCGCCTGTACTTACTTAATGAGTCAGCCTCAAGTTTTCGTGTCAACATGAAATTAGTAAAGTTATGCAAATTGGTTGTGTTATTATATTTTTTGCTGTCAGTTTTGTAAATTAAAAGTCTCGTTTTTGTCGCCATTCATACATTTCTGTAAATGAAGTCCTAACAATCTTTATACTTGAAAATATTTTTAGAAGTTTTTTTTACTGTATACGTATTGTAAGTGTTGGCTCTCTTTATTTCATACAGGAAAACACGTCCAACATCAGTATTTCGTTTATTCTTTTGTATTGATTGTGTTGAAATTAATAACATTAAAACACCTAGTGCTTAGATATAAACTGAAACCTGAAAGAAATTTGTAACCTTACTTATTCATTATAATAATATATACCGAGTATTAACAGAAATATTCGCGAAAAATTGCTAGAGATCAGGTAGACCAGACTAAATAAATATACCTCAATAGACAGGTTTCACGTGATGTCTAATGTTCAAGCTTTTCATTTTCAAACTCTTGCATCAACCGTTTACTGTAACGAAAAGCTGGAAGACCTTTTATGTAATTTCTAATATAGCCAATCCTCGCGGTTTTACCCGCTTGATACCCGTTCCCGTGAGAATATCGGGATAAAATATAGCCTATGTCACTTGGGAAGAACGTAGCTTTCTAATGGTTCAAGAATTTTATAAATCGGTCCAGTAGTTCCCGATATTAGCGCGTTCAACCAACTAAACAAACAAACTCTTCAGCTTTATATAATACTAGCTACTAGCTTTTCGCCCGCGGCTTCGCCCGCGTGGACTACACGACGTTATCCCGCGGGAACGTGATATTTTTCCGAGATAAAAAATAGCCTTTGTTCCTCTCCTGGCTACAAAGTATCTGTGTCCTAAACAGCCAAATCCGTTCAGCCGTTTTGGTGCGATTAAGTAACGAACATTTAAACATCCAAACATCTAAACTTTCACATTTATAATATTAGTAGGAAGTAGGATTAGTATAGATTATACAGTTATGCGAAAGTTTGGATCGCAGTAAAAAAAAACTCCTGGACGGATCTTGATGAAACTTGGAACAGACATAGATAGATAGCTAGAATAGCACATAGACTACTATTTTATCCCAATACTCACCACAGG
Source organism: Crambus lathoniellus (assembly GCA_949710035.1). Taxonomy (NCBI): domain Eukaryota; kingdom Metazoa; phylum Arthropoda; class Insecta; order Lepidoptera; family Crambidae; genus Crambus; species Crambus lathoniellus. The sequence goes on along the minus strand of OX453305.1, from coordinate 27,113,589 downwards.
AACGCAGCTAGTTTGCTTTACAGTAGTGCACATCCACAACTAGCCTCATAATCTACCTACTCATGTTCTTCGTTATTTATCACAGTATACGTAACATGCTGAACAGTCTGAAGTATTTCAGCAACATTCAGCTTTATGTAACGCGGCCTTGGAGGCGAGATGCCTTCTCACGGTCATGACACTGTGACGTCACGCAATGATCGACATTTTTTTTCATATTTTGGCTCGTGCTCTGTTTGTCCATTGAATACAGGTGAGCACAACTCTATAAAGATATGACTGTGAAAAACAATCAAAAGTATTGTTAAGTATGTTGATAGTTAATGCTATTTGTCAAGCTTATTTGAAGCATAAATCAATCTTGGTAAATAATTTACTAAGTTTAATTTACTTACTTTTAATTTTTTATGGCTCTCATAAGAAGGCTTAAGGTACCCAGCGTGCAATGGAGAGAGCGATGGTATTTCCCTGCTCAATCGAATCAGAAATGATGAAATCCGCAGTTAAACTAAAACAACCGACATCGCTCAGCTGAATTGGCAGTGGGTAGGTTGGTAGGACACATAGCGCGAAGAACCGATGGCCGTTGGGGCGGAAAGGTTCTCTAATGGCGACCGTGTACCGGACGACGTTCCGTGGGCAGGCCCCCTACAAGGTAGACCAACGATCTGGTCAAGTTGCTGGAGGCAGCGCAGGACCGATCGCTGTAGAGATCCTTGGGGGAGGCCTATGCTATGCCCAGCAGTGGGCGTCCTACGCTGATGATGATAATGACTTACTTTTAAAAGGTTACCATTACTTTTGTCGTTTCAAAATTCTAGATTTCCACTGTGTAAATCAGGAAACATGGTTGATTGCACGTATACTTGTTTGTTTGTAATCTGTAAAATTCTTATTTATTGTAATAGAAACCTTGAGGTATCGAGTGTAGTAACTTTTAGTTTTGCAATAATTGATAAAAATATGTTTTTAATTAAAAGAGTGTAACCTTTATGTGTGCGTACTTGAAAACAATGTTTATGACGTGATAAATAGTGCAACCATTCATACGTTTCTCAAAACCTACGCACGTTCACCACATGCTAATTGCTAGCAACTTTGCACTTTGACCTCAACTAGTACCCTTCTTCTTATTACCTTGTCATACAGTTTAAAATCCCTTGAGCAGTAGTCACAAAGAATTATGATAACTGGTGTTTGTGGTGGCTCGCAAATTGTATGAAGAAAGAAGTCGCACTTCTAAAGGTCGCGGGCAGTTGTGTACGCGAATGTACTCTGTTTGTAAACTTGAACTAGTTTGAATTGTGAATGAATGCTTTTATTGAGCATTCGCTACGGTGGCATTCAGATAGAGTAGATATAGTCGGTTTTCGCTTAGCGCGTGCTCTCGGCACTGGTTTAGCGGGTTGTTAAATATACAGGCTGTTGTTTTTTCTTGGGCCAAAAAGAGTTTTGGTAGATTAAAAACTGACTGTCGTTAGGATAATCTTATAGTAAACTAAACCATTAATTAATGTATTTAGTTACCTATTATGAATTCCAATTTATTTTGTTCAAATTTCACTTTCCTGAAATCATTTAGCCACTTTTTGTTTTCCGTTATTTTCATATCTCCGAAAACTCCATTGACAAAGTTTTTGAATTCCGATTTTCGGTTGTAATTTTTTTCTAATTCAGTATGTTTAAAATTTGGCGCTAATTTGACCCGAACACCTTAGTTCAGTGACTGAACTGACGTGTTCGGGTCAAATTAGCGCCAAAGTCAAAATGCATCTGTGAGTTTTGCGAGTGGGGCGCGTTATCGACTGGGGCACGTATGCCTGGTTTACCCTATATCATATTTTTCCGGGATAAAAGTAGCCTAAGAAGTCACTCTCCAGCTTCCTAATTATCTTCATACCAAAAATCACGTCAATCTGTTGCTCCGTTTTGACGTGAAAGGCGGACAAACATACAAACACACTTTAACATTTATAATCTTCTAGTATTTAAATATCAAGTCACAGTGTTTGCTATCAAACTCATCCGAAACGGCTTGTTAACTGATTTTTATGAAACCTTTTGTGTATTTTTTATGTCTGAGAATAATATGTCGTAGGCTATTTTTTACCCCGAAATTCCACGGGAGCAAGTTTCGGGCGTAGCTAGTCTATACTAATAGTATAAAAAAATATTATTTGATTTTTTTTTGTAATGGATAAACTTAAAACTAATAGATTAGAAAGCTATATTCTCCTCGAGTGACATAGGGTATATTTAATCCAAATAAATATCAAAACAGAGAACTTACAGGTACCACACGGGTGAAACCGCAGGAAGCCACTATATATTAGAATAAAAGTATATATGTCGCAGGGATATGAGGAAATCAGAGATTTCACGAATTCCCTAGGGATATCACGAAATCGCGGAAGATGTGGAATAGACTTATTTACGACGTCTTCTTCCTAAACAAGTTCAGTGATATGTCATTTCACTAGACTATATCTAGTGAAATGTCAGAAAAGTGGATTTCAGAGGTGAGAGTTTGCCTCGGAAGTCCTGTAGAGCATGTGATAGTTTATATTTTTTTTGTGATTCAACTTATGGATTGTTTGCACAAAAAAAAATAATCACTAAATTTAACCTATCACGTGTTCTACAGGACTTCCGATACAAACTCGCTCATACCTATCACTTGCAGCCGTGAGCTTACTGTTATTACTTCAGTCATTCTTCATTTCACTAGATTTAGTTTAGTGAAATGACATATCACTGAACTTGTTGAGGAAGAAGACGTCGTAAATAAGACTATTCCACATCTTCCGTGATTTCGTGATATCCCTAGGGATTTCGTGAAATCTCTGATTTCCTCATATCCCTGCGACATATATAATGGACTGGTACCTACCTACCTATAAATAGATCACAGTATGTTATGAACAAAAAAACCTCGGATCATTCCGTCATGAGTTGTTTTGAATAGGTAACACAGTTTCCTTCTAATTCTGTAATTCAATTAGTTGTTATACCTACTCGTACCAAGTTTATTCCCAAACTGCAATTAGATGATATTATCTTGAGATTATCGTCCGTCCGTACACCTGTTGATTGAAGACCGTAACAAGGTTTTGTAAATTCACACCTTTTTGCTAATTCTGGTAATAAAAACTTAAAAATAAAAAATAAATAATAAAAATTAACTCATCTTTATTAGCTCCATTTTCGTTAAACAAATCAAAGTTCAATTACGTCTTGTACTTAAAGTTTTCAGTCTAAAATTATATTGTTTGTTCCTGTTTTTTCAGTGAAAAATTCACTGAATTCCGTCGATTTTTTAAAGAGTAAGTTATAGCGGAAATACACGGTTCACTTTGCCTTTCAATTTGGATGAAGCAACCAAATTGAACAATGTAAACGTAAAAGTGAATCATTCAATGTCAATGCGCGCGTGTATTTCTGCGCCTTTCAACCAAAGTGAATCAATTTGGTTGAACCGTGTAATATTAGCATTACATAAAAATCATGTCATTTGATGCGCTATATCTATACTATAGAATATAGTTTGTGTTTTTATAAGCAAGGGAATGTTCTTTTGACTGAAATTTGGAATCTCTATTGTTAAAGGGTACTTTCGCTCCCGATAGCATGAAAAAAATCCCCCTGTATATTAAAGTTTTATGGACCAAGAATTCGCTTTGCAGTTCCATATTAAAATAAATAATACTGTACTCTTAAATAGGATGGCCATTTATCAAAATTTATTTAAATAATAGTGTACTCTTAAATATGATGATCATTTTCCATAACGTGTTCTTATTAAATAATAAAACGAATTAATCAAATTAATCTCTTTTTCTAGTTTCTAACTAAATCATATCAACGGTGCAACATTTCTGAAACAATAAGGCAATAAAATGTTTTATTTGCGAACTTAAACAAAATGAGGCAGACCCCTAATTAACCGAAATTAATTCATTAACTTAACCTTGACTTAAGTAAATCTTAATCTTCACGGTTATTCCCTGAGAAGCCTGACAAACGTAATGACGAGTTCGAAACCATTGTTTAACTCATAGGTATTTTAATTTGGTTTTATTATAAGTATCAGCGCATTTTTTAAAAGTTCCGTTAGGATATGGAAAATTTTAACTAAAGCCCTGTGCAGAAAAAACTTCATGTTCGTTTAAATTATACTGTCAGTATATTTCCAAAATAAATTCTCTGTCATTGTGTAACATTAATGTTTGTTTTTCCAATATTCATTTAAAACGAATTTGAAAATCTCTTCCTATTCCCAAACTTCCAATAATGTAAAACATTAGTTGAGCTTCATTTGAACAATGTATGGAAGCTTTCATTCTTTTTCCGCTGTGGGTTAATGTGTGTGTTTGTTCTTATTCTTTATTCGAAAGACGAGTCATTTTACATTTCAATGATAGTGATAGTATAGAAAAATAACGAGTAGATGATCTGTCGTGAGACTATGAAGTTAGCATGTTCGCATGAAAATAAAGCACGTGTCTGTTTTAAGCCCCGTGTAGTATGTCGAAGTTTAGAGTTTGACTGCAACATAACATATTTTACAAGTGACTGCTACATAAAATAGCTACGTTCGCTTGTATTTGCATCGAAGGAAAGATTTCGTAATCGGGTCAACAAACATTATCTTTAAACGTATTTTTACTTAGTTTTAAGACTTGACTTGTAACCATGGTCTAATAAACATCTCCGGAGAATTTCTACTTTCATTCATCTCCCGAAAGACACATCATATTGGATGGCGACCCTGCCACGCGAACTACGGATTGGAAATTATGAAGAAACATTTTAACTGAAGAACAGAAGAAAGAAGATATTTTCAAGAATAACTTTATCATGCAGCATCGAGGTACAATTGTAGCAGTATTAGCCATAATTGTTGTCTTCACGTCGATATTGCTATACATACAGTATATTAGCAATTTGTATAACTCCAAATTGCACTAAGAAGAATCATGGGCTCTAAACAAACTAAAGAAGAGGTGATCATCGCGCAAACCGCCAGCGGAGATGCTCAAGCAACCACAAAGCACACAGAAGGCATCAATCACACAGATATTATGATTATTGTGCTCATTGTTGGTGCATCATTGGCCGCTGCTTTCTACATTATACGAAAATGCAAGGCTAACATAGTGAAGACACTTCGACGCGAAATAACTAGAGGCAACATAACCGTGTCGACACAAGAGTTGACGTCATCGAGCGTTTAAGAAGAAGGAAGAGTTGGAGCGGTGTCCAGGGTAATCCCGGCCCACGGAGTCCAGGGTATAGCCCGGCCCAGTTGGAGCGGTGTCCAGGGTAATCCCGGCCCACGGAGTCCAGGGTATAGCCCGGCCCAAACAACGAGTCATCGAAGCTGCTGCTGCTGCTGCTTTGCTGCTGCCGCCATCAACGGGAGGCGCGTGCAATCTGCTGTGCCACGTCTTCGCCAACGCAACTCGGCGTGCATGAGGTCATGACGTGTCCTCATAAATAGTAAGCTAATTTATTAATTTCAAATGGACCATTTTTTTTTTTAGGTAGTAATTAATTTTGTTGTTTTTAATATATTTCTATAGCAAATTGGATACCCTACGTAACATGATATGACTAAGGAGTTAATTGAACTACGTAGTAAATTGTCGTATTTAAAAGAATATTTAGTTAAGCTAGGACCTGAGCGTCGCGCTTCAAAGTTAGCGTATGATAAGTTACTAGAAGCTAAATCATACTATGGAGGGTTACATAATATTTTGTCTCGAATAAAAGGGCAGATTGATTATTCTGAGATAGGCACCTCTGACCTTAGTTTAGTAGATAAAATCGTAGCCGATGTCAAATCTTTGTTTATAAGTATTCAAAGTTTAGTAACGTATCAAAAAGAGCTACGCACATCTGATTCGAGCTCAGATTACTCAGAGTGTTCTGGTTTGGAAAGGGAAACCAAGATGGCGACTTTCGATATTAAGACAGCAATCGCTTTGCTACCTGTTATGACAGGACAGGAACATGTTACACTGCAATTGATTGATGGAATTACTTTATATAGCAAAATGATAAGTGAAACATTACAGTCAAGTTTGATTGAATTCGTTTTGAAAACTAGGTTGTCTCCTAGTGCGAAACTTCGCCTTCAGGCTTCCTATGACTCAATAGATAAATTAGTTCAGGATATGAAGTCGTTACTAATACAAAAAAAATCACAAGTAGCACTTCAATCACAGCTTCTTCGCTCTAAACAAGGCAATAGATCTATAGACAGATTCGGCTCGGAGTTAGAAGAGTTGTTTGTAAATTTGACACTAGCTCAGGCAGATGGGGATGATGATAAATTTACTATACTCCGTCCCATTAATGAAAATATGGCCATTAAACGTTTTGCGGATGGGTTATCTAATCCACGATTAAGTACCATCATCGCGTCTCGAAATTTTGTGTCGCTTCCAGAAGCCATAAGAGCCGCCACAGACGAGCAATCCTTAGCTATCCCGGAACAAAGTGTGATGAATATTAATCATCAACACAAGAAACATAATAGTTTTTCCCGAGGTCGGCATAGTTATCGAGGTTTTACCCGTGGTCATAATCAAATGAGATCTAATAATATTTTTAATAATTTCAGAAATAATTATAAACCTCATACGAGTTCAAATACAGGTTATAGGTCATCACGCGGCCGCACATTTTTACGCCGTGGATCGGTACGTCACGCGAACGCCAATGACCGATATTCGCGGGCTCAGCACATAAGTGCACAGCAAACTGTGTACAGTGACCCACAGCGAAACGGTGACAATGTTCTCAATGCACCTAACGACACTCAGTTTTTTCGTTAGCAATATAGAAAATAATTTTATACTTAGTTGTAATACTTGTAATAACGTAACGTTTAATTTAAAAGGCGGAAAATATTTACATTTTTTAATAGATAGCGGTGCAAGTTTATGTGTAATTAGATACGAATGGTTACGCGAACAATGCGAGAGTTTATTAAATAATATTATTTATGATAGATTAACTATAAAAGGTGTCAGCGGAGAACTGATTTCTGAAGGGTATATTTACTTGAATTTAATTTATGATAGCGTTACTTTCACTGAAAAGTTTTATGTATTTAAAAACATGTCATGTACTGCTAATGGAATATTGGGAGAAAATTTTCTAGCAAAGTATGATGCTGTAATAGATTATAAAAACAGCACCTTACAGTTAACTTGTAATAATACTAAAGTTTCTATGCCAATAAATCATAATAGGTATATATACAAGCATGTTATTCCCGCCCGCTGTGAGGTAATTAGGTACATAAGTAGTAAAGGCTTAAGCGAGTGTGTCATGTTAGCGAGAGAATTGCAAGAGGGCGTTTTTCTCGCAGGCGTAATAGCAAATCCACGTAACGGACTTATACCGATTAGAGTGTTAAACACAACGGATAATGATGTAGAAATAGATTTTTCTAATTTGGACATTTTAGATTTGAACGATTTTAATGTTTGCAACTTCACTAGGGAACGTTGTTCGGTAGAAAGAATAAAAGATTTATTTAATTTGTTGGATTTAAATTATTTAAAAAAAGAGGAACGTTTATGTATTGAGCAGATATGTGCCAAATATTCTGACGTATTTCATTTACCAGGGGATCGGTTATCTGTAACTAATTTAATGGACCATTCGATATTCTTAAAAGACAATACGCCTGTTTATTCAAAACCTTATAGGATTCCGCATGCTTTAAAAAGCGAAGTACAAAAACATATCAAAGATATGTTAGATAATGATATAATAGAGGAAACAGTGTCAGAGTGGTCTAGTCCAATTTTATTGGTACCAAAAAAGTGTGATAAATCGAACGAAAAAAAATGGAGACTTGTTATAGACTACAGACAATTAAATAACAAGCTCGTTGATGATAAGTTTCCTCTTCCGAATATAACTGATATTTTAGACTCTTTATCGGGTAGTATTTATTTTTCTAAGCTTGATTTATCTCAATCTTATTATCAACTTAATTTAAACAAAAGCTCGAGAAAGTATACAGCATTCATCGCTGACAAGATGTATCAAATGAAACGTTGTCCCATGGGTTTGAAAACATCACCTAGTGTTTTTTCAAGGTTGATGACCATTGCTATGTCTGGTATTAACTATCAGGATGCAATAGTATATTTAGATGACATTATTGTTATAGGGAAATCCATGGAAAACCATGCTCAAAATCTCATAAAAGTGTTAGAACGTCTGAGAGAAGTAAATTTAAAAGTTAATCCTATTAAATGCGAATTTCTTCGCACCGAAATTGTTTATTTGGGGCATCAAATCACATCTAATGGAATTTTACCTGATCCAAACAAAATTCAAACGCTGCAAAATTATCCAGTCCCGCAAAGCGCTGACGACGTTAAAAGGTTCGTAGCGTTTGCTAACTATTATAGACGCTTTGTACCACAATTTGCCAGTATTACTCATCCATTAAATAAGTTATGTAAAAAACATAACACTTTTCAATGGACATTAGATTGTGAAAAAGCTTTTCAGAAAATAAAAGAAATATTAATATCGCCCCCAGTGTTAGTATACCCGGATCTTTCTATTGAAAATAGTTTTGTTTTGCAGACAGACGCTTCACGTATAGGTTTAGGCGCTATCTTATCTAATAGTGACGGGCGAGTAATAGCATACGCTAGTAGAAACTTAAACTCAGCAGAATCACGTTACCCAATAATAGATCTTGAGTTGTTAGCTATAGTATGGGCTATTAAACATTTTAGGCCTTACTTGTATGGTAGGAAATTTAAAGTTTACACTGACCACAGGCCACTTATCTATCTTTTTGGCTTAAAGGATCCATCTAGTAGGTTAACTAAATTTAGACTGTACTTAGAAGAGTATGACTTTGACGTAGAATATGTGCCAGGAAAAACCAACGCAGCTGCCGATGCGTTAAGTCGAATTATTATTAATTCAAACGACCTAAAATGTATGCAGGAGCAAGTCGTGTCAGTTATGACTCGCGCTCAATCACGAAAGCAAAAATTAGACAACGACTTTATAACTCAGAGCACTACAATTCATAGGACTGATCACCCTTTAGTTGTAGAAGTTTTGAAAAAACCCAAGGACATAGTAGAGTTAAAAATTTGTTCATCTATTGATAAACAATTTATTTATTCAGATTGTATTTATTCAGAGTCGAGGCATTGCGCATATGTGTTGAAAGAGTCAACCATTTTTTTAGAATCTCGATCATTATCTACCCTGCCGGTGTTAGTGAGAGATCTAGAATCATTATGTAGCAAACTAAATATCGCTGAATTACTTATTATAAAAAATAAATACAGCGAAAAGTTAATAGAAAAATTTGCAAGTTACCTATATAAATATTTACAAAATGTAAATAAAAATGCGCCTCGTTTATTAGTAGCAAAAGATGTTATTAGAATCTCAGATAATGACCAAAAGAGAGTGATTCTAAACGATTTTCATTTACTTCCTACAAGCGGTCACGCAGGGAGTAATAGAATGTTAAATAATATTAGGAAACATTATTTTTGGCCTGGGTTGTCAACTGACGTTACTGATTACGTTAAAAAGTGCAAGCAATGCCAGATACAAAAACACACTAATCAGTACATTAAGGAACCAATGGTTATTACTTCGACACCCACAAGTGCATTTGAAAGAATCAGTTTAGACCTTATGGGACCCTTACATTGCGACGATAATAATAATAAGTACGTTCTTACGCTTCAATGCAATTTATCCAAGTTTGTCGAAGCCTATGCGTTACCGACTAAAGGTACGGAAACCGTAGCGAGATCTTTTGTTAATAACTTTATATTGAGGTACGGAGTGCCAAAAGAAATAATAACAGACAGGGGCACAGAGTTCATGTCTTCTGTCATGGCCGAGGTTTGTAGTTTATTAGGAATTAAGAAGTTAAATTCTACCTCTTACCATCATGAAACGATTGGAGCATTAGAAAATACTCACAAGAGCTTGGGTGCTTACCTCAGAATCCAATGTGAACAGAATAAAAGTAGTTGGAGTAGCTGGTTACCATACTGGTGTTTCAGTTTTAATACAACTGTTCATACCGAAACAAAATATTCACCATTCGAACTAGTTTTCGGTAAACACTGTGTATTACCAAATACATTGCAGACTGGTATTGATCCTTTGTATAATTTTGATTCGTATCCTAAGGAATTGAAATTTAGATTGCAAAAGGCGCAAATGGACGCCATAGAAAACCTTTTACATAATAAATGTTTAAGAAAGTTTAATTATGATAAAACATGTAATCCTATAGTTTATAAAAAAGGGGATTTAGTATTAATAAAAAACCATATAGGAGATAAGTTAGATAGTTTATTCTCAGGTCCATTTGAAGTTTTAGAAGATGTAAGTCCTAATCTTAAGATTTTAAAAAATAACCTAGAATATACCATTCATAAGAATAATACAAAACCATATTTTGTCTAAGTGTGATCTATATTGTAAAAGCGTAATTTAAATAAAATTGTATTTTGTAATAACTAAAAATGTAAGTAATTGTGTTCGTGTATTTTGTGAAAAAAAAACGTGTGTTGGTCTGTCAACGTATCTTTCTTTCCTTGTCACAATTTTTTTTTTTAAATATCCCCAGGGAGAGAACCCTGTCCTTTTTCGGGGGAGTTGTAGTATGTCGAAGTTTAGAGTTTGACTGCAACATAACATATTTTACAAGTGACTGCTACATAAAATAGCTACGTTCGCTTGTATTTGCATCGAAGGAAAGATTTCGTAATCGGGTCAACAAACATTATCTTTAAACGTATTTTTACTTAGTTTTAAGACTTGACTTGTAACCATGGTCTAATAAACATCTCCGGAGAATTTCTACTTTCATTCATCTCCCGAAAGACACATCATATTGGACCCGTATTCGTGGTAAACATTTGTTTAGCAACAGTTGATCAACATTGTTGATGAGCAGCGAGAATGTTGCTGGGAACTGTTTAAATCAATAAATTAACACGTAGTAAACACACCTTAGATTTATGCGCGAACTGTTCATTTAAATAAAACACTTTCACGGATTTTTCACCTGGTCGTGGCCGTGGCCGTTCCGTTTTGGCCGCACGGCCCCTGGAAAGGTGCCGAAAACTTTAAAAACAACTAAAAATTTAACCAAATTGTTAAAAAAATGCGTGAAAAATCCGTGAAAGTGTTTTATTTAAATTAACATGTAATATTGCCAGCAACATGTTGACAACAACTCCGCAACACGTTGATTCAACTTTGTTGCTAAACAAATGTTTACCATGAATACGAGGCTTTATTCTATAAACGGGCTTGACTCAAAAATATTGAAGTAAGTTTGACTACTGACACCGCACACGAGCCACAAACGCCGCAAGCTAGAAGAACAAACAAGTGACGACTACCGGTGCCGGCGTTCCTATAAAATGTATGAAAACTACAGGAAAGAGGTCGGTGGCGGTAGTTTTCAGACCCGCTTGCGGCGACGACGCTTTGCTTTAAAAAGACATTTGTATTAAAAATGCAAGGTTATTTATTAATTATTAGACGACCTATTTGGCGCAGAGGTAAACTACCTGCCTACTGCGCCAGAGGTCTCGGGTCGATTCCCGAACAAGACAAATATTTGTGTGCATGAACATGTCTTTTTGTCTTGGTCTGGGTGTTTTCTATGTATATTAGGTATGTATTTACAAACAAAAAGTATTTAAGTATATATTTATCCGTTATCAAGTTCACATAGCCACAGTTTCTTAAGAAATTTACTATGGGCTTAGATAATGGTGTGACTGTAAGAAAATATTTATTTATTTATTTTTTATTTATTTTATTAAGCTGGAATTTTCTCTATCTTAGAAGCTATTAGTTTTATTACTGTTTTATTAATTGGTGTGGTTGTAAGAAATATTTATTAATTAATTTAATTATGATGTTTAACATCAAGAAAAAGAATAGCTTTTAACAAGTGACAAGAGTTAAAATCAGTACGATAAACTTGCATAGCATGGATAGCAAGTTGTTGTCTAAAGAGAACGGAAAGAAGTATGTATGAGGCATTTAACAAGAGTAGAAGAGACATTGAGTTTTAATCGTTGCAAGGTGTGTTTGTCTATATCTTTATAGGTACCAATCGGGCCGATCATGTTTTTCATGTTCCAGGAGAAAGATGTTCTGTTACATAGACAGTACATACCTACTATAAATTACTTACGAAGGAAACAACACATAGGGTAGAGACACCAAGGAGTACGCGCTACCAAAGAGTACGCAGTGCGTTTAGTCATATGCATGGAGCTAGACTTAATACTGAGGTAACTGGAGTTCTCACCCTGAATAAAAAAGTGTACCCAGCAAATTTGACATTTAGTATGTAGTGGCTGTCAGTTGTCTCATATGACCATACGTATTATTTTAGTGTAAGTGAGACGGAAGACAGACACCGTGTAATTTGTGGTCATAAAAAAGTGTTAGTACTGCACTCTTCAGTTACCTCAGTATTAAGTCTAGCTCTATGGTCATATGCGACAAGGATCATTTGGCACTTGGATAACATTGACAAGAGCGCTAGTTGACTGATTGAATAGCTAGAGGAGAGTTAGTTTCTATTTCGACCGTGTGTCAAAATATCCTTGTCGCACATTAAAACTAAATTAAAAATAATAATAAATAAATAAATAAAACTAATAAACTAAACACACTGCGTACTCTTTAGTAGCGCGTACTCTTTGGTGTTTCTACTATAATCATGAAGCTCGACTTAATACTGAGGTAACTGGAGTTCTCACCCTGAAAAAAAAATTGTCCCCAGCAAATTTGACATTTATGTATGTATTGGCTGTCAGTTGTCTTATATGACCATACGTATTTTTTTAAAGTGTAGGTGAGACGGAAGACAGCCACTGTGTAATTTGTGGTGGACAAAAAATTGTTCGTACTGCACTCTCCAGTTACCTCAGTATTAAGTCGAGCTTCATGACTATAATGCATAACCCACGAAGCTCAAAGGAATCATGGTTTCTTGAGTCTAGTAACGTAGTTACCTAATTAATAGGAAACGCACAGCCTTGTTATATAACACGCGTTCCCACGGTAACGTGAACTTGAAACCAGTGTTTGCATCTAATTGTTTATGTACAATAATATCTGGTATTTACTACCGCCACTCTAGGGCGTGACACTTCGAGGAAAATCGCGGTATATTATATACCTTTGTCCAGATGGAAAGATAATGGAGCGTTAATTTTTTATGAGTTGACAAATGAGTTGCCTTTGATGTAATGAGTATTTTGTATGGCTTATGCCACTTGTAGTTAAAATAGAGTACCTACATTTTTACTGTGATAAAGTTTTGCATTTGTTTTGTTTTGTGCCATTTATTAATCAATACATATTATTTTATTATGCCTAGTCTAAAATTTTATACATTAAGGCTGGTCTTTAAATTTGTTTTTATTTTTCTTCATAAATGCTGTTTTACGAAATAATTCATACAGTAATTTCCAAGTCAGGTTCAATTTTATATTAAAAATCGTTCGACTAAAAATTACTTAACATTTTCAAGACGAAAAATACTAGTTTGGTCTTTAAAATAGAAATAGTTAATTATTTACTATTTCTATTTCAAGATAAACCATCTCGAACTCTACAAAGTCAACTTTTTACATCTTACGGATTTAAATCTCATTAATTTATTCTGATAATAGTTTGGATAGTACAATAGGCTTGCCGATACAACTTGTTGATTGATTCAAGTACATCGATACAAGGATTTGATTACCAATCAATTTGTTTGAGTCAATGAACTGTTTTTTTTTCAGGAGCCCTATAGAATATTATATGAGAAGAGTGTAATGTAATGATACAGTAAATTGATAGGAATGTATAAGGAAAACGGTCGGAGTGGTGTTAGGTTCAGTAGAACTTACTTCTACTTGATTTCGATCAGGGGATGAGTATCTCGTGCGCATTTGTGTGAAACGCGTTAAAGACAATGGTCTTGGCAATACGTCTTGCAGTCGAACTTTTGCAAATTAAAATAGGTGGTTTGCGGTATAGGAAAGCTAACAGCGACAATTTATATGTTTTGGATGTCAGCGAATTTCGATGGCATGCGTCTGTGAGAGGTCCTACTTCCCATTCTTACCGAATATGAGCAAAAGTTGCGTTCTCGTTGGCGTTTTATAGAGATCCTTTCGTGAAAAGATGTCTTGCGCTCCACGTAGGGCAGAACATAAAATGTACTATGGTTGAGGAGGAGTAAACATACAAATTATCAGTTATTATTAAAAAAAAACAGCGGATTCAAGTTATTAAAATTTTTACTTTTTGCATTCACAATGCAATTTTTATTATTGAAAAATGGAAAATAAAGTATTTTAAAAAAATTGACCCGTCCGTCTCACAACCATCCAACCGTCCCGTCTGCTGTTGAAAAATGGAACTTCATTAACCATTTTTCAACAGCAGATTCATTTTAGAAATTGATTCTATGCCCGAAAGCAAGTGTTAAACGACAATTATCGCCAATGTCACAGTAATATAATGAGGCCCTCTGTCGATTCACACACGGACCATTGTTCCGGTTGGAGGACGTTCCCAAGGGTTTCGCAATATGTGACGACTACTGACGACGTCTGGTATGCTTAGGAAAAGGAGATGGGAAAGACGCCATTTTCTTTTTGTGGAACTTTAGATTCTATGACGATGCGTTTGTGGTCGTTAGCGCTGCGTCGTAACACTGCTGTCAAAAGTAGTTTGTTAAGATTCTGTGAAATGTTTGATTGAGACCGCCGAAAATACCAGAGTTAATGTCAGAAGAAATTGTATGGCTGGCTGATAAAGCAAAATGGGTTAACATGTTGTAAAATGAAAACCCTAAATTATCATGAAAAGTTCTTTGCAGGTTTTTGGAAAATTTAAAATTTTTGTCATTTTCTTAAGAACCTCTGTTGTTAACAGTGACAACAGATTTTAAATATATTGAACATTGCCTGTTATTTGATACTTTCTTTTGGGGAATATTTTGTTTAAAATTAAGATTTATGAGAGGTACTAGATATTTCTTTAAAGTCCCTTACTTCCAATAGCATTACTTGCTTGCTTGGCGGTCACCTCACCATCGATCATCTAGCTGGATGAATCATCTCTACCACGAAGCCTGAGTCACATAAATAATTGGTTTCGGTGCATAAAAACATTGCGTCTTATTGTCATGACGTGATGTCATTTAATTTTTACCTTTAGCAAATTGTGGCATAATTAACGAAGTGTATAATCGCAATGAGTAATGGAAGTGTTTGTTAAGATTTTGTTTTGCACAACGCTTAGTCTTAATCACACCTGATGTTAAGTGATGATAAGGATGAAGGTGGTAAGGATTTGGGGACCAACCACTGAAGAACTGACTATTTAGAAAAAAAAATTATTTTATAGATATATATCACCAAAAAAGATAATTTAATCACAAAACGTTAAATTAACTGAGTTAGAAAAACTAAATTACTCGTTTCACAGAAATGTCTCGAAAGTTTAGCATAAACGCCCAAAGCTCAAATGCCCTTGAACACAAACCATTTTATTAAGGTAGTTTTTTGCTTTTCTTAAAACACAAAAAAATCGACTTTAAGATCTTAACTTTCATATGGGTACTTTACCAGCCTTACCATAAACAAATGGTTTGCCCTACTTTTCCTAGGTACATTAAAATGGTTCAACATACGATTTTTCTAGCAGAAATAATTTAAAAATCACGTACGTCAGAAATACGTGTCAAACCATCCGAAGGGCAGTCATGGAAAATATCCCATGGTGTTGAGTTGAGTAATTCCCATATTCTATGGATCTTATGCAAATTTTCACCTCGTCCTCCATATATGGTTGTAGCAAATGGACTGCTTGACTGCGCAGCGTCAGTCATTTGTCACTTGTGATGACACTTGTTCTGTTTCTAGTAACCTTTAGAATGGACGTGACTTAATTATAGATGGTAATAGCAATGTCAATGTCATTAAGGTTATGGAAGTTGAGGTGTCTTACGAAGTTTTCAATAGTCTCCTAAAAGTTTAGTTAGAGGTTTTGTCTTCTAACCGATTTCTATGGGACAAGTACTGTGGCAAGTGGCAAGCACCTTGCGACTCGCTGCTCAGTGATCGGTTTAAGCCGAAGGTTCAAACCACTATACTTATCTACATAAGCAGACTCAATATTTTTAAATGGTCAATAAAATAAATAAAAATAAAATAAAAAATAAATAACTTCTTACATTCACACCGATTATCTAAGCCCATGTTAATTTCATTAAGAAACTGTATCATGGAAAACTTGATAACGGATAAATATATACTTAAATACTTTTTGTTTGTAAATACATCCTACTAATATTATAAACTAGCTTTCCTCCCGCGGCTTCGCTCGCGTGGACTACACGACGTTATCCCGCGGGAATGTGATGTTTTTCCGGGATAAAAAGTAGCCTATGTTCCTCTCCAGGCTACAAAGTATCTGTGTCCCAAATTTCAGCCAAATCCGTTCAGCCGTTTTGGCGTGATTGAGTAACAAACATCCAAACATCCAAACATCTAAACATCCAAACATCTAAACTTTCACATTTATAATATTAGTAGGATGTGAAAGTTTAGATGTTTGGATGTTTGTTACTCAATCACGCCAAAACGGCTGAACGAATTTAGCTGAAATTTGGGACATAGATACTTTGTAGTCTGGAGAGGAACATAGGCTACTTTTTATCCCGGAAAAGTATCACATTCCCGCGGGATAACGTTGTGCAATTCACGCGGGCGAAGCCGCGGGCAGAAAGCTAGTACTTAATATACTCATAAAACACCCCGACCAAGACAAATAGACATGTTAATGCACACAAATATTTGTCTTGTTCGGAAATCGAACCCGAGACCACTGGCGCAGAAGGCAGGTAGCCTACCCCTGCGCCAAATCGGTCGTCAATATTATCATAATGGCCACTCATAAGTCAAAATTTGAATTTTGTATAACTTTTGCAGATTTTTAAACAAGTAATACACTTTTTCTAAAATATATTATTAGAAAAAGTGTAAAGCGGGTTTAAGATCAATTTTCTTAAAATTTGTTGGCTCATTTACTTAAAGCTCTCAAAGAACTGTATACTTCAATCCAATAACAAAAAACTCCTTTTCCATTTCAGCTGGATGCTCAACAGCGCTACACACTCTTCCAGCGTGGCCTATGGGAGGCTGCACAGCAGATCCCTCGTGGAGCCATCAGGGACTACCAGACATTCAGACAGCTGCGGCTGCTGTCCATCATTGGACCTGCTGCTTTACCGCCTGACCAGCTCGATAGGGTAAAGACAACATTATCAATAGCACCATTGAAAGCTCATCACTTTTGGCTTTACAAGTCTTATTTTTCATCAACACTTCAAAGACGTTAATAGAGTCATTAAAATGTTCTGTCATTTTATCATCACTCAAGCCAGCGTGATATTCCAATAAATGTAAATAATATCCTTAAACTTTGACAATATTAGATAAACTCGAGGATCGTATCGGTATTTCGTATTGCCATAAAATTTTAACAATTATAAAAAAGGGTTTATATCATTTTCAAATAATGACGTCGTACTACTTTCCCATTACAGTACAACCGCCTCATAAACGACATGCTAGCAGTATACAACACCGCAGAAATATGCGCATACAATGAGCCCTTCAAGTGCGGACTGCATCTTCAGCCTGAGCTGCAGTTCGTGATGTCCCACTCGCGAGACTGGGATGAGCTTCAACATGTCTGGACCGAGTGGAGAAGGAACACCGGCAAGAGGATACGGGACTTGTACGAGCAATTAGTGGACTTGACTAACCAGGCTGCAAGGTTGAATAGTGAGTACATCGTCATTATTATTCTAATTAAATACATAGGCAGTAGTTCGTAATGTCCTGATCCAGGGACTGGGAAGAGCAGTAACATGTCTGGACTTAGTGGAGAAGGAACACCGGCAAGAGAATACGGGACTTGTACGAACAATGAGTGGACTTGACCAATCAGGTGGCAAGATTACATAGTTAGTACATCGTCATTATTAGAAATGTCCTGCTCCAGAGACTAAGAAGAGCTGTAACATGTCTGGGCTGAGTATAGAAAGAATACTGTCAAGAGGATACGGGACTTGTACGAACAGTTAGTGGACTTGACCAATCAGGTAGCAAGATTGAATAGTTAGTACATCGTGATTAGTAAAAATTTCCTGCTCCAGAGACTAGGAAGAGCTGCACCGTGTCTGGACTGAGTGGAGAAAGAACACTGGCAAGAGGATACGGGACTTGTACGAACAATTAGTGGACTTGACCAATCAGATGGCAAGATTGAATAGTTAGTACATCGTCATTAGTAGTAATGCCCTGCTCCAGAGGCTGAGAAAAGCTGCAAAATGTCTGTAGCAAGTAGAAGTGGAACACTGACAAGTTGATAAGAGATCTGTATGAACAACAGGTACAATTGACTAACCGCTGCTAGGCTAAATAATGAGTACCATATTTGAAATATTCTTTACTAGGCAATTGTTAGTTATATCCTACTCCTGGGACTGGAATGAGCTGCAACATTTCTGAACTGAGTGGAGGAGAAACACTGGCAAGAGGTACGAGATCTGTATGAACAATTAGTGAACTTTACTATCCAGGCTGCAAGGTTGAATAGTGAGCATTCTTTATTTGTATCGCTAGCAAACCTAAACTGTGTCCGAACATATTTAACTGCAGAACAAGTAGCCTTGTTAAGCCTTCTTGCGCCTGCAGCTAAAGGTGCAGGGCACGATATCTAATTTTCCATCACTTCTCCAATCAAATCAAACCAACATTGGAATCATCCAAGAGTTACCGCCGAAGCTGCTAACTACTTTGTCCAACAGAAGTCTTGTACTGATAAGCCATTCTCCAGAGGTATACAGGCATACGAATCTAAGACTTAATACGAATGCAGGTTTTACTAATTATTTAGAGTAATAACTTATGACTGCGTTGCTTAAATAAATCATTTACTATATGAAGCACATTTAATTGTGTATTCTACACTTACAACTTACTGCTACAGCTGCATAATAAAATGAGCTTATATTCCTTTTAGAAGTTATTTCAACTTTTAATAGCATACGCCTATACTACATACAGTAAGTCAATAAACTAAAAGTGACTTTATTTGACCACCCGATAGCTCCTATGAGCACTTTTACCAACTTGCTCGACATTTTTACGTAGGCGTTTCCATTTCTTACTATCTATCGAGGCTATTAAGCCTCGATAGTTGTTTCGGGGTATTTTATGAAAAAGAATAAGTTACTTTATACATCTTCATTATTTTTACTTATTAAGTAGTACTTTTAAACATACTAGTTACTCGTAACTATAAACCTCAGCTTTAAACTAAGAGAACATGTTTTTGTTTCAGACTTTACTGATGCTTCTGCGTATTGGATGTTCCCGTATGAAACAACGAATATGAGACAAGATGTGGAAGAAGTATGGGAACAGGTATGCTAGCATATTTATTGCTTTTAATAAAAAAACAGTAAGCAAAATACTAATCTCCTTTCATACTATCATATTATAGTATTGGAAAGTAACCTTACTATTATGTGAAGGTCATTTTTCAAATTTGACGACTCTGTATAAGTTAAAACAGGGAGAAAAAAATAGGCCTTGGCGAGTTTCTTGCCGGTTCGTCTCGCTACAAGGTCTCCTGCCGTAGGATTTGCGAACCGATGGCGTAGCTTCATTGACGTTCATAAGTGTTGTTAAACAAACCTAAATTGAATAAACGATTTTGAATTTTGATTTTTTTTGAATTTTATATCATACAAACTTATACACGTAACTATTAAAATATAACATTTAACACTACGGCCACTAATAAATTAACAATGATGAAAATATTTAACCTATCTATCTTTAAACCTAAAACCTTTCTAGAAATGATACTCTTATTTCATTTTCAGGTGAAGCCCCTCTACGAGCTCCTCCACGCGTACGTGCGCAGGCGGCTCCGCGAATCCTACGGGCCCGAGAGGATCTCCCGTTCGGCTCCGATCCCCGCGCATATCCTGGGTGACATGTGGGGCCAGAGCTGGTCCGGCATCGTGCCCTTTACTCTGCCCTACCCTGGGAAGACCTTGGTCGATGTCACCCCTGAAATGGCGCAACAGGTGGGATTTCTAATTAGTTCTTATTTTGTACGTTCTCGAGAGGATCTCCCGTTCGGCTCCGATCCTAGCGCATATCCTGGGCGACATGTAGGGCCAAAACTGGTCCGGCATCGTGCCCTTCACTCTGCCCTACCCTGGGAAGACCTTGGTTGATGTCACCCCTGAAATGGCGCAACAGGTGGGATTTCTAATTTGTTCTTAGTTTGTACGCTCTCGAGAGGATCTCCCGTTCGGCTCCGATCCCCGCGCATATCCTGGGTGACATGTGGGGCCAGAGCTGGTCCGGCATCGTGCCCTTTACTCTGCCCTACCCTGGTAAGACCTTGGTCGATGTCACCCCTGAAATGGCGCAACAGGTGGGATTTCTAATTAGTTCTTATTTTGTACGTTCTCGAGAGGATCTCCCGTTCGGCTCCGATCCTAGCGCATATCCTGGGCGACATGTAGGGCCAGAGCTGGTCCGGCATCGTGCCCTTCACTCTGCCCTACCCTGGGAAGACCTTGGTTGATGTCACCCCTGAAATGGCGCAACAGGTGGGATTTCTAATTTGTTCTTAGTTTGTACGCTCTCGAGAGGATCTCCCGTTCGGCTCCGATCCTCGCGCATATCCTGGGCTACATGTGGGGCTAGAGCTAGTCCGGCATCGTGCCCTTTACTCTGCCCTACCCTGGGAAGACCTTGGTCGATGTCACCCCTGAAATGGCGCAACAGGTGGGATTTCCAATTAGTTCTTAGTTTGTACTGTCCCGAGACGATCTCCTGTTTGGCGCACACATCTTGGGTGACACGTGGAGACAGAGCTGGGGCCTTACTGCGAGCTGTCAAACAGTTTAATAGTAATGTTGATTACAGGACGGAGCTATAACTTAATAAATAAATAAATATCCCAGTCATATCCTGGAAAGTCCTTGGTTGATGTCACGTCTGAAATGGCTCAACAGGTAGGAGGATTGATGAATGTTTGATAATTATTACGGACACGAGAGGATCTCCTCCTTACATCCTGGGTGACGTACGTGGGTACAGAGCTTGTCGGGCATCGAGCCTATAATATTAATAATTCTGATTAGCTCTTTATTAATTTTTCGGGCCCGACTGGTTATTCATTAAGATTTCATGATTTTTTTGTCGAAATTTTGATGCGGTACCTCCAAAATCTGTAAAAAGGCTGTTAGAGGAATGTATCATAAACCAAAGCTTGATTAGCAACATCTGTAAACATCGATGAACAAAATGAGCCGAAATGTTTATCATTATCTTATAGGAAATAAGTGTTAAATAATAAACAACAATCTCAAATCGATCCAGATATAATTGATATTTATTATCAACAAAATTTAGATTAAGTTGAAAAGTCTGTCGTATTTTCATTTGCAGGGCTATACTCCCCTAACGATCTTCCAACTGGCCGAGGAGTTCTTCGTTTCCATGAACATGTCAGCGATGCCTCCTGACTTCTGGGCCCTCAGTGTGCTGGACCAGCCCGCAGACAGGCACATCCACTGCCAGCCGTCAGCGTGGGACTTTTGCAACAAACATGACTATCGGTGGGTCACATTCAAACTCAAAATAATTTATAGGAAAAATGTGTGATAGTAAAAAAAAAAAAAATTGTTCAGTCTAGGTTTTTACAAGCACTTGTGGCTGTCAAAGAAGCAACGCCATCTTCGATATAATGCCTCTTAATTTTATAGGATAAAATACCTAAGTATACAACAAAATTTTAGTTAAACTTTTGAAAATATAATAGAAGAACTGAGGCCTATTAGGAAGTCCAGCATTAATACCATAGATATTCATTTATGGCATAAACTATAAAATGCCTACTGCAAACACTAATCCAGGTACTGTCAATCTTATCATGTAAATCCTTTTTGTGAAATAAATAATAATGAACAAGTGCACAACATGACTGAAACCAACCACTAGGGCGCTTAGCAGATGGCAGAGCGGGGTGGGGCGGGGTGGTCTTTTTGACCGAGAAGCAATAACACAATTATTAATGTTATTAAATATAATCTATACTAATATTATAAAGCTGTAGTTTGTTTGTTTGAACGCGCTAATCTCAGAAACTACTGGACCGAATTGAAAAATTATTTTAGTGTTGAATAGTCCATTTATCGAGGAAGGGATATAGGCAAGAGAAAATCTTGCTTGAATATATATAAAGCGATATTTTCACATGCTGCACGGTTTTTTTGCCCGTTCGTGTGCGTTGGGGATTCCCTTAGTGCTATAGTTCGAAGCCAAATTGACCAGCCTGGCCCGCCCCACCGTCTACCAAGCGCCTAACGGTTGATGCCACAGCTGCATACGTACCGCTGTATGCTATAAGCTGGAAGAGATTACTTTTTAACAACAAGGCCGCTTTTTGTATGTTTTATTGTACTGTCTCTCTTTCTTTATATGTTTTGTGCCACGTGCAAAAAAGTATTTTCACTTCTCACGCTCGTAAAGTTCGTGTTTATGTTGGGTATAGGTTGCATAAAATCGCTTTTTATGCTCTAGTGCATAAAGTAAAATCTTCGTATAAGTCTCAGACTTTAAGACAAAGGTCGTTAGGTTTGGATACGCGGCAGCGTATCAGCCAAGTTCAAAAGCAAACAGAACTGGCGAGCAGCACCGTGTGTATCTTAACACGAACCATTTGGAGCCACTTTTGACCCCCTCATAACTCAAAAACTATTACACAGAAACATGTCAAATTTGGCTTATGTATTAAGACTAGCGAGATAAAAATGTGCTCCAAATTTTATATACACAGCTCAAACGGTTATTTAGATATTTACGTCCAAAAATCGTTATTTTTATCACTGACTCACCTATAATCAAAACTCTAACCCACTTCCAGATGACCTAGAAAGCTGAAATTTGACATGCAGACAGGTAATCTGGTGAATACAAAGGAAAAAATCCGAAACTAGTATTTTTTTAAAATAAAACGTTGACAAACTTATATTTGCGTTCCCTATGCACTTATCCTGTATAAGATCTTGTATAAGATGAAGTACAAATAAAAGTTTGTAATAGTTTTTATTCTGTTATATACCAATAATTCGTCTTACTTCTCGAAGTTCGGCTAGCGCCGACGGCGTAGTGGCCATTCAATATTGAGGACTCGAGAGAACCAAGTTCGAACTTCGAAGCCCAGATTACCCAAACACTTTTTTGTCCTCGCGTTAAATTAATTACGATTTTGCGCTATCTAGCACGATATTAATTATTAATATTAATATAAATTATAAAGTTATTGAAATTTTTACTTTTTTGCATTCACAATCCAATTTTATTATTGAAAAATGGAAAATGAAGTATTTAGACAAAATCGACCCTCATCTCACAACCAGCTCCGATGGGACTCGAACCCACGACCTTTCGCTTAAATTAATTATGAATATTAATATAAATTATAAAGTTATTTAAATTTTTACTTTTTTGCATTTAACCGCCTCTGTGGTCTAGTCTCTGTGGTTCACACCACCGATTTCAGACCAAGAGGTCCCGGGTTCGATTCCCAGTGGGGGTACATACTGTATTCGGTTTGGTTGGTGGTAGGACTTGTTCTTAGTCCGCCTGGCTAGCTACCAACATCTTATCTAAGTCTGACGCCATAACAATGATGTTTTCAGCATTATTGTGTTCCGGCAGTTAGAGATAAGATAGCCAGTTCCTCAGTGATTGAGGATTCCGGGAGTAGTGCGCTTCCATCTTCAGCCTTATCACCACTTAACATCAGGTGTGATGAAGGCTAAGTGCTACCCCGTTGTGGATAAAAAAAAAATCACAATCCCATTTTTATTATTGAAAAATGGAAAATGAAGTATTTAGAAAAAATCGACCATCATCTCACAACCATCTCCGATGGAACTCGAACACACGACCTTTCGCTTTCCGGGCGACTGCTCTAACCACTGAGCTACGGAGTCGTAATGATAAATGTGAAAGTGTGTTTGTTTGTTTGTTTGTCCTTCTTTCACGTCAAAACGGAGCATAGTACTTATAACCCGACCACCAGGGGGCGCAATCTTCATACATTCAAATGGGAACTATGCGAAAGTTGCTATGTTCTCCCTGTAGGTGCACGCTTTGCACATAAATAGTTCACTAAAGTCAACGATAGATGGCTCCAAGTTAGTACACCCACCCACAGTATAGAAAAGAAGAGAAAAATCCTTTTTTTCTATACTATATTGTTGAAAGTTGATGGAAGAGTATAAACTAGAGACACTTTACTAAAGTGCGCGCCAGATAAGTCTGCGCGCGACTGGTGGCGTATTTAATGTTGTTGTAAATAATTTTCCCATCACGCGTGTAGATGAGGAAAAAAATTAACTGGCTTTTGTCCGGTTGCTATAATTAAGAATACAGTAAATATCTAGATACTTCCATTTTTAATAGCAATATAAAACTGTAAGACATTAAAAACACTTTTATAAGCAGATAGATTTTACATTGTTTATTATAATTGTTAGTAATTTAGGAATTAAATAACAATAAAACAAATATATTTCGAAATATTTTATTAAGTAACTATGGTAACTATAGAGTAGATAATAATAGTAAGTAAAATACCCAAAGCGAAAGCAAAATATCACATAATGGTCACCCTAAAAATTACCTGTCAAAGAAGCAGTCCGCGCCTGCACTTTAGCAAATAATGATTGTGTCAAAATTAGTTTGTACACTCGTAGTGGCGGCGCTTTAAATTGCCACACAAAATTAGCTGTAATTTGTATGGAGACAGCCTGTCCAGTGTATAAATAATAGAGGTCAGTGGCTACGTAGTAATAATTATATAGTATTCTTTGCTACTGACAAGGATCCTATATTAGTGCATTGTGCGGCAAAAGATACGAGTTTGTCCGGAAAGCTTTATCGCGTAATGAAACCAGAATCAAAACGCAAATGGAAATGCAATATCTGCTCAGGAACATAAAATACCTACTGCAACTTCGTCAAGCAAAACACCATACACTATTACGACTAGGAAAAAGAAACTGTTGGAAATAGGAAAATGTGTTAAAAATGATATTTCTACGTCCACACCAAACACGAGCATAAAATTAGTTTCATTGTCAGTAGCTGATACACAAGGGCAAAGTAATATAACTGACCAAATAAAATATACTGAAACATTTGGTATTAATTTTATTATGACCTACTAATAATTTCTCTACAAAAAGTAATGATATCTCATCAAAAACATAAAATATGTGAGGTGAGAGCCAACTTCAATATTAGGAAATATGCCTTGGTTGTTGACTTCAACGACAAAAGATGTGAGATCTAAATGGGTGCCAAGTTTAACGGTCAGTCCTGAAAATTTAGTACATAAAATGTTTTATAAAACTTAAAATATAATTTCTTCTTATAACTTAGGATAATATATTGAAGCCTAAGGTCTGACTTGGCTAGTTTTCATATACGAATTATATATATATTATAGCCTTCGCAAGCTCTAAAGCCGAAGTTCTTATTGTATTTTTCCGAAAATTTGGCTTGCTGGTAGACTAGAAACTAGAGATGAACATAGAGCTCTTCCATGACTGTTTCAGTAAGTACCTAATAATAATTCGTATACAAGAACTAGCCAAGTCAGACCTTAGGCTTCAATATATTATCCTAAGTTATAAGAAGAAATTATATTTTAAGTTGTTATAAAACATTTTATGTACCTACTAAATTTTCAGGACTGACCGTTAAACTTGCCACCCATTTAGATCTCACATCTTTTGTCGTTGAAGTCAACAACCAAGGCATATTTCCTAATATTGAAGTTGGCTCTCACCTCACATATTTTATGTTTTTGATCAGATAAACAGTCACACATGCAATTAAACTTCGTTGAATAAACTTGTTATTTCATTCTGTTTTTTCCAATTTAGTACATATAATCCATATTAAATTACTAAATAAATAAAACTAGACAAAATTAATGAGTTTTCTAAGAAATAAGTATTTCAAGAGCATTATGGACTACG
Organism: Crambus lathoniellus; assembly: GCA_949710035.1. NCBI lineage: Eukaryota > Metazoa > Arthropoda > Insecta > Lepidoptera > Crambidae > Crambus > Crambus lathoniellus. The sequence continues at coordinate 27,087,386 of OX453305.1, read as the reverse complement.
ATCTATGCTAAAGTCACTGTGCTGCCACTGCCACGTATAAAAGAAAAAGAAAAAGAAAGTCTTACCGCCAATATGGCGGTCTTTATTTTTTCTGTTTTGCATTATTGCTATTTATTTTCCTGACATTCGAAGTGAAAAGCAGAGTGTATAACTCGTACATAAAACCCTGGTACGTTTTATGCACTTGTTGTACAATCTACTATTTTATTATTACTATACCGTCTGCGCACGCTTTGCAGTCTTCGATTGCATCACCTCAATAAATTGCAATCCAGTGGTAAATAACAACTAACACTGACCCTCTTTCCAGAATCAAGATGTGCACCCACGTGGACATGAAGGACCTGGTGACGGCGCACCATGAGATGGCCCACATAGAGTACTTCCTGGCGTACAGGAACCAGCCGAAGGTGTTCCGAGATGGAGCCAATCCAGGTCAGTGTGATGGAACCTTGAAAATGTTATTGGCTGGCACCATAGTAAAAAAATATTGTAATAAATTTATGAATACCACCATCCCCTAAAATAGTTGTATAAAAGGCGTAAGCGAAGAGTTATTAATCTATAAAGGTAGTTACTAATTAAATCTTTGAAAAAAAAAACGCAGTGTGCATAGGCACTTATGACAAAAATGGCGTTGATCTAATCATATTAGCATAGTAAAATAAAACAGACATACTAATACCTTTTACTAACCCAGGGGCGGCTTTACCTATAGTGCAAGGGGTGTAGTGCACCCGGGCGCCGGGTGTTAGCGAGCCGCTCGCGAGACATTATACAAGAGGGTGCCAGGGTATTGATTGCACCCGGGCGCTACATGGGCTAGAGATGTCCCTGTAACTTACCAACCATACAACAGCGCTCAATGCCGTAGCTCCTTCAAGCAATAGGTTTACATTTTGTCTCCACGGCGGAGTTGCACAGGTCTGTGTCACAGGAGCAGTAGGTAACAAACAAGTCTCCTGTGTGTGCCTGACTGTTAAAATTTTGATCATAAAATCGTTTCATACGGTTTGAATTGGGGAGACTATTTTAGTTATAGTTTTCGTAGTAAATATTTTATTCCACTTTGTGTTGTAAGATTGATTGATCGAAATGACTGTGTAATGCTTTGCACACCTTAGAGTCAAGTTGCCAGGATGACATCACAAAATGGCAACCATCCAGTCGCATTTTTCTATAAACCGCATTCTTAAATAAAACCACCAATATACCAACACATTCTACTAACCAAAACACACAACAGCGCTCACTACAGCAGCTCCTACGAGCAAAAGGTTTACATTGGTTTTCACGGCGGAGTTGCACAAGTCTGTGTCACAGGAGCAGTAGGCGACAAACAAGTCTCCTGCCCGACTGTTAGAATTTTGATAATAAACTCGTTTCATACCTACGCTTTGAATTGGGGAGACTTTGTTTGGGCGACTATTTTAGTTATAGTTTTCGTAGTATTTTATTCCACTTTGCTTTGTAAGCTTGATTGATTGAAATGACTGTGTAATGCTTTGCACACCTTAGAGTGAAGTTGCCAGGATGACATCACAAAATGGCGACGGTCCAGCCCCACTTTTATTTTGACCGCATACAAATAAAACCACCAATATACCAACATATTTTACTAATCAAAACACACAACAGCGCTCAGTACAGAAGCTCCTACGAGCAAAAGGTTGACATTTGTCTCCACGGCGGAGTTGCACAGGTCTGTGTCACAGGAGCAGTAGGTGACGAACAAGTCTCCTGTCCCCGATTGTCTCCTGCAGGAGGTGCTGTTGTTCTCATCATCGGTGAGGTAGCCGCATTGGCGGACCACACGGATCTTCCCTTCAACTGGAAAAGCAAGACACAATGTTAGGGTTCTATCGAAAATTTAATTTTTTTCTCGAACCACGCTTCGATCATGAAGCTCGGTTTTGTTACAACTTGATTTTATATACCAGCTGTTATTTTAGTGTAACATTTCAAGATAAAAGTCGCGACCGCGGTTTTATTCTTAAGACATTGCAACAAAGAGTACATGCAAAGTAGAAGGAAATGTAACAGGTAAAATGCCTAACTAGCCGTAAGCATTACATTGAACACTGCGTCCAGCATTCGTTAAAATAATACATCACCTGTAAGCCTAGCGTGACCGCTCAAAACGTGTTATAGGTATATCGCATGATATAGCGTTTTGCCGACACTCAAACGTCAAAACCCATTGTCTTTTGACAGTTAAACGGGATAAAGCGCTATAACATATCGCGTTTTGTTGGTCATGTTAAGGGGGCAGGAAATTTATGTTAAAAACAACTGAGCGTTTGCCTGTATTGTACCATTCGTAGTTACGTTACATTACATGGAAATGCACTTGCTAGACTATATTCACCTAAGTAAACGAAACGTGACGCTGTGACACAGGGTAAATAGCTGTGATTCGTAAAAAATGTTTTATACAATACATGAATATATCGGATGGAATGATGTGAAAATTGATAAAGTGAATACATTATACCTACTCAAAATCTAAAATAATAGTAGTATTTATGTTAAAAAAAGAAATATATTCGCTTTTTTTGCGGAAGTAAATGGTTATTAAGCTTCACATATTACTTTTTTCATAATGGATAAAGACTTCCGCCAAGTGACGCCTAATTCAATCAAATACATAAAAGTAGTGATAATGAAACTTACTCTCCATTTTGATGGTGCGACAAAGGGTGGGTTCAGTAAGAGGTATGTGCTCTGGGGGGTCTTTCAGGGAGCAGTTGACGACCCCCAGGCTGAAGGGGTCGAACTCAACCCCACAGCGGGGGTCAAATGCGCTGTTGCAGTCGTAGCAAAAGATCGATGACGCTGGAATTATTAGTATTTAATTTATAATCAATTAAACCTTCTAATTCTATAAATCTTAATTTGTTAAGAAAATAATATTATTTGGATCAACAAATTAACAAAAACGTCATCTAGTTTACTTTGAAAACACAAACAAAAAAAAACAACGGGTTGCACTCCGGGAGTGCCGGCGGAAGTGAAAAGGGCTCTGTAGACTTTTTCACAAAAAAAAGGAATTTGACAAAAAAAAAGAAAAAAGTACGGACTGGATTTGAACCGAGGTCTTCTGGCTTGCCGCCCGTTTTCTAACTTGAGCTACAACTTTGAAAACGGTGGCAAAATTTGCCTTCGTCTTCTAATGACATTGTAACAGTTTTTCGATCAGGTAACGTGTCCGTCTTACGAATTTTCGATTTGACGGTAACGTGTCCTGACGCGAGTTTAACATTTTTTACCCGTCACAATAAGTGCATAACGCCGCTAAAGAAGTTACACTTAAAAAAAAACAACAACAGTTATTCAATATAAACAGAAAAAATAATCGAATCGGGTTTAAAATTTAAACTAACATTAAATTATACGAATGCGGTACAAATAATGATTTATAACCTTCTGCTTTAAACTTTGCTAAAATATAAACATATCGACGAATCTATTTGCGTGGACTGGCTACTTCAACAGTGTCAAGTTTACCGGTCCGTTGTAATCCAATTTGAAGGCCTGGTACGGCTTCAAGCGACCTATTGGTTTGACCCACTTTTGGTTTAAGGGATAGAGGGATTTAGAAAACTCTAAATAGAAACGCGATATAATTTGACCGTCCGATTTGGCGCAGGGGTAGGCTACCCACCTTCTGCGCCAGTGGTCTCGGGTTCGATTCCCGAACAAGACAAATATTTGTGTGCATGAACATATCTATTTGTTTTGGTCTGGGTGTTAACTATGTATATTAAGTATATATTTACAAACAAAAAGTATTTAAGTGCGATTTATCCGTTATCAAGTTTTCCATGATACAGTTTCTTAATGAAATTAACATGGGCTTAGATAATTGGTATGAATGTAAGAAGTTATTTATTTATTTATTTATAACTAGTTTTCCGCCCGCGGCTTCGCCCGCGTGGACTACACGACGTTATCCCGCAGGAATGTGTCATTTTTCCGGGATAAAAAGTAGCCTATGTTCCTCTCCAGGCTACAAAGTATCTGTGTTCCAAATTTCAGCCAAATCCGTCCAGCCGTTTTGGCGTGATTGAGTAACAAACATACAAACATCCAAACATCCAAACTTTCACATTTATAATATTAGTAGGATACTTAGTTACCGCTTGCGATTTTGTCTACTTTGCACTATTTACAACAAAAGAATTTATAGCAATAAAATGTATTCCTGCGTGTAAAATAAATATATCCCCCGGCTTATGATAAGTCAATACCAATTTCCCCTTGGCTTGCATTCTTTGAAGTTAAGCAACTTTCGCAATGGTTGGTCACGGGATGTGTGATCAAAAACTGATTATATTGAGGCTCTTGGTATCGGCTGAGTTTGCAGTCGTTAATACCCAATTCGCATTAATCGCCTTATCCATCCATAAGGAAGGCCTTTGCTTCAGTAGTGGAGACTTATAATGGCTGATGATGATGGTGGCATCACCATCATCACATCCCGATGTTCACGCAAAAGCCGAAAACACTCTTTTTTTACTGTGACTTCGTGCATTAGACATTTTATCTCACAAACTTTTAGCATTTAACTTCCATTTAAAGTTCAAACGTACAACGACGCGTATTCAGCTTTTTTCAGAGGTTAGCGCAGCTGCTTCAATGTCCAATTAAAAGCAGAAAATAAGTTTAATCAAAAACTTGTGGTATGATGATGATGATGTTATCAGGCCAATTTCGGCTATGGCGACAGTTTCAATCTCCGTGTTAGTGTCTCTGATGCGCTCGCATGTGACTTACTTAACCAATCTTCTTTGAGAAGTTTTTTGCACATTGCGGACATGTGAGCACTTGTGGTATAGACACGAGATAACGGATGTCACTATATTTGGTTTAAAAATTGGTATACATGATAATACAGCAAAAACTAAAACTCAAATTACCCACTCACCATATTTTACGGAACACAATAAAGATACAAGTGCCACACCAACAGCATTAACACTTAGCTTCATTATCATAAGATTTGGAAGAAACCTTCGGTAGAAGACCACACGTCAACTGAATTAGAATGTGCGGCACAGCCCTTAATTTAATTATATAGTTGTGAAACTGATGCCACAGTTACAGATAAACTATATACATACGACTACATGCTATAAAATTAAATTAAACCGCCTTGTGGTTTAGTGGTTCACACCACCGATTTCAGACCAAGAGGTCCCGGGTTCGATTCCCTGTGAGGGTACATATTGTATTCGGTTTGGTTGGTGGTAGGACTTGTTCTTAGTTCGCCTGGCTAGCATCTTATCTAACGGCCAGAATTAATAACCTATCTACAGATAGGGATAGGTGCAATCCAGATTAGTTGCTATGCAACGCTTGATATTAACATAGAATTAACGACAGTTGCCAGGGTGTTGCTAGGTGTTGCCTAGCAACTAATCTGGACTGCACCTATCCCTATCTGTAGATAGGTTATTAATTCTGGCCGTTAGTCTGACGCCATAACAATGCTGTTTTCAGTATTATTGTGTTCCAGCAGTTAGAGATAAGATAGCCAGTTCCTCAGTGATTGACGATTCCGGGAGTAGTGCGCTTCCACCTTCAGCCTTATCATCACATAACATCAGGTGTGATGAAGGCTAAGTGCTACCCCGTTGTGGATAAAAAAAAATACGGGTAGAGACATACACACATACTAATACACACAGACATAATAGGGGTCAAGTACAATTTTAGCTATATTTTTTTTAATAATGTTTACCTGGTCTGGTTTTCCAGATTGGCTTCTTGCTTTATTTTTACAAGCTTTCATTTAGTTTCCCCTGTCCCGATGTTTGTAATCAAGTCTTGCAAGTAAAATTTTACCAACTTCCCGGTGTACGATTGAGCTGAAACTATGCATACAGGTTTGGTTGGAATGACAATACAATAATAAAGTACATTCAACATAAAAGCTTGTCATAAAAACTCGCCTGCCAACAATCTCTCAACAATTTTATATTCAACTCTTAATATCTGAAACTACTGAACCGATTTTGAAAACTCTTTCACCTTACACACATCTGCAGCATTGTATGTGTATTCCAATATTCCCATGGGACGGGTACTTCGCGGGTAAAATCTAATCCAAAGTTAACTACTGGCAAGTTATTTCAATTTTCAGTTTTTTGCATTCACAATGCGATTTTTATGATTGAAAAATGGAAAATGAAGTATTTAGAAAAAATCGACCCGTCTCACAACCAGCTTCGATGGGACTCGAACCCACAACCTTTCGCTATCCGGGCGACTGCTCTAACCACTGAGGTACGGAGTCGTTACGAGAAGCGTCGAATTTATCAAATACTTCTTACGCTAATTATTAACGCTGGCTATACAGCGGGTATACAGTTTTTCATTATAGTAGCCAGCTACTAAATACTACCAAAGCCGCTGGTAATCCAGCGCTGGCTTCGTGTTAACGTTTTTCGTTCCAGTCCAGCGCTGGCGCCAGCCCAGGCACGGAGTAAAATGACTACTTACCTTTTAGGCGCCTAAAATTGACGCCAGCTCCTGCGGGCCAATCGCCGTAATTCTATGCACCGCGTCTTCATCGCGTTTGGGTCTTGACGTTTGACTTCGTATTGCCGTAATGACATAACGACGCGCACGTCACGCAAACCTATAGTCCTACACAATCCTGTCTGATCCGGTGACATCCGTGACAGAGGAACCACTTGCAATACAAAATTAGCTGTCAAAATAGACTGTCGTATGAAAACTGTTTTAGTTCCAAAGATTATCACCGAAACAGAAAACGTTGTCGCACTGGCAAAGCCGCGCTTTGTCAAAAACAGTTTTGCACGTCAACTGCACTTCAACTGCACGTACACTTGACTAATGCGTCATAGAGTTACCGCGATCGGGGCCCGGACCGATGTAAATCTGCTGTTATGTCCATAGCACAAGTTTTTAATAGAATGGGTCTTCTTTACAAACGTTATAGATATGATTTTTGTTTGTATGTTTATTTGTTTGTAAGTTTGTAATGTATAAACTCAAAAACTACTGAACTTCTTTAAAAAAATCCTTCGCCAGAAAAAAGTTACTTTATTCGCGAATAACAAAGACTAAATGTTATCCCCGACATTCCCACGGGAACGGGAACCCGTAGTAAGTTACTAAGGGCTCCGCACGGTTAAAAAAAAAGCAACGGGTTGCACCCTGAGACTGCCGGCAGAAGTGAAAAGGGCTCCCTGGACATTATCACAAAAAAAGGGATTTGAAAAAAATAGAAAAAATCAAGGTCTTCTGGCTTCAATTCCGCCTGTTTCCTAATCTGAGCTATTACGACTTTGAAAACGGTGGCGAAATTTGCCTTCGTATTCTAATGACATTGTAACAGTTTTTCGATCTAACGGTCACGTGTCCTGACGCGAGTTTAACATTTTTTACCCATCACAAAAGTGCACAACGCCGCTACAGAAGATTTCACTTAAAAATAGTATCTCCTCCTCCTCGCGCCGTGTTCCTCATTACTGAGGGTCGTGATTCCCCCGATGGGTAGTTAATTTTTCTTTTATGATGCCCCTCCATCGATTTCTGTCTTTGGCGTCGTGTAGTGCATCGTGTAGCGTTGAGCGGATTTGGTCAGACCACCTAGTTGGGCTTCGACCTTGCCAGTAACCATTAGTTGTTCAAGGTTGTGTCCATCTTTTCGGGCGATGTGACCGAAGAAATCCAGAATCTTTCGGAGACAGGAAGTGGATAACCTGGTTTTAATGTTGAGCTCTCGAAGGATGGATTCGTTAGTTCGGAATGCAGTCCACGGTATTTGTAACATCCTCCTCCAGCACCACATCTCAAAAGCGTCAATGCGATCTCGGTATAGTATAAAGCAACCTTAACTAGTGATGCAGCATAAGCCGACTCATTAGCCAGTAAACGCGCCATAAATTAACTATGGCCAGGAACTGCGCTGGCGTTACGTCACTATTATTAAGTGAAAGCACCGCCTTAATGCGATGATCAGATGCGATCGGTGCAAGCGTTATGGTGTTAGCTCAGTGCATTATTAAGCATGGATCAACGAATAGATAATAAATTATTGTTGATTTTATTTTTTGCATCTAGCCACCTAGTACCCCAGTGAGGATACAACTCGCAACCTGTGGATTTCTAGTTAATTGCTCTATCAAATGTTCCCAGTAGTTCACTGCTCAAATTATAAAGCAGTACAGTGGATCGGAAATCAGATGATTGTTGGTATTAAAAGTATTTTTCTTGAATATTTAATGTTTGATAACCACCACCAGTTTCCACCTTTATAGGCTTGAATTCCGCTAAAAGGTATCCGGGTTCGATTTCCGAACAAAGCGTAGGTATCTGTTAATATCTGTTTTATCCTATCTGTAAAAAAATATTGTAATCAGCCATCTGTATTTATACTTGATCATAATTTGTTTCTTCATAGTCTAGTACGTTACCTCATTAGTCTGAAATAGTATAAAACATCATCCAAAATTCAAAGTTCTGAATGAGACTTATTTCAGGTTTTTTTTTATCTACTACGGGGTAGCACTTAGCCTTCATCACACCTGATGTTAAGTGGTGATAAGGCTGAAGGTGGAAGCGCACTACTCCCGGAATCCTCACCGAGGAACTGGCTATCTTATCTTTAACTGCCGGAACACAATAATACTGAAAACATCATTGTTATGGCGTCAGACTTAGATAAGATGGTGGTAGCTAGCCAGGCGGACTAAGAACAAGTCCTACCACCAACCAAACCAAATACATAATAATGCTTGTGTGTTAAAGTTAAATACAACAGTTAAAAAAGAATTTTAAACTTTCATAGGCGCTTTCACAATAACTATTATGAAAAACGGGATATTACCAAGTTTAAACTTGTCGAGTCCCCGATTTTTCGGCGTAAATCGGGGACTCGACCACTTTAAATATGGTAAAAATCCCGTTTTTTCATAGGTCCCAATATTATAGTTATAATAACAGTTAAATACTCGATTCACAATTAATCGGTTTAATTAAAAATGTTTCAGATTAACCAACTTACTTGGCAACTTAATAATAAAATTGTCAACCAACATGACAACAAACATAAATATGAAGCAAAATGACGAGATCAAGCTTTGATATTTGCAAACATGATTCTACAGAAATACAGAATTTCAACTTATCATGTTTCAGTTACACAATCCCACTGTCTTACTTTCACATCGACCAATTGTCGATAAATAAAGAATAGCTGTCGCAGGATTAATTGATCGATTGAATACGGTAAAGTTTTCACCATCCTTCCGTACTAACATTAGGTGTTAAATTGTTGTGACGAAGTCTGTTGCTTATGAACCCATCTATAATGCTGGGGCTTCACCTGCGTGACGCCTAACGGCGTTAATAAAGGCATGCGCGTCTTAGAGCGCTAACTAAAGCAAATTAGCGCGCTAAGACGCGGCTACACCTGCGTATTATATCAAATAGCGCGCTAATTAATGGCATTAGACGAAGGTGAAGCTCGAGCATTACGTTTTAACAGGAATACGTCACATTTCCAATAACTATGTTTGACGTACTTATGACAAATTTTACCGATTTCCAAGCAAGTTTTCGGCATCCATAAAAAAAAACTAAACAAAAAATAATTGACACTAACAAATCAAGGGTAAAAATGAACGACAAATATTTTTATTACGACAGTATTATAATATTTATTAAGACAGCAGTTAGGTACTATAACTAGTAGAATCTTATTAAAATAAATGTTTTTTTTGGAATTTCTTCACCATTAGGTGATGAGAGTTGTTAAAAAGTAGTATTGGGCGCGCGTGGAAATGTCTTTTCTCAAAACACTTTATAAATTTTACCTTTGTACCTCTATTATATGTTCCCATATGTTTCATTTTTTATAAGATCTGTCAGGTGTGTCTATCCGTTTTATCTCATATAATTTATTCTCCAACCAGCCTTATAAGAATCGCGGAAATTAGCGTTTGCTACTACGGGAGTCTTTACGCAACTCGTGCGCATCTCGGGTAAAGTCGGATGATGTAGAAGCGATGGAAGAGATAGTTTATATAGGTAAGAGAATTATATTGGTCTATGAGTAAAAAAATAGATATTGACAAAATAGGTTTCTACTTCATCTTATTAAAAAAAACGAGTATGTAACATTAAAAAGTGTTTATTTCTAGTGAACAGCCTGATTTAATAATATTATAATTTTAAATTATTTTTTATGAATTCACAACGCAATTCTGTAAGAATAGGAAAAAAAATAAAGAAAAATATCATTAGCTATAGGCTTAGATATAGCATTAGACAAGGTCCAATGGTGCGGGTTCGAAGCTGATGGTTTTGTAACAATATCATGTAAATACTACAACATACAACAAAATATTTGAAGTGTTAAATTAGTTATTATTTTTTCATCTTGAAGTAAATAGTTGTAAGTCCTAAATTTAATTTTCATATTTCATGTTACTAAAACACAGAATTTAATTGCGCAGCTGTTGATATAAATAAAGTTCATAATTGGGCGATGGGTCAGTACTGAGTCTTGTTGTCACATCTAGTAAACAATTGTTTTTTTGGCAATGCAATGTTTTATATCGAAGTCAAGATCAGGAGAGCATCCGGTTTCTGTTCTAGAGTAACTTTGAATTAATCAATATGCCTGTTTACAAGGTGATTTATATTAATGTAAATTTACGTGTTTTCACATACAAAGTCCACCGCGAATTACACAGCTCTGCAGTTATCTGCTATTTTATTATCCACAACGGTATAGCACTTAGCGTTCATCAAACCTAATGTTAAGCGGCGATAAGTCTGAAGGTGGAATCACACTACCCCAGGAATCGTCCATCAACCACTGATTTTACTTATTTCTTAAGGCCGGACACAATAATGCTGTTAATTGTTAGTATTAGAAAAATACCACTTTCTTTATTCTGTGATTGTTAAGATTTACATTATTTTTATGCATTCACAATAGGGTATTTTACTGTTGTTTAAATGTAGATATTTAATGATGACGTTAAAAAATATTGCAATTCAGAATACCAAATGTGAAAAAATAATTTGAATCTGTTTTATAATAAAAGAATTATAGTCTGTTTGATTTTGACTATAGCTGTCTCTTTCTAAAACGAAATCTTCTATGGCGTGACTATGACGCTACTAACGCACTGACGTCACAAAGATAGCATCCTGTCCTTGTCTAATTATAAAGTTTGAAGTCCTATAACTTTGACAATATTTAAGATAATTCAAAATAAAAACTTGTTTTGTTTAGTTAATATATCGAAAAAAATTTTAAAGAAATAAAAAAAAATCAGTAAAATACCGTATTAGGTACTATTCTGTAATTAAAGGAAACATACACCAGTCCTGCAAGTAACTTTCCGCCTGGAAGTTACTGCAGGACTAGTGGTTTTTTACCATGGAGCTAGACTTAATACGGAGGTAACTGGAGTTTTCACCCTGAATAAAAAAGTGTGCCCAGCAAATTTGACATTTAGTATGTAGTGGCTGTCAGTTGTCTCATATGACCATACGTATTTTTTCAAAGTGTAGGTGAGAGGGAAGACAGCCACAGTGTAATTTGTGGTCACAAAAAAGTGTTAGTACTGGGTGCCTACCATCAACTTTAAGACAGCGATTCAAAAATAGCGCGATGCAGAATAGGTTCCTAAAATGAATTGCTTTCTTTCGTACTATGACCTTCTAAAAACTGGATCGCAAATGAATTGCTAAATGTAAATAACCGAACGTTTTGTGTCCTTATTTCTTCTACCCGTCTCTTTCACTCGATTGTGTCATGCCCGGAGAGTGAGAGGGACGGGTATAACCTGCAGGTGTCATGTTAAATCGACCGGGTTATAAGTCAAATAAGAGTTCATGACAGCTTAGCGGCTGTGAAATGTCATTGAATGATCACTGAATCGCTGTCATTGATATTAAGCTGTCGTGCGTGGTACGAATAAGCGAAGCAGATCAGTTTAGGTCCTAAACAAAACCGCAATAAGAGTTGATGGTAGGCACCCTGCACTCTCCAGTTACCTCAGTATTAAGTCTAGCTCCATGTTTTTTACAATCATAATGTTTTCTGTGATAGTTGTTATGGAATGAAAACGAGGGCCTACCCTATTTCGCTTTGCTTTGCTCTGTGTGACCAGCACTTTAGCTGTCCATTTTCACTTCGTAGGCACTACAAAAATAAACTTAATCCCCCTTATTACAAAACGTGGACTAAAGTTAGACCTGGTTTAAAATTGATGCTAATTCTATCTTTCATTTGGAAAATAAAAGTGACAGCACCAGTTTAGTACCAGCTTTAAACCAGGACTATTTTAGTCCACGTTTTGTAATAAGGTGGCAAATTCTTAGTACAAGTAAGTAGGTACTTACTACAAATCAACTCATAAAGACTCATACTTTATTTGCTGTCCCTACCGACATTGTTTTGCTATCCGTGCCATAAAAAACCTAATAAAGACAAGTTCTTCTTATACATATATGCCGGTATGCCCCACCTACTCATAACATAAAATCTAGTCACAAATCTCATACTTTATTTGCTGTCCCTACCGACGTTGTTTTGCTAATTCGTACCGTAAAAATGTAACCGCGCTCGTTTCCGCCAGTTCGAGAGTTTATCAATCGCGCTTACTTCCGCGTCCGCTTTCTCTGCGCACCGTACTTATACAGCACGCCTACTATTGTTGGCCTAGAAAATGAAGTTAGCGTTTTCATAGGTTACTAAAATGGTTTTTTGTTGCATTCATGGGGATACAACAGCAAAAAATATTATTGGCAATAAAGCAACGAAAAAAGGTTTTGATATTTTTTGAAGTAAGTAATTTAAATAAAAGCTTAGAATAAACTCATACACGATCAAAGTATTAAGGAACTTGGCATCCCATACTCAATTATATTTAGACGCATAAGTTAAATACCTACCTACATAATTCACATTAATTTTACAGTTTTGTAAAGATGTAGTGGACTCACAGCTTAATGACAATCATCGCTTAACGAAAAGATAAATAAATTAGTTGTCTCGAAGTTTTTTTTATAGACAACGGGTTAGCACTTAGCCGTCATCACACCTGATGTTACGTGGTGGTAAGGCTGAAGGTGGAAGCGCACTACTCCCGGAATCCTCAATCACTGAGGAACTGGATATCTTATCTGCCCGAACAAAATAATGCTGAAAACATCATTGTTTTGGTGTCAGACTTAGATAAGATGGTGGTAGCTAGCCAGGCGGACTAAGAAAAAGTTCTACTACCAACCAAACCGAATACAATATGTACCCCAATTGGGAATTAAACCCGGGATCTCTGGGTCTGTAACAGGTGGTGTGAACTACTAGACCACCAAGGCGGTTAAAAAGTGTTAATTCCTGAAGCAATCGGAAGTGTAACAAAAGTAAATATCTCTTGTTAGATGAACAAGAGATATTACACAACGGAACGCGTGGAAACATGACGTGAGGTATATAATGATAGGTGTCACTCTGATCAACAGATAATATATAATTATATCACTGTTCACTCGTAATACCGTACTGAATGGAAGGTTACTTTGATGAAATGCGGTTTACTTCGAGCAACGCCCGGGAGGCCCGCGTTGCTCGAAGGCGGTTTTAAATTAGTTTTAATACTGTATGTTTTTTGTAACACTTACGATATTTATTTTTTATTTCAATAAAGAAAAAATAAAATAGCAGAATTCATAATTAAAGGTTGATTTGCGGCGTTAAGCCTGTCTTTGATCAGTAGTCGTTTGAAGCTTAAGATGAATTTATATATTTTTTTATCCACAACGGGGTAGCACTTAGCCTTCATCACACCTGATGTTAAGTGGTGATAAGGCTGAAGGTGGAAGCGCACTACTCCCGGAATTCTCAATCACTAAGGATCTGGCTATCTTATCTCTAACTGCCGGAACACAATAATGCTGAAAACATCATTGTTATCGCGTCAGCCTTAGATAAAACGGTGGTAGCTGGCCAGGCGGACTAAGAACAAGCCCTACGACCAATCAAACGGAATGCATGTACCCCCACTGGGAATCGAACCCGGGACCTCTTGGTCTAAAATCGGTGGTGTACACCACTAGACCACAGAGGCGGATATCATTATCTGCATAGGCATAGCATAGAGGTCTTCTAAATCCTACTACAAAAACAAGATGCATACCTTATAAGTCTAATTTGTTGACCTGATTTTTTTACGCGAGATACAATTAAATTTTGTTTGTGTTGGTAATCCTCTCTGTGATAGAACTACTTATTATCTTTTTATCACTCGCATAAGATTCAACAGCATCTATCGCTTAGTAATAAGTTTCGCGTCTCGTAATAGTCACGGCCTGGTTGTGGAGGCATTGTCAACTGTCTTGTTTCCGGTAACTTAGACGTGTGCGTTATGGATGTACTGATTAACGCTAGTTCTTACTTTGTACGTAAACAATGGGCTATTTTGGGTAATAGTTTTGTTTGTATACGTTTTTCTTTTTGTATTTGCCTAAAATATTTGTTTTCTACTGTTACTAGCATTACTTTTTTCTAGTTTTTTCTTTTTTAGTCTTTGGAATAGGCGTTCATTAAAAATAGCTAGGTACATTAGTATCGAACCTATTTAAATCTAAACTCGTAAGAATTTTGATTGATTTATGTGTCATATGTATGGGCAATAAATGTTTAATTTTTTATTGATCCATGTTGCTGTAGATCACCACTCTTATTTATATTATTTCAACTTATACTTGAATTTTCTTGTTCTTAATAATTAAGGCAACAATAATACATATCACTTTTATAAAGACAATTTTGCATGAAGCAGCAATCATTGAATAAAAAAACTAATCCGAACTAATTTCTTCTTCCACCAGGTTTCCACGAAGCCCTAGGCGAGGCCATAGCCCTATCCGTGGCCTCTCCCCGCCACCTACAAACCCTAGGCCTGGTCCAGAGGTCTGTGGACGACACGGCCCACGACACCAACTACCTGTTCAGTCAGGCCATGGACAAGTTGGCCTTTCTGCCCTTCGCGCTGGTCATGGACAAGTGGCGGTGGGACGTGTTTACCGGGGACATTAGGAAGGAGCAGTATAACTGCCATTGGTGGAGACTGAGGTAAGTTTCATGAGCTTAGGATGTAATTAAAACATATAACCCATGCACTTTACTACTAAATCTAGAAGATTATAAGCGTCTGATGTACCTATCTGTGGATGATGATAGAATAGGGTCAAATGGTAGAGGAATTAGCCTGTGCTGACAATACAGAAGATCATAATTCTGGGGTTAGATAAGTGTTGAAAAAAAAAACCGCCTTCAAAAAAACCACATCAAAAAAGTAAGAAATAATTCCTCACCAAATAAATAACGTAAGTACTTTGAAGTCGGGCGTGAAACATGTACAATTTTTTTGTTGTTTTTGTTAAAACCCGCCCGACTTCAAAGTACTTACGTTATTTATTTGGTGAGGAATTATTTCTTACTTTTTTGATGTGGTTTTTTTGAAGGCGGTTTTATTTTTTTATAAAAATAATTTTTATTTCACTCTTTTTAGTGCATCGTGCAGGCAATTTACGTGTTTTCTGGTAAATAGGTATGTGATCAAACTGAAAACCTCCTTTTTCGAAGTCGGTTAAAATACCTTGAGGTATCTCCTTTTTAACAAAACAAGAATCATCTAAATCGGTTTATAAACAAAGGAGTTATGCCTAAAGAAACGTATTAAATTCACATTAAGTGGTAACGAAAACGACAGTATTTTCAAGATTTCCTGAAAACTACTGAACGGATTTCAAAATTTCAAAAAATGGGACCAACTTGGAAACCAACCTGATGTAATAACGTTTGAACCATTTCAATCGGTTCAGCCGTCTTCGAGTAATCGGTGGACATACACAAAAAAAAAAAAGAGAAAAAACATACATACAGACGAATAGAGAACCTCCTCCTTTTTGATTTAGAAGTCGGTTAAAAAGTGAGCACCAAGAAATGGGCAAGGCTGTATAGCGTCTCTTCGCCGCAGTTAGACCTTGAGTCTGGTGTAGTAGTCAGAGATACCAACTAGCTACCTGTTCAGCCAGGCCAGACTATGGATAAGTTGGCCGTCATGCTATTCGCACTGTTAATGGACAAGTGCCGGTGGGACGTGTTCACCGGGGACATTTGGAAGGAGATACGTTCCATGATTATGTCTTATAATCTAAGTAAAACCTTCCATAGGTACTACAAAACTTTACAACTAGCGTGTTTGTTACTTCCTTGGATGGTGAAAGAACTGGGTTAAATGGTTGAGCAATGGGCTAGAACTAACCATAAAGAAGGTCATAGTGTTCTAGGTTTGGGATAGGTTACTATAATGTTTCCATCATGGTTAGTGGCCTAATCCACTAAATGAAGTCTGCCTCCTCTTTAGACCTTTGCTTAAATGGGCGATGAAAAGGACATATTAGACAAAGGACCTAACTAAGAAACGCTGGCAAGTTTCTTGCGCCCATTCTTCTTGTCAGTTAAAAAAGTCTTGAATGGGTGGTAGGAAAATATTGACGATTCATAAGTACATATTTATTATGTCTAAGTGAATAAAGAATATTTTTATCTTATCTTATCTTATTTTAGTTGTAGGTTTGTATTAAAGAAAATAACGAATATCTTCGTGTAATAATAAATTACTTGAACTCACATTTGGTCACTAACCCAATCAGGAATTTTGTCAAGTTTAATGAAAATAAATTGATTTTATTATATTTAGACTGTTGTCAGTAAGTACACTTACACAGACATGAACATAAATGAAGCATGTGCTTTCATATTACTATTGTTACTAAGTATTACAGTAAAATAAACGATCTTATGAGTTGTTTTGAAAGCTTTTACTGTTGTTAAACACAACAGAATACAAACTTCTTTAGAGGTATTATGAATAGAGTACAGCTATGTTCAAAGACTTACTTAACAACAAATTACAAATTTATTCCGTTTGGAGAATTCTAAGCAATTGTTAACAAATGGTTTTCTATACTTGTCGTACAATATTAAGTTCATTAAAACTTGTAACCAAACAAATTTTTATAAGTAGGTATATCTATTCTTTTGTTTTGTATAGCTTTTAGAACCTGTACCTATAGACTAAAATTTTGCCAGGTAAACAGTCAATAGATCAAAAATCCCTATTTTTACTGCGAACTCGTAATGTGTTTCTAGAAATAAACCTCAGTTACATAATTCTTTATCCAGTTTCAAACTCTTAATAGTAGCTCTGTAGGGAAGTGTCAGATTTATTTTGATTTATATGGTCATATAATATTATTGCCTCATTCATAATAATATAAGATAAACAATCATCATCAGGTTAATGTTTTTTTTTAATTCTACCATTGTGATTTTCTTATTTCTTATTTCCTGAATGAGGAATATTAAGCAGAATAGCATTTTTTCATTGTCAGTACTCTTCATTTGCCTTATTTGCAGCCATTTTGACGACACTTTTACTGGGGCACAGGCCTTCCTTAAAAATGGATAAGAAGAATGTGCCATGACCTACAACATATGGGCCCAATTCAGATTGGTGAGTGTACGATCTGAGATGGGTGTTGACGTCGACAGATTCAGCTGAGACCAACAGCTTAACATGTCTTCCGAAGAATAGGGGAGCTCGAGTCAAAATTCAAAGTCCGACCATTGCCAAAGTTACTTAGCTCAGGAAAAACGACGAAGGTCTCTTATTAATCAAACGGTGTGGGAACGAAACAAAGGGTCTGGCTGCAGAAACGTTGGGACCAACGACTTGACGTGACTTTCCTAAAGCACGGAAGAGCTGAAAATAGTCATTTCTTGGTCCCCCATCCCATCCCAAAGCCATCAAAGTTGCTTAACCTCCACGGATAAAAAAGGCGATCGTCTCCAATTAATCAAATGATGCAATGAAGATGGGTGACCTAGAAGATAGCTGGCACGTTACCCAGGGCTCGGGGCGTGACGCTTGCATTACGCGTTGTAGACATTCTTCACCAGCCACTGTCCTTTCTTCTGAGGTACTGGCCTTCCTTCTAGATGGATGAGCAGAATAGACCACGAGTCCAACTGCAAATGCCACTTGTGCCTATGGTGTAAAGTGCCATCCGAAGCATGAAGAAGCTTGAGTTATAAAGTTATGGTCATTGCGAAAGTTGCTTAAGCCCCACAAAATGCCTTCCACTTAACTGATAAAAAATGCGATCGTCTCCAATTAATCAAACGATGCAATGAAGATGAGTGACCTAGAAGATAGCTGGCTCGTTACCTAGGGCGCGGGGCATGACGCTTGCATCCCGCGTTGTAGACGCTCTTCATCAGCCACTGTCCTTACTGCTGAGGTACTGGTCTTCCTTCTAGATGGATGAGCAGAATAGACCACGAGTCCAACAGCAATTGCAACTTGTGCCTATGGTGTAAAATGCTATCCGAACCATGAAGAAGCTTGAGTTATAAAGTTATGGTCATTGCGAAAGTTGCTTAAGCCCCACAAAATGCCTTCCACTTAACTGATAAAAAAGTGATCGTCTCCAATTAATCAAACGATGCAATGAAGATGGGTGACCTAGAAGATAGCTGGCTCGTTACCTAGGGCGCGGGGCATGACGCTTGCATCCCGCGTTGTAGACGCTCTTCATCAGCCACTGTCCTTACTGCTGAGGTACTGGTCTTCCTTCTAGATGGATGAGCAGAATAGACCACGAGTCCAACAGCAATTGCAACTTGTGCCTATGGTGTAAAATGCTATCCAAACCATGAAGAAGCTTGAGTTATAAAGTTATGGTCATTGCGAAAGTTGCTTAAGCCCCGAAAAATGCCTTCCACTTAAATGGTAAAAAAAGCGATCGTCTCCAATTAATCAGATGATGCAATGAAGATGGGTGACCTAGAAGATAGCTGACTCGTTACCCAGCGCGCGGGGCGTGACGCTTGCATCACGCGTTGTAGACGTTCTTCATCAGCCATTGTCCTTTCTTCTGAGGTACTGGCCTTCCTTCTAGATGGATGAGCAGAAAAGACCACGAGTCCAACTGCAAATGGAACGTGTGCCTTTGGTGTAAAGTGATTTCCGAAGCATGAAAAAAGCTTGAGTTATAAAGTTTTGATCACCCATCTCGTGACAGCCCTTTGCGAAAGTTGCTTTACCTCCACAAAGTGTTTTCCACTAAACTGATAAAAAAGGCGATCGTCTCCAATTAATCAAATAATCCAATGAAGGTGGGTGACCTAGAAGATAGCTGGCTCGTTAACTAGGCCGCTGGGCGTGACGCTTGCATCACTCGTTGTAGATGTTCTTAATCAGCCACTGTCCTTTCTTCTGAGGCACTGGCCTTCCTTCTAGACTATATGGATGAGCAGAATAGACCACGAGTCCAACAGCTGAAAATGCAACTTGTGCCTAAGGTGTAAGAGCCTTTCAAAGCAAAAAGAAGCTTGAGTTATAAAGTTTTGGTCACCCATCCCGTGACCGACCATGGAGAAAGTTGCTTTACCTCCACAAAGTGTTTTCCACTAAACTGATAAAAAGGCGATCGTCTCCAATTAATCAGATGATGCAATGAAGATGGGTGACCTAGAAGATAGCTGGCTCGTTACCCAGGGCGCGGGGCATGACGCTTGCATCACGCGTTGTAGACGTTCTTCATCAGCCACTGTCCTTTCTTGTGAGGTACTGGTCTTCCTTCTAGATGGATGAGCAGAATAGACTACGAGTCCAACTGCAAATGGAACGTGTGCCTATGGTGAAAAATGCTATCCGAACCATGAAGAAGCTTGAGTTATAAAGTTATGGTCATTGCGAAAGTTGCTTAAGCCCCACAAAATGCCTTCCACTTAACTGATAAAAAAGTGATCGTCTCCAATTAATCAAACGATGCAATGAAGATGGGTGACCTAGAAGATAGCTGGCTCGTTACCTAGGGCGCGGGGCATGACGCTTGCATCCCGCGTTGTAGACGCTCTTCATCAGCCACTGTCCTTACTGCTGAGGTACTGGTCTTCCTTCTAGATGGATGAGCAGAATAGACCACGAGTCCAACAGCAATTGCAACTTGTGCCTATGGTGTAAAATGCTATCCAAACCATGAAG
Organism: Crambus lathoniellus; assembly: GCA_949710035.1. Taxonomy (NCBI): domain Eukaryota; kingdom Metazoa; phylum Arthropoda; class Insecta; order Lepidoptera; family Crambidae; genus Crambus; species Crambus lathoniellus. The sequence goes on along the minus strand of OX453305.1, from coordinate 27,067,275 downwards.
AAGCTTGAGTTATAAAGTTATGGTCATTGCGAAAGTTGCTTAAGCCCCGAAAAATGCCTTCCACTTAACTGGTAAAAAAAGCGATCGTCTCCAATTAATCAGATGATGCAATGAAGATGGGTGACCTAGAAGATAGCTGACTCGTTACCCAGCGCGCGGGGCGTGACGCTTGCATCACGCGTTGTAGACGTTCTTCATCAGCCATTGTCCTTTCTTCTGAGGTACTGGCCTTCCTTCTAGATGGATGAGCAGAAAAGACCACGAGTCCAACTGCAAATGGAACGTGTGCCTTTGGTGTAAAGTGATTTCCGAAGCATGAAAAAAGCTTGAGTTATAAAGTTTTGATCACCCATCTCGTGACAGCCCTTTGCGAAAGTTGCTTTACCTCCACAAAGTGTTTTCCACTAAACTGATAAAAAAGGCGATCGTCTCCAATTAATCAAATAATCCAATGAAGGTGGGTGACCTAGAAGATAGCTGGCTCGTTAACTAGGCCGCAGGGCGTGACGCTTGCATCACTCGTTGTATGAATGAATGAATGAATGAAAAACATTTATTGACACATCACAAAACATACAAGGGTAAAATACAATAATATCATTAAAAAATACAGTGAGTTTTTTTACCCTGTGGTGACGTGCCAATCAGGACCCTGCCTCAGCATAAGTTGTTTCAGGGTGAAAGGTCACCCCGCAACAACGCTGGTATTCTGGCAGGGCCTGTGCGAGCAACGTTTACACCAGAAAATGAAGTGCTTAAAGATAAAACAAAATACAATTTTTAATACTTATCTTAAACAAACATACAAAACAATAATAGATTTAAGTACTTAATAAATATTTTACATTATTTCTGTTCTGTTTACGTTTGACAGCATGCCTGAAGCCAAGGCCAGTTACAAATTTTATAAAAAAAAAAAATAAAAAAAAATTATTTGACATTGACAGCGACAGCTAATAATATAATAGACAGAGACGCGTTGTTTTGGTGTGGTTTGGGTAAAAAATGTTGAAAGAGGAAAGTTACTTATTGTGTGTGTATAATCATATTGATGATAATCACAAATTAACGGTCCGTTCCGTTCTGCATTAAACAATCAAATTAATAAATGTTTGAAAAGTGGGATTGTGTCCGACGCCTAACCACGAATCGTGAAAAAAGGAAATGGTGAGTACCTAAGGTTTTCGCCCAAAGTAAATGTTTATTAGGCTGATGCTAATTGTTGGGAAAGAAGGTGACTCTTAACGTATTTCTTAAAAGAGTTAATTATTTTAGAGTCACGTAAATGCGAGGAAGGCGGGAGAAGAACATTCCAGCACCGGGTAGCGGCGAACCTGAAAGAACCACGGAACGCCCTGGTGTGGTGTCTTGGCGTCGCGAAGGTGTTTCTACATCTCCTTAACTCATTACCAGTGCTGCTCTGTGCCCAAGTGAGCTTTTCATGTAAATAAGTTGGCTTACCTGATGTAATCACACCAAACATTAAAGTGGCAAGGTGGAGTTTTCTACGAGCCTCCATTTTTAATAACTTTGAGTCGTTTAAGAATGGGGTAACATGAGATCTTGGAGGCACACTAAAGCAAAAGCGGGCACAGGCGTTTTGAACCCGTTGCACCAGTTTGGCTGTTTTGCTCAGAAGACAAGGGCCGTACACAGTGTCGCAGTAGTTAAGTTTAGATAGTATTAGCGATTCACACAGTGTGATTCTTAGTTGCTCATGTAGGTAAGGGCGTATTTTGTATAGGAGCTTCAGACGGTAAAAACAATAGCGAACACATTCCGTGACATGGAGTTCAAAGTTTAGATGACAATCCAAAGTTACTCCCAGGTTTCTACACCTGTCAACACGTTCTATGATTTGATTATCCAGCTGTACATTGATATGCTTGTTTTCTAATTTTTTCACATTTTTTCTGGAACCAAATATCATGAATTTTGATTTTTTAGGGTTGAGAACCAGGCAGTTGGACTTACACCAGTCAGATATTTTTAGTAAATCACTGTTTATTTTTGCAACAGCACTATCCACATCATTAGGCTTGCAAGAAATATACAGCTGCACATCATCAGCATAGAGATGGTATTTGCAGAATTTAATATAGTTGATGAGGTCGGCACTGTATAAAACATACAAAATGGGTCCAAGAATAGAGCCCTGCGGGACTCCGCGTGTCACAGGGGTAGGAGATGACCGAGACTTGACACCATTGGCATCAACAAGCTCTACATACTGGTATCTTTGTGATAAATAGCTATCAAACCACTTCACTGTGGCCGTGTCAGCACCATAGTATGAAAGCTTGGACAACAGCAGTGTAGTATTCAGTGTTTCGAATGCGCGCGAAAAGTCGAGTAGCACAAGAATACTGATATTCCCCTGATCCTGAGCAGTTAGGATGTTATCAACTACATCTGCCAGTGCAGTAGCAGTACCATGACCCTTACGAAAACCTGACTGAAAACATGGTAGGATGTTATTATCTTCAAGATATTGGGTTAATTGGTCACAGACAACCCGTTCTAATATCTTAGACGGACAGGGTAGGATGCTTATTGGACGTAGGTCTTGAAGGGTTGCCGGTGGGTTAACTTTGGGTAGGGGCTTAACTACAGCGGTCTTCCAGGCATTGGGGAAAGTACTGTCGGCTATTGATCTATTTACTATGGCTGTAATAGTTTGTAATGTATAGTAGATGTTCTTAATCAGCCACTGTCCTTTCTTCTGAGGCACTGGCCTTCCTTCTAGACTATATGGATGAGCAGAATAGACCACGAGTCCAACAGCTGAAAATGCAACTTGTGCCTAAGGTGTAAGAGCCTTTCAAAGCAAAAAGAAGCTTGAGTTATAAAGTTTTGGTCACCCATCCCGTGACCGACCATGGAGAAAGTTGCTTTACCTCCACAAAGTGTTTTCCACTAAACTGATAAAAAGGCGATCGTCTCCAATTAATCAGATGATGCAATGAAGATGGGTGACCTAGAAGATAGCTGGCTCGTTACCCAGGGCGCGGGGCATGACGCTTGCATCACGCGTTGTAGACGTTCTTCATCAGCCACTGTCCTTTCTTGTGAGGTACTGGTCTTCCTTCTAGATGGATGAGCAGAATAGACTACGAGTCCAACTGCAAATGGAACGTGTGCCTATGGTGAAAAGTGCTTTCCGAAGCATGAAGAAGCTTGAGTTATAATGTTTTGATCACCCATCCCGTGACAGACCATTGAGAAAGTTGCTTAACCTCCACAAAGTGTTTTCCACTAAACTGATAAAAAAGGCGATCGTCTCCAATTAATCAAATGATGCAATGAAGATGGGTGACCTAGAAGATAGCTGGCTCGTTACCCAGGGCGCGGGGCGTGACGCTTGCATCACGCGTTGTAGGCGTTATGCACTACATTATCTAATAATTGATAATTTATTAACTAATGAGGGGTTATTAGGCAGTTCTGTTTGACAGAAATTTATTATAGCTATAGCTTTACAATTAATTGAAGGGGTTAAATAATTGTTTTATTACATGTTTATCGGTACCAATGGCGTGCCTTGGGCTTAAAACATGGGCACGTCAAAGCTTCAAATGTTCCTTCCAACGTATTAATTAATTGACTTGGCTATCTTAAGTTTAGTTAATGACTAGTAGGAGAAACATTATTAGAAGTAGATACCTAAATTTATTAGAAATTCAGCAATTAATAAAAAACAAGTAGATGTTCGCGACTTCTTCGTTCGCGACATTTGATTGTTAGCTTCTTTTTTTTTAACTTTAGAAATTTTTTAATATCATACCAGCGTCTGAATCGGTTTTGAACTCGCTTCTATAAATGTACGCTGATCTAATTTATCCCTTCCCCACAAAAAATATAAAGAGATAGGTACATATAATATAGGTACTAAAAAGGTAAACCCTATAGGTGTACTTAATTATGAAAATTTATCGGAAAACAGTGAAATCTAAGCACGGAGGAATATGGAACACTAGAGCAGCCTAGGTGAAATATATCACCGGTAACCGCTGTATTGCATAAAAAGTACAGTATATGCATCTAGACCACTAAGGTACTAGCAATATTAGTAATCTCTTAAGATGTAGTCGCCATTGAAACTAGATCAGCGATGGCGAGTGATAATATTGCGGTCGTCGGTCGGCCTTGACTCGGTAACGGGTTCAGGCAGACGCGACGAAAGTGAACGTGGTTTGGTGCAAGTGTATAAGCTTCAGCGGAAAATCTATATCTATCTATACATTGCATATATAAAACTCTTGCGCTTCTGACTGACTGACAGACAACGCACAGCCAAAACAACCGGGCGCATGAAGCTGAAATTTGGCATGTATGTTCCTGTGGGAATGTAAAGAAGCAATAAGAAAGGAATTTTGGAAATCCCCCTCTAAGGGGATAGAAAAGGGGGTCAGAGTTTGTATGAAACTTTTGTGAAAATCCCAATTCCACTGGGACGCGGAGCGCTAGTATTGTGATAAAGTCGGTATATATAGTTCAGATAGTTCTCCTTAAGCGGTTCTGAATCACAATGGCGACGTGCCCCGTCACTCGCGGAGCGTAAATCTTAATACTGCGCTGCCGCGCCGCGCGTTGTCGCGTGTTTAGTGTGTTGGACTAGGCGTGTGTTTTCTATACTAATCGATGTAGGCCTACGCGCAATCCCGTGCTATCACGCGCTCCGCGTGCGATGGGGCCCGGCGCAGTGTGAGAACCGTCTCACTATACCTACATATATAGATAGTCTATCTAAGCAGTAGCTTTTGTCCATCGCGCGTGTTTAGTTATAAGTAGTCATGATTAATTATTATTTAGTTGTAACGCGTGCTAGTAGTTGTAGGTCATCTTGGCACCGCCTGGTCATCTAAGCTGGTCTTTACTCTAAGATTTTTTCAGACAACATAAATTAAGAGTAGATAATAAGAGATGTGGTGACTTTTAATACAATTCTATTAAACTTTCTTTTTAATCTCAAATAATATGTTAATTTGCCTTTTATTTGCTGGATACAAATATAGGTATACCTCGACCAGGAAAAATCAACGATTAGACAGCATTGTAACAACTATGATATTATTGCATTGTAAATGCAGAAAGTAACAAATAACTAAGACTTTCTTTAAAAATGAGTACGTAGTAAGTATTTATTAACTAACGTAATTAAATTACAACTAAAGAACTCAAAATTCAGGTTTATCAAAAGTCTAAATCAAATATTTTGACAGAAAGATTAAAATATTTTACATCAGTAATAAGTCAATTAGAAAATTTTATACTTTATAGAATAAAATTATAAAAACAGCTCATTGTTTTGTAACTTGGACCGTTTTTGATCTCACATGGTATATGCTATGAAATCCGCTCAACTTTAGTTACGTCACAAAATCACGAGTGTTTACAAACTGACCCGATTTCCCAAACATTAACTGACAATTATTTTTTATTGTAATAAGCAAATGGTTGTTACAATTAAAAGCTCGCGATTTAGTCATAATTAGCTTGGCAGTTAAATTTTATGTCTTTTGTCGAGAGTAGCGTATGAAAAAGAAACGATTAAAAAGCTGATAAAAACCATTATTTCTACTTACTGCGTCCCTTGGATTATAATTGTGCGATCCAAGCTCCATAAAGAGCGAAGCTAAACCTAAAGAAGTTTTCTCTGTATACTTTGAAGAGGGATAAAGCCTTTTGTCTGCAAAATAAAACTATGGGCGTGAAAAGATTGATTAAAAACAATTTGTTAGGCCTTTGTTGATTAGGGTGGGTAGTATAAAGGCATATGAAGCTTTGACGAAAGAAAGAGCATATTACTCATCCATAATTCGCGGATACTTGCTAACAATAAGAGTAATATGAAGACTAATCATTCATCATTCTCTTGCCCATTTTCCATTTATTTGAGGTCGACGCAGTTTATACCTTTCTTCCGTTCATTTCTTTCAGCCGACACTTCTGCAGTGACCACTTTATTGCACATTTCATGGACTTGTATGATATAGTTAGACTGTGATATTAGTGTCATATTTAGAAGAGCTAATATTCTGTTTGTTACAGGGAGCAGTACCAAGGCATCAAGCCCCCAGTCCTGCGTTCGGAGCTCGACTTCGATCCTGGCTCCAAGTACCACATACCCGCCAACATCCCGTACATAAGGTAAGTACTTATTTATCTTGGAAAACTTAAATTACCCGCCAATATTTCCTTTCAGTATGAGTTACCTATTAACTATTTTTGAAATGAAGATAAAATCGGTATGCCGCAGAACCGATAACCACTCGGGTAAACGAGCAGACCGCGTATCGGCAAACTTAGTGTAGGGCGCCTTTAGACTAGGTGGAGTGAGAATCTTCGCAAGGTGGCAGGCAAAAGTTGGATGAGAGCAGCCACTCCATGGCGTATTCTTGGAGAGGGCATGTCCAGCAGTGGACGTTAATAGGCAGCTCGAGTGGAAACCGCGTATCGGCAAACTTAGTGTAGGACGCCTTTCGACTAGGTGGAGAGAGGATCTTCGCAAGGTGGCTAGAGCTGGATGAGAGCAGCCGCTCCATGGCGTATTCTTGGAGATGCCATGTCCAGCAGTGGACGTTAATAGGCATGATGGTGATGATGCTGCCTGATATTAAAAAAGCTACTTAAAGCTTTTTGTGTGGCTCGAACGACGAGATCTCTTTCGAGCTCTGCTGCATGAGGCGTTCATTGCATAAAGCATTCGATTTTTAGATGTTTTTAACCCTAGCACGAAAAGTGTCGTGAACGTGATGGTAATCGTAGCAGTTTTTCCAAATAATACGATCATGGTTACGATTACCATAACAATAGTTTTACGTGCTAAGGGTACTGAAAGGCGCTCGGAAGTGAACAAGCTTAACGAATATTGGGTGCAAACTTGCGGCACTCAATGACTTTTTTTTAAACGCAGAAATGGTTACGAATGTTACGATCTTACGTCAAAAATGTCAGGAAATAAGAGCGCACCTTAGAACTGCGCTCTTATCAGCTCGGCCGTTTTTGGCACTTCAAACGGTTATCTAGCGGTATTGTTGATTGAAGGGTGTAACGGGTGATCTGCCGATAAAGGTAAACAAAAATAGGTGATTTATTTTTGACATGAGTCAAGTTAAGTCGCCAAGGGAACTTTACCGCAAGTTTTTTCTCTCGTCATATAATTTATGATTCTCCTAAGTTACATAAAATACCTTCCGGTGTCGCAGCTTAATACAGGTTTACCAGTAAAGGCATTGCGGCATTGCGGGTAACATTTTTTATAACCTACACAGTTTGAACGAGGATTGTACCTTCCCTTTGATTAGAAAATCTGGAAATCTTAATCCATTTCCGCACACTTCAAACAAATATGTCAATATAAATATTATGAAACCATCGTAATTAATCTTGATTTTTGTCTTGGATTCGAAATTGAATAAAATTTTCATTTATAAAGATGCTGACATCATGTTAATCGTTCGAATTCAATTAAAAAGCAGAAATGTAAAACACTAGTGCTTCGTCATTATTTTTAAGTAAAACCTTGTATAATACCAATATTTGGACTAAGTGGACTTTGCAGTAACCATTGACTTCCTATTAGTAAACTCAATGCAAGAAAATCAATGCGAAATCATACGCATTATGCATCAAAGAGATAGGATTCCCGTATCTAACTAATTTGCATTATATCAGCACGAAGGCACCAGTAATATTTCCACAATCGTAATTTTGTATGAGCTGCGTAGAAACAGACTAATAATATAATTATTTTTGTATCAGGTCTATTTTTAACTTGGTGTTACATAATATTTAACATATATTATATTGCAAACTAACCGATTATGTTAATAACATTGAATAGAATGAGGAAGTAAAGAAGATCATAGAAATGCCTAGAAAACTTTAATCTCCATTAAAATTCAGTTTTAGTCCTACTACTCTGTAAAGGTAGGTACATTTAAATTCTTGCGAAAACTATAACAGCAGAGTATTACCATCTTATTGTCAGTTTACTGACCCACAGACGTGAAAATCTTTAATTTCCCGAATAATACGCTCCAATTTGAACTCTATATACAACGGTTTAAATCGCAAAATGTCGGGTTTTTGGTATCTGGTAATTGATATGTTATGTGCGTTAGATTATCGCTAGATGAGACGGAGTTACGTAAACTTACGCAAGTAGTGGACGTTTCTAGCTCGCTTATTACGAGTAGGAAATTAATTTACGCACGTAATGATCCTTAGGGTCATTGAGATAGTTATATCGCCTGCCTTATTATATTTACATCAAGTTAAAATCTTTGACGGTTTCCACATTTTATTCGTATTAGAATTTTATTATGAGTTGATTAGTTAACGGAACCAAATGCGTTTTAATGCACTAATTGTCAATTATATAGCGGTTATAGCGGGATCGTAAATAAGATAACTGTTTATATATTTTTTTATATTTATCACGTTTTAATACTTTCGTTCACTATTTACATCGTAACACGCAGACCAGTCGTAAACATAAAACAATACTTAAGGAGAACTAAACAAAAAATAACATTTAAAGCTAAGTAGTGGAGAGATCAGTTCTGTTAATGGTGGTATTCTTCGTTGCCACCTTCGTAACCGCCATAGCTTTGACCGCCCTGGTCATGGCCACCTTCGTAACCACCATAGCTTTGACCACCCTGGTCGTGGCCACCTTCGTAACCGCCATAGCTTTGACCGCCCTGGTCGTGGGAGCTTTCGTGGTGCTCCTCATGGACGATATGGGGTACGGGAACTTTGACAGTGTAAGGCACATGTTTATCTACTGGGTAGGCCACGTGCTTCTCAATGTGAACAGGTACGGGCCTGTCAACAGGGATTTTCACGGGAATAGGAACTTTCTTCTCCACTGGGTACGGAATGACCTTCTCCACGGGGTAAGGGTGAGGTACGGGCACCTTCACGGGGTAAGGCACAGGCTTCTCAACGTGAACTGGAACTGGGTTGTCAACGTGCACCTTCACTGGGTAAGGTACAGGTTTCTCTACTGGGTAAGGCACTGGTTTCTCCACATGTACTGGCACTGGCTTGTCAACGTGTACGGGGATGGGGTTGTCGACTTCCACTTTGACGGGGTAGCGTATGATTTTCTCCACGGGGTAAGGGACGTGCACTTTGACGGGGACCTTGACGGGGAAGTGTACGGTCTTCTCGACTGGGTAAGGGTGGGGGACGTGGACCTTTACTGGGTATGGGATATGTTTCTCGACCGGGTAGGGAACATGCTCGTACACTTTCACTGGTACAGGCCTGTCGACGTGCACTTTAACAGGGACTGGCACTTCCTTCTCGACGGGGTAAGGCTTGGGGATGTACTCGGGCACTTTGATGTACTCCTTCACGGGGAAGTGTACGGTTTTCACGACCGGGTAAGGTTGTGGTACATGCACTTTCACTGGCACGTGAATGTGTTTTTCAACCGGCACGGGGATGTGTTTCTCCACTGGGTAAGGCACTGGCACTTTCTTGACAACAGTGATGGTTTTCACGTGCTCTTCATGGCCGTGGCCGCCGTACCCGCTGAATTCTGAACCACCTCCGTTGCTGCTGTGATCTCCAAAGTCACCGTAGTAGTCGGATAGGCCTCTCTTGTCCTGTTTCTTCTCTTCCACGGGTTTGCTCTCTGCAGCCTTTGTGTTATCCGCCTTCTCCTCTGCCGTGGCCAGGCTTATAGCCACGGCCAGGATGAAAGACGACCTCTGTGAAAAAGAAAATTATTTTTAAACATCGATAAAAAGGAATATTAGATGAGAAAAGGAGGTTTATCGATTTTTAATTTATGATTGCTGCTGTATCCTTGTTTTTTTTTAATTATTATCAAATGTTGATTACTAACCAATAGCTTCATGTTCGCTTTGCTCGGTGTTCAGCGATAGTGCTGGAGTGTGGTGTATCGTGCTCGTTCTCTGGTTTTATACCTCGAGGTAGTTGTTTCGTAGATCAGTGTTGCAAACACTTTCGCTCGCGGTGGCTCGCTTTCCATGTGTGCCGGTGTGCATGTGTGAGTCAAATATTTTGATTTTGTTTTTAAAAATCCTTTTGACATTTCGTTAGGAAACTTATTTTTGAGGCCTTAAAATTAAGCCTCTGAGGGTGTCGTTCAATCTGCATTTGACTTCCGGTGATGTCTCTACAGTCTATTGTTAATTTAAAACCACTTTATGAAAAACGTTTGCCTTATCACACAATACGCATTCACACTCTTATTGACAATAAACTCTATTTTAAATATACATTTTACTTTTTCACAAACTCAAAAGCCAAGGTGACGATGGTGTCTGCACGCAAATCTTTCTAGAATGACGTGTTGGTACACATTTCATGGTTTTATACCATTAAAAATTAATCCACCGTAGCTTTAGTTCAAAACATGTTTCTCTTTCTAACCGTTATAATTGTTACAATTTCGAAATATATAGTAGAACAATAAATTGAAATAACTTGTGCAAGAGTAATAAATGAAACAGCTACATAACTTTCAGCAGTAAAAAGTTATGTGTAAGAGTAAACTTCATTAGCAAATGTGTAAGTTCTTATTATATAACCAATGTAAACAGTATTTGGTGCAATTAGTCCTGTGTAAGAATCCTAATAACAGTTAATATTTCTGTGATAAACAAAAGCCTAACAAAAGCACTCGATACTGGGGGGTAGTTGTCTAACTCAACATCAATCGCAATCGCATTCAGTTTGAAATATAGAGCACGGCCATTGCTGCTTTTGTCAACAAAAATTTTGTCAACTTTCTTCAAAAACAAGTGATGGATGCATGATGGATGTCAAACTGAAAGCGATTGCGATTGATGTTGAGTTAGACAATTACCCCCCAGATTCGTTGACAATAATAATTCTAAATCTGTCTTTCTGATAATCAATTTACAATGCTAATGCGTTGATAACCAATACCAAATGCTTTATAATTTTGTCTAGTTTGGGACTTAATAATTGGGTTCATTTCAAAGGTCATTTCATTTTCATATCAAAAGCTTATTAAACTGTAAAGACTAAACAACTGTCACTACTTAATGAATTGACTCGAGCTCGCTGGTTTGGAAGCTCAGTCACATAGACAGCAAAGTGTTATGGGTTCGAATCCCGTCTAAATTGTTGGTTTTTATAACTTTCAATGTTTTAACATCAACATGGAAAGAAGAGCTCAAAATTGTAACTGAGAATTCTTAAAATCTTACAGACATACCCTTTAGTTCGCAGAACAAAAAAATCTCAAAATTCGTCACTTTTTCTATTTAGGCGCTTTATTTATGGATTAAACCTACCCAGAAAAAATAATAAAAAAAATATATTATGTGCCATTTTCGAGAAAATATATGTCGTTGAGGAACGACATTGCGCATCCCTCAAAGATGTAGGTTGAATAATGTATGTCGTTCACCACCAACACTGCGCCTTTCTATAGGAAGGAAATTAGGAAGATAAAATACTGTTTCGTTAATCTTTTATTATCATAACTTAACAAAATCAAAGAATACTCATTCATTATCCATGACAATATAAAAACACTACCCTATCCGGTACTGTTCAGTTTCTATAAGTCGATGTCCTAGCATAAGCCGCTCTAGCAGAGACTATCGAGACTGATGCTGTCTGAGGACTATGAGGACGACGCACATTTAGCACGAGTTTAGCACGCATACAAATAAGGTAAATCTAGCCCTGAATAAGACCTGTCGCATCATAGGAAGGTATCTCAAACCCATAAAAAAAGAATGCTGTGCACGCTTTCAGGCAAACCTCCTTCTGCAGTTTGCTGAGAGATAGCCTGTACCATAGGGAAACTCAAACTCGAGAATGATGACAAGCATTCTCTCTACGGTCAAAATTGTTATCGAAAAACAAACATTGTTAAACATTTTCTCAAGCTTAATCGATTATCATGCAAAATGAGCTATAAAACATTCAGGAAACCAAAAAAACTTAGTTATATACAATTAAAACAATTTCGCTAGCTAACGGGCAGTGTCGTTAGAGAACAACTAACAAAGCATTTTGTAAGTTACTGTATACTTCGCAGTGTTGTTCATGAACAACATACCTGTTCTCAAAATCATAAGTCTTGATTATAAAATGTAAGTAACACATTTTAACACATAAACAAATTCAGTAGGGACACTATTTTAGAAAAACAGTGTGCATTCCTCATTTTGAGAAATAAAATCCCATAAAATTAAAATTATTGAACTTTGAACAGAAATTCTAGACGCCATCATGACTAAGAATGACAATAAAAGTCACTTTGAGCGAATTAAGTGACAATTTGATTTTTTTCCATGTTACTCTTCGTTTCAACCGTAATGTAAACACGAATAATATTTTTTTTAATATACAACGCTTAAGCCATATTTTTTTGATTGACATGTTGTTGAGGGACAACACTGCGAATTAAAGGGTTAATTAAATAAAATGATATCAGATATTTCAAATAAACTCAAAATAGTTAATGGGTATGTAACTGTATTATTTGTTGGTCTCTCAGTAAACCGAGAAAAAACTAAAGTGATGATAGTGGATCGAGCCGGAACGTTATCAAATGTCACCTGCAAAGTTCCTGGCATTAGCATCGTCGACCAATACATTTATCTGGGCTCTCAAATCTGCAACGGCGGCAGCTGTGTACCCGAGATAAAAAGGCGCATTGGGATAGCAAAGGATGCTATGACCCGTTTGAGCAACATCTGGAAGAAAAAAGGAATTGGTATCAAAACAAAGATCTTATTGATAAGAGCCTTGGTATTTCCAATCTTCCTGTACCTATAGAGTAGAAACGTGGACTATGCTGGCCTGAGAAAGGCATATTTTTGCATTCGAGATGTGGTGCCTCCAGCAGGAGGCAAATGCTAAGAATACCTTGGACAACGAAACGCACTAATGCATCAAACATAACCCAGCTCCAAATTAGAACTCGCCTATCAACCATATGCTAGCAACGCGTTCTCTCATATTTCGGTCACACGGTACGCAGAGGTGACGACAGCCTAGAAAAACTGATTGTGGTCGGGAGCACCGAAGGCAAAACCCGACTAGGTTTTGCCTACATCGATGGACCGATCAAATAAAAGACTCGTCATCCTCCAAACTATACATGGTCGTAAGAGACGCGCTGGACCGTAACCGGTGTAGGCAAAGCATCCGCTCCAGATGCAACCCTGATGCTGACCACGATCCTCAGCGAGGGACCGAACCCAGAGAGAGAGGTATTCATTATCATAAAAGATTTTTCATTTAAAATCATTTTTTTTACTCAGTACAAATCATCCGTACGACATACATATTATGGTGCTGGACATAAGCCTCTACCAAAGTTCTCCATGGTGATCACAGTTACTACTTAGTCAGTAATAAAACTATCACATACGACCAACACAAATTATATTAGAAACTAGCTGACCCGGCAAACGTTGTTTTGCCAAATAAATTATAGTAAATGTGTGTTTATACACCAAAAGTTGCCTACAACACCAGACAACAGATACTTAGCGCTAGTTATACACTACCAATAAAGGGGCCCAATATTGGTCTCTATTTCCTACATAAATATTTACTCTGTAGAGTGCGTGACAGATAGCTCTGCGCGCATGCGCGACTGGAGCATTTTTGGCGCTAGTTACAGTACTTTTTTTTATTCGAAGCTTATGGAAAAGATTAGTATTCGATTTTGACCGCGCGCAGACGTCAGTGATTACATACTCTTTAAAAGCAGCCTTAAAAGAAATGACAGTTTTGTATCGAAGGTACGACAGTTAGAACGATTTTTCATACAAAATTTGCATTTTTACTTAATTTTCCGGAATATTAAGTAACCTATGTTATTCTCCAGCTCCCAAACTATCCCCATATAAAATATCACGTCGATCTGTTGCTCCATTTTGACGTGAAAGAAGGACAAACAAACAAACACACTTTCACATTTATAATATTAGTATGGATATGGATGTTACTTAGATCCTGCAACCTGTTTTTATTGCACATAGGGTAAAACACCCTTTTGTTGTCCAATATGCTAATAATCCTCCAATTATTGGCAGTTTAATAGTTGAGTTAAAAAAACAAAGCCAAAATTGATCACTTAAGTAAAGTGTGGTTCTGTTCTGCGTTAAGCATAATAATGCAAATTCGGCACTTCGTTTTGCCATTCGAGCTATCAAATTTATATTTGATGCTCAAATACTTAGGTATTCTATTTTCTGGGAAAGACTAAGACGGTAACGTATATTCAAAGTCAGTGAACAAAGTCAAAATTATGTCGCTAAAGTAATCACAGAGCAGTAGGTTTTTTACATGTAAATGTATAAAAAATACAACCCAGAAAAATCGACGTATGACTGTATAAAACGCATTAGTGATGTGTGTGATGAAATTTGAGGAAGCGGAAAATTAAGTCAGGGTCGACGCAAGATTTGCTAGAAGATCTATTAATATGTATGTGTGCCTATTGAAAGTTGACATAAAGTATTTTTAACATTGTTTTATCTCAATTTAAAGACGTTTTACTATATGATATATGCAACAAAATTATCAATGAGAGATTTTCTACCAGCAAATTAAAAAAAAAAAGTTTATTTATTAGCTCGATAGATGGCGCTGACCTGACATGAATCCCTCACCTCTATTGTTTATTACCACTCAGAGATGGGCCTATTTCTCGAAAGATACAAGTTTAGAAGATCACAAGCTTCGAAATGTAACATGGACTTGTAAATTCTGTTTCACGAAGTAAATAACAAGTGTTTTTTACGGTAACAAAAAAGAGTGTTATTGGAATACCTAATGACATATAAATGCATTGGCTGATAAATATTTTTCATCTCTCATATTCGAAAAGTGATGTATATTTAAGGCCTAATCAGACGAAGGACTTTTGTCCCCGTGGGACAAAAAGTCCCTGTACGTCTAAAATATTTTCTCCGGGTACTTGTCGCGGACTCAACGCATATAGTGTGCGGTCATTTGTTGCCCGAAGACGTACTTCACTATCGGGCGCTCAATGCAGACTAAAGTTCGTTGTGTGCGTTGTTACGCCTATTTACGTTTGTTCTATTTTTTTCGGGGACTACCGCGAACTTTTGTCCAGTCCAGTCTCTCGGTGTCCGCCGTACTTTCGGGGACTTTTTGTCCGCGGTACTTTTAGTTCCTTGTGTGCGTTATTCGATACAATTTATAAGAGATCTATATCGATGGACAAAAAAGTACTCGGCGGACAGTCCCTCGTCTGATCAGGCCTTTAAACTGAGCAGTGGGTTCAAAACTCTGCGTTGCACCCTAGGGTGTAAAAGTATATTTTAAAAATAGAACTGAAATTGGGTACAGTCAACCATAAAGTTATCTCATCGGCAATGAAAAAGTTTTCTACTGATGTTGTATGGGGTGGGGGGGCCGGAACTGTTTCAAAAATGAATTTTATAAAAATGAGAATATCTCAAAAACGGTGCGTCGAAGCTAAAATCTAACAAAATTTTCAACCCCCTATGGTCCCCGGAGATACATAGGAGGCATCCGATGGACATATTATTTTTTTATTTTTTTTTAATTGAACTTCAAATTTTTTAAATATAATAGAAAAAATAGAGAAGGCGATGCCCCCCGCCACCATTCTTTTATTTTTCTAGGTAGTTTTAGTTGTTTTTGTTGCTTTTCTTATATAGGGGGATGAAAAGCAAAGTGTATTTACTTTCCATAAATTCGAAATGAAAGTAGAGTGTATTACTCGGCCGCAAAATTATTTTCACCTCGGGCGACGTATATTGAATCCCTCGCTGCGTTCAGGATTCTACTTTAGAATCCTTCACTGCGCTCTGGATTAAAAATAGCGCCCTCGTCGTAAATATGCTATTTTGCTTCCTTGTAATACAATCTACTATTATCTTAATGTCAATGTCACTGACATTACACTCGTAATTATAGTGAATGATTTCTTCTAAAATGGCCGCCAACTTGTGATTCTGATGTTCTACTATAGTAAAAATACAAGTACTTCACTAGCTTGCTTACATAATAGGGTATTTTACTGTTGTTGAAATGTAGACATTTAATGATGACGTTAAAAAATATTGCAATTAAGATTACCAAATGTGAAAAAAATAATTTGAATCTGTTTTATAATAAAAGAATAATAGTCTGTTTGATTTTGACTAAAGTTGTCTCTTTCTAAAACGAAATCTTCTATGGCGTGACTATGACGCTGCTAACCCACTGACGTCACTAAGATAGCGTCCTGTCCTTGTCTAATTATAAAGTTTGAAGTCCTATATCTTTGAAAATATTCAAGATAATTCAAAATGAAAACTTGTTTTGTGTAGCTAATATTTCGAAAAACATTTTAAAGAAATAAAAAAAAATCTGTAAAATACCGTATTGTAGACTTGTAAAAATGGTTAAACAGGGCCCTTGCCAGCAAATTTAAAAAAAGCAAACCCATGTCTGATGAACGCCATCTGTTGAGTTTTTTGGAACTAACTTTTTTCTTTTTTAATCATCTGTCAAAAAATCCCTCATTAAGTAGCTCTATTCGTTGTTCGATTCATTCCCAGGGCTGCCTAAAATATTTATTTTAATTTTATTTATCTACAATGTGATAGCACTTAGCCTTCATCAAACCTGATGTAAAATGATGGTTAGGCTGAAGATAAAAGCGCTCTACTCCCGGAATCCTCCATTACTAAGGAACTGGCTAACTTATCTCTAACTGCCGGGACACAACAATGCTGAAAACATCGTTGTAATGTATTGTAACAACATAATAAAAAATCGGTATCGAACGACATTCAATTTATAGGAAAAATGTGTGATAGTAAAAAACCACGAGCCATATAAGTAGCTTTTAGGCGGGATACTTATATGGCTCGTGGTTTTTTACTATCACACATTTTTCCTATACTTACAAAATTGCATTGTGAGTGCATAAAAATAATATAAAATCTCGACATTCAATTTATTTATTAAGGACTTTATTCTGATGATTCACGTGCGTGTAGCGTGGTGTGAGGGTGGTTTGATTCCTTAGTAGGCCCAATGTTGTCTACAAAAGTGATGATGATGATGATGAGGTCGACCGCTTCATAACATAACAAACGGCTCTAGAT
Organism: Crambus lathoniellus; assembly: GCA_949710035.1. Lineage (NCBI taxonomy): Eukaryota > Metazoa > Arthropoda > Insecta > Lepidoptera > Crambidae > Crambus > Crambus lathoniellus. The sequence goes on along the minus strand of OX453305.1, from coordinate 27,050,152 downwards.
TAAGTTTTGTTTGTTTGCTTCAAACCAACGCGTTTTTACTTTTGTTTTGTTTATGCCGGCCCTGGCTTCTATGTGTTTTAGTCTCGTTTGTTTTTGTGTTGGTTCTTTATTGTGTAAACTTCGCAGCCCCACCAAACACGGTTCCGACGGAAGATCAGCGCTGACCACAGCATTTTGCGGAGTCGGAACCGTTTCGGGACAGGCTTATAGGCTTTACGTGTTTTTGTGTTTATGCAATTTTTCATTTGTGATGCCCCAAATAAATGTTTTTTCTTTCTTTCAAACTTCGTAACTTATCAAAGTACTCTTTAGATAAACTTGGATTATACAGAATTTGAAATACCTAAACGTCAAACAATGTTTGAAATGAAAACTTTAATCCCCTATTTTACTCTATTTTCCAAGGAACATTTTCCAATGCCAAGATCTTATCTTAATTAACCATATTATCTATCTAAATAAGCGGAGGAGCCCGTGGCGCAGTGGTTAGCACGCTCGGCCTGCGATTGTTGAAGTTAAGCAACTTGCGCAATGGTCGGTCACGGGATGGGTGACCGAAAGTTTAATATCTCGAGCTCCTACGTGCTTCGGAAGGCACGCTCAGCCTGGACCTGGCTGCGTTTGCAGTCGTTAATACCCACCAATCAGCATTGTGCTCGCTTGGTGGGTCATGGTCCATTTACGTTATCCAACCATAAGGAAGGCCTTTGCCCCAGCAGTGGGGTCTTATAATGGCTGATGATGATGATGATGAAATAAGTTTGCTGGTTGAAGCGTCAATGAGTAACAACAGAGTTTTAACGATTATTATAATAAATAATGTGAATACTACATCATGCTAAAGACGTATTTCCGTAGCGCTTGAAATGAAAATCGAATACGAACTGAAAACGTATACGTCAAAAAGTCGTCTACGAAATCGAATTCTATTACACCCGTTTTCATGCAGTTTTGTAGCATTCTAAATCTGTGTTGTTCTCATCATCATCATGTCAGCCGAACGACGCCCACTGCTGGGCATAGGCCTCCCCCAAGGATCTCCACAACGATCGGTCCTGCGCTGCCCGCATCGCTGCGCTGTGTTGTTCTCACCCGTTTACATGCATTCTTGTAGCATTCTAAATCTGTGATGCCAATAAATTAACTTGTAGCATTCTAAATCGGTTCTGCCAATAAATTAATATTCTTTAATTGTTTCAAAATCACAGAGAACCATTAAAAATATAGCAAAATGCAAACACAAACACTTGTCATTATGATTGTCAGTGACGACATTCTGCGGCCACAGACTAATAAAGATGATGAATTCTACTAGTAGAAATTCTGCAACGAGTGGGTCTGACCACTACTCGTTGCAGAATTCATAGGTGTGATTATTCGAAAATACCGATGTTAGGAATTCGCATGTGAATTTTACAATTTCGAATGCGAATTAAAACTACGGAAAATACGTCTCCTGGAAAACAAAGTTAAGTAGAAACGCGAGTACTTAACTAATTAAATTAATAATGGTATTTATTTCAAAGACAATACCATAACATAGTATTAAAACCTTTTAACTGATAGAAAATCGTTATTCTTTGTAAGTCAGATGAACAAACACCAGGTTCAACAAAACTAACAGATTTCTCTAATTCATTGCAATACTTAAATGTTAGACTTGAAGTATTGAATCTGATTGCGAAAGTTAACATGTTATGAAGTAATTCAGGATGCTATTGATAGTACATATATACCTACTGTAATTGATTTATTTTATTCAAGCATCTCAATCAAATTCAAACTAAGATTTTAAACTATTATTAAAAGCAGTATAGGAAAAATTCCTAATCATGAAAAAGCCACCCGCCCTAGTTATCCCTCCTGAAAACTGGCTGTAGGGCTGGTAGATTTTTCTATCACAATTTTTCCAATACAAATACAAACTCTTCAAAATTATGCCATATACAAATGTCGAACAAGCATTAGTCAATGTTAATTAATTTATCAAACATATCAATTTCAAGACAAAATGGAGATGATTTTTTATCTACTACTACGAAACGTAACACCTTAATGAATATCTATACTAATAATAAAAAGCTGAAGAGTTTGTTGTTTATTTAATTGTTTGATCGCGCTAATCTCAAAAAGTACTTGACCAAATTGTTTTTTTATGTGTTGGATAGTCCATTTATTAAGGAAGGCTATAGGCTATATAATTAAAGTCACGCTACGATCAGCAGAAGTGGAGCACTAATGAAAAATGTTGCAAAAACGGACAAAAATATATCTTTTTTAGTAGGTTTAGGTAGGTTTCTTTTCCTCAAATTAACGCAGTTAAAACTGCGAGGCACAGCTAGTATTCAATTAATGCGTTCTCAAATCATGCTAATTAGTCTCGAATTTGTGGGTCTATTAACAAAAACAAACTACGACTATGTAACGGAATTCGTCATGCATAAAGTTCAATATCGGAGTTCGGAAACATGAAAAAGATCGAACATCGACTGATATAAATATCGTAGTATTAGTAGTTGACGCTTTGACCTTAAGCTTTGAGAAGTTAGTACTACTATCCACTAATAATTGGTAACTGGTTATGAAATGAAATTTAATGACTAACCGCAACATATTAAGTAAGAATGAATCGAGATGAATGCGATGTATACAGAAACCTAGTTGTTTCATCTGTTGAAATATTGTATTAAAATTGATATTTACTTATTGAAACCTCCAATGTCATATGTGTGACAAAATAAAAGTAAATTTTATAGTAATGAAATAATCGAGTTGAATAGTTTTTAAGATATTTGTTAATGTAGTGATCGCTGAAGAAGTTGATTCGGGAAAGAGAATGAAGAAAAATCAATCTAACGACGATGGTTTTAGTTAGATAGTCATATTAAAAAAAACTCCATAAGTCTTCAACAGCTCTGATCTCAGAGAAATCCCGTCTACTTGTTTTTATAATACACTTAATTTTAGAGTAGGTAATTCGGGAAACGTATACCACCGTTTTATTCGCCTAAGAGGTTGAATTTTTCAAAATCGAACGAACCCCTACGTCATATACGAGTATATACGTAGGTATATTTGTACTATGGCTACTATTTCTGTCCAGTAGTTTGAGGCTTTGAGCTGTGCGTTGATGGATCAATCAATTGCAGTTCCCTTGTATAATTTAGATATAGTATTTATCTTATTCATTGATTACATACTAATGCAACAAGTTTTATAACACACTAGCCTTCCGCCCGCTGCTTCGCTGCGCAAACTACACGACGGACGTTATCCCTCAGGAACGTGGTATTTTCAGGGATAATAGTTAGTCTATGTCACTCTCCGGTTTCAATACTATCCCGATACTACAAATCACGTCGATCCGTTGCTCCGTTTTGGTGTGATAAACTCCCAATTTCTTGTTTTTACGTCCCACAATTTTAAGTGTATAGTTTCAGATTTAATATTTTTTACTAATGTCGATCTTTCATCATCATCATCTTCATTTCAGCCGAACGATCGTATGTCGATCTTTACAGACCTATAAATCGATCGCATTATTGAAACTGGATCAGATCATTACGCAATCTAAGCCGCATAATGTTATATTATAGTGAAGGAAATAGATAAAGAACATAAAACTATACTGCTTACACTTATAATTATAATGCATAAATAGATGATCCAGTTATTCATACGTAATAGGTGCGCGTACGCAGCCTGCGACACGCGTCGTGATTGTACACTTGCTTGCAAACTAAAAGAGCAGATAAACAACAAATGACATGTTATCAATTTTATTGGTAAATTCAGTCATTACACTAAAGTATTTCTCATATTTTATTGTAGACAATTCAAAAGCTTGCTCGTTCGGTCATGTCGCTTTGTCGTTTTACAATAAACTTCCCAGTGAGATTTTTGTTTTGCGATTTAAGTCATTCACCTTCGTCACAGTATAAATTATCACTACTCCAAAGTCCCCATAATTGCTGCATGAGTTCACACATGAACGGGATAATCTGGTGAGTGGGCCAGCGGGTGTAGTCGCCAGAACTATTGTTGGCTGTTCACAAGTTCTATAATCCGCTACATGTGAGATTTAAGATTTTGTCCTCGCATAACTGACGTTCCTATTAAATAGTAACTATTTTTAATATCCCGTTCATTTTCAGCAGAGTTTCATGGAGGCAAATGGAATCGATTGAAAATGGACTTACATGAGATGAAGTACTTCAGGATCCTCAGTTTTTTCAGCGTTTTCACAAACACTCACGTAGGCGCATAATGTTACGCATTTCAAAATCTTGCAGATTTATAGATGCATTACTTTGCACGCCAGTGTAGAGCCTAACTACGATTTATTTAGAGGCTAACTGTTACCGAATTTCCTCTGCGCAGCGCGTGTGAACCAATTAGATTCAACGTGGAATATCTAAACTGCGTTCATTGATATGCAATGGAGGCTTATGACCCCCTTAGATAGATACTGACATTTCTTACGTGTACCGGAAATAGTTACATATACCTACACATATTTAATGCTGCTCAGGATGCTAAGGATTGCTCAGCTGATTGCACGGAGAACTGATTGCCGTTGGGGTGGAAAGGTTCTCGAATAGCGACCGCGTACCGAAGTCGTTCCGAGGGCAGGCTCCCTACAAGTAGCCTTTAGTATTTTATAGGGCTCGTGGTTTTAATTTAATTTTTTAATTTAATTTAATTTATTTATTTGGAACATACAACAGCAGTGTACAAACAGTTAACTTAAAATATTAATTATACAGACTAAGGTCTATACACAGCCAACCACAATGCTCACAGCTTAAATTAACAAGTAGCGGGTCAGTTGGACACGGGTCCAATCTCACATTAAATAAATAAATAAAAAGGTACAAAAGTTATATTATAAATCAGTGGTAACTAATTCTTTTAACACCAAGTTCCTAAATCTGCCAAGAGGTGATGAGAAAATGTCGATATGCAAGAACTTATCATTATAGGTTGAGACTAAACGGCGCAATGGTTTTCGTGGCAAGGTGGACCAACGATCTGGTGAAGCCACTGGATGCGGGCAGCGTAGGTCCGATCGCTGTGGACATCCTTGGGGGAGGCCTATGCCCAGCAGTGGGCGTCGTATGATGATGATGTTGAAACATATTTAAGAATCATGAAGAACTACAGGCTTTTACTTACAAAAAAACTATTTTTCTCCTGTAGTTCGGATCGGTTTTGAACCCCCATTTTCCGCAAATAGCAATCAGGTTAAAAATGCTTTGGTAATTGAGCTTTCGAGACATTGAATGTTGCAATTACTTTTTTTATATTTTTTTAACTATGTATTCATTCAATGGGTTAAATAAAATCCATAAAACTAAAACCTTAGGATAATTACCCACGTGAGTCTATTGTGATAAATACTTAGAACTCAATATAAAGATTAGGTCATTACGAAAAGAATAATAAGTTATCGTGTTTAAAAAAGATTGATTAATAAACGTAATATAATAAAGAGCCATACTTGATAAATATGATTGAAACAGGTAAGTCGTAAAAAACATACAAAAAACACAAACAAACACATTGTAATACCCATGAAAAATAACCATAAAAAAGCTCGCACTGCCAAAGAAACAAAACACATAATAGCAGCAATAATTGCTAACGATTGTTAAAACAAAAGCATAACTTTAGCAACACAGCGGTTTGGCAATGACCCTCTCGAATGTGAAGCTCCGAAATAGTATTGCAATCAACGTCATATCAAATCTAGTTTGCATAAGTGCATTGTTTTATTGTTTTCTTAACTAGGAAAACATTGCTCACTATTAACAATGCAATTTCAATAGAATTACCGTTTCATATTTTTTATGTGGTTTATCACTTTGGATATGTCAACCCCATCGTACCCAATATATATAGCACCCCTTATTATATTTTAACATTATAAATAAGATTAAGATTTAAACAAAAACTTTTAATTTTTCTACGTTACAAGGTAATAATATTTTTGCGAAATTTGTCTAAATTATCATATAATACTAACCGATTTTATAAAAATTTAACTGATCGTTATTTACTAAATCAATACCAAGAAATCAGATACGTGGAATAATTATCTTCTGTAAAAAATACTTAGGAATAAGTAATCACCCCTTTTTTAAATCGGTTTAAAACCTGACACATACTGTACATTCACTAGGTAGGTATATATTCATGATTCTACATTGAAAGATTCGGAAGTAAACCCTTACGTCAAGCCCATAAAACTTATACGATAACTTGACTGGAATTTCAAGTTAGCTCGCACCTTACACAAATGACCGGTATCTATAATCCCGTAGTTTAGAAATGATCCATATTTGACGGCCCGTTAAAGTTACTGGCTTACATAAATAAGTTATTACCTACTTACTTTTCCGTAATACGTAAATCTCCTATTACGATATTATGTTATACTTACATTGTTCTGATCTCAAATTAGCTAGAAAAGTAAATTAACGATATTTATAAAAAAGTAGTCTTTGTCACTCTCCAGCTCCTTAAATATCCCCATACCAAAAATCACGTCGACCCGTTGCTCGGACACACAAACAAACAAATAAATAAACATACACACTTTCACATTTATATTATTAGTATGGATTAGTATTGACTAGACTAGATTTCGGAAATAGCGCTCAAATTTTAATTTCTGCGATAAAAAGAAGAACCTTTATAACGTTATCCAAAATATCATCACAATTTGGGCAGTAATTTTGACTTGAAAAGATGACAGGGCAGACAAAAAACTTTTAAATCGCATTTATAATGTTAGTAAGAATTGTGTCCATGTTATTGTAACATAACTTCATATAACTTACAATAAGATCACACTTCCTGATATCAGTTGATATGTAATTTAGTCGCGTTTTATTATAGTTTGCAAAATACTCGATTTGTTCGCGCAATCAGTGATCGACACCACTTTCTTTATGCTTACTTGAAAGAGGAAGATTTTACAAGCTTTTATTTAACTTGCCATGTTAGTTTAGTTAAGTTAGTTAAATCTTGCAAGCTTTTGACCCACTTCCCAGTGTCCGATTGAGCTGAAATTTTGCATACAGGATAATTAATTACGATAAATAAAATAAATAATTAATAATTTCTTACAATCACACCAATAGGGTATTTTACTGTTGTTGAAATGTAGATATTTAATGATGACGTTAAAAAATATTGCAATTAAGAATACCAAATGTGAAAAAATAATTTGAATCTGTTTTATAATAAAAGAATTATAGTCTGTTTGATTTTGACTATAGCTGTCTCTTTCTAAAACGAAATCTTCTATGGCGTGACTATGACGCTACTAACCCACTGACGTCACTAAGATAGCGTCCTGTCCTTGTCTAATTATAAAGTTTGAAGTCCTATATCTTTGAAAATATTCAAGATAATTCAAAATGAAAACTTGTTTTGTGTAGCTAATATATCGAAAAACATTTTAAATAAATAAAAAAAACTAGTAAAATACCGTATTGTCTAAGCCCATGTAAATTTAATTAAGAAACTGTGTCATGGAAAGTTTGATAACGGATAAATATATACTTAGGTAAATACTTTTCGTTTGTAAATACATAGGTACCTACTATACATACAAAACACCCAGACAAAAACAAATAGTAATATTTTTTTTGTTCATGCACCCAAATTTTTGTCTTGTTCGGGAATCGAACCCGAGACCTTTCGCGCAGAAGGCAGGTGTCCGTATCCCTGCGCCAAATCAGTCGTCAAATCAAACGATCACGAGAGCGAGCGTTTTAGTGCTTGAGGTACTGCCATCCAACACTTGAACGTGTGAACCACAATTTGAGTCGAAGTCAAGTTCAATCTTTACCAACAATTACCAACAGTCGGTTACGTTAAGGCGATACTCGGAAAAAATGTGCTGAAGCGAGATAGCTATGAGAAAACGACGCGCGCGGGAGCGAGACCGATTTTGCAGATTAGGCAAAAAAGCACAAAATCACTTCGTATTAAAAAACTACAGCGATTTTTTTTTAAATGCTTCTATACGATCCTCAATATTATTGGTGTCCACTAATTAAACCAAATTCCAATAGTGTAAGTAACCCCATTTAAGAATAATCTTGACTTTTCGTATTTTTTAGAGGTCTTTTCGAAAAGAAAAAGTGTCGAGGCAAAATCATAAAATCGTGTTTTTGAAACTATACGAATCTAGCTAAAGGTATGAAGAAATATATATCTTATTACCAGATTTGTAACAACTGTAACCGTCCTATAGTTTTAAATCAAAAAGTCCATATTTTTCCGAGTAGCGCCTTAACCGTTGGTTAGTTGGTTGGTTAAAGTCTAAGTTTCAGCAATCATTTTTTACCTCAAATAATACAATACTTACGTTTATTATAAACGCGAAAGTTTTTAAGTCAAAGTAAAAAATTCTTTATTCTAATAGATTTACAAAATTAAATACTTTTAAAACGTCCAACATTTTTGTTAGCTGACAAGAAAAACGGGCGAAAGAAACTCACGTGATTGGTGTTCGTATGAGTTAACCAACGGTTAAAAAACGATTAATGTACGCGATTGTGGCTGAACTTAGTTCTTAAAAGGTTAAAAACTTACCACCTTCCTAATTCGTTAGTTCGTAAATCTATTATTTTGCAAGCACCCACAATTGCCACAGCTTGTTAGAACTGCTGTAGCTGTCCAAACATCGTTTAGACAAATAGCAAATGGTACAATTTATTTAATAGCCGGGGTTTCAGAAAACTGTGTCGCGTGTTGAAAGGTTACTCATTAATGGTTTGTTATAACGCTTTCTTAGTAAATGCAAGGCTAAAGTTTATTACTGTCACAAGTAAAAAGCTTTAAATATATAAGCCCTATTAAAGCTATTGTTTCTAGACAAAATATGTTTTTTACCCACAACGGGGTAGCACTTAGCCTTCATCACACCTGATGTTAAGTGATGATAAGGCTGAAGGTGGAAGCACACTACTCCAGGAATCCTCAATTACTGTAGGAACTGGCTATCGGATCTCTAACTGCCGAATCGCTGTCGAAATCGAACCCGGGATCGCTGTCCGATACCGGTAGTGTGGACCACTAGACCACAGAGGCGGTTAAACATCATAGTGTACTTAATGAAACTCACGCTGAAAACCGTAAAAGTGGTTCTAGAATACGAGTAAATTTAGGATTGAGATCGCAAGAACTGGGCTCCCTCCCATGGCACATGATGAGGTAGCCCAGTTTCTGTGTCTGAGTTTCCGAGAACTTACAACCCTAATGTTTCCAAGCTTAGGTGACTATTAGACTCCTTAAGGGTATGCAACACGGGCTGCTCCAAATTTTAACTTTGTACGATTTTGAAATGCATCAAAATCTTTCAGAAATCACACAAATCCAGTAAACCAAATTTTACAGGAGAGACAAGAAAACTGTTTTGTGACAAAAAATTTAATGCATGAGTATGTGTATTATTTTGCTGTCCATTTATTAATTTATAAAATACTATATCTTTCCATTGCACAAATCTCCTAAAATATAGTTTCAATAAAAGAAAAAATCATTTAGTTATAGATAGATGTGTGTCATTTTTACAGAAAACTTGTAGTAGGGTAAAATATGAATGTTGCCATGTAAAGGTGAATATCTGAAAAAATGGCACATGTGTGGTTTCTGAAACAACCGATTCAAATATGTTTTTTTTTCATCCCTTGACCACCATTGCGAAAAATGCATAGATTCTTACACTGTGCCATCAAGATTCTCCATCCATTACCTTCTCAATCGTGTTGTGTAAGGCTGGGAAAAACAATATCTACGCAAACCGCGATGGAGCAGTGATTTCATTATTAATGAGCAAGATCCAGCGGTTTGCTGGACTCTGATAATGTCATTAGTTTGCTAACAGACTATGAGGTGTGAGTGGCAGCGGTGATGCTGAAATAGAAGAAGTCTCTAGAATAATGTTTTATGATTATTTTTTTTGCATTCCCTATAACATCTTCAGTAAAGTCTAAACTGAAAATAAAAAAAATACGTTTGTTGTATGGGAGCCCCCCTTAAATATTTATTTTATTCTGTTTTTAGTATTTGCTGTTATAGCGGCAACAGAAATACATCATCTTTGAAAATTTTAACTGTCTAGCTATCACGGTTCATGAGATATAGCCTGGTGACAGACAGACAGACAGAGATACGGACTGCGGAGTTTTAGTAATAGGGTCCCGTTTTTACCCTTTGGGTACGGAACCCTAAACTACCAATGCATGTATTTGTATTGTAGGCAGGCATGCAGGGCAGACACAACCTTACAAATAATGGCTCTTATAATACTGCCTGGTTTTGTTAATAGATTTTACATTTCAGTTTCAAGTAAATTAGTGAACGGATTTTAATGAAACCTTGAAACTTGTTGTAGTAGGAAACTCGGCAAAATTTAGGAGATGCTGAATTATTCCGAATTAATATTTGATTTTCTACGATAAAAGCGAATACGTCATGCTTTGAAAGTCTGCGCAGAAGAATTCGAATTTGTAGATGTACTAGGTACATATCTAATTTATAATTATACTTAGTTCAAAAAACCGCCTTCAAAAATATTACATCAAAAAAGTAAGAAATAATCCCTCTAAAACTGTATTCACTCCAAATAACGTAATTGTACTTTGTAGTCGGGCGTGAAACATGTACATTTTTTTGTTTTTTTTTGTTAAAACCCGCCTGACCTCAAAGTACAAAATTACGTTATTTGGTGTGAATACAGTATTAGAGGGATTATTTCTTATTTTTTTGATGTAATTTTTTTGAAGGCGGTTTTATTTTTTTATAAAAATAATTTTTTTCACTCTTTTTAGTGCATTTCAATTTTGCAGGCATTTTTTCGTGTATTCTGGTAAATAGGTATGTGATCAAACTAAGAACCTCCTTTTTTAAAGTCGGTTAAAATACCTTGCGGTATCCCCTTTCCAACAAAACAAGAATCATTTAAATCGGTTTATAAACAAAGGAGTTATGCCTAAAGATACGTAATAAATTCACATAAAGTGGTTACGAATACGACAGAATTTTCAAGATTTCCTGAAAACTACTGGACCGATTTCAAAATTTCAAAAACGGGACCAACTTGGGACAAAACCTGATGTTATAACGTTTGAATCATTTCAATCGGTTCAGCCGTCTTCGAGTAATCGGTATACATACATATAAAAAAAAGAAATAATCGCGACGAATAGATAACCTCCTCCTTTTCAATTTTTGAAGTCGGTTAAAAAGTTTAAGTTTAGTTTAGCTTAGTTTAGTAATAACCTTAGATCAGGTAGAGCTATCAATGTATTTTCACATAACCTAGATGGCATTTGATTATCATTATGTCTTACTCGAATACTAGACCCAACCGCGAAAATTGCAATAACTATTAAAAACTGACCAGGTGGATTGTATAAAATAATGATTGATATCTAACTTCGATGTAATGAATAAATGATGAATAGTTATTTAAATTTTTACTTTTTTGCATTCACAATGCAATTTTTATCATTTTTTCTAAATACTTTATTTTCCAAATGATGAATAATTACAGGCTGACAGTGAAGCCCCACCTTTAGCGCGTAATAAAGTAAGCTTGCACAACCTGAAGCGATTCCGCGTTCTCCACTACAGTCTGTGATCTCGATTACTAACTGTATGCATGTACATACAACCACAAACCACAGTCCACAGCCAAGCGAAAATAAACCATGAAACAAAGGCACAAGAAACAGTAATCAATTTGGCGTCAGACCCGGGAGAACAACAGTCCACTACAGTCCATATTTTGTAATGCGTCAGTAACATTTACATAGAGTTATTTAGATCGAAGGCGATTGGCGAATGTTCGAGAAATGTACCAAAGTTACAAGAGAGGTTGTACAGAAGAGATTTACCAGCGATTGCAATATAACTGGATTAGTATCCCACGATCCGTTGGAAGACAAAATTCTGATTTATGCTAAGTTGAATTGACAAATGTTACGAGTAGTAGTGAATACCAGACTACATAGCGCAGTTATCGGTCTGATTACGAGATGAAAACCGAATATCTGAAAAAACGCAGCTTTATTATATTTTCACACATAGAAGTAACACAAATGTATGTTGGTACAACGTACGAATGCGAGTCCTGAGATAAATGTGTAAGTCAACACTATCAAATTTAATTATGTATTAAATTAAAATTAATTCATTACAACAAATGAAACTGTTTGTTTATTTCAAAAATAGAGCTTACTCTCATGCATCTCGTAAGATGGAAAGTTTGTCCGAAACTAAGATGCGCAGTTTTCTTCCACAAGTAATAACTAAAATGCAACACAACTTGGCCAAAAACTTACTCGAGCACATCGTCGAAGCTGATCCAGGCAACCCCTTGTTATCAACGTCCGAGCCCGGAATGGACTGTATTCACTAAAAATGCCAATTTCAAGTTATCTCCTTAGATAAAATAAGACTGATTATTTTTCCTTTTTTGCATTCACAATACAACTTTTATTTGTGAAAATGAAGTTTCAGAAAAAAATCGACCCGTCTCCTTACAACGTGCTCCGATGGGAACCACTCGAACCCACGACCTTTTACTGACATCCGACCGAATGCTCTAACCACTGAGCTACGGAGTCGGTAGGAGAAGCAACGACTTTATCCAATACCTCTTACGTTATTGGCTTCTGTTTAGCCAGCGTTTAGTTCATAAATGTGAAGGTATACCCTCACACTCGAAAGAAATACCTTTCCAGATATTTGACTTTCGATTGGATAGATAGATAGATTTTGATTATAAAACAAAACTCTTACATTTGAAAATAGAGCCATCGCCAGCTTTTATTACTAAACCTCAGCAAGTTAGATGTATTGTTTGAAGACAATAGGTCCTAAATCTAACAATGTAGCATACACAGCTATATTGCATGGCCTTAATTTCTTACAAATCTTATTGACTTTGAATTAAATCAATGCTTTTTTATGTTGCCCGACCGATGTATTTAAAACATGGTCTTAACTCCTCAGGGATCGGTTCTAGGTCCTAAAAGTGTACTTCCTTTATCTACATTATTTCTCCCTTGAACATATGACGAGATAAATTTAAAAAATCTACTTACTATGATGAGCTAATGCTATCGTGGTAATGACATCGATATCTTCCTCATTAAGTCGAGAACTTATAATCGGTTGTAATTGGGTTTTATATCGCAACAAGAGTGATGAAGAATCTTCATATAATATACCTATCTATCGAGAGCGAGGTAGTGAGGTTACTAGAGATGGGACTAAAGGGCTTATAAAAATAACACCTACGACTAGACACAATAAAATTAGTCGATGATTTTTCTCGTGTTCTCAAAATCTTTATCATATATTACATTTGTTTATTTTAGGCTTTATTTAAGATTTTATATGCGTAAAAAAGTAGTTCAACATTAGTTCATTGTTTAAAGTAAAGTGAAGATGGACATTTTCACGCGGTTTCAATGTTAAAACGGCTGGTACCGAAAGAAAATTAAAGACTGATGAATTATTTTTGTACCTATATTTATGATATATATTTACTCTAAATGTTTCAGTGGCAATGTTTAATAACTAAAAACATTAAATTGCCCATTCGTTGGACTAAAACATTTTTCTGCATTCTAGATTAACTGCAAAATTTAATAATGATTTGTTTTACATTTGTATTGGGTATCAATTTCTTTTCGTAACACTTAATACATTATGTTTAATTAATGTAACGATGCGCGAGCTCATATCAAGTGTTATCTCGATATAAATCTTTATAGCCACAGTAGCATCACTACGACTAGTGTTGCGCAATGGTATCGAACGGTGTGATCGCCAACGGCACGCGCTCTTCCGTTGAATTTAATTACGCATTGCCTCGACTGGCGGGTACAGGTTTGATTACAAATGTTGAAAAATAGTAGGATTTCATATAACTTCCTTCTTAGTGCCTAATCAGAAGTAAGTTTTATACCTTATTCATTTGTTATTGGCTGGCGCCGCCAATTTAATCTATACATATCTTTTCCTATTCTTTTTTATGCTTCTTTGACGACTAAAAGCTGTCTCTAAGCCGAATTTGATAAAAATAAAATAAAAGTCATTTATTTGTAAATATATTATGTAAATATTTGTACACACATTGATTAAGAAACATCAACATCATACTCGTATCACTTCCTTGAGTCCATTTTAATTTGTAATTAAGTTAAATTATACTTTACTCATGCTTATGCTCAGCTGTGTATATTTCTATTGGCATTAAGTGATCTTAACTGGCATTACATTACATATATCCCATTCCTGATGTAATTAGTTGCATAATACAAACAATTCTTCACCGCGATTGTACGGAGCGTGCGACTTTTCGAAGTGTTGCAGTATGACGGTGAGCGCGTTTCCCGATTTTTTATCAATATCATTGTTTATCGATGATTCCAATAAATCATCATTAGCTTTTTGTCTCATCACTAGTGTTTAGTGCTTCCTTATTACCACGATTTGTTCTTTGTAACCTAGTTACGGAGTCTAGTTTCTGATTGAATTTTAATCTATAAATTAATGCTGATGGAAATAAAATAAGTTTAAATTAAATTAAATAAACTTTTGTTTCAGACTTTTGGTCCATAAGGTGTTAGTAACAATTTTAATCTTAAAATCTAGTGTTAGTGTTTACATATAAAAATAAAATAAAAATAAAACTAAAGATTAAAAACTTTATTAACACATTATGTAAAACACAATACTATTGATATGTTACAAATATTAGTTGTTAAAGAATCTGAAGCTCCTTGCAAAAACTAGTGAAATCCCAGCTAAGAGATCCCATAAAAAAAAACAAGCGAGTCGGAATCGCGCACCGAAAAAAAATTTAACTATAAATAAATGCTATATTCGTCAGAGAATTTGCGGTGTAGAATATTGCAGTTTTAAATCGATAGTGGATAAATTGACTAATGTAATTTTTGTTGATGATTTCTGAAAAAGTGTACTATTTAAAGACATTGTTTTATCTTATTTTAATTTTTAGTTTTTTGCATTCACAATGCAATTTTTATTACTGAAAAATGGAAAATGAAGTATTTAGAAAAAATCGACCCGTCTCCCAACTAGCTCAGTACGACTCCGTAGCTCAGTGGTTAGAACAGTCGTCTGGAAAGCGAAAGGTCGTGGGTTCGAGTCCCATCGGAGCTAGTTGTGAGACATCGTTTTATTTTTCCTGTAATGTCTACATAAACATAAATTGGGCAAATGTCATCTAAGCTGTGATAGGACAGTTGTTGTCCCCGGGCTAACAACACCTAGCCCGGAAGGAAACCACAACATCATTGAGATTTTATTTTTTTTATGCATTCACAATGCAATTCTGTAAGTATAGGAAAAATGTGATAGTAAAAAACTACGAGCCCTTTAGCAGCTTTCAGGCGGGAATCATCCCGACATACCAGGGTGCCTACCATCAACTTTATGACAGCGATTCAAAAATAGCGCGATTCAGAATAGGTTCCTAAAATGAATCGCTTTCTTTCGTACTCTGACCTTCTAAAAACTGGATCGCAAATGAATTGCTAAATGTTAATGACCGAACGATTTGTGTCCTTTTTCTTCTACCCGTCTCTTTCACTCGATTCTGTCATGCCCGGAGAGTGAGAGGGACGGGTATAACCTGCAGGTGACATGTTAAATCGACCGGGTTATAAGTCAAATAAGAGTTTCTGACAGCTTAGCGGCTGTGAAATGTCATTGATCGATCACTGAATCGCTGTCATTGATATTAAGCTGTCGTGGTACGAATAAGCGAAGCAGATCAGTTTAGGTTCCTAAACAAAACCGTAATAAGAGTTGATGGTAAGCACCCTGTATCCCGCATGGGCGTTTGTGCACTACACTGAATTTTACCGATCCGGCGGTCCGTGTTTATACGGACCGGCGTGGCATGAAAAACACGGATGATTGGCTTGTGCACTTGTCCGGTTTTTTACTGGCCGGGGCAGCGCAGTGATCTCTTTGAAACTACACTCTACGGACGCGTTTTAAACGAGAGGAATAATGAGTTCCTTGGAACGTCGGTAATTACTTGCTTTATTGCTTTATGTACGAAGACTTAGAAGACAGAAAGAATTTTGGGTTCATCCTCTTATCAGTGAAAGGTACCTGACAGGGTCATTTTACCGAAATCACAATTAATTGAGGCAGGATGAAAAATGTTTTTTTAACTACTATCGAATGTCTACAGCTAGCTATATAATAAAAAAAGTTTCATTAAAATCCGCTTATTAGTTTTAGACAGACAGACAAACAAAAATTTTAAAAACCATATTTTTGGTGCTAGATATATTACGTGTTATTGGTGAGAAATAATAATAATAAATATGTAGTTTAAAAAACTATAAAGACACACTTTTATAGGAACAGACTAAAAGTACAAAATAACCATCTATTCAGTAACTGAAATTAAAAAGCGTGGTGCGCGTTGTCAATATTAAGTACCAACTTACTTGAATGCATGCTTTGCAAAGGGCGCACCACGCTTTTTAATTTCAGTTACTGAATAGACGGTTATTTTGTACTTTTAGTCTGTTCCTATAAAAGTGTGTTTTTATAGTTTTTTAAACTACATATTTATTTTTTACTTTTTAGTTTAACAAATGCCAAGCTATGGATGAGGATGGTAATCGATTTCACAGTCCATTCATGTGTCTGCCCACCCCGTAAACATTATAACTCGAAGGCGTGATTGTATGTATTTAGTTTTACAAATTCAAGTGGAGTCTATAAGTTACCAGATGCGCGAGCCGAACCCTTACTTTCTCCCTGCTCCATCATCAGACCCTCACCACCAAGTGTAGCGAATAGGTCTCATCAGAACGAAACAAATGAGCCCAAACTCAAGGGCTTTCCTAGTGGTCATTAAGGAGTGCCACTGGTTTCCTCCTTGCTCCATCATCCGACCCTCACCACCAAGTGAAGCGAATAGGTCTCATCAGAACGAAACAAATGAGCCAGAACTCGAAGGGTTTCCTATTGGCCATTAGGAGTGCCACTGGCTTCCTCCCAGCTTCATCATCAGACCATCGCCACCAAGTGTAGCGAATAGGTCTCGTCTGAACAAAACAAATGAGCCCAAACTCGAGGAGTTTTCTTGACGTCATTAAGGAGTTTCACTGGGTCCTCCCAGCTCCATCATCAGACCCCCACCACCAAGTGTAACGAATAGGTCTTATCAAAAGGAAACAAATGAGCCAGAACTCGAGGTGTTTCCTATTGGTCATTAAGGAGTGTCACTGGCTTCTTTCCTGCTCCATCATCAGACTCTCACCACCAAGTGTAGCAAGTAGGTCTCATCAGAACGAAACAAATGAGCCAGAACTCGAGGTGTTTCCTATTGGTCATTAAGGAGTGCCACTGGCTTCCTCCCTGCTCCATCATCAGACCCTCACCACCAAGTGCAGCTCATAAGTCTCGTCAAAACGAAACAACGGAGCCTAAACTCGAGGGGTTTCCTAGTGGTCATTAAGAAGTGCCATGCATTCCTCCCTGCTCCATCATCAGACCCTCACCATTAAGTGTAGCGTATAGGTCTCATCAGAACAAAACAAATGAGCCTAAACTCGAGGGGTTTCCTAGGAGCCATTGAAGAGTTCTATTGCCCACCTCTTGACTCCATCATCAGATCAGCTCGATGGTAGCAAATTATTGTATTGTCATCGGATTCATATAGACTTGCAAAGTTTCAAATCAATACGACAATTAGAATTAGGTTAAAATTGAATTCCAAGATTTTCTTACATTGTGACTTAGTTACAAGTGAAGCTAATAAAAGTGTGGTAATAGTATATTATGATACAAGTGAGCTTAGGTTGCTCATTATACACGAGGCTGTGGGTTGCAGCCCGAGCCGCAGGCGAGGGCGTAAATCAGCCGAGTGTCTAGTGAGTAAGTTGCTCACGAGTTTCATACGCACTTTTTCAACACACTTGCGAGGAAAAACAAACATTTATTGCATACATATTGTATTAACCTAATATTAACTAAGGGAAAAAGCGCGCAAGTTTTTGTTTTGCACGCGCCAAATGTGAGGTGATTGATTACATACAGCCATACAGCCTACGTCAAAATAATTAAGTATAATAATAGTGATAAAATGCAAATGTTTTATAACAAATTATTGTGAATTATAAATAATTTGATAATAATATACTTAATTATGTTTTTTGTCTTAACCCTTTCAGACCTGATTTTTCTTTGGGACGAATGGACTTAAATTTTTTTTAGTTTATAAGTATAGACTACAGAGAATATGTAAAAATAATTTAAATAATATCTGTGGTTTATCGACTTTATTATGTGATTATAATATATAACATCTATATAATATATATAACATCGAAAAAAGTAACTTAATATTTTGTTAAGTTTTATGTCCTCATTTGTGGACGCCAGGTCTGAAAGGGTTAATTAGGGACACATTTATTTATTCTAAAAACGTAAATGGATTTTCAGCCGTATAAAACCTCTTTGTTGTTACAAAAAAAGAACTGTATCTATAACCCGCTGAAATTGAAAATGCTCTGTTGACTCGCATATAACTTGCAGTTAGGTACTAACTTAAGTTTGTAGGGATACTGTATTACCCGGTTAAATTGAAAAGTCTCTGTTTACTCGCATATAATTTGCAGTTAGATACTTACTTAACTTTGTAGGGATAATTCTATTACGCAACTAGTACTGTAATATTATTATGCACGCGTGGGTTATAGTTCGGTTTATGGCCCTAAGATCGATGTAATAAGGCTCACTTTATGAGCAAGTGTGTTGAAAATAAATAAATAACTTCTTACATTCACACCAATTATCTAAGCCCATTTTAATTTCATTAAGAAACTGTATCATGGAAAACTTGATAACGGATAAATATATAAGTACTTAAATACTTTTTGTTTGTAAATACATCCATATTATACATAGTTAACACAACAATACAAATAGTTATGTTCATGCACACAAATATTTGTCTTGTTCGGGAATCGAACCCGAGACCACTGGCGCAGAAGGTGGGTGGCCTACTCCTGCGCCAAATCGGTCGTCAATCGAAAAAGGCGCTTGAATTTATTTTGGCGTGCGTTAATTTATTTGCGATAACTCCTAAGATATTCATTTAAATTATATGGTGTAAAAGAGTAAAACAATGTGCATGAAATGCTTAAAGCAACTACTTAACGTATTTAGATTGATAAGGGTTAATACTGTATCCGTTGAAATAGCTTTCCAAATTACCGCATTGTTCGTAACCATTTTTTAAGAGATAATAATGGCTATAATATGCTATAATATGCCAAAAAAAACGGTCCGGAATGGGGAAAAGTAAAATGACGGACGGTAAAATTCAGTGTGATGCACAAGCGCCCATATGTTTTTCATAGCTGCCATATCGGTCCGTAAAAAACCGGACCGCCGGATCGGTAAAATTCAGTGTAGTGCACAAACGCCCAATCTCGCTGAAACACGCTGCTTACAGTTTTCATGAATAGGCAGAGTCATTCCAGAGGAATGTTTATAAGATACATGTTTTAGAAAAGTTTATGTAGTATAAAATTTATAGTAATTAGAGCTTATGTGTTAAAATTTATGTCATATTTTAGAGCCAATATTTAGAACAAAAAATATCAAATTGGGAAGAACCTATTTAACTCAAAGACGATAAGTAATAGTTATTTGCACTTGATCAATTATTATAACCTTTTAATCAGTGCGATTAACGATAGTTACCCAAATTATAAGTAACTGTTGTTACATCAACAATAATAAGTAAGTTGCCAAATAACAATGTACCTACCTAATATCAGGCTATTAATTGACGCGATGTCTAGAACGAAACGAATGCTTGTTGAAAATATTATTGCAAAATCATTTGAAAAGCCGGTCATTGGGCTTTGTATAGAAAGATAGTAGGTATATTTTTATATCCTCAACGGGGTAGCACTTTGCCTTCATCACACGTGATGCTAAGTGAAGCTATGCGTCAAGGTGGAAGCGCACTATTCACAGATCCCTTAGCGCTCGATCAAGGAGAGAAGTCGCGGCGCGCGGAATTGTGCATCAGTTGGTGCGTCACATTGACTTATTTGATTAGACGTCTGTCGCGAGCGCGCAATGATAGCACAACTGGCCCGCTCCGACTGACGCTCCGCACCTCCTTGAACAAGCCCATTGCCACTGAGGCAAAGAATATATACACTTAACTGAGGCTAACACGCAAATGCTTATGGAGTCAGACTTAGATAAAATAGTTGTAGCTAGAAAAATGGAAAATGAAGTATTTAGAAAAAATCGACCCGTCTCACGGCGGCTTAATAAAAGTCAAGTTAGGCGGACTTAATAAAAGTCGGGCTGATTAAGAATCACTTCAAATTTTATATGAAACTTTGTCCATAATATTTCTTAACCATCGTCTGATCCCAAACTCAACGAAATTAGTTCAGTTTTGAAAATCTTACACTTTGATTTTATTATGGGTGAGTACCTAATCGGCAATTTTCGTTATTCGCATAAATATCTAGGTACTAATAAGATCGGTGTGCAAAATAACCTGGCTGCCAGTGTTTTTCTTATACATAAATATTGATAATATTAGTAAGTATCAATATAAATCATGAAATACTCAAGTACCTAATAGCAGAATCCATTAAAATTGGAAATATCTACAACCGTAATTTCGGGTCTTTAAACTTATAAAGCATAAAATATGGTGATAAATAATTGTGTATTACGCTAACCCAGTAAATCCCTAGCAGTTAATCTGGTTTGGCGTCATCGTCATCGTCAGCCAATGTTACGTGCAACAAACGGAGCGTGAACCCAGATCAATTAGTTATGTACTCCTAGCAACTTCTAGATGCCGCTGACGTTGTTCCGTACGATGCTACAGATTTGTTCCTTTGAAGCTATGCTTTCCTGGTATTTACGGAAGCTGTTTCATAAATCCTTTAAAGTGAGAGCTCTATTGCTCTTTTCTAGATCTAAAGAGCCAAGCCGCGGATAGATCCGGCTGAAATTGTTCTTTATGATCGCTGCAGATTTGTTTCTTTGAAGCTATGCTTTCCTGGTATTTACGGAAGCTGTTTCACAAAACCTTTCAAGTGTGAGCTCTATTGTCCGCCTCATAGAGGTAGTGCTCTACTCTCAACATGTCAGAGTCAAGCATATTTCTGGACTTAAACTGTCTCTATTAATTCATATTACACTAATACGATTATGTATGTACAGAGATATGAATAACAACCCTTTTTAAACACATTTCATACTTTTAGAAAATATTTGTCAGCATACCTAACATAAAAAAGTGATTTAAGAAAGTTGTTCGTGTATGTCTGGATGTCTGTATGGGTGCTGTATGGTAATATGTGCCACGATTACGCTCGAAATGCCTATTGCATTAGGGTACTTGACTGAATTCTTTTATTGACTTAAAATGTTTATTGAGTTAGTATCAACACAACATAGATATTTATTTTCAAAAACCTTGCATATTTTCAGCGATATAGAGCATCCAACTTTCTAATTAGACAAGGAGAGCGCTCTAGAAATGTGACGTCATATTTCTATAGCGCTATATTCTCGCCATAGAAAATTTCTTTTTAGAAAGAGATAGCTAGAGTCACAATTAAGTAGCTCATAATTCGCTTGTAATAACACAACTGAATTTCTTTTCTCACATTTGCTATTCAATAATGTTATATTTTTGAATGCCTTAATTAAATATCTACATTTTAACAACAGTCAAATACCCATTTGTACCATTTTTTAAATAGAAAGAAAGAAAGAAAGAAAAGACAAAATAATAACGTCAAAGTCAAAAGGGAATACTTTCATCTTCGACGGCATTAACAGCCGATAGGTCCGCATCTCACAGGCGCGATCGGTCGCTGTCGCCGCTGCACCGGCATGGCTGGGCGCGAACATTAGCTGGCACCCTGTAACACTGTGCTTTTTTTGAATGAGCGATTTAGGCGCCACACACGATCACTTTTAACTGTCAGTTTTCACTGAACAGTTTTAACTGACAGTAAAAACTGATAGTTGAAAGTGATCGTGTGTAGCGCCTATTATGAGACATGCACTTTTGGATTTTCCAAAACTCTTTTCTAGATCTACGGTGGACATTTTTCTATAAGATCGCTGCAGATTTGTTCCTAGTGGCTTTTGCATTCCTGGTACATAGCGATTTCAAGCACTCAAAGTGGAGCGATATTTTCTCCTCTTCTGTTTTGCGGTGTCAGTGTCACTGTTCTATTCTATATTACCATCTCTGTTATTTATTTCTTATTGAGTTGTACGTTCCGTAGGTACTTTGTGAGACATTTCACAATCACATAACGCGCGGCGAGTCCCAATAACTGTTCTTATTAAGAATTAGGCCTATTATTTCATGATAATAATGGCCAATCGTTGTTTGAAATATCATTAAACTTTGACCTTTTAATGATATTGTCAGTTTGAGCTGGTCACTTCATGATAATACAACAATGAAATTATGACATGTGACCACGATATAAGCAAACTTTGTAAGATTCGTTGTTAGTAATTTATGCTTTCCTTGTTCCACAAATCCTAATCGCAAGTGGCGCTGAGATCGAGTTTGCAAGTTTGTTGTTAGATCTTCCTCTTCCAAAGATGTGTCTAGCCCGGTCCCACGATTCTATCAAGCTATGCACTCCTAGTATTTTCCTAAAACCTGTATGAGGATCGATCGGGCTTACTGAAAAAACCCTTACGGAAAAATATTGCACCCGGCCGGCACACTCTGTGAATGCAAAAAGGCTGCATGATTTTTTTTTTTATCTACTACCAGCACTTAGCTGATGCTGAAAACATCATTGTTATGGCGTCAGACTTAGATAAGATGGTGGTAGCTAGCCAGGCGGACTAAGAACAAGTCCTGCCACCAACCAAACCGAATACAATATGTACCCCCACTGGGAATCGAACCCGGGACCTCTTGGTCTGAAGTCGGTGGTGTGAACCACTAAACCACAGAGGCGGTTAAAAGATACAATTAATTAGATTTAACACTGTGGTGTTACTTAAAACTTTTCAATAAATATTTGTCGTACGTATCTACATCTGTCTTTTGACGACATTTTACTTTAAGTTAGTCTAATTGTAGCTGTAATTTGTTATATTAATTTAAGCTTTGATTGTTTTAGGTAAGTGAACAGCACAACTAGCAATGACGCTAAACTAATAACGTAAGTAAATAATATTAAAATAAGCTTAAACCACACTAGCGCCGTTTCCAATCGCCGCGGAAAGTTGGCGAACTAACGACTTTTTATGCTACCACTGACCAAAAGCCTTCCGTTCACTTTGGTGCTATTGTAATCCGCAAGTTCTGTTGTAACTTTATAGATGGCGCCACTAAATAAATTTTATTTTTTAAGCTTTGTCTAATGCAGAAGTTTAATAAAAAATTGTGAGATGGCGCTAGGTATATATTTTTTTAGCTCCTGCAGGTAACAAACTTTTTTTTCAGAACGTCCGTGTTTAGGCATTTTGTTTATAAACAAGGCTGAAGACTGAAAGTATAAAGTAAAGGTACCAATTATTGTAGAGTCTTACAGCTTTTACTGAAAATTGGTATTGAAAACTGATGTTGTACACAATTGACACCTTTCCTCAATAACCATCTCATTCTTAAAATGAGACACCGTAGAAAGCTGCATTTAGCAAGTCTTATGTTTGGCATTATAAAGCAAAAATCACCTTGCTATTTATATGATAAATTATCCTGGATGGCAGCTCATAGGCCACACGGGGCACGCAAACACGTTCAGCAGCTGTCTACTGCGCGCCATAGAACCACCGCTTTCCGGGGCAGCTTTCGCTATGCAGCTTCAAAGTGCTGGAACAACATCCCTCCGCCAATAAGGGACCTGAAAAACATAAGTACCTTTAAACGTCACATAAAAAATTTCCTTTATAACGCTCAGAAAAGTCAAGAAAACCTGGCTCAAGACACTAGTGTTTTATGATGAATTACCTTAGCTTTGTGTCCCTAAGAAATGGAGGCATGTTGTTTCGGCATAGCTGATTCTTGTTTTGCTCATGCTTCTTGTGTAGTTTTGTAGGCCTGATATCCTGTTTTTGTAAGCTGTATTACTTACATGTGAGTAACTTGAGACTGGGAGTACCCTGTAAAAATAATCCTTTGAGTTGTATGTACCTATTTTTTTGTTGTTATGATAATGATAAAGTGTTTGTTTTGTGACGTTTGTACTGACCGTTTTAGTAAGCTAACTAGTTGGTTAGTTAGTAGTTCTTTAATATGTTTTTCCTTTTGTTTTGTAATTAGTTATAATTTCATTCTATTTCGGTTGTTTGATTGCTTGGTTTTGCTTCTTGTGGTTTGCTCATCCAGGTTGTTTTTTGGGAACCCTGAAAAATTTAAATATTTAGTTTTGCTTGTTCATCGTTTTAAACATTGTATACTCGCTTAATAAACTTACCTAAGGTGTTTGGTTCACTTACTACAGCCATAAATTACCATTTTGTGATGCCCATTATAGTTTTAATTTGGTTTTTCAATTGGTACTTTTGCTTTTCATTTTTAAGTTAAATTGTATAGGATAGGATCATACTATTTGCAATAATCGCATGCGCATCCATGTTATTTTTGGGAACCCTGCAATGTGTAAAATTTACAATTTAGTTATAACATTTTTGCTTGTGTATGTACATATTGATCATTTACTCACTTTCATTGTTTGGCTCACTCTTTACAGCGTTAAATTATAACTTTGTGACGCCCACTTATGTTAAATAAGTCCAATTTAAGTATTGCTTTTTCGTATTAGTTTGTTGTAATGTGCACTGGAAACTCAATTTATTTGTTTGACGTATTTTTCTTCTGCCATAGTTGTGCAACTTGTGCATTTAATTGTATTGCTTACTTTAGTTTTATGTAATAATTGTCTTTTTCTTGTTTTAATTTAGGTTTTTAGTTTTCTTACTTTGTAAGTACCTACTGCACATGACGCTAGCCAGACTAGATAAATATGATAATTTAATAGACTAATCTGTGTAGTGCGACAAGTTTTTTTTTTTTTTTTTTTCTGTTCCGGTGATAATCTTTGGATTATCCCGGCACTAGCGTCTATGTGTTTCGGACTTGTTTGTTTTTGTGCCGGTTTTTTGGGTAAACTTCGCAGCCTCACCAAACACGGTTCCGACGGAAGATCAGCGCTGGCCATGCTGGGCAAGCATTATGCTGAGTCGGAACCGTTTTGGGACATACCCTAGTACCTACGTGTTTTTGTGTTTACTTAATTTTACATTTCTGTGATGTCCCAAATAAATATTATTTTCTTTCTTTCTTTCTTTCTTTCTTTCTTTCTTTCTATTATTACTGTGGACTAATACCTAGGTATACCTACGCGGCTTCAGACTTTGCAAGTTTAAAAATAGTCAAACAATCTAGGTACTTAGACGTTTAATAAATTAACTCAAACCTTATCTATTTTTAGAATCTTTAATTTAAATACTGTCTGGTAATTAGTTTTCTAGCAGTTTTTGTGCCTTTCACTTCCTCAACCACCCGTTGGTTTCAACTGAAGTTAGCCCAAGTTGTTAATGTGGAATTGTGGAACAGTTCTACAGACCTACTGACATCATTCACCAAGGTCACGAGGAAAGTAACGGCGCGTCACGATCACGAAGACGGTAAAAGTGAAATGATGACGGAGAGGTAGAGATGGGCAGTGCTGGTTCCGCTATATCGATATCGAGAAATAAAATGATCAAGGTGTTGAAAAGATTCGTCAAAAGTTAAATAGGATTATTGTAATGCTGGGGCTTCACCTGCGTGACGCCTAACGGCGTTAATAACAGCATGCGCGTCTTAGCGCGCTTATTGTATGAAATGAGTGCGCTAAGACCCGGCCAAACCGACGTATTATATCAAATAGCGCACTAATTAATGGCATTAGTCGCAGGTGAAGTGATAATCTTACTCGCCTTTGTGTGATAATCTTACTCGACTTTGTGATTGTTGGCAAAAACTAGAAAAGCAACGTTATTTTTAATTTAATATCCTCATCCCAATTGTTTTCTGTACCTGCTGGTGGAGAATAATATAATTTACTAGTCTTCCGGCCGCGGATTCACCCGCTTGGACTACACTGGGTTAGCCCGCGGGAATGTGATATTTTCCCGGGATAAAAAATGTCTCTCTCCAGCTCCCAAACTATCGCCATACTCTCGTAAAGATAACTTTATTTATATAATCTAGGACGATATGATTATGATTAAGCTCCTAAATAAAATTTAAGTCTGTATCTATCTAGTCCACTCCACGACCTTTTGAAGAAGACCTGTAAACTATCGACACCGACCAAAGTACAACACTATGCGATACAACAGTACAATTTATCGTCATCACTGCGAAATGAAGAAAGTGAAAGTGACGTCATCAGGTCTTAGCCTTGAAAGTAAAATGACTGTTGACGTTTCGGCGATAGCGAGAGTGAAATAATGTCATAGCTATAGTTACAGTGAGAGTGAAATGAGGTTGTAGTGAGAGTGAATGCGTCAGCTCCCCAAGTGAGTCGAGTGAATCGAATCTTGAAAGTGAAGATGGACAGATGGACTGCTTTTAGTTTTTTTTACTACTTAGTCTACTGCGCTTTCGATCTTGGTTTCGTACAGATTGTCGAAGTTTTAGTTTTTTTACAAGCTTTTTATTAACTTGCCATGTTAGTTAGTTTCTTAGTTAGTTTGTGGGGGATAAATCTTTCAAGCTTAATTTGACCCTCTTCCCAGTGTCCGATAGAGCTGAAATTTTGTATACAAGTTTGGTTTAGATGACAATACATTATTAAAGTACAGACAGCAAAAAGCTTGTCATAAAAATGAAATTTTACTAAAAACGTGCATAACTTCATTTATAAAACTGTGAGCTGTAAGTAAGGAAAACAAAATATAATTATATTTAAAAAAAACTTGGTTTAAAACAGAAAAAAACTTGAATTATGAGGGAACTAAAATTCTTTCATTAAAAGAAACGGAAGCCGCTGGATGCGGGCAGCGCAGGACCGATCGTTGTGGAGATCCTTGGGGGAGGCCTATGCCCAGCAGTGGGCGTCGTACGGCTGACATGATGATGATGATGAAAAGAAACGGAGAAGTCATTTTGTAATAGCCCTCTTAGCCGTTATCGTGGTCTATTATTTTGTATGAAAATCAGAGCAACGGCCTCTTTCGTTCGTATTATGAATTGATATTTAATCAATAACATAAAACTTGTATTTAATACATATTTGACAGCAGCACTTTGATATCTTTTGAAGGACGATATAGTTTACTCTTCGATTACCATAACGATCGTTTTTCATGCTACAATACTGTAACTTTTTTGTACGAGAGTCACAAAACAATATTTATTTCTTAATTAAAAATGATATTGCCGCATATCATCTAAACAAAAATAAAACCAATTCGTTACGAATTGAAAACGAGAACAAAGCAGTCGAAATTGCTATGCATACATTAATTCGTAGATTTGCATAAAACTTATTTGCGGACACAATAATCTAATCATATCGTGAAGAAAGACGCCATCAAAATTTGCATCACAAAATGTTTTGTGGATTGCAAAACGCTTTGATTTATACCGCCAAGTAATACAATGGCGGCTAAATGATACTTCATTGAAGTGCTAGTTGAGAGAATCATTAAAACATAATTAATATCATTGAATTAACAATCATTTATCCGATTCAATCATTCGGTTCGTGTCAGTGACCTATGCTGAAGGTTATCTGTTATGAAACTAACCGCAATGGAATTCGGGCAGAGCAGACGAGACGATTTATAAGTTGCCAATTTACGATATAAGTCGCTTCTCTGTAAAATGATTTAACGATAGTTTTTTGAGCAGCGTTAGCGTACATTTTCGTGATGTTATTATGCGTAATTAAATAGGAATTATTAATAGGATAGGCTATAGGAAAATGGTGCTAGTAAAAAATCTACTAGACCTATATGGGAATTATTTATTATTATTTTTTAAGTTCGTAATGCTAATCTTATTTATAAGTAAAATGACAATAACTGGCCCTAAATGTTTGCTGTGCCCTAGCAGGGCGTCACATGTACTTTTATTTTTTGTAACAACTTTCTAACCTGGGACTTGCAAAAATAAATTGAATTGAATTGAGCTTTCAAGCGGGATACTAACATGGCTGGTGGTTTTAAGTTATCACAATTTTTCATATAAGTACTAACATAATTGCATTGTGAATGCTGAAATATAATTTAAAGTCATAAATAATTCGTGTTTGTATTTGTTTGGGTGAATTTATTGGTAAAGTTAACGCCTTTCGATTGGAACAGCACGTGTCGTGGTATGGTTATTTTATTTTTTTGAAAAGGTTAATAAAAATAATAACTGGTACGTATAACAATTAAATACCTGTCTTGTGAATTTTGAACATGCCTATGGCGTATGGCTATAGTTTTCGCAACAATATCGTACTCTCTTTAATAAAATGTCCCACCAATTTAAGCTAAAATTACATTTAGGACGTCTTCAAGTGTCCTGAAACTAGATAAAGAAAAAAGCTTTTAAAAGATTATAATAATATGCCATTAATCGGTTCGCGATATTTTTTGTTCTGCAACTCTCCGTAGCTCGTCTACATAGGTCCGTGTCTTTGTCGTCCGTTTGCTCTAGATGTGCGCGTATGGGAAAGGGATTGCTTTGTATAATGCCACCTGGTACTAAATGTAGGCTAATCGCAAGTGAACCAATTGTAACTATTGCGACTAAATAGATTCAATATTTTGTTAATATTTTTGATAAAACTAAATACCTTTTTGTTTTTGAAATGAAAACTTCTTTAGCGGCGTTCTGCACTTTTTGTGATGGGTAAAAAATGCTAAACTCGCGTCAGGACATCGCGTCAGGGCACGTGACCGTCAGATCGAAAATTCGTAAGACGGACACGTGACCAGGGGGCCGATTCTCAGGCAATCGAGAAAAGTTCACTTTTATAAGCTCGAAATTCAAATATAACACAGTTTTTGTATTGTCAGAATTTCACAATCGAAAAAGTTCGATCGAAAACCAGTCGAACGCTACGAATGGTAAAAACCAATAGATGTTCGTATACGAACTTAGCTGTCAAAATGAATTTGTTGACATGTGGGACAGCTTAGTTTGTTTGAAACGTTTTAGCTTTTCAATAGAAACCACAAACAAAATGTTCGACATACGAATTACCACACTGAAAAACTTCGAATGCCTGAGAATCGGGCCCCTGATCGAAAAACTGTTACAATGTTATTACAATAAAAAGGCAAATTTCGACACCGTTTCCAAAGTTGTAATAGCTTAGGTTAGAAAACGGGCGGCATTGAAGCCAGAAGACTTTTTTTTTACTGTTCTTTTTTAGTCAAATTCCTTTTTTTTTGTGAAAAAGTCAACCCGGAGTGCAAGCAACCCGTTGTTTTTTTATTGTGCATTGATGATCATCAGTGATTTCAATCCAATGTAGAACATTTTATACGGGTTTTATTGAAATTTCAGTTTATAAATTGTGCTTTTGACTTTTTAAGGAAGTGATTACAAGTAATTACTCATAATTTTAATATAAAGTTACCACGAAAATTTATCTGCCCAGTTTTGGACCGCACAAACTAAACAAAAAAAAACTTGAAAACAAAATAAATGGCAGATTACTAGTACATATAATTTTATAACGAAATAAAAGTGCGTCCAGTTATAAACTATAAAACACCTACAGTTATCTAACTCTATAGGAGTTGAGAATTTTTTTTAGTTGTTTATCAGCAAAGTCACATGAAAAATGTCTCAAGGTAAAAGTAAAGGCGGGTCGTTACGTTCCCTAAAATATGGTTGAGCGAAGCGATGGCTGGTTCATGCGTCATGCTCGTGAACGGGTGCTGCCAGTGGGAATGGGTCTGCTTTTATCTGCTTGCCTTAAAATGTGTTTTCTTTTGTTTTTATTCATTTTATTAAGAATTACATTTGAAACATGTATGGCGCAACTTGCAGTATATAGTAGAATTGTCTTTTGTTTTTAACTAATATTAAAGCTTTAAGTAAAGTTCCTAAGTAATTGAAAATTGTTCACCGCTATGATCATTAGTTCGCCTATCCTTAACTGTATTTATCATAACCCATTGTGTAATTGTGATGGAAACTGACGTTAGTCATACCATGTTAAGGTCATTTTTCAATTTGACGACTCTGTATGAAATAAAACAGGGAGAAAAAAACAACCCTTGGAGTTTCTTGCCGGTTCTTCTCCAAGGGCTCCCGCTGTAGGGTTTGCGAACCGATAGCGTAGCTTCTATGACGTTCACAAGTATTGTAAATAACAATCTAAATTGAATAAACAAATTTGAATCTTGAATCTTGAATCTTGAATGAATTATTGAATGGTGACGACGCTCAAAAGCGTGATTTTTGCAATCGTCTTTGCGTCTACACCGTGGGTTCCGTAGCTGAACGGCAAAAATCAGAAACCTTATAGATTCGCCATGTGATCATGTCTTTGTTTGGGTATGGTGTTGGTAAAATAATCGAGCCTTGGCTCCGCAAATAAATTATCCTCACTCTACTCACTGTGCCATCAGGTCAACGAAATATAGATAAACCTTTTAGTGTATGTAAGCCCCGTTCTGCTGACCGTCGCTCTTAAAAATACATTAACAGGATTAAATGTATAATCGCTAATGTGAAAGGTCACTGAAAAGTGTCAGATTACAAAACAAGTCACAGTTTTCGTGTCAGATAACGACTTATTTAGCCAATTAACCTTTTGTTTGTGTGAGAACATACAAGACCTTCCATTCGGGTATTTTATTACTTACTATATTGTAACCTTAACAACATACGCACTTAGCTTGAATAGAATAGCTTATTGTTACATGGCAACACAATCGAAACTGTATTGTGACGTCATAAGGCGGTGAGAAGAAACTTCGACAAAATTTTAGAATATGCTATATTCTACGCCACGTGCTAAGGTTATGAATAGATTTGAATTCAGAAAGATTGATGATAAAATGTAGTCTTGAAAATAACCTTCTCGAAACAGATGTCTGAAGTAAGGTTAGATCTGATTTGTGCATACATTGTATAGATATCTTAAGTTTTCATGCACACGCAACAACGACCGCTGAAAATGTGCCGAAACTACAAAACCTTAAAGATACAGAATTAATAATTAATTATTTAACTTTAAAAACGGAACGTTTAAATCCGTAAAGCTATTTAATTTCAATTTACTGACAAGGCCGTAAGATCGGTCTTACTTAAGAATCGACGGAATGTTTTTTTTCTTGATTATAGGTATTTTTTTAACGGAAGCAAGAGAATCTGTATCCGGAAAACAATTATTGGTTTCATTAACAGTAATAATAAAATTGTTGACATATTGTGACCAAAACGTTGTTTACTTAGCCTGACCTTTCGCATAAGTACAGGTTAATTAATAAAGCGAAAGTGGACCTATCATGTAGGGCTGAAACCCCGGTTTTGGCCACTTTTAAATCTAAAACTTTTCTTAATTTTTGACAATTTGCAGTTACAATAAGATATTTTAAGGTAATATTAATAATCGTTAGAATCGCTTCTGTCATACGATTATTTTTCAGTAAACGCCATTTTCTATTTTATAATTTATTTGTAGGTTAGTATGAAAATTTAAAAAAAAAATTAGGATGAAATTTATTATTAAGTACCCTTTGTTTTTGACAATTAAATTATTGTTTTGCAGTTGATTTGCTTTAAGCACATTAATAATAGGTATTTAATTTAACCTGGGATTGGTTTTGATTTTATACGCTATACTGACAAAAGTTTGGCTATATATAGTGGCCAAAACCGGGGCATATTGTGTTGTATCCAATAAACTTTTTTTTTTATTTGGTAGATGTACTTACCTTTAAAGGTAGATAAGTTCTCTATAATTTAAAATATAATTTTTGTCTTAAATACCTAATACCATTTAGCACTTAGTGCTTCAAAGTGAAAAAAACCTTAAAGTGGCCACAAGGGGGTCTCCTGCCCTAGTTCGATATATTTTACATATTGTAATCATACTTAAAATGTTCACAAAGTTAGTTAGTTAATTTTCTGCTTATAACAAACAAATATCAACCATGCCTTATGCGCGCAAAAACTCTAACTCCATCATACTCGATAATTTCCAATTATACTATCCGCCTATAGTAATTTACCGTAAGTAGATTTTGAAACACAATATAGAGGTAATGTTTTTATCCTTGTAACACATATCGAGGTCAATAATAGAAAATAACTTCTATTAAATCCAAAACTTATTTGTTTTTACTGGCGGCTACAGTTCTGCAAAAAAGTCCTTTAATTTTTTCCCTTCTACTTGGGCGATAATGTAGCTTCAATCTTTTATAACATATGAAACTATATTATATATCTCAACCTTTTCATCATAATTAGATCACTGATTATTTCGTGAAAAGTAATTGATGTACAATAAACTCACAATATAATTTTACATAAAGTAGTTTATATGCATACGAGGCATAAAGTCAAATGCATTTTGCATCCAAAGAACTCTTTAGATGTAAACAAGCTATTTCTATATGCTTGAACAAAAAAAATAAGTTTATCGAGAAAGTAGTTCGCATTGAAAAAAGGAATTTAATGGAGTGATATTTAAAAGAAAAGTGAACGTCTTATCCGCATAACTGCGGTTTTTATTCTTGCGTTTTACGACATATACGTTAATTATGTATGGTTAAAAAAAACAGAAGAGTCTTTGTATTCATTTTGGATTCGATGAAATTATACTAGTTCTGAATATTATAATCTTTTTTCTTAAAGTTGGTTTTTAATTTATGTACATTTTCATCCCCTACGTATGGTTGTTGCGATTGAAAATTTTATGGCACTCAAAATATTGAAATTTTTGTGGGTTTAGAGTTTGTATTTAAATAACAGTGATACTCTTTTAATAGCGGTAATTATGCACAAAAAATAAACACACTATTTTATTTTATAATTTATCATCATGTCAGCCGAACGACGCCCACTGCTGGCCATAGGCCTCACACACACACTATCCAACACTTTTATTTCAATTGATCAATTTGATGTAGCTACTTACTCATAAAATTAACGTCACAATAACCGACAGCTTGACATTTCATTATGATATCGTTAAAATTGACATATCGCAATGGCGGAAGGCTGGATCCAGTTTACAAATATAGATATACGGACACGGTGATTTGCAGAATCACTCTTGTGCTTACTTCACAATGATGATGCACTTCATTGTGCAACCAATGTCAACGTATTAACATAATAAGGTGAGAAAGCGAAACTTTTTTGTGGTATCGATAAAGATAAAAGAGCATCGTGTCTGCTTGTGCACGTGTTTTTGCGTAATTTTCGAGCCGTATCGAGCCCGCTTCAAGCTGCGTACGAGATTTTTCATACATTTTGTATAGCAACAAGGAAAATCGAGCGTTCGAGTAGCCGCGTTCTTAATGTAAGAAAATCTCGCCCGCAACATGTGGACGCGTTTAGTCAATGTGCGGCAGCACTTCGAGTACATTACAAATTATGATGCTACTCTTTTTAGTATAAATAAAAATGTTTATTGCGTTTATAAATTAAGTAACTTGATTGAGTTTAAAGTTTATTACATTTTAGTACTGATCTAGATAAGTAGTTAGAAGAGAAATATCCATCTAAATCTTATGGTTGCAATTATTTTTTTAATATCACCTCTGAAAATTGGAAAAAATTAAACCATGACAAAATTTTACTTAATATAATAATAATAATAATAATAAATTCTTTATTTCGGATAAGTATTACAACCAATGTGTTAGTACAGTAACTTACAACTATTGTTAAGACAGGCCATCAAAGAAGGGGGTACGTTCCCGTGGCTATTATCTTATTAAGAAAACATTTACATAGCGGGGAAGTGTATTGATTAGCCAGAGCCATTAAAATGCTGTTGGGACTATCTCTCTCTCTACTGAATAAGGAAGCGGTTTTTTTACGAATGATGGCTATAAAGTCACGCGCTGCAATAACGAGGTACGCCCAACCTCATCCTCAATACATTATTATAAAGGACTCGCAGAATCTCCAGCGATATTTTGGTATGATTGACCCGTGTATAAGCTTTGGCAGTATGCTAAAGTGTGACTTTAACGTCTTCCAACTTAAGGCATGTAAAAAAAAAGAAACAAAGTATTTTAATCTGAAAGAAAACCTCCCAAAAACTACACTTTCCTAACTTGACGATTAAAACAAACATGTCAATTAATCATGTCAGTAATTTGTCTGTTACCCCACCGGCGACGGCCGAGGAGTCACACGCGGCTGGAGATGTGTGACGGAGTTGAAAGTCCGTTGGCACACCGGCGGGCAGACTCACTTGACCAGGGCAACACGAAACGGAGGAAAAAGGTGTTAGGATCATCTGATCTAACTCGCTTGGTGAAAAAATGGGAAGCCTTATAAAATTTAAATAAGTGTTTAGTAAAAAAATCATTTTCATGACAATCTTTTTTGCTGACTGTACTTAAATATTGTATTGTCATCTAAACCAAACCTGTATACAAAATTTCAGCTCTATCGGACACTGTGAAGTGGGTGAAATTAAGCTTGCAAGATTTGTCCCCCACTAACTAACTAATTAACTAACAAGTTAAAAAGTTTTTGTAAAAATTTCATTTTTATGACAACCTTTTTTGCTGACTGTACTTTAATATTGTATTGTCATCTAAACAAAAACTGTATACAAAATTTCAGCTCCATCGGACACTGGGAAGTAGGTCAAATTAGGCTTGCAAGATTTGTTCCTCACTAACTAACAAACTAACTAACTAACATGGCAAGTTAATAAAAAGGTTGTAATAAAAAGCTTGTATTGAAGTATTAGACAAAATCGACCCGTCTTACAACTAGCTCCGATGGGACTCGAACCCACGACCTTTCACTGTACGAGCGAATGCTCTAACCAGTGAGCTACGGAGTCTTTCAAATACTTCATTTCCAGTAATAAAAATTGCATTTTGAATGTAATAAAGTAAAAAACATGTTTTTTTAAACTTACATGGTCATTATCACTGTAAATATTATGAAACAAACGGGATTTTTGCCATGTTAGTTGAGTCGAGTTTCCGTAATCTGGACGCGATTACGCTGAACTATTGGGAATTTGAAAAGAAAAAAAAATAAGTTGGCAAGAAATACTGTTTTACATAATTGGGATATGAATTCTTGCCTACTAAACTAAAACAAATGTTTTATTTCAGAATTTTACAAAAAATAAAATATTAGAAAAAAAATACCCGTCTCTCAGCTAATTCAGGTGAGACCCACGACCTTTCACTGTCAGGGTGATCGCTCTGACCACAGAGCTACGGACCAGTCCATAATATTTCATTTTCTACACTTCTGAATTTTATTATATTTCCATACATTTCAGTCAAGTCGATGTTGTACTTTTATATGGAACAGGCCTTGAAGAGTTTCTTGCCGGTTCTTCTTGCTAAAAGGTCTCGCACCGCATAGCTTTGCGCTTTGACATTCACAAGTGCTATAACAGCGTGGTAAATGAAATATAAATTTGATTAAACTCCAATCTGTATTCATAAGTCCGGTTTCTAACCACCGCAAATATTTTATGTGCTGAACAATGGTGTCTTTCTGGGTGCTATTGAAAACAATCCTAAAGTTTATCTTGGAAACTGATCAAGTTTATGTATTTGTTTATTGTTTATTGTTTGAAAGCTAGTTAATAAAATAAATGTACAGTCGAACCAACCGATTAGTTATTTTTTAAAGAAATATAAAAATTTATAAGGTAAAGTTGTGGTCATTGACCTTTATATTTTTTTAAGCTTTCAACCAAATTGTTAGTGAGGCTTTGTCTGTCTGTCACAAATGGACATCTCGAGAACTACTAATGCTATCAACTTGAAATTTGGATTAGTTTTAGATGACATTTGCCCAACTATTTTGCAAAGAGAGAAATAAGAATATTTATATTTTTTTGCAACAGAGACTGAAAGGAGGTCTTAAAAATTCGAAGTAAGGCTACTAGGGCATATGGGCATAGTATAAAGATATTCCCTAACACTGTGATATGGGATATCATATGAAAGAGCGCTGCTTGTCCATGCATTCTCAAACATTTTTTCTATTTTTCATAAGCCGCATAGTTTTGACTTTGATGAAAAAAGTTAATAAATCTCAAATGTTCAAAATACCAACATTCTTTATTATGTATGTTTTGAAGTTATTCCTCAAGTCTCACAATAAATTATTATTTTATCACATAGGATATGCGCGTTTCCGTTGAATCGTTAAAAAAATCGTCGAATCAAAGTTGTGTAACACATTGTAACGATTCGTAATAAGCCATTTGTTTTAAGCCGACCTTCGTCGAAATAAACCGTGCCGGCGTACTCTTAAGACCTTTCATAAATATATTTTTTTATGTTACATTATGTAGCAATAGTTTTCGTATGTAAGTACAGCGGACAACGCAGTGTGCCGAAACTTTTTATTAACGTGTGACTTGGCTGATTTTCATGAAATTTTTAGCACTTTTCTTGTATGTAAGTTGATTGTCAACTGTATAAGTTTTTAGTAAAAATTTCATTTTCATGACAAGCTTTTCTGCTGACTGTACTTAAAAATGTATGGTCATCTAAACCAAACCTGTATACAAATTCCAGCTCCATCGGACACTGGGAAGTGGGTCAAATTAAGCTTGCAAGATTTGTCCCCACTAACAAACTTACTAACATGGCAAGTTAATCAAAAGCTTGTAATAGTAGTTTGTTACACAAGGGACGTAAGCGAGCTATTACAGAACAAGATCCAATTTGGTGCCCGTGCGAGCGCAGCTCGCAAAGGGCGCTAAAGGATCGAGTGCAGATAGAGATATTTAGACGCCCGAGCGAGCGAAACGAGCGAGGGCGAATATAGTTCGAGGGTGTAATAGCTACTTACAACCGAGGTAAGCATTCTACTTTACATCATTCATGCGAGGTAAATAAAACATTTATATTGGTATGACAAAATGATTCTTTTATAAGAGAGAAAATATTTATTCAAATGTAATTCCAAAAACTTGAAAATGTACTTATTTTAAATTTTAATACAGTCGTCGCAAGTGATCAAACATTTAATTCGATGAAATGCTGCCATTTTCATTGTTTTCTACAGTAAATAGTTTTCTTTTATGAAAAAAATACTGTTTGACCAAGGAGTTTTGCATAGCTTGAATGGTAAAGTTACTTTACAATTAAAGCATTCACCTGCTTGAATTGCAAAGTAATTTGAAAATGGAACGTTCTATCTAAGTAAACAATACACTGTGTTGCACATGTCAACTTACACAGCCTCTTACCATACTAGTAAATCCTAGTTACCGAGCAGTATGATGTAAAAATAGATGTATTGTTTGAATTATTTATTTACAAAATAACTATAATAAAACGTACCTACTATTTTGCCGTAAAATGTCATTCATTCATTGCGAAAAACTTTACGATTGACGTTTACTGTTTAATGTTATTGGCGAGTTAATTAAAATTGGTAATTGCTATTAAGCTGTAATAATTGAAGGATATAAACATAAAAGTAAACGTTGTAATTAACAACGAGGTAGATATTTGATTACATCAAAAGGTTTTGGTGAAAATGAGTTAGTTTTTTTCAGTATAATCATAGTATTGTAATTAAATTAAAGAATGACAAATAATAAAGAAATTATCGATTGAGTTGTGTTGCGATCAAATGAGAGACTTAGGACTTTTTATTCAAAATCTAAGTTTTTTTTATCTTTACTCAAGTATGAAAATATTTAAAATGAATTATTAGAAAAATCGACCCGTCTCACAACTAAATCCGATGGGGCTTGAACCCAAGACCTTTCACTGTCCGGGCGAATACTCTACCCACTGAGCTACGGAGTCGTGTTAATAAAAATTGCAATGAGAATGAAAAAGGTAAAAAAAAATTAAAGGCTTTTCTATCGAGGTGACTACTAGAATATGTTTATAGTTTTTCTGTATAATTTAGAAATGATATTTGTTTAGATGATTTATATTTCAAGCAGTTCAAATGTGCTTGAATTATAACAGTTAGGTACTTGTTACAGATTGTATCACACTTTTGTTTCGTCACTGTCGGGAAACTATGCTTCTTACATTTCTATTTGTATATTACGAAAAACCACATGTTTACAGTCGTGCTTTGTATATAAATGATGTTAAAAGATGTTATTTTTTATTATTTTGAAAAGAAAGTTCTGATTTCTAAAATAATGTTTAAGTGATGTAGAGAACTTTAGTTATATGTTTACAGTCTTTGTAATAGTAAATATTATTTAGATTGCTTGCTTGATTTATGCGATTGACGAAAATTAAATAATACTTACCTGCCCCCTGATTCACGAACCGTCGGAAACGTTCCCGAAAGCGGAATGCACGCCCTGTCTCTGTCACACACTGTAGAACAGACAAAGACAAAGCACAGAATTCGAATCCGAATCCGTTTCTGATGATTTATGAATCATGGGGCTGGTCTACGTTTCAATCGCTTAATCTCTTAGGCAAGACCTATGCACCTATACATTCGAGTCAAAGTTGATTGATATGCAAGTGAAAGTAATAAAATCACAATTACCCAGACATCTGGCTGTCTATCGATCAAATTTGTAATGAATAATCAACTAGTCGAGAATTACGCGAGTCGCTTTGAGCCTGTTAACAAAAGTTATGTAAAGTAGGTTTTGCGTTTTCGCAAGAACTCGTAACTTATGGTGCGCTTGCTCCTTCTGTCGCAAACATACTGTCGTCAAGAAAATCGCAAAATTACTGGTTAATATTGTTAATGTTGTAACAGTATGGCCGCCGTTGCGATACACGATGATGTGTTTTAGAGAAAATTGCGAAAATATGGCGACGGCTCGTTACTGTTAAAGCTCATAACGCTAATGACTATAAATAAACAATGCGACTCGATTGTAAAATTAGTACTAACGCTAAGTTTAAGAAGGATGTCGTAGTTAAAACAAATAAATAAACAAGTAATTTCTTACAATCACACCAATTAACTAAGTTCATGGAAATTTCGTAAAGAACCTGTGACATGGAAAACTTGATAACGGAAAAATATACATTTTGTTTGTAAATACATACTTACTATACATAGAAAACACCCAGACCAAGATAAATAGGCATGTTCATGCACACAAATAATTGTCTTGTTCGGGAATCGAACCCCTGCGCCAAATCGGTCGTCTGTTGTTACTTTCCTTAAAATGTTGATCGTATTTGATGTGTCAGATAATACCTCTACCACGGGCGATTACAATTTAAACAGACGTTACGCAAAACTATCGTTTACTACGCGTATATTGTCAAGAATGAAAATACACGCTCGTAGTAGTTGCATCACCTGCGCGATGCGATCCAGATCTGGGTCACATTATTACGCATTCTGCAAATAGCATACCTCAATATCTACGTAATTACACTCGACTGGGGTAACAAAAACAACGGGCTATCATAATTTTTGGCATAGCCAAAGTTTATTTTACAATCAGTACGTAAAAAAAAAACTATTCCAGAAAGAGAATAAGAATTCCATGTAACTAAAAACAACACAGGTACATCAACTCAAACGTAACATTCGGATCAAGGTTTTAAGATCACAACAAAAAAAAATAGACTATTTATAAAGAGTATTATTTATCAGTGCGCATGCGTGAGACGTGGAGCGGAGCGTTGGGATCTGGCGTGGCAGCCACTATCCGCTGGAAGGTGCGATCCACGCCTCCCGCTCGTATTAGTGCTAATCTTATATTTACATATCACATTCGGACGACTGCTTCCTGCAGCCTTCAGTAGCTACCATGATGACCATACTCGTGTCCGTGTTCATGACCGACGACGACGGGGACTGGCACCTTGACGGGGTAAGGCACGTGCTTCTCCACTGGGTAGGGCACGTGCTTCTCGATATGGACTGGGTAGGGCCTGTCAACGGGCACCTTCACGGGGTAGGGCACATGTTTCTCAACGGGGTATGGGATGTGCTTCTCGACGGGGTAGGGGGCGGGGTAAGGCACTTTGACGGGGTAGGGCACGGGCTTCTCAACGTGGACGGGGTAAGGCCTGTCGACGTGCACCTTCACGGGGTAGGGCACGGGCTTCTCTACTGGGTAGGGGACGGGCTTCTCAACGGGGTAAGGGACAGGCTTGGCAATGTGCACGGGGTAGGGCCTGTCGACGGGGACCTTGACTGGGACATGCACTTCCTTGACTACTGGGTAAGGAGCGGGCACATGGACGGGCACCTTGACGGGGTAGGGGACCTTCTTCTCAACTGGGTAGGGAGCGGGCACATGGACCTTCACGGGGTAAGGCACGTGTTTCTCAACGGGGTAGGGCTGGGGAACGTATACCTTGACGGGAACGGGCCTATCGACGGGTACATGAACGGGGTAGGGGACCTTCTTTTCAACGGGGTAGGGTTGGGGAACGTGTACAGGTACTTTGACGACCTCCTTGACTGGGTAAGGCACATGTTTGACTACTGGGTAGGGTTGGGGAACGTGCACCTTGACGGGGTAGGGAACCTTCTTCTCTACGGGGTAGGGGATGTGCTTCTCTACCGGGTAGGGGACAGGGACGTTCTTAACCACAGTGACGGTCTTGTGGACCTCTTCGTGGCCACCGTAGCCGCCTCCGA
Organism: Crambus lathoniellus; assembly: GCA_949710035.1. Taxonomy (NCBI): domain Eukaryota; kingdom Metazoa; phylum Arthropoda; class Insecta; order Lepidoptera; family Crambidae; genus Crambus; species Crambus lathoniellus. The sequence continues at coordinate 27,009,330 of OX453305.1, read as the reverse complement.
AACCACCTCCGAAACCACCGCCGAAACCACCCCCGTAACCACCATCGGATCCACCGTGTCCATAGCCGAGTCCGATATCGAAAAGTCCTCTCTTCTCGTGTTTCTTGTCGTCGGATGCCGCCTCCTTGTTGTCGGTCACTGCCACTTCTTTTTCTGCTTTCTTAGCTTCTTCGGCATGAGCGAAGGCTAAGAGAGCCACCAGACTGGCGGCCACGAGCTGTCAAACAAAAGCAAACAATTAAAATTCGAACTAGAGCGCCGTTGATTGCAGTTATGATTGAAAACTAACATCACAGTGGCTCGCAATGACTAATTAAAGACTACGAAAAGGCTTATTTTAATAAGTCGACTACGACACAAAGCACACGCTATGTTTCCGTATTGCGTAACTCGATATAGGCCGGAGGGCTTTTTAATTAATCCGGGTTATTGGAATCGCGACCACTGCACTGTCACATTTCACTGTTCACTTTATAAACGTAATAAATTGAAACACACCATGAACTTCATGATGCTGCGCTTGTAGGTTGCACTGAAGCCAGCGGACTCCTGAATGCGAATGATGCGTGCTGCTCCGTAGCTTCGCTATATATATGCGGCAAGAGCGACCGAGCGAAGAAAAAAAATGGCGCTACGTTAGGACTATGTTACACTTTCGCTTTTGAGGGTTTGCGCGGTCCGAAATGCTCCTTCGCCGCATTGACTTGGACCGTTTGGCTATCGGACGGCCGATTATAGAAAATCGAGCTTGTTGTACTATGTGATTGCGATCACCGAAGCTTTGCGCAAAAGCCCTCGCAAGAGCTTTACTTAATTTTAATACAATGTAAATCAAGTTAACCGGCCATTTAGCAAGCGAATAATGCTATTTATTTATTGAAAGTAATGTTTATTATCTATTAATCTTACTTTGTAAATTATAATGATGATTGGATGATATTATGAGATATAAACAAAACCTTATAAAGCTTATTCACTAATATTACTAAAATTGTTTATGCGAAAATGTAGGTACGAATTAATTAAATTAGGTACATTAATAAGTTTTGTCCATTTACGTATAATTCTGTTACAAAACAAGAGTTTCAAAAGATGAAAGTATTCCAGTAATCCTTGCTTTAAGCTACATTACTTAAATATTGCGTAACTATCTGGCTCAGCACTTATAAAACATAGTTTCGATAAAACCTAGTTTTACGAGATGCATCAGCTAAGTACCTGCATTTTGTATTAGAAAGTGGTAATAGTAGTCAAATCAAATTTATTTATTGCACTCATGTGGTTATTACAGATGTTACAAAAAATATAGGATAAATATAGTACACATGAACCCCAGTACCTATCGCAATTTAGAAAACTAATAAAATGTTTTTATTAAAAAGAGTAAAACTATACTCGACTACTTATCTACCGCCTGCCTGCGGCCTGCGAATTCAGTGAGTTGAACTTATTTTTTGCACGATTTTCATCCCCTATGTATTTAAATATAATTTGTTTGGTTTATGTTAGGCAATAACACTAATATGTGATTTATTATAACAACATGGCTGTAATAAATGCTTGAATCATTTTACCTCCTCAACATTTAATAAATAATAAAACACTTAATTGCACACCAATAGAAAAAACATTTACATAGAAAGAATGTAAACACAATAAAACAGAAAGAAAGCATAAAAAGGCGGCCTTGAGTATCTACTCAGGGCAATTATAGCCACTCCCTTCTGTCCTCTTTCTTATTATTAGGTATATGATAATAATAAGAAATAGAAGAAGATGTTAATAATAGAAAGATAAGTAGATAAAGTCTATTCAGTGGAGCAAACGATTTTACCTAAATCGACCGACGACAGAGGCATACAGAGGTCTTGCTCTGTGGTCTAGTGGTGTTTCACACCACCGGTACTGATACCGGTCCCGGTATCAGAGCAGAGGTCCCGGGTTCGCAGGTACATATTGTAATCGGTTTGGTTGGTGGTAGGACTTGTTCAAAGTCCGCCTGGCTAGCTACCACCATCTTATCAAGTTTGACGCCATAACAATGATTGAGAACCCTCAGTGATTGAGTATTCCAGGAGTAGTGAGTTTCCACCTTCTGCCTTATCACCACTTAACATCAGGTGTGGTAAAGGCTAAGTGCTGCTCCGTTGTGAATTAAAAAAAATATTTATAAGAAAAATAATATTATAAATGCGTAAGTTTGTTTGTTTCTTATTCAATCACGGTGATACGGCTGATTGAATATGGATGAAATTTGGCACAGAGATATAATTATTTATATTTACAGAGATATGCTACTCTTTACCCCAGGAAATTAATTAAATCCCTGGAAAACATCGTGTATGTAGGAAAACTAGTAATTATTTTCATAACTAATACCTATCGGTACGGGTAGATTTTTTCAAAATACTTCATTTTCCATTTTTCAATAATAAAAATTGCATTGTGAATGCAAAAAAGTGAAAATTTAAATACTTAACAATAAACAAAGATAATTGTTATTTCATCATCATCATCATGTCAGTCAAACGACGCCCACTGCTGGGCATGTGCCTCCCCCAAGGATCTCCACAACGATCGGTCCTGCGCTGCCCGCATCCAGTGGCTTCCCGCGACCTTGAATAGATCGTCGGTCCACGGTTGGTACGCGGTCGCCATTCGAGAACCATTCCGCCCCAACGGCCATCGGTTCTCGGCGCTACGTGTCTCGCCCACTGCCGCTTCAGCTGAGCAACTCTTCGAGCGATGTCGGTTGTTTTAGTTTACCTGCAGATCTCATCATTTCTGATTCGATCGAGCAGGGAATGAATAGTAATTTACAAATATAGACTAATCAAAACAAAATAGGGGCCACTGGGCTTCTTTCATACAAACGACGTCTACAATGATTTTTACGTCAATGGAGAGACCAAACGCCCAATAGGGTATTTTACTGTTGTTGAAATGTAGATATTTAATGATGACGTTAAAAAATATTGCAATTAAGAATACCAAATGTGAAAAAATAATTTGAATCTGTTTTATAATAAAAGAATTATAGTCTGTTTGATTTTGACTATAGCTGTCTCTTTCTAAAACGAAATCTTCTATGGCGTGACTATGACGCTACTAACCCACTGACGTCACTAAGATAGCGTCCTGTCCTTGTCTAATTATAAAGTTTGAAGTCCTATATCTTTTAAAATATTCAAGATAATTCAAAATGAAAACTTGTTTTGTGTAGCTAATATTTCGAAAAACATTTTAAAGAAATAAAAAAAATCAGTAAAATACCGTATTGTCCAAATCTCGTTTTCAAAAATTGCCAAAAACCGCTCAATATTCTCAAAAGAAAAAACAACAAACCGAACTCCACGCTCCATATTTATAATTTTTCCTTTTTGAGTAAACTGAGCGGTTCATGGATATTTTTGAAAACGAGATTTGACAATTGGGCGTTTGGTCTCTCAGGTCCGGTTGCTCGAAGCTTGGTTAGGGTTAAATTATGGTTAAAGTAAAATTAACCGGGCGGTCAAATTTAAAAAACGTTGTTGAAGAAGGGGTTACTTTAACGAGCAGTCAAATTACACATTTAACGGCGGTCAAAATAACTGACAGGGTGGGTGTGGTTTAAATTTTGACATAAGTGTAAGGGAAGGTTAATTAAATAGTACAGACAACACTTTTAAGGTCCGGTTGCTCGAAGCTTGGTTAGGGTTAAATTATGGTTAAAGTAAAATTTACCGGCGGTCAAATTTAAAAAGCGTTGTTGAAGCAGCGGTTACTTTAACGAGCAGTCAAATTACAGATTTAACGGCGGTCAAAATAACCGACAGGGTGGGGGTGGTTTAAATTTTGCCATTAGTAATTAAGGGAAGGTTAATAAAATAGTACAGACAACACTTTTAACCCTAAAATAACCAATGTATTTTTCTTTTACCGATGTCAAAATTGACATTAGTTAAATTTTAACTTTTGTCAATTTTGACAAAAGTTAAATGTACGAGCAACCGGACCTTACCCAACTTATTTTTATTTGACCGAGGTCAAAATTGACAACGGTAAAATTTTAACTTTAACTTTACTGTAATGTACGAGCAACCGGACCTCAGAAATGCAAAAAGTAACTCATCTATGAGACGCTAAAGTGATCACGTTTGTATGGATATTGTGTTTTGAGTAGTACCTATATATTGCCTTTAACGGTTTTACAATAGTAAATTTCCAACAGGTTGACGTTTAGTTGTTTATTAGTGGTCATGCTCATTCGGCTCTGGGTTCAATTACAGGTTGAATCAATGTTGACGGGCCTGAAAGCGCTTTGGATTTGATCAAGCCGATTGAGGACTAATGAGTTCGGTTCCCATTCAGGACAAACTTTGATGATTTGTGTCTGTACGTTTAATAGTTATTGTAGTTTTGAGTTACACTGTACTACAATTATTAGTATATTTTCATCAGGGTTACCAAATACTTTTCATCTCGAGCTCCTCCGTGCTTCGGAAGGCACGTTAAGCCGTTTGGTCAAGGCTGCACTTGCAGTCGTTAATACCCAGCAATCCGCACTGGGCCCGCGTGTTGGGCCATGGCCCATTCTTCTTATCCATCCATAAGGAAGGCCAGTGCCCCAGCAGTGGGGGCATTAAAGATGATGATTTCATCAATTAAAACACATAGAAATCTCAGCAAAGAATTTTAATAAATTCATAACTTTTTTCTTTGACTTGAAACCGTTGCAAAAATAATTTATTTTTAGATTGCCCCAAGATTAAAATAAAACGGCTGAATGTAACGTAATTAAGATCGTATTTGAAAGTGCGGTGTTATTTGAGCTTGGTGTATGCATGCAATTGGACCGGTTACTATCACTCTAGTTCGGTGGTAAACTTATGCAAAACCCCTCTTACTTGTAAGTGGACAATAGTGCAATTTATAATGTGCCTGTTATTTTAATTTATACTTAGATACTCATCGATCAACAATAACACCTAGTTCTAGATACATAGTTGGAGTGACAGACATGGCCGAGCGTTATACGCCCACTTGAGAGTGTAATTACCTATAAGTAAATTATTTTGACAGTGTCAATAATACTAAGGTATTTCATACTTGGGCTTTCTGTCATTTATAATGTAAGATCGTAACATTCGTAACCTTTTTTCTCCATTTAAAAAAGTCAATCTGTGCCATATAAAGTTTTCATTAACAGTGTCACAACCTTTTCTTTTCCGGTGACAGCGGCGCTACGTACGTTTTTTCTTTTTTTTTTGTAGCAATTTAACCGGCCCTGACTTCTAAGAACTTCAGCCGCCATCAGCGCTATGGTTGGACATCAACTTGACAGCAGAATGACATTAAAACAAGCTAGTTTCACATTTTGGCCACCGGCACAGCAAAGTTTGTGGCACTGTAGTTCGTGAGCCTTCATCTAGAGTGTGTGTCAAATAACTCTGCACGTGCCTGGCGTGTTTTTGGCGCTAGTTACAGTGGATTTTTTTGTTCTAATGTTATAGAAAAGATTAGTATTCGATTTTTACCGCGCGCATACTTATCTGACGAGCACTCTAGTATTATTGTTGATCGAAGAATATACTACTCATAAACAAAATAGGGGTTATATGTCGTTAAATGCCACATGAAGATTGACTGATTGTTTTTCCTTTTTGAGAATATTGTGCGGGTTTTGGCAATTTATGAAAACGAGATTTGACAATTGGGCGTTTAGTCTCTCCTTTGACGTAAAAATCATTGCAAAGATGCAAAAAGTTACTCATCTATGAGACGCTAAAGTGGGTTACTTTTGTATGAAAAAATACCAGTGGCTTTGTTTTGTTGGACACCATCACATCATCATCATCATCATCATTTCAGCCGTATGACGCCCACTGCTGGGCATAGGCTTCCCCCAAGGATCTCCACAATGATCGGTCCTGCGGTGCCCGCATCCAGCGGCTTCCCGTAACCTTGACCAGATCGTCGGTTCACCATCACATACATTGCTGCAACCCCGAGTTAACTTAGCTTCAAATTATTTTTACTTTTTTGCATTCACAAAGCAATTTTTATTATTGAAAACATTAATAATAATGTTTTTTTTACAATCACACCAATTACCTCGCTCAAATGGAAAATAGATAACGGATAATATTTTGTAAATACATACTTAATATACATAGAAAACACCCATACCTTGGTATATTTGCGTGCATGAACATGTCTATTTGTCTTGACAAATAGACATGTTCATGCACGCAAATATATTTTTTCTTGTTCGGGAATCGAACCCGAGACCTCTAGCAGAAGGCAAGTTTCCTACCCCTGCTCCAAATCGGTCGTCATTGAAAATGAAGTATTGGAAAAAGTCAACCCGTCTCACAACTAGCTCCGATGGGACACGAACCCACGACCTTTCACCGTCCGGGCGAACGATCTTATCTTAGCTTATTCGATCAACAATACCACGAGACTGTTTCGCGCGCTCGGCCTGCGATCGTTGAGGTTAAGCAACTTTCACAATGGTTGGTCACGGGATGGGTGACCAAAACTAGATTACCTTGAGCTCCTCCGTGCTTCGGAAGGCAGGTTAAGCCGTTGGTCTCAGCAGTGTTTAGCTCCGATGGGACACGAACCCACGACCTTTCACCGTCCGGGCGAACGATCTTATCTTAGCTTATTCGATCAACAATACCACGAGATAACCGGTTCACGGCCGAGCATATAAGAGCGTCTAAGGTGAGCTCTTATTTCATGTCGATTCCTGTTATTTTTGACGTATGATCGTAACATTCGTAACCTTTTTCTTCGTTTAAAAAAAGTCATTCGGTGCCATAGAGTACGTGCCATATAACTTAGCGCATGTCAATATCTGGAACTAAAATTATGATATAGGAATGGGAATAAGACATAGATATAGTATATTAATAAGGCTTATTTTTTCGACCGACCACGACGGTCAGCGCCCTCTGACAAATGCCAAGTTATGTGGCGTGGACTGATTTGTGTTGTCTTGTAGATCGTGAGGAGTTATCTAGCGGTATTTTTGATCGAAACTTAGCGTAAAAGCTTTTGAGGTTATGGCTATACACCCAGACATGAAAAAATATAGAAAATTAGTTTATATTTTTTATATTTACATTCAAATAAAATAAACGAAAATCGACTCAACCACGGAGGTTGTATAAAAAGGGAATTCGTAAAGACCATTAAATATCATCATTTCAACCGTACGACGCCCACTGCTGGGCATAGGCCTCCCCCAAGGATCTCCACAACGATCGGTCCTGCGCTGTCCATTTAAAATAAAACATGAATTTTCTATTGTTATAAATTTTGACCAAGATTTAACCGTCTCCACCAATTTAACACCACTTTACGTCAGGTGTGATGAAGGCTAAGTGCTAACCCATTGAAGAAAAAAAATTACATTGGTCTGAACTGTTCACGTCTAAAGCACCGACATCATTTTATTGAAGTTCAATAATTTGTGGAAACGCCCCCCCATAAGTGAGTAAAAAAGGGGATAAGAGTTTGTATACAACTATTTAACTATTTCTTCGATGGATTCAGTTGAAACTTTCTATAAAGGTTAATTTCCAACAAATTTACCTTCCGTTTACACTAAATAGGTACCCCGTCATTGGAAGGTCAACAGGGTGCCTACCATCAACTCTTATTGCGGTTTTGTTTAGGAACCTAAACTGATCTGCTTCGCTTATTCGTACCACGACAGCTTCATATCAATGACAGCGATTCAGTGATCATTCAATGACATTTCACAGCCGCTGAGCTGTCATCAACTCTTATTTGACTTATAACTCGGCAAAGTTAACATGCAGGTTATACCCGTCCCTTTCACTCTCCGGGCATGACAGAATCGAGTGAAAGAGACGGGTAGAAGAAATAAGGACACAAATCGTTCGGTCATTCACATTTAGCAATTCATTTGCGATCCAGTTTTTAGAAGGTCAGAGTACGAAAGAAAGCAATTCATTTTAGGAACCTATTCTGCATCGCGCTATTTTTGAATCGCTGTCTTAAAGTTGATGGTAGGCACCCAGGTCTTGTTATTTTGCTGGCTGTCGATGATTTCATACGAATCGGCGCATCGTCAATTCGAAGATGAACTTTCGTAACCAGGCAAAATTCATAAAATTTGTAACAAAATTACTGTCTTAAAGAAAACGCGAATAACTGAGAGATGTTAAATCAAATAACGTATGACTCAGGATGTTTACTCAAAGGATTTTTACGGCTGCGACCTACATGCGACTTCTATTGTCTTTCTATGTTCTGTGGGTATTATATATTATAACTTTAAAGTTAAAGTTCAAAACCTTAAATTACTCAGGTTTTAAAAAAAAGTCGGACACCTCACATACATTGTTTCAATAACAAAAGAGGAGCTCCAGGAGAAGCTCCCTCCTGGCCTTGAACTTCCCAGATCAGTATGGAGATCCTTAAATAGACTCCGTACCCAAGTTGGTCGAAGTAACGACAACCGGTCCAGGTGGGGCTTCTCTTGCAGTAACGCAGACCTAGCGTGCAGGTGTGGTTTCACCCCACAGACCATGGCCCACCTGACTGATTGCTCTGCATGCCCATACTCCTGCACGCGAGAGGACCTCATGTTGGCTACGGATAACGCCGTAAGAGTGGCACAGTTCTGGGCCAACTTCATCTGATTTACGCTTGCCATTGACACGAAGAAGAAGAATAACAAAGTATAGTAGTTCATGCACTAGTATTATGGAAATATAAAACAACGACGGGTTTACGGATTACCACATACACCCAGACCCGAGGAAATATTAATAAGTTCGTTTTCAATATTTACCCGATCAGGTATCAAACCCGAGACCTCTAAAGTTTGCGGCACCTTGAAAACCGGTGTGTATACTACTCAGCCACGGAGTTCGTCGGAAAATATTAAATGATTATAATAAGAAACCTTATACAGTACTAAAAATAATACAACAACCATCTTAAATCACTTCTCATTATGCAAAGTATAATTTACAAAGTGCAATCAAAGCTTACTAGTTAACTTTGATTGCAATGAACTGCATTAATTACATACCTAATTTGTATCCTCTTGCAGACTAACCAAAGGTACTCGTGCATCCGTTATTTATAATAATCCTATGATTAATTGCACATCATTATAAAATATTGTTTTTTTATGATTGAGATAAAATTTAATCCTAATTTGACGACCGATTTGGCGCGGGGGTAAGATACCTACCTGCCTTTTGCGCCAGAGGTCTCGGGTTCGATTCCCAGAAAAGACAAATATTTGTGTGCATGTCACGTCTATATGTCTTGGTCTAGGTGTTTTCTATGTAAGTATGTTATGTATGTATATATTTAGCGGCGAGACCTACTATGTGCCGGAGCACACGATGCGTTGCGGCGCCGCACCGCAAAGGTTTCGCCGTATTGGCCAGGCACACGAGCGGTGCGGGGCGCCGCCCTCCGCAACGTTATTCTGTCACCGCCAGCGGCGCCGGCGACCCTGCAGCGTGGGGCAGTCTGTTTATAAAAATGGATCCCTTCCTTGTGTGACACATCATGAACTTAATACTGGGGCTTCACCTGCGTGACGCCTGACGGCGTTAATAACGGCATGCGCATCTTAGCGCTCTGATTAAATTAGCGCGCTAAGACCCGGCTACACCTTCGTACTATATCAAATAGTGCGCTAATTAATGGCATTAGACGCAGGTGAAGCTACAGCATAACAGCTCAGCGGTGCCAATGCCGCTCGGATCGCAAGGTATTCACCCCTCCCCGCCCCGTCTCGGCGCGGCGGCGCGGTTGCCGGTCTGGTGCGGCCTGCGGCACCGCAGCGCATCAGCCCCCCGAGACAAGTGGCTTTCAATTAGCGAATTCGCCAGTCGAATAGAAAGAAAATGTATGGGATTGACATTAGCAATCGAAATGTCAATCCCTTACATTTTCTTTCTATTCGACTGGCGAATTCGCTAATAGAAAGCCACTTGTCTACAGGGGCTGATGACATGCGAGTGCGACAGATATTTCTATATAAAGACGCCGCCCGCCCGCCGCGCCGGCCGCCCCGGCCGCGTCGCATCGTCTGCCCCAACACTATGGAGTAATAGGATCGCACTCAATTGTCTCACGCGATCGAAGTGCGTTGGAACGTTTGGTGTGGTGTGGATACGTCTAATGAACAGTTCGCTCAAAAACTCGAGATGAGCTGTAGCTCACTTAAATGTATTTAAGACTAACTCGTACACACATATTTTTGATATAGTAGCAAGCATTTCATTTCTTTAGCCTCATGCAAAGAGGCAAACTCGATATTTCAAAACTGTTTCTTATATCTATTTGTCTTACATAAGTTACTAACTAGCTATAATATATCTGAGCAGCCATTTCAAAACCGCAAAACGTATAAAATTGAAAATTAATGAGTCCTTCACTTGCTTGCGAGACGTTCTCCCATCTTATTTTATCCTATTACAAATTATTCTTATTATTGCAACAATTTTGTAAAACACTTTCATTACTACGAAATCAAATAAGTCTAGAATATTTATCATAACAAACACTACACTTCCACATCTTAATTACCTAAGTACCTTAGATGAATAACACTTAATATTAGTTCAAACATTTGGGATGAAAGTCTCCTTCTAAACGATAAAAATAATATTAATAGATATTATAACAGCAGCACTTTGACAGTTTTTGACGGATAGTTTAGTTTTCTTACGACCCTAGTGACAATTTTCGTGCTACGGCTGCTACAGCCTCATACTTCTCCGTTCGCGTGATGAGATAAAGTTTTTTCATGGCATAACTAATTAGGTCAGTCACCGTAGACATAAAAATTACGCTAAGTCGCAAAAATCGCCAGGTCCTGATATATTGGGATGTTGTTAGGATATTTCGACGACCGATTTGGCGCAGGGGTAAACTGCCTTCTGCGCCAGTGGTCTCGGATTCGATTCCCGAACAAGACAAATATTTGTGTGCATGAACATATCTATTTGTCTTGGTCTGGGTGTTTTCTATGTATATTAAGTATGTATTTACAAACAAAAAGTATTTAAGTATATATTTATCCGTTATCAAGTTCACGTAGACACAGTTTCTTAAGAAATTAACTACGGGCTTAGATAATTGGTGTGATTGTAAGAGAATATTTATTTATTATTATTCATATATACCAATAGTGTGTAACCTCGAAAGAACTGTGCTTCTTCGTGGTGCTCGAAAAACTTCGGAATTTTCGGACTTTTTGTAACGAATAGAATCAAAAACTCCTGGACCGATTTTGAAATTTCTTTCACCAGTAGACAGCTACATTCTTCCCAAAGTGACATAGGCTATATTTTATCCCGGTTTTTTCATGGGAACGGGTACCACGCAGGTAGAACCGCGAGGAGCCACTAGTTTAATATGAAATGGTACTTTCTCTAGCTAGATTACAAAATCATTACATTATTTTTTACCTAGTACTTACATACTGAAAAATTTTCAATGGAGTAGGTATTTAGAACAAATCGACCCGTCTCACAACCAGCTCCGATGAGACTCGACTCCGTAGCTCAGTGGTTAGAGCAGTCGCTCGGATAGCGAAAGGTCGTGGGTTCGAGTCCTATCGGAGCTGGTTGTGAGACGGGTCGATTTTTCTGAATACTTCATTTTAAATTTTTTATTAATAAAAATTGCATTGTGAATGCAAAAAGTAAAAATATTAATAACTTACATACTCTCTTGGGAATCTAAGGTAACGGTATTGCAAGTCAATAAAACAAACCTTATAACATACTAACAAAGAAGGTAAGTAGTATGTTTGTTTGTTTATTACTCAATCACGTGTTAACTAATGCAATCATCTAACTGATGAATTTTTGTATTCAGATAGACGATAATCCCAAGAAAACAGGAAACACGCGGGATAAACTACATACAGCCACGAGTAGTAAATAATCCAGTGCATTTCGTAACATTTACAGTAAAAAGATCACAGGTTAAACGATTGTACATCTTGGTGTTACGTTCACAATCTGTTTCTCATTTGAAGAGTACGGCAAGACGACTTTAAAAATGCGGTCGTGGCAGCCCTAGTGTAATTATACTAGGGCTAATTAATTGAAGCAACTACCACAGTGCATATGTGAGTTAAAGCAGTACTTTTAACTTTAATGAACGTAACCGCCGCCCGTTTGTATTAACCGCTTCTGTGGTCTAGTGGTTCACACCACCGATTTCAGACCCGGAGGTCCCGGGTTCGGTTCCCAGTGGGGGTACATAATTGTATTCGGTTTGGTTGGTGGTAGGACTTATTCTTAGTCCGCCTGGCTAGCTATCACCATCTTATCTAATTCTGACGCCATAACAATGATGTTTTTAGCATTTTTGTGTGATTCCGGGAGAAGTGCACTTCCACCTTTAGCTCTATCTCTAATTTAACATTAGGTGTGATGAAGGCTAAGTGCAACACCGATGCGAATAAAAAAAAGAAACGTACTAAACGGTGCACAGACGTGTATCAACCAGACTAAAGGTAATGTTTTGAACGTGTTTTTGCTGAAGCCGAGAGGAGAGTAGAGTGTGCTTTACTGACGAAGGTCGTAGCGCAATTCGTAACTTGTTCATCATGCCTAACACATTTTCATATCAATGTGAGATTCCAACCGAATTCATAGAAAGAAAATTTATTTGCACGTTGTCCTCATACAACTTTTTATCATGAGTTCAATAAAATAAATAAATAATACTATAAATAACTTTTTACAATCACACCAATTATTGAAGCCCATATTAATTTCATTAAGAAACTGTATCATGGAAAACTTGATAACGGATAAATATATACTTAAAAATATTTGTCTTGTTCGGGAATCGAACCCGAGACCTCTGGCGCAGAAGGTGGGTAGCCCCTACCCCTGCGCCAAATCGTCGTCAAAATCAATGGTTTTTTGGTTTAAAAAGATTTGTGGCATGCGTGTCTTATTTCTTTTTTGTGGATTTTCCTACTTCACTATTTTATAGTAATTACAGTGTGAGTAAACTTGAGATACTGCCTTACTTTCTATACTGTGGCGCTACTATCAAGTGGCATCACTTATAAGGTAGCAAGTCCAACTTTGGCATGACTTTGCTACCTCATGAAGACCGACTAAAAGTTCTACTATATGACGTAACTTAAGTACGGCAATATTGGCAATCAAGTGCTTAAAAAAGTGGTGAGTGCGGAACCTACTTTACGCGTCTTAAGTATGGCAATAAAACGGGAAATCTATATAAATAAAGTGAATAGCCGAAATATATGTAAGCGCATAACTTTAGAACGACTCCACCAAACTAGATATTTTTTTTTTTGTTGTGTTTGGTATTATCAGGGCAAGGTTTGTATAAACAAAATTTATAGATGGCGCCGCCCGTGCAAAGCCGGGGCGGGGTAGCTAGTTTATATAAATAAAAATGATCCGCCGAAATGTATGTAAGCGCGTAACTTTAGAACGACTGCTCCAAATTAGATAATTCTTTTTTTGTTGTGTTTGGTATTATCAGGACAAGGTTTGTACAAAAGAAAATTTATAGATGGCACCGCCCGTGCAACCCGTGCGAATCCTAGTAGCCCTAGCACGAATAATTATCGTTGTGGTAATCTTATCGTGATCGTATTATATTCTATTAAGTAAAAATCGTTTAAGTTTGTCATCGAACTCCTCCGAAACTGTTTGATAGATTTTTATGACGGCCCATGACGAAAAAGATTGCCCTTGACAAGTTTCTTGCCGGTTCTTCTCGCAAGGTCTGAGCGCCGCCCGCGATTTGTACCCCTAGTGTAAGTTTTTATGTCAAGCAAACGCAAACTATCGCGATTCCGTTTTATGTCAATTTGTATGAAAACTGTATAAGCGCGCTACTTGCCGCTCTAGAGGCGCTGATACAGTTTTCATACAAATTGACATAAATACGGAATCGCGATAGTTTGCGTTTGCTTGACATAAAAACTTACACTAGGGCTCTGATGGCGTAGCTTGTTTGACGTTCATACGTGTTGTTACCTCAACCTAAATTTAATGAAAAAAAAAAATGAATTTTGAAATGTGTTAAACGAAATATATATAGCTTAACTCCGCAAAAACTTACTTACTTTTTGCGGAAGTAAGCTACATTTATATTTCGTTTTTCACAATGGTTAGGGACTTCCGCGTCCAAGTGACGCCTGATTCAATCAAATGCTGAATTTTGAATTTTTTGGTGTAAGTATGATAGTTCTGAGTAGGTAGTTCTGCGAATAGGTCTTAAGTTTCAATCAATAATACCACTAGATAACGGTTGGATGGAATATCGCAAAACGGCTGAATAAATAAGAGCGGACTTCAAAGACGCGCTCTTATTTCGTATCGATTCTTGCCATTTTGACGTGAGGTCGTAACATTCGTAACTTTTTTCTCCGTTACATTAGCGGACTACGGCGAACTACGACTAGTATCGCCGGGTGAACGTGATATGTGTGGCCTGGGTAACCACCATCAACTTTAAGACAGCGATTCAAAAATAGCGCGATGCAGAATAGGTCCTAAAATGAATTGCTTTCTTTCGTACTACGACCTTCTGAAAACTGAATCGCAAATGAATTGCTAAATGTGAATGACCGAACGATTTGTGTCCTTATTTCTTCTACCCGTCTCTTTCACTCGATTTTGTCATGCCCGGAGAGTGAGAGGGACGGGTATAACCTGCAGGTGTCATGTCAGCTTGGCCGAGTTATAAGACAAATAAGAGATTTGACAGCTTAGCGGCTGTGAAATGTCATTGAATGATCACTGAATCGCTGTCATTGATATTAAGCTATCGTGGTACGAATAAGCGAAGCAGATCAGTTTATGTCCTAAACAAAACCGCAATAAGAGTTGATGGTAGGCATCCTGGTACATCGCGACAACGCGTAGTACATCGCGACAAGACGATGACTTATATATTTCTCTTTCTAACTAACTGGTAGTGGCGTATGGAAAGAGAGTCCCGCCTAATGTAGACAAAAACATCGCGTATGCCCGACAACGATGATTTTAGCGCGCCAACGCGACAGGAACTATCGTCCGCTAATGTCAATGTCAATTTTTAGTCGCGCAGCATAAAAATGTCATTCGATGCCATATTCGCGTTGTGATTTAGTTCGTGAGGCGGCATTTAGTGTTGTTGTTAATTGAATGTCTTGGTCCATTTTTATTCCGAAATTTCACGGGCGCGAAGCCTCGGGGCGCAGTTATGTATTGAAACCGGAGCAGCGCTTTTTTCGGTCTTTTATTTGACAGCAGCATTTTGACAGCTATGGACTAATGGTATAGTTTACTATACGGTTATCATAACGGCAGTTTTTCCTGCTTGGGCTATTGGATCAAGTCAATAATCCAAAATCTCGCCTTGGAGTTAGCTGCTTAGCATCCAGTACCTAAAGTTCTTCATATTGAAGATAATTACATAAACTGCATAAAATAAATAAAAAATCCCTTGATCTGTAAACGTTGTTTTTGGTCTGATTTAAATAAAATAAAAAAATTATTTATTACCTTAGACAGAATAAATACCTACTGAACCAACATTGATTAAACTGGCTATGATTATACATTTGTTTTTGTAAAATGTATACTTATTAGCAATAAAAATAATTGTATTTACTTAAGTATATCAATTTTTAATTGCTACCGTGACTTTGCATAATATTCCTTATTTGTTAAAGTAAAACTTAAAAGTATAGTTAATAAAATGTATTAATTAGTACATTTCAAATTAAGTGGAAGTAAGATACCTTGTTTGCTTTAGTAATAGTCTCTACAACTCAATCGACCACGCTTCAATGAACATCAACACGAAAAAAACGAAACGTGTGGCATTTAAAACGTTTAAGTTCGCCTTTAAATTAAAGGCTTAAAGATGCGCTGCGGAGGTGCCACTGTTAGTTATCAGGGGGTACAGATTGTATTCGGTTTGGTCGGTAAGACTTGTTCTTAGTCCGCCTGGCTAGCTACCACCATCTTATCTAAGTCTGGCGCATAACAACGATGTTTTTAGCATTATTGTGTTCCAGCAGTTAGCGATAAGAAAGCCAGTCCCCCAGTGATTGAGGATTCCGGGAGTAGTGAGCTTCCACCTCCAGCCCTATCACCACTATACACCAGCTGTGATGAAGGCTAAATGCTACACCGTTCAAAACCCATTAAATACGGGGAGGGGTCGTCTCTCATACAGTGCAGTGTCACTGCCTAACCTTGGGCAATGCATGTCTATTTGTTTGTATGGTATCTGGCTGTAGGCTGTAGGTACTCAATCAACATTATGAAATGCGCAACTTAATTAGTTTCCGTGTGAATTGATGTAACTTCTCCTTGTAATAATAACGCCGCTGCCGTACTAGATCAATCGATTGGTATGTAAATGTGATTTTGTAATAGTCAAGTGTTTACGCACAATATTGTGCAATTATTAGTTTATCAGCTAGGTAGTATCACATTCACAATAATGGCTCATTTGCACGGGATCCGTCTAATACATGAAAATCTAAAGATACTTAGAACAATACGTATGGAAACGGACATTTAAAAAGCACTATTGTCGTCAAAAACTAACGATTCGTGAAAAAATACGGGTTTCGTGTGAATAAGTATTAATAGTATAATTACGAGTGGTCGTTATATTATTAGTTTTATTTATCTAGGGGTAGGGTAATATTGATCTTCAAGCCAGCCAATTGGAAAAATAAATATCTGTTTGATAAATAATTAATATTAATATAATTTCGTAAAATAACTTTTGTTTTATAATAATTGTAATATTTGTCAGTTTATTATGGTATTTTATATCAAGTTTGGAAAACCGTCACTTATACAAATAGCTGAATTAACTAATTACCAGATTGTTTCCATACATAGTGAAGATGTAAAAACTGATACATAATGTTTGGCTCCCCGTGTTTTTACAGGCGTGATACCCGTTGCCGTTGAAATATCGGGATAAAATATAACTTTTGTCACCCCGGAAAATCTAGCTTTCTCATGGTGAAAGCATTTTGAAAATTAGTCAAGCTTTCAAATACCTACACCATAAGCAAGAATGAATTATAATTTATAGCTATGTGTATTTCGCAAGCATTCCTATTCTTGCAGCTCCGTTTTTGTAAGTACAATTGTCATTTCGTACCCAAGGTTGTTTTTGTCCACAAAACGGACATACTTACCTTTTTTCGCACATTACTCTTAAACCGCTCTAGTTTTTGTGAAAACCTAAAAGAGATTAGTTCGAGATAATGAAGCTATTTAAATCGTAATCTGAATGAGTTATTTGCATTTCGTGTTTTTACGGCGAATAAATTAGCATTAGTGTGAAGTGGTTTGTTTTCCTTTTACAAATACAATGAAAGGCTTATACAAATTAATGTAATAGCAATTCTGTATGTTAGTATATTTGTTTTATTGGCAGCTTAACAGGTTCACAGTCCACGGCCCACATATGAGCTGTGGACTATTCACAGTCACCAGTCCGCAGCCCATATGTGGGCTGTTCATCCGTACACTTTTTAAGCTTTTTTATGAGGCGGGACTCATAAGGTTTGGATTTAACATAAGTGGACTCTATAGAACAAACTATAACTGACACAAATTTCACAAAAACCTACTTGGACTTGGGGGTCATATCTTACGATTGTCGATTTAGCTTGAACTGTGAACCTGCTACTTAATCAACTCTTTACTTTTGCTACAAAGAAGATTTTGCGAACGAAAAAAACGAACTGCTATAATTTCCAGATAATTAAAGATGAAAATTAAGGCTGTTTTCTAACAAATTAACAATAATATTTGAGGTTCTTGAGCATCCATCATTTTCTTTAGACAGTGACTACTGAAATACCTCGACTAATTCACTGTCAACTATAACTATAGTTGACTGTGACTATAACTGCAGGGACCTAAGGTCACGTACTTCCAAATTATCGAAATCAACCTATTTTTCATTCAAAAGTAAACAATCAAATATTAATTATTATGAGCAGATAAAAATATAATGTTGAAGTTTCATAAACGATCTTGATTATTTTGTGGCTAGAAACACGATATTCGTATCGTAACTCGACAATAAAAAATTTCAAAAACAAAGTTAATTTTAATTATTTTTATATTTTTTTGGTTTTATACTTAGATTATTAATCTCTAATTCACGAATAATAAATAGAAAAATAGGTAATGACATATTGTTGACTATTCTCAGGCTACTTTTTCAAAAAGTGAATTTATGGTCAAAATAACAACAAAAACGAGTGAGGTTATTTTCATTACTCTTCACACGTAAGGAAAAAGACAAAGACAGAGTTTTTGGAAGACCCTGCCCTTAGCTAGCACAAAAGGTACTTAAAAGTTAACATTATGCATAGTTTGCGTGTAGGTGGCACAAGACAGGTAATCACCTAAAACTAGTAACAACTTAAGGTTTAAACTTTAAAATACTTAAGTACGAGGTGGTACGAGTGGCCGGCCACAGTTTCCTCCATATAGGATTTTACCACTCTCCTAGTTAAGACGCGCTTTTTAGGGATCTTTTCAATGTTCTTAATATAAGACTATATATATCTCTAGGATGAGGAGCTCATGGTGCAGTGGTTAGCGCGCTCGGCTTGCGATCGTTGAGGTTAATCACATTCGCAATGGTCGGTCACGGGATGGGTGAACAAAAACTTTTTATCTCCAGCTCCTCCGTGCTTCGGAAGGCACGTTAAGCCGTTGGTCCCGCATGCATTTGCAGTCGTTAATACCCACCAATTTGCACTTGGCCCGCGTGGTAGGTAATGGCTCATTCTTCTTATCCATCCATAAGGAAGGCCAGTACCCCACCAGTGGGTGGGGACATTAGATGGATGATCTCCAGGATCTCTAGAATCTATATCTATACAAATTTTTATCCAAATACTTTCAGTGGTTTTGCGGCAAAATATAACAGACATGCTGTTACTATTATAACAGACATGCTGTTACTATTATAACAATATATTTGTTCGGAAAAGATCGACGTTTCTGAACGCATCTATAATGTCACGTCAAATTGACATTTAGCTGTCACTTGAAGTTGACAGTGACACTTGATTGAAATTCTTGGAGAAAATGTCGGAATAATTTTGCTGAATTTGTTAAAAATCGCTCGCGTTGAATGTGCCTGGCACATCGAGTTTGAATACATCTAAAATTATCTATGTGATCCCGTTTTGTACGACCAAGGTTTTGATGCCATCTCTGGAGTGGCCGGTCGCGGATGCTTTGAAAGATAACCTTTTCTACCACACGCGTTTGTTGTCGGGACAATCTATCGTAATAAAAAAAAGCTCCCACGTGTGTGTCTTTGTGTATCTATTGTTGAAACGCCCAGTGTCTTGTGAACGCTGTTATTTGTGTTGTGAGTGAGGTCACTAATTGGTAAGGTCTGCAGAAGAAGACGAAGAAAGGACCCCAGGGGGCGCGCGCGCTCCCTTACACCACCTCTGTCTCCACTGCCCAGGACCACAGACAGTATGTAAAATCCTCCTTACTTCACAATATAGATTAAGCGCTGTGTATCGCAGTCCAATTGTTCAGTTACATCCCGGCTGAAACCAAGATTTGTCCGGAGTCTATAGTAATACCAGCTTCCACTGCGCTAGCCATTCCGCGGTCTAGGCAGGGGTGTACTGAACATTTTTTGGTAGCCAAGAGCGTAGCTTGAAGGCCTGAGAGGCCCACGCCAAAACTTTGTATTAATCAGTGCCGTTTGATGACCCAGTCTGGTCCGGACTAGATTAATTTGTACTTGTAAATGGTAATTAACTTGCATTTGAAAAGTAAAGGGCATTCCTTTGTTATTGGTTCCATGTCTTGTAATTAATTGTCATGTATTGAAGTTCCAAAATGTAAACAGATACCTTTCTTTGTTCATAATAATTATTATTTAGTTTTGTCAGCAAACTTGAGTTGTGAATATTGACAAGTTTGTTGCTAAAATAATAGCTAATAAAAGGTCAGCTAATAAGTTTGCACTCAATACTTAGTGAAACTTAAATGATTTAAGACATTGTTTACACATTGAAACTTATTGAAACTTGTGCTTTGAAATAATTAAAATCATCTTGTTGTATGTCGATATCCAAGTGAATTTCAATGGTCAGTGATTTGTTTGAACTGAATAACTTTTGACTTACAAAGTCAAAGTTAGTTTGTGTCTAAGTTATAACCTCTTGAGAGTTAGAGTTATAATTATATACTTGAGTTTTGTTGTTTTCTGATAACCTCCAAATATTTAAGAGTTTGTGTCATTATAAATACTTTGTTGTTGTAATATTGGAATTTTGTGGTTATCAATAACCTCAAAATATTGGAGATTTTGTGTTATAGTGAATATTTTGAATTTGTTGTTTTTGTTGATAAATTTGTGACGTTACAATGACGGCCTCCTCTGCTAAAGCCAAAATACGTTCTGAGTTACGGTGGTTAGCTTCTGCGGTCGCGTTGTTGGATCGACCGGATAGAACGGAGGCCTTGTTGAACAGATACGTAGATCTGCCCATACGTTTGGCTGTTGTTGATGAGCAGTATGCCTTATTTTTGGAAAGGACTGTTGAGGCCGAGGTGGAAATGCGACAAGAAGTCGATTTGGATGTGGACCAGTGTTATGATTTTGCGGACAGAATTACCCAGGTGGCTCGACCTTTGCAAGTGGCAAGAGAGAATGAACCGAGCCCGTCCCCGGTCACATCTAAAAGTATGCCCCCTCTCTTTGCTAGATTGGCCCCCTTAGACTTAAGGCGTTTTGCTGGTCGTCTAGAGGACTGGGAGGGCTTTATTAATATTTTTGATAGTCTGGTACATGCCCGGGATGATTTGACCCAGGGCCAGAAGTTAGCTTATTTATTATCCGTGTTGGAAGGGGAGGCCCTTGAATCGGTTCAACATTTGGCCCCCTCGGATGAAAACTACCCTATTGCTAGGGATTTGATTGCCCGTCGGTACCAGAACGAACGACGTCTGGCGGACAACCATGTTGCCGCCATTTTGAATTTACCCCGCGTTGCCAGCGTGATGCACTTGAGAGTGGCTTTGTTGAATCCGCTGTTGGTTGCCTACAACGCATTGAAAAACTTAAAACTCCCAGTGGAGCAGTGGTCGTTTTTGTTACTGCACATTGTCCTGGGAAAGTTGCCGGACTCTGTTAAGGTCCGTTTTGAGCAGCAGTATGGTGGGGATAGTGCGACTTATCTGCCACCCTTCTCGGACCTCTTGACGTTCCTGGAAGGAGAAAGTAGACTGGCAGATAATTCCTCTCTGGCCGGTCCTATGGGACCCGAACGACCTGTGCCACAGAGTAGATCCCCCACCGGACCCCCCCGTAGGGGGCGTATGGCCCCTCGCGCGCCCGGCCGCTATGCCGCCGTCCAGGAGACCGCCCGCTGCTTGTATTGTCGGGAACCGGGTCACAGCACGACCCGTTGTGATAAGTTCCTCGACCAGCGCGTCCAAGGCCGTCGAGCGATCGCGCGACAACGGACATGGTGCTACTCGTGCTTGGGCCTGCACATGCAGCGCGAATGTACCCAAGCGCACCCATGCCGCTTTTGTAAGGGCAACCACCATCCCCTCCTCTGCATGAACAGCCCAGAGGGCGGCGGAGCGCCGCAGCGCGTCGCTGCAGGATCACCGCGTATGGGTGGGGGTCTCGGACCCCCCGCGGTGTTTGAATCCCGCAGCAGTTCTAGTGGCCACCAGAGTGGCCCCAGACGCTCTCCGCCACGTTTGGAGCCTCAAACGGGCGGGGGTCCCAGGGACCCCCCAATGGGAAACCGATCCCCAAGGATGGGGATGAGTTATGCGAGCGTTGCCGGAGGTCGTAGAGGCCCCCCGCGACGTTTTGAGCCTCGCACGGGCGGGGGTCCCAGGGACCCCCCAATGGGAAACCGATCCCCAAGGATGGGGATGAGTTATGCGGGCGTTGCCGGAGGTCGTAGAGGCCCCCCGCGACGTTTTGAGCCTCGCACGGGCGGGGGTCCCACGGACCCCCCCATGGGAAATCGGTCCCCAACTAGGGGGTTCGATTTTGCGAGCGATGCGGGAGGTCGTAGAAGCCCCCCGCAACGTGTTGAGCCTCGCACAGCCGGGGGTCCCCGGGACCCCCCCTCTGAAAATCGGTCACCGTGCCCCCGCGACTATGGGGCGACGTACACGGTGGATGATAGGCACCGATTCTCGCCGCCGCTCGCCGAATACCCGCGTTTGGAGCGGCGCCCGCCCCGTCTTCAAGGGGCCGGGAGATATAACCCGCCTGATACCGGGCGAATTGGACGTAGGCAGTATGTGGGAGATTGGGACCCACTGGATCGCTATGAGCGACCCCCTTACCATGGGGGGACGTCTGGGGACCCCACATACTAGCAATCAACGTGTTTACGGTCGATTGTAGCCACCCCTCCAGAGACCGTTTTGTTGCCCACGGCCTCTGTGCTTGTCAGGGGATTGAATGGCGACCTTGTGGAAGTTCGCGCCTTGTTGGATTCCGGTGCTCAGGGGTGTGTTGTGTCATCTTGGTTAGTTAGGCGGTTGGGCCTCAAGGTGCACCCCCACACGGAAGGCGTGAGAGGTGTTGGCGATGTGAAAGTCCCCGGGTTGTTAGGGCATGTTGACTTCACATTTACATCACGTGATAAGTCCACGCCAGGCATTAAGACCTCGGCGATTGTGTTGGACACAGTTGTTGGCCGTCAACCTTCAGTTGACTTGGGACCGAGTATGTTGTCTTTGGTGTCTGATTCCCCACTCGCCGATCCAAATTTCTTCCACCCAGGCCCGATTGATGCTCTCCTTGGAGCCGATGTCCTGGGGCGAGTTTTGTTGACGGGGAAGCGAGTTTTGCAGCCAGATGGCTTGGTAGCTCTGCAGACGACACTCGGTACAGTTGTGATGGGCCCTGCTCGCCGCGTTTTGGATTCCCTTGATGAGGATCGCGGTCTTGTTTTTAATGTGTCTCTCTCCGAAGTGGTGCAGAAGTTTTGGGAGGTTGAGGAACCTCCACCAGCCCCGCGGGTAGACCCAGTAGCGGATGAATGCGAGTTGTATTACCAGAATAACACTGGTCGCCTCCGCTCTGGTCGTTTGATCACCCGTCTCCCCTTTCGTGCCGGCCGACCTCCTCTGGGCGAATCCCGACCGCTAGCGGAACGTAGGCTAGTGGCGATGGAGCGTCGCATGAGCAAGGATCCGGTCTTCCGCCAGAAGTATGTTGAATTCATGCGGGAGTATGAGGAGTTAGGGCACATGTCCGTGAGCGATTTGGATTGGCGCTCCGTTGAGCACTTCTTTTTGCCGCACCACGCCGTTTTGAAATCCGGAAAGATTCGGGTGGTCTTTGACGGTTCGGCTCCCACCTCTACTGGAGCGTCCTTGAACCAGTGTCTGCATGTAGGTCCCAAGCTGCACACGGAGATCTCAGACATTTTGACCAACTTCCGGCGGCACCAAATTGTATTTATGACTGACATCCGGATGATGTTCAGACAAACGGTCATCCATCCAGAGGATAGGAGGTACCAATTGATTTTGTGGAGAGAGAGTCCTAGGGACCCCTTGTTGATTTATGAATTGAATACGAATACGTACGGTCTGGCATCGAGCCCGTTTGTTGCGATTCGTTCTTTGTTGGAGTTGGCCGAGAAGGAGCGCTTGAGATACCCTCGCGCCTCCGCCATTTTGGCCAGTGACGTCTATGTGGATGACATTTGCACGGGCGCCTCATCTGTCTCAGAGGCGATTGTCCTGAGAGACGAACTCACCGCCCTTTTGAAGTCGGGAGGTTACGAGTTGAGGAAATGGATATCCAACTCGCCTGATGTACTGGTAGGTTTGCCCGAGGAGCACCAGCAGGACCCCCACCTATTCGAAAATGTTGATAATCCCCATGTGGTGACCGTCCTTGGCGTACAGTACAAACCGGTCTCTGACACGTTCACTTATTGTGTGGATTTACGACCACCGAAAGTCTGGACCAAGCGTTTAGTATTGTCTACTGTCGCACGTACCTTTGACCCCAATGGGTGGATTTGCCCCGTGCTGTTTATGGCCAAGTGTTTCTTGCAACGGTTATGGGCTTCGGGTGTGTCGTGGGATGAACCCCTCTCGGACGAGTTACTCCGAGATTGGTCGAGCTTCGTTTC
Organism: Crambus lathoniellus; assembly: GCA_949710035.1. NCBI lineage: Eukaryota > Metazoa > Arthropoda > Insecta > Lepidoptera > Crambidae > Crambus > Crambus lathoniellus. The sequence continues at coordinate 26,985,149 of OX453305.1, read as the reverse complement.
ATCCCTCCCCGAGATTAATGAAGTGCATTTGCCGAGGCTATTCCTCCCTTCTGAAAATTGTAAAGTTACTCTTCACGGCTTTTCCGATGCCTCCGAACGTGGATTTGCTGCGGCCGTGTACCTCCGCACCGTTACTGTTGACGGAGTTGTTGCTGTGCATCTGGTGATAGCGAAAAGCAAAGTCGCTCCCCTTCGGACTCGTCATACGATCCCGAGGTTGGAATTGTGTGGAGCTGCCCTCCTAATGCGTTTGTTGAACCACGTATGGCTCACTTTAGGTCGATCTATTGCAATACAAGAGGTTTATGCTTGGACGGACAGTCAGGTCGTCCTTTGTTGGTTGAAGGCTCCGGCGCACACCTTGGACGTGTTTGTGGCCAATCGAGTGTCGCAGATTTGTAATTCCGACATCGAGTTGATTTGGAGACACGTGCCGGGAACCATGAATCCCGCGGATTGTGCGTCTCGGGGTTGTGTAGCCCCAACCCTAATTAACCACCCCCTCTGGTGGGGCCCACAGTGGTTGATGCGGCCTGAGTCGGAGTGGCCGCCCTCTCCAGCGTTGTCGAACGTAGCCGTTCCTGATATGCGGGCATGCGTCCTGGAGACTAACCCCGCCGGGGAAAAGGATTTGTTGTTGGATCGGTACAGCTCCTTACAGAAGCTGCTTGGTGTTACCGCTTGGATCAGACGTTTTGTGTACAATTGCAGAAACCCACGCGCGAGGCGTGATTCGTCGGTTCTCACTCCGGACGAGCGTAGGGACGCGCTCTTGTTTTGGGTCCGGAGAGTACAAGCTGATAGTTTTGAGTCCGAGATTGAAATTTTGCGTTTAGGCCGTCGCAAGTTGAAGGGTGCGGTATCGCGATTGAATCCCTTCCTGGACGAGAGTGGGCTTTTGCGAGTCGGCGGAAGACTTCGAAATGCGAACCTGCCGTATGGAGCTCGTCACCCCCTTTTGTTACCTAAAGCCGGACATTTGACTCAACTGATAATAACAGATCGCCATGTGAATGCACAACATGCTGGCTGTAATGCTTTGTTGGCCATTTTGCAGCGTGAATTTTGGATTTTGTCTGCTCGTCGAGCCATTCGCACTGTGGTTTTCCGTTGCCTGCCTTGTTATCGATTGAAGGCCGCGACCATGCAGCCCCAGATGGGTGATTTGCCTGCTGATCGCGTCACGGAATGTAGAGCTTTTGCCGGAGTCGCCACCGACTTCGCCGGTCCCTTTACTGTAAAGGCTTCGAGACTGCGTAATGCTAAAACCTATAAGGCGTACTTGTGCGTGTTTGTGTGTTTGTCCACCAAGGCTGTCCATTTGGAAATTGTCTCGGAATTGTCTACCGAAGCCTTTGTCGCCGCCTTGAGCAGATTTGTTTCCCGTAGAGGACTGCCGACATTGATACGTTCCGATTGTGGTACTAATTATAAGGGAACGTGTAATTATCTTAAGGAAGTAGTTAAGTTTTTTGTTGATAATAAAATAGACATTGGAACCACCCTCTCCCGGCGTGGGATAATCTGGAAGTTTAGCCCTCCAGCTTGTCCGACCTGGGGAGGAATTTTTGAAGCTTGTGTAAAGGCTGCCAAGACACACTTGCGTCGCGTGATTGGAGAAACTATTCTCACGTTTGAGGAACTTGATACGGTATTTTGTAAAATTGAGGCCGTCCTCAACTCGCGACCCTTGTGCCCGTTGTCTTCGGACCCGAATGACCTGGAAGCGTTGACCCCAGGTCATTTCTTGATCGGACAGCCCCTTTTGGCTTTGCCTGAATATCCGATTCAGGATGTAGGATCCCATCGTTTGTCGCGATACCAACTTTTGAAACAGATGTCCCAAAACTTCTGGGCACGTTGGTCGATGGAGTATTTGCATATCCTACAACAGCGCGTGAAGTGGACAGATAAAACCACCCCACCCCAGACTGGCGACCTCGTGTTGATTAAGGATGCTAACCTGCCGCCCCTATGTTGGCGAGGGGGGCGCATTGTTAAACTCTACCCCGGAACTGACGGAGTTCCTCGTTTTGCTGAGGTTTTGGTTCGAGATTCGGTTTTGAAGAGAGCCGTTAGTGGGCTCTCCCGATTACCCGTAGATTGACGTACCGTTCTTAACGGTCCGGGGCGGGGGGATGTTCGGAAAAGATCGACGTTTCTGAACGCATCTATAATGTCACGTCAAATTGACATTTAGCTGTCACTTGAAGTTGACAGTGACACTTGATTGAAATTCTTGGAGAAAATGTCGGAATAATTTTGCTGAATTTGTTAAAAATCGCTCGCGTTGAATGTGCCTGGCACATCGAGTTTGAATACATCTAAAATTATCTATGTGATCCCGTTTTGTACGACCAAGGTTTTGATGCCATCTCTGGAGTGGCCGGTCGCGGATGCTTTGAAAGATAACCTTTTCTACCACACGCGTTTGTTGTCGGGACAATCTATCGTAATAAAAAAAAGCTCCCACGTGTGTGTCTTTGTGTATCTATTGTTGAAACGCCCAGTGTCTTGTGAACGCTGTTATTTGTGTTGTGAGTGAGGTCACTAATTGGTAAGGTCTGCAGAAGAAGACGAAGAAAGGACCCCAGGGGGCGCGCGCGCTCCCTTACACCACCTCTGTCTCCACTGCCCAGGACCACAGACAGTATGTAAAATCCTCCTTACTTCACAATATAGATTAAGCGCTGTGTATCGCAGTCCAATTGTTCAGTTACATCCCGGCTGAAACCAAGATTTGTCCGGAGTCTATAGTAATACCAGCTTCCACTGCGCTAGCCATTCCGCGGTCTAGGCAGGGGTGTACTGAACAATATTAGTAGGTAAGTGTATATAAAACAAAATTGTTGTATCCACAGCCTTGAATAGGCGACGAAGAAATTGGAATCGCATGCCAACCTAATCCTCTGTCCATGTTTAAATGCGACCTTGTCCATAATGACTGAATAAAATAATTGCCTACGATTACATTATACACATTTTCGTAAGTAAAGTGGTTTCCTCACGGCAGTGGCGAGTTTAAATGAATTTTGCAATGTCGCCGCCGAGACGCTCGCGACGGTGCGTACGTATGTGGAGCAAAACGGACTGACGAACAGGGAGATATTGGGGTGTGGTGAAAGGTTGAAGATGCTGCGATTATGCATACAGCCTAGCGAGCACAGTCATCAGTTTAAAATGTCAAAAACACATAGTAACGGCATCAGTCTGTCAATTATTTGATAGACAAACAATAAAGTTGTCACACCGCTTTTTAGCGATGTTTATGATCTATCTTTTGGAGGCTGTGCTCTCTACGTCAGCTTTTACGAATCCACCTGGGTAGCCGGTTTCGAATCTAATTGTATTGTTATCTGTGTATCAGTGATGTGGTATTTTATATTTCGTAAAATAAATATGGCTGATATTTTGAAAATATAAGTATATTATGTCACAGGAAAATAACAAGAACCGCAAATTTATAAATTTCCTAAGAAAAATAATCACTAATTATAAGGCTTCGCGATCGCCTTAAATTTCTAACCTATCACGTGTTCTACAGGACTTCAGAACTCAGTTGTTCAGTTATTTTCCGGTGACATAATATACAAGATTTATATTTTTCTTAAGTTGGATAAATAGTTTCATAGATTTAGAATAAATTTTGGCTCGATTAACAAAAAATCGGATATTCAAAGGGAAATTATTAATACCCACTACGGGTGGGTATAAGTAGCAGCATTTATGGAACTTTGGTCCCATGAGATTTTGTGTTTTATGTTCACCTTCTAAATTCTAAATAAAATAAAAATAAATAAAATAAATAAAGTTTCGTGGGTAATTAAAAACCATTCTGATCTCTTATCACTTGCACCCTAGTGATTGGCTAATAAGTAGACGCAACTGAGAGGAGAGATAATTTGAGACGGAATCATTGTGAGATTACAACACTCTCGGTACCCTGTTCCAGTTTTATGATATAAACGTGACTATTTATTGGAGTGCGTTCCTTCGATCACATACTTTCATTTGTTGAAGGAAATCAGTCCTTGAATGGATGTAACGACGCGCCAAATTGCAAAAGCATCAAATAGTTTTGTTTACGAGAAATACATCCTTTTTTTATTTATATTAGCAACTAGCTTCCGCCCGCGGCTTCGCCCGCGTGAAATTAGTTTTTGTCAATCCTGGTCCCTTATGTCTAAGAGACTCTTACAGGGGCCAGCCTCACGATGTGTACAAAAATATTTTTAAATGACCTAATTTAAAACATTTTTGTACACAACGTTTGCTGTTTTGTTTTCATTTGTTAAAATGTGGAGATTGTTTGGACTCGATACTCGCGAGCAGGCCACGTATAGTTGGCCATGCGAAAAACAGTTTTTCTCTAAATGGACACCTGCTACTTTAAGTGTTTGCCCTTGCGCTTTGTTAATGGTCATTGCGAAGGCTGGTTTGAGGGGAAACTGGATTCTTTTAAACTGAAACGGTAAATCTGTAGGGATCATGGGTATGCGTGGAATCAAAACTTCTTCATCTTTAGCTATACCTGTCATTATAATTGCTCTAATAATATTGCGTCCTAGCTGCGTAATTTGCAATCGAGTCCCGTTGCATAGTCTCGGCGCTTCGAGATTTCTCAATAATAAAACTGGAACCCCAACTTTCAGTCTCAGCTTATGAGACGGCACTCCTGACAGCTCTAAAGAGTTTAGAAACTCGGTAGGATAAGACGTCACCTGTTCACTGTCCATGACAATATCTACTGACAAATATTCGACAACATCGCCTTGCACATGTGACATCATTCTTTCGTTGATCTTTCCCACGATTTCATTGGTCGGTGCTAATATTGCCCTTTCACACAGCCATTCTCTATTCCTCATGTTATATTCTAAACCGGGATAGACGTTGTTTTTAAGATCTTCCAAGTTTTGGACAGCATTACAAAATTCTTGATTTAATGTAATCATGCCGTTAGCGTCCGTAGTCATTCGACCTTCACCGATTTTCAATAGAGCAGCTGCATATTGCCCCGATTGCGTATCATTATGTAGTTGTACTCGCATGTTTTTAGTGAGACAAAATTTTTTTACATGCACCCATAATGTAGACGCTTTCAAACATGCATTTATCTCATCTGCTGGAGTGCCTCTAGTAATGACAGGTAGTGTCTGTCGAAAATCACCAGCAAGCAGCACTACCATCCCACCCATTAAACTCGGGTTACTTCTGATATCTTTCAGAGTCCGATTGAGCGCCTCGATCGCTTTTTTATGCGACATTGTGCACTCATCCCACACCAACAGCTTGCATTGCTGTAGCATTCGGCCACGATCGCTGTTTTTTGTGATGTTACACACTGGAATTTCCTCATGATGTAAATTTAATGGGAGTTTAAGTACTGAATGTGCCGTGCGGCCACCATCGAGCAGCGTCGCTGCAATTCCAGAGGAAGCTACAGCAACAGCTATTCCTTTGTCTTTGCGAATTTGGGCTAAAAGTAAATTTAATAAAAAAGTTTTTCCAGTGCCTCCTGGCGCATCTAAGAAAAACAATCCACCCTCACCATTATAGATTCTTTGCACAACAATATCAAAGACTAATTTTTGTTCCGTGTTTAATCGAGGAACTGACTCTGATATTTGTTGCTGTAAAGAAGAGACATTGTAGTCCAGTTCTCTTATTAAATCACCACTGACTTCTCCGATTCTTTGTGGCCGGTTCATTCCAAAATCTGATAATGTCTTCCCAGATATAGCCATCACTTGGTCTTCAATCTTAGTTAGCGCCTCGTTATATACTAAATCATTATATGTGATATTGGGATTATTTTGTTGTAGTCTGTGCAAAATATCGTCAGACATATCATTTTGGTACTTTTCCCATAATATCTGAGGATTTGAAAGACCACACGTCGCTATGAGAATGGCAAAAAGATCTCTCACCTTAGCTGCTGATCTACATTGTGCAGCCTCTTCTAATGTCGAGTCCCAATGATTGTCATTCTCTAACAATCCTCTAGTTTCACAGGCTTCTCGGAAGGTAACAAACGTTTGACCGTTGTAGTTCTTGAGATCATTGAACGAAGTTGGCCCACGCACGTGGTGTAGCAGTAGTCTCAAACAAAAGCATTCAATGTTGCTAACGTGGACAGTATAGACCCGTCCTAATGCATCCCCAGATTTAACGCCAGGCCAATTCAGAACAGCAGATCCTTGAATTCGGCGTTTCCAACATTTTCTACCTGCATCCCACGTGTAATACCGAGGTACTTGAACGTACAAAAGTGTTTTTGCGAATTCATCTGATCTGCAAAGGTCAAAAAAGGCGGTCAAAGTGGTTTTTGGTGGTGTTGTCACTCGCTGGTGAAAATTATTTTCATTAAAATAAATTCGTTCACCATTCTCTAGATGCACACTGAGGTGCGTAACAGTAGGATGCCTTTCATGCAAAGGAAACCCTAACAGGCGCCATACAGCTTCGTTGCTGCTGACATAGCGACCAGACTGAAACGTTTGTACTTCGTCTACTGGGTTTGAGGACTCTGAGCTTCTGAAATTAAAAATAGCTTGATCGCTGCCTTTATTAATATATTTGCAGATGTATTTGATTGCACGTACGGAACCGCAAGCTTCTACATTTATATGGGCGTTAAAAGTTTTTAATAGGACAGGCGAATATGGTACTACCCAACTATTGTCGACAGAAACTTGACTACCATTTCGGAGTTTAACAGATGCCGTCCGGCCTCCGTCTTCTGGTGCTCTTCTACGATACATCGGGTAGCCGTTCTCATTATGGAGAGTCTCTTTCAGTAGGTTGCGAGGAAATTTTTTTGTACATTTACGGTCTTTCATGCACGGGCACAGAGGGTTTTCAGCCCCGCATGGACCATGGATCATGTTTTTCATAACAATATCATAAAGTGCCTTGTCATTGTTAGGATCTGGTATTTCAGCGCTTATAATTTTATCGATTTGGTCAGGTCGCAATTTATCTTTTAACCAAAGCAAAATGTGGGCATGTGGGAGTCCTCGCTTCTGCCACTCAATGGAATACATAAAGCATTGCACTTCTCCAAAAACCCTTCCTTTAGTAATTACAGTCATAAGCTTTTTAACTTTTAACCTAAACACTCTGGCAATGACATCGTGCCTATCGTTGGCGCTTTGACCTGGCATTAATTCGTCAACTATTTCAGACCAAGATGGATTGCAGGTGAAGGTTACAAATAAATCTGGTCGACCATACGTACGCACATAGGCAAATGCGTCTTGAGTATACTCGTGTAAGTATCGGGGACTGTTCACAAACGAAGAGGGCAGAATCACCATTTTACCTATATTATTAGGGTTCACGTTGGCATCATTCGATACAGCATCTTGGAGATGAATATAATTTTCGGCTCTTAGTTTTGTTTGATTTAAAGATATGTATCGCAATCTTTCGCTTTCAACCTTCACGTACATATCAACATAAAACTGGTTAGCGAGCTGTTTGCATCGTTGTATTACGTTAAAATCGTCTTCGCGTATCATCATATGATAGGCATAAAAGTCCATGCTCGATACTTTTTTGTTGGGCAAGGGGAGCTTGGTCACTGGATTGACTTGTGGAATTTGAAAATGGTACCCCTCTTGCCCCTTGCTAAACATAAGCGGGTATTGTAATGCGTCATAAAACTTGTGTGTGTCCGGCACCCTGGTCAATGTATTGTCATGGGTTTGTAAAACAATATCACGCGATGCGAACTGTTCACCACACACCATGGCGGCGACTTCGTTTATTAAGGGTGCATTATAACGTCTTTCATGTTCCCCGCTTGGCGTACGATCTGGGTGTATTACTAATTTGTAATTTTCCCCTGGCATTCTTTCTAAGGCTGTTTTGAAGGTGTTAATGAGGTTATTATGTTCGTGCAACATTCTTTGAATTTTTAAAACAATGTCCCTCTCAACTCCTTCAATATTTTGACATCTGCGGTCAACCTCGCTGTTTTCGTCTCCCATAAAATAAATCTGTAGAAATTTTGGTTGATCATTGTTTGTGGGAAGCAAAGAACCAATCCTATGATAAACTTGCCCTTGTACCGTAAATGTGGGTGAGAATCCAGGCATGATGACCTCATTACCCACACCAAATGATGTCATCTGAAAGCAAGAATTGTACTTTCTTATTCTGTTTAAAAATCGCCGAGATTCATTGCTGTCATATAGAAATAAGGATTTGAGTGGCTCCTCGGGGTCACCAAGCGTTGGTACTGATACTTTGCCTCCAGAACAGCACATACCTGGGGTCTCTTCCTTCCACTTGAGTGCATCACAGTGTCTGCATTTATTGGCCATTCTACCTATGAGGACTAATCGATGATTAAAGTAATCAATTAACGGATCATAATCAAAAGCAGCATCGGCAAATGCCTCCCACGTATTCATCGTAAACGTACGTCTCCTTTCTGCTTGCCGCTCGGAATTAATTAAACGTCGTCTACGTGTTTCTTCGGAGGTCTCTGCGGCTATGTACGAAGCTTGACGCTCAGCATCTAAGATTTGGCGAGCTTGGGTCTGCTGAGAGGTCTCAGCAGCTCTTTGAGCCGCGTGACGCTCGGCATCAATAACGTGGCGAGCTTGGGTCTGTTGAGAGGTCTCAGCAGCTCTTTGAGCCGCGTGACGCTCGGCATCAATGACCTGGCGAGCTTGGGTCTGTTGAGAGGTCTCAGCAGCTCTTTGAGCCGCGTGACGCTCGGCATCAATAACGTGGCGAGCTTGGGTCTGTTGAGAGGTCTCAGCAGCTCTTTGAGCCGCGTGACGCTCGGCATCAATGACCTGGCGAGCTTGGGTCTGCTGAGAGGTCTCAGCAGCTCTTTGAGCCGCGTGACGCTCGGCATCAATGACTTGGCGAGCTTGGGTCTGCTGAGGGGTCTCTGCAGCCCTTTGTGCAGCATGACGATCAGCGTCTAAATTATGACGGGTCTGCATGTGCTCAAAAGTTTCAGCAGCCCTTTGAGCTGCGTGACGCTCGGCATCTAAAGCCCGACGGATCTGTGAATCCTCTTCTGATTCCAGTGATCTAGCAAGTTTAGCAGCCCGAGCTCTGCTAGAGCTATTAGCTAAATTGGACTTTCGTTTGCGAGGCATCGTAGAAAAACAAAAATGAAATGAATCGAACAAAACAGATGTACAGATTAATATTTATTATATTAAAAAAAACCTTTAATAAGCACCTACTCGGTAAAAATTATGCGCTCATCCCACGGCGATGTCAATTAAACACATCGTCCGTCACGTTTAAATGGAAAAAAAGTAACTAAGTAATTAAATTATCAATATTTATTTACAACCAATGCATAAAAAAGTAGGAGGTTAGTAGCTTAGGTTAGTTTTACACCTACTACGACCTCTTAGATTAATTAAAAAAAGGAAATAAAAGCAAATCGGATTTTTTTAAAGTAACGGAAAATATCTTACCTACTTTTAACTATGAACTAAAAGAAATATCAAGTATGTACAAAATTAATTTACAGGACCTAATTAATAAAAAACACTTAAAAAGTTATACGAAACAAAAAAAATCGAACAAAACAGATGTACAGATTAATATTTATTATATTAAAAAAAACCTTTAATAAGCACCTACTCGGTAAAAATTATGCGCTCATCCCACGGCGATGTCAATTAAACACATCGTCCGTCACGTTTAAATGGAAAAAAAGTAACTAAGTAATTAAATTATCAATATTTATTTACAACCAATGCATAAAAAAGTAGGAGGTTAGTAGCTTAGGTTAGTTTTACACCTACTACGACCTCTTAGATTAATTAAAAAAAGGAAATAAAAGCAAATCGGATTTTTTTAAAGTAACGGAAAATATCTTACCTACTTTTAACTATGAACTAAAAGAAATATCAAGTATGTACAAAATTAATTTACAGGACCTAATTAATAAAAAACACTTAAAAAGTTATACGAAACAAAAAAAATCGAACAAAACAGATGTACAGATTAATATTTATTATATTAAAAAAAACCTTTAATAAGCACCTACTCGGTAAAAATTATGCGCTCATCCCACGGCGATGTCAATTAAACACATCGTCCGTCACGTTTAAATGGAAAAAAAGTAACTAAGTAATTAAATTATCAATATTTATTTACAACCAATGCATAAAAAAGTAGGAGGTTAGTAGCTTAGGTTAGTTTTACACCTACTACGACCTCTTAGATTAATTAAAAAAAGGAAATAAAAGCAAATCGGATTTTTTTAAAGTAACGGAAAATATCTTACCTACTTTTAACTATGAACTAAAAGAAATATCAAGTATGTACAAAATTAATTTACAGGACCTAATTAATAAAAAACACTTAAAAAGTTATACGAAACAAAAAAAATAATTTTACTGGATCGAAAAATGTAATTCTCTATAGCGCAAATTTTTCTAATCGCATGCGTCCGACAACGACGTCTGCCCTCACGTGTCTGCCCGTTCGGGTAGGCATAGTTAGATTCGTGCGCTCCCCCACCACACGACAGCGCCGCGCCGTTGCCTGCCGCAGATGCCGCCACACTTCGGCGAATGTGCGCGACGACGACCGACGGCAGCGGCGGCGATGCAGAGTATTCGTTAAAAGGAATTTAAACTTCAAAAGCGAATACACCCAAAACTTCTAAATTACATGTTCCTAGGTTCAGTGATTAAGATTTCGTATACAAAAAGTTTGGCTTTGTAGTTCCAGTTCCGAATCCGTTCCGTTCGAATTTCGGGAATTCCGTTTGTAGAAAAATTCTGCACATCCTTTGAGACCTACGTACCAAGATTCATGGTCTTATCTTCAATTCAACCCCTATTTCACCCCCAAACTGGTAAAAATTTCAAAATGCTAGAACAAACGATTTTTTGTTTCTTATGACGTGATATTTGACGAACTTGCATACTAACTTTCAACCCTTATTTCACCCCTTAGCTGGTCGAAATTTCAAAAATGCTAGAACAAATGTTTAATGATTTCTTATCAAGTGCTTAAATATAAAGTTTCATGGTTTTATCTTTTAAAATTAAGAAATCCCATACAAACTTTCAACCTCTATTTCAACCCCTTCATCCCTTTTTTCGAAATAAAAAGTAGCCTATGTTCTGTCTCAGGGTCTAAAGATTGTCTGTACCAAATTTCATCAAAATCGGTTGCGAGGTTTAAGCGGGAAAGCGTAACAGACAGACAGACAGACAGACAGACAGACAGAGTTACATTCGCATTTATAATATTAGTTGGGATAAAACCAGCAATGCGAGTCTAGTGATTAGCAAAGTATTTCGAATAGAAATGTAAGTTAGTGTCAATTTTGATCAATTAGTCGCATCAATTAATTTAATGAGTAACTTAATTTATTTATATGGGTATTTCAATCAAATTACGACATGCATGCCCACAACTCCAGTTTTAAAGTAAAAGTTTCCTAATGTTGTATTAAATATTTAAATCTGATACACATACTTTTTAAGAGTACCAATTTTGACCTACATCCGAAAACATTTTAAACATACCGACCTGTGGTTCGGACTTTGGTCTATCAGCTGCTTTTGTATCCATGGATTATGGGAAGTAATATTATGCTCAGTTGATTTATCAGATCACAGAACAAAAATCGGAATTGGGTCAAAGTTACCCCCTAGGGCCAGATTTACCCGGTTTCACGGTACGAAATCTAGTTTTTTAAACAGATAGGCAGGGTTGCAGTTGACGGTCAGTTAGCAGACGATCTGGTCAAGGTCGCGGGAAGCCGCTGGATGCGGGCAGCGCAGGGCCGATCGTTGTGGAGATCCTTGGGGGACGCCTATGCCCAGCAGTGGGCGTCGTCGTACTGCTGAAATGATGAGGCAGAGTTTGCTATTCATTAGCATTTTTCTGCCAAAATTGTTTTAGATAAATAAATATGTAAATAAAACTATTATCTTATTAATGATTTTAATCTCCCCGTTAAAATTTTACTACGTTAACAAAACGTTATAAAACAATTGAGCTAGAAATCAATACTGTCTTTATAACGATTAACAGTCAAGGACAGTCCACTCACTGCTCGCTGCTGACTTTGACATTCACTAGTGTGTACCGATAGACACGGTGCCGGTGGGTGCAGTAGTGTTACGATTGAAAAAAGCTGTAAATTATTAACATAATCCTATGAAGGGATTACATTTTACAAAAGAAATATATTAAAGACAAAAGTATTAATAAAAAAATGTCATCATCAACATAAGCCATTCAATCTAATGTCATGAGAAGAGGAGAAGTTAGTATTCTTTAGTTGAATTATTAGAAAACTAGCTTTCCGCCCGCGGCTTTGCCCGTGTGGACTACACGACGTTATCCCGCGGGAATGTGACATTTTTCCGGGGTAAAAAGTAGCCTATGTTCTTCTCCAGGCTCCAAAGTGTCTGTGTCTCAAATTTCAGGCAAATCCGTTCAGCCGTTTTGGCGTGATTGAGTAACAAACATACAAACATCTAAACATCCAAACATCTAAACTTTCACATTTATAATATTAGTAGGATTACCACACGCAATAATATACTATGCTGACATCCATGATTCTAAAAAACTCTTGTAGCATAAGCAGATATTTTTAATAATTAATAGTTTAAAAGTTACGATTGAAAAAAGCTCTAAATACTTTTTATTAACATAATCCTCAAAAGAAGAAGGGATTACATTATACAAAAAATATTTAAAGACTGAAGTTTTAATAAAAATTTCATCATAATCAATCAGCCAATAAATTAAATATCATGAGAGAGAGGAGGAGTTACTATTCTCTCGTTGAATTATTAGAAAATTACCACACGCAATAATATATGCTGACATCCATTGTCGAAAACTCTTGTAGCATAACCAGATTTTTTCAATAATTACGACTGCAGACTCACCCATTTCTGCGCAATAATATTTTAAAATAGTGCTGTATTACTTAATGTTATCTATACCTGAGTATAATTGGTTTTATTAAAAAACTAGCGGCTGCCCGCGGTTTCACCCGCGTGGACTACACGGCGTTATCCTGAGAGAATATGATATTTTTCCGGGATAAAATAGTAGCCTAAGTTACTCCTTATTACATCAGCTACCTGCCAGTGAAAGTCCCGTCAAAATCGGTCCAGCCGTTTCAGAGATTAGCCGGAACAAACAGACAGACAGACAGACAGACTGACAAAAGTTGTAAAACATGTCATTTTGGTATATGTACCGTATATATAATCATATGCATGTAGTAAAAAGCGGTTATTTTAATGTTACAAACAGACACTCCAATTTTATTTATTTGTATAGATAGCTTTCAATGGAAAACAAAGCGGACAGTATTAATATTGATACCGTTAGATCGGTTTTGTCTAGCTTTTAACTTCCCTGACGATAAAAATTATGCGGATAACTATAAACTTTTTTTTAGTTACTTGGCGCTGCCTATCTGCTTTCAAAGTTCAAAGTTTCCGTGACGCATTTCCGGCCTTTCCACTGAAGTATTCATTGATGATATCAAATAGATTTTCAGACAAGATCTTCTGGCAGTGTTTATTTTTATAATTAAATAATATACATATAATAATATATATCTATATATATAAAAATGAATCCCTATTTCCCTTGGTCACGACATCACGCGTGAACGGCTGGACCGATTTGGCTAATTTTGGTCTTGAAATGTTCGTGGAAGTCCAAGGAAGGTTCTAACGGTGAGAAAATAGGAGAAGAGGGGGTAAGTGGGGGTAGAGTAGAAGTAGGGTAGGGTAAAGGTAGGGTAAAGGTATGGTAGGGTAGGTAGGGATAGGGGTAGGGTAGGGTAGGGGTAGGGTAGGGTAGGGTAGGGTAGGGGTAGGGGTAGGGGTAGGGGTAGGGTAGGGTAGGGTAGGGTAGGGGTAGGGTAGGGGTAGGGTAGGGGAAGGGTAGGGTAGGGGTAGGGTAGGGGTAGGGGTAGGGGTAGGGTAGGGGTAGGGTAGGGGAAGGGTAGGGTAGGGGTAGGGGTAGAGTACGGGTAGGGTAGGGTGGAGTAGGGGGTAGGGCCACGGGAACGAAGTCGCGCTGGGTCAGCTAGTATAATATAAATAATAACACATAATATATTGTTTCAATACCAAACTTTTTAGCGTGAAAACTAGTGTTTCCGAAATAGAAAATAACGACGGGGATTACCCAGACCCGAGGAAATATTAAAAGAAAAAGTTTTCAATATTTTTCCAACCGCACCAGGGAATTCCAGAGATAGCACTCGGCCACGGAGGTCGTTATTTGAGTTTGTGTCGTTATTATTTAATACTGGGTTTAATTACAAGTTTCAACGTCAAAGTTTCACCAAACGTGACCTTGGTATGTCACGCTTGAGACTAGATCCCAAGCATCCGACTAATGGCACCGTATCACGTAACTTCAAATGCGTCTACGGCGCATGCGCACCATTAACATTCCATTCAACTGTTTTGCATCAACAATTCAACATACAAATGTTGCAACGTTGCAACCCTCTAAATACACTCATTTGCAAAAATAATTTTAAAAAAATATAGAGCTAGTGTCTCGGGGTGACATAACGTTTCTACTGGTGCCTCAGACGTTAAAATTAAGGCATTTAAAAGTTATGGTGGAATAAAGATACCCACAAACATAGACACATACATACATTAACCTTAAACACTATACACTTGTTTTTTCGGGCAGTCGTGTAAAAATGGCACTTGCTTTATTTTAATACAAATATGCTCGCTTGCAGTCTTTATTGCAGAGTAGATGCTCGGCAATGGTTAATTATCTACACTATTACTAAAATGCAATTCGTTGAGTTTTTTTTTAATTTGACCGAATTTTTGTTTGTATTCAGCTGTAGTGTGGTGTTAACTTAGAACATAAGTAGTGAATAGGCTGCTTCTGGGTAAGCCCCCTCCATCTTGGGCTTCTTCTCAATCCTAAGGTTCAATGTGAAGCCAAGAGCAAGCCCATAAAATATAAAAAATAAAAAGTATTAGCAATAATATAATGTAGAAGGGCAGTCTAATAGGGATGATGACTGATGAATAAAATAACGAAATACTAATAAAAAACGTAAAAATATTAAACTTTTAGAGTCGCTTGTAGACCTCTTGGTTTTATATATTGCGTTTTATTAGTTTTATGACCCTTCAAACTTGGATGGGCAAGTCCATTTAAAAAGTATAAAATTTATTAAAATAACTGTTACCTTTAATTAGTCCGTAAAATGTTTAGCAAATTAGTCTAAGAAATCATTTTGATAAAAACACAATATTTAATATAGCTGCCGAACAAATTTCTTACGCGTTGCATACAAATTACTCTAGCGTGACGTCACAATAAAGTAGCCGTTAGTATAGAGCGTTTTTGGGCGAGTCCAATGTGTGTGCACTTCAAACTGTGATATCTCGGGGCGTTTTCATGCTAGCAGAATAATTATTTTACCAATGTTTCTCTATCTTTGCGAGATCATTGTATATTACTTAAATAAAAAAAATAGTCATCATGCCTATTACACTCGTCGTGACGATAACACATTCTTTTATTTTCCAAGGCATGGCGACCCAGGACAGCCGATTCAAACAAACATATTTACGTTCACGAAATATTAAAGGCATCGTTTGAGATATACAATCCATCGCTAGGAGATTCTGAACTTGACTAATGATTATAGTAGATAGAGATTTGTTTTTTTAATTACTTTTTGTTCCTTACCTTCAAATCCCGACAACAATTTATCACGCCAGAAATTGTATTGCAAGAGTATTTTATTAAATGACGCAAGAATATTGTAGTAAATTATCTAATGTGTTTTTCTGCTTTGGAAATGAATAGTTTATCTGCAAAAACTGGATTTAAAATTTACGTCCCATACATTTGTTATTTCACTTTCTTGTATTAGTTTTATTTCATTTTGTTTATCGTGCTATGGAGAGTGCTAACTATCTCTACATCTTGGACCCACCTGAAAATCAGCGTCACACTATTTGCTGTGGCATAAGCTGAGGTTGGGTCCATTTCGGCTAAAATGTTTGTTTTTGTTTATGTAAACAACCTTGTTTGTATGTTTTAGTCGAATAAACTATATTTCTTTCTTTCTTTCTTTCTTTCTAGTACCAAATTAATAGTGTACGTTTTTATTTTGTTCCAGGTAAGATTAACGTTATGCTGACGAAAGGCAAATTAAAATGTTACCGGTGTTGTAATGTAAGTATTATCTTTACATAAGTGTCATTACATTATTGTATGTTTTATTACTACTACTCCGTCACAGGCATCTAATTTAGAAGGAAGTACATTCTTTTTAGCTAAATAAAAGTTTTACTTTGATCCAGTAGCTGGCGCCGAACTCACTGGCAATCCAGCGCTGGCTTAGTTATTAATAATTTTTTCGCGCCAATTCCAGCGCTGGTGCCAAACCTGGCATGCAGTAAAACGGCCTAAGTAAACAGCCTAATAACTTCAAAGCCTGATAACGAACACATACTGTTTATTGAGCCTCACACCCGTACATAATTGCTCTACATTATGTGCGAGATGATTTTATAAACTTTATGTACTACTTCCAATTATCATTTCCTTTCGTAAAAAATAATTGCTATGAATTACAAAGCGATTAATTAATAGCATGCAAATGGTTTAAATACGCGGTTATTTGGGTATGTTGCGGGTTTCATAACCCTGTCTAATTATAAATTATTAAATTACATTTGATACACATTTACATTGATATTTTACAGTACCAGGGTGCCTAACTGCCTACCATCAACTATAAGAAACTGAATCTCAAATGAATATATTTACGCAATCCCAGTGCAGTTTTGAAAATGTATACGACTGAAATACTCAGACCCAAAGTTTTAACATCTCTACACAAGCTAGGATTAACTCGAAATAAAATACTTGGTCACGGTCAAAAGTTTCCGATCGTCTGCCAGCAAAAAAAAATAATAAATTCTCTTAGATCTTACATCTGATTCCGAAATAATAGGGTTACTTAAATCAGAAACAACTGAGGTATGACAAATATATACATATATATTTATATAACACCCAGACACTAAAAAAACAAAAATGCTCACAACATTCATGTTTTTTCCCGGGTGGGGCTCAAACCAAAACTCAAAGGCTGAGGAAGAATGATCAGTACCACTGCGCCAACGGTCTCATCAAAAATGGCGTGATGATATTCGTAATCTGCCTTAGAAATCTGATAGTTATCCACGCAGGTATGTTATTATGGGCAGGCTGGGTAAAGGCCGTCCCGCGTCCGGCGTGGGGTAACGAGGGAAGTGTGCTTGCATTAGAAAACCATTACGTGTTAAACTGTCTATTATGCGACTGTTTGGCAAAACAACGACTAAATTAGTGTTGAAAACATTTAATTACCTACTGTAGTCAATTTTTAATATATTTACTTATTGAAATAACAAAGCCATAGACAGTGACAGTGTCAATATGCGAGTGTATTATTTTATTTATTTATTTGGAAACCCAACAGTGTAAAAATAATAAAAATATTACTTTTCTTATTTTGCAGCACGTAGAAATTAGGATATTTAAATTATATTTATGCATTCATACTGCTATTCTGTTAATAGGTATAGGGGAAAAAAATAGAACAGAAACCACCAGCCCTACAAGTAGCTTTCAGGCGGGGATTTTTTTTAACTATACAAGTAGAAATATAAGTTTTTAAGCACATCTTAGAGCTTACGCACACCGTGTTTTTTGCGGCGCGTGTGTTGATACAAACAAACATAAACAGCACAAAAGCTTACAAAATGTAAAGGAGTAAAACAAAAAATCGTAATTATAATAATCAAAGTTAGTGTTTCACTTTCGTTATCGAGATTTAAAATTGATATCGCTCTTCTTAAATTAGGCGAATAAAACAGAATAGTACTGTTAGAGAAAATTGATACAGTCCTAAAAATCTTTCAGTTTTTCACTACTTTTTGTGAAATGTGAATTATGTAACGTTCAGTATAAAATGTAACGAACTTTAGTTTTATGATTTATATTCCACTTTCTTCATCTAAAAATATAAAAATCAATGCCACATTTCGTTGTAATTTTATAACTCAAGAACGGGCTCACCAATCTAAACCAAATGTTTAGGCCTTGTTCGGACTATTTAGTAGATGGTTTATGTGAAGTTTGCACAAAATCGGTTGAGCGGTTCTTCATTTATCACATTTTTTGTAACATATGAATTCAATAAATGGAGAATCATTTTGTTAATGGGGATTTTGCTGTCAAATTGAAACTAGGGTAGGGGTAGGGGTAGGGTAGGGGTAGGGTCGGGGTGGGGTATGGATCGAGTAGTGATAGGGTAGGGGTAGCGTGGAGTAGGGGTAGGGCCACGCTGGGTCAGCTAGTTAAGTATATAACAATGTATTTGAAAGTCGTTATCACTTTCTATTTATCCTACTTCCTACTAATATTATAAATGTGAAAGTTTAGATGTTTGGATGTTTGGATGTTTGGATGTTTGGATGTTTGTTACTCAATCACGCCAAAACGGCTGAACGGATTTGGCTGAAATTTGGGACACAGATACTTTGTAGTCTGGAGAGGAACATAGGCTACTTTTTATCCCGAAAAAATGTCACATTCCCGCGGGATAACGTCGTGAAGTCCACGTGGGCGAAGCCGCGGGCGGAAAGCTAGTCCTACTAATATTATAAATGTGAAAGTTTAGATGTTTGGATGTTTGGATGTTTGGATGTTTGTTACTCAATCACGCCAAAACGGCTGAACGGATTGGGCTGAAATTTGGAACACAGATACTTTGTACCCAGGAGAGGAACATAGGCTACTTTTTATCCCGGAAAAATATCACATTCCCGCGGGATGACGTCGTGAAGTCCACGCGGGCGAAGCCGCGGGCGGAAAGCTAGTATTAAATATAATAAATATAATATATAAAATATAAAAAAATAAATTATTTTTACTTTTTTTGCATTCATACCTACTGCATTTTTTATTAGTGAATATTTCATTCAATATTTTATTAATATTTCATTTTTATAGAATTAGTATTTTCTATCTGATGTAACAGTAACAGTTAGACTTGATAGAAAAACAAACTTTACCAACCATTTTACTGAATGCCTTTCAGTGGTGATTTGGATTGCCCGATTCGGTAAAAAAAAATTAACCACATAATATTATGTTTTTTCTATGTACATACGTATTTTTATTATTTATTACGAGTATATGTATTTACTTGGGAGCAAGTTATACTTTATGCAATCTATCGTGTTTAAAATCTAGCCGTTTCTTTTACTTTGTTCTGACAGTTTTAGGTTCGTGTTTATCTGGAAATAGCAATTAACTGTTAAGAATGTCATAGAAAGCCTTAATTTCCCAAAAGATAAATTGCTCTCTCCTAAAAAGTATTGTTAAAATACTATAATATGCCTTTCGACGCAATAAAAATTCATATCAGTAAATTCATTCCGCAACTATAATGTGGCGGTTACACTTGATCGTTCGAATCAATTGGAAGTTGTCGAATGTAGCCGTCGATTAGAATGTAGCCGATGAGTCAACTCAAGTAGTCTTTGGCCGTTAGGTCGTAGATGTCTCGTCGGCTTCGAAATTCGGATACTCCATACCGACTTTTCTATATTTCTATAAAACACATTTTTGAAGCTGAATATTTTTTTTCTATACTTAAGTGTTTCCTTGTTGTCTCCGACATAGTAAACCATAGTAAACTTACGTTTAAGACGTATTTTATAGCTGTTATAGGTAATAAATACTAGTTTACCTCTTTTTGGTAGAAAAACAGTAAAATCATAAATTAGCAATCGCTGGACTGCCAAATTGAAACAAAAGGCAATTGATGATAGAAAAACAGCAAAATCATAAACTATTATTAAAATCAATCGCCAGAATTCGAACAAACGCATTCGGTCTCCCGAAATCGAACAAACGGCCAAGTGTAATAGCTCCATAAGTTTCGAAACGAAAATGGTCTCATTACTCCTTCTAATTACGATAGCCGCTCGTGAAAGGTACTCTCACATGTAGTGGACATAAGGAAAAAAACTAACTGTTTTTTATATAGAGTTGTGCAACCGAACAATGTGTAACGGCCATTAATGTACGTAACACCTGTCCAAGGCTTTATATATGTACAGGGTGGGGAGCTTTTATACCTGAACTAAAGCATTTAAAAACGTTAGACGTAGAAAACAAAAAAAAAACAGAAATATGTAATTTATATGTGAATACCTAATTATCTTTAAAACATCCTGTACCTATATTACTACCATTTTATTGTTTATTTCTATAAAAATTGTCATTAACTCACAATTATTAACTTAATATTTATGTTTTCCTGGTTAAATATCGTAATTAAATATCAACAATTCAGATCAATAAATTCTACAACAAATTAAAGTAGTTTATTGCCGAACTTAAAAGTTTTTTACTACACACTGCAATACATTTATCTTTTGTATAAATTTTTGTCACATCCTGTATGAATATAAATTAGATGCATCGTTTATCTTGTGGTCTTGTCTGAGGAAGTTCGTCTTGAAACGACAAATCTATTTTATTATTCTTAACTTACATACTTTATATAAATATTATTAGGTATACCTGTTTATTGGCGGTTTTGAAAGTAAATTTAAGTAATTTTCTGTGTAAAAATATTGCATATTAGTAAACTAAACGTGTTAACATATTTTTCGTGAGATCTAACTACATTGTTTTGAATAGTTAAAACGTACTTATAGGAAAAATGGTAATCGTAAAAACCACACAGCTCCACAGTAAATTTTCAGACGGGATTCACTACGGAACTTCGGTTTTTTTTTAAAATCCTATACTTACAGAATTGAATTGTAAATGCATATAATTATTTTAAAATCATATTTAAATAGGATTGCGATGTAACTATTTAACTTTACAACACTACTTTGGTTAACCTATATACATTAAAATGGTTGCATACAACAAATTAGTGAATATAGTACATTTTGCTTTTCGTTTTTTACTTTCAATCAGTTTTAGTAAAAAATAATTATATAAAAGCTTTGGTGCTCTAAAGAAAGCTATTCAAAAGTCTACGGTGCTACGAATGAACCGTAGCGTAATGGTGACTGCTACGGATTTGCTTAAAACACAATAAAATGTACCATATCATAATCATAACACAAATATGCAATCAGACTTGTTAATCAATATTTTTTTACAATATGTAGGTAATTAAAGTTTTAATTTCCATTTTCAATAATCTCGTGCATCAATTCAAGATTGTAAAAATTTAAAAAAAATTTTTTCGGTTAACAACAATCTTCATATTTATTTCGTTCTACTAGATAGAATGACTTAAAAACTATTACTATATTTTATATTTATTACAATAAAAATCTCTGCCTAAGTTAATTTTAAGCTCAAGCTTAATCGTTGTCGGCTGCCCTCTGTCGGCTAGTGGTACAACTATATCGTAGTAAGTGATACTTTCTAAGCCTTGGCACACACATGGCGCGTGTTAAGTTGCTACCGTTTACCTCAAACGTCTGTAGATGGCGGGAGCTTTGTATAAACAAATACTTGACTTTACTAAATACTTCTAGAAACATTGATTAGTTAAAAATTATATTTAAATAATTAGAATACCGTGTGTTTAAGGTACAGTCAAGTTTTATAATATCTGTGCTCTTTTGGTCGTGGTAATTATGTCAAACACGATGGCAAAAAACTTCATGTGACAAAGTCCAAAAATGCACAGAATGATATTGTTAAACTCGACTGTACCATAAACAAGCATAATTCAAATATTTTAATAACGAAAATTGAGAATAAGCGTTATAAGCTATTTGTTGAATTTTTAAAATAAGTGATACAATGGACTCGCGTTAATGATTATAGTTCAAGTAGCCCAAACGGCAAAAAACCGAACTCGAAATGGTCTTGAGTCGTTAAATGTCCACACATTAGTTATTCCAATTTATGTAAGGACCAAGAAAGTTGTAGGTTGTTGTAGGTAAGGACATAACTCTTATACAAATTGCGGCATATCTATGAAGCCCCATCATAAAACTGATGAATTGCAAAACAAGAAAATAGTTAATCAAAACTTTTCACAAAAATAAACAAACAGAGTGGCGAACATCAAAATAGATAATATTAAATATTTTTGGAGCTCTTCATGAAATCTACTATGTCTTGTCTTGTATTTGTTTTTGTCTTCCTAATAAATGGCGGTTTTATCTCTCCTTTTCATAGCTGTACAGTTGATTATGTTTTTAGCGTCACGAATACAGATAACATTATTATTAAAGTCATACCAAATATGTTTTGGAAATGTTAGATAATTGTTTAATACTTCATACAGAGTCAGTTTTAATTTTTGACTCCAGTCATATCATACACGATACAGACAAATAACGTCTTTATTACTAAGATTAACAAAGATTAAAGTAATTGTAATACTAATTTCACAGATGACAGAGAAAGATAAAAAAACGTTAGTCAAAAATAATTTCCTTTAATCTGCGAAGTTTTTATGTCCTCATTTGTACACGAAAATTTAAGTTCGTGTGGGAGATTGCATGCAGCACACAATAGACAATACTGCTTTGTTTTTGTGATGTACGAGTATGGGGTAACCTTAGGGTTGTCAAATAATGCGTTATCTTAATATAATTAGAACTCTTAATTTGATTGATTGATAAGAACTAAAGTCAATTCGAGGATTGAAGATGTTTTCTACAACATAGGTTTTTCTTATTATTATTACAATAAAGATGCATGGATCAATTTACTTACTTTCAGTTTGGTATTGGTGGTTCCTATTGGTGGTATTAATGTGTATATGATTGTGGTGGTATTGATGCTTTACAGTGAGTATTAGTAGGACCGAATTCATTCAATAACTATTAACATGCAATTTTTGTTATTTTTGTTTCTGGTACGACTTTTTTTGTGTATTGACGTATGACGGTGTAGTATATGACCTTTATTTGAGGTGTTAATATATCACAGTATTTATATTTTTAAAATTACCACTATTATTGTACAAAATTGGTAAACATTTATTGTACAATAGATTTAAAAAACGCTATTAACCCATAACGCCGCTTCTTTGTTCATCATATTTCTTTTGTAAAGTTTCCATGAATATAGGTATAATTCTGTTTTTGTGTCTGCAAATACGGATATAATATCTAATCTGATCTAAATTTCTGATGAACTTGCTGACAGCCCTAGCTACTCGCTATCTAGCACCCAGTCCGACATATGGTGTTGCGAGATATGTACTAATTGCTGAGAATTTGTTTACTATCTTTGCTATTTCGCACATGTGAGCTATGGGAAAAGCTATGTCTGGCTTAAAAGGATAAACTTCTTTGATTATCCGTATGAGAATTTCATACTGGGCCCCGATCGCGGTAATTCTATGACGCATTAGTCAAGTGTACGTGCAGTTGATCGGTACCAGGACCGATCGTTGTGGAGATCCTTGGGGGAGGCCTATGCCCAGCAGTGGGCGTCGTACGGCTGAAATGATGATGATGATGATGACGTGGTGTTGAAGTGCAGATGACGTGCAAAACCGTTTTTGATAACGCTCGGCTTTGACAGTGCGACAACGTTTTCTGTTCCTGTGATAATCTTTGCAACTAAAACAGTTTTCATACGACAATCTATTATTTTTTTTATTTTTATTTAATAGGTTTTCCAACAATGTGTGCAATTACAAACATCAACAAAATTACACAAATTAGGACTGATTGCCCCATTATTTACAGGAAAACACCACATGCACAAAGATAAAACTTACAATAAATTACTTAATTAACTAATAAACGTGATAATAATAACGTTGTATCAAACAAAATATATTAAAACAATAAACATTAAAAAGTAACAATAACCTAATCGAAGCTAAGAAGTTAACGTTTTAGTTAGTACAAATTATTTTCTTAATTCTCGCTACAGATGTGTGCACCAGATCAAGTACGACTTCCCGAGAACAACTTGCATATTTCGTATTGCAAGTGGTTCCTCTGTCACGGATGTCACCGGACTAGACAGGATTGTAAGACTATAGGCTATAGGTTTGTGTGACGTGTGCGTCATTATGTCATTACGGCAATACGAAGTCAAACGTCAACACCCAAACGCGTTGAAGACGCGCTGCATAGAATTACCGCGATTGGCCCGCTACTATCCACTGAAACGTCCACGCCGCGAACTACTTTAGCACGGAACTGTCCAGTGTGAGATCGTGTGTTCTCTTCTCTTCCGTTCTTCTCTTACATTTCCGATAAATACAGTTTTGTCTAAGGAAAAGTATGTCGGCTGTGAAAGAACTGCGATCATCTCTACATTTTTTAAAACAAATCGCTTAGGGCTTTCCACACAAAACTGCGAATTCGAAACGCATCGCAAAAATCAGCGACGCGTGTCCAGTATTTGATAAGCAATAGGGTTTCTATTAGCACGGCGTGCCGCATATTTTTGCGATGTGACGGCCGGCGTTTCGCTTGTTAGCCCTTACCGCTGATTGTACGCGCGGATCTTTCCAACTATGCGGTTGATTTTAATGCGCTTTTTAGCAATAGAGAATGTAAGTCAAAAGGAACTATTATGTAGGTTTATTTAAAATGTATAATAAATGTATGTAAGTTTAAAATTTATAATGTATCTTCATTGCACCCGTGCGAATCTGGGGCAGGTCGCTAGTACCATACCTACCATAAGTAATATAAGTTATGGATATGGAATTATGGATATTCTCCTTATCTTAAATAAATATTGTCAATGTCGTTACCTAAGAAACGCTGGCAAGTATATTGCGCCTGTTCTTCTTGTTAGTTAAAAAGTCTTGAATGGACGGTAGGAAAATGTTGACGATTCATAAGTTTTTGGCTGCTGGGGCAGTGGGGTCATCAAAATGACAGTTTATGATTTAGTTATTAATGTTTTAAGCTTTACTAAGTTATGTATCGAGGAGCCCGTGGTGCAGTGGTTAGCGCGCTCGGCCGGCGATCGTTGAAGTTAAGCAACTTTAGCATTGGTCAGTAACGGGATGGGTGCCCAAAAATTTTTCATCTCGAACCCTTGCTCCAGCCGTTGGTCCAAGTTGCATTTGCAGTCGTTAATACCCACCAACCCGCATTGGACCCGAGTGGTGGGTCTTGGCCCATTCTACTTTTCCATCTGAAAGAAGGCCAGTACCAAAGCCCGGACAATAAATGGCTGATGATGATGATGATGAAGTTACGTATTTGGTTGCTTTGCTAGGTGGATTTCTACGTATACCTATAGCTACTATCATCACAATTCATCCTGATTTTGTTTTACGAGGATCATTAGTGTTGTTTTTGAAAATATGTAAAATTTTGGATATTATGTACTTTCTGTCCCTATATTTTTGGAGCAATTTAAAAGCAATACCATCTTGTATCAAGTGAAAATGATAAAATTCACAGTCCAATATCTAGTAGCTAGGTAGGTTCTTAAATCTTAGGGCATATTTTGTAAAAATAAAGAAAAGTTACAGTAACGTACAATTTTTGTATTAAGTTTTTTAACTGCCTCTGTGGTCTAGTGATTCACAACACTAGTTTCAGACCCAGAGGTCCCGGGATCGGTTCCTAGTGGAGGTGAATATTGTATTCGGTTTGGTTGGTGGTGACGATGTTCTTAGTCCGCTTAGCTACCTACCACGATCTTATCTTAGTCTGACGCCAAAGCAATGACGCTTTCGGCATTATAGTGTTCCAGCAGTTAGAGCTAAGCTAGCCAGTTCCTCAGTGGTTGAGGATTCCGGGAGTAGTGCGCTTCCACCTTCAGCCTTATCACCACTTAACATCAGGTGTGATGAATGCTAAGTACTACACTGTTGCTTAGTAAAATACAAATTTAACCCAATTTAAATTAGGTTTAATGGGTTGGCTCGTACTCTAAAGGTGACAGTTGACTAGTCGGTTCGATTCAATTAAATATTTTTTCCTATAAATGTTAGTTTCATTGTTCAACTGCCCCCGTATTAATCGGTGAAATAATGAAGTTTGATTTGTTAGGAGTGAAAATAGTATATTTCTTAATAGCGTTTGTAATAGTTAGTCGTTTTTATTCATGGGTAGTAAATTTTAAGTCCTATTCAAGTACCTAAGTTATTTAATTTGGAATAGTGGAAATTGGGAATACTATTATCCTTGTAATAGCGAAAATATAAATATTTGTTTAAGCTAAATTAATCTGTTCTAATATAAATTACCTATCACCATCAAATTTTTATTTTCCCAAAACTAATATGTATTTTTATATGGTTATGCATGATTATTAAAAAAATATATGCTAGAGTGCTCGCCAGATAAGTCTGCGTGCGATCAAAATCGAATACTAATCTTTTCTATTAGCTTGGAACAAAAAAATGTACTGTAACTAGCGCCAAAAACGCCCCGGTCTCTATGTTTCATTGTCTTTGTTTGAGGTAACCGGCACTTGTTAGATCAAAATATTGATTATGCAACTTACCAGTCGTAACCAACAACCGTGAAGGTCACCCATTGTGGGCATTTTAGGCACACTTCATCTATTTTTATTGGTTTCTCAGCCTTTCCGCGTTTACACACTTCCAGAATTCAAACAAAAATTTTCATCACATTTTTTATTTTTCCTTTTTTCTCATACTTTACATCGACTTACATCTAATGAAATGGTAACTTTTTATCACTACGTACACGTACGCACATACATACATGACCACTTTTTACATAAATAAAAAAATATAGTACAAAATTATGAAAAAAATAACCGTTTCTTGCTGGTGTCCCGGCCGTTCTATTGGCGAGATTTATACAAAACGCTCTTCATCGCTTGGCGGTTGAGTACTAAGAGACTAAGCTAATTACTAATCTAGTGGTGGTAAGCTGAGCCGCTGTAGCCATAGTTGTATTGGCTGTGGCTATCGTGCTCGTTGTAGTAGACGGGAACCTTCACGGGGACTGGGTAAGGCTTCTCCACTGGGACTGGGATGTGCCTCTCAACGTGGACGGGGTAAGGTCTGTCTACCGGCACCTGGACGGGGTAAGGTACGTGCTTCTCAACGGTCACTGGGACGTGCTTGTAAACGGGGTAAGGCTCTGGCACGGGCACCTTAACAGGCACTGGCACGGGCTTCTCAACATGGACGGGGTATGGCCTGTCGACGGGGACATGGACGGGGTAAGGCACTGGCTTCTCAACGGGGACCGCTACGGGCACAGGCTTCTCAACGGGGTAAGGAGCAGGCACGTGCACGGGGTAAGGCCTGTCGACGGGCACTTTGACTGGGACTCCGATGTGCTTGTACACGGGGTAGGGTTGGGGTACTGGTACTTTAACTTCTACGGGGTATGGCACATGTTTCTCCACGGGGTAGGGTTGGGGAACTGGCACCTTCACGGGGTAAGGCACGTGTTTCTCAACGGGGTAGGGCTGGGGAACCAACACCTTGACGGGGTAGGGCCTGTCCACGGGGACATGGACGGGGTACGGGACCTTCTTCTCAACGGGGTAGGGGGCTGGAACATGGACTGGCACTTTGACGTACTCCTTCACGGGGTAAGGCACGTGTTTGACGACCTCGTAGGGTTGCGGCACGGGGACCTTGACGGGGTACGGGACGTGTTTCTCGACGGTGTATGGGACGGGCCTATCTACTGGGTAGGCGACAGGCACGCCTTTGACGAGGGTGACGGTTCTGGTGACGTCAGTGTGGTGGCCGAGGGGGATGCCATATCCGGAGTGCTCGTAGCCACCCTGGTCGACTAGGTTGTAGGCGCCGCCGAAGCCGTGTCCACTCCCGATGTACCCAACGTCTAGTCCGCTGATGCCGTACCCGTAACCGAGGTTCAGGAGTCCGCGTTTGTCCAGCTTCTTTTCCAACGGCTCAGCTTTATTTTCTGTCGTCTCCTTCTTGCTGGCAGCTGCCGCTGCTACCAGCAGGAAAACTAAACAGATCTGGGAACAGAACAAAAAACAAAAAATTATCAGCAAAATTGTTGGATAAGTTAATTTTTTTGCAACACGCTTTTTATGGCATACCGGATTCTACTAATTCGTGAAGTTAATTGATTACTGAATGGTTGTTCAAACTGAAATGCGTTTATAAGAAGTCCGTTTAAAAAGAAAAACGCCTAGAAACCTCTAAATGTGATGGTTGAATTAAATTTTATTGTCTTTTGAATAGCTATTAGTATTTGAAAAACGTGCTTTGCAAATTCTTGAATTTAAGTCTTTAAATAAAATACAAGAGTCAGTTACTAAGAATGGTGTTTCCTGTCATTAAATATTGATAGGTATTCGATGTTTGCAACATTGGTCTATTAAATGGTATTTTAATTATTATGTTGCTGCCCCGATTGCTTCTGGCTACACAGTATACAACCTTAGTTGTTTCAATATGATTAATGATTTTAATCAAAGGTTGCACACATCCGTTGTACCAAGTCTAATAATTGAAAAATGTATATTATAATACACATTATTCATTTCGATACTAATAGTCCTAACATAATGGTATACTCCAATCATTGTGCGTCCGGTAATAATTATGGTGTCAAATAGCTACGTTTTGCAACAATTTGATCTACTTTCGATTAATTCATTTAGCGAAATAAGACTAGATAATCGTCATAGCAAATCAGGCTGTAGTATCACCGGTAGTACGTATGATCGCAGAAGAAAGATAGTAATTTCAAAGTATGACTGTTACAAATACGCGTTGATGATGACCAATGTTGCGTTGCAAGTGAGCCATTAACATCGAGACCGCGCTACGCACTCGTTGGCTATCGTACGTTTATATCGCTTGCGCAAACGCACGCAAATATCTCGCAACCTGCCATCGCCAAGGGGGTTGCACCACCTAGCACCTGTGTCGACAGTTTTCCTAGAGATTCTGGAAAATTATGTATTTTGATGCAAGACAAGCGGGCAATGTCTATTTAATTGTTTCCCGAGCATTTGCGAGCTATAATAATATAGCTAACTAAATAGGACAAACTCAATTTATCGAATTCGAAATTAAAAGTATGAACATCCTATTTTTTCAGTGTATTTGTATATTTCGAACAATTTTTTACTGTTGCTTTCTACTACGATGATGATATTTATGTTTTAAGTGACTTTTAATTAAGCAGTTTTTTTCTTCTAGTAATAGTAACAAAAAGCAGTTTTCTAGTAAATGTAATTTCAGTCGAAATGTGCAGATTTTAAAGCACTACAGAGATTTAACGAATACATATATCTTATTATTTAATCATGTCTTATTTGGCGTAAGTAAACCGTCGTGATTGTGCTGAGTCATCAGAAGCTCGTATAGGCTATTACAAGACGTCGTCAATAATTGCACGTGTTTCCTAAATAAACGCCACGTAACTGCACTTGTTTACTAACTGGACTGAAGCGATTATGTCAAAACCATAACATGCGAACGCGTGATTACTGACACACACCTGTCAAAATTTCGCACCTGTCAAACGAGACGATGCAACTGGTTTTTAGGAAACCTCTAGAGAACACAAAAAAGTCGTTAAAAGTAGCAAGCCCTTTGTTAAAAACAGCAAACCCTGTGTTTAAACGCCTCTATGGTCTAATGGTTTACACCACTGATTTCAGAACCAGAGCTCCCGGGTTCGATTCCCAGTGGGGATGGATAATGTTTTCGGTTTGTTTGGTGGTAGGACTTGTTCTTAGTCCGCCTGGCTAGCCACCACTATCTTATCTAAGTCTCACGCGATAACAATGATGTTTTTAGAATTATTGTGTTCCGGCAGTTAGAGATAGCCAGTTCCTCATTGATTGAGTATTCCGGGAGTATTGCACTTCCACCCTCAGCCTTATCACCACTTTACATCAGGTGTGATGAAGGCTATCCCATTGTGGATAAACTATCACTAATATTTTAATTTTATTTGAATGTAAGGGGCTATGCATCTCCCGTAAGAGATGTAGTAACTGCGACCTAAAAGATCTATTGTGACTCGCCACCTGGTTATAGTAACTCTTTTAGCCTGGAGACTTCCATGAAGTCTAGAATACTCCTATTTTTAAGAGTTTTATTCTCCTCCGATCTCTCCTTAAACAACTTTCTCTCTCTCTCAACTCTCCTCTCTCTCAAGCAACTATAATGCAACAGTAAAAATAAGAAAAACTTAAATGGCCTTGAAAAAACAAAATAAAAAACAAACTTCAATTTTCTACGGAACTCTCGCTACTATAACAACAGCTCTATTCATAACGAAAGTGAAACAAGCAGGTCACTCTCAAGATGCGTGAGACCTTGACCGGGCGCGGCCCACTAAACTCCGCACCATTAGAGTTACGAAAATTATGATGCCGACGAAATTTCGAGCGTTTTCGGTATAAATCATAACGTTGCAGAAGTTGCAGGTGAGATGAGATGTTAATGAGGCAACGCTTAAACACGTTTATTAAGATGATATTGATTGTGTCACTACCATGATCTTTAACAAATTTATTGGTCTAATGAAATCGACCTTAAAAATTCTATGGGAAATAAAGGTCTTATTCGCAATAAACGTCTTATATTAGTATTTTACGTAGAGAAAACTTTGAGTCCGAATCAAAGTCAGTGAAATTACTTTATTCAAATGAAGAGTACACACATAATGATGACATCAGAATATGAGTTTACATACGATTATGTTAAGTAAGCCATTTTGCATGCAATTTAGCCGGCATCATTTGTATTCCAATTGAATTTTCTTTATAAAAAACTAGCATAAGCCGGTAATTTGTTCCGGTCATCAGGCTATTGAATAAATTCTGAACTTTTTTGTTCGTTAAATCGTGTTATTTTTTTATGTCAAAACTAGTCTAAACATCATCAAGTCATCACAAAATTATTTGATAGTTTTCTGTATTAATCTCTGTTCAAAACCTGTGCGAGCTTTTATGGTTCAATACGTCAGCAGATTTTGCATTTGTTTACATAAATAAAAAGACAGAACGTTTTACACTTTATTTAAACGTCCTCCAGCCATACTTTGCGCAAATAGGACCATTTTTAAAACAAAAACTTTTAATTGAAAAAGTGTATACATTTGTTTACCTATTTAAATTGATTGGCCGTTTTTTTTCTTAATGATCTGATACCATGCAACGTCCACACAGCATTTTTAGTATCAAAACTTGTAATCAAAAGAGGTTTTACACTTGTTTACCTATTTAAAATTGACAGAACGTTATTTTTTTTCTTAACGGCCTGCAACCACGCAATGTGCACATTGTTTGACATGGTACGATGCTAATCAGTGTACCAACGAAGGAGGTCGGAGATCGGGTAACTCGTGGGATAATGTTACTTCTTATGGTACATTTCGCAAGCGGCTACTACTCTGTGGCTGGTATTATTGTGGCTGTTAGGGAAATGAGTTGGTAGAATGATACTTAAGCTGAATGTAAAGCATCGTTTAGCAAGTCTTCGAGATAAACTTTTATTACTGATAAACGTTAAGATTGAATAGTAATATAATGGGACTGAGGTCTACTAGCAGCAAATTTGCTAAATCTGGGTTTTACTAAAACTAGATTTAGCCAATACAGAAAAGACAAATTTTTAAATCATCTCTGTATGGGTTAAATCTAGTTTTGGTTAAATTGATAGTAAATTTACCTAAGACTACTAAACTACAACATCTTTATGCTATTTATTTTGCAATACGTTATACACAGCGTTATTTACAACAACCCGTTTTATCTATACTAATAAAGAGGAAAGATTTGATTGTTTGTTTGTTTGTATGTTTGTTTGCATCGAATAGGCTCCGAAACTACTGGACCGATTTAGAAAATTCTGTCACCATCAGAAAGCTACATTCTTCCCGAGTGACATAGGGCTAAGAATATTTTATCCCGATATTCCCACGGGAACGGGTACACGCGGGTGAAACCGCGAGGATCCGCTAGTTTTTTATATAATAGTATTTTGCTCCCTGGTATATCTTTAAAAGTGTCGAATCCCGAGTGTTTTAAAAGCGTCCCATAATTACATAAACTAATTGAATGTCTGACACCATTATACAACATTCAGAAGGTGACAAATGTGCATTCTTGGACAAAAACTTGCTTGGGACCCTCGCCATACTCCGACGATTACGTGTGGCTTAGAAGAAAATGTCACATTTTTCCGACTATACTAGCATCCATCCTTGACGTGAGGTAATGCAGCCCTTTATGGCAAAACGGGTTTGTTTTAAATTTGAATATTCCGTTTTCAAATGATACGTTTTACGGTATTTATGTTGTAGGTACTAGGTGTTGAAGTTAGAATTAAGACTCTTATAATCTGCCGCAAGTTAATTAAAAACAAAATTAGTTATCTGGTTTAGAATAGATGACCTAAACCCTTTCATTATTTTTAAGCATAGATTGCTATCCTTATTGTATGATCGAGATTACTAGGTTTGACTAGTTTTGAAGTATAAGCTTGGATTTCTTTGTTCTAAAACCATCACTAGAAAAGCTTTTTGCATATAACAATTAATAACTAAGTATTTATAATGTCCCACTTGCCTCTCCCATAAGTTTGAATTTATTTTCGAGTAAATCGATTAATTAACTAGGTTTGCTTATTAAATTAATATTGAAATGAGCATTCGTAGTGGCTAGTGCTTTAACTGCCTATTTCGTAACAGATGCCTTATAGCAACCAGTCTCACGGGGATGTTCCGGGTCCTATCGCCTTCCTGGTTCAGGCAACGGCCATTGTGATGTAACTTTGAACCAGGTTGAGCAAACCTACTTGGATTAATTTAAACTAAACATTCGAATTGAAAACTTTACTGACGCTTGAGTTTAAAAAAAGTTTTCCTCTTTGATCGAAACATTTTTCTTGTTCTTGTTTTTGGAATTCAATATTTTAAATTACCTATATTTTTTAATATTTGTTTATGATTTAAACCACGTAGAGGTTGGATTAACTTTATTAATTAAGATTTTATCTCAATACTTTATTACTACTGCAATCACCTGAAATGTAACGCGTTGATGTCTTTTCCATACAAAGTTCGTTAACTGGACTAAATAACTTTTACATTAAAACATAAAGAGTTATTATGTAAGTTATAATCGAAATCAATCAATATTTACTATATTGACCTATATTCCCTTGTTATCGCGAACAAAAAATTTAAAATCCGATTTTTTTTATATTTTTTTTCTAGTTACTTAAACTTGGACCGATATACGATAACCTAGTTGAACGTGAAATGTAATCCGCAAAGCGTTGACTTCAAAAAAGTGTGCCACATTTTTATACTCTGGCAAGAAAGAGTCGACACTGTCAAAAAAATTAAATTAGTAATGACAAACAAATGTCGATCGTAATCAACTCCTTGTTCCCAGAATATAAACACCGAATTAGAGCACTGTAACACAAGCACGGGACACACGGGCCGTTTTTTTTTCACTTTTTTGAAGTCATCACTTGCACTACACTTCACTTCACTTTGCGGTGTCCACTCACCGTCTTTTTCATTATGCCTGTTGTATGTTTGGAGTCGGGATTTGAACTGGATGACTACGATTGGTGTTGTGTGCTTATATAGGTGGTTATTTGGAACTTTCGCCATTGCCCCCGTGTGGTACGAGTTGCGTTTGGACCGCGAGTCCTTCGTACAATGTTCGGTGGTTGGCGGGAGACAGACGCGCCGTGCGTTCTAACTTTAAGATTTTGCTACCGTATTTTGTTTTAAAAACAGAATCTTTTATTTTCGTGATTTTAAAACCGAGTAGTGAGTAAAAAGTTTAATAGGTTTTCTGGAGCTTAAATTTGCGACCGCATTTTGTTTTGACGACCACTTTGAAAATGGAGTAGTGTGCCAAAAGTTTCATTCAGGTTTTCTGACCTTACGATAATTTTCTTTCAGTAACAAAGTTATTGCGTGAAAAGTGTTGCCTTATAAAAAAACGATTACTATGACTAATAAGATATATCACATATTCATGACACATCATACATGTTCCTGTTGTGATTAAAAAAAATGTTTAACTCAAAACATTGGAACAATTATGATCCTTTAAACTTGCTCATCCTAGAAAACGTTATTGTTACAAAGTCATAACAATAGCATTGTCAAAAAATGCCATGCTTATAAACACAAACATAATTATGCTTTATTTGTTCTACAATCTTTTAAAGATAACTACTTAAAGTAACTACTAAACGTACTATTAAGAGTAAACGACAAAATTAATTAATAATCACTAATAGACTTAAAAACCAGGATTTTTCAAAGTTCCCATGACATAAATTAATCTTACCATTTGTGGCATAATAATTAATAATTTTACCTTCAAATTAAATCTTTACTTAAATGTAACTTGACTACTTATTAACTTGAGATAAGCTATAAAGACATTGCAACTTTAGCAGTTTTTAAGTACAAAGTCAGGAAATCATAAAATTAACACTGATGATTGACATTACCGTAAAAGTGATTTGAAATAAATTAATATTATTTTTTATGTTACTAGTGGCTTCCCGCGGTTTAATCCACGTGGTTCTCGTTCCCATGGGAATATCGAGATAAAATATAGACTATGTTACATGGGATGATTGTAGCTTTTTCTAATGGTCAAAGAAATTGGTCCAGTAGTTTTTGAGCTTATCGATAACAAACAAACAAACGAAAAATGGAATCATTCCTGTTTATGATATTAGTAAAGATATAGGCCAGGATGCTACCTAATAACACAATTATATCTAGCTAAAGCATTTAGTTAAAAAAATACTTTATTACGTGTTACCTAAGTTATAAAGCTAGCGATCAATCTATTAAACTTCGTGCTACTTAATTGACAAGCGTAAATATTGTTTGGGCATTTTATTTGATGAAACTAGTACTACGATGCTCTAATAATCGTACTAATAACGTGGTTAGTAATAATTTATAGTCTCATAAAACTTATTGGCACATTAAGGTGCTGTTATCTTCGATCCAATATTCGATTGAATTCCCTAGCACTACTATCGTCATCTTAATAGTATTATTTTGTATGAGAACTAGAGCAGCAGCGCCTCTTTAGGTCGTTTAAGGAACAAATATTATAGAAATAGATATTTGACAGTAGTACCTACTTTGAAAGCTGGATGGTAATAGTTTACTATTACGATTACATATTGACATTTTTCTTGCGACAGATACAGTTTTCTAATATTTTAATTATTCCATGCCAGTTTATAGGTTCCGATCTACCCCGGCTTTGCACGGGTGCTATGAAGATGATACTTTGTTTTATACTATAAAGAAATTAAAGACGCTTTAGTTTAAACTAGGACATCTCGTTTATTAAACAAGTTTATTGATATACCTATATAATATAATGACGTATGAGACTTAATTTGTTTCAATGTATGTGATTATCGTTCTGAGCTTTTATAATTTAGTTTGTAACCTCTACTTCGGAAGTAAGGCCACCATTTTCTGTAAGTGCCATCGAAATTTGCAATTATTATTGGTTTTCTGATTATCATCATACTACTACAATACTAAATATATATTAGAGGTTGTTCGTATAAAGTTGAACTGTGAATAAGCCAAATTCTTTTTACTCCTATCTTTATTTTAACAGATATCTTTTTAGTTGTCAAAGCGATCTAATCCCTTACAATATGTATTTAAATACTTTATATTAAATAAAAAAACAACAATATTACATCACAGACAGATAAAGGCATGCAGTTTAGTGCTAATACTAACAGCAATTAGTACAACAGGTATATCACATAATTCTTAATTAATCGTTTTTTTCCTGGTCCATTGTTAAATTGTACAGGAAACAAATTTTTCTCGCAATCGTCAGAAAGTTGAGTCCTTGCGCCAGCGCAGATAAAATCAACGCCCACACGGAAGTCTCGAAA
The DNA here is from genome assembly GCA_949710035.1 of Crambus lathoniellus. NCBI lineage: Eukaryota > Metazoa > Arthropoda > Insecta > Lepidoptera > Crambidae > Crambus > Crambus lathoniellus. The sequence continues at coordinate 26,949,247 of OX453305.1, read as the reverse complement.
TTGGTTGTAAAATCGATTTATATCGATATAATACGAAAATCGCCTTTAATATCGATACAGTTTTCGAGACATATTGTGGTGGAAATGATTTTCCGAGACCTTGCTATTGAAAGAACAAAGCGGCTTGAAGCATTAGAATGCAAGTATTTGATTATGATTGCGTGTTCAATTTACAATTATGTGAAGTACTGGCAATGGGTATTTTGTCAATCAACGAATTCTACTTTATACAATGGCTAAGACAATAAAAAATGACTTTGTATTGTTAAATAAGTCAAATCATCTGTTAACTCGAATTCATTGTTTCATCTATAATTTTGGGTAATCCAGTGAGAGTGATTCATTAGGATTATACGAATCTATTCAATCATCATTTTGGACAAACCTATATAATAAAACTAGCTGTACCCGCGGCTTCGTCCGCGTGGAATGGTGACTTTCGGCAGCATTTAAATTTTTTTAGGTTTCATCAGCCGAACGACGCCTACTGCTGGGCATAGGCCTCCCTCAAGAATTTCCACAACGATCGGGCCTTAGACTTATTATTTTGCAAATACACTTAGCATATTCCTTGATACCTAACGCCGCGCTGCGCCACCGCCGCCGCTCATTGTGTATGGCGTCCGGCACTTGGCAAGTTTCTTACTTGCGTTTATTTCAGTTTCACGTTTTGTAAACTCCGTAGCTCAGTGGTTAGAGCATTTGCCCGGATAGTGAAAGGTCGTCGGTTCGAGTCCCATCGGACCTAGTTCGATCGGACCTTCATTATCAAGATAAATCTCTGAAACTTCAATTATTGACGACCTCCATGGCGGAGTGGTGTACGCAACGGTTTTCAAGGTGCCGATAATTCTAAAGGTCCTGGATTCGATTCCTGAAAAATAAGTTTTCAATATTTTCTCGTGTCTGGGTGTTGGTAATACCCATCGTCGATTCCCAGATTCCGGCCATTGCTATTACTTAGGGGCTTAACCTATTTAGCTTAGGATTGGAGCAATGTATATGATGGTGTTCTATATTGACGACCTATATATCTATTTGACGACCGATTTGGCGCAGGGGTAAACTACTTGCCTTCTGCGCCAGAGGTCTCGGGTTCGATTCCCGAACAAGACAAATATTTGTGTGCATGAACATGTCTATTTGTCTTGGTCTGTGTGTTTTCTATGTATATTAAGTATGTATTTACAAACAAAAAGTGTTTAAGTATATATTTATCCGTTATCAAGTTCACGTAGACACAGTTTCTTGAGAAATTAACTGCGTAATTGGTGTGATTGTAAGAAAATATTTATTTATTTATTTACTACTAGCCTTCCGCCCGCGGCTTTGCCCGCGTGGTCTGCACGACGTTATCCCGCGGGAACCTAATACTTTTTCGGAATTAAAAGTAACTTTCAAGGATTAAATGTATCGAAAATGCAGATTTATGGTTTGCATTTTCTCAAAGCAGTCATTCTCAGTAGTTACTGCAAACTCAATAGGACCGACAGAATAGTTATTTAAATATAGCTAAAACATAAAAACTGAGTCGGCGAACAAAGCGAAAATATCTCGTGCTTTAGTATAGGTATTGAAAGGCGGCCGATTCGGACCAGTTCCGGTCCGACGCCCTTGAACCTCCTGGACCGGGCACAGTGGAGGAGGAAGCATCAGTATGTGAAGTGCTCCTAAATTATACAGGAAACAAAAAACACAAAAACTCACACTCAAGATGAAACTGGAAAAAGCTATAGCACTCTATCTTGCACATCATCATCATCATCATGTCAGTCGAACGACGCCCACTGCTGGGCATACTGCACACTAACTTGCAACTGAAAACTGTCGAGATTTGTGATGGCACATTTAAATCATTTTCTAAGTTTGCACTTAAGCTACATTATTAGTCCAACTAGACTAAAACACGGTTCTAACTGTGGGGTTCCGTTCTCGTTTCCGTGGGAATATGAGAATAAAAAGCCTTGGCACGGACGTAGAATATGGGCAAGAACACACTCTGGACCATATTCTATGTCCATGCCAATTTTTTTTCATTCCTTTAGCTATCTGGCGTGATTCATTAACAAACATCCATTAAACATTCACATTTATAATAGTAGTAAGATACGGTTTTATCGTCATTATTTTTTACAATACTTACAGCTTTCAAAAGTTAAAATAGGTACCTACCTACTGATTGCCACGCTACACTATATTTTACTTGACGGGTGATTGAACCGAATTAAAAATAAGCGAACCGATAATTTATTCTTGATACACTTTTAGACACCTAAAGATAATCTTAATGAACTATTTATTGTAGTCAGATTGTAGTGGGTAAGAAATAGTACTTTAGGTCAGTACAGAAATAAAGATACTATCAATGAACTAGTTAGTTTAAAAAAAAATATATTTTATTGGCTTGCTCTTGGCTTTACACTGAACCTTAGGGTTAAGAAGAAGCCTAAGATGGAGCGAGCTTACCCAGAAGCAGCCTATTTACTCTAGCTTTAAAATAGATTTGTAGTTATTCGGGAAAACAGACGCAGGCAAGGTATTTCATTCCTTGGCGGTGCGCATCACAAAGGAAGAAGAAAAGGTACGCGCCTATAATCGATTAAGATTAGGTCCATGCATATTAGGTTTTGATTAAAATAAACGATACACAAATATAAAGAAATAAATATAAATTGTAAGCCAAACTTAGCCCACCTCAGAATGTTTCTGATAATTCACAACCAAACTGTAAACAATAGTGACTCCCCGCGGATTTACACGAGTGGTACCCGTTCCCGTGGGAATATCGGGAATAAGGAATATCGGGACTATGTCACTCGGGAATAATGTAGCTTTAAAATATTGTAAGAATGTTTAAATTAGTCCAGTACTTTTTGACTTTATCCAATACAAACAAATAATCTTTCAAATCTTTCTTCTTTCTAATATTAGTAAGATGGAAAACCAATTACGATATAATTTAAGGATAAATGAGGTAGCTATTTTTATGTCACATGCAATTAAATATTTCTCAATCAACAGTGCTGTTAATGTGGTTGGTATTAAAACATCAACCAACATTCACTCAATTCATGACATTTCCAAACAAAGGACGCACAAGGTGAATCATTATTTTGGTATCCAGATTAATCCGAAACTCGCCAAGTATTTAAGAGGAAACCTCACGACCAAGAGAGTTAACAACTAGGTATTTGTAAAAGCAATTGGGTGTTTGACTGTTGTTGAAATGTAAATATTTAATTATGACGTGCGAAAGTATAACAATATTGAATAACAAATATGAAAAAAGAAATTCAATATGTTTATAACAAGCGAATTATGAGCTACTTAATTGTGACTCTAGCTATCCCTTTTAAAAACGAAATTTTCTATGGCGAGAGTATGGCGCTATGGAAATGTGACGTCACCTTTCTATAGCGCTCTCCTTGTCTAATTAGTAAGTTTGATGGTCTATATCGCTGAAAATATGCAAGATATTTGAAAATAAATACCTATTTTGTGTTGCTATTAATTAAATGAACATTTTAAGTGAATAAAAAAAATCAGTCAAATACCCAATTGCTCTCTCACTCCCCCTACAGAGCGCAATAGAAAGAACTGCAGCTACCTACCTATTAAAAGTACACAAAATCAACGTTTCGTATTATCCTGATTTCTTGTTCAAAACTCGACCCATTTAATTTTTCTTTTCAGAAAAGTTAAAGAAATGATTTAGCCATGCTCCTATGTTTTCTTTTATATGTATTATGTAGTCAAATTTGTTTTCTGAATGTTTGAACACAGCGGAAACCTTGACCATTTTTTAGGGTTTTGAATGGTTATATCAAGTAAAAAAAAATGGAAAACATAGGGACATGCCGATAGTGAGCATATATAGATGTTTTTAAAAAAATGCTCTTCTGGTTTATCCAGGGAGGAAATGAAATATGAAAAACAGCCCTTGTGATCCGGTCTTAAACAGTTTACAGTTATTAACAACGACATTTTGTACCTCAGTTACGCTACAAAAATACTCCCAAGGCCGCGCGATTAACTTGAACTTGGTCGATAAGTTGCGCTTATGTAAACCTTTCTAATCTTGTACGGTTTAACTTAATTCTTTGTCTGGAAGGTTAACACTTACGTTTATGCGTCTCTGAGTGGTTATTATGAATTTTCTTTGGTAAACAAACTTATTTTATGCTATCTAGATATTTGTGTATCCTACTTATATCCTTCCTACTAATATTATAAATATGAAAGTTCAGATGTTTGGATGTTTAGATGTATGTTGCTCAATCACGCTAAAACGGCTGAACGGATTTGGCTGAAATAGCCTGTAGCCTGTAGCGGAACATAGGCTACTTTTTATACAAATATCACATTTTCGCGGGATAACGTCGTGTAGTCTACGCAGGAGAAGCCGCGGGCGGAAAGCTAGTGTAAATATAATTGTTAAAACTTTAAACAACCATTAGGCTGATAATTCTGGTTTCACTATAATATGTTTGTTAAATTTACAAATATAAAAGGTTGCTGTGGCAAAAATAATCAGATAGGTATTTACACAACAGTCATCCATCATATGAAATACTTTATTGAGTTGCAAATCTTTTCGAAATACTTCATTTCAAATAAAAATATCAATAAATTAACATACCATGTTATTGTTTTCTCGGTCCAAGATATTGTTTGCAATAACTTTAATTATCTTTGTTACATATTAACCACGATCATGCTGAATAGAACTAGAACATAATGGATTCTTAAACAAATCTTCAAATGGTACAAAACATATATTTCATCATATATTTTTATCCTGTCTTATATTGACCACCAATCTTGATTGGTAAACTATTTTATCTTGTTATCAAAATAAAGATGACGTTACAAAACATCCAGTTATTGATATTATTTTAAAGGTTAAGCTTACCAAATTCGGTGATACTAAACGGACATCGGCCATTTAATCGAAGGTCACCAGAACTGGTGCAAGATCAGGGGAGCGATTCTGTAAGGATATTCCGTCGTTCACATTCACTTGTGTGTGTGTGCATTCGAACAAGAATTTTTATGACAAATTCAAAACAAACAAGTAAAAGTAAACAATGAATTTCATATTTTAAAAGATAATATAGGGCAGGCGTACCGGTTTTGGCCACTGTACCGGTTTTGGCCACTTTTTGCTCTTAAAGTTTTCTAAACAACTTTTAGCCATTTTGGATAAAGGCAATTAAAATAAGGTATTTTAAGGTAATAATAACAACCGTTAGAATTTCTTATGTCATAAGATTTTTTTTTCAATAAATTCCATTTTCTGTTTGAAATAATGTTTTGTATGAAAATTTTAAGAAATTTGTTTTGGATGAAGTACTTTATAAACCTTTGTTTTTTTACAATTAAATTGTTATTTTGCAAATGACTGGTTTCTAGCGCATTAGAATATATTGATTTTACCTGGGTTTGGTTATGATTTTTCGCAATACTTACAAAAGTTTAACTATCAGTAAGTGGCCAAAACCGGTACATTTGGCACCTCTCACACATTGTGTGTAATATAAAAAAAAAACTATTTTACTTTTATAAGTTTGAAAAATGTACCTACAAAGGTAGATAAATTATCTATAATTTAAGATATAATTTGTGTCTTAAATACCTAAGACCATTTAGTACTTAGTGCTTAAAAGTCAAAAAATCCTTAAAGTGGCCACAAAGGGTACCTCTGCCCTACATTGTTCCAATTCCGATTTTGTAGCTTAACCGCTTGTGTAATGGAAATCGGAAACAACGACGGGTATAATCAATTACATCCAGACAGGAGAAAATATCTAAAAGTTAGTTTTCGACATTTATCAGTCCGAGAATCGAACCCGGGACATCAGAGGTAGCGGCACCTTGAAAACCACCACTCGGTCATGGAGGTCGCCATCCAATTTTGTAGAATTGACCTACACAGTAGTTGACTACCAATTCTTGTACTGGTTTTCATTGTGATCGACAAAATTAATAAGGAGTTTATTTTGTTTTAAATTATATGTGACTAGCGGATCCTCGCGGTTTTACCCGCGTGGTACCCGTTCCCGTGGGAGTATCGGGATAAAATATAGCCTATGTCACTCGGGAAGAATGTAGCTTTCTAATGGTGAAAGAATTTTCTAAATCGGTTTAGTAGTTTCGGAGCCTATTCGATGCAAGCAAACAGACAATCAAATTTTTACTCTTTATAATATTAAGTATAGATTAATCTAATATTTTTTGTTTCTGTAAATGTTAATTTAATGCTTGCCTTATGCTCGCCTGGAACACAGGATTTTCCTAGTTCAGTCAAAATGTTAAATTATCTTAAACTTAAGTTTAATGTTTGTTCTATATGTTTCTATGTTTGAATTAATGAAAATAAATTATTCTTATTATTATGACAGTTGAGAGGGTTCCTGCGAAAGGTATTGAAAACAAGGCTATTCAAAAATGCGGAGATGCTGTTAACGAAACATTAGCCGAATTCCGACACGTTTCGAGATGCGTGAGAAATTATCGAGTTAAGAGTAATCAAGTGGTACGTCTGATGCCGCAACCACACATTAGTTGTATTTGCACCAATGTTTGGCCAATACATCGTACATTGACACTTTTGAAAGAACTTTTTACGCTGTATTAGCCAAACATTGCTGCAAATATAACCAATGTGTAGATGCGGCATGAGTAGCTACTGTTTGTTGTAGGGTCAGCGAAACCTGTCTTCTGCGCAGAGTTTCCAGGCTCAATTCCCGCTCACGACAATAATTAATTTGTAGCACGAACATGTCTATCTTTCTTGGTCTGGTGCTGTCTATGAATGTTATGGACGTATTTATTAAAGAAAAAATATTTATTTGTTATTAAAGTATGCATAACACAGGTTTTTGATGAAACTAAATTTAATGACTAGATAATTGGTGTTATTGTAAGATATATGTTTGTCTTTATAAAAGACTTGGAATTTTTCCTGATGTTGTTATTTTTTGTCAGTGATTTAGGATTCCGGGAGTAGTGCGCGTCCACCTTCATTATCACCACTTAACATTAGGTGTGATGAAGGCTAAGTGCTATCCCGTAGTACATAAAAAATGGACGTATTTCAAGTATACTCATAGTTTGTAGTATTTGATAGATAAAATTCATTAGAACGGTTTATGGAATTATACCTACACATATACAAAAAACTGAAAATCATACAAACATGAATGAATCAAGTTATTTTAATTTTTAGTTTTTTTGCATTCACAATGAAAAATGGAAAATTAAGTTAGAAAGAATCGACCCGTCTCACAACCAGCTCCGATGGGACTTGAACCCACGACCTTTCGCATTCCGGGCGACTGCTCTAACCACTGAGCTACGGAGTCGTTACGAGAAGCGTCGAATTTATCCAATACTTCTTACGCGCTGTATAGTCAGCGTTAATTTCATCAATGTGGAGATATTACTACCCTCACACGCGAAAGAAATACCTTTCCAGGTATTTGGCAATCGCTAAAGATGAAATTACTATTGCAAGTTATTTTAATTTTTAGTTTTATGCATTCACAATGCAATTTAAATTATTGAAAAATGGAAAATTAAGTATTTAGAAAAAATCGACCTGTCAGACGGGTCGATTAAAATAACATTACAAAATAAAATTGAAAATTAAAATAATTTGCAATAGTAATTTCATCTTTAACGATTGCCAAATACCTGGAAAGGTATTTCTTTCGCGTCAATTCATTATTTTAGTCTTGATATTTTAATTATACAAATGATGTGTTTCTCTATGTTAAATGATACAGATTACATAAAAACATGTTTTATAGATATTTAACGGATGTTCGGTTTGTTCGAGTCCTTCTTTTTTAGATCAACTTTTGATAATGTCAACCTCATTTTAGTCATAATTAAATATCGTTTGTGGCTATTTTATACAACATTAACCCTGAACTTTAGTGAAATAGATTTTTTATTATTATTTTGACAGATTATGTGACCTGTTTTTTATGTAAGTTACATAAAAATATATCTTTTAAAAGCGCTAAATTGTCTAACAGTAGAGAAAAACAGAGAGGAGCACGTGGTGCAGTGGTTAGCGCACATGGCCTTCGATCGATGATGATCGATGGTTAAGCAACTTACGCAATGGTCGAACAAGGATAGGTGACCAAAAATGTATTATCTCGAGCTTCTCCTTGCTTCGAAAGGCACTTTGAGCCGTTGGTCTGGGCTGCGTTTGTTAATGCCCATCATTCCACATTACCGGACGAAGTTCCGTGGGCAGGCCACCTACAAGGTGTACCGACGATCTAGTCAAGGCCACGGGAAGCCGCTGGATGCCGGCAGCGAAAGACCGATCGTTGTGGAGATCTTTGAGGGAAACCTATGCCCAGCAGTGGGCGTCGTTCGGCTGACATGATGATTCCACATTGGGCCCGAGTCGTGGTCTTGGCCCATTTTCATTATCCATCCATGACCAAAATGCAGAAGATGTACAAATAGCCACGTTTCGTTTGATCTGCTGTCCATCGTACATTCTAAAAACATTGACTAATACCGGTTGCAAAGTGTGAATGAAACTCGATAGAAAAGTATGAATGAAGTATTGTGTTTGTACATTGAATTTAATAACATATGCAATAGAGCTTATTATGAAAAAACAGGCCAAGTGCGAACCAATTACAGCATAATGGATATTTGGACCTCAAGTTTATTTTAATGTTAAGGTACGGTTGGCTAAAAAAGTTATCACTGTGGTACTCTGTCGCACTCAATAAAGCGATATTTACTTTACTTCTTATTTGTAAAATCAGAAAATATTGATACTATTATAAGAGCTTCGGCTAAAGTAAAAAAATATTTTTATAGTAGCCATAGCTTATGTTTTAAATTTTTATTAATCGGGGTAAATTATATTATTTTTGGTTTTGCTATATTAATCTTATAGTTCTGTAATTTTTTTAATTTGCCGCACAAATAATAATCAGGTTCAGATAAAATAAATATTATTTGAACTTAATAAATATACATTTTACACCAACCACAACCAATTGGTTAAAATTATAAAAGAAGTTTAACTAAAATTAGAAACAAAATATGATCTTGTAAAACCGCAACAATAAAAAAACATCTTGCTATCACAACCTGCCACAAACATACGGTAATAATATTAATTAGAGTAGCTTGCGTTGTTTTGCAACAAACAACGATTGCTGAAGACATTAGAGCCTGTGAAACAACTCTACACACTTGACAAGAGGCAAGGTTGCTTGCGTAAGCGCAACGCTACTGAAAAACTGGTGAAATTATTTTGTTGTGTTTATTTTAAAATTGTGTGTTCTTTAGAAAAAGTACGAATTCATAATGTGGTATCTTCGATCAACAATAACACATAGTTGGAGTGACAAATACGGCTGAGAAAATATGCACCCCACTGAGCCACTTGAGCGTATATTTACAAGTAGTTCCTGTCGTATCGTACATTATTAACCATTTTTCTCAGCAGTTTCGATTTAGTTCGTGAGCCTTCATTTAGTTACTAGATGACAACAATAGTACTAGAATCTAGTGTGGTATCTACGAACATTAGAATAATATCTCCTTACTTCTTTTAACATCACATCTTAGGGCCCTCGCGCACGGCGACTTTTTGTACTTTATGTACTAACGCGCGACAGCATTCCTACAAACGCGCTACAGCATCGCTACTAACGCGCTACACTACAGCATCGCTACAAAAAGTCGCCGTGAGCGAGGGTGGACTCGCTTAGGTTAGAAGTTTAGGCTTAAACTTCTAACCTATCACGTGTTCTACAGGACTTCCGAGGCTCGCAGCCGTGTGCATACTGTCTCGTACTGTCTATTCATAATATCACGTGAAATTATAATTTCACTAGTGGAATTATAATATCACGACTTTGACAAAATCCCTGCGACATATATATCCCTTACATTTTATATACCAAATGACCTTACTCCAACATAATTTTGAAATATATTGGTAAAATCTAAAGGAAATTAAGTATTGGTTTTGCAAACATGAATTATTCAGAATTTGTCAATCTAAGAGGCTTATAATTAGCACGGTGTAATAGCTTCCTTAAACTGTTGTAAAGGTGCGTTCAGAATATGACATACCAACTCGTAGCTTTTTTATTATAGCAATAATTAGGTGTTCAAAGTTTCAAAATTCGAAATATATGTCAAATTATGTTTTAAGTTTAGTTTATTCTTAGTAGTAATATTGTATTTAAAATTATTATATTATATATTGTAAGGTTTAGACAACCTAACTGTAATTTACAATGTAAATGTTAAAGAAATTAATAAACATACTTAAAAAAGATATACTTGAAAAGTGAATTTCAATTAATAATCTCGACTTTGATTCAGACTTTACAAGGATTTGTCCCTACAAGGTGGATCGACGATTTAGTCAAGATCGCGGGAAGCCGCTGGATGCCGGCAGCGCAGGACCGATCGTTGTGGAGATCCTTGGGGGAAGCTTATGCCCAGCAGTGGGCGTCGTATGGTGATGGTGATGTGATGATAAAAGAACACGGAAGTTACTACAAAATAACTATATATCGGTCGTTACAATAATAACTAAATAAGCTGTCTCACTATTTTTGAAATACGATAAAGTACCTACATACATGATTACTTTTATGCTATTATACGCAAGAGGTGCGCGTCGTTATTAGGACGAGTTCGTTCCAGCACCAACAGCTTGCTGATCGCGTTGGCAGATAAGTGGGACTCCCCTTTTCTGCGACATTGGGTAAGTCTGCATCAAAAATTTTAGTGTTGTGTAGATGTAGACTACCACATCTGTTGTAGTAGCCCTATAATAATTAAGAAATCAATTATTGATTTCTTACAAATACGAATAATGTTTCTCCCCTGTAGTTTCATAGTTTACTAACACTAGGTTAATTACCACTTTGTTACTAACACTATGGATGTCTGGTCTGAAAATAAAATTTTATTTATTTATTATTTATTTATTATTGCTCGTGCTAACATTATCTAGTTGCAATTAGTTGTTGTAAGAATACACAGCTTGTCAATATGTAAAGAAATATATTATAATAATGATAAATATAAATAAATAAAAAATATATGACACCATCATATAAACAACGACGGGTATTACCACATACACCCAGACCCGAGGAAATATTGAAAAGTTCGTTTTCAACAATAACCGGGGATCGAACCCGGGACCTCTAGAGATAGCGGCACCTTGAAACCAGTGCGTACACCACTCGGCCACGGAGGTCGTCAAATAAATAAATAATAAACCAGCGTGGACACGTCCTAATGTTACAAAATGAATATCATCCTAACGAAGAGGAGGCCTGTCAAATGAGTGGCTATGTCATGGTCATTCATTATATTACACGTTTGATATTAACAGTTTCTAATTAAACAAGTCTTTGATTTAGTAACTAAATTACCATTTTAATGTACATTAAATTGAAAATATTTATGCGTTTTTCAATGAGCTTAAATTCTTAAATTATGTAGTAATAGTGTTAAAGTACTCGTAAAACTGATATTGAAGCAAATCATTATTTAAATTACAGATGTTATTTTTATTTTATTTTATTTATTTGGACCACCAACAAGTACATACACCCTTACATGCAAAAAATTACATTATATTTTTGATGATTACATAGTGTTGACTTAATTATAGGCTGCCACGGAAAGCAATAACTGAACTAGTTGGATGGGAGCAGGAAGCATCCCCTAAGTTAGATTAAATACATTATTTATTACTATCTTACCTAAATTACTTATCTTATTAATTGTTATTGTAACTAAAACAAAAAGAAGAAAAAAAAACAAACAATTGAGAATGTGCGACAATTTAAGTGCCGAATAACATTAATAATTGCCTTTTAAATGCAGGCAATCGTAACTTAAATATATTTACCACCTTATTTTTATTATTGCATTATTAACATGTTTATTTTTTTTTAATCAAAAAGCTATCAAAGATGTGAATTTCCTAGGGTTATCGAAGCTATTTAAAGCTTTAACTAAAAGCTATTTTACTGAAAAATGGAAAATGAAGTATTTAGAAAAAATCGATCCGTCTCACAACCAGCTCCGATGGGACTCGAACCCACGACCTTTCGCTATCCGGGCGACTGCTCTAACCACTGAGCTACGGAGTCGTTACGAGAAGCGTCGAATTTATCAAACACTTCTTACACGCTGTATAGCCAGCGTTAATTTCATCAATAATAAATAAATAATAAATAAATAAATAACTTCTTACATTCACACCAATTATCTAAGCCCATGTTAATTTCATTAAGAAACTGTATCATGGAAAACTTGATAACGGATAAATATATACTTAAATACTTACTATACCCCCACACTACACACTACACACACAGCTATTTTACTATTATATTTATTGAAGTAGACATATGATTGCACTTTTTTAATTTATATATTTTAATTAATGTAGTTGGTACCTAGTTAATTTGACATTATAAGCATCATCAGAAGGAAATTATAAATGAATCCCTAATGCAGCTATTAAGATATTATTAAGTTACTATTTAGAATCAAAACAATTTTCAAATAGCTTAAGGTTGAGTATTTTAATTCTTGAAAATATTACGACTGCGTGGCTCAGTGGTTAAAACATTCGTCCGGATAGGAACTAGATGTGAGGCGGGTCGATTTTTTTAATTATACATTTTCAATTATAAAAAATTTGCGTTGTGAATACAAAAAAGTAAAAGTAATTTTAGTTCTTATTCTTAGTGCAATAACGTTCTGAAATCCATCATAAAATGATATGAGCAAATACGACACATCACAAAATGCTTTGAAATATATTTACTAGCACGTGTGTGAGAACATTGCAAAAATACAGACAAAAGATACGTCCATTGTTTTTTGTATCCATTTTTTATTGTTGTTGAAATGTTGAAGAATTTTTCATATTTAGAGTAAGTTTATTACTGTTTCGTAAACATACTACAGTTTATTATTACGCAGGTCGTTCAACTTAAACCTTGGTGGATGAACAATAGCGGTAGGTATACATTTCGAAGTTAGCTTCTTGCAACTTTTCTTAGGTTAAGTTATTAAATCTATGTGCTCTGCAATACTTTTTTGTTAATAATTTATGAGTGCACCTACGTGCAGTTAAGCTTAATCCTGTATTATGCTTTCCGAAAGCGTATACAAGTCGAAAAATAAACAATAAACAAAAAAATTAACAAAGTCAATTTACCGCTCTTCTACTTTCTTTGTAATTTATACCTACTATAGAAACAGTTAAAAAAATTTACTGTTCAAACTTATTACAACCACCAAAAAGTATGTTAGTTGGTTTACAATTCAAAAAACTATATAATTAAGAGGTATTTTAATATTTTTTTGTTTAAATATCATTTTTATAACCGAAAACAATTCATGTAAACAAATCGTTTGAAACTCCGAACACAATCAAACTAAATTGAATTCTCTCAAAACAATTTCATGAATCATAAATTAAGCCTCCAATACTATTGATCAAAAACAAGCACGATTGCATATCGAACAATAATAGATTTCCCAACAAACAAATGATCAAAACTAAAGGGCCGCATATACGGAACGATCCGACGACGTTACGATCAATCTGTGGCCCTACCATGAGTTGATGCAAACTGTTTACGTTACCGTAAACTATCGGATATACTGCTTACAATCAGTGCGAGTGAAAGAGACAAAACGATAGTTTACGGTAACGTAAACAGTTTGCATCAACTCATGGTAGGGCCACTGATGCGATATCGTGACCTCTGATCGCACAAACTTACACACAAAACGCTTTCCGAAATACTAATTCTGATATTGTCTATGATCAAGGAAATCGTTAGCGATCAATTAAGGAATTAGAAAATATTTACTTGAGTGGCCCTACCGAGAGCAGTAGCAGTAAAAAAATATTAAAGTAATATTGTGAGTGTAGCTCAGTCCTGTTATTCAACACTAGTAGATATCATTCGCGTGTAATCCAGGTTGATTGTCAGCTTTATATTTGGCCTTTGCTTCTTTTTTAAGACGTTAATGATAACGAAAGAACTACCAGACAAACAACCAAACCAACAAAACCAACATAACTCTCTTCTCTAGGAGGGCAAATAATAATATTTTATTACAGAGATTTTTATCAAAATTGCGCTTAAAGCAAGTAATGGGCTCCGATCCGTCGTATCGATCAGTCTGAAACGACTGATCGTAGTCACTGATCGTACCGTAGCGTAAACGGAGAACTTTAGATAACAATCTATCATCAAAAGTTGAAGTTTTCGAACTAATAGTTTTCACAAGGCCGGTGGCACAGGCGCAAGGTTGAGCCTGTAATTAATAGAATCAATCTTGGTTGCTTAATGATACATTCTCAGGTTTAGTCCAGCTAGATTTTGATGGCGTTAATGATGTAGTATATTAAGTGTAATTTAGAACTTTTGTCTTTTGTTTTGAGGCCTCAGAACATGGTCAGCACAATAAATATAAAAAAAAACTTCAGAGCTGTATGCATTTTTGATAAGCTTTTGTCCGCGGCTTCGCTCGCGTGAAATTCGGGGAATGTATCCCCGCTCTCTATCTATTAGAATTTTTCAAAATCTTTTCGTAGCGAATCCCTGGTCTTTTTAATAACGTAAGTTATTATAATACCTAATAAAAAGAGGCAATTTTTTTTGTTTTTTGAAGGTTCGTATCTCTTTTAATCTTTTTGAGAGGTGGCGCCACAGTCACGGCAAACAAAGTCTCTGTGTATTTCGCAATTTAAAAAATAGAAATCTCTTAAAGTGAAGTACAAGTGCAATTTCAAATCATTGAGAAGAGTCTAAAGTTGAAGTGCAAGTGTTATTAAACCGAAACTCCAGTTGGAAAGTACAATATCACAACAAATTCGAACTCGACTTCAAAGTGTCAAATAACGAACAGTGAAATGGAAAGAAAGTGAATAATTGGCAAAGTTTATCGACAACAGTGATAATAGGAACTAATTCAGTGCTACGACGGATCCAAAGCAACCTTTTAAAAACTAATTTGTAAATATTAGTGAAACAAACAAGGTTATCATGATTCATCGAATAATAATCTGTGAACAATGTAAAATTGCGTTAATGGTATGAACTTTCGCCCAGATCAACAGTGATACTATTATTACAGTGATTAGAGACCTAAAAGAACATTTTTAAAACTGTGTTGCAAAAATTAGTGAACCAAATAAGGTTATGATGATTCATTAAATAACCATCTGTCAACAATTAAAAATTTACACAGTGTTATGAACATTTTCGTCGCCACAGGTGTAGCATATATAGCCGATTGGTATCACTGCCTCAATAACGTCCCTGGAAACACAAGTTCGCTCCCACGAAGAAGTGAAATCAATTTTATTGTTTTTTGATTGGTTTTCTTTGACAAATTAATTTCATCAGTAACTTACGTGATAGCAAGACAGAAAATATTATGTTATAATAAAAATAATAACAAAAAAAAAATAAAAAAAATAATAAATAAAAAAAATATTGTTCATAATAATTTCATTAAATAGTAACATTATTATCCATCAGTATGGAAGAAGTTATGGCTGCACTCCTCAAGATCCAAAAAGACCTAGACGAACAAAAAAAGGCTATCACAAAGAGCGCTGAAAAAGTAACAGAGAAAGTAACAGAAAATGTGAATAAAATATTAGATGACAAATTTAGAAGTTGGGAGGAAAATCAGGAGAAACTCAACGAAAAAATAGAAAATCAAGAACACAGGCTAAATATGCTAGAGAAACAAGCAAGACAGAGAAATATTGTTTTCTTTGGTATTGAAGAAAATGAAACATCTTATTTTGATTTAGAAAACAATGTTATAACTTTTAATAACAATTATTTCTCACTTAAATTAAACTGCAGCGATATACAAGAAGCCAGAAGAATAGGAAAGAAATCAGAAAAACCCCGACCGATCACAGTAACTCTAACTACGCTGGGCAGTAAAATCAAGATTATGAAGCAGAAGGGAGTTTTAAAGGATACTTCTTACTATATAAAAGAAGATTACCCTCGCCACGTTTTAGAAAAAAGAAAAATTCTTCAAGAACAAATAAAAGTTGAGAGAGAGAAAGGTAACAAGGCAGTCATTAAGTACGACAAACTTGTCATATTAAAAAATAAAATGATACCCGACTCATCAGACAACAGGAAAAGAAATCTCTCTATCTCACCACAACATAACGTTAGCAGTGAGAAAAATAATCCTCGCAATACCCAAGCTGCTAAGAAAAATAAAACCTTTCCAACGCGCACTGTTCAGCAGAGAACATCCAGCTTCTCAGAGGGTACAATTAAACCGGGAATACTGAACTACCTTGTTAACAAAAATGGAAAAAATGAGGAAGAAGAAAATAATAGTAATATTATATAGCAACTAACAACACCTCTCTCAGAAAATCAAAATATAAAACAAATACCAACACACACTAAAACACATCTTCCAAGCCGGCTGGTCACCGAGGAGGATTACGACCACAACCTTCCAAAGAAAAAATACTTAAAAACCACGAATCAAAATCAACTCTATATAACTACCTACAATGTTAGAACACTATCATCGCACGAACGAATAATAGAACTAACTGAAGCTTTATCAAACATAAAATATGACATTATTGGAATATCTGAAGCACGACGTCTCGGCAACGAAATTGCAGAATACGATGATTTTATCCTCTGTCATACAGGTGAAACACCAGGCATGTATGGAGTCGGCTTCATAATCAAGAAATACCTAAAACAATATGTGTCAAGCTACATCGGCATTTCTGAAAGAGTAGCATTACTACATTTGGACCTACCAAGTAAGAAACTGACTTTAATTCAAGTCTACGCCCCTACAGAGGCTTCGAGCGAAGAAGAGGTCAATGCTTTTTATAAAAACATCTACAAGGCTATGGAGATAGCGTACAACGACTTCATAATAATGGGAGATTTTAACGCTAAAGAGACGAACACCTGGTAATGAAACAGAACGGTTATGGAGAAAGAAACGCTAGAGGCCAAAGACTTGTAGACTTTGCCTTGGAGAATAAGTTAGCGATCATCAACACCTTTTATAAAAAGAACCCGAAAAGAAGATGGACATGGCGCTCTCCAAACGGCCAGTATAAAAACGAAATAGATTTTATACTTACCAACCAACCAAAAATGTTTCAAAACATTGAAACTCTAAGTATAAACTACCCGTCTGATCACAGGCCACTTAGATCAGTAATATCTCTTACGAAGCCAATAAAAAGTAGAGCAAGTTATAACAATAACAACAAATATAGCGCACTCAAAACTGAAGAGGAAATATCACTGTACACAGAGTCACTACAGAAATACTTACCAGTGTTACTAGCTACGAACACAGAAGAAACAGTACAAAAATATCACGACAAATTAATAAATGCTATCCAAAACAGCTTGAATATTTCAATGAAACCGAATCTACAATCAACGAAACGAAATGTACTATCGGAACGCACCAAAAACCTTATAAAGAGAAGACAGGAATTACAAAACACTAGCAATAAAACCCGCGCCATGAAAAATGAACTAAAAGCTCTATATAAGCTAATAAGCAAATATATAAAAACTGACTACAAGAAACACAGAATGATAACTATTGAAAAACATCTGGACCAAAAAGGAAGCTTGAAAAAGGGATATAAGGAGTTGCGATCAAAAAAATCATGGATTGAAGGATTGAAAGTGAGAGGAGAAACTGCATTTAAACGTGACGACATTATAAATATAGCCACAGATTACTATAAGAAACTATATAACGCCGGAAATAAGTCAAACATCCAGTCCAACAACCACGATCCACACACAAACACAAACTTACAACGCCACGTAGATCCGATAGAATGCTGTGAAATAATAGATACCATAAAAAAGCTAAAACCTGACAAAAGTCCAGGCTCCGATAAAATTACCAATGATGCCTTGAAGACAGCCCACGTCATACTTGCAGCCCCATTAGCCAAATTGTTTAATATGATATTAGAAACGTTTGAAACACCATCTCAGTGGTCTGAGTCTAACATTACCTTGATCTACAAAAAGGGAGACCCTAAAGATATCGGCAACTATAGACCAATTAGCCTTCTGTCAACTATTTATAAACTTTTCGCTTCAATTATAAACCAGAGAATAAGCCCAACACTAGAACAAAAACAGCCCATAGAACAAGCTGGCTTCAGAAAAGGGTTCTCAACTGTAGACCACATCCATACATTAGAGCTGATAATAGAAAAATACCAAGAATATCAGAGACCACTACACATCGCTTTTATTGATTATCAAAAAGCATTTGATACGGTTTCACACGATAGTATATGGGAAACTCTGAAAAATCATAATGTTGAAGAAGAGTACATTAAGATACTAAGAAATGTATATAACAAATGCTCTAGTAGAGTCAAGTTAGAAACTATAGGGCCAAGCTTTCCGGTTAAAAGAGGTGTGCGGCAGGGGGACCCTCTTTCGCCCAAAATATTTATCGCTATACTAGAATCCATAATAAATAAACTAGACTGGAGAAATCAAGGAATATACATCAAAGGAAAATACTTAAGTCACCTCAGATTTGCAGACGACCTGGTTTTGCTATCCGAAAAAAGCTCTCAACTACAACAGATGATTGATGCTCTTCATAAAGCTAGCATACAAGTGGGACTTGAAATGAACATAAGTAAGACGAAAACTATGTCTAACCACAAGAGTACCAACGTAAAAATAAATGGCGAAACATTAGAAAAAGTTGAGCAATATACTTACCTAGGCAAACAAATTGGATTCAATCGTGACAGTAATGAGCTGGAAGTAGAAAGGAGAGTTAACAACACCTGGAATAAATACTGGAGCTTCAAAGAAATTTTTAAAAGTGATATGCCAATAAAGCTTAAAAAGAAAGTTATGGACTCATGTCTCATCCCATGTTTAACATATGCGTGCCAGACCTGGAAATTTACTACCAGTACAAAAAATAAAATAACTACATGTCAAAGGGGAATGGAGCGCAGTATGTTGAACATAAAAAGAATACAAAAAATAAGACACACGGATATAAATGCAAAAATAAAAACAATTGATGCTCTCAACCATGCACAAAAATTAAAATGGAAATGGGCTGGCCATGTAGCGAGACTCAAAGATAAAAGATGGACAAATACTGTAACATCCTGGCATGGACCACTAGGCAAACGTCAGCAAGGCAGACCATATGCGCGCTGGGAGGACGATATCAAGAAAATAGCTGGTCCGCAATGGAAACAGATAGCACAACACCGCGAAAAATGGCAATCTTTGGAAGAGGCCTTTACCTGAGAGGGGTTCCTCGCCAATAGACATATCTTCACCAAGTCGCTACTATTGAAAATCATTAACATATTAAAAGTCTAAAAATAATAGCAATGTGGCGCATTAATCTTAATTTAAAGTATGATTTTATTAAGTTAACTTTTTTATAATGTAGTTTTAAGATTATTATAATTTGTATGTAATGTAATTTACTAAGAGGAAATAAAAGGCTTTTTATTTTATTATTTATTTATTATCTCTTTTAATAAAGAAGTAGGGTCTTATTTTGATGCTTTAGTTAGCTGATTAAAAATGTCGTGTGCAGATTTTTTTGAGTTTTATTCCAATACATATCTTAAAGAACTTTTTGTTTTCATCGAATGATTTGTCATTATTAAACAAAGTTTATGCTGTTTCCCAAAGCACATTTTGCGGACCTTACTTAATAAATTTAATCACAGATTCACAGACAAGGCGAATAAGGTTGTTAAACTTGAGAATGTATTGCCACCTCTTACTAATAACATCAAACCATATCATACTGTGATTGGACTCCTTTGTATTAGAACAAGTTCAAGAGTTCGAGTTAAATTGATTTAAAAATCTTATTTGTTATGTTTACTTTGTCGTACTATTGCGTTAGTTACAATAAAAGTAAGAATCATCATCTTAGGTAACAAAATGAAATCACTAAACTAAATTTTAACCGCTTTTGTGGTCTAGTGGTTCACAGCACCGGTTACAGACTCAGAGGTCCCGGTTTTGATTTGGTTTGTGGTAGGACTTGTTCTTAGTCTGGCTACCACCATCTCATCTAAGTCTGACGCCATAGCAAAGATGTTTTCAGCATTTTTGTGGTCCGGTAGTTAGAGGTAAGATAGCCAGTTCCTCAGTAATTGATTGTTTCGGGAATATTGCGCTTCCACCTCGCCTTCTTCTTCTTTTCGTGTCAACGTTAGATATTTCAAATGATATTTTGCCAGTAGTGCGCGACGTCAATCCCTCTCCGACTGGCTTCATAGAGGTCTTGTAGTGTGCCTCTTCATCATCATCACTTAACTTCAGGTGTAATTAAGGCTAAGGGCAACCCCATCGTGTATAAAAAACACTTTGGTTACTATGAAAGACATATTAGATGTTTATTTATTATGCAAGCACTATTGAAGGATGGAAAATAGAAAATGCCCCGAGTATAAATGCATAAGCATATCAAAATAATCACTATCTTAAAGGCTAAAGAGCTTTCGAAACAGTGCTTAGTTACTTACTTACTTTACTAACTTATTCCTGAACTAGTAAATTCGTACAAGATTTCTTAAAATGACTCCTGAAAAGTGGCACTGAAATCGGCTTTTACAACATTTCGATGATTAATTCAGATATTCGGTCTTTTATACCATTAACGCGCTATTTATAGTCAGTGTTAACTTTAAACTCAGTATACAGAAGCTCAGTGGCCCAGTGGCTCGTACGTTTGACCTGTGATTGTGGTGGTTAAGCAACTTTCCTAATGGTCGCGGTCTCGAGATGGGTGACCAAAAATCTCTAGATCATCCTGTTTTTAAAAGCATCCTGAGACTCACTTAACCGCATTGGGCCCTCGTAGTGGGACATGGAATGACAGATTCTCATTATCTAAACATAAAGAATGATTGATAAGACGTTTTAGAATAAATTGTTAGCATAAAAAATATTGAAAGTTTATTTACTTAATCTGTTTTACGTAGTCGATCTATTATAGATAAATGGCAATTAGATTGTAAAACACGAATTAGTTCAGACGTAGCGGAAACGCGATATTTTACACGCAATTATAACTACGCTGGTCTTAAATAACTGACTCATAGGAGCTTATGGTGGAATCGATCGAGTTATGTTCAGAACAAACCTAAATACTTTTTACTGATGTGCTCAGAAGATTTGTGTTTTTATAACTCTTCTGTATGCAATAAATTTGATTTTTGTGCCAAGTGTGCCAATAGTGCTTTAATATTTATCATGACCAAACTTGGACCCGTTCAATGTATATGAACCTATAGCTTCTTCATACAGCTATTTTACGGGATAATACTCATGAGGCATTAAAGTCTCTGAAGCAAAATAAATATTTTAAGACCAAAAAATATAAGGAAGGAGAGATTTACTTCTGACCAAACGAGTATGTAGTAATAATATAGTATTCTTTGACACGAGTGTGTGGGTAAAACGTTTATTTTTAGTAGGTATAATATGATCTGAGGTAAAATGTGACCTAAGTACAACTACATAATATAAGAATGCGAAGAAGTAATTTTGCGAAATAAAAAAAAGTTACTCAAAGTTATCATATTATGATCAAAACTCTTAAATTGTATACTGCTTGATTTTCATTCGATACTATAAAGCTAGGTACTACGTTACAATCCTACCGGTTCACCATTAAGACCCTAGCTATATCTCTCATAGTAAAAGTCCTGCACAAGGCCGCCCCGGCCGGATGCTATCGCAAGAGTTGCCGGGTCCATTCACAAACACTGCTGGTTCCAAATGACCCATATTTTTTACTGGTTTCTACTTCCAACAACCATGAAACATTATAAAAATTATGTTGAATTTCCTCAATCGATTTCGGATCTAAAGCTATACAAGTGAATATTCAGAATCAATTGGTGAATTTTACACTTTTATAAAGTCTTGGGAGCTGATGCCTATGTATACGTTTACTGTTTTATCCGTACTGGGGGGCGGTCAAAATTAGTTTATTGGGTGAAGAAGCAAATTTTTCTAAAGAATAGTTGTTGTATGTATATTGTATGTTGACCATCGTCTATTATGCGCTTGCCTTACTTAAGAAGGAAGAGTGAAAAGAGATGTGATGGACTAAACAGAGGATATTAAGGAGTAATATTATCGTTTGCAGAAAAAAAAGGTCACTTGCTTTATTGTCATACGAACTTGCTCATTTGCACTCTCTATTGCTCTTGTTTTTTCTCTAAACTATCATCAGAATGAAAAAAGACTCGTCTTTCGGATAAAGGCCTTATTTTTTTTATCTATATTTATTTAGAGGTTTTTACCTGTTTTAGGTATGACAGCCTCATCATGGCCTAACCTTACAATACCTTAAAAATACACCAATTATTAACCTAATACTAAGAAGGAAGACGATGATGCAGAAACATAAAAATTAGGTCTTCAAATACATCTGACCGTGGGTCTGCAAGTATTGTTAAAAAATATCCCTACATCTAACTGATTTATTTTATATTTTTGCATCAGAGCCCTCCTTTTTTCATTATATTTAATACACTCAATAAGCATGTGCTGAATGTCATCCACGGACCCACAAGTGTCACAATTTGGAGAGTCGGTTTTTCTCATAAGGAATCCGAATTTCTTAGATGGGCGAAAACGGAGTGCTGTTATAATGAATTGTCTTCCGGCTTTAAGATTAAAGAACCAAGGAACTTTTGGCGGCTTACATTGAATACATTTATACCAGATGCCCTTTTCCTTGCTTCTTACATCGAAATATTCTTTAAATTTAAGATAACATTTAAATTTGAATTTACCCTAATAATATTTCTGTATACAATGGTGTTTTTTACCAAATTAAAAACCAATATTTACAACACATTTAACACAGAAGTTATTATAAAAATATATAGACAGTTTTGACAAATGACCATGACCCTGCCATGACCCGGTTTTCTCTGAAAAGGGGTTTATCTTCGCTTAACGTTCGGTCGAAATGCGTAGGTTCCCAAACATTCAAAATTTAATTTTTTCTACATTTTACAGTAGGTAAATCTAGCGCTTAATTATAAGCATGTTAACATATTTGTGTGTGTTTTTTGCCCTTCTTTTATGTTCATCACAACAATCGTGTTCCGGGTAAGAATCGAATCCATGACCCCTGGCTCACTAGATATGACTTTGTACCACAAACCATCTAATGCAAGGTGCCGCACCAATTTCCTTGAAGCGTAAACTCATGGACATGTGCACCCTACATCCTACCTATCCTCACATACGGCGCCAAAACCAGAGGGCCTAGACAAGTGGCTTTCTATACGACATCGCCAATAGAATAGAAAGACAAATGTATGTGATTGAGATTAGCGATTGAAATGTCACGTGACCTCTAATGTCAATCCCTTACCTTTTTTTCTATTCTAATGGCTATATCGTTAATAGATATGTCTCTTCTTTGCTGCGTTACGGCATAGTTATATGGGGTAACAGCGTAGACTTTGAAAGAGCTTTTAGAGCCCAAAAGAACTGTATTCGCGCCTTATGCGGGATAAGACAAAGGGAATCTTGTAAACCCCTGTTTGAAAAACACAAAATACTCCCTCTGCCATGTATCTACATATTAGAATTATGTATGTTAGTAAAAAAGCACCCAGAGTTCTTTACAAAATGTAACCTATTAAAAACGAACTTAAGAAATTCTAGGAAAAATAAATTAGCTATACCTAAATGTAATTTAAGCCTATTTCAAAGAAATTGTTATTATATGGCTATCAAAATATTTAATAAGCTACCGCTGGACATTACTGATCAGCCACTTGATAAAAATATATTTAAAAAGAAATTGGTACAATGGCTCCTACAGCATAACTTCTACTCCATTAATGAGTACTTGGAGAGAAAATGACATTCTATAATAATTAATGTAGGTATTGACCATATTTTGACATTTTGTAATTTTTATTAGCCACTGACATTAGGACTCATAATGGTTTATCAGACATTTTTAATTATTTTTAATTTTTGTTAATTTATATTGAGATATTATAATTACATTCCCATAATATATAATTGACATTTGCATGCCCACATAATTAGGGTAGAACATTGTTGTTCGTCTTAATATCATTGTTGACCACCCCAATGTACTACACGATGTTAAGCAAATAAACGTTTTGAGTTTGAGTCTGAGTTTTGAGTTTGAAAGCCACTTGTCTAGACCCTCTGGTCTTTGACCAAATCACAGAGGTCCACCCGCGGGGTGTGTCAAAGAAGGATGGAGCGTAACATGCTGGGTATACTCTTCGCTCCATTAGCCCTAGAACGATAAAATGGTCATTATGGTAACCATTATCGTGATCGTATTATTTTGTGAAAAAACCATAGCAGCGCCTCTTTCGGTAGTATAAGGAACTGAAATTCAAAATATGTTGACAGCTTTTGAAGGACGGTATAGTTTACTATACGATTACAATAATGTCAATTTTTATGCTAGGGGTACTGGGGTGACAGTCCCGACTTTTAACGATCGTAAAGTTATCGACGGTTGTCGTTAACTCAAAATAAGGAATTTGGTGGGATATGGGGCTATTTTTATGGAAAAAGTGTGTTTTGTAGTATATTTGAGCGATAGCAAGCCACTAAATAATAGTTAAAACTAGTGTTGTATTGTAATTCGTCTAAATTGCTACAGCAACCATCGCTGACTTAACGATTTAAAAAAGAACTTAGCGATGTTTACGTCAAATACGAGCATGTCTGCCGCAAGTCAGATGAGCGCTGGGGAAAAGATGCAAAGACGACGAAAGAAAGACGAGAGACGAAGAAGACACCAAATAGACCCGCACAGTCAAACATCCGCGCGGCAGATCGAGACAGCGACGGTGGGACAATCTCAACTCGTATAAGGGTGATTGGTATACAACAGCACAAAACCGAAAGAAATAGCTGAACGAATGGAACGAAGAGGCCTTTGCCCTGCTGTGGAACGATTCAGGTTAAAATAATGGCTTTGACACGCTACCGCGTGTCTAATTAATAATACCCTCTCGGGATTGCCAGTGAAGGAGATCTTTTAACTAAGGATATAATCGTATATAGGATATCTTACGTTTTCACTCTGTGGGTAACAAAACACGATAGAATTTGACCCAGTAGGTAATTGAGATGACTTTGGCACTTTTTCTCGCATCTCGGACGTGACGTGGCACTACTTTCCCACCAATAAAAATGCCTGGTAATGTTACATTCGAATTAAATACATCATTAGCTATAATTTCACACCAAACGCAGAGCTCTATAAATTGTACACCTTCAGTTGATTTTATAACCCCTTCGTTGCCCATCCACTCTCGCACCCACCACTGACAGCTGCCAGGCGCCTGGATCAAGTATTTAATGACACTATGGCATACTAACTAGAGTGATTTCATTGCTCTATAAATTGCATATCTATTTCCAGGGCTTGCTCTTAGATCGTAACAAAATTGCTGCGCAGACAGAACTTATAAGTCTTATAAGTTCTGTTATAAGTCTTTGAGATCTGTGTTGATAAAGACCCCAAGTTCTCCTATGAGATAAACACATTAAGTTATTCGCGTGTACGTTCTAAAAGTCACCGGCGAAGGACACGCGGGACGGATATATCGCAACTTGATTACCCACTATCGTGTATAATTGTGGGCCCACTGACCTATAGAAATTAGATGAAGTCGTACATATCTTGCTTGGCATAGTTATAGTTAATAAAGTAACAAACATCATTATCCATTTTGAAGTTGTTTGTTAAGTTACACGTAGTAAATATAAAGCACCAACAATAGATCAAAAAAACTTCTAAATATTTTTTTCTCAAAATGCGGAAGACAGCTGTTACAGTTGTCCTACCTTTATCAACATAGAATAATTACAATGTTGTCGTAAATGAACAAAAAAGAAAAGCTTTGACACAGCATATGAGACATAAATGAAACTGAACTCAAGTTGAAACCGTTTTTCTCAAAAAGTATACACGACACACGAAATGTGTTAACTTGATTCAATTTGAGAAGTTACAACATATTATAATGTTTTAAGAACTCTAGTCCAGATCAATATAAAATTGAGTAAGTAGGCAATGTCCTGCCAAAAATAATAACAAATATTGGCAACACAAAAAATTAACGAACCGTAATGAAACTACCATCATTGTTAGTATAGGAAAAATGTCATAGTAAAAAACCACGAGCCCTATATAAGTAGCTTTCAGGCGGGATTCGAACCCGCGCCTCCGGGAATCCGGCCCGATGCTCTGACCAACTAAGCTACCGAAAGGCTTACACGACTCGTCGAATTTTGCTATCACTTGTTACGCTGTAGGCCAGCGTCAGCGTTGCTTCATCAATGTGAGGAAACCCTCGCATCCGAAAGAAACATTTTTACAAATGTTTAACAATCGATTAAGATGAAACAGCCATATTGAATTCGAATCCCGCCTGAAAGCTACTTATAGTGCTCGTGGTTTTTTACTATCACATTTTTCCTATACTTACAAAATTGCATTGTGAATGCATAAAAATAATATAAAATACCATCATTGTTACCAGTCTTAATTTTTAAGAATTTAAATGATATTTGTGAGTTTCAAGCACCACATGTATAACTAAATATGAAACTGCGGATTAAAACGGATTAAAATGAACACGAACAAACAACCAGTGGCAGTGCAGATTAGGAGTGAGGCAATGTCATCAATGTTGCAATCGTCAGGCATTTTAACAGGCAGTTTCCGAGGGACCAGTGATGTAGAGATCAGAAGGCGAACAGAGCTAAATTAGGTTCAGAGCAACATGCTAGGTTCTGAAACCATCCGTCGTTGTAAAATCCCTGAATTGCCGATCCAAATCCTGGGATAAGTTATACTGATCTGGATATTTTATTATCTTCGCACAGTAAAAGACACTTTTAACAAAGCTAAAAATAAAAAAAGTCAAAGTAAAAATACAGTTTTTGTTACCTTTTCTTTACTATGATTGACAATCAGAATACAGTAAAAAAATCAAGAATATACACAGCAAACTAAATTTATAGCGTTCTTCATGAGTAACGACTCTAACACATTTGCACAAATTATTGTTTAAGGTCTAAAGATCCGAAGTACGTGGCAGGCTGGCTCAAAAAAACTTTGCCGTCTGATTTCTTGTGAAATATTATTTACGACAACAGCTATCGGAAAAAAAGAGAAATAATTATTCATTTGATATATTTGCTTTGTCTCTGTTGGATTACCGACCTCTGTGCTAACGTTTCCGAGGGACCAGAGTGGTTCCTGCGCTTACGCAACGGCGCGATCTTGACAAGCTGACTAATTTCTAGGTGTCCTTATCAACGGATAGAGGTTTTAGTATTTAACATAACTTTTATAGCCTACTGGCAAAATGGTTTGTATGGTTGTGTTATTTTTAATTCATGATGATTGCAGTTTACGATTGATAATAATCTTAACGTTTTAATATCAGACAAATTAAGAGCTTTGTTTACAAGACTGTTATTACTCAGTCTTCATATACTTTTTTACAGCCTCTGTGGTCTAGTGGTTCACACCACCGATTTCAGACCAAGAGGTCCCGGGTTCGATTCCCAGCGGGGGTACATATTGTATTCGGTTTGGTTGGTGGTAGGACTTGTTCTTAGTCCGCCTGGCTAGCTACCACCATCTTATCTAAGTCTGACGCCATAGCAATGATGTTTTCAGCATTATTGTGTTCCGGCAGTTAGAGAGAGAGCCAGTTCCTCAGTAATTGAGGATTCCGGGAGTAGTGCGCTTCCACCTTCAGCCTTATCAACACTTAACATCAGGTGTGATGAAGGCTAAGTGCTACCTCGTTGTGGATAAAAAAAATAAAAAAATAAACTTTTTAACCCTTTAGAGGCTCAGCTATTTCATTTCACAAATACTTGAAACGACTCGGCAAGCTCTTCTTCTAGCGTCTTTTATCAACAAAAACAATTGTTGAACGAAATCTGGTTAGACTCAAATTATTTAAGTAGGTAAAGGAAAATTATTAGGTAATGTCGTGATGTAGGTATAGAAGGCCACCGCGCGGTTTCACCCGCGTGGTACCCGTTCCCGTTGGAATACCGGAATAAAATACAGCCTACATTACTCGGGAATAACGTAATTTCTACTGGTGAAAGAACTTTTAAAATCGGTTCAGTAGTTTTTGAGTTTATCAATCAAACAAATAAAAAGTCAAGTCTTTCCTCTTTGTGAGGACGGAATGAGGACCTGTAATTGGCCTTCTGGGTGCCTACCATCAACTTTAAGACAGCGATTCAAAAATAGCGCGATGCAGAATAGGTTCCTAAAATGAATTGCTTTCTTTCGTACTATGACCTTCTTAAAACTGGATCGCAAATGAATTGCTAAATGTGAATGACCGAACGATTTGTGCCCTTTTTCTTCTACCCGTCTCTTTCACTCGATTCTGTCATGCGGATGCCTGGAGAGTAAAAGGGACGGCTATAACCTGCAGATGTCATGTTAGCTTGGCCGAGTTATAAGTCAAATAAGAGTTGATGACAGCTCAGCGGCTGTGAAATGTCATTGAATGATCACTGAATCGCTGTCATTGATATTAAGCTGTCGTGGTACGAATAAGCGAAGCAGTTCAGTTTAGGTCCTAAACAAAACCGCAATAAGAGTTGATGGTAGGCACCCTGGTGTCTATTGTATTTATTAATTTATAAGATTGGCTGTTGGTTTTAAAATAAATAAATAATATTAGTAAAGATTCCCGTGAGTGACACTAGCTAAGCTCTTATATTACAGAAGAAGTATTCATAACTAATTTACTCATAGTAACTAACAACTTTGCCTTTAAGAGCCCTCATTATAAAAAACAAAAAACGACCACCACAGAACCTTCTGTACCCCTAGTGTAAGTTTTTATGTCAAGCAAACGCAAACTATTTCGAATGCGTATTAATGTCAATTTGTATGAAAACTATATAAGCGCGCTACTCGCCGCTAGAGGCGCTTATACAATTTTCATACAAATTGACATTAATACGCATTCGAAATAGTTTGCGTTTTTTGACATAAAAACTTACACTACGGGCACTGGAGTACATCTAAAACCAATCATTACCCACATTACCTAAAGTATTTTTTTAAAGTGCCACAAATAATTAGTGAAAAATGTATCGCGCACAACCAATGGCGGAGAGAGGCTGCGCCCTTCAGTTAGCTCCGGCTACTGTTCCGGCATGCCGGAGCGAGGAAATCGAGATTGGATACGGCAATCAGTGGCTCATATCTCATATTTGTTCAAGCTTTTTCGACGCTAGCTCTTCGATCAACAATAGTACTAGATGAAGGCTCACGAACCAAATCAAAACTTTTTATGGCTGAGAAAAAAATTCTCAAGTCAAGTCAATTCTATAAAATTGAAATTGGATAGCGACCTCCGTGACCGAGTGGTGGTTTTCAAGGTGCCGCTACCTCTGATGTCCCGGGTTCGATTCTCGGACGGATAAATGTAGAAAACTAAATTTTAGATATTTTCTCCTGTCTGGATGAAATTGGTAATACCCGTCGTTGTTTCCGATTTCCATAACACAAGTGGTTAAGGCGCTACTCGGAAAAATATGAACTTTTTGATTTAAAACTATAGGACGGTTACAGTTGTTACAAATCTGGTAATAATATATATATTTCTTCATACCTTTATCTAGAATCGTATAGGTTCAAAAACACGATTTTATGATTTTGCCTCGACACTTTTTCTTTTCGAAAAGACCTCTAAAAAATACGAAAAGTGAATATTATTCTTAAATGGGGTTACTTACACTATTGGAAATTGGTTTAGTTCTTGGACACCAATAATATTGAGGATCGTATAGAAGCATTTTTTTTAAATCGCTGTACCTAGTTTTTTAATACGAAGTGATTTTGTGTTTTTTTTTTGCCTAATCTGCAAAATCGGTCTCGCTTCCGCGCGCGTCGTTTTCTCATTGCTATCTCGCTTCAGCACATTTTTTCCGAGTATCGCCTTAATAATGTACGATCTTATGTCATAGGTAAATGACAGGAACTACTTATAAAGATACCCTCAAGTGGCTTAGTGGGCGCATATTATCTCAGCCGCGTTTGTCACTTCAACTATGTAATTAGACCTAGGTGTTATTGTTGATCGTAGCGCTAGCTGTAAGAAATAACTGCGATGATCTTCTATATTCTAATCCACGATTTGCATTGGGCGTAATTTTCTATTACAATGACTAGGTCGCATCATAGAATTTGGTTGTTTTGTTATGATCAGAGGAAGACTTGTAGGTTTGGCTGTTATTATACTATTAAGTATTTTTTTGTACGTAAATAAGCAATGAATGAAGCAGTTAAATCTATAAAATGCGGTTAAAAACTCGCGGAAATCGCCATTTTATGAATTTAGCATAAAGTTTCGTTTGAATGCAAATCGAATGTTAAATGACGGCTGAATATTCTTACCAAATTGCACCCCTGTTTTGTCGTTCTTCACTGGTTTAAATTATTGTTTATTTTTTGGAATTCACAATGCAATTTTTATCATTGAAAAGTTATAAATGAAGTTTTAGAAAAAGTCGACCCGTCTCACAACTAGCTCCGATGGGACTCGAACCCACGACCTTTCACTGTCCGGGCGAATGCTCTAACCACTGAGCTACGGAGTCGCTGGAAGAAGCGACGAATTTATTCAAATAACGCGCTTTTTGTTTAATAAATTAAACATACCATATCCACATGACATACCTCTTAAATCACATCAGCTCTGGTATGACACATGGCTACAGTATCGCCGGCTATGCGGCTGCTAATTAAAGTCCATGCGACAATTATCGCTAGATGTATGTACAAATTGCTTTATCAGATACGTAGTACGTAGATTTTAACATTAGAACAACAACGGCAATTAATTTGTTTAATTATTAATTTAGATTGGAGGCAGATAAATAAAATATAGCTAGCTACTTAGTGTAGGCAATGAACCGATTCTTTGTATGAATACATTATAATTTCTCAGTCGATGAAACTTTGCTGGGTTTTAAAATAGTGTGAGCCATAAACTTTTATATTAATATCCAAGATAAAACCCACACTGAAATTAGGTATTTAATCCTAGATATACAAATCTCTTTATATTGAACCGAGTAATTTCTCAGTCCAAATTTATTTTACCAAATGAGTTTTATACCAGTACCTATGTGATACCTACTTGATAAAAATCCAAAACGTTTTTCAAACATTCTCTTGGCAAAATGGTATAATTCTGTAAAAAAGTTCGACAGAGACATTTTCCGGTCCAAGTCACACCAATTATTTTATTAAAGTTTGGTGTTTCTGCTGGGATATTTTTTTTGGATATATCATGTATTTTTTATACGTTACGTGAATATGTCCGGTGAAAAAAGTTAAACGGAACATTTTTCCTAAAAAAGATATCCTAAAAAAATACCTAACCTTCTATTATTATTACTTTTTGGATTTTTTTACAATACGTTTCATTTATTGATACTTGTTTTTTTTATTTATTTAATTTAAGGACTTTTATCTTAAGGAGACATGTCAGTCCTATCATAAACCTTTTATTATAATATTGACATTTTACAAATTACCTATGTTACTACTAGTTTACAAAGCATCTTGGCTGCATCCGACAGAGGTTCAGCCAAGATGACATGGAAGGTTCCTACTTCTAAACGATTTATACCTAAGGAGCGAATCAGTATTTGGCGTTCACTTTCGTTCCGGGCACACTCCGACAGCAAATGACTTCGAAAGCAATTCTAACGTTCCACATACGTCACAATTCGGGGAGTTAACCTTCTTCATTAAGAATCCAAATTTGTTTGTCGGAACGTGCCCGGATCGGAGCCGGAGCATTGTTACAATATACATTCTGTTCAGCTTGGAGTGTATAAACCATGGGATTGTAAGAGGATGACATTGAATGGTTTTATACCATATTCCTTTATCCCTGGATCTTAAATTGAATTATTCTTTCCAGTTCTCACAATGTAGGCGTTTATATTCATGAAGGACTTCCGAATATGTAGGGAGAATGTCGTATTGACTTCCTTCTGAAGCACCTAGTTTTGCTAGTCTGTCAGCCTCTTCTAATACTTGATTGATGTTTTAAAGTTTTTTCTAACTGAGGAATTATTGTGGGGGTCCTCTAGCTTCCTTACCTACACTAACTTAGTTATTAAAAAAAACTTAAAAATCACACCAATTATCTAGTCCTTGGTAAATTCCATTAACTGTGTTAAAAACTATGTGAAAAAAAAACTGTGTTATGAAAACTAGATAGCGGTGATTGTTATTAGATTATTATTTAAGAGATTAAAGCAAATTACTAGCACTAGTGGAGACGGAATTTTATATCAGTGAAAATTTGTACTGATTTTTTGATCAGGGCCCCAAGTCTGCTAATTTACAAATGGTTCAATTGAATCTTAATTGGATCTCAATAGCGGTTTTTGACATTTTTGGTATTCTGCTACTAACTTAAGACCAATGGTATACGACTGAACTGCCATTGAACTGCCATCGGAATATTTGCTAGTCTGCTCTTCAATCGTATTACAATCGTATTCTACTCTCATTTGACATTTGTTTGACAGTACTCTCAATGGGGTATGTATCATAATAACTAAGGTCATTACGACTATGGTCGAAATAACTACGATCGATTCACATATTTTCATAATGACTATTGAACGACTCAACTACTGTTAATTTCACCTACGGTTGATTGAACTACAGTTGATTCAACTAACAGACGATTGGCCTAATGTTCATTTCATCTACTGGTTGTTTCGACTATGAACGATTCGCCTACAACAAGCTTATGAATTGGAAAGTTTATTTAATGGATTTGGTTGGGCGCGTTGGATTGTTTTTTTGGTTAGGGTGTAGCAAACATAAAATTTTTGACTGTTTTAGTATGAAGCGGGGACTTGCAAAATTTTCAAGAATGAATTTTATAAAAATGCAAATATCTCGAAAACGGTGCGTCATAGCTGAAATCTAACAAAATTTTCGATCCCCTATGGTACACCGGAGATACCTAGGAGGCATCCGATGGACATATAAAATTTTTTATTTTTATTTTTTTGCTCAAAAAAATTTTTGTTATTTCAAAATTTTTATATCTTTTGGGAAAAACAAAAGGGGGGACAGGGGGCGAAGCCCCCCGCCAAGGGGGCTCGGGGGTCGAAGCCCCCTGCCACCCAACAAAATGTAACAGACGTTTTAGGTTAGGTTAGGTTAGAACAGTGACCAAAACGCCGCGCGAGCGAAGCGAGCGTGCCGCGGCAGCCGCCGGCGAAGCGCCAGAATCGACTTTATACACCCCCCCTACCCCCTACTTCAATTTAATAGGAAATGGGAATATGTATATAGTCGTTTCTGGCGCTTTGCCGGCCGCTGCCGCGGCACGCTCGCTTCGCTCGCTCGGCTCGCGCGGTATCTTCATGTAAACCTAACATGCTCGTCGCTTCGCTCCTCGCACCTAACAGCAATACAGTCACGACCAATAATATGTATACAACATAGGACTATATCATATTACAATATTGAATGACTTCTGTGACACTGATCGTTTTCTTTTGGAACGCTACAGTGTGACAAAGTTCTATGTTGTATTGTATACATAATATTATTGCTCGTGTTTGTACATGAGTCACTATTTTTAAACTTAATAAACCGTTATTTTAAAAATTAGTTATTTTAAAAATAGGTGTAACGACCAATAGTTATTTTGAACAGTAGGTCTTTTGACCGTAGTTATTTCGACCATAGTCGAAACGACCGTAGTTATTATGATACATACCCGAAGGTAACTATCCAACTGAGACTCCATTACGATTCAATTACGATTCAATTGCGATTCTATTGAGCTGACGTACAAGTTTTTATAGAATACCCAATTTGTTTTAATCGTAATGGAATCGTAATTGAGTCTCAATTGAATATCAATAGAATCTTATTTAAATTAAAATTAGCAGACTTGGGGCCCAGAAATCACATTCAAGTTCTATAATTTTAATCTAATTAGAGATTATTACGGAACACTTTGTGTTGTTGTTTTTTGTTAGCTCACCATTTACGCATTGTCACATCATGTTAAACTATATTTATGTCGTCACTAGCCTTCCGCCCGCGGCTTCGCCCGCGTGTACTACACGACGTTATCTCGCGGGAAGGTGATATTTTTCAGGAATAAAAAGTAGCCTATGTCCTTTCTCAGGCTCTAGACTATCTCTGTACCAAAATTCATTCAAATCGGTTCAGTAGTTTAGTTGTGATTGTGTAACACACAGACAGACAGAGACACATTTATAATATAAGTAAGGATTACTGGGAACCAGACTTTCTTTATAAATCAATAAGGAAGAAGAACTTTAGACTACGACGCGTGATGAGAAACATTAGAAGCACGAAATAGCGCGAGATACCAAGTTTTTGGTCACAATGCTATAAGCTCATTCATATCTGCAACCGGCGAAATACCTACAACACAATCCAACTCAAAAATTCTTTCTAATAAAGCCAATGTATCAATTTACAACACCAATAAAAATCTTATGTATTATCTTATTTTTCTCTATTTGTCATTCTAGACTTATTCTATCCTTTTTATGCACCCTCTCCCCTCTGTTCTTTTGATTTATTTTTTTCTTTCGCCCAAGGTTGCCTGGAAGAGATTGTTATTTAGCAATGAGGCCGCCTGTTGTCTGTTTTCTCATAACTATGTCTCTTTGTGTTATTGTTTCTTTCTTTGTGTGCAATAAAGCTTTTTTTATTATTATTATTATAAAATTATTTGACATAATATCAATAGCTTACAGGAATCAGTACTGAAATACTTAACTCAAAAAATCATACGCCCACATCTGAGGCTTAAAATTTAGCAAAAATATTTAAATGACAATATTAAAAGTCGTCACGAATTACAAAGCAAAATGCATGTTTATTCACAAAATGACATTAAGAGGCGTGCCTACTGGTCCTTGGCATATCACATGGGCATAATGGTTCGTTGGCATTTAAAGAGATCAATTCAACCGAACTTTATGATATCAAAGCGCTTATTCCATCACAATCGCGGAAATACGGCTGCCAATAAAGCGACGAAAACCTTGAAGGAGTGCAACTTTTGTAAATTTATGCTTTTAACTTTAAAAGGAGCGATTTTAGCTGGTTTCACGGTTATAGTTTATTATGGCAATGGACTTGTTTGTTTTTTTGCTAGCGGCTAGAGATATTCGCTTTATAATTATTCCGATATTTCATCCAATTTAAAATGTTTCTTTTTACCAAAATTCGACTCTTGACGACTTAAATGCTCATAGTAAAAGAGCGCGTTCAAACAAAAAATAATTTCGCATTATTTAATATAAATTTTATTTATAGTATCTAAGTATGTAGCTAATATATAAGCTATATTTTTTATTTGTAGTGCCGGCACATAAATAGAATAGCACTACCCCCTCTCTTCCCGTGGGTGTCGTAAGAGGCGACAAAGGGAAAACTGCCATCAGGAGATGGGCAGCAGCGTCTCCAGGTTACAACAGCCCATACTGCGATCACCAACCCGCCTGCCAAGCGTGGCGATTATGGCAAACCCCCCGAAAAAATGGATACACACACAAAAAATCGGCCCCCAGTCCCCGGCGGCCCCGCTTATTCCTAGCTACGGTAGCGGCTATGGTAACGGCGGGGCAGGGGGTGCTAAGAATCCCCGGGTAGGCTCCGGCTACCAACACCGACGACTCGACCTGGCAACCTACAACACGCGCACATTGAGGCTCGACGCGAAGCTCGTAGAGTTGGAAGAGGCAATAAGTAAGTTACATTGGGATATATTCGCGTCCGAAATACCTCAATGTCTCAAGACGAAAGTCTTTGACCAGTGTGTGTTGCCAGTAATGACCTATGGAAGTGAGACGTGGTCTTTTACTATGGCTCTCATAAGAAGGCTCAAAGTCAACCAGCGAGCAATGGAGAGAGCGATGCTTAGTATTTCCTTGCTCGATCGAATCAGAAATGATGAGATCCGCAGGAGAACTAAAACAACCGACATCGCTCGAAGGATTGCATCATTGAAGTGGCAGTGGGCGGGACACATAGCGCGGAGAACCGATGGCCGTTGGGGCAGAAAGGTTCTCGAATGGAGACCGCGTACCGGACGACGCTCCGTGGGCAGGCCCCCTACAAGGTGGACCGACGATCTGGTCAAGGTCGCGGGAAGCCGCTGGATGCGGGCAGCGCAGGACCGATCGTTGTGGAGATCCTTGGGGGAGGCCTATGCCCAGCAGTGGGCGTCGTTCGGCTGACATGATGAATATATAAGTACTATTAATTCACTATAATTTGAGATTTTAAATTATTTTTATGCATTCACAATGCAATTCTGTAAGTAGGTATAGTAAAAATTGTAATAGTAAAAACCACGATCCCTGCAAGTAGCTTTCAGGCGGGCTTTCAGTTTAATTACCAAATTTAGGGCTCTCACACAAAACTGCGAATTCGTAATACAGCGCACCAACCTGCGATGCTTGTCAAGCATTTGACAGTCAATAAGGTTTCTATCTTCGTAAGGTCTCGGAACGGAAGGCCCGCGTTGCTCGAAGGTTTCTATTAGTATGGCGCATCGCAGATTCTTGCGATGCGATGCGAATTCGCAGTTTTGTGTGAGAGCCCCTAGTTCATGAATGCATATTATTATAATTTTAAACCGTCAACTTTATACTAAGGTCTAAACAATTAAACTAAATCTTAAATATCATCTGATCACAATTATTTCTAAGATTAATTGAATCTTGAATCTTGAATATAATTTTGAACCGTGAATTTTATACTAGGTCTAAACAATGAAATTAAAATAAATTGTCAATATTATCTGTTCACCATTCTTTTGTAGATTGATTTTCCTAATTATGTAAAACATAAACTTGTAAAACACTTACAAATGTGAAGTTACACAATCCTTGAGATGCTATTAAAATGGTTGTTACGTAAACGAATAAAATAATAAAACCGCAAGAAAAGTTAAAGTATAAATTACTGATCGATAAATAATCATTTGCTCTTCTCCGATGCGCTTCATAAGTACGAATTACCCTTATTCAAAGAAGAATATTATCTTTAAAGTTGTTTGCAAATGTGTTTTTGTAATATTTGCAGGTTATCGCCCGCATTGTCGTCTGCATTTGTATGTGAGAGTAAAGGAGTACTATTCAGAAATTTTTGCGTGAAAACATCAATAAAAAGAAAACAAAATCTTTTTTTATGATAGAAATAGCTTTGCTTCCGCGGCTTCGCCCGCGTGGACTACACGACGATATCCCGCGGGAATGTGATATTTTTACAAGCTTTTTATTAACTTGCCATGTTAGTTAGTTTTTTAGTTAGTGGGGGACAAATCTTGCAAGCTTAATTTGACTCGCGTCCCAGCGTCCGATGGAGCTGAAATTTTGTATACAGGTTTGGTTAAGATGACAACACAATATTAAAGTACAGTCAGCAAAAAAGCTTGCCATTAAAATGAAATTTTTACTAAAAACTTATCCGGAATAAAAAGTAGCCTTTGTTCCTCTTCAGGCTACAAAGTATCTGTGTCCCTAATTTCAGCCTAATCCGTTCAGCTGTTTTGGCGTGATTGAGCAACAAACATCCAAACATCTAAACTTTCACATTTATAATATTATAGCTTTCCGCCCGCGGCTTCGCCCGCGTGGACTATACGAGGTTATATCCCGCGGGAATGTGATATTTTTCCGGGATAAAAAGTAGCCTATGTTCCTCTCCAGGCTACAAAGTATCTGTGTTTCAAATTTCAGCCAAATCCGTTCAACCCTTTTGGCGTGATTTAGCAACAACCATCTAAACTTTCGCATTTATAATATTAGTAGGAAGTAGGATATAAAAAATGGGATATTTACCATGTTTAGATTTATTTATAAGTCCCCGATATTTCAGCGCAGTTGCATGCGCCATGATCATGGAGTAACCGTGCGACTGCGCCGAAATATTGGGGACTCATAAATAAATCTTAACATGGTAAATACTTATCCCATTTTTTATAATAGTTATAGTGAAGTTGACCATGAAAGTTTAAAATCTTATATTAACTAGTAGGATAGTCATCATCAGCTAATTAATATCCCAACTGCCCACAGTCCTACCTTATAGATAGATGGATCAGGTAAGGAAAATGAGCTATGAAACAACACCCAATGCTAATTGGTGGGTGTATCAACGACTGCAAACGATGCCGGGATCCAACGGCTTAAGGCGCATGGAGTCGTGAAACGATCATTTTTGAGGCCCTAATGCCCGAATACTCGTACGCTACTTATCTTTGGGAGCGTCTCACACATCGCCCTGTCACTTTAAATGTCAAACGTATGAATGAGATGCCATGATGTTTGAGACGCTCCCAAAGATGATTTGCGTTTGAGAATTCGGGCGTAAAACTCATAAATTAGCCAACTGATGAATCCAGATTGGATATATATTAAATATTGATATATAAACTTCAATCTGAGCATTCAAAAAAACAGTCTTTAAGATACTATTAAAAAAAACATTGAAATGAAGCTGTTTTCAACTTGAAATACGCTACTGCTTCTAAACTACAAGTGTTATTTTCACGTTTCTTTCAGAAAAAAGATTTCTAACTTGTTTAACTTAAACCTGAGCATTTTTCGTTTTAAAATAATACATAGTTTTGACGAAACGTGTGTTTAAGCTGTTTTGGTGCGAGTAGCGGGCGGGAAAATTAGGCCACGCTTCTATGCCCAAGGTCATTGGCGATACCACGGGCCTTAACACTGCCTATCGAAGCACGAAGCAGCTCGATACCTATAATAAATTATTGGTCACCCATCCCGTGACCGACCATTGCGATTGTTGCTTAACGTCAACGATCGCAGGCCGAGCATCCTTACCACTAAGCCACGGGATCCTCAGTTAAAAAAACACAATTTTAAGTACGATTGAATTTTTTTAACTATAACCGCCTCTGTGGTCTAGTGGTTGACACCATCGATTTCAGACCAAAAGGTCCCGGGTTCGATTCCCGGCGGGGGTACATATTGTACTCGGTTTGGTTGGTGGTAGGACTTGTTCTTAGTCCTACTGGCTAGCTACCACCATCTCATCTAAGTCTGACGCCATAACAATGATGTTTTCCGCATTATTGTGTTCTGGCAGTTAGAGATAAGATAGCCAGTTCCTCACTGTTGAGGATTCCGGGAGTAGTGCTTCCACCTTCAGCCTGTTCCCGTTACGGATAAAAAAAACTATTAAGGTAAAAATACGGTTTACATTCATAGTAGGTAATAGTTAAAAAAAAATTGCAAAGAGCACCAACTTGCTTTACCAATACTGAAAAATGTTAATCCCTAATTACACTGATCCTATCCGACAACAAGTTTTATTTTGTAACATCATGATTTTACGAATGCGGTAGCAATAAATTTAATCGGGTTATATAAACAAGGCAATAAAATATTATCCTTAGTAGGGGATCGCTTTAAGAGTGCCAATGATGACACAATAATCGCAATGACTCTTGTCAGGTAACTAGGTCAGCGAAGCGTTTATCTTAAGTATGGCTAATTTAATAAATTATAAAAATACTGGCTTTATTTTATATTAGCTATTAAATAACTTTTTATCTATCTATTTATGAACCTAATAGTTTACAGTAAAATCTATCTCTTCTTATTGATTCAGTAGATTTTGTCTGTTATAATTTTTAATATTTTTAAAGTATACGACAGTATATAAAATAAAGAGCTCAAAGGACTTTGACTAAAATGAGTCCTGAGTTATGTGATTTGAGTCCCTTCGTAAAGGCCTAATTTGGTAAACGATAACCCGCCTCCAACTGCTCTCAGCTTTCAGGGGACTTGGGGAACTAGGTGAAATGGTTCCTATCAAGGTGACTGATCACCCGTCCGGTTTCGCTGGTGTACCCCGTTCTAAATAATAATAAAAGGCCGAATGCAAAAATGCTCGACTGAACTGAGTATTTTTTTCATAGAATTTGAATAATAAAATAATTCGAAGTCATTTAGTCGTTTTAGTCAAATTAGTGACCACTACATAATTTTTTAAGGCTATAATTTAATCGATTAGCAAAAAAAGAGTTTTTGCTCAGCGCTAAAATATATTTTACAAGCAAAAAGGCAGTTGGTCGGCAAATACTATTGTATAAATCGTGAATCGCAAATTATCGAATTTCGGCA
Source organism: Crambus lathoniellus (assembly GCA_949710035.1). Lineage (NCBI taxonomy): Eukaryota > Metazoa > Arthropoda > Insecta > Lepidoptera > Crambidae > Crambus > Crambus lathoniellus. The sequence continues at coordinate 26,908,877 of OX453305.1, read as the reverse complement.
AATAAAATAATTTTTTTGAGCTGCAATAATGACCGAATTGTAAGTACTGTGCGTCTAAAAAAAATAAACACGAATCTATCACGTGCCCTTTTCTGTAATGTTGCTGATCAAAATAAACATTTCTTATTTGCTGGTAATTTGTATTAAGTTATTGTGCAGCTATTGCTGTTATTTGTTTTCATCACTAACCAATAAATACTTTGCTGATCAAATAATTATTTTACATTTTTCTAGCTGGTCATTTATTTAAAATTAATAGCACTTAATTATTACCCATTGGAGGCTATTTGTAAAATTAAAAGCACTTAAATTGTGGACAGGTTTTTTATTATTATTAATTGAATGGGTCTATATCCTGACTCTAACCCAACTGGTGTCACCTAAACGGTCACCGCCGCCTCACTTTTTCATATATTTCACATAATTTCTTTGTGAACATACTTGAGTATTTTTAATAGGGTGACGCGTAGGTAACCGTACCGCGCTCACCTTATCCCTAATATGTAGCAGCCTACTTGTAAAATTATAAGCACTTAAATTTTGGACAGGTTTATTATTGTTTATTGAATGGTTTTATACGACGACTTTAACCCAACTGTTGTTATTATAAGCGGTCACCGCCGCCTCACTTTTTCATATATTTCACATAATTTCTTTGTGAACATACTTGATTATTTGTAATAGGGTGACGCGTAGGTAACCGTACTGCGCTCATCTTATCCCTTATATGTAGCAGCCTACTTGTAAAATTATAAGCACTTAAATTGTGGACAGGTTTATTATTGTTTATTGAATGGTTTTATACGACGACTTTGACCCAACTGTTGTTATTATAAGCGGTCACCGCCGCCTCACTTTTTCATATATTTCACATCATTTCTTTGTGAACATACTTGAGTATTTGTAATAGGGTGACGCGTAGGTAACCGTACCGCGCTCACCTTATCCCTAATATGTGGCAGCCTACTTGTAAAATTATAAGCACTTAAATTGTGAACAGGTTTATTATTGTTTATTGAATGGTTTTATACGACGACTTTGTTATAATATTCGTCACTTCATAAAATGCAAGAATGCAACGACCTCGATGCGACGTACGTAGCAGCCAGTGCCTACGTGACCCAAAGTGCTGACATCGCATCGAATGTTCTACTCGTTTACGCAATTAGAGTTATTTTAAATACAATATTTGTCATTCTGATTCTAGCATCGGTCAGGCTTAGATACTAAGTTTTAATTGTAATTTTTACTAGTAATAAAAACCTTCAAATAATTTTGGTTTTTTTTGGATCCTCCGATTGTGACCTCCGTAATTGGCGCAGTCGGTAGGATACTCGAGGCGTCTCGAGGTAGTTTGGATAGGGTTTTCTCACATCGATTCCCGCGTCCCGCATATCGCTACCGCGTCGCGAGCGATCGCGTCCGCCCGAGTATTCCTGCAAAAAGAACCTGAGGTTCCCGGTTGGAGGAAAAATCAAGACATCGATTCCAGAGAAACCAGAATGCAGTATATGTAAGTACACTGAAATCGTTTCTGTGTTGCTTCCTTTTCCTTATAAGTACCTTTTATAGTCGCAACCATTTTTTATCCAAGGCAAACTTCCCCTCGAGGGCCCGCTCGTGGTAGGAGAGCCCGTAGGTTAGATTTAGATTCAAATAGGGATATTCAATCACCAGATAGTATTACACTAGAAAATCTCTTTGAGTATTCATTGTTACAAAGCCCCGGACCTTACAGGAGGAAAATGGCTGACGTAGACACAATTTTTAAAGCATTGCGCTTAGTGCCCGAGTTCGACGGGAATTCGCATATTTTACCTAGATTTATTAACATATGTGATCAGATAGTGTCAGAGTATATAGATGCGAATCCCGGTAACGAGTTAAATAAGCTTTGTTTAGTTAATGGAATTTTAAATAAGATTACTGGACCAGCCGCTCGAATAATAAATTCAAACGGTATTTCAGAGGATTGGAATTGCATTAAAACAGCTCTTATAAATAATTTTTCAGACCAAAGAGATGAGACCGCTCTTTATAATGATCTTATGTTAGCTACTCAGGGGAATGGTTCGCCGCAAGAATTTTATGATCGTTGTGTTAATCTATTCAGCACTATTATGACTTACGTCCGACTTCACGAAACTATAGCTACTACTATAGAAGCGAAACAAACGTTATATAAAAAATTAACCATGCAAGCTTTCGTTCCCGGTTTAAAAGAGCCACTTGGCTCTCGCATTCGGTGCATGCGTCCTAATAGTGTTGAAAAGGCCTTAGAGTTTGTGCAGGAAGAATTGAACGTCATGTATCTTCAAAATCGTGTAGACCCAGGGTCAGATAAAAGATCACAGGCTCCCAAGCCTTTCCAAATGCCCCCTGTCGCTTTGCCATCACTTAAGCCGTTCAATTTTCCTCCACAACCACACCCTAGGAATAATTGGCAGCCGCCTCCACCCATGTGGAAGCCCAACTTCCATGCTCATCCACCAGCTCAGCAAAGGCCTGCAGGTATGCCCTCGCGTACACAGCAGATGTTCAGGGCGCCGCCGCCAAATTATAATCCTTATCAGAATAGGTTCCAAATGCAACCTAGGAACGAACCCCAGGGTCACGGGCCGAAACCCATGAGTGGCGTCAGTCACTATGTTGTTAAGGAACGCCCTCAGTTTGGTCAGTTGTCAGGTCATGATTGGCGTAAGCATGGCAATCCACCACCGTCCAACTATTTCAAATCTAGGGAGATGAATATGAACGAGTTCGCAAACTATAATGATACTTATTATCCTGAGTGTTATAGTTATAATGAACCGGATGACTACTATTACTATTCAGGTAATTCGGAGTACTATAATGTCGAACCTTGCTATGCCGTCACCGAGCCTTATGAATACGATCCGTGTAACGAAATTACATCGGGTTCAGTAGACGATCCTGAACCTAGTACTAGCTCGGTAATTGACCAGGATTTTCAGAAGCGCGGGAGATCAGACAAATTAAAATAGAATTAAACATGCAATCTCAAAGACAGCTTCCTTATATACAGATTACTGAGCCGCCCTTAAAATTTTTAATTGACACCGGCGCAAACCAATCGTTCATAAGCCCGGACGCAGTTGAAAGATTTTATAATAACGTCGAGTTAACTTTCGATCCGTTTGAAGTTACTAACTTACATGCAACTACGCGTAATAACTATTCTATTACCATTCCATGCTTCCAGGAGTTTCAGGAACCTGAAGCCACGAAATTTTTCATTTATAAGTTCCATGAGTACTTTGATGGGCTTATAGGTTTAGACCTTTTAGAGAAATGGGAGGCTAGAATCGATCTTAAAGATAAAGTACTAATAACACGCAGTTCTGAAAATCCTATTCACATGTATAACTCGCGTAATCTTAACTTGTATGAGGATATTATTCCGGCTAACTCATCAAAATTAGTTAGAATACCCATTAATATTCACGACGGTGACGTATTCATTGATGAGCAAATTATTTCTAATTGCGTCATTAACGAATGTTTGACTAAGGTCAGTAATAATCGTGGTTACCTAGAAGTGACAAATCCGACGTCACACGACTTAATTTTTAGTATGGATCGCGCCGTACAAGCCGAGTCGTATAACGTAGATTGCACGCGTATTAAACAACCTGACTCGCGCGCGCAGGAAGTACTATCGCGCTTACGGACTAACCACATTAATCCGGAGGAACGCGCTAATTTAGAGGCTTTGTGTGAAAAATATGCAGACGTGTTTTATCTCGACGGTGAATCTCTTACCTTTACGAACAAAATCAAACATCGTATTAAGACCACTGACGAAATTCCGGTATACACAAAAAGCTACAGGTACCCTTACGTACATCGAGATGAAGTTAGGGATCAAATTAGTAAGATGTTAAGTCAGGGCATCATAAGACCTTCCGAATCCGCTTGGAGCTCGCCAATATGGATTGTTCCGAAAAAGGCTGATGCCTCAGGCAAGACAAAGTGGCGATTAGTTGTAGATTTCCGTAAGATTAACGAAAAAACTTACGATGATAAATATCCGATACCCAATATTAATGACGTGTTAGACAAGCTAGGGAACTGTCAATATTTCTCAACTCTTGACCTTGCCAGTGGATTCTACCAGGTTGAAATGGACCCAGTAGATATCCCGAAGACAGCCTTTAATGTGGAGCACGGACATTACGAATTTTTGCGTATGCCGATGGGTTTGAAAAATTCCCCTTCAACTTTTCAACGGGTGATGGACCACGTGCTTAAAGATCTTCAGAACGTAGTCTGCCTCGTATATTTAGATGATATTATAGTTTTCAGTACCAGCCTCCAAGAGCACATGATCAATCTCGAAAAGGTATTTACAAAATTAAGAGAATCCAATTTCAAAGTCCAAATGGACAAATCAGAATTTTTAAAGTTAGAAACCGCGTATCTTAGCCATATCATCACTAAGGACGGTATCAAACCGAATCCTGACAAAATTTCCGCCATACAAAAATACCCAGTGCCTAAAACACCTAAAGAAATAAAGCAGTTCCTCGGTCTTGTCGGATACTATAGGAAATTTATACCTGATTTCGCACGTATAACGAAACCCCTTACACAGTGTCTAAAGAAAGGTAAAAAGGTTGTAGTTAATTCGGAATATTTAAATTGCTTTGAGAAGTGTAAACAGCTCCTAACGAACGATCCAATCTTACAGTACCCAGATTTTACTAAAGATTTCATTTTAACAACCGACGCGTCAAACGTAGCAATAGGCGCGATTTTATCACAGGGTACTGTAGGAGCAGATAAACCGGTGTGTTACGCATCTCGCACGTTAAACGAAAGCGAGATGAATTACAGTACAATCGAGAAAGAACTTCTCGCGATAGTTTGGGCGACCAAGTACTTCCGGCCTTATCTATTTGGGAGAAAATTTAAAATTTTAACAGATCATAAGCCACTCCAGTGGATTATGAACATAAAAGAACCTAATTCACGCCTAACGAGATGGAGGCTCAAACTATCCGAATACGATTTTACTGTAATTTATAAAAAAGGGAAGTCAAATACTAACGCCGACGCCCTTTCGCGTGTAGAGATACATAACGAAGAAACTGATTCTATGATTGTTAATGCATCTGAACGGCCGCCTTCTGTAGCCGATTCATCTACAGCCACCGCTCACACTAGTAATGAGAATCCGATCTTAGAAGTGCCTATTGTTGCAGAGCCTTTAAATAAATTCCATAGACAGATTCACATAACTGTTGTTGGAGACATTAAGAAACGTCCCACAGCATCCAAACCATTTGACACTCATACTAGAACCGTAGTACAAGTATCTCAATCTAATTTAGAGGAAGATATCGTAAATATCATTAAAGAGTACGTTAACCCCAAGGTAAAAACCGCGTTGCTTATAAATCCACCTTTAGCTATGTATGATATCATTCCTATCATTCAAGATAAATTTAAAAGCTCAGCAATGAATCTGGTTCTGGCTAAATTTGAAGTCGAAAATGTTAAAGAGTACCTCAGGCAACAAGAGATAATTAAACACTATCATGAAGGCAAAACTAATCACCGCGGCATTAATGAATGCTATCTGTCTTTATCTCAGCGTTACTACTGGCCCAAGATGAAAGATCAGATAACTAAATTTATAAACGATTGTACCATTTGCGGCCAAGCAAAATACGACCGTAATCCAATTAGACCACAGTTTAACGTAGTTCCACCGGCCACAAAACCATTTGAGATTGTGCACATCGACTTGCTATCTATACAAAGCGAAAAATATCTTACAATAGTCGACGTATTTTCTAAATACGCGCAGGCTTATCACATACGTGATGGAACTGCAATAAGTATTTTACAATCTTTGCTTAAATTTTGTACCCATCACGGTTTGCCCTTAACAATAGTCTCTGATAACGGCACAGAGTTTACAAATCAGCTGTTTAACGAATTTGTAAACTTACACAAGATAAATCACCATAGAACCCTTCCTCATTCGCCTAATGATAATGGTATTGTGGAAAGATTCCATTCGACTCTCTTAGAGCATTTGCGCATCTTAAAATTAACTCGTAAGAGCGAAGATGTAATTAATCTAGTACCGTATGCCATCTTAGCGTACAATAGTTCAGTGCATAGTTTTACTAAGTGTAGGCCGTATGATATTTTAACCGGACATTTTGACCCGCGAGATCCATTTGATATAGACTTAAGTAAACATCTAATGCAACAGTATACACAAAATCACCGAGAACAGATGAAATTAGTATATGATACGATTAACGAAAATAGCCTTGCGACTCGTAGTAACATCATAGAGAATCGTAATAAAGGTCGCGAACCGGAAATCGATTATGAACCTCAACAGCGAATATTCGTGAATAATCCTCTCGCAAGCCGTCAAAAGATAGCACCTAGATATAGTCAGGACACCGTCCTTGCGAATTTACCTATACATATATATACTTCGCGAAAACGCGGCCCCGTGGCTAAGAATCGTCTTAAAAGAATCCCTAATAGTGCCCAATTGTTACAGGGTGCTACTGGTCCTGACTGCTCCTTTGATAACGTCCCAAGGGATGAATCAAGAGATAACACTCGATAGCCTCGATGAAGGCCCCGGACTACTTCCGTTTCGTCTAGGCGAAACTAAGCTTATTACACACCACCACGCGTTCCTACAATATATTGATATTAAGGATATCGAAGATAAGATTAGGCTATTACAGGAGCAACTACTAGTTTTTCGTCGTCAGCTGCGTAATGACACGTATCAGCTGTACGAGCTTCAATTAGATTATCTTAGTCATAAGTTAGTAACAGTTATAGATTATTTAGATACATTAAAACCAAGGCGTATAAAGAGAGGTCTCGTGGACGGCTTAGGATCGTTAATAAAAGGTATAACTGGAAATTTAGATCAATCGGATGCTGTAAAATATGATAATGCAATCAAAATTCTAAAAAATAACAACGATGCAATAGCACAAGAATTAAATAATCATGTTAGTCTCAGTAAGGAATGGATGGTCCAGCACTCTAATATAATTACTAACTTAGTCGAGAATCAAATTAAGATAAATAATACTTTAGAGATAATTTTAGATAGGGAAGCTTATAAAGAATCAAGTCTTATTAAATATGCTAAATTTGCCCAGCATCTTGTAATTATAACTGAAAATATAGATGAAGTTTTATTAGAATTAAATAGAATAGAAAATATCTTAGCTTTTATACATTCTTCAACTACACATCATTCTATGATAAGTATTGAGGTCTTAAATCATATGATACAAAGATTAATTAAAATTTACAGTAAAGATAACGTTTTAGAATTAGAATTGAGAGAATATTATGATCTTATTAAACCAGGTTATTACTACTCAGGCAATCTAATTGTAATAGTATTTAAGCTTCCTATATTTTCTTCAGATAGTTACGATTTTTATAAATTATCAATGGCTCCTAATAAGTATAAGCAGGCCCTCATCCCTCCTTATCCTTTTATAGCAACGAACAGAAAAGGTTACGTGTACATAGAGGCTGAATGCCCGAAGTACAATAACTGGTATCTCTGTGAAGAGAAGATGGACCACCAGCTACAACAAGGAACAGATTGCGTGCAGAATCTCATCATGGACCAGCATCTCGACAAATCCTGTGAAACTGTTACTGTCTCGCTGGCCAAGACAGCTATGGAAGAACTGGACGAGAAACATTACGTCATTTCATTTCCCAACACCACAAAAATACACACCGTATGCGGCAAAGAAGATTATAAAACACTCAGAGGCAGTTATCTAGCTATCATCCCAGTCGGGTGTTTCATCTACACACCAGACTTCACTATCACCAACATCAATGATCAAATAGAAGGCCGCCCACTGAAGATAACTTCACTTCCCATCGAGAGCGACAAACCATCCCGAGATGCAGCATCCCATGTAAATCTTAACACCATTGATCTTAGGAGACTACATGATGTCCAACACCAAGTGATGACGCAGCCTCCCGTGCAGTTGGACCACACACCAACGTACTTGTACCATACTACGCTACCATTGTACATTATGTTACTATGTGCAATTTCAATCGGCATCTTCATCATCTCAAGGCGCTGCAAGAAAAATGAAACACCTACAGAACCATCGCACGAAGATAAGATTTATGCAGAGCCACAAGCATCGGGTCACCGGAAGCCTCCTGCAGCAATATTTTCTCAGCTCAAAGTTCAAAAATAATTGCTGATCTGCGGGGGGAGGTGTTATAATATTCGTCACTTCATAAAATGCAAGAATGCAACGACCTCGATGCGACGTACGTAGCAGCCAGTGCCTACGTGACCCAAAGTGCTGACATCGCATCGAATGTTCTACTCGTTTACGCAATTAGAGTTATTTTAAATACAATATTTGTCATTCTGATTCTAGCATCGGTCAGGCTTAGATACTAAGTTTTAATTGTAATTTTTACTAGTAATAAAAACCTTCAAATAATTTTGGTTTTTTTTGGATCCTCCGATTGTGACCTCCGTAATTACTTTAACCCAACTGTTGTTATTATAAGCGGTCACCGCCGCCTCACTTTTTCATGTATTTCACATCATTTCTATGTGAACATACTCCGTATTTGTAATAGGGTGACGCGTAGGTAACCGTACCGCGCTCCGCATGATGACCTCTGCTGCAATAAGTTAATATTAATATCTCGTCGCACGAGGAAATGTTATGAAATTTACGCGGTTACGTTAAGATGATACTATGAATAGGGCTGTCATGTTAAAGTTTAACAATAAAAAAAATCCCAATCATACAATGCTGCAATTATAAATCAGTACTGTTGTGTTTGTCCTGGGTGTTTGCTATGTATAGGTATATGTATGTTATGTATTTACTAAAAAAATGTACTTAATATAAGTATGTTTATTCGTTGTCTAGTATCTGGTATGATTGGTGTTATTGTAGGAAATTTATTTAGTTATAGGAGGTACAAAAAGCTAATCAAATTGTACCTAAGGGACCAGGAGTGTAAGCTAGGTGGAGTCCGTGATAAAGAATTTCCTAGTCCAACCTCTAGGAAATAAATTACATGTTATAAAGTATCATAAAAGGAGTCTGAACATGGAACGTTTTAGAATTTACAACTTGAATCCTTTATATTCGAAGACGAAATACTACGCCATAAAAATCTATTTGATTAACGACGACAATGGTTTTCAGTGCATTTTCACATCAACAGCTTAGGTGACTTCTATAATTCAACTGTGGGAAATTTTCACTGCAACTAATCTTACTTAAGCCTATAAGAAACCAGCTGTTTCTTGTATGTGACCCCACATCAAGTGAACACACGTGTATTGCCTTATCGAAGTCTTGCAAATCCGATCACCTTGAGCTAGAGGAAGTACCTAATGAATGAATTATCTTACTGATCAAAATTATTGGCAACAGGTTATCTCAAAATTCTTATCAAATCTTATTAGGAAAGAGTTCTAGGTTATATTTTACCCTTATGCAACCTTCCTTATTTATCCTGGTATCGGTATCAAATTCTTATAGAAGATTTTTTTTGTCACTAAGTTTATTTCAAGTTTTCCTTTTAATAAAGTTCTAACCTACTGCTTTTCCTATCGCAAGTAGTCTATATACCTGCATTATAAAATAATAGACAATCCATACTAATGTTATAACGTAAAATGTGTTTTTTTGTTTATTTGTTCGTCTTTCACGTCAAAACGGAGCAACACGGATCAATGTGATTTTTCTTATAGGGATAGTTCGGGGGCTGGAGAGTAACATAGGCTACTTTTTATCTCGGAAAAATATCTCAGTCCCGTGGGATGACGTCGTGTAGTCCACGCGGGCGAAGCCGCGGGCGGAAAGCTAATAATATTATAAAGAGGAATAATTTGTTTTTTTTTTGTTTCTACTGGATTGTTTTACAAATTATTTTACCATTAGCCATTAGAATGCTAATTTATTCCATAAGCTATTCCTGATGATAACACAAGAACGGGTACCACGCGGGTTTAACCGCGTTATGCACCAAGTTATAAATAACTAGCGGATCCTTGCGGTTTTACCCGCGTGGTACCCGTTCCCGTGGGAATATCGGGAAAAAATATAGCTTATGTCACTCGGGAAGACTGTAGCTTTCTAACGGTGAAAGAATTTTCGATTTCGAAAACAAACAAACACATTTTCACGTTATTACATTAGTATGGATTGTTTATTATTTTATAATGCAGGTATATAGACTACTTGCGATAGGAAAAGCAGTAGTTTAGAGCTTTATTAAAAGGAAAACTTGAAATAAAGTTACAACGGTCCAGTACTTTTTGAGTTTATTCGTTACATACAAAAATACAAATCTTTCCGCTTTATAATATTAGTATAGAGAGTATAGATTATAAAATCCATTGTAGCTACTCTTTATAATTCCAAACCAGGAGATTCTTCTAATAATGGCACTTTTATTTTATCGTGTCAATTTCCACATAAATACTTTGCTGTTTTAATTTTTTCTTTTTAATCGCAGTTTAAATTAAAGCGATAGGTTGGGCGAAAGTGGCGTCCTCAGAGATTTTTATTTAATTAATTATAAATAGAAAATGATTATAATAAAACTTTACATGGATTTTTTAGGGCCCATAGTCTAGAATTTTTAGAAGTTATCAATTATATTCCCTCTTGCAAATTGGCCATGGCCATTTTAGCAGTTCTGCTATCTACTTCTAGCAGTGAGTACGAGCGAATGTATTGATAACTTCTAAAATTACTAGAATATGGGCCCTAAAATTCCATATAGGGCAGAGGTACCCTTTGTGGCCACTTTAAGGGTTTTTTGACTTTTAAGCACTAAGTACTAAATGGTCTTAGGTATTTAAGACACAAATTATATCTTAATTAAGATAATTTATCTACCTTTACAGGTACATTTTTCAAATTTATAAAAGTAAAATAGATTTTTTTATATTACACACAATGTGTGAGAGGTGCCAAATGTACCGGTTTTGGCCACTTACTGATAGTTAAACTATTGTAAGTATTGCGAAAAATAAAACCAAACCCAGGTAAAATCAATATATTCTAATGCGCTAGAAACCAGTCAATTGCAAAACAACAATTTAATTGTAAAAAACAAAGGTTTATAAAGTACTAGTTTTCCGCCCGCGGCTTCGCCCGCGTGGACTACACGACGTTATCCCGCAGGAATGTGACATTTTTCCGGGATAAAAAGTAGCCTATGTTCCTCTCCAGGCTACAAAGTATCTGTGTTCCAAATTTCAGCCAAATCCGTTCAGCCGTTTTGGCGTGATTGAGTAACAAACATCCAAACATCCAAACATCCAAACATCCAAACTTTCACATTTATAATATTAGTAGGATTTAATCCAAAACAAATTTCTTAAAATTTTCATTCAAAACATTTTTTCAAACAGAAAATGGAATTTATTGAAAAAAAATCGTATGACATAAGGAATTCTAACAGTTGTTATTATTACCTTAAAATACCTTATTTTAATTGCCTTTATCAAAAATGACTAAAAGTTGTTTAGAAAACTTTTAGAGCAAAAAGTGGCCAAAACCGGTACAGTGGCCAAAACCGGTACGCCTGTACTACCTACTTATAGTTTTATTGAAATTGTATATTAGAATTACAATCCATCCATACTATCCATACTAATATTATAAATGTGAAAGTGTGTTTGTTTGTTTGTTTATTTGTTTGTTTGTTTGTTTGTTTGTCCTTCTTTCACGTCAAAACGGAGCAACGGATCGACGTGATATTTGGTATGGGGATAGTTTGGGAGCAGGAGAGTAACATAGGCTACTTATTATTCCGGAAAATTTAGTAAAAATTGTAATTTTCTATGAAAAGTCGTTTAACTGTCGTACCTTCGATACAAAACTGTCATTTCTTCCATTGCCGTTTCCAAAGAGTATGTAATCACTGACGTCTGCGCGGTCAAAATCGAATACTAATCTTTTCCATAAGCTTAGAATTAAAAAATGTACTGTAACTAGCGCCAAAAATGCCCAAGTCATCTGACACTCACTCTACTTCACAGAGTAATTTTTTATATGTAGGAAATAGAGACCAAGCTTGGGCCCCTTTATTGGTAGTGTGTAACTAGCGCTATCTGTTGTCTGGTGTAGGCAACTTTTGGTGTAAGTATAATAAACACACATAAGATGTTGGTGAACAATAATATATGGCAATACAACGTTTGCCGGGTCAGCTAGTATTAAATAAAATTCACCGCGTCGCCCTATACTTCCCATATAACTTATAACTACCAAATGTTTTCTTCTTTTTAGGCCTTCATGTCAGAAATTTCTTTATTTTTATCACTATGACACAATCCATGAGCTAAAAGACAGTTTGCAAGATTTTACAAGTCTATTACCTCCTAACTAAATTGTGATTTGATTAATCAATCGACCGATATCTCCATTGGAATCACAAATTAGGAAAATAGTCATCTTATGTCCTTGAGTTTCAATTAAACCAGTGGCAGAGTAATCTAACCACATGATGCTTCTTGACAGTTTTGTAACTGCCCCGTGCAGAGGTCAGGTACACCTGATGACGAAATTGGGCCACCAATTTCGCTGACCTTCAGGCAGAACTATTTCGTGCCATCATCGTTATTAATTTAAATTATTACTAAATTCTTGTGAAGAAATAAACACCGGCCGACATTAAACGGGAGTCCAGTGTGCGACGTTTTATATGGCACGATTTTTAGAGGTCGATTTCTATTTAATACAATTTATCGTTGGAAATATTGGTAAGCCCAATTTTAACTAGAGAGATCAATTTTTGAATGCCTTTGAGCAGAATGAAAAAAAATAGAAGAAATAAATTGGAAGAATATCTTAGTTTACTGAAGGTAATAGCAGTTTTCACACTCATTGATGAAGGGCTTGATATTCTTCTTAAAATAACGTACTTTTTATTTCGATTGATTATAATATAGCATTACATACACGAATCGATTAGCGGCAGCCTTCGACTCGTCGATATGTGCGCTGTGTTGACAAAATGTGTTGCTCGTTAATATGCAGTCTAAGGGTCAACTCATACTGACGTAAAGTCGAAGCGTTGATCGCGTCATATTTTTTGCCTATAGCATTTTCAAACATACGCTTATCGACGCTGGTCGATTTCCGTTAAACCAATTTGTACCTTAATAATTTATTAGAAAATAGAGATAAATATTTTCTAATAAATCATTATTATTATTATTAAATTTGCTAAGACAAGAAACATGACGCGACACTCGACTCGACGCCAGTCTGAGTTGAGCCTAAAATTAATCTCGATTAAGTACATTTATCACAAAATATTATAGTAAGTAAGTACCTATGATTTTCTCAATTTTTTCTCCAACTATTCACACTCACCGACTATTTTACTAAAAGTCGCACCATGTAAATGCCTTCACTCGTATTACTTACCGCATTATGTAAGGGAAACCGTTCAAGCGTTGCAGATGCATACTCGTAATATGCCTGATACGGACTGCATGCGCGTTAATTGAACACCTCTTTTGGAACAAGTGCTATATTATACCGAGAACTGTATCACCTGAACTTTCCAGTTTACGCTGTTTGTTATGGAATAATTGTTGTGTGTGACCTTGACTTGGCCTTCTCTCTTTTACATTGCTATGCACCAAAGGGTTTACTTCTAACTGTTGATGTACCAGTATTTATCGGAAGCACCGATAGATAATGGTACATCAACTAACTAACTAGTAAGTTTAACCGCCTCTGTGGGGTTCGATTCCCAGTGGGGGTACATATTGTATTCGGTTTGGTTGGTGGTAGGACTTGTTCTTAGTCCGCCTGGCTAGCTACCACCATCTTATCTAAGTCTGACGTCATAAGAATGATGTTCTCAGCATTATTGTGTTCCGGCAGTTAGAGATAAGATTTAGTTCTTTAGTTATTGAGGATTCCAGGAGTAGTGCGCTTCCACCTTCAGCCTTATCAACACTTAACATCAGGGCCCCAAGTTGACATTTTTGGTATTCTGCTACTAACTTAAGACCAATGGTATACGACTGAACTGCCATCGGAATATTTGCTAGTCTGCTGGAGAGCAGACTAGCAAATATTGGAGAATCGTATTACAATCGTAGCTCGATTGTGGAGTTAATCGGTATTCTACTCTCATTTGACATTTGTTTGACAGGACTCTCAATTTTAATAAAAGTATTTTATTATCATTGTGTCATGTTTTATTAACAATGCCCTTCATCGCGGACAATTTTAATTATATTTGATTATCTTAAATGATACAAAAACGTTTATTTTTATGAAAACTATCGGTCATTCATTAATTTAGTCTCTTAGTAGATTTTAGAAGGCAACACCATTAACTATCCAACTGAGACTCCATTACGATTCAATTACGATTCAATTGCGATTCTATTGAGCTGACGTACAAGTTTTTACAGAATACCCAATTTGTTTTAATCGTAATTGAGTCTCAATTGAATATCAATAGAATCTTATTTAATTAAAATTAGCAGACTTGGGGCCCAGGTGTGATAAAGGCTAAGTGCTACCCCGTTTTGGATAAAAAAAAGCTCCTGGTTCAAAAATTACTAATTACAGGGAAATAGCAACTTATGTGGAAATCGATTGTCACCTATTTCTGACGATAACTGCGACTATATAAACCAAACTAACTATATTTAAACCATTATATATTTAGAGTTTGTCTAAAAAACTAAAATGATTTTGCTTGTTTTAAGTCTGACTAGATAGTCCTTTTAAACTACCAAAGCTAACGACTCCGTAGCTCAGTGGTTAGAGCAGTCGCCCGGAAAGCGAAAGGTCGTGGGTTCGAGTCCCATCGGAGCTGATTGTGAGACGGGTCGATTTTTTCTAAATAGGGCAGGCGTACCGGTTTTGGCCACTGTACCGGTTTTGGCCACTTTGTGCTCTAAAAGTTTTCTAAACAACATTTAGCCATTTTTGATAAATGCAATTAAAATAAGTTATTTTAAGGTAATAATAACAACTTAACTATTCGTGTCGTAAATATCTTCACAAAAAACTGCAATTTTATAATACTTAACGCGCCGTTAAAACCAGAAACGAATAAACTATTTTCCAACTTGTTACAAGGAAATCATTAAGCCATAAACATACATGACGTTCCAATAAATTAAACAATCATTAGCCATAATTGCGACACTTTCCGTCCTTTTCATTGCCCTAATAACCATCTCTTTCCACCAGTATAGTGAGAGGCCCTATGTCCTATGGTTTGTGAAAGGGCCACCAAGGGCAAAAAGGTATGCGGAGTATTTATGAATTGATTATGTCGCAAACAACATTGAATGCAAAGATTTTAATAAGTTGGTTGACGTGTCAACAACGTGCGATTGGAGCTTTATCGTGAGCTGTTACAGAAATATTAAAGTCATAATATTATACAAAACACTTAATTTGGATCCTAATAAAGTGAATAAACGTAATCCACGAACAGTTATTGTCCCTCCAATTGTAAGAACTAAATTTGCTAGTATGCAATTTGATGCCCAATCTAAAAGGCTGTATAATGTAATAAATAGGAAACTTAAAATTTACACACAATCCTACCATGTATGTAAAAAACTAGTAAAAGATTGGCTAAAGCAACTTGACTATGACTCCACGGAATCATTACTATATCAATAAGTATATAAATACATAAATTAATTCATAAATTGTTTCTGTATGTTTGAAGTAAGTAAGTATAATTATATCGGTCTGTATAATTATAAGTAGATAATTCTAAATTTTTAATTTGTAGACAAAATCATTTAGTGTTTAAAATTAAATTACTTTTCAAGCAATAAGTTAGAACTATTGTAGTTAGTTATAAATTTACATTGTAAAATTGTGTAACTGTTGTTTTTAATTTTATTTCAGTATGTTCGGTTCATTGTTCAAGTCATCTGATATTCATAAGAGCAGTCTCATCCTAATACAGGGTTATTTTAACTTAAAAGGATGAGATTCACACATCCACATTGAAATTGACTTGTGACATAAATACACGTTTTTTTTTTATTTATTTAATATTGTAGGCGAGATGACGCTATACGTAGTGCCATAATTATGTCTTAATATTTTTGGTAAAAGCACTTCTCTAACCTTGTTTATTTATTAAATCATCTTGGTAAATTAAATGATAATTACTAATAGAGCATATCCTTTTTTGTTAGGTTCCTCTAGCAAGATACAGGCCTCCCACAAAAGAATCCTACATCATTATCTAAATGTAGGCAAACTAGTCACCTAGATTAAAAGAGAGGTTACAGTCTGTATTTTTCTAAATTCGAATAATAATAATAATAACCATTACACCTAAGTTGGGAGCCGGTAAAGATTCATTTGAAAGAATACTTAGGTCATTAGTGTTCCAGTTTTTCTATTATCAAACCCTTAAATTAAATATAGTTCCTTTTAAGCACATCTTAGATAAGTCACCCGTGAGCACGGACCTTGGAAATATGTTAAAACGTCAGGAAAAAAAATGGAACACAAGATAGGTAATATAGGGCAGAGGTACCCTTTGTGGCCACTTTAAGGTTTTTTTTACTTTTAAGCACTAAGTACTAAATGGTCTTAGGTATTTAAGACACAAATTATATCTTAAATTAAAGATAATTTATCTACCTTTAAAGGTACATTTTTCAAATTTATAAAAGTAAAATAGTTTTTTTTATATTACACACAATGTGTGAGAGGTGCCAAATGTACCGGTTTTGGCCACTTACTGATAGTTCAACTTTTGTAAGTATTGCGAAAAATCAAAACCAAACCCAGGTAAAATCAATATATTGTAATGCGCTAGAAACCACTCAATTGCAAAACAACAATTTAATTGTAAAGAACAAAGGTTTATAATGTATTTCATCCAAAACAAATTTCTTAAAATTTTCATACAAAACATTTTTTCAAACAGAAAATGGACTTTATTGAAAAAAAATCGTATGACATAAGGAATTCTAACGGTTGTTATTATTACCTTAAAATACCTTATTTTAATTGCCTTTATCAAAAATGGCTTAAAGTTGTTTAGAAAACATTTAGAGCAAAAAGTGGCCAAAACCGGTACAGTGGCCAAAACCGGTACGCCTATTTCACGTAAAAAATATTTTGCTTCCCTTTTCAAAATTCAAAGTATCGCCGGCAATAAAATCTTCAAGCTATGCACGCTGTTGCTAATAAGTGCTTTCAAATGGGAGTGTCGAAGGTGAACCGATCCTTAAGGTCGGAGAAGCCCCCTTTCCACTTTCTTTCCACATACGTAACCTTTGTTATGGTTCCTGGGTGTTAGCCTTTGACCTTTGATGATAATAACATTACAAGAACTTATCGATAACATAATAGTGTAGTAATGAAATAAATGTATTAAGTTGCAATAATAAATATGCAAGATGAGAACATTTAGCTTTGTTAACAATTGGTTTAAAAACACAATATTAACGATTTTATTTGTATGTATCGTCATCTTTCTGTCCTTATCATCACTGTCATGTCACATATTCTTACGCCCGAATTCTCGAACGCTAATCATCTTTGGGAGCGTCTCAAACATCATGGCATCTCTTTCATACGTTTGACATTTAAAGTGACAGGGCGATGTGTGAGACGCTCCCAAAGTTAAGAAGCGTACGAGTATTCGGGCATTAGAGTGCTTGTACACGATGCAAGTACTTAGCTGGAGCTAGTAAAGATGAGTACACGCGTGAGTAATATGCGCAAGCTACTTGTTCAAGGCACTCGCTTGTACAGTCAGGGACAAATTCGGTGAACCACTTCTTACCTCTTTTCGTGTGGCCGGTGCATCGCCAATCACGCGCAGACCCTTTTACTATTTGGTTTTGTATTAAACAACGGTAGTACAATGCATAAGCAATTACGGATACGGACTGCAAGTGAACGGTGAGACGTCAGCCATACGAAAAGAAGTAAGAGGTGGTTCATCGAATTTGTCCCCGGGTGTACATGGTGCAAATAACTAGAGCAAGTAAAGACACGGGCTACTTGCACAAGCAGTACGCACAAGTATTTTGCTCGTGGTCAAGAGCTACATTAGCATGCACGTCTGAACCTGCGCGAGTGACCCGCGCGCGCCGCAGAGCACGCGCATTAGTTGCGCGGGTGGCTCGCTTTGGTACATGCTCGAGTCGCAAAACCCGCACATGTTTTTGAACGGTAGTTTACGATGCACATAGCCCGCGCAAGTGCCTCAACTTGTGCAAGCTACTTGCACCGTGTACAAGCACCCTTAAGGCAGATTTACATTGGTCTAATAGCTGGCGCCCCGATGTTATTTCACAACTGGGTAGCACTTGGCCTTCGTCACACCTGATTTTAAGTGACGATAAGGCTGAAGGTGGAAGCGCACTACTCCCGGAATCCTCAACAACTGGCTATTTTTTATATTAACTGCCGGAACTCAACAATGATTAAAACATCGTTGTTATTGCGTTAGACATGGATAGGATGGTGGTAGCTAGCAAGGCGGACTTAACAAGCCTTTCCATCAACCGAACCGAATAAAGTATGGGGCGACCGCCGCGTACATACTTTGTGACAGTATGTACCCCCACTGGGAATCGAACCTGTGACCTCTGGGTCGAAAGTAGTGTGTACTACTAGACCACAGAGACAGTTAAAACAATAACATCATTACAAGATTCGTAAAGAGTAACGTAGTAAGTATTGCATATTTTGAAATGATGTAACTTCTGTTAATGCTAACAACTTTCTTGCTGCCATTCGTCGTGTCAGTGTACAAAAAGGCTATTTTAATGTCAATCTGTCATTCTTTACAACCCACTGTCACCCGTAATCTCTTAATTTAATATCCATCTTATATACGGTAATCCATTTATACTCTCCATCCATCAACGTTAAAATGTCCAACCCTTCCTAGTTACATGTATTATAATATAATCATCCCTTCTCCTAACACGCCCAGTCCGGAGTAACAAACATTTAATTAATGTGTGGATGTTTAAATATCTGTATATTAGAAAAATGGAAAATGAAGTATTTAGAAAAAATCGACCCGTCTCACAACCAGCTCCGCAGCGACAGAGCAGTCGCCCGGAAAGCGAAAGGTCGTGGGTTCGGGTCCCATCGGAGCTGGTTGTGAGACGGGTCGATTTTTTCTAAATACTTCATTTTCCATTTTTCTATAATAAAAAATTGCATTGTGAATGTAAAAAACTAAAAATTAAAATAACTTATCTGTATATTTATTACTTAATCATGGCGAAAATGCTATCATCCAAACCTTTTCCATTTCTCTTTGCCTTACAGATTTCAAACCAAGCATAGATATTTACCCAAACACTTTACTGAATTGCATTTTCCTTCGAATATACCTAAAACCATTACGATAATGGAGGAATAGCTATAAAAAAGAAATGGGTTCTCATTGTTTATTTTATGACAACTGTCGGAAGAATCCCTTTTCCTATTGTAACGAGAGTTTTATTTTTATGAAATTCAAGTAGTCGTAAGTTGTCATAAATTCATGATACTACAAAACTGAAAACGTATGTTACTTAAGACTGATTTCCGGACAATCTTTAGTTTAAGTATCCTGTTTTTCTCAAGGATAAAAGTCAAATGAAAAAAGGATGAAATTATAACGCATTATATAATTTCCTACTTCTTTCTTTTTGTTGCTGGATTTGGATGAAATTTTGCAAAGAGATAGATCATAGTTATACTATCTTAGCTTTTTGTAGCCCATTGTTTGCCTGAAAACTGCGCAGCTAAAATGCAGGCCCCAGCTAGCTTATTTTTTTTGTTGTTGGATTCCGAATATATTAGTAAAAATTAATGTTCAGGATTCCGTATTTTTTGTTATTGGATTCAGAATTCAATAGTGAAAATTTATGTTCAGGATTACGGGAGTAGCGCTCTTCTATCTTTAGGTGTGACGGAGGTTCTGCGTTACCCCGTAATGAATAAAAATACCCTGTTGCATGTAACATACACCTATTATCCGTACCTCGTTTCGATTTCGCACGTCTCCGTCGAATACGAAAGCGCCAGAATTCCGACAATCTTTGAGCTAATCGCAGTAATGCGTCATTTACACCTGAGATGCAGCGTGATGCAACCTGACGCAACGAGATGCAACTTATGTAACTATTGACCGAGTGGTTCGCACCACCTTCTGGCCTGCATTCTTAACTTCAGCTAATTGAGAAATGGTTCTGTACACGTATTATTTTGGTTTGATATAATACTGTTTTTCTTGTCAGTTAAAAGATGTCCGTAAAAGGTGGTAGGTAAAAAAATGTTGGACGATTCATAAGCATTAATTTTATTTAATCTATATGAATAAAAAAAATTGACTTTAACTTTGACATTACAAGAGTTTGAAAGTAATTCGAATAGGAATTCTCCTTACTATTTACTTCATTTAATAAAATATTGAGTTACTTACTTAAAATACTATTGAACCTACAAGGCACATAGTAACAAACATTATAATATGTATTATAATTTCGTACTTGGTTTTCACTTCAGAAGTATAAAATTCGACTGCTAATTTATAAAACGAAATATATTATAAAATATTTTTTTCCACTATGCTTGCTGAAGTGTAATTTTTATTTATTGGTTATAATATGGCTAACTAATTTTACTAATTAGTGTTTTAGCAACAAGTAAGCAATCTCTTCTTCGTTCACGCAGTTAATAAAAATAAGGGGGCACAACAACTAACGGCTTACCAGGTATTGCTTTATCGCTAAATCTTTAGTAGTCTATAATTAATTATATAACTTGTTCATGCGGGTTCTTCTTGTCAACTAAAAGACGTCTTGAGTGCTGGTTAAAATGTACATTTCAGACGTATTTAGTTTTAAGAAAGATAAATTAATGTTAACCAGATTACAAAACATAGCATGACACAATTAAAATCATTGATCATTATTGAGACGTTTTCGTAAAAAAATATGAGACTTAACATGTCATCAACTTGCCAGTAAATTAATGTAAATAAAGTCAGATTCATACATAAAATCTAGCAAATCCAATGAATTTATGTATGTTTAAAATTCACCGACTAGATTTTCTAGTCAAGTGTTATTTACAGCAACTTTAATGATTTCCTTCAATAGTAAATGCATGATTTATAGATAATAATAAACTTTAACGTAAATTAACTAAATTCATATAAGTACTAGTTAAGTATATTATTGGCTATATACCTGTAAATGTGTTATTTTGAAATTTTAAATTATTTTAAGCATTCACAATGCAATTCTGTAAGTACTTATAGGAAAAATGTGATAGTAAAAAAATCACGAGCCCTATAAGCTTTCAGGCGGGATGTTGCGGGAATGTTTTATTTGTTTTTTTTTAATATTACTGATTAACTGTTGGATGTTTATGTTAATTTAAATCATATTTAGCAAAATACCCATCATTAATTTTATTCAGGGAGCCAATTCCGCTGATACCTACTAACTTTTACTAAGAGTAGTCACAAAACCAATTTTTATACAAGGTTAGATTCCAGGATTTCATCGACTTACAAATGTGATCATATAAAAAGTCCATTTATTATTATTGTAGTTATTCGTTTCGAACTATAAATTTATACCAAGTATTACAAACAAAGTGTACTATGTATATTAAGTATGTATTTACAAACAAAAAGTATTTAAGTATATATTTATCCGTTATCAAGTTTTCCATGATACAGTTTCTTAATGGAATTAACATGGGCTTAGATAATTGGTGTGAATGTAAGAAGTTATTTATTATTATTTATTATTATTATTAAAGTACAACTGTCTATTTCAACATTCTATGAAACGCATTTTCCTTTAAAGGAGGTGAATGTAAACGGAAAACATAAAACAGTTTGTGTGTATCCCGCATAGCTGCGTTTGCACTGTCCTCTATACAAATCAATTTTAGCAGCGTGAGACCAGACTTTGTATGGTTTGTTGTATGCCCCAAGCATAAGAGGTAGCGTTAAGACATATTATAAAAACATAGTTTAAAAAAACTAAAAAATCACGCCTAAATAGCAAACCGAACTAAAAAGTTAAGAAAATAAGTTTAGTAAAAAAGCGTAGTAGTGCAATTTATTATATTTTCATAATAACTCTAATTATGTAAATAGCTACCAACAAAATAATTATAACATTAATTAATATCAAGCAACTGTTTTTGGGTGCCATTTTTCCAATATGGCGGCGAGAGCGGCAAATATACGATGAGTGAAAATTCAAAAAGAAAACGTTGAAATCTATAAAATCACCAATTTTCAAAACTCCCGGAAAACTTTTCAGGTAGAATTACCAAATGACTGGACTAATAAAGTCGACTAAGAAAGTAAGTAAGTTCACTAATTAAGACCCTACCATTATTTGAATCTGGGATTCTTAGTTACATGTGTTCAGGGTTGGGCAGTGTTTGAATAACTTGTAATTGAAATGAAATGAAATTATTTATTCGCAGAGAACATAGTATGATAAGATCTTTACAATTTATAAAAGTACATTATGTCCCACTCTCAGAAGAGTATGCAAATTTTGTTACAAATAAAATTTTTAATTATTACATTTTCTATTTCATTATGTCAGTGGTAATATAGCACATTTTAATAAAAATAAAGAATTATACATTATTAGATTAAATTAGAAAATGTCAAAGTAAAATTTTAATATTTATAAAATGTCGAAGTAGAATAATATTTATAAAATGTCAATAAGAGTACATAATGAAATCGATTAAACAATGTCAAGACCAAAAACCACCTCATTGAGAGAGAAATTCGTTCAACGTATAGAAGGACTTGTCAAGGAGCCAGGTTTTTAAATTCTTCTTAAAATGTTGCATGGGCAGTTCCCAAATGGTCCCTGGAATATGGTTATAAATTCTTATCGCATTAACGGAGCAGTTTTTTTGATAAAGTGCGCTTTTACATGAGGGATATCTTATGTTTGTTACATCTCGGCGTTGAAATCTACTATTTTCAGAGACCTTTTCAAATAAATGAGGATGACTTCTTACGAATCTAAAATATATAAGCAAGTTAAGGTAAGGACTCCTAACTCTTTGAATAAAGGTCGACACGATGTCAGTGGTCCGACACCACAAATGGCTCGGATACACTTTTTTTGAACAAGAAAAGCTTTTTGAATGTCTGTAGAGTTCCCCCACAGTAGGAGGCCATACCTGAGCACTGAAGCGACATAGCCGTGATAGGCAGTAAGAGCTGCCTGAACATTGGTTGTTTTACGAGTTTGTCTCAGAGCATGAACGAACCTGTTTAGTCGACCACATACGTAGTTAACATGACTTTTCCAATTGCAATTTCTATCTAACATTAAACCCAAGAACTTAATATCGTCAACTTCCGAAAGATGAGTATCATTGTATTTAATGTCAAGTAACTTATTTGTAGACTTATAATTACAGAATTGAACATATTTTGTTTTCGAGATATTTATGTCAAGATCATTGGTATTAAGCCATGTTATCACTTTGTCTAATGTGTCATTTACAATTTTTTCATAAGAAATGTCAGGAAATTTATCATTTTTAATGTCCGGTATAATAATTGAAATATCGTCAGCAAAAAGAACACACTTTTGGTTTATCACATTTGGCAAGTCATTTATATATAATAAAAATAATAAAGGGCCCAGGATACTACCCTGTGGGACACCAGAGTCATTTGTTTTATAATCTGATTTATAGGCACGTAGAGTTATATCAGAGCTATTGTCAAAACGTGTTATTTCTACACATTGTACTCTATTGTGCAAATGCGAATGAATCCAATCATAGGCTGGACCTCGAATGCCGTATTGATAACACTTCTGTAGTAATTTATCATGGTTTACCAAATCGAAAGCCTTCGACATATCCAGGAAGATTACGGCTACCCTATTCTTTTCATCGATATTTTTTGTAACTGCTTTAGTTAATGAAAATGCTGCCAAGTTAGTTGATTTATTTTTCTGAAAACCATTCTGTTCTTCTGATATGATGCTAAATTTGTTAGTAAATTCAATTAATCTTGCATACATGGCTTTTTCGAAAATTTTTGCAAAAATAGAGATCAACGTAATTGGCCTATAGTTAGTCATATCATTTGTACTGCTATTTTTGTGCAGAGGCTTAACAACTGATTTCTTTAATTTTTCCGGGAAAACCCCACTTTCAAATGAAATATTAATTAAATGTGCTAAAATAGGGCAAATAGCTTTAGCGCATGCTTTTAAAATAATTGTAGCTACTCCATCATATCCAACAGCTTTCTTATTATTTAAGGAGAGTATTATTTTAATGAATTAAAATACGTAATTGAAATACAAATACATATTTTGTATTTGTATTTCAATTACTTGCTTAAAATGTAATTTGTAATTTGTATTTCAAATACCTGACGCCGAAGTATTTTGTAGTTAGTATTTCAAATACTTATTATGGCTTCAAAATAAAAAAACGCTTGGCGGGCGTGGCGATTATGGCCTACTACTGATACATGGAGACGCTGCTGCCCATCTCCTGATGGCAGTAGCGTTTGCCCTTTCATTCTTAATAGTATTTTGTAATTTGTATTTTGTACTTCAAATAAAAATTTCTAAAATACTGTATTTTGTATTTCAAATACATTACTTAAAGAAATTTTGTATTTCGTATTTTAAATACTTGTGACATAGTAGTTTGTAATTTGTATTTCAATTAAAGCAAAGCATGTATTTTGCCCAGCCCTGCATGTGTGTACACGAACAACAAAATTTTATTATTTTAAGACCCCGCTTGTAGCTTTTAATTTGCACCCTTTTCCATTGCATAAAATGGTTTAAGTACCAATAATTCACAATTTACGCTCATTATTAATTCTCGTGTAATTGATTTGCTTATCGATACTATTGTTACGGGATACGGCGGTGAAATTCATTAGTTTAATAGCTAAAATATAACTGCCACTTTATTGTCTTATTTGAATATCTATAACGCAATCGCTTTTAGTTTCAAAGATATTTAACAACCATTGCTGCAATAATACAGAAACTTTTTTTCAATTTCCTTCAACCACAAGAGATGGATGTCATACTGAAAAGCTACCGTTATGTTGAGTAACGGACAGACCCAATAATCAATCATTTTAGTACGAGATCCCACTGCAAATTAGTGTGCTCATCTAGTATTCCTTCGATAATGGTTTTTATGATCGAAGGAGTTTTCGCTAAAAACCTCATTTTTACGTAGGTATATTTATGATTAGGAGAATATATTATATCTATAGGGTTGCCTATCAAAATGTGGCTACTAGTATTAAAAAAATACCACTACCATTTTTCGCCAGCAAAAAATAACTTTGTTTTTTATAGAGTTTGTATGAAGAACAAAGTTATTTTTGCAGGTTTTGAAATGTATGTGTAAGAGTTTATTGCTAAAACGTCCCTCCTACTTATTAAATAAGAGTAAAAAATCTAAAATAAACACTTAAAACGAAAAATTGCTTTGTACGAGATCATTAGTGTAAACTGAAATTTGACATATATAATATGTTCCGCAGACAAAGTCGTGAGCGGAGCGCTAGTTCAAAACAAATTGATTTATATTAGTAAAAGAAGCTTCGCTTAGCGCCTCATCATCACAGCAATAGTCAAACATACCTATTACTAAATCAAATTATTTATTTACAAGGGTCAACGTTTAACATTGATTTATATCGTAATTACATCGTATTACATGGTAATCCATACTGCGTGCAATTTCGATTAATTATTTTACAACCGGTTGCCGAAACTTCACGAAACCACATCAATTGGCTTACCTTACCACATGGATGGTTTTATTACAAAGCAATACGAGTATTTATAACCGATACATATAACTTATGTCGATCGTTAATCATAAGTTAGGTAGGTACTATTACCAAACAAATAAATACATTAGTAGATCAGTATTTTTTTTTATTCACAAAGGAGTATCACTTAGTCTTCATCACACTTGATGTTAAGTGGTGATAAGGCTGAAGGTGGAAGCGCACTACTCCCGGAATCCTCAATCACTGAGGAATTGGCTATTTATCTCTAACAGCCGGAACACAATAATGCTGAAAACATTATTGTTATGGCGTCAGACTTAGATCAGATGGTGGTAGCTAGCCAGGCGGACTAAAACAAGTCCTACCACCAACCAAACTGAATACAATATGTACCCCCACTGGGAATCGAACCCGGGACCTCTTGGTCCACAGAGGCGGTTAAAGTAAATACTTACTTTCTTACTAATGAATCGATCCTTTGTGAAATTTATTTCCATTTAAGATTTATAACATTTTAAGTGAAATAGTTAACCAATTATATGACACCACAGAACACTAGAAAGAGGTTTTTTAACATTCATCATTATCATCAAGACTTTTACAGTTCTTGTAAATGTCAAAGAAGACATCGGTTCGCAAACCATATGGTGGGAGACCTTTTATCGAGAGTTAGAGGCCCCAACTCCAGGCAATAACCTGTCAGTCCGCCTGCAGGCAATAGCCTGCTAGTTGGCCGCAATCGGCCACACACTCACAGTTTTATATACAAAATCCGAATATCATGGCCGATTTCGGCCAACTGACAGGCCGTTGCCTGATGGCGGACTGATAGTCTGTTCAGCCACTTTCTGTAGCGATGCGGTAGCTACCTCGCCCACATAACCACGATTCAGTTGCGATGCAAACGCGATACTGTCGCGCTTCTGCCGCGATGCAAATGCGATACTGTCGCGCTTCTGTCGCGATGCAAACGCGTTTCAATAACGGCCCAAAAATGCCTTTGAAAGAGTAAGAGCCGCTCGCCCATGATTATTTGATTATTATTTATTCACGGAAAACAGAGTAATACTTAAGATTTGTTTAAACTTATAAAGTCCGTCTGTCTTGCCAACATTGGGCATGTGAAATATTAGGTACAGAGTTGTGAATATTGATATTAATTTTCTTGCCGGTTCTTCTCCAAGGCCTCCCGCTGTAGGGTTTGCGAACCGATGGCGTAGCTTCTATGACGTTCACAAGTATTGTAAATAACAATCTAAATTGAATAAACAAATTTGAATCTTGAATCTAAAATTTTTACTAAACAATTTTTTAGGTAGATATTAAGTAGTTACGTATGTCACATTATTAAAACCATTTATCATATTATTATACCACGTCGACTTTTTGTAGATCGTGTAGAGCGTTAGTAAAGATGCTGTCGCGCGTTAGTAGCGATGCATCGCTACAAAAAGTCGCCGTGGGCGAGGGCCCTTAAAAGGAGCATTTTGCACTGAATGAAACGTGGAATGAAAACAACATCTAAAATAAATAAGTTTCAATAACAAAATACCTCTAGAACACTGACCGAAACTTGCGAAATTATTACTTAACCTACTTTTGAATTAAATTTCCCATATGGCAGGATGTTGTTACCGACCCATTGTAAACTGTGCCTGATGGCCTACTGTGAAACTCAAAATTCGAAACTTCGTTATACCCGTCCCTCTCACTCTCCAGTCATGTCAGAATCGAGTGAAAGGGACGGGGCTAACCGAAGTTTTGGATTTGCATTTCAGAGTACGGTCCCTGAACCGGCACCGAACCGGCACCCGTTGCCGTCATCCTCGTGGACAGGTTTGTGAGTTATCTACATTTCCATTACATTTATGCAAATCTTTTCCGCAGTTTAATGTTCTAGATTCTAGTATTTAGAGCGAGATACACCGTTAGTGTGTTTAGTGTTTAGTGAGTGAAGAAAACACTCCATGCAGATAACACTCATATATTTCTTGGGTAAACTTATAACAATATGTAGGTTTAGATGGTATTAGAGAACTTATGCCCTCCAGGCTAGCTTGAAGACTTCACTCACGTGGCTCGTCATCGGGACTCACATCCATTTATCCCCACCGCTTTTATTACAGATCAACTTAACGTCTAACTTAACAAAATGGCGTCAAGAGATGGCTATTACCATTGTTGCCATTAAGAATTATGAAAAATCTACTAGAATCATGACAAGTGTCGTTAACTTTATATGTTGTAATTACTGTAAGAGACAACGTTTTAATGAAATCGACGCTTGTTTGCCACCCTTATATACGACACCCACACGATGAAAGCGGGAGTGCTTTTTTCAACCGTACGGTAGTTCTGCAATGGTATTTTTTTTCAAAATGCTGAACAAACTGTTTTGCCTAATCACTTCTTATCATTTAAGACTACCTTCCTTTCGATACTAATCAATTGAAATTATTCAGCCGCTCTCATAACCGACGCAGTCATTCCCTATTACTTATTAATAGTGTAATCAGAATGGGCATTTACCTAACCTGTCGACCACTTCCTACAAAGTGTCTACCGATTATTTTCCAGCAAATTGTTGCGAACTCGAGTTACGATATTATTTCACTTGGCTGAGTGGAAAATTGTGTTAAAACCAGCTTACCGTCCGTCGCCCGTCCCGGCGAAAACGGAGTAAATTTAACTTATACGTTGTACGGGTTATGCAAAGTCGTTAGCCTGTAAGATTGTGTCATTGTGAACTTGAGTGTAATAAATGGGAAGATTATGTTTTGTTTTTTTATGTTAAGTACTGCTTCCCGAAGGTGGAGTGAAAGGAAGGGGGCGCAAGGACTTTTTAGTAATTACAAGTGAATGTAATATTTGTATTAGGTTAGAACTGTGAAAACTGTGAAACATGCTGAGCGAGCGAAGAGAGCGTGCCGCGGTAGCGGTCGGTAGCGCCAGAAAAGCAGCAAAGCATGCGCCAAAATTATTAACTAAGTTTTTTTAGTATGCGCAGTTGCGCACCCATTGCGACCTTCGACCACTAACAAGGTCTGGTAGTCAGGTGGGTAACGAAAAACAATAACACCTTGGTATAGAACATAATATTATGTAGTTTGGAGTGACAAACACGGCTGACAAAATATGAACCCACTGAGCCACTTGAGCGTATATTTATAAGTAGTTCCTGTCATTTATAAAAAAAAAAGATTTAGTTTGTGAGCCTTCACTTAGTACTATTGTTGATCAAAGTTTGCGACACACTGACCGACATGTGCTCTTCTGACAAGTTATAAGCATATACAGCAATAGACATGTATAAGCTCCATTTCGTCCATAAACTTAAGAAGTTGCAACTTCTTAGCTTTAAATATAGTTGGATGACATAGAAACCTATCCTAACAGAAACATACTTTGTCCACAGATACTTCGTGAGCACCATCCTACAGTTCCAGATATACCGCGCCCTCTGCGAGAGGACCGGCCAGTTCATACCCAACGACCCCTCCAGGCCGCTGCACAAGTGCGACTTCTACAGGAATCCTGAAGCGGGAAGGCTTCTAACGTGAGTGCCATTTGTTGATACGGACACACACACACATAAAACCATACTGATGACAGTCGACAGTCCATTTTGACAGCTAATTTTGCATTGACACTGGCGCCTTCGCCACCGCCACGTCGCGACGTGACGACGACGCGTCGTCGCCATATAACGCTCCCGACAGCGGAATGTATGCACTGTCTCTGTCTCTCACTATAGAATAGACAAAGACAAAGCACAGAAGTCGAATCCGATTCTTCAATTATTTAATCTATATGAATAAAAATTTATGACTTTGACATTCCGTTTCCGACAAACCGTCGAAATCAGGTAGCTGATATGTTTAATAGCACTCAACTCTTTCGTGTTACCTACCTACTATAACATATACTCTACCCGAGCACCCCAGGCTAATGCCATAATCTAATGCGCTACCTATTAGGCAAGTCGTTTAATATTTTTTATCAGAAAATGTTTGTCATCTTGAACATGTTACTTCTATAAAAGTTAGCCTCTCTTTAATTAAAAATTCAGTAGAAAGTCACGGTAAATCAATGCAAGCCACACGCGACAGCCACAAACGCCGCCACTTGAAGCAAGAAGAAGAAAGTGACGACTAGCGGCGGCGGCGAGCGTCAAACCGTGTGCGGCGAGTTCACATAAAATGTATGAAAATTACAGGAAATATGTCAGAGACGTCGTTTTGTGGTCGTGGTCGTGTGCGTAGAGGCTTAAACATCAGATAAGTAGGTAACAAAACATTATGTTACCAATATCAAAAATTTATCATTCATCTGGACATTCAAAGTTGTATTACAATCACATTCTTTGCAGTTTTTTTAACAATTGAATATCAACAATATCCGCTAAAGGCTCCAATCGATCTTTTCGCAAATCGATACGTATCTTGCCAACAATGGTGATGTTGAACGTAATAATGCTGAATTTATTCCATAATCGTGATACGATGCCCTTGACTAAAGGAGCAAGGCTGTGGGACCACTTTACAATAAAATGTAGAACAATGGTATGAGAAATTGAACAAATTTTGATTGCACCAATTGGGAAAATAATTGTTCTGAATTGTTTTAATGAAATCTTTGTTTGTCCTAATGGTTGAGTTTGTGAATACACAAATAT
This sequence comes from Crambus lathoniellus, assembly GCA_949710035.1. NCBI lineage: Eukaryota > Metazoa > Arthropoda > Insecta > Lepidoptera > Crambidae > Crambus > Crambus lathoniellus. The sequence continues at coordinate 26,878,345 of OX453305.1, read as the reverse complement.
GTCTGTGTATGTAAGAAGTAAAGAACTTTTCAGAGACGGAACACAAACGTAATATGTGTTTAAAGGTAGACGAAAAGCAGAGAAATTGGTAAATCATTCTATACTTAAATCATTGCAAATAAAGCTATCAATAAAAACCCGTGGTGCTCCTTGGGGGACGCCTACGTCCAGCAGTGGACTGGAACAGGTTAAAATGATGTAGATAAATCTAAATTAAAATCTTAAAATTTGATTGAATCAGGCATCTCTTGGCGGAAGTTCCTAAAACTATTGTCAAAAAAAGTTATATTTATGTAGCTTACTTCTGCAAAAACATACAAGATGCACCGCTCGCATAAGAAATGAACATGCACACCACAAAACTATCCTTTCACGATGCCTGCAACTGCAGGTAGCAAGATAGTGAGGTATCGTAGTAAGAAAATAGATTCTTCACATGTAACTAGTTACGTAGCATTGGTTTCGTAGGCGGTCGTATGTAACCAATTTCGTAGAAAGAAAAAGTATTCTTCTTACGAAATTAGTATCGTAGTAAGAAGAATTATTCTTCGTACGATACTAGTTACGTAGCACCGGTTTCGTAGGGGGCCGAAGGGGACACACCTTGCATCTTCACTGATTAGACTACTCTACACGTGTTTCACCCTAATACGGGGCATCCTCAAGAGTTGTTAGAGCGTGCGAAATCTAGCACAGAATTTTGGTATAATCTCTTTTTTTTTACAATAATAACTTAAACTTAAGTCAAACATTATTTATATATCTTAATGGCAAACCCGCTAAAATAAAGTAGTTAAATTAAAATTGACTTTGCTTCTCAGAAATGCATCGAAACTTGGAGTGATATAATTAAGTTCCTTAAAACCACATTGCACCAAAATGATCTTTAACTTACTATTAATAAAAGCTATTGTTGAAAGGAACCGTCAAAATAAACGACAGTTTTCAAGTGCATTAGTCTGGGGGTCAGGAAATATCCAATTGAGTTTAGATCATGCGGGCAAGTTGAATGCAATGCAATGCAACATGAAATGGTTCCTTATTGTATTGTTTGCAAGTAAAAGAATTGACATTTTAGGTTTGGAGAAAGTACTTTTACGTGTTAAATTCAACTCTACATAAACACGACGAGAAAGCATTGTCAGTACTTCGGTAAAGACTAAACAATTAATAAATTATTACCCTTTTGGTTTTTTATCGGGTTTATCTAACAAAGTTTCGACGTTAATCAGGTCAATCAGGTCAGGACGTTAAATCAGGCACTTTTACGTATTATATCAAAAGAACGCAATAAGCTACGTAGCTTTATATTACTTAACTTCGCTTCATTTTGCGAAATTTCGAAAAAAATTGCGAGAGGAAAAAAAATACATTATAAATTGAAATTACGGCATTTTTAAGTTTTGGAAAGTACGATCCGTATGTTCCTACTCTGAAATAACAAATAAATATATACTGTAAGGTATCATTTATGTATATATTATTATTATAGAACATTGTAAGTAGGGAATACAGGCACATTAAATTGAGGTACTTAGTTCGACATGACTTGTCGTTCAGATGTTCCATTATTACAATGTCGACAGAACCGACAAGATCACTCTTAGCTATCATTTCTCTGGATGATATCATTATGCGGGTCTCCCAACAACATTGTGGTCTGCCCCTCGGTCAAAACAAATTGGGCATACACGAGTTTAAACAATAAATCTATGTGATTGATCGCCTGTCCGTCGATTTGTCACTGGGATATAACGTCGAAAATGTAATGTCCACTGTGCAAATGCCTACGCGATGTTCGGCATATAAGTTGCTTTGCTTGTTGTAATATTTAATACTTACCTGTTGTAAAAATAACAAATGTTAAAATAGTTTCATCTTAATTATTTTGTTTTAAACTTTTTTGCGTTCACAGCGCATTATTTTAAATTATTAAGTATTTAAATTGAATACTTCATTATTAGAAAAAATCGACCCGTCTCACAACTCTAGTTACGATGAGTCTCAAACCCACGACCTTTAACTATCCGGGCGAATGCTCTACAGGAGCATTCTCTCTTCTATGATCTTAGAAGGTCGATGGAAAATCAATGACCCAAAAAAACCCAAGTCTTTCTTATGCCTTAAAATAAACGGACTTAAACCTTCGATCAACAATAACACCTAGTTCTAGATACATAGTTGGAGTGACAGATATGGCCGAGCGTATACTCCCACTTGAGAGTATACTTATAAGTAGATTATTTTGACCAGTGTCAATAATACTAAGGTCAAACATGGAACGCTTCCTGTCATTTATAATGTAAGATCGTAACATTCGAAACACTTTTTCTCCGTTTAAAAAAAAGTCAGTCTGTGCGACCTAAAGTTTTCATTTAGTTCGTTAGCCTTCATGTAGTACTATTGTTGATCGAAGTCTTAAACCAATGCTAATACATTTCACCACTTATCTATTCAGTTTATCGTATGCTATTGGTAAACTTGCTTGCATAATCAAAACAGCGGGTTTGTTCCAGCTTGTCCCATAAAATATTATATCAAAGCTCCATATTTCTTTACAAGTCGTGAGTTCTGTATCGCCTCGAGCGCACATCGAGTGTCGTAAGCCGAAAATCATTATTCACTTAGACGACGTTAAATGTCCCGATGGTTTTGGTTTTTAGGTAGTTCGTGTATTGTTCTACTACGATATTCCTTACAGAGAAACCATCCAAGTCTCAGTATCATAGAATGGAGTTGGATATAGAATGACAAAAACACTAATTTAGTAATTCTTTAATAATAAGTTCGTCTTTTGTTGGCACGTCAACATTTTTAATAAGTTCGTCTTTTGTTGGCACGTCGTCGTTTAGTTGGTGATTGAGTTCTGAAATTCACTGTCCAATCACTTCCTTGAAAACAAATATAACTACCTGTATGCACATCGTAGCTATTAATTAATTCAACATTATTTGCAACAAAGATGCAACTTTTAACGGTCGTATTCCAGTTGGTTTACTAGTAGTACCATTTTGTATACCAAGGCTGAAGGTGGAAGCGCACAACTCCCGGAAATTTAAATTAACATAATATCCTCCTTCAGTATAGAGAATATTTTTATAGAAAAGAACCACCAGCCCTACAAGTATCTTTCAGTCGGGATTCAAACCCTGAGAATCCAGCCCAATGCCACATACTGTGCCAATGCTGATGACTCCTTCCTATATTTATCCTACACTTATTTAAATGGCTGTTTCATTTAAGTCAATTGTTAAAACATTTGTAAAAATGTTTCTTTCGGTTGCGAGCTTAGGCTTTCCTCGCATTGATGAAGCAAGCTAACCTAAGCGCTAAAAGTTACAGAAAAATTCGACAATTCGTTGGTAAGTAGTTGGTTAGTGCATTAGGCCTTCCCAAAGGCGCGCGGGTTCAAATCCCGACTGAAAGCAACTTGCAGGGCTGGTATTTTTATAAGCTTTTTATTATCTTGCCATGTTAGTTATTAGTAGTTGTTAGTTAGTGGGGGACAAATCTTGCAAGCTTAATTTGACTTAGGTACTTCCCAGTGTCCGATGGAGCTGAAATTTTGTATGCAGGTTTGGTTTAGATGACAATACAATATTTAAGTACAGTCAGCAAAAAAGCTTGTCATAAAAATGTCATTTTTACTAAAAACTTATTTTGAGTTTGAGTTTATATCTTCTTATTGACTTATATTTGCTTAACAAAAAATTTACGTTGTAGATATGCAACCAAATCTCCTGTTATAGAACTTTTCGAATCGAGGGAGAAACTTTTCACCTTTCATTCTCGTATGTGTTCGCAATATCCTAAAAAAATCTGAAATAGATTCCTATTGGCAAAAGCGGTTTTTTCACAACAGTGTTTTTAATTCGATCTTTCACTATCGTAAGAAGATAGTGATTAATCAAACACACCATTATCGGTTTATCGTTTCCATTTGCAACTCAACTGAACGCGCCGATTTAACTATGTCCAAGTTGCGTAAGAGTGGTATAGTGATACTTATACAGCCTCTACGCAAATTGCCGCACTGTTAAACACTGTTATTACGTATTCTTCAATCTCACTGATGTAATTTCACAGGTATACTGTGTTGATTATTTCTTAATACTTGGGGTATTGAGGAGCTCGATGGCGCGGTGATTAGGGCGGCTAAGCAACTCCTATTGTGGTCGGTCACGGGATGGGTGGGCATTTTAATATGTCGAGCTTCTCAGTGCTATACTAGGTCACTGGATGGCGCAAAGGTACTGGCACTATTTGGTTAAGCTATATTTTTTTTCTAAATTAGAAAACTAGAATTAGTTTTTATATAGGTATAATATTTATGCCATGACATTTCGTCTCATTAGGATTTAAAGATGATGTATCTTATATGGTGTCCTCCAGAGTTGACGCACCTTTGACCCCTAGTTATGACGTTTGCCATAACTTGCCGTAACACTTCCTGCGAATGCTCCTTTTCTTGATAAATGTTGTCCTTTAGGGCTGCGAGAGTCTGTGGTTTGTTCACTTAAACCAAAGATTTTAAATAACCCCGAAAAAAATAAGTCTGGACAGGTCATCTAGGGTGATCTTAAATCGTCGACGAAATTCACGTTGTGTTTTTATTACTGACTAGCGGAACCTCGCGGTTTTACCCGCGTGGTACCCGTTCCCGTGGGAATATCGGTATAAAATATAGCCTATGTCACTCGGGATGCATGTAGCTTTCTAATGGTCAAAGAATTTTCCAAATCGGTCCTGTAAGTAGTTTCGGAGCCTATTCGATGCAAACAAACAAACAATCAAATCTTTAGTCGTTTTAGTACAAGATCCGCACAAGATCCACAGGTGCACACTCTTTATGGTTAATATGTGGATAATGTCGTGGATTACAATATTGTCCATCTTGATGTGGTATGTAATACCAGATGTGTAAAATTTTAAGTTTAGATTTTATATTGTAACTGTTTGTTGTCCCGCAATAAATAAAATAAAATAGAATAAAAAATAAAATAGTATTAGTTACCTACTGATGAATTATTAAGTAGGTAGGTACGTAAAAACATTGACACGATTATTCCACGTTCGGTCCATGTTTATTTTTAGTGAATTTTACATTTGTTTACTACACTGTTTTCAATATCAGAATAACAGGAGATATTATATAAAAAATATATAAGTAATTTTATAAAGTGCCAGTACTTTTGCAACACCCAGTAGAAGGCACTTTAAGCAGTTCTGTTGGTCCTATGTATCTCTATTTGAAGACAATAGATCTGCGTGGAGATTTATGAGCTAATATCTGCATATCTATATGAGGAGCCCTTGGCGCAGTGGTTAGCGTGCTCGGCCTGCGTTCGTTGAGGTTAAGCGACTTCCGCAACGGTCGGTCAAGTGATTGGTGACCAAAACTTTTCATCTCGAGCTCCTCCGTTCTTCGGAAGGCACAGCCGTTGGTCCCGGTTGTATTTGTAGTCGTTAATACCTACCCACCAATCCTCCATTCTCATTATCCATCCATAAGGAAGGCCAGGGCCCCAGCAGTGGGGGGACGACATTAAATAGCTGATGATGATGATGATGATCTCCATATTAGTCCATAGGGAAGGCAAGATAAGAATGTACCGAACGATTTTAAATATTTAGGTATAATAACATTTGCAACTAACAATAAGAATTTCGTTTCTCAATATTAATCATGAGATTCATGAGTACTTTAGATATTTAATCAAAATAGAGTTACAATAATTGTGACTAATCTACTTAGATAAAAGCTAGTTTCTGTTTAATAAAATAATACGCTTGAAATTCTAAGCAGTGTTGTTTAATGTCTAACCTACTTTTATATCGCGCTTTGACAGACCACAAGACAGTTCCTATTACTTCTAACTTTAATAAAAACGACCGTCAACTTGTCCTTTTGCGTCGGAAATTCGTCAAGTTAAGTATAAAAGTAGTTATTACAAAACTGACCTCGATAATATCAATATCGGTCGATATGATGAATTTAGAATTGTCAATGTGATTAGAAATTAAATAGAGCAAAGACAATATTAACTTTGAAATAATTCATAAACACTGATTTGATTGACATCAACAAATGTGTTTCTAACAGTTGTACCTATACAGGGGCACCCTTGCAAAAACTTTAACCATGGCTTCAGGCCTTCATGCTGAACAACGTACAGCAAGAATTTTTGTCGGAAATGAAAAAAATGGACATTTCATACAAATTTAGCAACTTATCGGGACATTTTGTATGGAGAGTCGAAATTTTTTTTTTCATTTCCGACAAAAAATCTTGCTGTGCGTTGTTCAGCATTTAGGCCTGAAGCCATGGTTAAAGTTTTTGCAAGGGTGCCCCTAACACCCTGTATTATGCATTGCAAGTTACCTGACAGCAAAATTTTATAATATTTAATTTCTTAAAACTAAAACTATAAATTGAAAATATTTCAAATATAACGGATTAACTATATAACTATGTTCCATACTATATCCTTAAGCTATGTAAGTTACGCAAGCTTGCAAACCTTGCAGGATTCAAAACCAATTCCACCACATCTTACAGCAAACCCATTTAATCCTACATCTCTTAAACTAACTACAGACCTAATCTTAATAGCTTACATACTAAGTAATTGGTTGACTCCGTCTAACCGTATCGGTACCAGAAATTGGGTCCAGTTGGGACATCGTGACTAACTTGGGTTAGGTAACTGATCCTGGCACTACTTTTGTGGGGTTATGTAAGTCGGCCTGTTGGTTAATACTGGACAAGGTTGACGACAGGAGAAAGATTTAAATTTAACTAATTGTAAACTTACGAATATCTGAAATGAAAGCTCAAACGTTCCACTCAATAATAATAATAACTTATAAAAAACTTAGGACGACTTAAGGTCGTAGGGCAGACAGACGTCGTCGGTAAGATGAATCAATAAAGCTCATTTTTTATGATTAATTAAATAAATATAATTTTGCCTAATAAGTACTTGCTACTCTCTATTCCTGCCTCCACCTCGATCGCCACCACTGGTGGCAATACGGTTTTTTTTCCTTATTGCCGCATGATTGCCGCCCGGTGGTGACAATGAAGAATATTCTTCCAGATCGCCACCACTCAATAAAAAATCAGAATTACTTCACATTACTTCGCTTACTTACTTAATCCGCTGGCTCCTTTGACTACTAAACATCATTTTGTTCATATTCTTAAGTATAAACTTGGTCGATGTTATTCTAATTAATGATGTTACCTTGTAGGACATTTTACAATAATGGCAACAGAGATCCATCATATTATTGTCACGACGATGTTGCTTGTTTCTAGCACTAGAATTTTATAAACACTTTTTAATAAAACATATTATTGTAGTCGTTTGAAATTCGGAAATTACATGGAAAAAAAAATTACACTGCATAGAAAATTAATATCAATACTTTACTGGCATCCAATTAAATTATGATTTTAAGTTATTTTTATGCGCTCACAATGCTATTCTGCAATTAAGTATAAGAAAAAATTGTGATGAAAAAAATTTTCTATCAAAATTTTTCCTATCTAAATTACTTTTACGAAGCGAGCCAACCCTCTCTCAGAGCATAACACTGCTTGTTCTAGTATTCCGGCATACTGCATCGACCTGGTTTCGGACCCATTGTAACACTGAACTGAGATAAATCACAATATAATGCAATATTACTTATTCGTACATAATACTCTCCGATAAATACCGATAGGTCTAAAGTGAACCGATTTTCTTTTCTTTTATAGTCATAGTTATAGTCATAAATTTTTTATTCATATAGATTAAATAAAATTAATGCTTATGAATCGTCTAAAGTTTTTACCTACCACCTGTTATGGACATCTTTTAACTGACAAGAAAAACAGGCGAAAAAAACTCATCAGCTTTAACAGAAGGAACTTTATTTAGGAACAAACAGTTACTTACATAAATTGAGTACATACAAAGAGCTAAAAATATAAAACTATGCAGCTGCGTAAGGTAGAGATGTCATCCTTTATTCTCTTATGTTTTATATTAAGTACATCTATAAAAGTTCACAGTAGGTAATGGTAATAGACCATGATGTTGTAACCAAAAATAAAATCGAGAACCTAAGACACTTATTTGTGAAGAAATTTTACAATAGAATGGCCTAATAAAAATAAATAAAAATAAAAATAATATATTTCAGACCATAAGTCCATATACATAACTCATTTAACAATTAATAAAATTCATATAATTACATTATATTAAATTAAATACATAAATTAAATAAAAATTAAGCACGAAAACTGTCGTTATGGGAATCATAATAGTACCTAAACTATACCATCCGTCAAAAGCTGTAAAATATCTATTGAATTTTTATTCCTTACTAGCTTTCCGCCCGCGGCTTCGCCTGCGTGGAATACAAGACGTTATTACGATATTTTTCCGGGATAAAAAGTTGCCTATGTTCCTCTCCGGGCTACAAAGTGACTATTCCCAAATTTCAGCCAAATCCGTTTTGCCGCTTTGACGTGATTGAGTAACAAACATCCAAACATATAACCATCCAAACATCTAAACTTTCACATTTATAATATTAGTAGGATACGAAAGCTGTCTAGATATTTAAACATTTTTTGATAATACTAACCTTCCGCCCGTGGTTTCGCCTGCGTGAACTACACGACATTATCCCGCGGGAACCTGATATTTTTCCGGGATAAAAAGTAGCATGTCACTCTCCAACTCCCAAACTATCTCCATACCAAAAATCACATCGATCCGTTGCTCCGTTCTGACGTGAAAGACAGACAAACAAACACACTTTCACATTTATAATATTAGTATGGATTGATTACGAATATCACGATGCAACGAACGAATATATTATAGTCAAAGTAACTAATGAGATGCAAAATCCGACCCACGCAGTTATTTTATGCAATTTAATAACTTGATAGCTTCATTTCCTTGTTTCAACGGCAATCTTTATGTCGAAGGGAGATTGACTTGATTAACAAATCGAATATTGCGATTGCGAGCAAAGCCGGGGGTACTATTCTGTAAGGATATTCTAACGTCACTTCACTCACATTCACTTCGGCTTCGCACACGAATCCATCGGCGTTTCTGGCTCGAGTGCGGGGACGGTAATAGTACAGTCAGTAATAGGTATCTGCTGCGGTAGCGGCAGCGCGCCCCGTCACTCGAAGCTAAATAAGTTTTTAGTAAAAATTTCATTTTCATGACAAGCTTTTTTGCTGACTATACTTTAATATTGTATTGTCATCTGTCATCTAAACCAAACCAGTATACAAAATTTCAGCTCCATCGGACACTTGGAATTGGTTCAAATTAAGCTTGCAAGATTTGTCCCCCGCCTACCTAACTAACTAACATGACAAGTCAATAAAAAGCTTGTAATAAGTTTTAAGTAAAAATTACATTTGTATGATAAGCTTTTTTGCTGACTGTACTTTAATATTGTATTGTCATCTGAACCAAACCTGTATACAAAATGTCAGCTCCATCGGACACTGGGAAGTGGGTCAAATTAAGCTTGCAAAATTTGTCCCCTACTTACTAACTAACATGGCAAGTTAATAAAAAGTTTGTAAAAAAGAAACAAGTGATGACCCGGCGCGGCGTCGGCGTCGGCGTTCATATAAGATGTATGAAAACTACCAGGGAAAGAGGTCGGTGGCGATTGTGCCGTTTTCCGGTGACCCGTGTGCGGTTAGGATAATAGTTAGTAGCACAGATAATATAATACTGTTAGTAGGTAATAGTATCTAGTATCCGTGACCATGGCCTCTGGAAAGGTACCGAAACGGCGGGCGGGTAAAACTAAAAATCCTTATAATCACAATTCCAAAACTAACTGTGTGTGTATAAAAATAAATGCGTGTTAAAAAGCCATTAATGTGGTTTTATTCCTAAGAATTTTTATGTCAAATTCATAACAAACAAATGGAAAACAAGTGAAAAAGAACAGCGCAATCATTATACGAGTTGGTAATCGAATTTTAGAGAATCGAGCTGTATACTATGTTTCATGTCAAGGTGCGAATACTTTTAATATACTTTGGCTAATATTGTTTACTCAACCACCTTGCCCTGCATACTAGCTAAATGTGTGGTTTTGCCTATAGATTAAGCAGTTAAATGAACCAAAGACTCGTGCAACTCACAGAACTAGTAATTATGGCGGTATGAGTAATTGCACTGTTTTTATTGCACGCCACTGTTTGCGTTTTGATATGTATATTCATTTTTGGATGTCGAAATTGACCACATACAATCCAGTTTTATTATTAAGCCAGTTTAATTTTAACTAGCGGATACCACGCGTGTAAAACCGCGAGTTTTACCCGCGTGGTACCCGTGGAAATATCGGGATAAAATATGGCCTATGTCACTCGGGAAGAATGTAGCTTTCTCATGGTCCAAGAACTTTCTAAATCGATACAGTAGTTTCTTCATCATCCTTTATATAGTAAGTACAGGACGACGAAAAAAAATTTTTATATTTCGACCTGTGTTTCTAAGGGAAAGTTTTGCAGTTTCATGGGTAGAATCACTTTCTAAAATATTATTGCTTATTTTTGTTTACCTTGTATAATAGGGCGCTTTATCGCGCAAAATAAATATTTAATCCCATAAAATTGGCTTCATTCCTCTAACCATAAACTTTTTTTTACTTGCAGACGAATCATGGAACGCGGATCCTCCGCCCCCTGGTCACAAATCCTGCAGGAGACCATCGGTGAAGGCAGGCTGAGCGGGGAAGCGCTCAGGGACTACTTCAGACCCTTGGAGGACTGGCTACGCAGCGAGAACCTCAGGACTGGAGAGTACCTTGGATGGAGTTACGATGGGGACTATTGCAAGTTCAGGTGAGCTCTCACTTAGTTTTAGTGAATTTGTGAAGACAGACTGAACGGGAAAGTGCTCGGAGACTACATGAGACCCTTGGCGGTCTGGCTGCGCAGTGAGAACCCCAGGACTCGAGATTACCTTGGGTGGAGTTATGATGAGGTCTATTGCAAGTTCAGGTGAGTTCTCACTTAGCTTTAGTGAATTTATGAAGGCAGACTGAAAACTGCACCCCTAGTGTAAGTTTTTATGTCAAGCAAACGCAAACTATTTCGATTCCGTATTTATGTCAATTTGTATGAAAACTATATAAGCGCGCTACTCGCCGCTAGAGGCGCTAATACAGTTTTCATACAAATTGACATAAATACGGAATCGAAATAGTTTGCGTTTTTTGCCTTAAATCTTACACTATGGGCACTGGAAAGTGCCCAGAGACCACTTGAGACCCTTGGAGGACTGGCTGCCCAGCGAGAACCTCAGGACTGGAGAGTATCTTGGGTGGAGCTTAGATGGAGATTATTGTAACTTCAGGTGAGTCCTTACTTAGTTTGGACAGTTAGCAGGCTCGCTAGTTGTGAGTACTTGTGAGACGGGTCGTTTTTTTCTAATACTTCATTTTCAATAATAAAATTTGCATTGTGCATGCAAAAAAGTTAAAGTAATTTGCTTTTATTTATTTAATCTTATTTAAATGTAAGTATCAAGTATATTGAAATTAATTACATAATTTTTCTTATTTGTTTCAGTATTGAAACGGCTGGCCTGCAAGTCTACGGAGGTTTTTACAACGCAGCTCACCGTCACTTCGACATCGCCAGTTTCATCACCATCTTCCTGGCATCGTTCATCACCACGATCTTCGTGCGGCGCTGGTGATCACATCTTTGAAAGACCATCACTTTTTTAAGACAAAGAATGTTTGTGCAATGTAATTTTGTACAAAACCCGTGTTAGATGATCGTCACAGATTGAAACACAGATAGTGGAGTTACAGTATTGTACAATGTTATTATAATAAGACTATTAAGAAAATATCACAAATGTTTTCAAAATGAGTTGTATGGACTTTTTTGTACTCTAATGTATGTATGAGCAGTCAAGAATAATAAAACACTTGAGTAGGTACAGTGTCATAGTGTAGTCAAAAGTAATATTTGCTATAAAAAATCATTAAATAATAAAATGTTCTAATGTTTATGATTTTTGTAACACGCAATAGTTTTGTATCATTTCTTTTGAATTAGTCTGCAATGATACCTATTAGCTTTAAGAAGCATGAAACGTCGAATTTAAATAATATTTTATTTATCATTTGTGAAAATGTGTTTTTGATAAAGTTAAAGTTATTCAAACAACAAAAAATTTAATAAAAGTGATGTTTGTATATATATTTTTGTAGTTGATAAGATTTAAATGTTTTTTTTTTGTAAATAGAATATAGTGATTTAACATGACATTACAACAATTTATATTGTGATAACATTGAATAAAAGTTATTGTAGTTTTTAAATTCATCTTTTATTATTCTTTTAACATAGAGCGAAGAGCATACCTGATGTAACATAAATTGAATATTACAGTATCAAACAAATAGACTAAATAAATGAAATAGAAAATAAATTAAGTGAAATAGAAAAAAATAAAATGAAATATAAAGACATTACCAAAACGGAATTTTTCCAAAATAAGTACCTACATATTATAAAACAGCGAACTTTAAAAAATAACTTATTTCCGATTGTATAGTCTGAGTAGCAAAATAAAAATTGCCTTTAAGGTGCATGTAGTCGTGAAACGATCATTTTTGAGGCCCTAAAACTCATAAATTAGCCTACTGATGAATCTATAATTAATATATATTAAATATTGATATATAAACTTCAATCTGAGCATTTAAAAAAAACATAGTCTTTAAGATACTATTAAAATACGCTACTGCTTCTAAACTACAAGTGATATTTTCACGTTTCTTTCAGGAAAAGATTGCTAACTTGTTTAACTTAAAACTGAGCATTTTTCGTTTTAAAATAATACATAATTTGACGAAACGTGTGTTTAAGCTGTTTTGGAGCGGGTAGCTGGCGGGAAAATTAGGCCACTTTTCTATGACCAAGGTCGTTGGCGATACCACGGACCTTAAAGGGAGTTCGTAAGCTTATAATCACCTATTAATTCCTTAAAAATATATAGTTGTAAAGCAGAAGTTCATATTCTTGAGTAATACATCAGCTGTTATAATGATAAGTGTAATAAATATCTTCATCTCATGCGGGTGACCATTGAATCATGGTCGAAGCTTATTTCCCTATGACCCCTCTCTTATTTAAGGACTAGAGGCCGCCCGCGGTTTCGCCCACGTTGTTCCCATTCCCGTGTGAATATAGGGATAAAAAATTTCCAATGTGTTATTCCAGCCTATAATCTATCTCTGCTGCAAATTTCAGCCAGATCTGTTAAGTAGTTTTTGCGTTAAAAAGTAACAAACATTCATACATCTATCCATAGTCACAATCTTTCGCATTTATAATATTAGTAGGATTGTCATGTTTAAATTTAATCTTAGGGCTTCTTACTGCGTAATTTCATGGATATGAAGTTCATACGTTTTTTGGAGCTAAAAGCCAATTTTATTTAAAAAAATAGCGACTATCAGTTTCCTGTTTAGTGACGTCTGGTATAACAATATCTAGCTTGTGTTCAGCAAGTCGTTCAACAGAACAAAGCAGCAAAATTTTTTCAAAATGAGGAATTCAAAATAATGACAAAACTTGTATGAAGTTTATATCCATAAAAGTTACGCGGGAGCGCCTGGTTCTCAGATAGATAATAAGTTAAATGGTAATAAGTTTAATGAAAATTATATATACGTAATAAAACCACTTTCACAGATTCACAAGTAATAAAAAAATTAAACGGACTTCAAGAAGTACAGCTATCTGTCAACTGAAAAGGAAAAAAATAGTATATTTAAAGTACTTACCTACCTTTTTGAGGTCGGTCCCTTTTTCATCATGCATGCAGCTCCTGGCTGGCACCAATATGGCCACCTTTTTTGAAGTCAATCAAAATGGCGCACTAGTTATGTTATTTCAAATACATAGGTACAGATTGGCGGCATTTATGACTATGACAGTTTTTTCACCCAATTAATTTAACTTTTTTACTTTTCCATATCATTAAAAAAAGCAGACTCAAAGACAGCTCCAGTAAAAAATATATACCTACTAGCCTTCCGCTCGCGGCTTCGCCCGCGTATACTACACGACGTTATCCCGCGGGAAGGTGATATTTTTCAGGAATAAAAAGTAGCCTATGTCCTTTCTCAGGCTCTAGACTATCTCTGTACCAAAATTCTTTTCTTTTATTTCGAATTTCACAAGGTCTATGTCGGGAAATAGCCAAGCAAAATACCAAGTTCAATCAGTATTATCAAAATAAAGTTGTCAGTCTATGTATTCAGTGACGGACGTGTGTATACAGTCAAAACGTAATTAAAGTCCATACACACATTTCCTCTTTACGGAAAAGTCCCGACGCCAAAATAAACGCTTGTGGAGTTGAGTTTCGTCGACATTGCTACTATTGGGTTCCATTTAGATAAATGTTTTTTTGGTGCCGAGTGGTGTACGCATCGCTTTCAAGGTCCCGCTATCTCTAGGGGTCCCGGGTTCGATCCCCGGTCGGGTAAATATTGAAAATGAACTTTGAAGTGAATTGTGTAGTGGTTCCTTTACCTTATACGCTCCTAGGAATTACGAATATAAACAATATATAAATTTACTGTAGGTATAGTTTCATGGTATGGTATGTATAAACTAAAAATAATTTAAACCATAGAAAGAGGCGACATCATTTGAATTAGCAGGGCTCCAAAGAAAGCAGAAGTAAATTTTCACTCAACTATAATACCTAAGCATTATTGGTAATTTATGCTGACTTCTGTGCCCGTAGTGTAAGTTTTTATGTCAAAAAACGCAAACTATTTCGATTCCGTATTTATGTCAATTTGTATGAAAACTTTATTAGCGCCTCTAGCGGCGAGTAGCGCGCTTATATAGTTTTCATACAAATTGACATTAATACGCATTCGAAATAGTTTGCGTTTGCTTGACATAAAAACTTACACTCGGGGTACTGATCCACCGACACCACAATCTCCCCCGCACATAGTTTTATTACTGTGAGAGCGTCATGAAAGGCGGGGACACACCCACTAGCTCCAACCGTAGTCGCAGAACGCGGAATGCTATGCACCTACTCGTCTGTTCTGATGGCTTGGTACTTTTGGGATCGTTCATTCGACGCATTCCAAGATTTCCTAGGTAAAAAAAAACCAAACAACTAACGTTACGCATGTTGAGTTAAGTTAAAAACTTATCAAAAGCTATTTTGAAAGTATTGGATTAGATTTAGATTTTAAATTATTTTTAGTTTTATTGTTATTGTTTGTTTTGTTTTTTTTATTTATTGTTTATTGTTGAAAATATGTATCATATGTGTAGTATTGGATTAGTTAGTAAGCATATCTCAGCCAGACAAGACAGTATGAAAACAATGAAAAAAAATCCTGTCTGGTGAAGAAAATGAATCACAAAATAATAATGGTGCAGACAAGCCCGGTCTTGCGAAGGAGATGTTACTGAATGTATGAAATTTAACCAATTCTTATCATTTTCAGAATACTGTCTAATTGAAGTCCAAATATTGTGTAAAAATAAGAAAAAAATATCCCGTCAATGGAAAAACTGGGAAAATGGTATTCTTTTAAAAGAACTCTAATTATTTGAATTACTATTCGATAGGTGATTGGGATAAGGATAAAAATGCATATTTTTTATATTTTTATGGACCTCTCAACGACTGGGCATTATATAATTTTTTGTAACTATTGCAATTTTTTTATGTTTTGAATGCGGTTTTCGGTGTTCAAAAGAGAAATAAATTCTACGTAGTACTGTAAAAATAAAATATAATATGTGATCCAGAGGTTCAGACCGGATGTGAAAATCGGAAATAAGTAGATAATATTGTTTCAAAAATTTCGATTTTGTTGCGTATGTTACTCTTATTCGATAGGTTTTTTCATGTAGATTCTCAATATATACACTTTCTAAATGTTATTTCATCGGTAACTATGTGAAAAACAAAAAATCTAACGGACCGCACTATTGTTCTTTGTTTACACAAATTGTCATCTCATCACTATCACTCGATGAATAATCATCGCCATCGTTGTGGATTACCGCGAGTACTCGCAGTTGAGACTCCGGCTTTGATAATACCACATCGACCAAAACGAACGACCCATCCTCCAAGTAGCTCCACCGGGAATCGAACCCAGGACCTTTCATTGTCCGGGCGAATGCTCCGGAGCTACTTGGAGGGTGGGTCGTTTTTTTCTACTATTTCATTTTCAATAACCTTTCTTCTTACAACAATAATTTCAATTTAAAGTACCCTTAATCCACGTCGGATTTATTGGTCCGTAAAAATATGAGCTAGTAACAAGTTGATAAGCTAAACTGGCTAAACTGTTATCTTAATATTCTTTGTGGTAAGTTAATGCACTTTTCTTCTATTCATCGCGTACCTCATTCATTGCCCCTCTTCGTCGCTCCAACGCGTCACATCGGCGCCTTGTGTGACTATGAACCCGCAAAACCTCTTCGCAACCTTAGTCGCCCTGGTACTTCGTATCACAATTGGATGGCGTACGAAGCAGCCGCTTGAGGGGTTCTCTTAAAACACATTAAGGGGTTCCCTTACATAATTTCATTCATAAGACGTAATATTTTTTTCATCACGTAATATTTTTTTCATCGTGGAAATACGAGTATAGTACCTACAGTACTAATATAAGGTCCTTCTTAAATAGTGCACATAATTTTATGGGGTCAATGTACTCATGCATACAAACAACTTTTACTACGTACCAACATTGAAATCGCGAAAAAAAAACAGCTGTTCCATACATTTTGATGTAGGTATTCGATTTAAAATTTTCTATGGAACAGCTATTTTTTTTTTCGCGTTGTCAATGTTGGTACCATATTAAAAGTTGTTTGTATGCGTGAGTACATTGACCCCTTAAAATTACGTGCACTATTTAAGAAGGACCTTATATAAAAAAGTTAACCAAACATTACAATATTTAAAAAAAATTACACCAGTAGTATAATGAAATGAATGTAAATTTCAATACGCAGGTAGGTAAGTACAAATATTAAACCTGCAACCAGCGTTGCTAGATTTTTTTCGGGCAAAGCGGGATTCAGAATCCTTTTAAAGCGGGATATAATAAAAAACGTAAATAATCAGTACTACGTATGAATATGAATTTCAATTTCAAACTCAGTTTTTTACAATGATGTTGATGGTAGGTAGATAGCCATAGAAAACGTACCTATTTCAATATATTTTTTTCTGTTATATGGTTGAACATCCCTGTTGAGTAATCCCCAAAAAGCGGGACCTAGTCTGTGCCATGCGGGACATTCAATTAAAAAAAAATGCAGAATACCTATTTAATAGGTTCGTTACATCATATAGTTTATTATTTTGTTTTCATTAGTGTTTGTTATAGTGACCGATAAAATATAAGAAAAACAAGAATTAATACGTACAACTGTAAGTTGTGGATGACTTGTAATTGTTTTTTTTTTAATTAAGTTGACAATAAATAATCTACCGTCGAGTATCATTATTTTGTTATAGTTACCCATTTAGATACGTTTAAATGTTAGACCAATATTGACTTCGTAAAAAGCCATTCAAATAAAAGGAATCTGCTTTTGGAACACATTATTAGCTTTCAAAATCCCCGGAATGCTTTTGAATAGTCGACTGTTTCCAGTAATACACCCCATTCATACCCTTATCGGCAATACCATAGACGTTCGCCTTCACAACAATAGCCGTTTTAAAGTAAACAGTTGACTGAGATGGCGTTTCCCCTCCCTCTATAATATTATACGACAATGTGGCGCCGTCTTTATCGAAGCACATCGATGTGTAACAATGTAACACTAGTAAGAGCAACGCAACTACGCAACACATCTTACACAGCCATGCTACCCTGGTATATTTAGTTGTGAAATAGTGTTGTTATAGTTTGTTTTCCTAGTAGTTGTGAGACGTCTCTGTCGTTGTGGTGAGAGCTCTCATCTGACAACTATTTTGATATTAAATAAATGTAACAAATTAAAATCACTTATTTCGAAAATCTAATTGAAACTATCTCGATCTCATTAATAAAATAGATAAAATAAATAAGGTTTATACCAACAACTTCAGTACCTAATCATTCGGTCAAAGTCAAATAATTTTAATTTTTTATGACACTGTACTACTGTCAATTAACCTTAAATGTCACTTAAATGCAAAGGTAGCGACATCCTATTTTTCAATGATATATTTCCCATAAAGTTAATATACCTATCGGAATAGAGAAACAAAGGGCTGAGCGAGCGGGATGTCACTAGCAACAACACTGTGAGATAAAAGGAGATGCGTGATGCAAGGTAACAGAACCGTTTTTGGCTACTGTTTGACAGTTCGTCAGCACTTATCAGCACGCTGAGAATTTAGGTATTTTGTTTTTTTCGGATTTTACGTGCAATCTTAGATATTTTTAGCCAATATTGATATGGAAACATGGTGACTTGCTCAGTTATTGATTGTTGTACAACACAATGAAATAATCCCGCAAAATGTTCAGTTCACAGGTAAATTATTCCAAACCGACACCTCCCTTCCTAAGGTTTATTTTTGCCAATGCGCTTCGAATTTAAAGCAAGAAGTGTGATAATGCTCTTCAACAAACATTTATTTATGTAACAAGGAAATATTGATTACACATAATGCAGTATTTACGAATATTTTGTGTAAAGAAATAATTTTCGTTTTACACTAGGGCTGCATCAAGTTATCGATATTTCGTGTCCACTGTCTATCACGCGGTAAAAAATGAATATGTATTAGGTACTGTAATTAAAGTACCTGTAAGACGTTAAGATATGAATTACCTGGGAATGTAATTCCATTTAAGATACTTAACTGATCCATAGGTATCAGTTTTTGACTGTTAGAATAGGTACCTACATATACTATCATTAGTAATATAATTATCTTTCAGATTACATACTAACTTGGATACCAGAAACTAACTGGACTAAATTGATTATTATGCAGTAAGCATTTTCATGAAAAATATTTCCAAACGCGAGAGGTGAAACGTACTATCACTGTGGAAGCACCAACAAATTGTTCAAAGGATTGTGCGAAGCATGGCCGGGTCGCTAGTGTATAATAAATGATTTAAAATCTCTGGGAGTTTTTCTTAAATATGCATACTTCACCGTAGAATCGAAGTTTTAGCCATGCAAAATCCCTTCCCAAGATGGGAATTTTAGTTATATTAATAATATTACTATATATTAATATATAATTATTAGACGACCTCCGTGGCCGAGTGGTGTACGCACCGGTTTCAAGGTGTCGCTATCTCTAGAGGTCCCGGGTTCGATCCCTGGGGGGTACCGCGTAACTTTATGGATATGAACTTCATACGTTTTTTGAAATTTTAAGTAAATTTTATAAAGAAAATAGCTACTATCAGTTCCTTGTTTTGTGACGTCGCTCGGGTATAACGATAGCTAGTTAGCAACGTTCAACAGAACAAAGCCGCAAAAATCTATCAAAATAAGAAATTCAAATGCCAGTTGAAACCCATGTCCATATCCATACTTTTTAGGGGGCTACCGGCTAAAAATATGGGTATGGGTATCGGCTTCAACTGTCACTTGAATTCCTTATTTTGATAGATTTTGCTACTTTGTTCTGTTGAACATTGCTAGCTAGTTATCGTTATATCCGACGTCACAAAATAAGGAACTGATAGCGGCTATTTTCTTTATAAAATTGACTTAAATTTCCCAAAAACGTATGAACTTCATATCCATAAAGTTACGCGGTAGCCCCCCAGGTCGGGTAAATGTTGAAAACTAATTTTTCTATATTTCCTCGGGTCTGGGTGTATGTGGTAATTACCCGTCGTTGTTTCTAATTTCCATAATAATAGTGCTTAAGCTACTATACTTTGGTATTGGAACAATGAGTGTGATCGTGTCCAATATATGTATATTTATTTATTACTGTAATTATTTAATATTATCGATATCGATATTAATCTGAAAAGCGACATGACGCACATCACTGACACGCATACATAAACAATTTTACACACACAAATGCGATCCAATTTCGGTTTCGTTTGACAGCTCGTGGTTGTTCCTCTATTCCGATAGGTATATTAACTTTATGATATTTCCTTAATTATATGTAAGTACGTCACTTCCATACCTGATTACAAGATACAGTTTTTGTATGACAAGTTACATCTGAGTGCAGGCGGCAGTAAATATCGAAAAAATATATATTTAGCTTGAAAGGTTCACAAAACTCGAATGTCGAAATTCGAAGGGTGATTCTTAATATGCCGTTTTCACGAAGTATCTACTCATAGAACGTGTCACAAGGGGAAAATCTGGCTCCCTCAGTCACGTCACGATGCACACGACATTTCGACGCCAACTCCGGACCGTCATTATTGAATAACAATGTATCCTCATATCGATTGTGAGTTGTGAGTAAATGTGGATTTGTATGTCTCCTTTCCAACCATGATCGCCTGGTACTTTTAGTTGAAAATAGAGAAAACATGATCTAGCTAGCACAAGCAAGTTCTGACAATCCGTTCTTTTCTTGATCAACCCAGAAATTTGTATTAGAAGTACATAGACGGTGAACTGCCAATAACAATTTTCCTGTTAGGAAATATGATTCAAAATAATCAGTGTATGTAAACAAAAACATTAGCTGTTTGTTAGTCTTGAATTTACGTAAATAAAAACTAATTAACTTAAAATATTGTTTAAACTATACTACACTTTCATTCAATGACACAAATATTATTATGTCCAATAGCAGAGGACTACCTATTCTGCCTTTAATTTAGTTGTTAATTGCTAAGGTATAGTTAACATTAGGTACTTAAAAACGAATAAAAATGTACTTAATTTTTCTTTGCTTTTTCAATACCTAATTGTTTTTAGAGTGCGCGCCAGTAGGTAAATATGTCTGCGCGTGGTTGAAATCGAATGCTAATCTTTTACCATAGATTTAAAACAATTAATGTACTGTAACTAACGCCAGTAATGCCCCAGTCGCGCGCAGAGATATCTGGCACGGATTCTACAGATTGTATGTGGAGATTTGCACAAAGTAAGTCAATCATGGCAATTAATCTATGGTATAGACAATATAATAGTAAAAAAATGCTCGAAACAATGACGTCACACCTCCACGCGGCCTCAGTGGAGGAATCTATGAACAAGCTCGTGGAACGACGAAGAACGGTGAATTTCGGTGTAGTATTTGAGAAATCCACAAGGCGTCCTTGTATGAGTTTGTGAGGAGGAAACGTTTCAGAATACGGTTGTGTATGTGTTTAAAATGTTCGATTAGTTCATAGATAAAGTTAATTGTTGCAAAAAAATATAAATCTAAACCCATAAGCTTTGATCAACAATAGTACTAGATGAAGGCTCATGAACTAAATGAAACCTTTATAATGACCCAGACTGACTTTTTTTAAAACGTAGAAAAAAGGTTACGAATTTTACGATTTTACATTATAAATGAGAGGAATCGTTCCAAGTTTGAAATATCTTAGTATTATTGACACTTGTCAAAATAATCTTCCTATAATTTATACTTTCAAGTGGGCGTATAACGCTCGGCCATATAATGTCACTCCAACTATTATGTACCTATCTAGCACTAGGTGTTATTTTTGATCGAAGCCCATAAGATTAACTCGACTCTCGATACTACAAACGACGCAAAGTTTTTAACTCAATATCATTAAATCTTCTGGAAAGGACTTACTCAAACGGAATTAAATCACATTTCCGCATTTGGCGAAATCCCCAAATTTCGACAGTTACGTAAGTTATCCGGTGTTCCTCCGGGAGTCTCGTTGCATCCCGGCCAATTTAGTGGACGTCTCCCGTGTCCCGTTCGCTCCCGTCCCAGTAGGGTAAGGACCTCGACCGGCAGCAGATGTGCTCCAACCGTGTTCTGCGCGCCTGGTACTTTTTAGTGTTTGTGCTAAGAGTGCGTTGCCATTTCTCGTGAGTGGATACTTTTTTTATTTACCTGCCTATGTTTCTGTGAAATAGCGTAATTTGTGATACAATTAATCGATTTGATTTTGAAATAATTTAATTTTTGAAACAAGCACCCCATACAAAAAAGTATGCTACCTAAGTAGAAAAAAAACAAATTTTAGTTTTGAATAGGTAATTAATTTCATTTTATTTTACAGTAAGATGAAATACTTAAGTATTAAGAAAGTAAAGTACGAGTTTAGATATTTTATTTTCTTAATAAAATAAAAAATCAAAAGCTCTTTGAACGAATTTCAGCAATATAATATTAAAAATTAATGACATACTTCATTTCAAGTAAAAAATACTTGGTTAATTAAAAGTTCATTGACTGTAGATAACGAACGCCGGAATCGCAATGATAAAATTATTAATTGATTTCATAAAGTTGATTGCAGTAAGTATTTTCACACCATTAATTTTAGTGTAGTGGTGCATAAAAACATCATAACAATTTCAATTTTAATGGACTTTAGATTGTGCAATCATCAAGCAAGGTTTTATAGCCAAATTCACCATCAGTTTTTGTTGTTTAATAGTACTTACCTACTTTAAAATAATACAAATAGGTACCTAATTGTTGAGAAACTTCGTTCTAGTAACAAATTGACAGCAATGTAGTAAAATTTAGAGAATCCTTAGTATTATGGGAAATATTTATTTACTTAGCTCAATAGTTCCTTAGCAAATAGGTTTTTTTTTTTATTATTTTGATATAAAATTTCTGTGCAAAGCTATTGTCTAGGCCCTAGACTATAACTTTATAAAAAATTTAGACTTGAGAACTTAAAATAATAATTATACTACCATGTTATGTAAATTTATTTTTTTTGCAATCACGATGCGATTTTTATTATTGAAAAATTGAAAATAAAGTATTTAGAAAAAATCGACCCGTCTCACAACCAGCTCCGATGGGACTCGAACCCACGACCTTTCGCTATCCGGGCGACTGCTCTAACCACAGCTACGAAGTCGTTCTCAGTAGTTGTTCTCAACGACTCCGTAGCTCAGTGGTAAGAGAAGTTACCTCGGAGCTGGTAGTGAGACGGGTCGATTTTTTCTAAATAGTTCATTTTCAATATAGGCCAGTCAAAATCGACAACGAACATCGCAAACGCGCATGTATCTACGATTTTTTTATATGTTGTTAGGTCCCTTGAGAGTAGTTTACACCCAAGTTTGCAACCCTGCTACTTGTTTGCAATATACTACCATGCTCATACATATTGCAAGTACTGACTATAATTTAACAATAACTCCACTGGCATTGTGTAATGTGTATTTCTGTAACATCAAACAAAATAATCCTATGAGAACACTCACCAACTTATTACACGTAAAGGCAATATTTTATCATCCCAACAATAATAAGTGTTGGCTCACATCATCATTATATGATAAAAATTTATTCCAATGCCTTAAATAAAAAGAAACTGTAAGGTATATCTTTAGCATAAACCCTAAACAAACATGTAATTCGAAATTGTATTTTTCTGCTACGTGTTACAGCTTAAATTCGGGAACCATCTGTAAGGGCGCAATGTTTACAAAACAAGGAACAATGCAAAGATTTTATGTGCCTTTACTTTCATGGTCGGCAAAGATAACATTATTTTCAGTTAGCTTTCGTACTGAATAGCCAGTTAGGCTTTAATGGGTTTGCCTACACCAATTTTCTCTCCAGACGTTTTCCATTTAATTTACTTTATTGGCGTAGCTGTGAATTCAAATTACTTTTGTGGTGTGATAAGAGTTCGCGTTTTATTTTCAGATTAACGGTAGACCGAAGGATTTGAAAGCCTTTTAATCGTTTTAATGCTTTAAACCAGCATTCGTTGGTTTCTAGTTTAATTTCTTTATCCTTATTACATTTTATCCAAGCTTATTTTTTTTTTCTTTTTTTTATTCACAACGCTACGCAAGTGCTATCCAGCACTTCTTCATGCCTTCATCACACCTGATGATAAGTGGTGATAAGGCTGCTACTTCTGGAATCCTCAATCACTGTGGAACTGGCTATCTTATCTCTAACTGCCGGAACATAATAATGCTGAAAACATCATTATTTTGATCAATAAATTTGATTTTAGCAAAGCTCTTTGAATTCACTATTTTCCCTGAAATATAATAATGAAAGATGTTAAGGACGTTTTCAAATAATAATAATAATAATGTTTTTCATTACTTTCATTGCTGAAGTATCCGTTTTTCATGGAACTTCCTATTTTCTTCATGAAATATGTAGACATAAATATTCATAATCTGAAATATTATTCGAATCTTATTGAAATTTTTAATATTTAGTTTTTATAGTCAACACGTGAAGCTTGATTTTTTGTTAAGTACAATACAACAAAGTAAATTAGAATAATTATTATAATGATGATTGAACATTATAGACAGCAAAAGTAGCAGAAATTTTATCAATATAAATAAATAAATACAAATAAAAATTTGTTTATTTTCTCCCTTTTGACACAGACAAGAACATTATCTTACGTTAAAATAAAAATACAATATCGAAAGGAAGACAGGTGCTCAAACTAGGTAAACCCCGTATCTTGAGTACTAGGTCTCAACCCTGCCACATTGGCACATAAACATTTTAAGCCACATTCAACTTCTCAAAAAAAACAAATTTAAAACTTTAAATAATAGGGGTTAAAGAATGAAATTGTCGTTTCTTTTTCTTTTGTACATATAACTTAACAACTTTTATGATATTAGAAATATATAATTTCTCTAATATTGTGTTACATTAAGACCGTATGGAGCAACTTTTGATAATTTAATAACCACGATATTTGATTATTTAAATAGAAAAAACTTATCCCGTAAGTTACGACTATTTTTGTTTCCAGAATTTCGTACTTTATTAGTTGTAACTTAGTGAAAATATTTTTTTTTCTCTTAACGAATGTGTCATTTAGAAGTTAAAATGTCCATAAATACGTGTGTAAAATTTTTTAAAGTTACTTATTATTAGTCGTTGAATAAATTACAAAAACGTTAGTATGGAAAAACAAAAAATACAAAAATCTCCATACAAAACGGCAATTTGATACTTTAACCCCTAATAACTAAGCATTATTCTAATGTAAGTATTTGTGTATGTGTATACATATAAAGAGAATGAACCAGAACGTAGTTAAATATAATTATGTAAGTCCCCAACTGCATGGTGGAATTGTTAAGGCAATTAAGATCCCGTGCTATCCCCACTTGTGAGCTAAATGGCAGATGGCCCAATAACTGGAGATTGTGATTCAACAATGGGATACATATTAAAACACATTGTACGAGTATGCAAACGTTATTTGGCTTAACTAAGAACTATATCAATCAATCAATCAATAAAAACATTTATTTTATACAGTCGAAGGACAAATTATAACTTAATTATACGACAAATTACTTAAATGAAGATAACACAGAAAAAAAAGATAATTTATATACCTATATATAAAAAAAGAACTACAAAACCATGTAGGTATAGAAATAGAACACAATATGATTGCAAACAACTTATTGTATGTAAGCAAGCCCGAAGTCGGGAAATGACATGAAAAAATATTTCGACTCTCCATACAAAATGTCCCAATTAGTTGCTAAATTTGTATGAAAAGTCGATTGTTTTTTCATTTCCGACAAAAAATTCTTGCTGTACGTTGTTCAGCATGATGGTCTGAAGCCATGGTTAAAGTTTTTGCAACGGTGCCCCTAACACCCTGTATAGCACCTGTTTTATTAATATAAATAATTTAAACTCTATTACTAATATTATAAAATAATGCGAAAGTTTACTTGTATGTTTGTAACTCAAACACGGCTGAACGGAACTGCATGAAATGGATGAAATTGGATCCGAGAGATTATGGTCTAGACTAAAGAATATCATCTAGGATTACTTTTACTCTGGAAAAGTTTAAGATCCAACAAACTTACCAATTAGTGAAATTCGATCCAAATTATGTGAACAGCTTCATACGACTTCTTTGATTCAAAGATAAAATATGTTAACCTGAAAGAGCGGAAAAGCTAGTTAATAATAGATATCCGGCTCATTTTCTTTTAAATATTACCGGTTTGCTTCCGTATTTAATCCTCTACTCGTAGCCTGAAAAACTATCGTTATGGTAATTGAATAAACTATAACATCCTTCAAAAGCTGTCAAAGTTCTGCTGTCACACATGTATTGAATTTCAGTTCCATAAACGACTGAAAGAGAAGGTTTACATACAAAATAAACGATCACGATAACGCACGGTTACCACAACGACAATTTTTTGTGTTTTAATCTGCATCATATCTGTATCAAAAGTAGTTAGTTAGTTCCTGTCATTTATGACGTAAGATCGTAACATTATTAACCTTTTTTATTTAGTTCGTGAGCCTTAGTATTATTGTTGATCTAAGATCGGATCAACAATTTCCTCAAAAATCTCAAAAAAAAACGATACAAACTTTCTCTTTAGGTACTAACTGTAGTAGAATGAACATGGTTGATTGCATTTCCAAAAACGAATATTAGTAACATTTCGTATAAAAAATCAGTATTTTCTCTTCAATCTGTCCTAATTTGCGCACATGTTGCTTATCTATTTAGATCACATCCTTTAGTCAGATGTAGGAGTAACCACTATTCCTTATCAATATTCAACGATGCTCGTAGTAAAGTAGTAGTACAGTTAATATGAAACTAGTTTTAAGTTTCATTAAATAAATATTGGAACAAAAAAATTGTAAAAAATGAGACAATTTACACAGCTTAACTAATTAGCTACTGAAGTAGTACTGATGGCATTCTAGGAAAATACCGGATTAAGACTTAAAGTTTAAAATAAGTAATGTTTTTTTTAAACTTGCTTTTACAAAATTCACAATGAAGTATTTTAGAAAAATCGACCAGTCTCACAACCATCTCCGATGAGACGTCGTTGTGAGACGGGCCGATTTTTTCTAAAATACATCCTTCATTTTCAATTTTTCAATTATAAAAATTGCATTATGAATGCAAAATAATAAAAATTTAAATAACTCAAGAGTTATGTACTTACTAGAAATATAAATTTTACTAATCGACTGATTTTTAACGGGTTTGTTAAATTTAGTCTTCAGCTAATCAAATAGTAACGAGCTTTGGGCTTGCCTTCGCCCCACGCCATTGTCGTTACAATGCTGTTATAATGCTCATTACTTTTTATTTATAGCTTAAGCCACCACCTAAATTTGTGTGAAGAGGAAAGCTGTCACAATTTTCTATTATATTTTTATGGCTGCGATATTGTAATTGACGGGCGGAAGAGCGTCGTTGGCCGCCATTAGAGCTAGTTGGGCGGCTGCGCTGACAAAACATGCGCGGGTGCTCCCGATTGATTGATAACGCTAGAATGAGATACGATGTCACCATTTAAATATATAGAAACACTTTTTAGTACAACTTAAAAAAAATGTAAGAAAATTTGTTTCATGTTTATTAGGTTTTCTGACGATTTTTTATGAAAACTTTCATTCAAACGTAAGTTTTGCTCAAACATCATTTAAACCCGCTAAAACTGAAAAATGTCATAGTAACAAATGCATATTCACTTATTAATGTAAGGTCATTCACTGCAATCTTTGAATTTGGTAAGGCTTGCTGTCTAAACATAACCATAAACAGCCTTCTAGTTTATTTAAAACAACTTTTATTAAAAATATAAAAATCTCTTTAAAAATATTCAATTTGTAAATCCGAAAGGATTTCAGCGAAGCTTGCCAGATTAGCTCTAATAAATAAACCAATTTATCGCCATCAAGTCAGTTGAACGAACGAACATTGCTGAACATATGTTTTGTTGTTAAAACAGGTCATTAGTTTAAAAGATCATCTAAAATCAAATACAATTGAAACGCAGTGAAAGTCCAAAAACTTAACTGAGAGTTGACTGATAGTCTAACTAACTAAATTAGGTATTCCTATCAATAAACTAAATTTCAATTATTATAACTTATACCTACAACAACTGTAATTAACGACTAATGCCCGAATACTCGTACGCTACTTATCTTTGGGAGCGTCTCAAACATCATGGCATCTGATTCATACGTTTGACATTTAAAGTGACAGGGCGATGGTTGAGACGCTCCCAAAGATAAGTAGCGTACGAGTATTCGGGCATAAGTATTGAAAATGAAGTCTTAGAAAAGTCCGACCCGTCGAACCCGACCTTTCACTGTCGGCATCCCGCCACTAAGCATTCTCCCGGACAGTGAAAGGGACGGGTTCGAGTCCCATCGGAGCTAGTTCTGAGACGGGTCTATTTTTTCTCTAATAATTACTTAAATTTTCAATAATAAAAATTGCATTGTAAATGCAAAAAAGTAGAAATAAATTGAAACGACTGTAGTAAAGTTAACACTTGTATTATTAAGTGTCTCCTGACAATCGTCTGTCAGCTTTCATTCATGGGACGAGGTCGTCGGCACTGATAAAACCAATCGGCGCATCCTGCCTGCAATTGCTGCGCAGACGCATGCGAAACGACGACGCAGTGCGTAGCCCACTAAACCCTTTTGATTATTATCTATCTGTTACATTTTTCATTTCATTCTTTTTGTATTTAAGTATTAGTTATTATTATTATTTATTTACTTTTCAAAGCCTAGAACATATCTCTTCTACTCACAAAACCATACACAAAACCAGTTATAAAGTTCGCTTTTTAATTTTGCTTGATAATTATGCTTTTACGTATTTCCATGATATTAATTTTTATGTGCTCGCATTTTCGAATTCGCATCCTGCCTGCGATTTGTCGCGCAGATGCATGCGAAACGACTCAATGCATATCTCACCTTAATATCTATGGCCTATATGTAGATTATCTGATCTGTTTATTTATTAGACAATTTTATGAGACTTTGTTTTACTTTGTTTGGTGAAAGGTTTTCCGAACGTCTTGGATCCTTAAGATCCTTCGAAACGCAAAGAACATTCAAATGTGAAAGCCGAATAATGAAATTAATCTTATATTTTTCGAATACTACAAGTATACCTTTAACCACTACCACTCATCACAAACCATTTCAGTTTCTTGTACCTAGTGAGTCTAAAGTCACACAACCTAGTATAGTATTATGATCTGAGCACACAACACTAGATATTATACTAGGTAGACTAGACGGAAACGTAGTCTAGCGTTATCAAATCTCAAGACAGTTTGAATAAATGCCAAATTTTAAACCCCCTTTCCACAATTTAATCACTAGAATCACCGTTAATTATAATAACCCTATCAATTAACGAGAATTTGATTTCACAACCACTCCTATATTGAATCTACAATCAATGGTATTGAAATGTAATAGTTTTTATTAGTTCAGCTGTAGTTCCCCCATGTGTGTCGTTAATGGACCGAGATAGTGAGGATAAGGGTCAACTAACTCCCACGGGAGGAGGGGACAAGTTAATTGTCATCATACAACCATTACATGTACTTGTCAACGAAATTAATATGATTGTGAGAGCATTGGACTATAAGGATGCCTCAGAAACAGAATATTTAGAAATAAGGCATCTTTGATTAAAAAAAACATGATTTGGTGTTGGAAAATTCATGTCAAATGATATTGTAAAGCTCAAATAGCCCCAGGCTTAATATTATTGACTTAATTTATTTCGTCTACATTCAAGTAATTAAAAATCTAGCCTTCCGCCGCCCGCGGATTCGCCCGCCCGCGTGATCTACACGACGTTATTCCGCGGGAACCTGATATTTTCCCGTAATAAAAAGTAGGCTTTATCACTCTCTAGTTCCCAAACTATCCCCATACCAAAAATCACGTCGATCCGTTGCTCCGTTTTGACATGAAAGACAGACAAATCAATAAACACACTCACTTTAATTATAATACAGTGTAATCCGGGCATCCAGACAGTCCGAGCGCATGAAGAGCACTTCGTTTTCAATATTTTAGATATCACTAGATATTTTTAATTCGCTTGTATCCTACGTAATTTTAAGCCCTTTATCAATACAAAAGTGGCAAAAAAATTTGAGAAAGATCTTTGATACTGTAATAAAATAAAACGTTTTGCATTGTCATTGCATTTCTTATCAGTGGAAACTGGTAATTGGCCATCCGTACTTATACCTGTATAATTATAATTTGTTATTACATAGCTGTAAGTTTCCCTAAAATTGTTAAATAAAATAAAATAAAATAAAATTGTTTCAGAAAAGATCAACAATCCAACTGTGAATAAAACAAGTAAACTTTTTATTGTAACCAAAGACAGTTTTAACAGTGTTATTAGACCAGTAAGGAATAATAATGTTGGAAAGACGATAAAAGATGAAAGATCATGGATAGGAAGTGTCATTGAAGATGATGCTGCCACAGCGATTAAAAGACGGCCAAAGATGGCTTCTGGTTGCGGTGGTCGCTGTGATGGCGATGGAGGCGGTTGCACTCAGCGGGCCCAACGTATGCATGGTGAAACAAAAGTAAGAACCGTTATAGGACAATACAAAGATTTATTAACTTTCCACCATTATCTAAATGTTTATGTATTTTACTTTTTCTTTTTTAGGACAATAAGTATTATAATCGTTTCAAAAGCAATAATTTTGCAAGCTTAAATCTTTTCTAACGTTTAGCAATTGCGGTGTGCTAGCATACAGACAAAGTAACTTTTGCTAGACGGTCACCTATCTAGCGATACCTAGCTAGAGAGCATAAACTGTTACCAAAGAAAATAGGTGACCTTTATTTTAAACTATCTACTAATAGTATATATAGTTCACTTGTACTTTGATTTGGTAAACTTATTCTTACCTGCCATAATACATGAAATATAAAAAAAACAACTATTTATCATCTAAACACTCGAGTGAGTTAACAGTCAAGAACCGCAAAAAAAGTGGAAGAACTATTTAAATTTTATGTCATTGATACTTTCAAAGGTCACTTATACAGGATTGTAATAAAATATTTAACTCTTTCAGATACAACATAACGAAACGCATCAAATACCGTGCGCCAATGTCGGTCAGGACGTACGAATGGTGCTTCTCCATGCCACCGCGATGCTCCCGCTGGAATACCGAAATGAGGGATCTCACAAGGCTGGAGGTTGGGACGCCACATTCTTTACTTGTATAGCAATTGAGTGAACTTAAAAACTAAGATATTTGTCTTTTATATTTCAATATAAAGGAGATATGACACAAAGCTGTAGTTTGGCTAGGACCTCTTTTTTAATGCATAACACAAAGATATCAAAATTTTATTCAATAACACTTGGTTATTGAGGTCGACTTTTCCTAAATACATCATCATCAATAATTTACAATAATAAAAATTGCATTGTGAATGCAAAAAAGTAAAAATTAAATAACACTTTGTTGTTTTAAACTAAACTATGTGTTAGACAAAACAATACAAACAGTTTCCAAGAACAACATTAAGACGCATGTTCGATTTCCACACCGTTTATAATGATAGTAATTCCTGTCGAACAGATTCTTACACTTGAGAGGCCGCTGATGTCTACATCCGAGAATATCCTTGAGAAAAACTAGATCGACAGTTCAGCTTATTACTAGTCGCCTCTCTCGATAATAGTTATGTACATTCCATTGCTATAATTATACTTACTGTAGTTAAGAGTAAACAGGTGTCAAGATCTAATTTTATGCAAAGAACTGCGCCGTTACGAATGACTCATTTATATAAATTAATATTGATTTGAAAAATGGAAAATGAAGTATTTAGAAAAAATTGACCCGTCTCACAATATATATAATATTGATTTATTGTTGCTTATGATACAAAAAAAAAAACAGCTAATGTTTGCATGGAATCAAAGCTAGAATTTTATTGAGACTTGATCATGACCACAGAATATTTCTAATCAATGTTCAAGAGAACTAGTCTCTACATCAGATTTACATGCGATTAGCTTGCGTTACAAGTAATAGCACACACACATTTTTATTTGGAAGTTTCTGTCTTATTAGGTCTAATTTGTGTTTTCTCTTCTTGTTCGTTTTACAGTGCTACCTACTCTTATAGTGAATATTTCTTGTATTTAATGAATATGTGTGTGTGTGTGTGTGTGTAGCAAGAAAATAAAGTGATTATCTATCTATTGATCTATGAATAACACTCAAAGACAGAACAAACAAATGAATGTCTTCCCGGTATTGTACCTACAACCCTTAATAGAGTCGGAAGGATGATTTCCTAAAGCCGCTGATGCTAGGCCGATTCAGTCAAACGTCAAGATATGACATGACAACTTCCGTGGCCGAGTAAGGCACAAACTTTTCAATATTTCCTCGGGTCTGGGTGTGTGTGGTAATACCCGTCGTTGTTTCCAATCACCATAATACTAGTGTTCAAG
Organism: Crambus lathoniellus; assembly: GCA_949710035.1. NCBI lineage: Eukaryota > Metazoa > Arthropoda > Insecta > Lepidoptera > Crambidae > Crambus > Crambus lathoniellus. The sequence continues at coordinate 26,845,852 of OX453305.1, read as the reverse complement.
CTATTATACTCGTAGTATGGTATTAGAACAATGTATGTGATGATGTAAAATATTAATATTAAATGTTTTCAAACAATAGACTTTTTACATTATTCATTATCAATTTGGTCTATTATCTTAAATTCGAATACCAACTCTCATTATTTCTCTGTTTCCTTGCATTTATTTGACTTGTATTTGACATAAAGATTCATGTTCGAATATTAAGTGAATGTCAAGTAATGGCGGAATATCCTTACAGAATTTCACAATAGTAACCAACAATAATAATAAACAAAATGTATTTGATAGAAAAATACAAAATTACGAAATTCGAAACCATTTATTCATTTAAGGCTGATACAGCACTTGTGAACGTCAATGAAGCTACGCCATCAGTTCGCAAATCCTACGGCCGGAGGCCTTGAAATTATAACAAGCACAATAAATTATATGATCAAGCAAGAAACCCGGCAAGGGCTGTTTTTATCTCCCTGTCTTATTTCATACAGAGTCGTCAAATTGAAAGGTTATTTTAACTTTAACTTGAAAGGATTTCAAGGACTGATGAAAAATGTATCCTAATTTCAGACTGAGGAACGAACTGCAGAGGTGGCAGTGTGCTGTCCTGGATACAAGATGAAAGATGTCTCTTGTGTCCCAATATGTCCCAACGGAAAGACTGGCCCCGGTTGTTCGGAAGGTAATAGAAGCTGAACTCTTAAATTACCTATATTTTATAACTATTGCATAGTGTCTATTATAGTACAAGTCGTGAAAATAGTTTTTAAATAATAATATTGTGATGCTGTGATCGCATGATTACAGTCATATCCAAGTAATTGAAAGCCTAAGTTCCTTATGTCTAATAGCTAGCAATGCTTACTATCTGTATATTGTCTCCATCAAATTTAATGATGATAATAGTACTTATTAATATTATCATTAATCGATTTCAAATTTAAGTTAGATGTTTTGTTAAATGTACAGTCGAGTTCAATAATATCTGTGCATTTTTAGACTTTTTCGCATTAACTTTTTTGATATCGTCCTTGTCTTTCTGTACAAATTGTCACAATAATTACTACGACAAAGTTCAAAAATGCACAAATATTATTGAACTCGACTGTACCTTTAATATTTCATTAGCCGTCGGGAATTATAGGAATGCTAGCACTTTATGTATAGTTTATAACATAACTTTAGTGAAGAAGTAGCGTAATTTTCCCACGTATAATAAAACTCAGTCCCGTATGCTTATTGTTTAATAAAACTATATTTAGATAACATTTCCTAAAACTTGCCGTGTATGTATATAATGTTCGTTGTTTTTGCTTCTTAGAATATATTTTAATTTTTCTACATGTCCATAACCATGTTCAACTTTTAAGATTGCCAGCCAAACAAATGGGGCCCGAACTGTGTTAACGAATGCAAGGGTTGCTCCCACGGGATATGTTCGCCATTCTCGGGAGATTGTGTCTGCCAGGAAGGATGGCAAGGTGAGAGGTGCGTCACCACATACTCATGAAAATTTTAACAAAGCGATAGACGAATAAAAAAAGTTTAAGCCTTAACGCACAACTAGTCAATTTTGGATATCAGGGTGTCTCTTCTTTATATCTATGACACTAGAGCCACAGATTTTTTTTAAGAAGCTTACAAAGTTGAGTTATGTTGACTATTCCGGGACTAAACGCTAATATTACATTATGATTTAATTACCCTGTTTGTATAAATCTTTGAGTACTGAGATGGACCTGAATACTAGAGCAGAAATACTATTAAAATCAAACTATGGTTTTTCTAAACTCTTATAGAACTTTTGATTGATTTTGATAATTTAAAACCGCAAATAGTTGTCATTAATTTTAATTAACTTTATGTTACAGTTGTGAAACCGTCATTGCTACAAGCATGACATCAACAACGCCAGTGGAAAATTTACTAACTACTTCAAACTCAGCTACTAAAACCACTAGGCCTGCTAGAACTGAACCAACGCTTGTAACAAGTTCCAAAATTACCGTAGCAATAACAACACGTAGTGAAATAACCAAACCAACGACAACTACAAGAACGGTCCTTACAACAACACCAAACCCTGAAACTACATCACATTTAACTACATCGGCCAGAAAACCACTTGGCCAACTAACTACGACAACGTCTCCAACGACACAAGTAAGGTTTACCAGTACTTATGACGACGTAACATCCAGCCATATGGAAAAACGAATAGAATTTGAAACTAAAGAGACTGAAGTTTTTAAAACTAAAGACCTAATATACACTTCTACAGTTAATAATTTGGGAGCTAGTAAAAGTACTTATGTGACTAAAGTAACTGATACGAAGCTGGAAACAAATCCTTCTATTTCGAGCATTACTGAAGAGAAAGAGATGAAAATAACTACAGAGAAAGATAATACAGCTAAAACAACACCAAGTGTAATTGAAATCGCCAAACCTTTACCCACTAAAACAACAGCAATCGTAGATACTACAAGAAAACCAGAAACTACAGTTAAATTATTTCCAACTACTTTGAAATTCAAGCCAAAAGAAATATGGATAAGACCCGCACAAAAAGGTGAACCTCCAGTAACAGAAACAAAGATAAAATTAACTCATGAACTAACTCCTGTCAAACATAAAAATTCTACCAAAAATGAAATCATTACTATTACAACACCAAAAACAATAATAGTATCAATAATCCCAACATCAGTTTCATATGCAACATTTAAGAAAATAGCTCTAACGACTGCATCATTCATAAGTTTAAAAAACCCTTCTTCGTTGAAGTTAAATAAGCCTGGAGAGCATTCTACGAGAGCGATGACAACATCTACCGCAACACCTTTTACAGTTCCTAAAGAGAGTACCACTATAAGTAGCTTTATATTCAGGGCAGCATCACAAAGACCTACAAATGAATCCGATATTACATCAGCTTCATCAAGAACAACATTACCAAGCAGTTTTCTGTATGTAAATAATACAACTAACAGCATGTCTCGCACGTCGAATGTTATGTCAAAGTTGAATTCATCTAACACTCTAACAACGACTACTGTCCCCATGAATACAATGACTCCTTATAGACGGAATTTAGTAACAGAGAAATCGAAAACAAGTACAAATGCTCTAGCTTATTTGGAAAAAAATTCTTTATATACTACTGAACATAATATTCTCATGTCTTCGACTAATAAATACGTAGAACAGAATTCTACAATACTTACATCAAATAGAGCAGTTGAAAAAACAAGCACAATCAAACTTCTAAGTAAAAACGTAACTAACACAAAAGTTAATATATTAAACGATTCTAAAACTAATACAGTAACTGAAAAGCCGGCTGAAGATGAAGAGAAATTTCATATTTTGACAGAACCAGAGCACATAACTGCTGTCATGACCGACAAAGAGACAGAGAGATCATCAGTTGATCTAATATCGGTGATAAGTATAGCTGGTGGTGTCATGATGGCTGTCATAACGGTGGCTGTGATCATAGTGATGATGGAGAGGTGCAAAAGGCCGAGATATGATGATATCAGGAAAATTAATGATATAAGGATGCAAGTTATGATTGATAGCAATGATATACCACCACCATACGTGAGGAGTATATTCCACACGCCCTTGCCAGGTAATTATGCATTTTTTAGAACTTAGTGTTGCTATTAGGTGCAAATATTAGTACCTATACATATAAACATAATTCCTTTTTTATAATAGTAAACCCATACTATGAAAGTGGATTTCATTATTTATTTCATCTTTTGTGTGTAGGTACTAGTATTTATTAGACTGTTATCGTATTCTAATATTATGTGCTTTATGCTATAAGCAATTATTGTAATAAGTACATAGGTGTTATTTTTTCTTTGTAAATGTCGTTACTTGAGAAACGCTGGCAAGTTTATTGCGCCCGTTCTTCTTGTCAGTTAATAAAAAAGACTTGAATGGGTGGTAGGAAAATATTGACGATTCGAAAGTATGCTTATTATGTCTATGTGAATAAATAAATATTTGATTTAATTATTCACATAGACATATTATGTTTTCTAGTAAACAAGTAATTAGGTATTTCTTTATGAGAACTTCAATTTACTTTTCTTGCAAAGGTAAATTGAAGTTCCCTTAACAATAGGAAAGCCGACCAACACGTAGTACCTATAGCTTAATAGTATATTATGATACAAGTGAGCTAGGTTGCTCATTATACACGAGGCTGTAGTGTCTAGTAAGTAAGTTGCTCACGAGTTTCATACGCACTTTTTCAACACACTTGAAAAACAAATATTTATTGCATACAATAACCTAACATAATATTAGCTAAGGGAAAAAGCGCGCAAGTTTTTTTTTTGCACGCGCCAAATTTAAGGTGATTGATTACATACCTACAGCCATATAGCCTACTTCAAAATAATTATAATAATAGTGATAAAATGCAAATGTTTTATAACAAACTATTGTGAATTATAAATAATTTGATAATAATATACATATGTATGTTTTTTGCCTTATTTAGGGACACATTTATTTATTCTAAAAACGTAAATGGATTTTCATCCGTATAAAACCTCTTTCTTGTTACAAAAAAGAACTGTATCTATTACTTACCCGGTGAAATCGAAAATGCTCTGTTGACTCGCATATAACTTGCAGTTAGGTACTAACTTAACTTTGATGGGATACTGTATAACCCGGATAAATTGAAAAGTCTCTGTTTACTCGCATAATTTGCAGTTAGGTACTTACTTAACTTTGTAGGGATAATTCTATTACGCAACTAGTACCACTACTGTAATATTATTATGCACGCGTGTGTTATAGTTCAGTTTATGGCCCTAAGATCGAGGTAATAAGGCTCACTTTATGAGCAAGTGTGTTGAAAAGATTTGTATGTAACTGTATTCGTAAATTGATTTATCACTAAGTATACTAATGGCCACCTGAGTTTTCTTCCGCGTGGTTTCCGCTCCCGTATGAGTAAAAAAACTATTTTAACCTATTCCGGTTTAAGTTCATCTGCAATCTGCATAAACTTTAATCCACAATCCTTTGCGATTCGTTTTTATTTAAGTTTGCAGTTAAACTTAACTGCATTAAAGCATCATAGCGGTGTGCAGATATTTTTATTTATGTGGTAAAACTAACTGATTGTCTATTTCGTCGGCGATATCATCGGCCCATTAGCTCAGTTGGTTAGAGCGTCGTGCTAATAACGCGAAGGTCGCGGGTTCGATCCCCTCATGGGCCACAAATCATTTTGTTTTTTTTATTATTATAAATATTTTTTATTTTACAGATCCGCCTTTAGAAAAATGTCATTACCAACCAATATCAACGTTAGACCGTAATCTTAAACAGTTCATGAGGCCTGTGGTAGTGCAGACAATATCACCAATAATGCTGGAAAACTTTAGAGGTAAAGTAAATAGCAAATAGAATTAGAAAAGGGATTATTCCGCAAAAAAATGCAAAATAAGAAAAACAATACATAAAATAAGAAAAAATATTTTTACCTGATCAGCCTCATCTCAGCTCCGCTGCTTGCTGCATCGCTGGTTTTGGACGGATAAATAACTAAATACTATCTTGAAAAAACCGTTTTTAAATAAACATATTTTTTATTTGTTTTCAGGTATTCTAGAATGTCATTACGACCATCTACCACGCAGAAGTCATGATCATGATACTTTTCATAAACAGGGCTCAGTAGCGCCATCTATTGACGCCACCGAACAACAGTTTCTACATAGGGTGTCACTCACAGAATCTGCTATAGACGCTTTGAAGTGTGAAGCTAAACTCGATATGATCGACTCCACTACATCGGAACCTTTGTATGCTGAAATACCCTGTTGGAGACCACCTTCAGAGCATGCAATTGAGGTCGTGAATACGAATGGTGAAGCCATTACAGAATTATGACTAAATCAGCACAGAATGTTAATGTAGTTTCTTAAATTGCTAACAGATAGCGCTGATTGTAATTTTACTGTTTTTATCGCGTGTGTATTTTTTGCCAAAGACTAATTTTATTTTGAAAGATTGTGTGCATTTTTAAGCTTTAAATAAAGTGGATATTATAATTTAATTATAAATTACTGATTTAATGTTTATTTTATTTTCCTTTTATTGAAGGTTTCAAGTTTGGGCAATTTATAATTATTATGGCGATAGGTTAGACGAAAGTGGCGCTGCGGTGAATTTTATTTAAGGCTGGCATTCCCCAAAATAGGGTATTTTAAATTAGGGATTACTCGTAAATCACAAATACTTAAAATTTGTAAATAAGTCACAAAACAGATTTTTGTGTAATTTACATTTTAATGTAAGTATATTTGTGAACATTTGTCAAAAGTTTATTTGTATTTACAGCTGATCTTTGTAAAGTAAACTTAGGTTCCTATCAGTAAATTAATAAAAAATAATTATGCAAGACAAAAATAAAAAAATTAATAAACAAAAAACCTGTTTGTGACATTTCTTGTTTTGCCCCTGTACCCTTCATGTTATTTTACAGTTATTTACTTCCGGCCGTTTTTTTGCGATTGGTGATATTTTACTGTGTCAAATAAAATCCGTCTAATCGTAATCCAAATATCCTATTACTTGCAGTATACTTGGTTTTAGTTAATGAAAAATATACGAAAATAATTGTCTTTGAATACGCACCCTCAGTGAAAAAAAAGCATAAGTAATCTTACTTTGAATTGTCGATTTTATCATATTTGAAAAGTACATTTAAAGTTACATAAGCTAAATTTTTTTCATATTTTTCTTGTGAAATTTGACGAATTAATGCAAGAAATATTGTTTTATGAATTTCGATTACATGATCATTTTACTTAGGGATAAATAGAATATGCGTTATAACGCATAAAATAAGTTAAGTAATAGTGCGTATTACTTATTATAACGTTATTCGTTAAGATTTTATAGAGAAAATAAACAGTAACAAATATTATGATTTAAATCCGTTCCTCATTTTTAGACCACTAGTGTTGTATATACGACTAGCTGTTGCCCGCAACTTCGTACGCGCGAACGCACTTACTTAACTAAAAAGATTAACTTAAAAAAGTAAAACTGTTTACTTCGAACTTAAAATAAATTGGGATATGAACACTTACTGCTTTCTTCCACTAAAAATATTTCGTTGCACCGAGACGTAAGACTGGATACAATGGGGCATGAGTTCTATTTCTTGGGAATAAACTTAAAAGTTTACCTTCGGAAAACGTTCAATCAATCGAAAAATCGACTCAAAATGTGGTGAAAAGAAAGAAATGGAGTTGGCAGAAAGCCAAATCAATACTACTTAGTTCGGAAAGATGGAATTTGCGTTTTTTGTGATAGCGGCTTCCCCCGACCTTCACCAGATCGTCGGTCCACCTTGTAGGGGGCTTGCCCACGGAACGTCGTCCGGCACGCGGTCGCCATTCGAGAACCTTTCCGCCCCAACGGCCATTGGTTCTCCGTGCTATGTGTCCCGCCCACTGCCACTTCAATGATGCAATCCTTCGAGCGAAGTCGGTTGTTTTAGTTTCGAAGAACTAAACAAAAAAAGCAAGCCAATAATAAAACATATTCTGAAAGGAATTTCAAATTCCAAACCACAAACATAGAGAACGAAATTTGGGATATAAACAAATTATTAAATAGCATAAACGACAATCGGCCTGATCCAAATTACCTATTTCATGTTTCTAGTCATTTGGCTATACTACTGCTGAAAAATTGCAAATGAAGTATTTAGAAAAAATCGACCCGTCTCACAACCAGCAAGCAACAAAGTATACTACTGCTGCTATCATCTGAAAGAAGAGTTCATGATCTTACACTTTTAGAAATGCCGGAGTTATCTTTTGGCCTGAATACGGTTCAAAAACCGACAAGTCTCAGTATGTTCAATCGGAGTGGAAATTTCTTAGGAATGAACAGCAGCTATGGGACGTCATTATTGGCAGAATCAATACATTGACTAATCAAGTTAAGGGAGGCACGCAAATAGCGAAACGATTTCCTTTTGATTCGTAACAACCAGAGGCAAGACAGGAGCGGCATCTCGATCTGTAGTGGTACATAACTTTTAAATTCAACAACCGCCTCCCCTTGAACGAAGTAGGTACTGAAGAAAGGAAATAGGCAAGGCACAAAACCATTTCTTCAAACATAAAGAAGTTGATCAATCACAATCTCATGATAATATGAATAATAATGGGAAGTTTTTTTACTAATAGTTTTGTACCAGTTTATTAATGATACTTATGTGAGACTGATAACCATAATTATTAAGTATTAAATGTGATTCTTCGATTGTGATGTGTGCTCTGATTGGGAAACTCCGGCTTATATTCGCATTCAAAATTCTTCAATGCCTCAAGACTAAATTCTTTGACCAGTGTGTGTTGCCAGTTATGACGTTCCATAAGTCATCGCGGTCGAGACGTGGTCTTTTACTATTGGTCTCATGAGAAGGCTCAAGGTCACCCAGCGAGCAATGGAGAGAGCGATGCTTGATTTTTCCCTGCTCAATCGAATCAGAAATGATGAGATCCGCAGGAGAACTAAAACGACCGACATCGCTCGAAGGATTGCTCAGTTGAAGTGGCAGTGGGCGGGACACATAGCGCGGAGAACCGATGGCCGTTGGGGCGGAAAGGTTCTCGAATGGCGAACGCGAACCGGACGACATTCCGTGGGTAGGCCCCCTACAAGGTGGACCGACGATCTGGTCAAGGTCGCGGGAAGGCGCTGGATGCGGGCAGCGCAGGACCGATCGTTGTGGAGATCCTTGGGGGAGGTCTATGCCCAGCAATGGTCGTCGTACGGCTGAAATGATGATGATAATGAAATGTGATTCTAATCTTTATTACCATTATAACTAATAAATATGAGATGAATATGTTTAATTAGTATCAAGAAGGTATTATTATGTTTCTAAAACTTTTATATTAATTACTTTGTTTTGTTTTCTGGTTCTAAAACCTGTAGACTAATAGAGTCGTTCAATTGATATTTCTAAAGGGGAAATTATAAGTACAGCCACAGAATTTTTAATTGGCCACGTGATTAAATTTCTTTTTTTATAACCAAGCCACGGGAAAATATATTAGCCCCTAATAAACTAATTCATCTTTTTTACAACGCCCACTAAATATTTTAAACAAAGCGGCAAGTAAAGATCAACAATTATTTGAACTTGTCCTTCTGATTAATAACTTGACACGTAATTTACTAACTCAGCCACGGATTTTGTAACTTAACATTTTTTTAAGTTTTACAGCATCGACACAAGTTTCTCAATACTGTAATTTAAAGCTTTAATAAGCAACATCATATATTATAACTTAGCATGTAAAATGATACATCATAATTCTAATATCGTGAAAATAGGCTCTTTTTTTGGCGCGAGTGCGCGATATGACAGCGACGGGCCATTTGCACCAATCAGAGATCGTCATTCGGTCCATGAACCTCTGAGTACTGAACCATGAACCGACGAGTTACCAACCTGACCAGCTCAGCTAAAACTCAATCCGGTGATTTGGCCCCGAGTGGATAAGGTGTTCCGCAATAGCAGATTTTTGCGATTTTTTGCGTTGGGGGCAGACCAAATCGGCTGTCGGATCGGAACGTGTGTAGAGACTATTATTTTCATCGTGGTAATTTTCATTCTGCACCGAATGGGGCACTATGGGGCTGTAGACCGTAGGACTCGGAAACTAATAAGCGGCAGCGATTTTCATACTAAACTTCTATCGCTCATAACTCTAAAACTACGCAACGCTGGTAGGTGGGGTTAGAAGAGGAGGGTCACCTCCCCTTCTCCCTCCTCCTCCCTCCCAAAAATCCTCTATTGAGGCGATTTGTAACGATTTTCATACTAACTTCTATCGCTCATATCTCAAAAACTACGCATTTCGGGCAGGTGGAACTTGAAGATGGGGGTCTCTTGACCCTCCCCTCCCCCTCCCACCTCCTAAAAAAACCCTAGCAAGGCGACTTATTTTAAGATTTTTACCAATTTGACGTTTAATTAATGTATGACGAGTTATATTTTAAACGCACTGAGTTATTAAATTAGAAGCTAATAGAGTTATTAGGTGGACCGACGATCTGGTCAAGGTCGCGGGAAGCCGCTGGATGCGGGCAGCGCAGTTCGTTGTAGAGATCCTTGGGGGAGGCCTATGCCCAGCAGTGGGCTTCGTACGGCTGAAATTATGATGAATGATGATGAGAGTTATTATTTTAGTGTCATATTATAATTAATATTTTAGAAGTTTACTACTTGAATGGGTGTTACAAATTTAGATGCTAAATAATAACCACCATGATGAGTTAGATTTATAGTGGCTCACATAGAAGATAACTAGTGGTAAAGACAGTATTATTCAGACGTGCATTAATAGCGGCTGACTTAGTAATTTAGAATGCAATGCAGATTATTTAAGGCGCATAATGCTATTAAAAAGAAGGTGGTTTAATTACTACCCTTTCTAAAGTATCATTCAACTTCATTTTTTCATTTGACGTGGTGTTTACTTTTCTAATTCAATAAAGAATAGATAATGCCTGTTCTATACTTACATAGGTTTTAATTCATGCCCATTTATTGCATGCCCACATAATTAGGGTAGAATATTGTTGTTCGTTTTAATATCATTGTTGACCACCTCAATGTACTACACGATGTTAAGCAAATAAACGTTTTGAGTTTGAGTTTGAGTTTAATTAACCTTATCACGGCTTTAAAGGATAACTAACACGCTGACAGGCAAGTTACGGTCTGGTCTTTAGACCCCCATCTTCATCAGTACCATATCAGCCAGCAAGAAATTGCATGGGAAGACCTACGGCAAGACCCGAAATATCAATTGTCTATCCTTTGCGGGAGGGAAATTATTCTATTTGAAATACTCAGAAGAAAACCTCAAACGAGCTGTAGCGGCAGTGAGAATGTCATTGTGATTTTTAACGGAAGTCAACCTTTACTTATACGTAATAAATGTCATATTCGGTGAAAATTTGCATTGTCTTTTTTTTTACTCGTAGATGTAGGTGCATCGCCAGGTGTCCTAACACTGGTTCCCCTACAAATAGTTGCATTTACCCCCAATAGAAATAAAAGTTTGATTTAATCGAAAGTTAACCACCTACTTTAAATAAAAACTCAAGTTAATGAAAACAAAGGGGTCGGAGTGTAGGTATAACCGAAGTGTAGGTGTTAATAACCGTTGATCCGCATTGAGCCTACGTGATGGGCCATGCCCCATTCCATTATTTTCTGGCAAAAGAATTGAAAATCCTGTAATAGTATATTTCATTACAAGTGCGGAAAGCCTGTCATTGCAAAGAGTTCCGACGAATGTCTACCCGAGCCGCGGCGCAGCCGAAGGTGAGGGTTGACAGTCGGAACAAGTTGCAATGACGGTTCCGCACGTGTACTGAACAACTATTTTTAATACAGTTGCGAAAAAATAAAGCAATTTAATAAAATAATAAAACACAATAAACTCAACTAACTAATCGTAAAAGAATATAAGCAAAGACTTTTTTTTTTTGTTTTCTTCACCTATTCTGGGTTGGCAAAGGAAACTATGATCATACTGCCAAGGCTTCAGTAGAATTTTTTTATTGATATGAAATGAAAATTAAATTAAATGAGATGAAATGAAATGAAACCTTACAAAAGCAATCCGAATCCTACAGGAGCGCCTTTCCTTATTTCTTTCTTTTACCACATCGTTTTCCATTAAAGCCACATTATTGCACTAATTCGACCATACTAAGTACCTACCACAATAAAAACCAGAAAAAACTAATTTAGAAAATTAAGAAATAAGGTCCCTCATTTTCTTTTCACTTACTTGCGCAAACTCCTATAAGCAGATACTATGGTAAATAGTACCATAATTAGTAATCTGTGGTCATACAGCCAATTTTATGTATTTTTTATATTCATAAATTTAATTTGGCCGATACTAATATTAATTTAATGTATGATTAAATTACTTTTAAATCTGATATTGAAACAAATTAGTAGCTTCTTTTTGAAATATTTGCATGAATCATAAAAACTTCTATGATATTTTTTTTTGTAAAAACTACGTGGTTGGTTTTTTCTTTATAATAGACAATATTTTGACAGTTGGGAAAGAAAACGCACGAGTTCGGGAAAGGTAAAGAAAAAGTTCGAGTGTGTAATAGCCCACATCCCGAACGCTATACCTCCCTGCAATACGCCACTTTTTGAGCAACTGTATTAAAAAAAATATTTTGTGTTTTATCTTTGTTTTATTTTTATTCGCAAAACTTATTAGAATTTCGTTTTATGGCATTTAGTTGCTTTTACCCCCTATGGGGGGTAAATGTAACTATTTCTACCTTCAACAAATTAATCATATATTTGACTCCTAGATATCAAGTTATTCGTTACATAATTAATATTAAAACATTCTGCATTAAATATGCAATGATATGCATCCGAAATATATACTAAAATAGTTAACAGGTAATAGTTATGAAACTTGAAAGTTAAACAACTTCAATTTTTAGTTACAATAGCCGCGGTGCACCTTACGTCATCTTGAAACATGTAAAATTAATCGTGGAGCGTTTCACAATAAAACAGCGCATAGAAGTTATAACTACAAATATTTAACGAAAATTCACGATCAATTACAAACACTCGTCGAAAGGTCGAAAAATCTCATAATTTCAAGAAGAGGTCATGTCAAATGGCTACCGAGATCTTGCCATCTGATGCCACTGGATTTCTTTCTTTGGGGCTACGTCAAAGATAAAATCTACGTCAACGATGCACAAAACATAGACAATATAGACAAAATATTCGCCGAGTTATTGGTGAAATAAGTAGCGAAATGTGTGAAATTACCAGCGAAATGTGTGAAAGTGTCATGAAAAACTTGCACACAGCAAAAATGCCCTTGACAGCCAATTAGCAGATATTCTATTCAGTTATTATTGTACAAGTCTCTTCTTTAAAATAAAATAAAACTACGAAGAATTTCCAATCCATTCGCGTTTTATTGAGACAAATCATCTTACCTACTTTTGGGACACCCGTTATATGTAATATATATATAATATATATAATTATATAATATAACTATATAAATATATGTTCCGTGGGCAGGCTCCTACAAGGTGGACCGACGATCTACCCCCTGATTCACGAACCGTCGGAAACGCTCCCGTCGGAAACGATGCATATGCCCTGTCTCTGTCACTCACTATAGAATAGAGAAAGACAAAGCACAGAATTCAAATCCGATTCCGTTTCCGACGGTTTGTAAATCGGGCTAGTCAAGGTCGCGGGAAGCCGCTGGATGCGGGCAGCGCAGAACCGATCGTTGTAGAGATCCTTGGGGGTGGCCGCTATGCCCAGCAGTGGGCGTCGTTCGGCTGACTGACATGATGATATAATTATAATTAAATTATATTTACCTATTAATTATTATTACGTACTATTATTGTTAGTGCAAATCATTGAGATATGCAGAGGTCAGCGTGGGCGGGACGTTGTTATCGAATTTGCGACATTTCCTATGTACTTCTAACGGATTTGCGCTATCTATTATAATTATTATGACGATAACAAATGCATTAAACACATAATTAGTAAGGCTACTCAATTTTAATATTTTTCATTTACCTATTTAGGACTTTTACTCAAAAATTAGAATAAGATGAGTTGTTCCCATCCGATCCCCTGCAACCGATCCCCTGGTGGATCGGTTTTATTTTTAATTATTTTTTATTCCCATCTGATCCCCTGTGTAGGGGATCAAGAATAAATATTAATGTTTTATTCCCATCTGATACCCTAGTACTTATTAGCTTATTTTTGGTAGGTAGAGTGGTACAATCAACAATAAAATGCATTTTGATTATACTGTGTTTTATTTAGTTTATCAGTAGTTAACAATATCAAGCATAGGAAACGGTCATGGGGGCCGATTCTCGCGCCTTTTATATGATATCGAATTAGATATAGTCCGCGCCACATAACTTGGCATCTGTCAGAGGGCGCTGATCGTCGTGGTTCGTCGGAAAAATAAGCCTTATTCCCATGATAAAATCATAGTTCCAGATATTGACACACGCCAAGTTATATTATATATTATTTTTATATATTATTATATAAACCGGCTTATAACTTGTGGTGCGAATAACCGGCTTATAACTTGTGGTGCGAATAATGTGTACGGCGAAAGAACCGCCAACTATCTTGTCCCCCGACTAATAAACAACTTGCCGCGTGAATTGCGCGACAGTTTAACCATAACTAATATTAAAAATAAGCTTAAAAGATACTTTTTGACTAACTTAATTGATAACGCGTAGTCAAATGTTGTTACCCATTTCCTCATGTATTATGTTGTAAACATTGTAAAAAATTATATTTAAAACGTGATGTTAAAAAAAAAAAATTGTTAAGTAAGTATAGTTAAATTATTTTCTAGTTAGACAATGTGAATGCAGTCGCATAATCACAAACCTTAGTGGTTTAAAAAATGCGATTTAAACTAAGTAAATACTGTATATTTTTAAAATGGTAATAAAGGAAAAAAAAATATATGGCGGGTACTGTCGAAATAAAATGGCGAATGTCAGTTGAAACTGAATTTTCGTAGACACATTATAGAAATGTCTATGCCCAGCGCTCGACTTGCATCGAGTGGTACTTGTCATCCGTTACATTATCGCGCGTAAAATTGTATTTTTAGACATTTCTGTGACATTTTCAGTACTGCGCTTGACTGGGACGTTTTTAGCGCTAGTAACAGTACATTTTTATTCAAAAACTTATGGCAAAGATAAGTATTCGAATTTGACCTATGTCGAGTTAGATATATATCAATACATTTGAGAATCGCCCCCATGGTCTTCTTTAGCAAAAAAATACCACGTGCTGTACTTTTTGTTCACCAATTCAAAAGTTCAAAGACAATCAGCATCCAATAAGGTGTATGACGTCATTTGCACACTACTAGGCGCTGATTGGAGAACAGTCCATGCGGAATCTAGGGAAGGGGAAGGAGGCTTACTTATCCAGTATGCCCTGTCTAGTTGTTAACATTATTAGCACCCTTATTTATTTAAATGACTTGGTGACGGAATGTTATAAAAGTCATTTTTTTGTCATTTTTTATGTATATTATCAAGATCATAATGACTGATATTTTTTAATCTTTAATGTTAGTTTTTCTTTATGATTGCTTGATAAGACTACGTTCTATATCATTTTTTGAAAGCTACTTATACTTAAGACTGTTTGTTACTTGTGATTTTAAAGAATTATTCAATTTAGTTTTACATCTATACTAATATTATAAAGAGGAAAGTTTTGATTGTTTGTTTGTTTGCATCGAATAGGCTCCAAAACTACTGGACCGATGATAATTCTTTCATCATTAGAAAGCTACATTCTTCCCGAGTGACATGGGCTATATTTTATCCCGATATTTCCACGGGAACAGGTACCACGCGGGTGAAACCGCGAGGATCCTTTAGATAGATAAAAAAGGCAATTTGATAATAATAGAGACATAATAATTTTGATTAAATAAAATGTTTAATTTAAGTAAATACACGTCTTTTAAAAATATCAAAATAAATAAAAGGCTTTTTTTACCATATGTAATAAGAAATATTGTAATTTAACGTATCAATTCCATATCAATGCATCTGAAATCGAGAACTGCACTTTTTTATTTTCTTTATATATTTGAGTTTAGCTTAATGAAAAGATATTTCATAATTCTAAGATTTTTATAATTAACAATTAAGACAATATCAATTTCATATCAATGCATCTGAAATCGAGAACAGCATTTTTTTATTTTATTTATATTTGAGTTTAGCTTAATGAAAGGATATTTCATAATTCTAAGATTTTAATAATCAACAATTAAGACAATATTTTTAAATCCGATTATCTGTGATATTTATTACATTAAAAAGAATTGCTCAGTAAATGAATATTTGATTTAAATACTTCTTTTTCTTCTGACTGTACTCACCTACCTTATCTTGCTTAGAAACACAATGAGGGGATCCGTTGGGAATTCAAAACTATAAGGGGATCGGTTGGGATTTTTAATTCACGGTGGATCAGTTACAGTGGATCGGATGGGAATAACTCAAATTATCCGGGGTATTTTTTCCGGGTACCTAGTAATTAACCGATCGAATAAAATACTTTTTTACCGAAAAAGAATTCAGCGACTTAAACCTAGTATTTTAAACGGAAAATTTTGTAATTTTTAGTCTGTCGGTTTAATGTATTCATTTTTTTCTTGCCATGATAAAATACTTCCCATAGCATGAGAACAACAAGGTACGTATAAAGACGTCTGAATGACATGTAAAACAGCGTCTATAGTAGTTCTAAAAATATTGAATTTTCTTTTCCCCTAGGTTTTTTTTCTTGCCATAATAAAAATACTCATATCTATAAAAATAACTCTACAAGCAACGGACCAGCAATGCCATTCACGAATCGTCGAAAACAAACTTGCCCCTTGATTCACAAACTGTCGGAAACGGAATCGGATTCGAGTTATGTACTTTGTCTTTGTCTATTCTACAGTGAGTGATAGAGACAGTGCATACATTCAGCTGACGGGAGCATTTCCGACGGATTGTGAATATGGGGGCTACTCCGATCTCGCATTTGACAAATTTTGCAACAAACAGAAACACATAGTAGTAGATATATTGTAAGCTTTAACCGCCTCTGTGGTCTAGTGGTTCAGACCACCGATTTCAGACCAAGAGGTCCCGGGTTCGATTCCGAGTGGGGGTACATATTGTATTCGGTTTGGTTGGTGGTAGGACTTGTTCTTAGTCCGCCTGGCTAGCTACCACCATCTTATCTAAGTCTGACGCCATAACAATGATGTTTTCAGCATTATTGTGTTCCGGCAGTTAGAGATAAGATAGCCAGTTCCTCAGTGATTGAGGATACCGGGAGTAGTGCGCTTCCATCTTCAGCCTTATCACCACTTAACATCAGGTGTGATGAAGGCTAAGTGCTACCCCGTTGTGGAAAAAAAAAAAAAAAAAAAAAAAGCTAGGTATTACAGAAATCTAATATTTCATTTTCAAGATATATATTTCAATAAAACAGAATACCTATATCAATTTTTATAGTATGACTAGCGGCCGCCCGCGGTTTCGCCCGCGTGGTTCACGTTCCCGTGGGAATATCGGGATAAAAAGTAGCCTAAGTTACTCCTTATTACATCAGCTACCAGCCAGTGAAAGTCCCGTTAAAATCGGTCCAGCCGTTTCAGAGATTAGCCGGAACAAACAGACAGACAGACAAAAATAAAAAAAAATATTTTGGTGTATGTACCGTACATATATAATCTTATACATGTAGTAAAAAGCGGTTATTTTAATATTACAAACAGACACTCCAATTTTATTTATTTGTATGTATATGTATAGGTAGTTTAGGTGTATTTTAGTTTGCATCTGCTTCAAAACTATCGGTACCGTACATATAATCTTATACATGTAGTAAAAAGCGGTTGTTAACCGACTTCTAAATCAAAAAGGAGGAGGTTCTCTATTCGTCTGTATGTATGTATTTTTTTTTTGTGTATGTCCACCGATTACTCGAAAACGGCTGAACCGATTGAAATGGTTCAAACGTTATTACATCAGGTTGGATTCCAAGTTGGTCCCATTTTTTGAAATTTTGAAACCGGTTCAGTAGTTTTCAGGAAATCTTGAAAATACTGTCGTTACCACGTTATGTGAATTTAATACGTATCTTTAGGCATAACTCCTTTGTTTATAAACCGATTTAGATGATTCTTGTTTTGTTAAAAAGGGGATACCTCAAGGTATTTTAACCGACTTCGAAAAAGGAGGTTTTCAGTTTGATCACATACCTATTTACCAGAAAACACGTAAATTGCCTACACGATGCACTAAAAAGAGTGAAATAAAAATTATTTTTATAAAAAAATAAAACCGCCTTCAAAAAAACTACATCAAAAAAGTAAGAAATAATTCCTCACCAAATAAATAACGTAAGTACTTTGAAGTCGGGCGGGTTTAAACAAAAACAACAAGAAATTGTACATGTTTCACGCCCGACTTCAATGTACTTACGTTATTTATTTGGTGAGGAATTATTTCTTACTTTTTTGATGTAGTTTTTTGAAGGCGGTTTTATTTTTTTATAAAAATAATTTTAATATTACAAACAGATACTCCAATTTTATTTATTTGTATGTATCATCATCATCATCATCATTTCAGCCGTACGACGCCCACTGCTGGGCATAGGCCTCCCCCAAGGATCTCCACAACGATCGGTCCTGCGCTGCCCGCATCCAGCGGCTTCCCGCGACCTTGACCAGATCGTCGGTCCACCTTGTAGGGGGCCTGCCCACGGAACGTCGTCCGGTTCGCGGTCGCCATTCGAGAACCTTTCCGCCCCAACGGCCATCGGTTCTCCGCGCTATGTGTCCCGCCCACTGCCACTTCAACTGAGCAATCCTTCGAGCGATGTCGGTCGTTTTAGTTCTCCTGCGGATCTCATCATTTCTGATTCGATCGAGCAGGGAAACACCAAGCATCGCTCTCTCCATTGCTCTCTGGGTAACCTTGAGCCTTCTTATGAGACCCATAGTAAAAGACCACGTCTCGCTTCCATAAGTCATAACTGGCAACACACACTGGTCAAAGACCTTAGTCTTGAGACATTGAGGAATTTTGGACGCAAATATATGCCGGAGCTTCCCAAACGCTGCCCATCCGAGCTGGATTCGACGAGAGATCTCTTTCTCGAAGTTGGACTTACCTAATTGGATTGTCTGTCCTAGGTAGACATAGTGGTCAACAACTTCGAGTGTAATGTTCCCAACATTAACTGGAGCGGACGCAACATGGGCATTGGACATGATTTTCGTCTTATCCATGTTCATCTTCAGACCCACTCTTTGGGAAGCATTGCTGAGATCTTCGAGCATTGTGTTCAGGTCTTCCAAAGTCTCAGCCATGAGGACTACATCATCGGCAAACCGCAGGTGTGTTAGGTACTCGCCATTGATGTTAATGCCGAATCCTTTCCAGTCCAGTAGCTTAAAAATATCCTCCAACGCAGCTGTGAACAGTTTGGGAGAAATGACGTCTCCCTGTCTCACACCTCGCTGTAGTTGGATAGGATTAGAGCTCTGGTTCTGTAATCGGACCGACATGGTGGCGTTTTGGTATAAGTACCTCAGCACCTCGATGTACCTGTAGTCTATTTGGCACCTCTGGAGAGACTGCAGCACTGCCCAGGTCTCGATCGAATCAAAGGCTTTCTCATAGTCCACGAACGCCAAGCATAGTGGCAAGTTATACTCTACGGTCTTCTGTATAACTTGCCGCAGCGTATGAATGTGGTCTATGGTACTATAACCTTTTCGGAACCCGGCTTGTTCGGGAGGTTGGAAGTCGTCGAACCTGCGAGCGAGACGATTCGTAATGACTCTCGAAAACAACTTGTAGATATGGCTCAGAAGCGAGATGGGTCGGTAGTTTTTCAAGAGAGTCTTATCACCCTTCTTGAAGAACAGCATCACATCGCTTCTGCCCCATTCCTTTGGCGTTTTGCCCTCGAGGATGACAGAGTTGAAGAGCTTCTGGAGGACCTTAAGTATCGGCTTACCGCCCGCTCTCAGAAGTTCTGTTGTGATTCCGTCATCGCCCGCCGCCTTGTTGTTTTTGAGCTGCTTGAGAGCCATTCTAATCTCGTACAGGCTGACGTCCGGGATATCTTCGGTATAGTGTCGGGTAAGTTTGGCTCTAGGTTCTGTAGCCTTACTTTCAACAGGTGTTTGTGTGGAATATAGCTGTCCATAGAAACTCTCAATCTCCCTCAGGATTTCAGGTGTTGATGAAATGATACTACCGTCCTCAGCTTGCAGCCTCGTCAGTTGACTTTGCCCTATAGCCAGATCTCTAGCGAACACTTTGGAGCCTTTGTTCCGCTCAATGGCCTCTTTAATACGCTCGGTATTAAATTGGCGAAGGTCGCTTGTCAAGGACTTGGAGATCTGCCTATTTAGCTGTCGATAACGAAGGGCATCCGCTGAGTTCTGTAGTTTCATTTCGTTTCTCTGATCCATGAGTCGGATAGTATGGCTGGAGAGTTTCTTTAATTTAGGACGGTGGGTTTTGTAGTGCTTGGACCCTACCGTGCGGACAGTGTCCACCACCATGTTGTATAGATCGTCCATATCGATGCTGTTCTCAAGGGCTTCGAAGCGGTTTTGGAGCTCGAGCTGAAAGCACTCGGGGTTTTGAATTTGAGCCGGTATTGGTCGGAGCGTAGATTTTATTAGTCAAGATCTTTCCAGCTTGACGTTGATATTCAATGTGCCTCTAAGCATGCGGTGATCGCTTCCCGTCTTTACGGCGTTGATCACAACGACATCATTGAATATTTGCTTCCTCGTTGACATAATAAAATCTATCTCGTTTTTGACTTTACCGTCCGGACTAATCCAGGTCCATTTGCGGCTTACGGGCTTCTTAAAGAAGGAGTTCATCATGTAGAGGTTCTCCCTCTCCATGAAGTCTGCCAGCATCTGGCCCCTTTCGTTCCGTTGCCCAAATCCAAATTGCCCCACTCTCAACTCATCACCACAGCGTTGCCCCAACTTAGCATTAAAATCCCCCATCACAACCGTGTAGTGGGTTTTATAGCTATGCATGGCTTTAGAGATCTCCTCATACATAGCCTCCACTTCGACATCGTCGTGTTTCGAGGTCGGAGCGTAGACCTGGATAACATTCAGCGAATATCGTTTCGATAATCTGAGTATCAGGTACGCTACCCTGCTCGAGACACTTCCGATGGTGATCACGTTGTTGACAAGGGATTTATGGACGATGAACCCGACACCACCTTGGGACTGTTGGTCGCCCTCCCGGTGGTATAGTAAGTTACCGGATTGAAGGGTAATCGAGTCCTCCCCCTCTCTTCGGACTTCAGATAACCCAATAATATCCCAATGCAACTTACTAATTGCCTCTTCCAACTCTATAAGCTTCGCGTCGAGCCTCAACGTGCGCGTGTTGTAGGTTGCCAGGTCAAGTCGTCGGTGTTGGTAGCCGGAACCTACCCGGGGATTCTTAGCACCCCCTGCCCCGCCGTTACCATAGCCGCTACCGTAGCTAGGAATAGCGGGGCCGCCGGGGACTGGGGGCCGATTTTTAGTGTGTGTATCCATTTTTACGGGGGGGGTTTGCCATAATCGCCACGCTTGGCAGGCGGGTTGGCGATCGCAGTATAGCCTGTTGAAGCCTGGAGACGCTGCTGCCCATCTCCTTTGGCAGTTTTCCCTCTGTCGGCTCTTACGACACCCACGGGAAGAGAGGGGGTAGTGCTATTCTTTTTATGTGCCGGCACTACACGGCACATGTGTTTGTATGTATATGTATTTAGTTTAGTTTAGGTGTATTTTAGTTTGCATCTGCTTCAAAACTATCTATCAGGCTATACAGGCTATCAGGCTTTACAAAGTTGTTTATTTTCATCTCAAACCACTTTTTTTATTTAGTTGTATGAACAGCAATTTGCAAGACGTTAGATTCAAAATATTATTACATTATAGTCTTATCATTACTAGTGGCTTCCCGCGACTTTACCCGCGTGGATTCCCCGTTCCCGTGGGATAATATAGAGGGATAAAATGTAGCCTATATTACTCGGGAATAATGTGGCTTTCTACTGGCGATGGAATTTTTTAAATCGATCCAGTAGTTTTTAAGTTTTTATATCTACATCACAAACAAACAGAAAATCAAATCTTTCCTCTACAAAAGTAACTAATATCAGTGCGCTCTACTAGTAAAATGTAGGTAAATAATATAATCAAAGGTTTGAGGTTATTATTAGTTAGTAATTTAAGCAATAGACAAAATTTATGCAAAACAGAATTAAATCACCGCATTCGAGGTACTATGACAGCATCTTGATTTATAAGAATTAGGGTTCCGTGTGAGCACATTGAAAACTTAGCTAAGTACCTTTATAAGGAAATTGTGTGAAATATATTTCCACTACCATGAATTAAATTAAATTTATTCTTATAATTTTTTTCGTCGAAATACAATATTCTAGCTATATATTTTTAACTAGCGGCCGCCCGTGGTTTCATCTGCGTGGTTCCCAATCCCGTGGGAATATCGGGATAGGAGGTAGGTATCCTATGTTTTAATCCAGGCCAACTACATATTATCTGTGTACCACATTTCAACCAAATCCGTTTTGTAGTTTTTGCGTGAAAGAGTAACAAACCTTCATTCTTAAAAACTTTCACATTAATTATAATCTTTTAGCAGGATTAGAGAAATTACCTTACTTTTACGAGTATATCTAGCTATCTAATTTGTTATTGTTCGACTAATAGGACTGCATTACAACAACAATAATAACGATTATACACAATATTACAAAAACATTAGACACACATCATTATATAGGTGCAGTTTAGAGCAGACTATTTACACGGCAGCTCTTTCATTATATTATTGTAAGGTTAAATTTTAGTACGATTATATTCTTTGCGCTGGCAACACTGGCGAAAGCGGCCATTCTGCTTGCCCCATTCTCGAGGAAGATAATGTCTTTCACGGCTGAGGTACTCTTACTGGGCGGACGAGTTGTGAAGAATTATAATAACTAATTTGAAAGTTACTTTGTATAAATGCGGAAGGTCACTGTCAACATAAACTTATAAAGTGTGATGTGATAAGAATAAAGAAAGTTATAGTTTTACAACACTACATAAACAGGATATAAAGCTAAGCTCAAGGTCAACATTTAATCTTTATACGGTCTTCGGGTAATTTATGACTCATTTCAGAATGGAATCGAACTTCTCATCCTATGTTATTATAGCGTAGGTTAAGGTGATTTAAAGTAAATATCAAAATTAATTTATACAACAGTAAATATATCCTGCACTTAAATAGTTTCATTTTTTTTCTTACCCTTTTTTCTGGGCATTTTAACTCCAACAAAAAAAAAGACCAAAGCTTTTAAGTCTATCGTTATTATTTTCGTATGCGGAACCTTAACTTAATTTCAGAATCAGGTAGCCTTCAAACACTTTACTCTGAGCAAATAATATGAAGCTCAGTATACTAGCAAACGTTAGGCTGTATACTGGTCATACAGGAAAAAAAATTGGTATGTACATTTATTTTTTGTTTTTGGTGTTATTTATATTATGATGTGGTGCCTAAATGAAAATAAGAACTTCAAGTTATAGTGTCATTTTAATTATTTGATGTAAAGGTTTTGATAAATAATCGTAATAATTTAATATTTCCTTTATTTTCAACTTTCAACATTTTGCTCGACATTTTTTCGAAAAGATTTCTAAGAAAGATTATTCTTAAATGGGGTTACATAATAATATAGACACCAATAAAAATTAGGATCGTATAGAAGCATTTAAAAAATTGCTATCGTTTTTTAATACGAAGTGTTTTGTGTTTTTTTACCTTATCTGCAAAATCGGTCTTGCTCCCCCGCGCGTCGTTTTCTCATTGCTATCTCGCTTCAGCATATTTTTTTCGAGTATCGCCTTAAATAGAACTTATAATCATAAGACCATTGTTTTTTATGAATGAACAGTATGCCCGAAAACTTTCATCATCATCATGTCAGCCGATCAACGTCCACTGCAGGGCATAGGCATCCCCCAAGGATCTCCATAACGATCGGTCACGCGCTGCCCGCATCCAGGCAGCGGTATCCCGCGACCTTGACCTGGGGGCAAAGCCTGCTAACGTTAAGTCACAATCGTGTCTCAATCGCTTTTCAATTGTAGTTCAGTTGTAGTGCTTTTTTAAACACTAGTTACAAGAATTATGACAGTATGATGTGATGTGAATGTAGTGTGTGGTGTGACCATCAATAGTATTGTGAAAAAATTACATATTTCTGGAAAAAAGCACTACAACTGAACTACAATCGAAACACGATTAAGACACAATTGTGACTTAACGTTAGCAGACTTTGGCACCCAGATCGTCGGTCCACCTTGTAGGGGGCCTGCCTACGAAACGGCGTCGTCCGGTAGGCGGTCGCCATTCGAGAACCTTTCCGCCCCAACGGCCATTCGGTTCTCTGCGCTGTGTCCTGCCACTTCAATGATAACTTTAAAAACTTTACTTACTCATTATTCAGTATACGATATACTGGCGTCATCGTATAGTTCGACCACTGTTTGTTTACTAGTTTAGGTCGCTAGTTAATAGTCTCATGTCAATGTCACTGAGTCATGGACGTATTCACCAGTGATCTTATCGATAAATGTGATATCTAGTAGATACATTTTGTTTATGTATGTTGTATGTAGGACCAGGATATTCCAAAAAATCTATCTTTGTCTTTTTCTTTACGTGTGAAGAGCAATGTAAATAACCTCACTTTTTCATCTTTTGAATGTTTTTGTTGTTATTTTGAGCATGAATTCACTTTATTTATTTTAACTTTTTTGGATTCACAATGCAATTTTTATTATTGAAAATTAAGTATTAGAAAAAAATGAAACGTCTCACAAATAGCTCTGATGGGATTCGAACCCCGACCTTTCACTGTCCGGACGAATGCTCTAACCACTGAGCTACGGAGTCGTTAACTCTAGGAGTATTCTGGACTTCATGGAGCATATGAGTTACTATAAATTATGATAGATATGTTTGGGGGTGGCGCTGCGAGCGTTGACACGGTCGGTTGACTCTGCGTATTTCTCTAAATAAAAAATAGTATTATCACCGTAACCGTTTTCTAAGTGTTATTATCATTTGCTACAGGACGCCGCGCATCTGTGTTAGTGTTCGCATTGCGATAGTGGCTGGGATTGTGTCGTGATTGTCTTTATAAAAGGCTTAATTCTGTGCTTGAAATTGTCGCTTTATTCGTAGTGCGGGTACTCATATATAGGTACATAGTTAATCACTTGATCGTGATCGTGGTCAGTGGCGACATCTAGCGGGATCTATGCTCCTTGCATAGGACAGCGCCATCTAGCTGTGTGTACATAAACTATTTTTCATAGTAGTATTTAGCGCCATCTATTTTTGCGTACTTTAAACTTTTTGCGCCATTTAGTTACTATCATGGCAAAGTGTTCAGCGTGCGGAAAGTTCATCTCCGCAGCGGGCGGCGCTAGCTGCACCACTTGCACCAGCGTTTATCATAAAGGCTGCGTTGCGATACAGGACAACTCAAAAGTTCCAGATGAGTGGGTGTGCCCCGACTGTAAAAAGAGGGTAAGGAAAGGTGACAACAGTTCCACTCCCGTGAAGAATGTCTGCGGCGATGTGACGGCGCTTGCGCCCGTCGCTGCTCCGCCACCCAGCGAGAAATCAGAGATTAGCGCAATGCGCCGCGAGCTCGCGTCGAGCTTATCCGAGTTCCGCGATTTCATGCGCGAATTTCGCTCCGCCATGAAGAACATGGAGGACCGCTTTCACTCTTTCGAACATCGGCTGGAGACGGTCGAGCGGAAACAGGCGGAAGTACCTCCAGCGGCTGGTGATGTGGTTGAGCTGCGTCGCACTGTGGAGAGTCTGAAGGCGGAGCTCAATGTCCGGGATCAAGAAATGCTACTGTCTGATCTCGACATCGGCCATCTACCGGAGGAGAAGGGCGTCAGTCCGCTCCATACGGTCACAGTGCTGGCCGCTAAGCTGGGTGTCACCCTGGCGGCCACGGACATTGTGTTCGCCGAGCGCGTCGGAGCCCCGCCCCAGGACGGTGCGGGGGCGCGCCCGCGCCGCGTCATCGTGCGGCTGGTGCGCCGCGAGCTGCGAGACGACCTGCTGCGCGCCGCGCGCGTGCGCCGCAACATTACCTCGGCTGACATTGGCGGGGCGGGGCCGCCGCGCCGCGTCTACATCAACGAGAGGCTGACGGCGACTAACCGCCGCCTGTTTCATCGAGTGCGCGAGGAGTGCCTCAAGCGCCATTGGAGATACTCGTGGACGAGGAAAGGACGGATTTTCGCGCGGCAGGATGACGGCAAGCAGGCTCACAGTTTCAGGTCGGACTCTGATGTGGAACGTGTTTTTGGTTTGGGTGACGTTACTTGTAACAGTTAGATCTGTAATCAAATTATTTGTTAATAGTAACACTGGTGGGAACAAAAACAGCCGAGTGCATCTGATAACTTTTTTATTCAGTACATTAAATCTTTTTACTAAATATCGTTTTGCTAAAAGTCTTAAACTAAATTTAAAATCAAAAACTTATAAAACATGTAACTTCTATTACCGAAAGTATGGGCTCATTAATATAAAACAGGTCATTAGAAATAGTTTACTCTATTTTTACATACTTAATTTAATTGCTAAACATAAACACAAATGGTAACTAATTGTTTAAAAATCGGTTTGTATAATGCAGGCTCCCTTGGAACTAACCACGATGATTTTATAGCAACAGCTACTCGGTATGACTTGGACGTCTTAGCAATAAATGAAACTTGGCTAAGAGACGGGGAGGAGGGCCGGGCACCTGCTCTACCAGGGTACCGACTGCGACACATCCCGCGGCCGCGCGGTGGGCGCGAGCGCGGGGGAGGCGTCGGTTTTTACATCAGACGAAACGTAACTGTTCGTACCTGGCCTCACCCTGTAGACCCAGTTCATAAGTTGGTAGAGCAGATGTGGCTCACGTTGACCCATAACGGAAAGAAGCTTATCATAGGTACTGCATACCGGCCGCATTGGATGAATGTTGATCTATTCTTTGATGCAATGTCAGACACTATTAGTTCTATTCCCAATTATGATAATATTATATTACTGGGCGATTTTAATATCAATCTATTACAGCCACAGGATTTAAATACTGCTAAACTTAATACCTTTTTAAATAGTTTTAACCTTTTTCAGCTGGTCTCGGAGCCGACACACTTTACCCTAAACAGTCAGTCACTCATAGATGTGGTGTGTACAGATTTAATAGTAAAAAATATTGCCCTGGATCATGTCGGTACTGCGTGCGGTCACTGTCTAGTTGTGTGTGAATTTAATATTAGGCGGGATAAATATTCGCCACAAACAATCAAATACAGACCCGTAAAATATATTTGTGAAGAAAGCTTCACCGAAGACTTGAAAATGATTCGATGGGATCTTTTATCAGAGACTGGATGTATAAACGATTTAGTGGAAATCTTTAATAGGTGTGTTCTGACTGTATTTGAGAAACATGCTCCTGAAAAAACTATCAAACTGAACAACCGCAGCTTACCATGGCTGACTGACACAGTCAGACTCATGATGCAGCTGCGTGACCGAGCTTTGGCAGACTACCACAAAAACAAGAAAGATAGTACCTTTTCATACTACAAATCTTTGAAATCTGTTGTAAATAAAGCCTTATTTACCGAGAAAGCGGCATTTTTCAAATACCATGTTAACAACAAAATTCATAACCCTAAGGTATTATGGTCTAGTCTTAAGAATACTATTTTGCCAGAGAAAGGAAATGATCTGCCTAGGTTTTTTAATGATCCTGATGCGATAAATAATTATTTTTTAAATATACCAGGTAATTCTAAGGTCAGTTTATCTCAATTGACTTATTACGAATTTAACCGCTTCTCAGACAAAGTTTTTAATTTAAAACCCATAGATTTAACAGATTTCATAAAAATAGTACGCAGTTTAAAATCCAATGCAATGGGATGCGATTCAATCAGCCTTGACATGCTTATGAGGACCTTCCCCTACACAATTGACATTATTAAGGACATTATTAACACATCCATCACTTCTCAGACGTATCCACAGTTATGGAAATTAGCGGTGGTTCTCCCACTCCCTAAGATACCTAATCCAACGGATTTAAAGGACCTAAGGCCGATTAGCATACTTCCATGTATGTCCAAAATCCTAGAAAAGGCGGTTGGCATGCAACTGACCGAATATTTAGAGAAAAATAGGATTTTACCTGAGCTACAATCCGGTTTTAGAAAGGGTCGGAGTACAACAACTGCTCTCCTCGATATTACTGACTCAATACTTAGTGCACGAGATCAAGGCATGTGTACTCTGCTCGTGTTACTCGACTTTTCCAGGGCATTTGAAACTTTGAATATTGATCTGCTCTTGTCAAAACTTAGTTTCTATGGTTTTGACTCTCAGACTCTGCGGTGGTTCCATAGCTACCTTACTGACCGTTCCCAATGTGTTAAATTGAAAGACAAGAATGGTACCACTAAGGAATCTGGTAAAATGCCCATAAATAGAGGAGTACCACAAGGGTCTATCTTGGGACCTATCCTATTCATTCTATATTCTGCTGACATAACAGCCTCCATCACACATAGTAAATACCACATCTATGCAGACGACACACAAATTTATATCTCATTCAGACCAGAGGCCATTGATGAGGCAATTACTAAAATCAATGAAGACCTCTCTAGCATTCTCGATTGGTCAAATAACAACTGTCTAAAGCTTAATCCATCAAAAACAAAATATTTGGTCTTTGGGTCCAAAAACCAGATTTCAAAATGCCTCCCATCCCTAAATGTCAAATTAAAGGATGTAGAAATAGAGAGAGTGTTTGAAGCTAGAAATTTGGGCCTCAAGATGGACAGTGATCTTCATTTTGAAAATCACATTGGAAATTGTGTTCGAAACTGTTTTTATAAACTAAAGATATTATATAGAGTTAGACGCTACCTCAGTATAGACCTACGTATCCAGCTGGTAGAGTCCTTAGTATTATCACAGCTCAATTATATGGACTCTGTGTATGGTCCATGTTTGCTTGTCAAAACAAAAAAGCTTATTCAACGAGTGCAAAATGCGTGCGCACGTTTTTGCTTCAATATTCCGTTACGGGCTCACGTGACTCCGTTTCTGAATGAGCAACTTATGTTAAAAATGAGACACCGACGAAAGTTTCACTTAGCTTGCTTAATGTTTAGTATTGTTAAAAACAAGGCACCTGAATATTTGTACAGCAAGCTTTCCTGGATATCGAACCATAAACCTTATGGGGCCCGCAAACTTGCTCCACAGCTGGCAACTGCTCGCCACGCATCCGCCGCCTTCCGTGGTAGCTTCCGTTATGCAGCTTCCAAGATTTGGAATAATATTCCTCCGCCGATAAGAGACCTACACAACATAACCAGTTTTAAACAAATTCTTAAAAAATTCATATTTAACTGCCAATTAAGTCAAGAACACCAAGCACAAGATACCAGCATATTGTAATACTGAATAATTCGCTGTTTTATTTATCACCTACCATAATTTTCTGTCCCATATATGTTTTAGGTTGGTTTTCTGCATAACGGAATGCTGCTGAATGCTTTTATTTGTTGAGTAATGCTCTCAATAAAATGATAGCAAGCAAGGTGTGCATTGGTCTATTTAATCACATAACCCTTCCATCCAGGTTGTTTCAGGGAGCCCTGTATGAAAGAATATATATATATTTTTTAATACAATTAGAAAACTCATATTGGCTTGTTTTTACCATTATAAAATGTTGTTTATTCTTTATTCACTATAAAAACTCACCTTATTTGTTTGGCTCACTTGTTATATCACCATTTTGTGAAGCCCTTATATGTGTAAATATAGTATTTTGTTGTACTTTGTTTTGTTTAGTTATAGAGCGATAGCTAAATTGTAAAAGATCATCCTACTCATAAAAATTTCATGCGCCCATGTTGTTCTGAGAACCCTGCAAAATTAACAATCTGATTATAATAGGTACTTACAATATTTTGATAGTATGTTCGCTTTTATTACTCACTGTAATTGTTTGGCTCACTTCAAACACTTCAGTTCTTCTAGAGTTGCTACTTTGTGATGCACTCATAAGTTTAATTTTTAGTTTTTAGTCATTACTGATAGTTTTTCGTAGTTTAAAAGTTAGTTATTGATGCACTGTATAAACATTTTGCGTAAGTACTCAGTAAGTATGTTAGTTTGGTGCATTATCGTGTAACTTGTGCTTTTTAGTGCATTGCTTAATTTAGATATGTATTTTCTCTCGTTTTATGAAGTTTTTA
The DNA here is from genome assembly GCA_949710035.1 of Crambus lathoniellus. NCBI lineage: Eukaryota > Metazoa > Arthropoda > Insecta > Lepidoptera > Crambidae > Crambus > Crambus lathoniellus. The sequence goes on along the minus strand of OX453305.1, from coordinate 26,815,754 downwards.
GATAGTTTTTTAGTTTTTAAGTAAAAGTAGAACTTTTATTCTTTTTTTCTTTTGCTCAGTGGAGTGACGCTAGCCAGATTAATTGTACTAAAATAGATAGACAGTCACTCATTGTCTATGTCTATTTTTTCTTTTTTTTTTTTTCTTTTTGCTGGCACTGGCCTCTCAGTCTTGTTATGTTGTCCGACTGTGTTGACTTCACAGCCCCACCAAATACGGTCCCGACGGAAGATCAGCGCTGGCCACAAGCCAAGCATTATGCTGAGTCGGGACCATTTTGGGACATAGGTACCGTACGTTTCAATGTGTTTTTGTGTAAATATTATTTTGTTGTGATGTCCCAAATAAATTATTTTTCTTTTCTTTCTTTCATATGTAGATAAGACATTTATCATTATACTAGCCTTCCAACCGCGGCTAATCCCGCTTGGACTATATAACGTAATCCCGTAGGGATGTGATATTTATCCGGGATAAAAATTAAGTCACTTTCCAATACCCAAACTGTCCCCATATCAAAAATCACGACGATCCGTTGCTCCGTTTTGACGTGACAGACGAACAAACAAACACACTTTCACATTAATAATATTCAGTCAAACTTCATGTGGCAAATAAAGATAGTTCTTATTATATTTAGATTATTATGGTATATATAGATTATATGGAGCGTGGAGTTCGTTTTATTGTTTTTCTTATTCCTAATATTCTATCCTAATATTGAGCGGTTTTTGGCACTTTTTGAAAACGTGATTTGACAATTGGGCGTTTGGTCTCTCCATTGACGTAAAAATAATTGCAGAGATGCAAAAAGTTACTTATCTGTGAGACGCAAAATTTTATTGAGCACGTTTGTATGAAAAAACCCAGTGGCTTCTATATTGTTTTGAGTAGTAGGGCAGGCGTACCGGTTTTGGCCACTGTAGCGGTTTTGGCCACTTTTTGCTCTAAAAGTTTTCTAAACAACTTTTAGCCATTTTTGATAAAGGCAATTAAAATAAGGTATTTTAAGGTAATAATAACAGCCGTTAGAATTCCTTATGTCATAAGATTTTTTTTCAATAAATTCCATTTTCTGTTTGAAAAAATGTTTTGTATGAAAATTTTAAGAAATTTGATTTGGATCAAATACTTTATAAACCTTTGTTTTTTTACAATTAAATTGTTGTTTTGCAATTGACTGGTTTCTAGCGCATTAGAATATATTGATTTTACCTGGGTTTGGTTTTGGTTTTTCGCAATACTTACAAAAGTTTAACTATCAGTAAGTGGCCAAAACCGGTACATTTGGCACCTCTCACACATTGTGTGTAATATAAAAAAAAACTATTTTACTTTTATAAATTTGAAAAATTTACCTTTAAAGGTAGATAAATTATCTATAATTTAAGATATAATTTGTGTCTTAAATACCTAAGACCATTTAGTACTTAGTGCTTAAAAGTCAAAAAATCCTTAAAGTGGCCACAAAGGGTACCTCTGCCCTACATTATGTATTCATCATCAGCTGTACAATATTGATCTATCACGTGAACTAAATGTCAAAATGTTTTCGTTTCACCGGCATGCAGGACAAAATGCGAGCGTTGTTATTCGCAGCGCTGGTCACCTGCGCATGGGCATCGGACACTCAGTATGTGAAGGGCGGCCAGACGAGCTACCAGTACAAAGGCGGTGACATCAACAGGTAAAGACGACAGCGCATAAAACTTGACAGTTGCTTTTCGATACCCGTTCTTATACGTACGCTACTTAAGGTCCATAATGCAAAGATTTGATTCGCTATTGACCATGTGTAAGAACAGAAACATAAGGAAAAACTAGTCGTGAACTTGTTACAAGAAATAAAAAACAAACAATCATTATGTTTCAAAGTTTGAAAGTTTGCACTCGTACAGCCGGTTGCACCAAAATATTCATTTTACGAATTCGTAAAAAGTAACTGAATTTAACAACCGGTGGTTAGTGTTTTTTCTATAAGTTTTATTTTTGTACCTAACTAGAGAAAGAAACAAGTAGGTGAAACCTATGAAAATATGCAATTTAGTAATACCTTTTTTCAAACTCTCCGAAGAGTTAATTTTCCTTTTATATTTTTTTTTGGAAAAACGATATACCTACACACACGCAAACACGCAAAATTATTTTAGACAGTAAAAGTTATTAGGTAAGTTTAAAGAAAACCATAGAACACGGAAATATTTTTTTCTCTTGTTTCCATGTTCTGTGCCTTTATGTTTTTGAAAGCTTATAACGTTGTTTCTTAGTTATGTTGTTGTAAGTTGAGTTTAATATTTTTCTTACTTACTTTATTTTTAAAGGTTTTTTGGCTACAACAACACACAGCAAGGATTTGGGGCAAGCCATGAACAAAACTCATCCGCTAAGTTTGAAGTTGGAGTTTGCTATAAAGAAGTTTCGTAAGTATCCCACAAATATTATTTGTGCCTAAGGCTTAAAATATGGTACAGTTCAGACACAGATAGGTTCAGATAACGGTACAGTACAGTCAACTGACTAATGGCTTAGAAACTAACGGTAGTTATCAGTGAGTTGACTCTACCAATTTTTTTTTGCCCTAACGCGGAGGAACTCGCGAGCAAGTTGGTAGTGGTACCTTTTTTTTTTTTTTTTTTTTTTACTTTTAATGGGTTTGCTCTTGATCCCAATCAAGCCCATGGGCTAGAACAGGATCTACGATGGAGCGAGCTCACCCAGAAGGTGCCTATTCACTCTTGCTTTGAATGTGGTCGGGTTATAAGTACTCGGGAATACAGACGCAGGGAGGGAGTTCCATTCCTTTGCTGTGCGCAATATAAAAGATGCTGAGTAGCGCTTGGTGCGACATTTGGGTATATCAACCAAGAAAGGGTGGTAGCCCGCTGTGCGTCTGGATGTCCGATGGAAGAAGGGGGATGGCGGTATGAGCTCATGCAGCTCCTGAGCACACTCTCCGAAGTATAATCTGTAAAAGACCGACAGACAAGCGACTTTGCGGCGGTGAGCTAGGGTGTGAAACTTGCTCTTCACCAGTTTTGGGTCGCCAATTAGCCTCTCAGCTCTGCGTTGGATCGTGTCCAATGCAGCTAGTTGATACTTCGCTGAGCCGTCCCAAAGGTGACTGCAATATTCCATGCAAGACCGGACTTGAGCTTTATAAAGAGTTGAAAGCTGTCCCGGCGTGAAATATCGCTTGACCTTATTTAGGACGCCTAGCTTTTTGGCTGCAATTTGAGCCTTGGACTCGATGCTGGTGCCGAAGTTGAGGTCTGAAGACAACTCCATACCAAGAAGCTCGAGACTGTCGGTAACAGGCACAGATGCACCCCGGAAAGTAGGAGTCAGGTCAAAGAGACTCCTTTTTGCGGTGATAAGACACGCTTGTGTTTTGGTGGCGTTAAAATTGACCAGGTTCCTGTCACCCCACTGGGATACGTGGCTTAACGACTGGTTCGTTCGCTCAACCATGGCCTCTCTCATCAATATCACGTCATCACCGGTATCAACAGGTCATTGATGTGCAACAGGAAAAGCGTCGCAGAGAGAACAGACCCCTGAGGAACTCCGGCATCAATGGCCACTGAGTCAGAGGAGCAGCCATCAATGACTACTTTGATCGACCGTTCCGTCAGAAAATCGGCTATCCAACTACAAAAGTCAGCGGGGATACCATACGCAGGAAGCTTGCGCAGCAGACTTGCGTGCCAGACCCTGTCAAAAGCCTTTGAGATGTCAAGTGACACGGCAAGTGCTTCGCCGTGCATCTCAAGGGCTTCGCCCCAGTAGTGCGTCACATAGATTAGAAGATCCCCAGTTGATCGTCCTCGGCGAAAACCATATTGACGGTCACTGAGGAGGTCATTGAGTTCTAAGTATGAGAGCAACTTACTGTTCAGAACTCTTTCCATAATTTTACAAATTATGGAAGTGATGGCGATTGGTCGGTAGTTGGAAGGGTCCGCACGACTTCCCTTCTTAGGTACTGGCTGAACATTGGCAAACTTCCAGCACTTCGGTACGGTTTTCGTTTTCAGAGAGAGGCGATACAAGTGTGTTAGCACAGGAGACAACTCAGGCGCACAATATCTCAGCACTCTCGCTGGTATGCCATCAGGGCCACTGGCCTTATTCACGTCCAGACTAAGGAGAGCTCTACGGACCTCTTTATTGTGTATTGTGATCTCCGGCATCGAAGAGTCACAACGAGGTATTTCTGGCGGTTGTTGTTGTCCTACTTTTAACAACCTCATCTGGTCAGCCTATCTTGGAGTGGGTAACCTTATGGGACATTTTTCCTTCTTTCCGGCCCCCTCTTGAGCTTTCGAGCGGGGCAGAGAAGGGTTAGAACTGCCCAGCTCTGACGCAAAGCCTTGGTGGGAGGGCTGGGCGCAGCGAGAGACAGGCCCTGTGTCTGACTGAGTCAAGGAAGTCGCGGCCATTATAGCTACTTAGTCTTTAAGGCGCGCTTACACGAGCAACTAAAATTGCGCAATTCCTGTCAATCCCCACAAAATATGACCACGACCACATCAAGCAATTAATTGCGATGGAAAAATGTCAAAATGTAGCAACCTGTTGCTGATTAGACACGGCCACACAATATCACGAAATATTTAGCAACATTGCTCCACTCAATTGCTCCAGATTGGTCCATTACAGCTGCCATGAAATTATTGCCAAAAAAAAATCCCGTGTACGCGCGCCATTAAGGAGATAGGTACAAAATCTTCATGAATGTGGCTACTATCTTTTGTCGCTAAAATTTCATTGAAAATAACTATACTATAAACTATGACAATTAATACTCAATCGAAACTGTAATTTCCAGGACTGCGAGCTTAGCCCGGGATCCGGCACATATTCCTGCTGGAAATGGGGTAAGATTTACTTACTTACTTACTTACTTACTTACTTAAGGGTAAGATTTAACCATAACTTTATTATTTGAAGACTAGAGGTGGTAGAGCATTACTCCTGAAGTCCTAGACCACTGATGAACCGGATATTATCTTATCTCCGTATACCGGAACATAACCATTCTGAAAAACATTGCTTTCATGGCGGTAGAATAAGATGAGGTAGTACAAGTTGTTTTAAGTTCGCTAGGCTACCTCCATCAACCTGTACAAAAACACGAAGGAAATGAAAAACCTAAATAATTAACACGAAATTATATTATTTTAACATTAAATTATATTGTTTTAAATTAAATCGAAGTTAATACACTCTTGTACAATAAAATCGACTCACTGGACTTTTTTCATACTAACATGCTCACTTTAGCGTCTCATAGATAGGAAACTACTTGCATCTTTGCAATGATTTTATTCGATGAAGAGGCAAATCGCCCAATCATCGAATTTTGCGAAAAAGAAAAAGAATAAACCGAACACATCGCTTCATTTAACGTTATAATATGGGAAATAAAGTTTGACTTATTGTTTTTCTTTATTGTGAAAATTCAGCGCTTTATTGTTTATTTTTTAAACTGTCATTCGATAATTGAGTGTTTTGTCTCTTCATCGATGTAAATACCATTGCACAGATCCAAATATTTAGTATCTTGTATGTATGAAAAAGTCCAGTGAGTCGATTTTATTGTCCACAAGTGTATTAGTTTGTCTCTTACCTTGAAACCGTACAATAATCGTATAAAAATATGGATAAGTTCCTAACACCCCTATTTGATATTATTTTCTGCTCTTCCCATTATAGGTCAGTACCTACTTTTTTATCCAGTCGCGGTCATTTCCTTTTGCTTCTGTAATTTTACTTATCTTAATATAATAATCTATTTCCAGTCTCGTCCCGACCTTAGCAGCATAAGGACGTGTTGTCCAGGCTACAAGAGGAATGTTTACAATTTCCGCATTTGCGACCCAGTCTGCACCAAAGAATGCATCAATGGCCTCTGCACTGCACCTGACACTTGCAACTGCTACCCAGACTATGTTAGGAATTTGGCTGGGTTCTGTGTGGCCACCTGTCCCATAGGCTGCCAAAACGGGTACTGCTCAGGCGGAGAATGCCTCTGCAAGGAAGGCTACAAACTAGACCGGGACAGCAAATTCTGTGTTCCAAATTGTGGACCAGATTGCGATAGAATAGGTAAGAAAACAAACCATCCAATAAAACTTATACCTCTATGATATTCAAACTTAAACCCCCTTATTCCAAAACTTGGACTTAAGTTAGACCTGTACCCCTAGTGTAAGTTTTATGTCAAGAAAACGCAAACTATTTCGATTCCGTATTTATGTCAACTTGTATCAACAGTATCTGTATCAGCGCCTCTAGCGGCGAGTAGCGCGCTTTTACAGTTTTCATACAAATTGACATAAATACGGAATCGAAATAGTTTGCGTTTGCTTCATAAAAACTTACACTAGGGGTACAGGTTTAGAACTGATGCTGATTTTGAGGACTATTTTAGTCCACGTTTTGAAATAAGGGGGTAAAAGTCTAGTTTCCTCACATCACAACAGTTCATAAATAATCAACCACATTCATACTTGATTTCAGGAAACTGCACAGCCCCCAACACGTGCGTTTGTAAACCAGGAGATACTCACCCAGTGTGTCGTGCAGGTCAACCAGCACCTGGGAATAGCCAGCCTGCCTACCCACATCCCAACAACCCTCAATACATCACAAATAGACCTAATCAAGATACGATTTACGTGAATCCTAATCAAAATCTAAACCCCAATATTCCCATAAACTCCTACAACCAGAAGAAGAATGACACATTAAGCCATAACCAAGATCCATATCAAACACCTAACCCCTTTCCACAAAGCCACTATGCTCCGAACATACCCAATCAACAACAACTGCCGCACCAACCAAATCAAGGCTCTATTCCCCAACAATTTGGGCAAAATCCACAATACCCAGCATACCCCATCAACCAAAACTATCCTTTCTATCCCGGTAACCAAATCGCACCAAATTCAACAAACCCTTCAAACTATGGGCAGCAATCACAAAATCCGACCAATCAGTTTCCACACAACCCTGCGGGACCCAATCAGGGTTCATTCAACCCTCAGTATCCTTCCGTTCAAACTTTCAATGTCTCTATTCCCGCACAATATCCTCTCTACCCTGCTAATCAAGTTGGACCCAATACTCCTAACCATACACCGAATCAAAGTGGAAGTCCTTATCATCCTTCTGGTAATCAAGGCCCATATCCTGGATACCAAACTGGATACGCTGGATATCCATATCCTTCGAACACACAAGAACCAAACCAATCTCATCAGGGAGGATCCTATCCACATAATAGGCCAATTTACCCAGGGACTGATTCAACACATTATCATGGTCAAAATTTGAATCCATCAAACCCAGGCGGGCCATATAGCCCCTATGGCCAACAACCAAATGGATACAATCAGAATTCGTTTGACCAAACGCAAAATGTGTCGCCGTTATGCTCTGAACCCTGTGTAAATGGGGTATGCGCTGAAAACAATCAATGCAGATGTAATCCTGGCTATGTTAGAGATGAAGATGATGCAACGGGAAGAAGGTATTTAGGAACTTCTGAAATATGAGTTCCTCCAAAATTTTTTGAATAGGTATCGTTAACTCTAAACAGTGGGTCACAATTTAACTGACTGAAATCAAACGCAAACATTGCAAAATAAGTACCGTAGATATTCAGATATCATTATATTTTTACAAGCTTTTTTTACAAGCTTTTTATTAACTTGCCATGTTAGTTAGTTACTTACTTTCTTAGTTAGTGGGGGACAAATCTTGCAAGCTTTATTTGACCCACTTCCCAGTGTCCGATAGAGCTGAAATTTTGTATACAGGTTTGGTTTAGATGACAATACAATATTTAAGTACAGTCACCAAAAAATCTTGTCGAAAAAATGAAATTTTTACTAATAACTTATTTTCTCAGATGCCTACCACATTGCCCCGGAGGTTGCTTCAACGGATACTGCGCGTCGCCGTACTCTTGCGGATGTAACGAGGGCTACTCCAAAGACACCAGCGTGAAGGGACGAGCAATCTGCATCAAGCGGATCCGAAGGTCGGCCAACTTTGAAAAACCACTCAACGTAGCGGATCTTTTGATCTTCGAAATTCCAGACAACAACGACCAATAAAACTCTGTAAATATTCTTATAATTTCAGACTTTTTTAAATAAAAATATAATATTAAAAGACGTATTCCACTTATTTTTTTCTATGGATGAGTCTTTAATTTTACCTGCTAATACCATGTGCTTTTTTAGGGATTTTCAATGAAATACAAAAGACGAAACCCATATAGGATAACTCGTGCGTCTACCCTGGTGTTTCAGCCAATTTGCTCCAAACTACTAGACCAAATGAGTTGAAATTTGGGACTCGTGTACTTTTCTATGACCCAAAGAGGAAGGTATTAGAAATATATAGGAAATTGTTTACGTTAAACAGGACTTTAACCTACTAGCACTAAGTTGCAAGATTAATAAGATAAAGCCCCGCGAAGGACTTTCGTCCTTTGAATGGAATGATTCAATTTATTCTTCATTTTTACGTGTTTTAGGGAAGTGAGTTTTTGTAAGCAGTTTTTGTTTGAAAGCGGTTTAATTAAAACAAATGTTTATTTTTATATTTTTAGTGTTAGAAATCTAATACGCTAGCGTAGCACAATCTGCAACGTTTAAAACTGTAGCCCACATCTAAATTAGAACACTCAAACAAGCACCACTCTCCAATTCTTAACTGTTATGCAGTTTTTTAACCTTCCACCATCAGCTAACCTAAATTACTTTAAAAAATTCAACTAAAGGTCTATTCGTACATATGTTACTTAAAAACCATGCTTGAACTCCTAAGCGTTAAAGAGTTTTACCTTCCATCATCAGCTTACCTAAATGACCTGAAAGAATACAACTAACAATCTTTACGCATCAACGATATTTAAGCAATTATCCTCTCCTAACCATTGAGGAGTTGTACCTTCCATCACCAGCTCATCATCATGAGATGATGACTACCAGACATGCAAAACCTTGAAAATCTTTAGAAAATATATAAAACACGTAAACTACCTATACAATTTGCGGGTTTTAATTGATATCCCCTGGATTCCACCATCAGATCCTAACTTGGTAACAATGTGAGCACCTCAAGAGTATACTCTTACGAATAAAAAAGAATCATTGAAATTGGCCAATAGTTCGCGCAGATATTGACGCGTAGCAGGAACCGCCAGTCGACAACTATCTGCTTTTTCAGGATTGTGAAAAAGCTTCTGAACTGTCAATTGTAAATTTCTCATGGGACCAAATTGGAACTTTGGTCTATTAGATAAAAAAAGGGTTATCCAAATCGGTTCACAATTGACAAAGATATTGTGGTACATTTATAAAAAAAAACATTCACTTGAGAACCTCCTCGGTTGTTTGAAGTCGGTTAGAAAATAAAACAATTCATTTGTTTTTATTTCACAAACACCCTTTTTTGTAACTTAGTAATATTATAGTATTCTTTGCTTCTACTAGCCTTCATCTCACCTGATGTTAAGTAAAGATAAGGCTGAAGATGGAAGCGCACTACTCCCGGAATCCTCAACACTGAGGAACTGGCTATCTTATCTCTAACTGCCGGAACACAACAATGCTGAAAACATCGTTGTATTGGCGTCAGACTTAGATAAGATGGTGGTAGCTAGCCAGGAGGACTTATAACTAGTCCTACCACCAACCAAACTGAATACAATAATGTACCCCCACTAGGAATCGAACCCGGGACCTCTTGGTCTGATACTGGTACTGTGTACCACTACACCACAGGGGCGTTTAAAGTTAAGGGTAGGCGATTTATCTACAGGATAATTTTTTAAACAGAACACTTTTTAAGATCGATTTAGAATCGGTAAGTGAACAACTTTCTCCTAGAAACATGGGTCGAAATACGATAAAAATGTTTAGACTTCCCATTTTTCTAGGAGAAAATTTTCACTGAATCTGAGTCGAACATAATTTGTGACAGTGTTTAAAAATTGAGCTTGTATATAAAATGAAATCCAAATTCCATCTAATGTTCTAACGGCTGGTGTCGATAATCTCTCCTCAGTGAGTAACGTATTTTGTTACCTAACCGTTCCTGGTTATAGTATTACAAAATATTATATTATCTACTCAATGGTTACGCACGCTTAAATATGCTTACGGAGCAAAGCATTATATGGAAATATGCTATCGTTTGCCCATTTCTGACTGAGGATTTTCAATAACCTTGAAAATGTAGTACTTATAAGAAAAAATCGGCCTGTCTCACAACTAGTTCCGATAGGACTTGAACCCACGACCTTTCACTAATCATGGGTTCGAGTCGAGTTGTGAGTCGGGTCGATTGTTTCATTTAAGTACTTACTTCATTTTCAATAATAAAAATTTCATTGTGAATGCAAACAATCTAAAATAATTTGAGGTTAGGTTATTAGAACTGGGTGCCTACCATCAACTATATGAAAGCGATTCAAAACTTGTGCGTTCCAGAATAGGTTCCTAAAATGAATTGCTTTATTTGTTACCATCTTCTAAAAACTGAACCGCAAATGAATTTCTGTATGCTCGGAGATTTGATGCAACGTGACACCCGTCAGTCTCGAACGCAATTTGAGTTGATGGTAGGCCGTTAAAGTGAGAAATGCTCCGTATAATAGATGATCAAACGAACTACTGTGAAGTTCGATCGCTATTATATGAGTCGTTTCATTCAAAGATATAATATTTACAGAGTAGTCCCTTTAACCTACAGGCAACTTCGCATGTATTTAGAGATTTAAAAAAAAAAAGTTCACTAATCTGTCATTTACTGTTCTGTGGTCAGTTTGACGCCATTTTTCTCATTTCGTTTAGAGCAAGTTCAGAGTAATAGCGGTGTTCTAGAACAAAGCTTAACTAGTGGGTTTGTAAACCTCCGCCTGCAGCTGAGGTTTACCGGGCTGGGCGGGTTGCTATATCTTCGAATGAAACGACTCATATAATAGCGATCGAACTTCACAGTAGTTCGTTTGATCATCTATTATATTTCGTCGTTTCATTCTTTGATATAATATTTACAGAGTAGATGTTTAGAGATTTAAGTTTTGTTCGAGAAGAAGTGTTGATGGGTTGTTTTTATAAGAATAAATAACCATCTCAATTAAACATATTATGTATTTGTTCATAAGCAGAATGTAAACAATCAACCCTTAAATAATATTAAGTTTTCTCCGTACAAATTAAATACCTAATCATAAATCAGCAATAAAAAAAAGTAACTAATCATTAGTAGGGAACGTTACGGTTCTCGCGAAGACATCTTCGCTTTCAATAGGCCGGTTATAGAACCGAGCAAAGGCTGTGTCGATGTAGGTACTTGTCCAACCAGCTGTTTTTCTTATCTCGTCTACAAACACTGAGTCGTGAGCAAGCACGGTCGAGATGGAGGCGTATCGTGTGCTATCGCCACTCTCTCCCAAGCTCCCAACAGCTTATTTAACCCAGCGGCTTAAAGACTGCGAGCTGGTGCGCTTGTGGAGTTTTTTGTATTTTAACAACAGTTTGTCTGCGTTCGAAGTCCTCATATTTTTTGAAAAATATATATGATCGACGAGGACTGAAGCAGGGCATATATTTATTTTCTCGTGAAAGAATGGCAAGCACAGCATGGGTTGTTCGCGGCCCGGGACCGAAGTTTTATCAATGTCGGTTATGGCTATCTTAACACCGTCTTGAGAAATGAATACATTTTCTAGTTTTATAAGCGTGAAAGTTTGTACCCTGTGCATTGTACAAAGTGTTCTTGTCTAGGCTCAGTACTAAATTTGGGTATCAATTAGGTATGTGGTTGAGAACAAGTTGTGGGTCCCAAGTAGAGGTATATTTAGGGCGACTTGGTTTAAGTTTGTAAGCGCCTTTTAGAACTCGTTAAATACACTCATGTGAGCCGATGTTACTGTTTAATGGTTTAAGAACAGTGAAACGGTACGGCGCGGGACGGTGATTTAATATCAACGTAAGCTTCGTCAGATAGCTCCCATTCAGTATCGGGGTTGCTTTTACTTGGCTCGATATCTGAGCCGTTATTTTTTGTGTTTACTTATGACGCGTGTAGCCAAATGGCGATGAATCTACCTACATCGTGTCAACTTCTTTAAGCGTGGAAATTTTATTCCATCTACCTTGACGGTTAATGTAGCATACTACTGTAGTATTATCCATGCGCAGTAATATTGCACAATGTCGTCTTCCTTTGTAAAAGCTTTCATAGGACAGAATGTTGTAAAAAAGTTATTGCGCCACCAGTTTTAGTCTTCTTAAAATTAAATTTTTGCTTTGCATTTACCGTTATGGCGCTGCAATGCCAAAAACTTCTGGCGTTCTTAAAGTTAAATCCGTATTTAGCTGCTAGACAGACCGAAATTAGAACACCAATAAAATTAGCAAAGATTCTTATTGTACGTTTCGGTAATTTTAAATAATTTCTGATCATTTGTGCAATGTTTCTGCGTTTTACAGCGAGAAATGTTGCGTATCATAATTATAAAAAGCCTTGGAAAGTACAGACTTGAGAAGGCGTTAACACACTTTTTTCGCGGTTTACAACAAAACCTAAACATTGTAACAATTTAGGAGTCGTACCGTACGTAGTCGTACGGAAGTGTCCCCGATGCCTTATGTTAAAATTCTTTTTACTAACCTTCTATGGGCCACAGTATTGTCTGATAAATAAAGAATTTATTTATTAAGCATCGTCGAAATAAATTTACTGATTTATGATCTTGGCTTCTAAGATAGGACATATAACCTCTCTCATAATTTTGGTAAAAACCCTGGATGCTGATGCTACGGATAGGCCGTAAGTCAAGTCAGTAAATTCGTCGATAGCTAAGTTTGAATTTGGAGCTTGAAAATGAAATCTTAAATATTATTCGGTCTTCCTTACATATTGGAAGTCATAAATACGCCTCTTTGAGGTCAATCGGTGCTACAAAACTACCTTGTGGTATAAGTTAAGGAGATGTTCTATAGTCTTCCATTCTAAAATAGTTTTTCTTCTCAATAAATTTATTTAATGATTTAAGATTTAAGACAAAGCGTTTACCACCATTAGACTTGGGTGCAAGGAAAGTTCTTGATATGAACTGGTCAATTACCGGGGAACAATGTGAAATTGCTCCAATTCAATTAATTAATTTATAGCTTGGACCATCTCGTGACTTTCTTCGGGGGTAAATTTAGATTAAAGCACGACAGACTGTCACTTCCGTACAAAAGGGTATATAATATCCGTTTTGGATCCATGATAGTACAGTTTTGTTGTATGTTATATGAAACCAACAATCATAGAAGTATTGAATTCTGCCAGCGTGTACCTTTGTTATTGTGGCAGTGCACGGGGCCTGGGTTGATTGTAGTTCTTCGCATGAGACGAAGCAGGCTGAGGGTAGGTTCGTCGCGGTGGCGGCGCTAGCCTCTGTCCTGTCCTGTGGTTTGACCTCCCCGCCGCCCCCCTGTTTCACGGGTACTGAGGAGGTCCTGACCGGTTTCCCTGATGGGCAGGACGAATGACTGTGGACTGGACTGCAGAAGGTTTCTGAATTGTGAATGTTTTCCAAATCTGTGAACCTAGTCGTTCGATTGCCTTACTGGCTTTTATATTTTCGGATGATGTATTACCCAATAAAGAGTCATATCTATCGGAGTCTTGTAGGACGTGCAGGAAATTATTTTCTAAACTAGATGTAATCTTTCGTTAGGAAATGGTGTAAATCAATACCAAAATGCGACAGTCGTGGCTAAGATACTAAAGAGATTGTATCTTATCGTCTGAGGAGAGCAGTGTGTCCATTGCTCTATTTACCTATTGCCGAGGTACCCATATCAAGTTGTTGTTGAAAACCAAGAAACATTTTGTAGCGTCCCCTCCCGACGACGACGTCAGAAACTGCGGCAGCAATCGCTGCGTTTAATTTAGGTGCGTGCAACATTCAACAATTATTTGGTATCAAGTACCTTTGTCAAGTTCTCTTTCTGATCTTTTGGTAGACCTATTTTTCATAAAGGTGTCCATAAATTAGCTAAGCTGAATGGCATCTCCAAAATCAGGCGTATCGGACGTAGACGCCCTCAACGCTGACAATATTATTGTGGATCGAAAGTTATCGATGTAATTTCTTGAGTGAGCCGTTTGCGATACTGCGGCATCCAAGGTTTGTTGGATGGATATTGCCAAAGATTGTTCGATAAAGTCCCGCATCGTTTTGTATGATATTTATTGTATCCAAAACAAACGTACTCTTTTTTGCCAAAAAAAAAACAACATGAGGGTAGAATGTAAAAGATAAAATTCAAAGAATAATTTAATAAGTTATTATGGCCTAATAATTTATATTGTCCCGCAGACAATAAACTATAGATAACGTGCATCTTTCCTAGTATGCAGGTAGATTCTACTTTATGTCATAATATGTGACCCATCATTAGCCCGCAGCTAATTACGATATCGTGGTTGACCCCCAGTCAATTGCGACTTAGTTTGGTTTTATGTAACTTAATGAACTGTAGATAACGTGCGCCTATCCTAGAACGCAGGTAGATTCTCCTTCATGTCATAATATATGTCCCATAATTAGCCCGCAGCTAATTACGATATCGCGATTGACCCGCAGTCAATATCGATTTAGTTTGATTTTGACTAACTACCTAAATAAACTGAAGATAACGTGCGTCTATCCTAGGACGCAGGTAGATTCTACTTCATGTCATAATATATGACCTATAATTAGGTCGCAGCTAATTACGATATATCGCGATTGACTCGCAGTCAATCTCGATTTAGTTTGATTTTATGTAACTAAATAAACTGTAGATAACATGCGTCTATCTTAGAACGCGGGTAGATTCTACTTCATGTCATGATATATGACCCATAATTAGCTCGCAGCTAATTACGATATCGCAATTGACTCGCAGTCAATCTCGATTAAGTTTGATTTTATGTAACTAAATAAAGTGTAGATAACATGCGTCTATCCTAGAACGCTGGTAGATTCTACTTCATGTCATAATATATGACCCATAATTAGCTCGCAGCTATTTACGATATCGCGATTGACTCGCAGTCAATCTCGATTTAGTTTGATTTTATGTAACTAAATAAAGTGTAGATAACATGCGTCTATCCTAGAACGCGGGTAGATTCTACTTCATGTCATAAATATGACCCATAATTAGCTCGCAGCTAATTACGACATCGCGATTGACTCGCAGTCAATCTCGATTTAGTTTGATTTTATGTACCTAACTAAACTCATCTAGTGAAATCACTTGTTCATGTTCACCAGTGAACAACAAGAAACAAATAAGTATTAATTGTATCTTAATATCTGATAAATTTAGTTAACTATTGTGTAGCTTGTTAATAACTTGTATGCACAAATATTCGAATAGGAATTGATAAAGCACTATAAACGTACCTGTGGCATTATCTTCATTCTCTGAAGAATATAAACGTTGGACTCGTTCAACATTTTCCTGTGCGCTGCGTTTCGGCATTTAAAATAGACGCGTGCGCTCGTTGCCTCGCATGAAAAAGGAATGAGAAAAATGGCGTCAAACTGACCACAGAACAGTAAATGACAGATTAGTGAACTTTTTTTTTTTAAAATCTGTAAAGACATGCGAAGTTGCCTGTAGGTTAAAGGGACTACTCTGTAAATATTATATCAAAGAATGAAACGACGAAATATAATATATATTTTAGAAATATAAATAGAAATCTTGGTTATTAATATTTATTATCTCCATAAAATGCTTCCAACGTAACATAGGTAATGTAATAATTCTAAATATATAATTCATCACGCAAAGTCTTTAGCTAGCTTGTTTTAATTTTAATCGTTGGCTGGAAGTTGCATGCTCGGTGATCTTTGGTAGGCACAAATCTTTTAAATCATACATTGATCCTGAAAAAAAAAACAGTAAATTTTATTAGTCTCATATTTTGCATTATTAATTAATATTAAATTTAATATGACTCAACTAATTTGAATCGCATCATGGGTTTTATGACACTTTGTGTAGAATTGTCTGGATTGTAAAATAGGCCACATTTTAATTATTTTTTTCAAATCGACGCTTGCAATTTTTGTCATGAAGTATTAGAAAGAATCTACCCATCTCACACACAACTAGCTCCGTTGGGACTCGAACCCACAACCTTTCACTATCCGGGAGAATGCTCAAAAACTTAAGTTTTACCGTCTGCTTCCTGATTTTCTGTCATTACCTACCTGAGATTTCTATGCGTATTTTTCACAATTATAACGATAATTATTATTACTAAAATTATCGCTACAATAAGCCCTCCAATCACAACAGCCAACCAGATGGGAGATGAGCTGAAAAAAAAAGATTTATATAAATTTATATCAATTCATTATCAGCATCCTGCCCCTAATTCTAATTTGTATTTGGGCTAATCGCAGAACGGGAACATTCATTTCCGTCTAATTCATAGTCCGTTTTCTAAGGGGGAAAAGTACCTACGTCAATTTTGAGTTCAGCTATGCCACTTGGTATTTGAGTCAAGTTTGGTGTCGTTTTCAGGTAACTAGATGATGCCCAGTTCATTCCCCAAAAAAAATATTATAGCACTTACCAAATAGAGCCGCATAGAACCCCCCCCCCCCCCCACCTTGCTAAACTCAAAAATGACTACCTCTCCTTATAAGCATCCCCCTTAATAAACGGATATTTTACACAAACAATCTTTCAACCTATTTTGTCTTCTTCCACTTCCTCCATTATAATGACCTATAACTAGATAAATTAATAAATAAACTACAGCATTATCTTCAATGACAGTAAAGGCCTTTTGCAGATCATTAGCATTTGTGTACTTAGAGCATCATTGGCACTTTACGGATTTTTACCTTTAGCTTAGATCTTTAGCTCTAGCTATTTGTCAACTTACAATTGATTTGCAATCGTTCTTTCTGATCCAATAATGATGGAAGTATCTTCAAGTGTTGTACCAACATTATATTTATTATATAATTCTCTGATGTCATCATAATACATTTCATCCAAGTTTATTTCTTTATGTCTGATTGAAGTCGTCTCTATTTTATTGATAGAGATATCCGTTGACATCGATATCGTTTGTGTTTCATTGGTTTGAGGCTGACAAGTATTAGCCTTTGTCATGATGTACCCTGAATTACATTCACAAACATTTGGGCGAACACAAGTGCCGTTAGGGCAACCGCTTACACAGTTGGGTTCACAGGTGTTGTCCGTCGAGTTTCTGAATCCTGGACAGCAGAAAAAACTATCACGCTTTCGCCACTTCTGTAAATAAAAAAGCCCATGATCATATTTTCAGCATCGAAATCATAAGAGACTATTCACCATTAAATTATAATGATTCTTTTACCGATAATACAACTGTATAGTGTTCTTTCCTTAACCTAGTTTTTATGCACATAGTTGAACAATTCCGTTCGTCCATGTAGGTTTCCCTGATAGTGAAACTTCGTAGTTTTGTATACGGTTGCAAGTATCTGAAAATGATATTCATAAAGTAAAATGAAATCTGGACTCTGTACTGTTATGTTGATAGTTTTTTCTTAACTAACGACACAACAACATCGTTATTTCTGTTTGTCATTACATACTTTAAAGACAGCACTAATAAATAAAATGAAAAAAACAAGCAAAAAATGAGCGACTTTAGATTGAATGTGTTCTTTACATAATATATTAGGTACTTAATGTAATGTATAGATAATAATTCAATTCCAATTCAATTTCAATATTAATGTTATTGGATATAATTTGTATTTTTGCATGCTATTTAAATAGGCTTGATAGTCCATGGAAATCGTACATTTTGCCTTGCGTTAAATGAGGTAGTTCTGATTTTTTTGTATGTAAGTAGTGATGAGATAGTAATGACAAATCCAAGTTTTCCACCTCGAAAGCCCTTCGGATCATTGTTAAATATTTAAAAATCCAATAAATTTTCAGTTTTTTTTTTCAGTTTCTGTCAATTTTTACCACCAAGGTAGTTCAGGTTCGGCTGTTTGCAGCTACTGCATTGGCCAATCATGCGACAACATACCAGACCTCATGTGTGATGACATTGATGAACCATTGATTGATAACCCACCATCAAAGGACGATTTTGACCTTCCTGAGCAGTTCGATGAAGAAATTATACCTCATCAAGCTGCCCCCAAAAAGTGTGCTGTGGATTCAGAGGACGTGCCTGGTCCATCAAAAATATACATATAATGTACATAATTGATCCCACCACCTCCCAGATCCTCCTTCCTTTAGGGCGTACTTCATTTTGCAAACCCTTCTATTACATAATTGGTTACTTACATACCTCTATAAGATTGAACAGCTGTGTCGCAGAAACTATCAATTGTAAATTGACATAATTAATCTCATTTTGTTGGAAATTTAATGGACTTTATTAACTAATAAAAAACTTTTGCCATAAACCTACCTACCTAATAACACTACTAGGAGGTCAAAGTTGACGAAAAATAAAAAAAACTGTAATACTTTCTTTTTTGTGATTTTACAAATTTAAAATAGCCGTATCTTAAAACTATTTGGCCTACAAAAACCAAATTATTCTCCTTTTATTGCAAATTTAGTCTACTTTAAAGAGTGCATAGTAACATTTGCCGTAACTCAGATCCTTGGTGGTAAAAATTTACAAAAACTGAAAAATATCCGAAAATTTTATGGATTTTTAAGTATTTAACAATGATCCAAAGGGCTTTCGAGGTGGAAAACTTGGATTTGTCATTACCATCTCATCACTACTAACATATAAAAAAATCAGAACTACCTCATTTAATGCAAGGCAACACCACTTATTTGGTACGATTTCCATGTACTATAAAGCACATAAAGGTCACAGCAGATACATCAACTCGGAAAGGGATCGACACCGTATCGCCTTTCTCCTCGCCGTCCACCAGGCGTCAACCTAACGCAAGCACGTAACCAAACCGGATCAGGGACCGTAATAACCGTAACCTTTTCACTCGATTCTGTCATGACTGGAGAGTGAGAGGGACGGGTATACCCGGGTATACCGAAGTTTCGGATTTTGCGTTTCAGAGTAGACCCTCAGCGTCGGTACGTGTCGGCTCGGCTACGGCTAGGCGACGCCGCGCCTCGCCGCACAGTGTTTCCATTTCGAAAAAAGGTGGACATAGGATCAAATCTCGGAATTTCAGTCTGATTTTTTGAAACGTGGTTAGTTTATTTTCATTTTCAGACCACTGTGCGTAGAGCCGTAAGCTCGGGTACGGAGAGACGTGAGCGCGTGGACGACTAGCGGTAAGCGTGGGGATAGCAAGTTGAGCGAACCGCAAAGCGGTTCGTGAGCTGGTCCCGAGGCGAGGCGATTACGTTACGCTTCCGATTAGTGTGCGTTGCAGTAGGGGGTTTCATACAAAGAATACTGAACCGCTCGAGTTGATACGTTTACGATCCGTTTACGAGTTGATATATCTGCCTGTGACCTTTATAATTAAGATGACCAACCTATCGAATGTATTTACAGCAAATAAAGCATTATCTTATTTTATCTTATCTTACCTAATACAAATTTTAAGTAAGAGAATTCTTGGAAGCAGCGGAATCCATTTGCAGTAAAATCTATAAAAATAAAATGGACCCCGCCTGCTTCCAAGAATTATCTTACTAATTATTATATAACGCTGCATACAATATTATACTAGTAAGAACTAAGAACACATTCAATCCACAGTCGCAAATTTTTTTTTGAGGGTTTTTTTTAGTTGGTTAAACAAATCATTTTTTTGCACCGCAGACGGGATTTTTAGTTTTTTTTAACTAGTTTTCTTCTTTTTTTTTTCAGCTTTCTTGTTGAATGGTCTATGCGTACATGAGCAAGAATTCGCAGACATGTCAATTCTTGTAGGGATATTTGGT
Source organism: Crambus lathoniellus (assembly GCA_949710035.1). NCBI lineage: Eukaryota > Metazoa > Arthropoda > Insecta > Lepidoptera > Crambidae > Crambus > Crambus lathoniellus. Next base: position 26,795,769 of record OX453305.1, on the reverse strand, counting down.
CGTGCGGTTTATTTATAAGGATCTAGTTCACTAATAGTTAAGCCTTCAAGAATCCTGACTCTGCTTAAGGCAACATAAGCTTGACCTTTGGAGAATAAATGTGAACTTAGATCCAACACAGCTTTGTCTAAAGTGGTTTCTTGGAATTTAAAATGAATGTTGCTAAGCCCAAAACTCGAGAACGGCAAGGCCAATTCGGCATTTTTTTTTCATATATTATGTTCTTTAAAAGCTCAAGCAAGGTTTTATGGAGAGAAAATACATAAAAATTTCGTGAAAAACAGTAAAAACAACACTTTTCTTTTCCCATGCAAACCAACTGTTAAGTCGCGTTGGTTCGCCCTAATTATAATAATACAAGCTTCGGCCCGCGACTTCGTTCACGTGGATATTCCAGAAAACCCTTAGGAGACCAATAACCAGGATAAAAACAAAAAGTACCTATTCTATGTTTTAATTTTAATAAAATCCGATCAGCCGTTTTTACGTGATTAGGCGGGTCCTCACCAAGCCCACTGCCTCGCGCGAGGCAGAACATTTGCCACATGCGGCGGGCCTCGCACGAGGCTGCTCGCTTGGTGAGGACCCGCCTATCACCACAGAATATAAATTAGTACCTTACGGTACAGAAATTTTACTCCCGAGTTTAGGTATGATAAACGCAAGCGTCCGGTCACCGGACTTGTCTCAATAGGCTGGCACTCGCTCGACTTGTCGCACATGCAGCTCACGCATCCGCATGTGTCGCCATCTGTCTCGCTTCGCGTGTATTACTTACACGGATAAAGTCATGAAGTTCGACTTAATACTGAGGTAACTGGAGCGTGCAGTACGAACAATTTTTTGAATACCACAAATAACACAGTGGCTGTCTTCCGTCTCACCTACACTTTAAAAAAATACGTATGGTCATATGAGACAGCTGACAGCCACTACATACATAAATGTCAAATTTGGTGGCGACACTTTTTTATTCAGGGTGAGAGCTCCAGTTACCTCAGAGTATTAAGTCAAACTTCATGGATAAAGTAGTACCTCTGACAGCCGTAGCAGATTGAAACGAGACGGCAGACAGTTATTGTACTATGAACGCTATACGCAATGCAAAAGGTTGAAATTATATTGTTTTCCAGAATAGTAGGTAAATATCTCGGGAATTTTGCGCCGCTTGTATGGAAGTAAGACAGGCCTGCTATCACGTAAAAACGGCTGATCGGATTTTGATGTAATTAGGAGCCAACGCGCACTTGTGATTTTTAGTCGACCGATAGTTTAGTCGGAATCGTAAGATGATCGTGATCCAACAGAACTGTCGGCCGAAAGTTGGCCGCTCACATAGTCTTTCATGCACATTACCGACCGGCCGATAAGTAGTTCGATCGAACAACTACCGACCGATAGTTTGATCGGTCGGTTTTTAATCGTCAGTGCGCGCACTGCTATTTAGCTCTATACCTACCACAGTTATCTATACTTCTATACTTTAATATTATAAATGTGAAAGTGTGTTTGTTTGTTTGTTTGTTTGTTTGTCCGTCTTTCACGTCAAAACGGAGCAACGGATCGACTCGATTTTTGGTATGGGGATAGTTTGGGAGCTGAAGAGTAACATAGGCTACTTTTTATTCTGGAAAATTATAAAATAAAAATGATTATTTTGTATAGAAAATCGATAAACTGTCGTACTATATAAAACTGTCATTCTTCCATAGCCGCTTCCAAAGAGGTATGTCAAAGAGTATTGTAATCACTGACGTTTTAGCCACTTTGGATTACCTACTTTTTTATAAGTGACATATGTGGCAGGCAGTGTATAAAACTTCTTCGCGGTTATTTATTTTCATCTAACTATCTATAATAGATGTTGGTGATACGAAGTTTACCGGGTCCACTATAATTAATATGGCAAAACAACGTTTGCCGGGTCAGCTAGTAATACTATACATTAGTACAAAAGTTTATGATTTATTCTCATTCTCAACTAAAATATATGGAACAGCTGTTTTTTGTGTATGGCCCCATAGTAAAAATTGTTCGTATTGATGGACACTTACATACCCTAAATTCTTCCCATAATCAAAATTTAGAGGCGTAACTATACCCTATTTACCCCCTGGGTTTGATTTTCCGAAATGGGTTGCCTTTTTGATTGTAGAAGTATACGCCTACAAAGTTTCAAGTTGAAAAGTCTATTCCCTTGATAACCCCCTGACCCCCTGACCCACTGAAATGTTGAATGAACATCAAAATTTCACCCCTATTTCAACCTTTTAGGGGTTGAATCATGTTCAGCGTCAAACATCAAAATAAATGCCATTTTTGCAATCGTCATCCCATAAAACCTCAATAACGACATCCATATTGATTTTTAAGTTTATTTATCTCATTTTGCCTCTAAAGGGTTGGTTTTCGTAAAAAAACAAAATACGTGTTTGCTTATTTGTTTTACTTTCCAACCATGAGCCTAAGTAATAAATTGAATGAAGGACTTTCCAGATACAACATTTTATCCCCCTTTTCACCGCACCTACAAAATGCAAAATTTATAGATCCTAACTTCAAAACTGACGGACTTTCATACAAACACTACTACTACTACACACTAGTCTACACTGGTGTAGGCATCGGGGGTCCTACAAGTTTAACACTTATCAGTCGAAATTAGTTCAAAACATGTCCATTATTTATATTTTTGTATTTATAATGCAAAGAATTTGCCACCTAAAAGCTGCCATTTTGTTTTTTGTTAATAGTGATGTCCTATTGTCACTAATTTTTTTAAAAATTTTGCTTTTTAAAATTCACAATGCATTTTTCTTATTGAAAAATTGAAAATGTAATATTTTAGAAAAAATCGACCCGTCTCACAAGCAGCTCCGATGGGACTGCGACGGATCGATTTTTTCTAAATACTTCATTTTCCATTTTTCATTAAATGATACGTTGAAAAATGGAAAATGAAATATTTAGAAAAAATCGACCCGTCTCACAACCAGCTCCGATGGGACTCGAATCCACGACCTTTCGCTAGCGAAAGGTTGTTGTTTCAAAATTGCATTGTGAATGCAAAAAACTAAAAATTAAAATAACATAAATATAGGTATTCCGTGAATAAAAATGTGGTCGAAAAAATACTTCATTTTCCATTTTCCATCAATAAAATTGCATTGTGAATGCAAAAAAAGTAAATATTTAAATAACTTGCAATAGTAATTTCATCTTTAGCGATTGTCAAATATCTGGAAAGGTATTTCTTTCGCGTGCGAGGGAATATCTTCACATTGATGAAGTTAACGCTGGTTATACAGCGTGTAAGAGGTATTTGACGCTTCTCTTAACGACTCCGTAGCTCAGTGGTTAGAACAGTCGCCCGGAAAGCGAAAGGTCGTGGGTTCGAGTCCCATCGGAGCTGGTTGTGAGACGGGTCGATTTTTTCAAGAATACTTCATTTTCCATTTTTCATTAATAAAAATTGCATTGTGAATGCAAAAAGTAAATATTTAAATAACGTATCATTTTATTTAAATTTTTACTTTTTTGCATTCACAATAAAACTAAAAATAACCACGAAATTTAAGGCTTCGTATTTCTAACCTATCACGTGTTCTATATGACTTCCGATGCTCGCAGCCGTGTGCATACTGTCTCGTACTGTCTATTCATAATTTAACGAGAATTTATAATTTCACAGAATTATAATATCACGGCTTTGACAAAATCCCTGCGACAGATACAATAAGTAGTTTTTGATATTTAAAGCCTTTGACATTGCATGAACAAGTCACAAAAAAATATTTATATATCTTCTCAATTTGTTGAAAAGTAATAGCAGTTATGAGACTATAATATTATATAGGGTGTTATAAGGTCTAAAATATCATGCACCAATGGAAAGTACCCTACTTATAGCTGAATCAGTACCACAGTGAACAATTAGGGGAACTATTCGGCGACTGCGCCCATTTTTACTGGGTGCAGTCGCTGGTTTGCATTTTTTAAATATATTTTTTCCGTCAACTGGGCCCACTTATGGTATGCACAAAAGATCTATTGTTAAAATCGAACTCTAGTACAGTTAGAAGAAAAAGCATTTGAAATAAAAGAGTTTTTAAAGAAAATCATTTATATTTACATGGATCTGTCTTTAACAAAATTTAACATTAAAGTAAACAAATCCTGGACCAATAAAATAAAAAAATAAACTTAACAAAAAACACTGTATTTAAATCCTTACTTATATTATAAATGCGTCTCTGTCTGTCTGTGTGTTACACAATCACACCTAAACTACTGAACCAATTTGAATGAATTTTGGTACAGAGATAGTCTAGAGCCTGAGAAAGGACATAGGCTACTTTTTATTCCTGAAAAATATCACCTTCCCGCGGGATAACGTCGTGTAGTACACGCGGGCGAAAGGCTAGTACTGTATAATTAATCAAATCTTCAAAATAAGCTAAAGTGAAAATAATAAATAGCGCCCACTGTTAGACCTACACATATTTTTTATGTGTAGGTGTAACAGTGGGGTAATAGACAATGTTACATGTGGGGCAATAGGACATGTAACAGAAGTTAGAAATTATTGCAGTTTTGTTACTATTTTCGGACTTTCGAATTGTAAATCATAAATTTTTCCCACAGGACGGCTAAGACTAGTGTTGAGACCAGTAAATGTAATTATGATGTACTGAAACTGAAATAAATAAATAAACAATCACAAAATAACCCTTTGATGTGAAATGCATTTTCTTCTTACTGTATCAGAATTCAATTTAAACAATACATCCTTTGTACTCACCAAAAGTGGGCCCAGTGAACGGTTAGAAAAATATTCAAACCGGGGCGGCGACTGCGCCCAGGGGTCAGTAGAAAGAGGACGCAGTCGCCGTACGACTCAGGGATAACCAAACACCCCTTACTTTATTAACCGACTCAAAAAGGAGGAGGTCCTAAATTCGTCGGAATGTTTTTTTGGCATGATCTTTTAAAAGTTACCTTAATAATTATTAAAATTAAGTAAGTAACAAAATTAGTTTTTACTCACGATTCCCGTTTCTTACATAAGTGTTGAGGACCTGGCATGGTTGTAGAGTCATTGTAAGCTTCCACACTGAATGATATAATCGATAGAAATACAATAATTTGGATACCCTTCATTGTGCTTTGAAAATCAGCAACAAAATCAACATGAAACGGCAGGCGCGGTGTACACCTATAACAAAACAGCGATTAGGGTGTCCACGATTCTCGCCTTGTTAAATTCTGCATTTTCTAATACTAAACAATAGTTTAGTAATAATAACAATAGTATAGTAGTAATAACTAAAAACAGGAAAAGTTTCATGGTATAAAAGGTAATTTCTAAAACGGGTCTAGGTCTCATGACCAAAAGTTATTTCCTCGAAAGCCATTTATTTGCCCACCAGCCATATCACAGAATGTTCACTTCATCGATGGGCCATTTTACCAATGGGTCATTTGACCAAACAGCCATTTGACCGAACACTCATATCACCGATAGTACATTTCCTCGAACTATTTTATCGAAGGGCAAATAAAATCATGCGTGAATTTTTATTTTTTTTATTTCAGATATTATTTGTCAAAATTTAATCAATAAATTTGGAAAATCTAACATTGCACGCCACGCATAACGTTTATTCAAAAAAAAGTACAGGGTGCCAGCTACCTAAGGCTAAGTTCATATGACCACGCGGTAGCTTGAAGACCAGCTTCACCTTCGAACTCTCAACCGTTATGGTGGTTTTACCTTCCAACCCCAGCTTACCTAAATACCCGTAAAGATTAGTATCAATAATATTAAAAGTATCATCCTCCAATTCTTAACCCCCATCATCAACTTATCAACATGAGCTGATGACTACGAGATGCAAATAGAAGAGATATTATAGAAAATACTTTTCGGTTTCCTTAGGATACCATCATCATCCTGACTTGGCGACAACGGAACCACCTCAGGAGTATTACTATGTTATTCTAAGGGAGCGAAGCCCTGGGGCGCAGCTAGTAAAATATAAATTCTGTTGCATAAAGTATAATTTGTTATATAATTCCCAAACTGTAAAAAATTGGAGACATACCATAAACTGCATCCGCTTGATTAACGTTTATTTTTTGTATCTCTGCTGGTGTCGTTCCTATTATTATGTAACGTTATATTATTTTCACATATTAATCAGTGGATTGATAATATTATTATACACATTCATATACCTACACAGCAATAAAACAACACATCCTAAAAGATCAACTTATAGAAGTTTGTCCGCCAAAAGATTAAAATATCGTAACCGCGGTAACAACGGAGGCGCACGCGCAACCGGTGTTGTAGCTACTTTTCAAAATCAAACGAAAAAATCTAATTTAATGTTTAACATTTATCAGGGTAACTTAACTAAAATATAAGTAGATAATTTACCCTGACAGATGATGCCTGTTACAGGAGACCACGCTCTTCCTTAAACATTTATACAAAAACATTAGATAAACAAATAATAATAAAATTGGTAACATGAATCTATATCTATTACAAATAAATAAAATTGGAGTGTCTGTTTGTAACATTAAAATAACCGCTTTTTACTACATGCATATGATTATATACCTATACGGTACACATACCAAAATGTAATTTTTTACAATTTTTGTCTGTCTGTCTGTTTGTTCCGGCTAATCTCTGAAACGGCTGGATCGATTTTGACGGGACTTTCACTGGCAGGTAGCTAATGTAATAAGGAGTAACTTAGGCTACTTTTTATCCCGGAAAAATATCACATTCCCTCGGGATAGCGTCGTGTAGTATATTATCAATGCGAAAGTTTGTGGGTATGGATGTATGGATGTTTGTTACTTTTTCAAAAACTACTGAAAGGATCTGGGTCTGGAATAACACAGGGTACTTTTTATCCCGATATTCCCAAGGGAACGGGAACCACGCGGGTGAAACCGCGGGCGGCCGCTAGTCTATACATATAATAAAACAGAAACGGAACATAAATCTATACATGAAATATTTAAAAAAATAATTACTGCTATGTAAAACGATAGTATTAGAATTTTTGTCTGTTTCTCTGTTTGTATGTACGCTTTACACGCAAAAACTACTTAACGGATTTTTACCAAATTTTGTGTAGTGATATCTTATAACCAGGGTCAACATAAAGGGATCTTTCATTGCGGGAAGATTTCTTGAGATCTTAAAAAACGTTGACAAACTTATATTTGCTGGCCTAGGTACGCACTCATGTTCTTCTCTATTGTATGGAATTAACTACAAATGTAAGTTTGTAATTGTTTTTTTTGTGATATAACTATAAATTACCGTTTTTCGGATTTCCCTTCTAATTTTTAATGTCTTAGTTTCATGATTCTTAGTCAACGGGAAGTACCCTATAGGTTTTGATTACCTTGCGAGGGTCAAAATATGCGGCGGATAAACGGCTGTATATTTTAAATGTTGACTTAAAAGTTAGATCTTTTCAAACGGCTCTAAGGGATTGCAAACTTGAGCATTTAATTTAATATTGATTTCAGCTTGATACCTACACGGGTTTCTGAAAAAAAAATGTTTTTTAAATATTTTATTGGCTTGCTCTTGGCTTCACACTAAACCTTAGGGTTGAGAAGAAACTTAAGATAGGGCGAGTTTACCCAAAAGTAGCCTTTTCACTCTAGCTTTAAGGCGAGGATTCCCGACCGAAATAGGCACGCTAATGCTTGCTCGGCCGCGCTCGATACACTTCACGCGGACGCAGCGGCAGCCGGCAGTGAACTGTGAACTCGCAAGCGCCCCGCGAATCGAAAATCACTTAAAATTCAATTAATAATTAACTAATAAAAAAAAAATTATGACGGCCGTAATCGAAAAAAAAACGGCCGGAAGCACTAGATAAATAACTGTAAAATAACATCTATTTTTTCCAAGTGTTAAGTACTTGTGATTTGCGAGTAATCCATAATTTAAAATAGCCTATTTTGGGGAATCGGCGCCTTAAAAATTGTAAGGTTTTAGTTATACTTTGTTTTATTTTATAACAACTTAAAATATAATTTCTTCTTATAACTTAGGATAATATATTGAAGCCTAAGGTCTGACTTGGCTAGTTCTCATATACGAATTATTATTAGGTACTTACTAAAACAGTCATGGAAGAGCTCTATGTTCATGTCTAGTTTCTAGTCTACCAGCAAGCCAAATTTTCGGACAAATACAATAAGAACTTCGGCTTTAGAGCAGCTTGCGAAGGCTATAAAAAACTAGCCAAGTCAGACCTTAGGCTTCAATATAATATCCTAAGTTATAGGAAGAAATTATATTTTAAGTTGTTATAAAACATTTTATGTTATAAATTTTCAGGACTGACCGTTAAACTCGGCAGTAGGTACTTGGCACCCATTTAGATCTCACATCTTTTGTCGTTGAACTTAACAACCAAGGCATATTTCCTAATATTGAAGTTGGCTCTCACTTCACATATTTTATGTTTTTGATAGGATATCATTACGTATTGTAGAGAAATCATTAGTAGGTACTTATTCATAATAAAATTAATACAAAATGTTTCAGTGTAGTTATTTTATTAGATCAGTTATATTACTTTGCCCTTGTGTACCAGCTCAGCTACTGACAATGAAACTGATTTTATGCTCGTGTGTGGACGTAGAAATATCATTTTTAACAGATTTTACTATTGCCAACAGTTTCTTTTTCCTAGTCGTAATAGTGGATGGTGTTTTGCTAGACGAAGTTGCAGTAGGTATTTAATGTTCCTGAGCAGATATTGCATTTCCATTTGCGTTTTGATTCTGGTTTCATCACTACATAGTATAAAACAAAGTCGCTTTCTCTGTCCCTATGTCCCTTTGTATGCTTAAATCTTTGAAACTACGCAACGGATTTTGATGCGTTTTTTTTTAATAGATAGAGTGATTCAAGAGGAAGGTTTATATGTACTTTTTATCCCGATATTCCCACGGGAACGGGAACCACGCGGGTGAAACCGCGGGCGGCCGCTAGTTAAGCGATAAAGCTTTCCGGACAAACCAGGCAGCGCAGTCAAATTCGTATCTTTTTCCGCTCAATTGGCATAAGCAAAGAATACTATATTATTACTACGTAGCCACAGGTAGCCATTGACCTCTATTATTTACACACTGGACAGGCTGTCTCCATATAAATGACAGCTAATTTTGTGTGGCAATTTAAAACGCCACTACGAGTGTCCCGAGAATTAATTTTGACACAATCATTACGCAGTCGACAATAATTTTATGACAGCCAGTCCAGTGTGTAAATAATTGAGGTCAGTGTATATAGCAGTAGTTTGTCTTTTACATTTATTATTTAGCGCCATCTCTAGACAATTTATGGATGTAGCCGTTTTTGTTGACAACTAATCTTGCTTATTGATTCTTTATTTGCTAACTAGCTGACCCGGCAAACGTTGTTTTGCCATATAAATTATAGTGGACTAAAGAAGAATAAATAATAAGAAGACTATGTCTAATGTATGTGTTTATACACCAAAAGTTGCCTACACCAGACAATGAAGCTACGCCATCGGTTCGCAAATCCTACGGCGGGAAGCCTTGTAACGAGAAAAACCGACAAGAAACTCGCCAAGGGCTATTTTCTTCTCCCTGTCATATTTCATACAGATTCGTCAAATTGAAAAGTGACTTTAACGTAATATAATATGTAAAGTCACTTTCCATCACAAATTAATCTTAAATTTAAAAACAAAATAAAAAACCCGGTAATCATAGCAGTAAATAATTTTCAATAACTAAGAAATAGACATCCAAAAGGTAGTTTCTTTAAAATACACACCAATCAAAAACGTAGCAAATAAAATAACAAATAATAAATGCCAAACAAGGGTAATAAAACTTTGAATAGTTTAAGAACATAAGAGTCAATAATAAACAGTGCCATACAAGCCGCGATAAAATAAAACTTATAAGTAACAATAAAACATAAAAAATTTGCATATTTTGAGACAAGAAGCCAGGAGCAGACCCATCCCACTGGTGGCACCCGTTCACGAGCATGACGCATGAACCAGCCATCGCTTCGCTCAACCATATTTTAGGGAACGTAACGACCCGCCTCACACGCCACCACCGCAGAAATGTTTACAGAGAACATGACATACTCAAACTTCTCATCTCAAAACGCAGAAACCAATTATAAGGATGTACCTAGTATTAATAATTTTGTAAAACACGACTCACAATTAACTACAGAAAAAATCCTTGTCAGCTTATGACCAAGTTGCTTTGTCATTTAAGTAATCACTTACAGTATAGTAGCCCTTCTTGAGGAGGCAATTTTTGATATGATTCTTAAACTCTTCAAAGGGTAACTCCAAGTTTGGAATTTGGAATCTCTCTCTCTCTCCAAACTTGGAATCTTGTTAAAGATGTGTATACCTTGACCCATGAAGGACCCATGTACCTTCTCTAATCGGTACCGAGGCATTGAAAGTTTATTTCTATTTCTTGTATTGTAACCATGCAAATCGCCATGTTTAGTATACAAGTTAATATTAGGACGCACAAAAATAATACAATGTAATATAAATTGAGATGCAGCTGTCAGTATACCAATTTCTTTGAACTTCTCCCTAAGAGAAGTTTTGGAGCTTAGTTGATAAATGGCCCTTATTGCTCGCTTTTGCAGAATAAATATAGCATTAATGTCAGCTGCTAATCCCCACAAAAGAATGCCATATGACATGATGCTATGAAAATAACTAAAGAATACAGTCCTAGCAGTTTCTATGTCAGACTGTCTTACTTTTCTTATAGCGTAAGCTGCAGAGCTGAGCTTACCAGCTAATGCAGCAATATGCGGATGCCACTGAAGTTTTTTGTCTAAAGTTACACCCAGAAATACTGTTGATTCAACTAAATCTAATTTTACATTATTCAATACAATTTCTACGGGTGGAGATTGTACATTTGGTAAAGAGAATAGAACGTATTTCGTTTTCTTTGCATTAAGCTGTAGATTAATAAAACTAAACCAAGTGAGTATTTCCGAGAGTGCTTTGTTTACATCGTCAAAATTAGATTTATTTCTGTCAATGTTAAATATTAAGGAAGTATCATCAGCAAACAAGACAATTTCGCATAGGCTTTTTGCAAAGAAAGGTAAATCGTTAATATAAGGGGATTTTATATCATTTTTATGCATTCACAATGCAATTTTGTAAGTATAGGAAAAATGTGATAGTAAAAAAACCACGAGCCCTATAAGTAGCTTTCAGGCGGGATTCGAACCCGCGCCTCCGGGAATCCGGCCCGATGCTCTGACCAACTAAGCTACCGAAAGGCTTACACGACTCGTCGAATTTTGCTATCACTTGTTACGCTGTAGGCCAGCGTTGCTTCATCAATGTGAGGAAACCCTCGCATCCGAAAGAAACATTTTTACAAATGTTTAACAATCGATTAAGATGAAACAGCCATATTGAGATTTTATATCATTTTTATGCATTCACAATGCAATTTTGTAAGTATAGGAAAAATGTGATAGTAAAAAACCACGAGCCCTATAAGTAGCTTTCAGGCGGGATTCGAACCCGCGCCTCCGGGAATCCGGCCCGATGCTCTGACCAACTAAGCTACCGAAAGGCTTACACGACTCGTCGAATTTTGCTATCACTTGTTACGCTGTAGGCCAGCGTTGCTTCATCAATGTGAGGAAACCCTCGCATCCGAAAGAAACATTTTTACAAATGTTTAACCATCGATTAAGATGAAACAGCCATATTAAGATTTTATATCATTTTTATGCATTCACAATGCAATTTTGTAAGTATAGGAAAAATGTGATAGTAAAAAACTACGAGCCCTATAAGTAGCTTTCAGGCGGGATCCGAACCCGCGCCTATTTATATAAAAATCTTAATATGGCTGTTTCATCTTAATCGATGGTTAAACATTTGTAAAAATGTTTCTTTCGGATGCGATTCGTGTAAGCCTTTCGGTAGCTTAGTTGGTCAGAGCATCGGGCCGGATTCCCGGAGGCGCGGGTTCGAAGTGCAACCCCGGCATCAGTAGTAGACCTTCCCTTCGTAAAACCGAACTGTTTGTTATGCAAGAGGTTATTTAAAGTAAAATGAGTTAATAATTGCTCCAGTATTATTTATTCAAAGATCTTGCTCAAGGCGGGTAAAATAGATATTGGTCTGTAATTACCTGGGTCTTCTTTGTTCCCAGATTTAAATAGTGGAATAATTTTGCTTAATTTCATTAAGTCAGGAAAAATTCCTTCAGCAATGCAATTATTAAATATAACAGCAAGATATGGAGCAATGGTGTAAATAATGCTTTTAAGAGTAGTTACCGATATACCCCATAAATCACTGGTACCATTCATTTTAAGAGATTTGAATGCTTTAATTATATCAGTGGAATCAATGCTTTTAGAATTAAACAATGAACTACATTCGGACACATGTCTTTGGAGCATTGAAGCCGCAGACGCGGGTGAAGAATTCAAATTAGACGTCGTTTCTATTGGTATATTTACAAAAAGTTAATAAAAATATCAGCTATTTCCGTTTCTGAATTTATTTGGGTGTCATTAATTTTAAGCGTCAGGCTGTTGTCAAGTGGTTTATATTCGCCAGTTTCACGCTTTATAATTTCCCAGGTTGTTTTGATTTTATTGTTAGAATTCTTTATTTTTTCTTTAAAATAGTTTGACTTAGCAATAGAACATGACTGTTTAAAATTTTTTGAATATTGTTTAACATGTTCTACAAAACCAGGATTGTGATTAGTTTCTCTTAGTTTATACAGTTCATATAGCCTGTTTCTATTTTTATAAATACCTCTCGTAGCCCATTGACAAAACTGTAATTTTTGGGTACACTTAGGTAGTCTCACTCAGGTAGTCTTTGCTTTAAAAGAGTTATTGAATTCCTTAATCACTTATCCAAAGAAGTTACTGTAAAGTTCGTTCGGATCATCATGTACATATGGCATTAAAGAAACTTTATCATAGATACTATTTTTAAAATTATCTAGACGTGTTTTTGCGCATGCGATGCGACATTGCGCATGCGACTGGTGCATTTTTGGCACTAGTTACAGTACATTATTTATGCTAAGCTTATGGAAAAGACTAGTACAGTGCCACAAACTTTGCTGTGCCGGTGGCCAAAATGTGAAAGTAACTTAATTTTTTTAAATGTCATTTTGCTGTCAAGTTGATGTCCAACCATAGCGCTGCTGGCGGCTGAAGTTCTTAGAAGTCAGGGCCGGTTAAATTACTACAAAAAAAAGAAAAACGTACGTAGCGCCGCTGTCACCGGCACAGAAAAGGTTGTGGCACTGTACAGTGCCACAAACTTTGCTGTGCCGGTGGCCAAAATGTGAAACTAGCGTATTTTTTTTAATGTCATTTTGCTGTCAAGTTGATGTCCAACCATAGGGCTGCTAGCGGCTGAAGTTCATAGAAGTCAGGGCAGGTTAAATTGTTACAAAAAAAAGAAAACCGTACGTAGCGCCGCTGTCACCGGAACAGAAAAGGTTGTGGCACTGTATTCGATTTTGACCGCGCGCAGACGTCAGTGATTACAGTATACTCTTTGGAAGTGGCCATAGAGAGCCGTTTTCTAGAAGAAAAAAAAGGTACTGTAATCTCACACTAGATGGCGGACTACTCACCAAAACTATTCTGTCAATGAGGTTTCATTCGATTGAATACTTCGGCGCGCGGTCAAAATCGAATACTAATCTTTTCCTTAAGCTTAGAACAAAAAAATATACTGTAATAAGCACCAAATACGCACATGTCACGACCACAGTTCTCTTACACGGACTCTCTGGGATGCAGATGAGTTTGGTTGGTTTTTTTCCACTTTCCATCATAGAAAAAATTACAGTAACCACAGTATAGTGCGACAAGCTTTTCTGTTCCGGTGATTATTTTTGAAACTAAAAAGTTTTCATACGACAGTCCATTTTGACAGCTAATTTCGTATTGCAAGTGGCTCCTCTGTCACGGCTGTCACCGGAACAGAAAAGCTTGTGTCACTGTAACCTACATATCCACACCATTATATTTTATTTATGGAAGATTTTTCTTTTAAATCTACATTAAACCACAGCCATCTCTATCGTCTTCTCGATAGAGATGGCTGTGGTTAAACCCATTGGACGCGGCGCTAGACGGGCTGCGCGACAGACGGGTTAAACCTAGATCGAAGGAAGTCGCCTGCTATACAATTTCTTTAAATCTGCGTCCATTTACACTAGAAGCGCGGCGCGCCGAATCGAGTCGACCGCGCGAAATGCTCGTCAGGCGAATTTCTTCGATTTGTCGCAGCGCCTAGTCGACGCTAAGCTTCAGATAAATCTGCGCGTGACTGGGACGTTTTTGGCGCCAGTTACAGTACATTTACCTATTTGTTCTAAGGTTAAAGGTAAAAGATTAGTATTCGATTTCGACCGCGCGCAGATTTTTCTGGCGCGCACTCTACCAAACCACAATATTTTTGGTTTTTATTGGTCCTAGACATGATTGTGTGTGGTTGTGAAAATAAATAAATGAAGAAATGGCTGTATAGTGTATTAATTTTGCCTGCCTTCATAAAAACAAAGCACAGAATTTTGACAAGTCAGTATCAAACTATGAAACGCCATCTAGTGATATTTTTTTTAAACTTCCCTAGAAAACGGCTCATTGTACGACAGCTGCTGTCGTAACTTCTGCTGCAGTGCGACAACGTTTTCTGTTCCGGTGATAATCTTTGGAACTCATAAAGTTTTTATTATGAAACTGTATGTAATTTCTTGGTTTTCATACGACAGTCTATTTTGACAGCTAATTTCGTATTGCAAGTGGCTCATCTGTCACGGATGATGTAGTGTTGTAAAAACGCTCGAGTCGGTTCTTAAACGCTTGAGTCGGCGCTCGAGCAGGTTGCTAACGGCCAAGTCGGGACTCGACTGAGGCGCTTGATGCTCGAGCAGTGGCTTGAGCGTTTTAGTGAAAAAATCCCACACTCCTGTGTCCTGTCTATTCCGGTGACATCCGTGTAGTGTTGTAAAAATGAGCGCTAAAGGTCAAGCGTTTAGCGCTGAGTCAACGCTTTGGAGCGTTTTAGACTCGAGCGTTAAACGCTTGAGCGTTTAAGGCTTGGCCTTTACGCTCGAGTCACGCGCTCAAGCGTCCGAGCGTTGTAAATTTTAAATGCGGGTAGAAATAATTGAATTGTGATTAATAAAAATGTAAGAAATAGTGGCGGTACGGTGAGTATTACTTATTGACTTTGGTTGTATAACGAAGTTTGGGCACAGTCATTTTTGTTGTAATTATCATTAAAAAATAAAAGCAAAATAATTTTATTTCACTTCAAATACCTTTTTTTACAGTTCCCCTAGCTATGTAAATCTAGACGCTCACGCTCAAGCTCGAGTATAAACGATTTTTCATATTGTGAAAAACGAAATATATGTAGCTTACTTCCGCAAAAAACACAATATGCAAGATGCACCGCCCGCTCGCCCTCAAAAAATTGCACATGCACACCACGAAAACACCAGTGCACAATACCTGCATCTAGCAAGACAGCCGGTGTTGGTTTTTCGCACGAACTAGCACGAACTATCTCCTGAGGATGCCCCCGGGTTGGGGCGAAACACGTGTAGAGTAATCGGTGACGGTGCAAGGTGTATTGCTGTCTTGCTAGATGCAGGTATAATATTGTGCACTGGTGTTTTCGTGGTGTGCATGTGCATTTTTTGCGGGCGGGCGGGCGGTGCATCTTGCATATTGTGTTTTTTGCGGAAGTAAGCTACATATATTTCGTTTTTCACAATGGTTAGGGACTTCCGCCAAGTGACGCCTGAAAATTGCCATTTTTACTTAATTTTCCGGATTAATAAGTAGCCTATGTTACTCTCCAGCTCCAAAACTATCCCCATACCAAATATCACGTCGATCCGTTGCTCCGTTCTGACGTGAAAGAAGGACACACAAACAAACAAACGCACTTTCACATTTATAATTACAACTCCGTAGCTCAGTGGTTAGAGCAGTCGCCCGGAAAGCGAAAGGTCGTGGGTTCGAGTCCTATCGGAGCTGGTTGGGAGACGGGTAGATTTTTTCTAAATACTTCATTTTCCATTAAAAAAAAGTTTCGGTTAAAAAGTAAAAATTTTAATAACTTTATAATTTTATTAATATATTAATATTCATAATTAATTAATAATTATTTAAATGTTTACTTTTTTGCATTCACAATGCAATTTTTATCATAGAAAAATGGAAATAAAGTATTTAGAAAAAATCGACCCGTCTCACAACCCTCCGATGGGACTCGAACCCACGACCTTTCGCTATCCGGGCGACTGCTCTAACCACTGAGCTACGGAGTCGTTACAAGAAGCGTCGAATTTATCAAATACTTCTTACACGCTGTATAGCCAGCGTTAATTTCATCAATGTGAGGATATTACTACCCCCACACGCGAAAGAAATGCCTTTCCAGATATTTGACAATCGCTAAAGAAGAAATTACTATGGCAAAGTTATTTAAATTTTTACTTTTTTGCATTCACAATGCAATTTTTATCATAGAACAAAAGGAAAATAAAGTATTTAGAAAAAAAAGATTTTTTCTTAATATTATTTTTTAATTAATAATTTACTTATTTTTTTTTTATTTTTTTTTTATTAACTTATTAAATTACAAATAGTTATTTATAAGTACTTAACGCTTATAAACCAACAAGGTTTGTCCAAGCGCTGCACATTCAACTCGGACGCTTCTACTACATTATAAATAGGTAGGTATGTATAAACTACGAACGACGACTTGCACGCTGCCAGCACTCTGGGCCGGCGGCGCGGCGGGGCGGGGCGGGGCAGCCGCTCACAATACATATAAATTAAATTTAAATTTTAAATTTTTTAAGCACGAAAGCGGCAGCAGTACGGTAAGTAACTTATACGGATTAAGGCGATACTCGGAAAAATCGTGCTGAAGCGAGATAGCAATGAGAAAATGACGCGCGCGGGAGCGAGACCGATTTTGCAGATTAGGCAAAAAAAACTCAAAATCACTGCGTATTAAAAAACTATAGCGATTTTAAAAAAATGCTTCTACACGATCCTAAATATTATTGGTGTCCACTAATTAAACCAATTTCCAATAGTATTTGTAACCCCATTTAAGAAAAATCTTGAATATTCGTATTTTTTAGAGGTCTTTTCAAAAATAAAAAGTGTCGAGGCAAAATCATAAAATTGTGTTTCTGAAACTATATGAATCTAGATAAAGGTACGAAGAAATATATATCTAATTTCCAGATTTGTAACAACTCTAACCGTCCTTTATTTTTATATCAAAAAGTCCATATTTTTCCGAGTAGCGCCTTAACAATACAAACAAATTTGTGGCGCGCCGTGCCGCGCCGTATAATATAGGATGTTCAGAGAAAACTGATGTTAGGTTACAAATAAAATAAGTTTAATTAAATTAAAATATCTAGAAAGTACGTTTTCAATTTTGTTTTTGTCGGCTGTTAAGTATATTTTCGAATATTTGTTTGGGCACGTTATTTGCTATTTCAGGGATTAAACAACACAATCTTCTATCACCGTAGAAATTGTTAGACTTGGGTTTGATCATTTTATTATGAGTTATTTTACGCGTTTGTATTTTATGATTAGCTTTAGGTAATGATAGTATAGTATGTATATTTTCTTTTAACATGTCATATTTTACTTATTGGAAGTACTTTGCTATATTTGAATAATTTATCATATTTCAATTTATATTTATTTATCATATTTTTACTAACAATAGATTTAAGTATTCGATGTTGCAAATTATAGATTTTGACTAAATATGATTTAAATGTTCTACCATAACTATTCAGACCATAACTGTATGTATATGGGTGTTACCATTGCGTTATATAAGGTTAAAAGTACATCGTATGCAGTGGCGTAGCGTGGGTTTTCGCCGCTAGGGGCCGACTGGAATTACGCCGCCCATTGTTTTTTTTTTAATTATTATAGTAAAATGTATATCGACGTCTCCGACGAATAAACGTGCAATATGCGCTTGCACGTAAAATTATTTTGCTTTAAACTATTTGTTACGTCTTTCTGTACCATGGTAATATAAAATTATTACAACTAATTTGTTAGTTGTAGGGAGATTTCATGTTAAATCGTTACCCGAGTAATGGTAGAACGTATTTTACAACTTTCAAACTGATAAGACACGAATAAGCGTGTATAACCTTATAATCAAATTTTGTTTTTAAGTATCTAAATTTGCGTTAGCGTAGGTATTGCACAAAGTTTTTATAACTTGCATTAAATCAACTTTATTATATTGATTTTGTTGAAGATCAAGTGCAATGATAGCTGAAAAATAGATATTTATTTTGAGATTCCTTTACTGGACAAAATCGCAACAGATAACTAGTTGTTGTTCTCTTTATTATTTTTATTATTATCTCCTTCAATACATACAAAACTATATTTCTAAACATAAATTTTTTACATTGTACTTATAACACTTAAAAATATAACATTTAAAAATACTATTTATTATTAACCCGCTAAGATCCTTCCACTGAAGGAAGACGGAGAGCTTTTGCCCTGCAAAAGCTCTCCGTCTTCCTTCGTCCTTGCATGCCAGCCTTTGCATACCTCCGACCTCCGCAAAGACCTCCGTGGTCGAGTAGTGGCATACTCCCGGTTTTCATGGTGCCGCTATCAAGGGAACGCATGAAATCGCAAAGGTTTGATTCCCAGTCGGATAAATGTTGAAATCGAACTGGTTAGGTACCTATTCAATATTTTCTCGTGTCCGGGTGTATTTGGATCGGTCGTCATTTCCAATTACCCTAACACAGATGATCATGCTACTATTACCTATACAGGGTATTTTTCTATAAGTGCAATACCTCTTATTTGGTGATTGTGCTCATGAATATGAACAACTTTTACTATGGAGCCAACTCTGCAACTCAACAAAAAAAAATCAGCTGTTTACATGCAATTTGTTAATACCTAAATGTATGGAACAGCTGTTTTTTTGTGAAGTTGCAGAGTTGGCCTCATAGAAAAACACCCTGTATAGAGATTGAAATAATAAATTTGATTGTGTCCAATATTTATATTGATTTATTTTTGTAGGAGTCAAATCGTTTTGCCTGCCAGAATTTTGGAACACAGTGTTTTATTTTGATCATCATTTAATTTCATTATTCGCCATATAAACGCCATGCTGGGACACACATAGGCCTTCTTTATGGATGGATATAAAGAGATCCTTGTATTGCTCATGGTAATTTACCGCCCAAAATTCTGCGCTCTATCGTTCTTCTTTACACTCTGAAGGCTGTGCTCTGAATTTTGGTCAAACACCCAAGTTTAGGTGCCGTATGTGGGGCTGGTAGTATGCACAATTGCACATTCCCATGAATTTACTTAAAGAAATATGTACGTTGCTTTTCATTAGGTGTTTAGAAGACCTAATCGTACGTACACCTAAAGCAGAGAGCTTTAATTAAAAGAAATAACGGGTTATACTTAAGCGGCAGCCAAGAGCCAACTAGAATCGCATTTTAAAATAAAAACTTGACTAGTAAATTAACTTTGCATACATCCGCCTCATTCGACTTGTAGCTTGCTACTACAGGTGATCTGTGATTCGACTCCATCTCGCTCGCTGCCTCTCTTGCGCACGCTATCTTATCCTTTTACTTGGCACGTACGTAGAACGTATCGTCGATTTCGTTTTTTTTTTTAAATATTTTTTTACATTTTCCAAATTAATAAATTGGCGCTTCCTGCCGCCCCCTTGCGTATGCCGCCTGGGGCCATGGCCCCCACCGTCCCCCCCCCACGCTACGCCACTGATCGTATGGAATTTTATACCTTATGATTGGGAATTTGGCTAGCAAAGCTCGCATTTTGGTACACACGCTCTCCACCTGTGGGTCCCAGTTGAACTTTTCATCTATGATAAGACCAAGGTACTTATGTTGGTCCAGTTGTTCAATCGGTTCACAGCTGCAATCCGTAACATCATTGTGGAGACAGTTATGATCGTGTATTATTACTTTCGCTACTTTGTTTGTAGTGTTATGAGCTGAGTGAATATGTATTATTTTTGTTTTTTGCGCGTTTAAAACTAAGCCCATATCATGCGACCATTTAGTAAGCAAAGTAAGATCATGTTGCAGTGTTTGTTGAGCAATTTGTACATCGCGGTCAGCTGCTATAAGACATGTGTCGTCAGCAAATTGGTACACTTTACATTTTTTTATTAAATTGTTGGGGTCATTAACATAAGCCAGATAATGCAGTGGCTCCAAAATTGAGCATTGAGCGGTTCCTTCTGTAAATATTTTACTGTCGCTATAGCTATTTGCAACCTTAACCAGATATCTACGGTTCTCGAGATAGTTTTTGCTCCAGTATGGATATCGTGCTAGATGTCGCAAGTTTGTAACTAATTTAACGCGAGCACAATTTTTTTTTAAAAGTGTTTGGGTAATCTGGGCTTCGAACTTAGTCCTCCCGAGTCCTCAATATTATTGGCCACTACGTAAGTGACGAATTATTGTTATATAACAGAATAAAAACTATTACAAACTTATATATGCAGTTCATCTAACATAGCAGCACATACAAAATAAGTGCATAGGGCCCGCAAATATAAGTTTGTCAACGTTTTATTTAAAATACTAGTTTCGGATTTTTTCCTTTGTATTCACCAAATTACGTATCTGGCTGCCAAATTTCAGCTTTCTAGGTCATCTGGAAGTGGGTTAGAGTTTTGATATATAGGTGAGTCAGTGATAAAAATAACGATTTTTGGACGTTAATATCTAAATAACCGTTTGAGGTGGGTTTATAAAATTTGGAGCACATATTTATCTCGCAAGTCTCAGTACATAAGCCAAATTTGACATGTTTATGTGTAATAGTTTGTGAGTTATGAGGGGGTCAAAAGTGGCTCCGAATGGTTCGTGTTAAGATACCCACAGTGCTGCTCGCCAGTTCTGTTAGCTTTTGAACTTGGCTTCAGACACGCTACCGCGTGTCTAGATTGCTCTACTTGTTACCATGCCCTTCTAAAAACTGAATCGCAAATGAACTTCTGAATGTGAATCAACGAACGATGTGTATCCTTATTTTTCTACCTGTCTCTTTCACTCGATTCTGTCATGTCCGGAGAGTGTGAGGGACGGGTATAACCTGCAGATGTTATGTTAGCTCGACAGAGTTATAAAGCTGTCGTGGTCGTGGCTGACGAATAACCAAAGCAGATCAGTTTAGGTTCTAAACAAATCCGCAATAAGAGTTGATGGTAGGCACCCAGGCCGTTAAAGTGGGAAATGCTCCGGATAATATACAGGGTAAAGTTTTAATCAGTGCACAAATTTTTAAGATCGACTCAGAATCGGTAAGTGAACAACTTTTTCCTAGAAACATGAGTCGAAATATGACAAAAAAAATTTGACACTTCATACAAATCGGATTGATCACGTGATCGATTTAGTATGGGAAGTCCAAAAAATTATGTCATATTTCGACCCATGTTTCTAGGAGAAAGTTGTTCACTTACTGACTCTGAGTCGATCTTAAAAATGTGTGCACTGATTAAAAATTTATCCTGTAGGTATGTTTTACAAATATAAATAGAAATCTTGGTTATTAATATTTATTATCTCCATAAAATGCTTCCAACGTAACATAATGTAATAATTCTAAATATATAATACACCACGCAAAGCTTAGCTAGGTTGTTTTTATTTTAGTCGTTGTCTGGTAAGTTGCATGCTCGGTGATTCTTTAGCAGAGCCAAATCCTTTAAATCATAAATTGATACTGAAAAAAAAAACAGTTCATTTCATTTGTCTCATATTTTGCATAAATATTTAAAATTAAATTTAATATGACTTATTTAATTTGAATCGCATCATGGGTTTTATAACACTTTGTGAAGAATTGTCTGGTTTTAAAATAAGCCACATTTTTATTATTATTTTTTTTCAAACTGAGACGCTTGCAATTTTTGTTATTTAAAATAAAATACTAGAAAAAATCTACCCATCTCACACACAACTAGCTCCGTTGGGACTCGAACCCACAACCTTTCACTATCTGGGAGAATGCTCTAACCATTGCGACAACGACGACATTCTAACGGCCCCGTAGCTCAGTGCTTAGAGCATTCACTTGGACAGTTCGAGTCCCATCGGAGAAGGTTGTGGGACGAGTTGATTTTTTTATAAGAAATTTATCCCTAGACACAATTCAAAAAACTTAAGTTTTACCGTCTGCTTCCCGTTCTGTCATTACCTGGTATTTGCATGTGTATTTTTCACAATTATAACGATAATAATTATTACTAAAACTATCGCTACAATAAGCCCTCCAATCACAACAGCTAACCAGATGGGAGATGAGCTGAAAAAAAAAAGATTTATATAATTTATATCAATTCATTATCAGCATCCTTTCCCTAATTCAAATTTGTGTTTGGGCTAATCGCAGAACGGCAACATTCATTTCCGTCTAATTTATAGTCAGTTTTCTAAGGGGCAAAAGTACCTACGTCAATTTTGAGTTCAGCAATTCCACTTGGTACGAAAGTTATACACGTCCACCTAAGCCCAAAACAACCAGGAGGCAGATTGAACTCTGTGACAGGGTGGGTGAGAGAGGGGGGGGGGGGGGGGGGGGGGCAAAGCACAAGTTTGGTGTCGTTTTCTGGTAACTAGATGATGCCCAGTTCATTCCCCATACCAGCTTTCTAGGTTTCCATAGCAAAATATGACGCAACACTTAAAGTAATAAAATTTTTGTTGTAACACAATGCAGACATTTAATTTAATTTAATTAATTTATTTACTTATTATTTGTTTATTTATTAATTATTTATCATCTTACAATTTATTTGCGATCGTTCTTTCTGATCCAATAATGATGGAAGTATTTTCAAGTGTTTTATCAACATTAAATTTAGTGTCTTCAAAATCTGATTCATTTAAAAATGCTCTATACATATCTTCGAAGCTCCATTCTTTATGTCTGATTGAAGTCGTCTCTATTTTATTGATAGAAACATCCGTTGACATCGATATCGTTTGTGTTTCATTGGTTTGAGGCTGACAAGTATTAGCCTCTGTCATGATGTACCCTGAATTACATTCACAAACATTTGGGCGAATACAAGTGCCGTTAGGGCAACCGCTAACGCAGTTAGGTTCACAGGTGTTGTTCGTCGAGTTTCTGAATCCCGGACAGCAGGAAAAACTGTCACTCCGTCGCCGCGTCTGTAATTAAAAAAACCATTGACCATATTTTCAGCATCGAAATCAGTGGAGACTATGCGCCATTAAAGTATAAATTATTACTTTACCGATACTGTCGCTGTATAGTATCGTTTACTTATCCTAGTTTTCATGCACGTAGTCGAACAATCCTGTTCGTCCATGTAGGTTTCCATGACAGTGTAACTTCGTTGTTTTGTAAACGTGTACACGTATCTGAAAAAGATATTCATATTTTAATATGAAAGCTGGACTCTGCACTGTTAAGTTGAAAGTTTTTTCTCAACTAAAGACCAACAAAATCGTTATAATTATAATAATCGAATAGGCTGCTTCTGGGTAAGCTCGCTCCATCTTAGGCTTCTTCTCAACCCTAAGGTTCAGTGTGAAGCCAAGAGCAAGCCCATACATAAAAAAAAAACAAAATTAGTTTTTACTCACGTTTCCCATTTCTTACATAAGGAAGGACCTGGCAAGGCCGTAGAATCATTGTAAGCTTCCATACTGAATGATATAATCGATAGAAATACGATAATTTGAACACCCCTCATTGTACTTTGAAAATCAGCAACAAAATCAACATGAAACGGCAGGCGCGGCGACCTATAACAAAACAGCGATTAGGGTGTCCACGATTCTCGCCTTGTTAAATGAGTCACACCAACACATCAAAATATGACTATAAAAATTACTGCATTTAATGCGCGTACTCGTGCAAGTACTAATAGTTTTTGTTTCATCGAAATCTGGCCAGGATTTCCAAAGTTACAGCGTTGTAAAGTTTCACCAGCTTTAGTAAATATACTTTTCTTGCGCGCTATTGCGATGACGTCATGTCGCACTGACATCTCCGATGGCTGTTGCGGGTGATTTCCGTCTAACTGTACCTACATAGAGTCCGTCTGTGCGCAATCTGCGCGCAACTCGTGTGTTTTGACGCTAGTTACAGTACATTTTCTTCTTTCTAAGTTTATGATAAATGATTAGTATTCGATTTCAACCGCACGCAGGCGCACTCTAAAACTGTCACCTACTGTCGATACCGAAAGACATTTATCCCACAAACTTATCTGACCCAGTGGTGGAGGCGCCACTAGCAGTACAAAATTATCGAAATGGCTGTCAGTTTTTAGGGTGCATATTTAACCACCAAGTCAGTTAAGGTTGTAAGTACATTTTGTTTTGACGGTTGCTATATTTTAACACCGTATTTTTTGTGAATGGAAGTTTTACCTTTTCGCCTGGATTCGCATAGCGATCCTTGTTTATACACACTAATTGTCACAGAATCCTTTCCGTATTGATTGATTTTAAGCTCTAATTTATTCACTTCACTTTGATTAAAGTGCAAACATCTCTCCAATAGAATTATGTTGACGCGGTTGTTTTGTTTTCATAACGTCACTTGATAGCTGTCTGACGTGTGACAATGACAGTTGACGTTTGGCGGGCGGTTGACAGTTGCATTGACCCGCACAGACCAGAGTTCCGTCTGGCGAGAACAGAGATGCCTGGTCGAACTTGTAATTTTCTTTTATTATTAGAAAACATTTTAATAAATGCGGAGCTTTTAAATTCATATGTGAAGTATTTTTGTTATCTTTGTATTAGCTTGATCATAGCTAATTTGATGGCCAATTTCGTTTTAATGTTTTATCTTTGTTGCGTTCTGCCAAAGAGATTTCGTCTTTATAGAAGCGACGGACTTGTGTTTTGGCACGGGTCGTGAGACGGAACACGCCGGCGAAAGTGATTCGTCATCGCTTGTGTGGCAATTTGCTTGATCTTCCGAAATGTAATTGCGATCGGAGATCTGTAATTAATTTTATCGCGATGGAGTTCTTCAGGTGAGCGACATGTGAAATTAAGAAGTGTGTCACGTTGGTTGGAAGTGATTTTCTATGAGTCGGATGTAAATAGTGACTTTGTTCGATTTTCAGGTGAATGCGCCTTTATACGAGGTTGGCACGTGAAATGGAGAATCATGGCTTTGATGTCATGGCGTGATTAACGTCACGAAATTATGCCCGTTTAGGTAAGTTCATGACAAGTTCGTTGTTCCACATGTTCGTACCGCTTCATCACAAAATGGCGGCTCGTACTGACAAAATGTTTTTAATGGTTTTAGGGCTCCATACCCCACCTGTAGCAGGGAGATCCAATTGTCCACGGCCGTGACGTGGAATATTATGTGCGCCGTGTGAGGTTGACGGTCCACCCGCTTGCTAGTTCGGAATGTGAGGATGAATAGGTGTTTCAAGTTTGTTGACCTATTTTGCCAATTCAGCAAAACTCAGGGACTTATTGAGGTAACCTGCGGAATCCTAAAGTATTGTTAAACCATGCCGCTGTCCAATTTTTTTAACATAAATGCCAAATATATAACCGGTTCATGTTCGTATGGCAGTGTTCATCTACCTTTGCCCGCAGGTATTACCCCTAGTTTATTTTAACTCAACTTAGAGACATTTATATATATGTGTAATGAGAATGTGTTGTGTAGTGTCCTAAACCAGCGCTTGCCCATTTTATATGCTTGAGCTGGAGCGAAGGCTAGTAATAGTGTGTGAATAGAACCATTGTGTGTATTTGTATGGGATATACCACGGACACGACGGGTCTCATTTACCTGTGAGGGTGCCTAGCTGGAGGTGATCGCTCCGGCATGGTTCGCCTGCGGTTGGTCACTTTGCCGTTGAGTGGGTCCGTCGGGGCCTTGAGCTATCCCCTTAATAAAGGTATCGTCCCACTTGTACGGATGATGTTACTTGAAATAATAAATATAATAATAATAAGGATGTTACCCGTATAACATTTTAAGTAAGCGACGGTTATGTGTCGTATTCTGGTTAAGTAATTATAATTTATTTCATTACTATTAATACCATTATACTGGTTTTGTACTAATTGTATCAGTGCCGATTAAATGTTTATTAATGCATCAAATATGAGTTTTCATTGAATTCACTTTGTTTCAATCTGGGGTTTTTTAAATAAATTCATAGACATTTTAGCACTTCTGCTTACAAGTTTAATACTTTTAGTAACTTGCATTTGTGATTAATATCAACGGCACCCAAGGTTAATTATAACCCCAGATGTATGAGCTACGCCTACCTACGACCCTAAGTGCAATTTGAGCTAGCCGAGTCGAAAACAACTTACTAGGGTTGATCCCAGTGAAATTCCAACGGGTCCCCCAAATTCTCTAACGGGTACCCCAATTTCTCTATACCACCAAAAATTCTTATTACAGTGGCGTTCCCAACGTGTGGCTCAGAAAAGTGAATTCAATGCTCGGTGCATTTATTTTGATATTTTTAAATTATTTTAATTAATTAATTTTCAGCCAAAATGACTGAATATCATTGTAACGGTAATTCTTTGATTAAAGAGAAACTTTATCATGAGTTATCTATACTTAAGGTCCATTTAGGTATTTTGAGTATTTTAACAATTTTTAAATTATGTCAATTAATTAATTTGTAGCCAATATGGCTGAACTGAATTGTAACGTTAATTTTTTGCTAAAGGATGAACTTGAACACGAGTTACTAATATTTAGAGTCTCTTTTGATGAGAATAGCAGTGTGGATCATTTGCGGAAACTTTTGAGAAATACCTGGAAATTAGTTCGTAGGGGTACTTTGAGAATTCCTTCTACGGCGGTTTCTCTTGACGGTGAAGATTCGGAAGTTTCGATTCTCAAGTTTAAGGCTCATTTGCTTATTCATTCCTTTAGTGATGATGATATTACGGATGCTACATGTTCACGCCTTATTGGACGCGCTCATTATATCCTTTCGAGGATCTCTAGAATTGCTAATCCTCCGGAGGAACTTTTTGTGTTACAGGGGAAGCTTATTAATTACATCACATTAAATGACGATTCTTCGGAATCTGAAACTGAAGATAGCTCTCCCCGCTCTTATGGTCGAACGGTGATTTATAAACCGGAGAAATCTTATAACTTGTGTTCCCTCAATTTAAAATTTAACGGTTTTACGTGTGTTCGTGCTTTCTTGTCTAGATTGGAGGAGCTGTGCGTTGCTAGGAGTATACCTAAGGAGGATGTGTTCACCGGGTTTCCTGATTTGATCGAGGGCCCTGCTCTTTATTGGTATCGAGCAAGTAAGACGTGGTGACTTCTTTGGAGAGTAGGGATGGGGAGCCTCTTGGTTCGTTTGACGTCCGAGGTGTTGTTGTGCGGGGTCACAATGAAGGCGCTTGAAGTATCTTCAGAGTATTTCTGGATCTCGAGTCTGCCATTGTGTTACCTTGTGCACAGTGTTTTTAGGTTAGAAGCATGATTAGGTTATTAAGTAGCTGCCTGTTAGTTTTATTGTTTTTTTTCTTTTGTGTTACATCCGTAGGCCTTGCTGCATTTGGGTAGACCCCAAAGGATGCCAAGGATGGTAACATTTCTCCTGTTAGTTTTAATGTTTTTGTGTTACATCCGTAGGCCATGATGCATTTGGGTAGACCCCAAAGGGTGCCAAGGATGGTAACATTTGTATTACGCAAGTCTTAAGATTGTCGTAATGGTGTGTTGTTGATTGTTTTTAGGTGTTAAGAGGATTTATGGATGTTCCACTCCTCACCTTAGTAATTACTTACTCGCTTAGTAATGCACCACCTTTAGTTGTTTAGGTGAATTACACATATATATTAAATTAAATACAATTTACCAATACGATAAATTTTTTTTTAGAATTGCATTGATTAATTTATTTAAACCTGTTACTATTTCTGAAAACTGAAATATGTTAACAAGGTGTATCAAATTAAATATCCCATTAAATAGATTAATATAATTTAATTAAAATTAAAAGCAATTAGCCAGCGCTAAATGCATATATATTTTGCTATAATAAACCTGTAATTGTTTCATGAGACTGAAATATATGTAAACAGGGAATTGAATTGATTTCTTTCGTTATAGTAAATTTCTTTTTTGTTATTGTTTGACCAACTAGGTGTTTGGTACCAGTTTAGGGTTGAGCTCGGGTTGAGCTCTCTTCTTCATGGGATTGTAGTTGCCGAGATGGTGCTCCCCTTTGTTCGCATGAACTCGTGCGAGTTATTTAATGTCCCCTGAATAGACTCAAACTTTGTTATTCAAGTTTTGGAGTCCTGAGGTGGCTGATGCCTGGCAACAAATAGAAGTAAGATTTGTTTGGTTTAGGGCATGTGGTAATATTAGATTTTGTCGTTCCTCTCGACGAAAAATTTTATCCAAAATGTTCATTTTGAATAAAATTTTTCTTTCCCAGCGAAGACGGTACTGTAACACCGTATTTTTTGTGAATGGAAGTTTTACCTTTTCGCCTGGATTCGCATAGCGATCCTTGTTTATACACACTAATTGTCACAGATTCCTTTCCGTATTGATTGATTTTAAGCTCTAATTTATTCACTTCACTTTGATTAAAGTGCAAACATCTCTCCAATAGAATTATGTTGACGAGGTTGTTTTGTTTTCATAACGTCACTTGATAGCTGTCTGACGTGTGACAATGACAGTTGACGTTTGGCGGGCGGTTGACAGTTGCATTGACCCGCACAGACCAGAGTTCCGTCTGGCGAGAACAGAGATGCCTGGTCGAACTTGTAATTTTCTTTTATTATTAGAAAACATTTTAATAAATGCGGAGCTTTTAAATTCATATGTGAAGTATTTTTGTTATCTTTGTATTAGCTTGATCATAGCTAATTTGATGGCCAATTTCGTTTTAATGTTTTATCTTTGTTGCGTTCTGCCAAAGAGATTTCGTCTTTTTAGAAGTGACGGACTTGTGTTTTGGCACGGGTCGTGAGACGGAACACGCCGGCGAAAGTGATTCGTCATCGCTTGTGTGGCACTTTGCTTGATCTTCCGAAATGTAATTGCGATCGGAGATCTGTAATTAATTTTATCGCGATGGAGTTCTTCAGGTGAGCGACATGTGAAATTAAGAAGTGTGTCACGTTGGTTGGAAGTGATTTTCTATGAGTCGGATGTAAATAGTGACTTTGTTCGATTTTCAGGTGAATGCGCCTTTATACGAGGTTGGCACGTGAAATGGAGAATCATGGCTTTGATGTCATGGCGTGATTAACGTCACGAAATTATGCCCGTTTAGGTAAGTTCATGACAAGTTCGTTGTTCCACATGTTCGTACCGCTTCATCACAAAATGGCGGCTCGTACTGACAAAATGTTTTTAATGGTTTTAGGGCTCCATACCCCACCTGTAGCAGGGAGATCCAATTGTCCACGGCCGTGACGTGGAATATTATGTGCGCCGTGTGAGGTTGACGGTCCACCCGCTTGCTAGTTCGGAATGTGAGGATGAATAGGTGTTTCAAGTTTGTTGACCTATTTTGCCAATTCAGCAAAACTCAGGGACTTATTGAGGTAACCTGCGGAATCCTAAAGTATTGTTAAACCATGCCGCTGTCCAATTTTTTTAACATAAATGCCAAATATATAACCGGTTCATGTTCGTATGGCAGTGTTCATCTACCTTTGCCCGCAGGTATTACCCCTAGTTTATTTTAACTCAACTTAGAGACATTTATATATATGTGTAATGAGAATGTGTTGTGTAGTGTCCTAAACCAGCGCTTGCCCATTTTATATGCTTGAGCTGGAGCGAAGGCTAGTAATAGTGTGTGAATAGAACCATTGTGTGTATTTGTATGGGATATACCACGGACACGACGGGTCTCATTTACCTGTGAGAGTGCCTAGCTGGAGGTGATCGCTCCGGCATGGTTCGCCTGCGGTTGGTCACTTTGCCGTTGAGTGGGTTCGTCGGGGCCTTGAGCTATCCCCTTAATAAAGGTATCGTCCCACTTGTACGGATGATGTTACTTGAAATAATAAATATAATAATAATAAGGATGTTACCCGTATAACATTTTAAGTAAGCGACGGTTATGTGTCGTATTCTGGTTAAGTAATTATAATTTATTTCATTACTATTAATACCATTATACTGGTTTTGTACTAATTGTATCAGTGCCGATTAAATGTTTATTAATGCATCAAATATGAGTTTTCATTGAATTCACTTTGTTTCAATCTGGGGTTTTTTAAATAAATTCATAGACATTTTAGCACTTCTGCTTACAAGTTTAATACTTTTAGTAACTTGCATTTGTGATTAATATCAACGGCGCCCAAGGTTAATTATAACCCCAGATGTCTGAGCTACGCCTACCTACGACCCTAAGTGCAATTTGAGCTAGCCGAGTCGAAAACAACTTACTAGGGTTGATCCCAGTGAAATTCCAACGGGTCCCCCAAATTCTCTAACGGGTACCCCAATTTCTCTATACCACCAAAAATTCTTATTACAATATGTATTGACAGAATACCGCCCGCCATTACGAAAGTTGATTTAATTTATTATTCACGAAAATAAAACATTATTAATTGAAGGTGTTTTTTCACATGGGCTCAATACAAAATTTCTTAACCATTTCATTGATCGACTATAAGAAAAATAAATAAATTTATTACGAAACCGTGAGAGCGCAATTACTATATAGCAAAAGGATTCTATGTAGGTATACGGAAGTGCGATGTGACGTCACACGTTAACGCCATTGGTTCACCCGAACTTTCCACGGAGGCCGTACTTTAACGTTTAATATCTCAGTCATTTTTGTAGATAGGAAAAAAATAAAAACAGATTCTTTTTTCTCGAGTTACATATTTTTTAGATATGCTGATAACAAAAATCATTGGTGTGACTCATTCTGCATTTTCTAATACTAAAAAAGGAAAAGTTTCATGGTATAGTTAAAAGGTAATTTCTGAAACTACTAAACTGATTTTTTTTATACTCTTTCACGACTTAGTAGAAAGTTACATTATTTCTGAATGACATAAGTATTAAAAGTAAATTGAACAGATTAATTTCCATTCAAGAGTATAAAAAATAGTCGACACATCAGTCATTAGTGCAAAGGAAATAAATCTAATATAAAAGTTCAAACAAAAACTCACTACTTATAAACACTTGAATCGAAAAATAATTTGAATTATTTACTATTTATATTAGGATAAAATTACTGCACTTGTATTTTTACTGTACTTACTTAATAACTACTCTTGGAACTTACTGATCTGACTGATGTCAGTTCAAAGTCAAATAGGTATTTGATTAGGAGATGTTTCTAGGAGAAAGTTGTTCACTTACCGATTCTGAGTCGAACTTAAAAATTTGGCCAATTGTAGTTGACATGCAAAACGGTTTTTGATAACGCGCACCTTTGACAGTGCGACAACCTTTTCTGTTCCGGTGATAATCTTTGGAACTAAAACAGTTTTCATACGGCAGTCTATTTTGACAGCTAATTTCGTATTGCAAGTGGTTCCTCTGTCACGGATGTCATCGGATCAGACAGGATTGTGAGACTATAGGTTTGCGTGACGTGTGCGTCGTTATGACATTACGGCAATACGAAGTCAAACCCCTATGCAGGGGTTGCATGAGGGCCGAAGAAACGTCTTATTGCGCCTATTTTGCGTGTGGAGGGTGTGCAGCCGGATTACTCCAGCCAACCCAGCTCTGCCAGGAAAGCACCCAGCGCCCTCCCGTCGGAGACCGCTTCGTGGACGCTTCCCGGCGAGCCGAGGTACCTCGCCCGGTAGGGGGCCACTCCGTCACATTCAACCAGGACTTGAGCAGCTGTTTCTTCGGCCCTCATGTAACCCCTGCATAGGGGGCTGTCGGTGATACCTGTTACAGCACCCGTCACCAGGCGTAACTGTGAACTACTTAGCTTAATGAGAGCTCTGGACAGACGGGCGTCCGGGCGCGGTAGTGCCATTTTTGCCTATCTGCATGTTTCCATTGAGCTCCATTCATTTTGGTGCGTAAGGGCAGTGTGTGTCCTTACAGCTGCAGGCAGAAAGATTTGACAGACCCTACCGGTTCTGCGATCCGCGTGCCAGAATTTTGATGTGACATAGTTTAGGTTTGATTTAAACACTTAAAGCAAAAGAAGCACTAGACGTGGCATACGGCTTTTTGAAAATAGTAGATTGTACAACAAGTGCATAAAACGTACCATTTTACCCGAGACGTATATATCCATCCGAGCCGTAGGCGAGGGTGGATAGTCAATTCGAGGGTAAAATGGGTTTTATGAACGAGTTATACACTCTGCTTTTCACTTCGAGTGTGCGGAAAATAAATAACAATATTGCAAAAAAGAAAAAATAAAGACTTCGCCATATTGGCGGGAAGGCTTTCTTTTTTTTATATGTGGCAGTGGCAGCACAGTGACTTTAGCATAGATCGTACTCGTAGTCCATAATGCTCTTGAAATACTTATTTCTAAGGAAACTCATTAATTTTGCCTAGTTTTATTAATTTAGTAATTTAACATGTATTATGTACAAAATTTAAGAAACAGAATGAAATAACAGGTTTATGTAACGATGTTTAATTGCGTGTGTGACTGTTTACCTGACGACCTTTGTCTTAGAATCTGAGACTTAGACGAAGATTTTACTTTATGCACTAGAGCATAAAAAGCGATTTTATGCAGCCTATACCCAACATAAACACGAACTTTACGAGCATGAGAAGTGAAAAGGTTTTTTTTATAAGAAGTTTGTTTATTTTTCCATTTTAAGTGTAAATAAGCTTAAGAAACCGCACAATTAGAAAACGTAGCGCAAAGTGCAATGATTAAAATTATTATCAATATCTAAATAAAAATTCTAAGACCAGCTTCACCTTCAAACTCCCAACCGTTTTAGTGGTCTTAACTTCCAACCCCAGCTCACCTGAATACCGTAAAGATTACAACCACAGAACACGGAAAGATTTCTTTCTCTACTATCAATCTTAACGTATCAACAATATTAAAAGTATTATCCTCCAATCCTTAACCGTTAAGGAGTTGTACCTCCATCGTGAACTCAACGACATGAGCTGATGACTACCAGATGCAAATAGAAGAGATATAGAAAATATATAGGTAAAACAAGTAACATTCTTATTTTAATTTTTAGTTTTTTGCATTCACAATGCAATTTTTATCACAGAAAAATGGAAAATGAAGTATTTAGAAAAAATCGACCCGTCTCACAACTAGCTCCGATGGGACTCGAACCCACGACCTTTCGCTTTCCGGGCGACTGCTCTAACCACTGAGCTACGGAGTCGTTACGAGAAGCGTCGAATTTATCCAATACTTCTTACACGCTGTATAGTCAGCGTTAATTTCATCAATGTGGAGATATTACTACCCTCACACGCGAATGAAATACCTTTCCAGGTATTTGGCAATCGCTAAAGATGAAATTACTATTGCAACTTATTTTAATTTTTAGTTTTTTGCATTCACAATGCAATTTTTATTACAGAAAAATGGAAAATGAAGTATTTAGAAAAAATCGACCCGTCTCACAACTAGCTCCGATGGGACTCGAACCCACGACCTTTCGCTTTCCGGGCGACTGCTCTAACCACTGAGCTACGAAGTCGTTACGAGAAGCGTCGAATTTATCCAATACTTCTTACACGCTGTATAGTCAGCGTTAATTTCATCAATGTGGAGATATTACTACCCTCACGGCATGCCGTCTTGCTTACACCTGAGTGGGGTAAGCAAGACAACTTGCCGTACCATATCATATCGCGTGTTATAAGCCGCTCATGCTAGGCCGGCAGGAGTATTACTATACTTACTACCCATGGCAACTTAAGCAGTTATTGTTAAGCTGCTAATAAAATATGAAATCTGGTACTTAAAAAATAATTTGTTATTAAATTCCCAAACTGTAAAAAATTGGGGACATACCATAAACTGCATCCGCTTGATTAACGTTTATTTTGTGTATCTCTGCTGGTGTCGTTCCTATTATTATGTAACGTTATATTATTTTCATATTTTAAACATTGGATTGATAATATTATTAGAATAATACCTACATACATTCATATACCTATAGAACAATAAACATCACATCTTAGAAGAATAACTTATAGAAGTTTGAAAAATGGAAAATGAAGTATTTAGAAAAAATCGACCCGTCTCGCAACCAGCTCCGATGGAACTCGATGGAGTTATGGTCGTGAAACATGTTCAATTTTTTTGTTGTTTTTGTTAAAACCCGCCCGACTTCAAAGTACTTACGTTATTTATTTGGTGAGGAATTATTTCTTACTTTTTTAATGTGGTTTTTTTGAAGGCGGTTTTATTTTTTTATAAAAATAATTTTTATTTCACTCTTTTTAGTGCATCGTGCAGGCAATTTACGTGTTTTCTGGTAAATAGGTATGTGATCAAACTGAAAACCTCCTTTTTCAAAGTCGGTTAAAATACCTTGAGGTATCCCCTTTTTAACAAAATAAGAATCATCTAAATCGGTTTATAAACAAAGGAGTTATGCCTAAAGATAGGTACGTATTAAAACTATTAAATTAACATTAAGTGGTAACGAAAACGACAGTATTTTCAAGATTTCCTGAAAACTACTGAACGGATTTCAAAATTTAAAAAAATGGGACCAACTTGGAAACCAACCTGATGTAATAACGTTTGAACCATTTCAATCGGGTCAGCCGTCTTCGAGTAATCGGTGGACATACACAAAAAAAAAAAAAGAGAAAAAACATACATACAGACGAATAGAGAACCTCCTCCTTTTTGATTTAGAAGTCGGTTAAAACTAAATAGCTCGTTGCTTTGTCTATGTACCTTCAGTCGCCAGTGCATCAGGTTACTACAAACTGACAAATTTCTTTGAATAAAATTCAACCTTATGTCCAGTCCAACTGATAGAGTTCGTTTCAATTAATAAATTTTGACATTTTATAGTAACCCGACGTGCTGGCGACCGTACCTATATAAATAATTAATCTAAAACAAAAATATATAATTACCTTCTACTAAAAGAAAATGTTGTTCCTGTTTTTTTCGCTTTAATTTAATAAAACACAAGTAAAAGTATTTTTTATGAATGGACATTATTATAGCCGCTACACACGTTCCTATCCGACCGCCGATTTGGTGCGGGCGAACTTCACTGCAGATCTGATCCGCCTACACACGTTCAAACCAAATCTGCCGCACCAAATCGGTCGGCGCTACACACGTTCCGATTTGGTCTGGCCGCACCTAGCCGTTGTTGCTGTGTTGCCAGCCACTGCTAATCTCGCAATATTATTATTATTTATAAATACTGAAAACATCAACTTGCTTGCAATAAATAAATTTAAAAGAAAAATATTTCGGTTTTTATTGTTTTATTACTATAAAAAAAAAACAATTTTACTATTTTTTAATTTTCTGTTATTTGAGATTTTATTTCTGTTATTTTCAAAAAAATACTAAAACATGTTAAATATTTACTAAAAGCAGCACTTATTGATGAGGTGTTATGTCTTTATTATAAATATTTAGTTTTACGATAAATTGCTAGTTTTTAAATAAAATAAACGAAAAAAACCTTATAGATAAAAGAATCTTTGCTCAAATTGCCATAATTAAACCTTTCGTTTGTTTAGTCCTACGTAAAACTCATGAACGAGCATTAAATTGAATACTCTGAAAATGCCTTAAACGTAATTCTATCTGCTTTAAATATGTCCGCTTTTACATATTTTCTCCCTAAATCTAGGGGAAAACCTCCAAAATTGTCAACACTGCCAAGTTGGTCCGGTCGGAAGCCTACACACGTTCCGATTTGGTAGGAAGTGAAGTTCGTGCGAACCAAATCCGGCCGACCACGTCAAACACGAATAATAATAATTATGGTCGGACGACTACGCTACACACGTCCAGATTTCGTCTGGAGCAGACCAAATCGGCGGTCGGATCGGAACGTGTGTAGATGCTATTCGAATACGTAATAACAGATTATTTAAAGTATGAAACAAGACAATATTCTCATCTGAAATTGCCGTCACCGCCGCCACTTTTCCCTAGAATGAGAATATTGTTATAGTCAGGACCTCCGTGGCCAAGTGGTGTACGCGCCTGTTTTCAAGGTGCCGCTATCTCTAGAGGTCCCGGGTTCGATCCCCGGTCGGGTATTTACTTATTTATTTACCCGATGACGGGGAATATTTATTGAAAACGAACTTTTCAATATTTCCTGTCCCGTCGTTGTTTCCAATTTCCATAATACTAGTGCTTAAGCTACTAGGTATATTTTGGTATTGGAACAATGTATATGATGGTGTCCAGTTTATATTCATTTATTTATATATATTTATATATTTATAGTAAGGGGCAAACGACCACGGCAATTTCAGATGAGAATGTTTCATACTTTTTAGAAAGTGATTTTTCAGTAGTCGGGATTTAGTTCTCGAACTAAATTTTTATTTATATTATTTTGGGGTCATAAGTTCGTGATTTTAGTCTCGTAACCCTAACTAGTTTCGTCCTATTACTGTAAAGAGTGGACAATAATATTGTGTGTATACAAAATTATGCTCGTGCGAGTACCCAGGTTACTCCCTCAACACAACTGGTAGCAGCCACAGTAGCCTCATCCGGAAATACAGACCTCTAAACAAAAATTGTATTGTTCAATGTTCATTTTCCGTAACCGTCAAAGTAA
Organism: Crambus lathoniellus; assembly: GCA_949710035.1. Taxonomy (NCBI): domain Eukaryota; kingdom Metazoa; phylum Arthropoda; class Insecta; order Lepidoptera; family Crambidae; genus Crambus; species Crambus lathoniellus. Next base: position 26,758,845 of record OX453305.1, on the reverse strand, counting down.
AAATATCGTTTGAAAAAAAACTTTTACAAAATTATCTTGTTATTTGGTTAATTCTGACTGATAATCAATATAACGGGTGATATATGCAATAGAAATGAAAATGAAATGAAAAAAAATATTTATTTCCACCAAAATATACATACTTAAGTATTATTTAGGTACATAGTTTTGATTTAATTCTAGTACAAAGCATACTTATATTATTTGGATGGACTGGAGCCTAAACTAGGACACTCCTGTATTTCAGGACTCCAGGTCTCCCACCCGCGGTGAGAACATCATGAGAATTATTATTGTACTAGACTTACTTGTCTAAAAAACATAATACAGCAATTATTGCTGTATTATGTTTTTTAGACAGCAATTATTGCTGTATTATGTTTTTTAGACAAGTAAGTCTAGTACAATAATAATACACAATACACATCATTATCATCATCAAAAACCGTATTATTTACACCCACGGGGCGGCGGCTTAGCGGCTGTGAAACGTCATTGAATGATCACTGAATCGCGAATAAGCGAAGCAGATCAGTTTAGGTCCTAAACAAAACTGCAATAAGAGTTGATGGTATGCACACAGCACTCTACACTGGCTGCGGGCAGTATGGCAGCCGCGGAAAGCCGATGGATGCATCCAGCCAACGGTTCTCCGGGCTATGTGTTCCACTCTCTGCTACTTCAGCTGAGCAACCCTTCGAGCGATGTCAGTTGTTTTAGTACTCCTGTGGTTCTCCTCATACTCCCTAGTGGGCGCTTCATGTCTAATGGGGGGCGGTAAGAGACCCAGAAAAAAAGGGGGCGCTGTAGAGGCTTAGGGGGCGATTTGTACTTGCATCTAGGTACGTAGATAGGTAATTTTTTTAAATTTATCTAAATTCTAACTGCACAGCATAAATTTCATTATATCTGACCTGTTTGACCCCTAACCTGATAGCCATTTTATATAAGAGCATTCGCCCGGAAAGTGAAAGGTCGTGGGTTCGAATCCCAGGAGCCTAGACTGGCTAGTCACCCGTCTCACAGGGTCGATTTTCTCTAATTTTTTTATTTTTTATTTTTAAATCAAAAGTAATTTCACGTCAAAACGAAGCAACGGATCGGCGTGATTTTTGGTATGTGTAGAGTTAGAAAGCTGGAGAGTAACATAGGTTACTTTGTATTCCGGAAAATTAGGTAAAAATGGTAATTTTGTATGAAAAATCGTTTAACTGTCGAACCATCGATACAAAACTGCAATTTCTTTTATCGCTGCTTCCAAAGAGTATGGTAGTATCGTATAAAATATAGTTTACAAAAAAATAAAAAAAACACTCTTTAGCATGCTGAACTAAAAAGTTGAAAAAAATTTAAGTCGGTTAATATACTAAAATCTTCTCCTAAATGTAAAAAATACTTTTCTGAAAACCGCATCAAAATCGGTTCAGACAAACGCGAGATAATCGCGGACAAACATACATAAATACAGCGGGCCAATCGCCGTAATTCTATGCAGCGCGTCTTCATCGCGTTTGGGTTTTGACGTTTGACTTCGTATTGCCGTAATGACATAACGACGCACACGTCACGCAAACCTATAGTCCTACAATCCGGTCTGATCCTGTGACATCCGTGACAGAGGAACCACTTGCAATACGAAATTAGCTGTCAAAATAGACTGTCGTATGAAAACTGTTTTAGTTCCAAAGATTATCACCGGAACAGAAAACGTTGTCGCACTGTCAAAGCCGCGCGTTACCTATCAAAAACAGTTTTGCACGTCAACTGCACTTCAACTGCACGTACACTTGACTAATGCGTCATAGAATTACCGCGATGGGGGCCCTGTCAAACTGAGGACCTCCTTTTGTTTTGAAGTCGGTTAAAAACGTTTTTAATAAATTAAATTATAGTAAAAAGCGTGGGGTGCTTGATATTAAATGTTTCTACTATTTTACTGGCACCTTTTTACAAAATAAGAGTTATCATGAAAATATAGTTATTTGCACCCCACGCTTTTAAAACTTATTTTCTTCTTTTCAGTTCAGTTTGCTAATTTAAGCGTGTTTTTTTCGTTTTTTATCTGTCTATTTTTATTACATGTTGGTGATACGAAGTTCGCCAGGTCCACTATATTTTATTACGTCAATACAAAGTTTGCCGGGTCAGCTAGTTTGGAATAAAAGAGATTGTTTTTCCCTTTTCAGTGGTAAACTTTTTTGCAGTCGTGTTTTTCGAGACTTTTATATGACAATCGGCATATGACCGCTCTATTACTAAATAAATCATATCAAACATGCAAATAGTAATAGTTTCTCATCCCATTCATGGGACGTTATAGTGGGCACATTTGTATAAAAATGGCACTTTAGTCAAGTTTTGCTAAATAATTTGAATACTTATAAAAATCTATTCTATTGTTTTTCCATATAAAAGGAAATTCTGTATAAATTACTTAGAAGTTCCTTTTACTACTTACAACCGCCGGTTGGTCCCAATAGCCTGAGCCTGATATACGAATAGGGATAGTCCTTTCCTCATCTGTTTAATGGATAAAAGTGTATTATATGAAATTAAGTATGTTAACGAACATTTCGCGAGCAGGCTAGCTAAAATTTTCCAGGCCAGACTACGAGTATGTCTATCTACGGTTGCAATCCAATCGAATCCATTTTAAATTGCACACTGTTTAAATCTCAGATAGTATTATAATATGATCTGAGGTTTAAATGAATCATTTCTATACCAATCGATAGAATAAAGTCTACAGAATGTCTATCTGTCGCAGTAAGATAGAAAAAGCCGTGATATAGTTATATCCCTAGGGATATAATTAATAACCAATTATTAACCCATTTTACTTTAAATAACCCCTTGCATAATAAAAAGTTCGGTTTTACGAAGAGTAGGTCTACTACTGATGCCGGGGTTGCACTTCTAAGGCGGTGGTCTGCAACAAACGCCGTAGGTCGCGTTCGCGTCCAGCGTGACGCTTTGCGCGACGTCCGAATGCTTACTATGGAAATGCACTGTAGTGGCATAGTAAAACAATAGTAGTGGTCTCTCTCAAATGCCAGACGCGGCGCACGAGCGCCGTGCGCCGCGTCTGTAGGTCGTACGCTGCCTACGCAGTCATTTCGGAGCATTCTTGCGTACGGAGACGTTGCGTTTTTGATCAAATTACTATGCGCAAAATGTAATTTACTACAAATTAACAAATTACAATTACAAATTGTAATTGGCGACTTCAATTACAAATTACTTAAAACTAGCTGTGCCCGCGACTTCGTCTGCGTGGAATTTAACAAAAAAGTTATTTAGTTTATTTAGTGTTTTTTCGTTGTTGCATTTTTATTAGAATTATAATTTACTAGTTTTTCGCCCGCGGCTTTGCCCGCGTGGACTACACTACCTTATCTCGCGGGAATGTGATATTTTTCCGGGATAAAAAGTAGCCTATGGTTCTCTCCAGGCTACAAAGTATCTGTGTCTTAAATATTGAATCGCATAGCTAGTACCTACTTTTTTAGGGTTTTAGGTAAAAAAAAAACATAAAAAATAACATTTGTAAAATAACATCATCATCCTCCTCCTCTTCTAGAAGAACTCTTAAAATTGTTTGCTAATCTATATTTAACTTCACGTTCATTCGCATTGAGCGCGTGCGAGAAACTGATCGTAGTTTGCGTTGAGAGCCGCGTCTGAGAGTGACCACCGCGGGTGTACGCTGTCGGCCGCGTCCGCGCCGGACGCGACCTACGGCGTTTGTTGCAGACCAGCGCCTAAGCATGTCTTTGGGGCCTGGGAGGGGTCGCAGTATGCTCTTAGAATATTCTGCGACGTGTCCAAAGCTTTTGACTGTGTAGATCATCAGACGCTTCTGTTGAAGTTAAATCACTACGGTATAAAAATTAAGCCCAGAAACTATTACACTCGTTCTTAGTTTTAGAACTCAGACAGTTGATATAAATGGGGTGAAGTCATTGGGTTTTGATGTAAAGCTAGGTGTACCCCGAGGGTCTATCTAGGGCCCTTTCTTGTTTTTGGTTTATATTAACGATTCACCTTTCTTTGCAAAACGCTTATGCGAGAATGTCTTGTTTGCTGATGATACTTCCATATTATTTAACATTGACAGAAATAAATCAAATTTTAACGTTGTAAACAAAGCACTCTCGGAACTACTCACTTTGTTTAGTTTTAATAGTCTACAGCTTAATCCAAAGAAAACGAAATGCGTTCTATTCTCTTTACCAAATGTACAATCTGCACCCATAGAATTTGTAATGAATAATGAAAAAATAGATTTAGTTGAATCAACAGTATTTCTGGGTGTAACAAAAGACAGAAAATTTCAGTGGCATTCGCATATTGCTGCATTAGCTTGTAATCTCAGCTCTGCAGCTTACACTATTAGAAAAGTTAGACAGTTAACTGATATAGATACTGCTAGGACTGTATACTTTAGTTATTTTCATACCATCATACCATATGGCGATATGGCATTCTTTTGTGGCGATTAGCAGTTGACATTAATGCTATTTTTATTTTGCAAAAACGAGGAATAAGGGTCATTTATCAACTAAACTCTAAAACTTCTCTTAAGGAGAAGTTCAAAAAAATTGGTTTACTGACAGCTGTATCTCAATTAATATTAAATTGTATTTTGTTTGTGAGTCGTAATATTGACTTGTATACTAAACATGGCAATTTGCATGGTTGCAATACAAGGAATAGGAATAAACTTATAATGCCGATTAGAGAAGGAACATGGGTCCTTCATGGGTTAAGGTCTGTCATCTTTAACAAGAGTCCAAGTGATATCTTAGAGTTACCCTATGAAGAGTTTAAGAATTATATAAAAAAATTGCCTCGTCAAGAAGGGCTACTACACTGTAAGTGATTATTTAAATGACAAAGCAACTTGGTCATAAGCTGACAAAGACATTTTCGTTTAGTTAATTGTGAGTCGTGTTTTACAAAATTAATCATGTACTAGGTACATTCTTACATTGGTTTCGGTATTTTGAGATGAGTAGTTTGAGTATGTCATGCTCTCTATAAACGGGTATGTAGCATAATAACTACGGTCATTACGACTATGGTCGAAATAACTACGATCGATTCACATATTTTCATAATGACTATTGAACGACTCAACTACTGTTCATTTCACCTACGGTTGATTGTACTACAGTTGATTCAACTAACGGACGATTGGCCTAATGTTCATTTCACCTACTGGTAGTTTCGACTATGAACGACTCGCCTACTACAAGCTTATTAATTGGAAAGTATATTAAATGGATTTGGGCGCGTTGGATTATTTTTTTGGTTAGGGTGTCGTACAAACATAAATTTTTTTACTGTTTTAGTATGGAGCGGGGACTTCTAAAATTTTCAAGAATGAATTTTATAATAATGAAAATATCTCGAAATCGGTGCGTCATAGCTGAAATCTAACAAAATTTTCGATCCTCTATGATGCCCCGGAGATACCTAGGAGGCATCCGATGGACATATAAAAAAAAAATATTTTTTTGCTCAAAAAAATTTTATGTTATTTCAAAATTTTTATATATTTTGAGAAAAACAGAAAGGGGGGAACAAAATGTAACAGACGTTTCAGGTTAGGTTAGGTTAGAACAGTGACCAAAATGATGTTACAGGTACCTGACAATTATGTGGGGAGGAGGCGACAGCCACGGCTGCTGGTGGTACCACGAGGCTGGACTAATTTGCTTTGTAAAGCCCCGATCACACACGCTCTGCACACACTCAACGAAATTTCACAGATAATTCATATTTTTTCGTGTTCTTTGAGTGAATTCGCCAAAGTATCACTGTATATTTTATGTTATAAGCAGTAGGGACTACTTATCGAATTGGGATATGTCCTGTTATGATATTGTGTTTGTGTTAATAAATAAAAAAAAAATAAAAAAAAAAACGCCGCGCGAGCCGAGCGAGCGAAGCGAGCGTGCCGCGGCAGCGGCCGGCGAAGCGCCAGAATAGACTTTTACCCCCTACCCCCTACTTCAGTTTAATAGGAAATGGGAATAAGTCTAAAGTTTGTTCATGTAAACCTAACATGCTCGTCGCTTCGCTCCTTGCACCTATCAGCAATACAGTCACGAGCAATAATATGTATACAACATAGGACTATGTCATATTACAATATTGAATGACTTCTGTGACACTGATCGCGATGATTTCTTTTGGAACGCTACAGTGTGACAAAGTTCTATGTTGTATTGTATACATAATATTATTGATCGTGTCTGTACATGAGTCACTATTTTTAAACTTAATAAACCTTGTAGGTGAGTTGAGCGTAGGTGAAATGACCGTAGGTGAAATGACCAGTAGTTCAATCAACCGTAGGTGAAATAACCATAGGTGAGTTGTTCGTAGGTGAGATGACCAGTAGTGATTTCGTATATTAGTTATTTTAAAAATAGGTGTAACGACCAATAGTTATTTTGAACAGTAGGTTTTTTGACCGTAGTTATTTCGACCATAGTCGAAACGACCGTAGTTATTATGATACATACCCCTATAAACATTTCTGCGGTGGTGTCGTGTGAGGCAGGTCGTTACATTCCCTAAAATATGGTTGAGCGAAGCAATGGCTGGTTCATGCGTCATACTCGTGAACGGATGCCACCAGTGGGATGGGTCTGCTCCTGGCTTCTTGTCTCAAAATGTGCAGATTTTTTATACTTTATTGTTATTAGTTTTATTTTATTGTGGCTTGTATCATCATCATCATCATTTCAGCTGTACGAAACCAACTGCTGGGCATAGTATGTATGGCAGACTGGGCAGATTGTGGCTTGTATGGCACTGTTTATTATTGACTCTTATATTCTTAAACTATTCAAAGTTTTGTTAGCCAGTTTTATTTATTATTTTATTCGCTACGTTTTTGGTTGATGTGTATTTTAAAGAAACTACCTTTTAGATGTCTAGTTCCTAGTTATTGAAAGTAATTATTTACTGTTATAATTACAGGGTTTTTGATTTTGTTTTTAAATTTAAGATGAATTTGTAATGGAAAGTGACCTAGATATTTGTATTTTGTTAAAGTCAAAGACTTTTCAATTTGACGACTCTGTATGAAATATGACAGGGAGAAAAAATAGCCCTTGGCGAGTTTCTTGCCGGTTCTTCTCGTGACAAGGCCTCCCGCCGTAGGATTTGCGAACCGATAGCGTAGCTTCATTGACGTTCACAAGTGCTGTATCAGCTAAAATAATTAAATGATTTTGATTTTTGATTTTATCTTAGACCACAATTAATCTATCCTCAGTAAGATATACTTATTTTGGCTACGTTACTTGGTAACCGTTTTGATTTTGGTAATTAAGTAAGTGGAATAGATAATAAAGATCATGAAAATCCCTGTTATTAATATTTATTATCTCTTTAAAATGCTTCAGACGTAACTTTATCGAATCTAAATCAAGCAAAATCTTTATCAGTGTTGTTTTGATTCTAGTCGTTGTCTGGCAAGTTCTTCAACGCCACATCATTTGCATTGCACAGCGTGCTCGATGACCCTTTTGTGGGGCCAAATATTATCTCTGGAATATTTGGTATATCATCCATTGGTACTGGAAAAAACAGAATTATAGTTAGGTATGTAAAGCTTGATATTCTGACAATTGTACCAGCTTCATATTTTGTATTAGGTTTTGTGATAAAATATGAGCAACATTGAATTTGAAGTCCAACATAGGTTTTACATTACAATCAAGACACAAAATAGATAGGAGCAGAAGTCAATCTACATACAAAGTGCGCTAGAGCAACACACACATAGACACAGCTCACACACACGCTATCAGTATCTCTGAACGGAGCAACGCACACATAGACACAGCTCACGCACACGCTATCAGATTCTCTGAACGGAGCAACGCACACATAGACACAGCTCACGCACACGCTATCAGAATCTCTGAACGGAGCAACGCACACATAGACACAGCTCACGCACACGCTATCAGAATCTCTGAACGGAGCAACGCACATATAGACACAGCTAACGCACACGCTATCAGAATCTCTGAACGGTTGGGAACAGTGCCATCCGCTTGAGACGCGCGTCTGTTAACTTTTTCGTGGAAAAATTGAGTAACAGAATGTTATTTTAACTGTTCAGTGGACTGTTGTTTAAATTCAACATTAAGGAGAACTGACGATAGTTTTAGGGATCAAGGCAAGAGTATGTTATAAATGTGTTATAAGGTGGCTATTAGATAGCCACCTTATAGCTCGCTTAGGGATTTTCGATAGTGAAAATTGTCAAATTAAAAATATCCATTACCTTCGGATTTCTTATGGCCATCTGTCATATGCATTTTTTCTTTGAATTGCCTTTTCTTCTTAACAATTAAAACGATAATTACAAAAATTACCGCTAAAACAAGCGCTCCTATCACAAAAAATATCCAATTGGGAGTTGAGCTGAAAATAAAGATATATATAATTAGTAGGTATCGTATGTGGGTCTAGTCTATCTATTTCGCGGCCTGACACATCTTATAATTTATCGCAATATTAATTTCTGTATAAGTTATGTTATGATTATTACTTTAATCTATATATATATAAAAATGAATCCCTATTTCCCTTGGTCACGGCATCAGGCGTGAACGGCTGGACCGATTTGGCTAATTTTGGTCTTGAATTGTTCGTGGAAGTCCAAGGAAGGTTTTAGCGGTGAGAAAATAGGGGAAGGAGGGGTAAGTAGGGGTAGAGTAGAAGTAGGGTAGGGGTAGAGTAGGGGTAGGGTAAGGTAGGGGTAGGGGTAGGGTAGGTGTAGGATAGGGGTAGGGTAGGGGTAGGGTAGGGGTAGGGTAGGGGTAGGGTAGGGGTAGGGTAGGGGTAGGGTAGGGTAGGGTAGGGGTAGGGTAGGGGTAGGGTAGGGGTAGGGTAGGGGTAGGGTAGGGGTAGGGTAGGGGTAGGGTAGGGGTAGGGTAGGGGTAGGGTAGGGGTAGGGTAGGGTAGGGGTAGGGGTAGGGGTAGGGTAGGGTAGGGTAGGATAGGGTAGGGGTAGGGTAGGGTAGGGGTGGGGTAGGGTAGGGTGGAGTAGGGGGTAGGGCCACGGGAACGAAGTCGCGCTGGGTCAGCTAGTTAACAATAAATACCATTGAAGATCATTAACATTTCCGTTTTTTTAATATTAATTTTCTTTTACTGATTCTTACACATTATATTCTAGCTAGAGTGACATCAGATTGTGAAGGCACTATGGAACTATTTCTTTTTTAAGGAGAAGAAAGCACCTTTATATTCATCTATTGAGCTTTTGGTAAAGACTCGATGCCTTTATAACTTTACCTAAATATACAAGAGCATTAAAACCCTTAACTAATCAAATTAGATTTCCTAAATGTAACATGGTGCCTTTAGCAACTGATATTTTCTAATTGTCAACTTACATTTTATTTGGAATCGTTTGAATCGTTCTTTCTTGTGACTCAATAACTTGTCTATGAGTTGTTATATGTGGAATGACGGACGTATCTTCAAACGTTTGATTAACATGTTCAGTTGCTGCAATATTTGTTGTTTTAAAAGATACTGTTGATATTTCTTTGGTTTTCATTTCCTCATATACAACTGAAGTCGTCTCTATTTCATTGATAGAGACATCGGACGTCGATATTGTTTGTGGTTCATTCCAAGTTTCTACAAATGCAGTGGTCGCTGTCTGACTATAGTTAAGAACACAAATAGTTTTTGTGCAAAGTTCATCAGTTTTATTTAACATATCACAATACGCGTCACTCTTCACTATTAAAGATTTGTAAGGAAAGGAACATACACAAATATTCGGGGCTATGCAATCCCCTTCACAGTCAATACACTTTGGCTGACAAGACCCAACGTTATTTCTATGAGTGTTGGTCATTTCGTATCCCCAATTGCATATACACGTATCTGGGTTTACACAAGTGCCATTAAGACAACCTCCAGGACAAAATGGGACACAAGTTCCTTTTGTCGTTATTGTGTATCCTGGGTAACACTTGCATGTGTCCGGACTAACACAAGTACCGTTAGGGCAACCGCTACCACAGTAAGGGTCGCAAGTGTTGTTCACTGACATCTTAAATCCTGGATTACATTCACAAGCATTTGGGCGTATACAAGTACCATTGGGACACCGAGTTGTACAATATGGCTCACAAGTATTATTCTTTGACATGATGTACCCTGAGTTACATTTGCAAATATTTGGTCTAATACAAGTGCCGTTAGGACAACCGCTAACACAATATGGTTCACAGGTGTTGTTCACCGACATTTCGAATCCTGGGTTACATTCACAAACATTTGGTCCTATACAAGTACCATTGAGGCACCCAGTTCTACAATATGGCTCACAAGTATTATTCTTCGACATGATGTACCCTGAGTTACATTTGCAAATATTTGGGCTCACACAAGTACCGTTACCGCAACCGCTTACACAATACGGATCACAGGAGTTGTTCACCGACATTTTGTATCCTGGATTGCAATCACAAATATTTGGTTTTATACAAGTTCCGTTGGGACAACCAGTTGTACAATGAGGCTCACAAGTATTATTCTTTGACTTGATGTACCCTAAACTACATTTACAAATATTTGGGCTAACACAAGTACCATGAGCGCAACCGCTAACACAATATGGCTCACAGGTGTTGTTTACTGACATTTTGTATCCAGGGTTACATACACAAACATTTGGTCTTACACAAGTACCATTGGGACACCGAGTTGTACAATATGGCTTACAAGTATTATTCATTGATATGATGTACCCTGAGTTACATTTACAAATATTTGGGCTTACACAAGTACCGTTACCGCAACCGCTAACACAATACGGATCACAGGAGTTGTTCACCGACATTTTGTATCCTGGATTGCAATCACAAACATTTGGTCTTATACAAGTTCCATTGGGACAACCAGTTGTACAATGAGGCTCACAAGTATTATTCTTTGACATGATGTACCCTATGTTACATTTACAAATATTTGGGCTTACACAAGTACCATTAGCGCAACCGCTAATACAATACGGATCACAGGTGTTGTTTACTGACATTTTGTATCCTGGGTTACATTTACAAACATTTGTTCTTATACAAATTCCGTTGGGACAACCAGATGTACAATAAGGCTGACAAGTATTATTCCCTGATGTGATGTATCCTGAGTTACATTTACAAATATTTGGACTTACACAAGTACCGTTACCGCAACCGCTAACACAATACGGATCACATGAGTTGCTTACTGACATTTTGTATCCTGGGTTACATTTACAAACATTTGGTCTTATACAAGTTCCGTTGGGACAACCAGATGTACAATAAGGCTCACAAGTATTATTCCCTGACATGATGTATCCTGAGTTACATTTACAAATATTTGGGCTTACACAAGTACCGTTACCGCAACCGCTAACACAATACGGATCACATGAGTTGCTTACTGACATTTTGTATCCTGGGTTACATTTACAAACATTTGGTCTTATACAAGTTCCGTTGGGACAACCAGATGTACAATAAGGCTCACAAGTATTATTCCCTGACATGATGTATCCTGAGTTACATTTACAAATATTAGGGCTTACACAAGTACCGTTACCGCAACCGCTAACACAGTACGGATCACAGGAGTTTTTTACTGACATTTTGTGTCCTGGGTTACATTTACAAACATTTGGTCTTATACAAGTTCCGTTGGGACAACCAGTTGTACAATGAGGCTCACAAGTATTATTCATTAACATGATGTACCCCGAGTTACACTCACAAACATTTGGGCTTACACAAGAACCATTGGGGCAACCACTGCTGCAGTGCGGCTGGCATATGTTGTTGCCAGATGTTTTGTATCCTTTATTACAAGTGCATGTATTGGGAGCGGTGCAAGAGCCATGACTGCATCCAGTTGCACAATGAGGCTTACAACTAGACAAGCCATTTGGCTTATAACCCTGATTGCACTCACATTTGTATGGGGCGACGCATAGTCCATTTAAGCAATCAAAGCAAATTGGTTCGCAATTTAGTGACCGATCCCAGTCGTAGTCATTCAAAACATTTTTATAGCCCTCACAACAAAAATTTACGTCTTTCCATCGCCATTCCTGTAAACAAGCAATAGCATCATAATTGTTTGTTAAATCGCAATTGGTGAGGGCTAGCATTCACGAATATAGTATGAGTTTTAACAGCGTTGTTCCTCCTCCCTTTGACTTATGAAAAACTGTCAATTTTGCGCCCCAACTTTTAAATTCCCGGGATCTTTAATTACTTTGATTTCAAGAACATGAATTTCGGTCTGGTAATGTCTCCACTGGGCAACAATTTTTCCCTCAGAAGAATAAATAAATAGATAGGACTATAGAGGCCCGTGAACCTGCGACGATGCTATTAATTGCTGAGTCTATACTAATATTCTATAGAGGAAAGATTTGATTGTTTGTTTGAATTGAATAGGCTCCGAAACTACTGAACCGATTTAGAAATTTCTTTGACCATTAGTTAGCTACATGCTTCCCGAGTGACATAAGCTATATTTTATCCCGATATTGCCACGGAAACGGGCACCACGTTTGTAAAACGGCGAGGATTCGTTAGTCGTGAATAAAGTCGGAAACACACTAATGTGAGACGTGATGCCAGAATACCTCGCTACCCCAGCCGAATAAAGACGCAAGTGACGGTTACTGCTTTATTTATATTTTTGCATTTTCGTATTCTACATAGTATGCCGCATTACTGGGGCTTTTTCATATTTTAAGGTTATACCAATAATTTAAAGTTATTGAGAATAATCCATTTTTGTACCTAAAAAAACTTCGCAGTCTTAACGAAGAATATGGGCACTTTAATTCGCTACGCAAAAAAAATTACAACCCTATTTACGTACAAGTAAGTTAAGTACTGCGGTATTCGCCGGAACTATTTTACACAGATTTGAAAGCAGACATTTTTGCGACCGTTTTAGTGGAAACTAAATAAAATAGTCTGTACGCAATAGGATATTGCCCAAAATAAATCGTCTGCAATAGACGTAAAGGCCTTTAACTACTATTACAGTATGGACACGACAGAGTCAGAGAGAGTCGCGCCACACTGCATTAGTATGTTTTTAACCTTACTAAATATACAAAACCGATGCAGGTGCAAGGTGGACCGATGATCTGGTCAAGGTCGCGGGAAGCCGCTGGATGCGGGCAGCGCAGGACCGATGGTATTGCGCGTCAACACACTGCGCCAAACATGTGTGTTTCCGATTTAAACTAACAGATTTTCTGGCAACGAACGATCCCGATACCTTTGGTTTAGGGCTTCCACACAAAACTCTGCGAATTCGCACCATGCGAATTCTTGCGTCGATGCGTTTTAAGTATTTACTGGCAATATTAGCAAGGCGCACGCAGATTCTGGCGATGCGATGCGAATTTGCAGTTTGTGTAGGAGCCCGTAATACCGAGAACATAATTTTCCGTCTAGTAATGGTTCCACTGACTGGGCAACCAATTTATACCTTACAGAGGAGATAGAGAGAGATGAGAAGGATAAATACATAATATTATAATTACCGATAGTGACACTGTGTAGGATTCCCACGCTATCCTAGTTTTCTTGCAGAAAAACCAACAATTCTGTTTTTTGTAATTTTCAACATAAGAGTAAGTTCGTTGTTTTCTATAAGTGTATCTGTATCTGAAAAAGATATTTATCAGTCAGTTACCTTTCGTTATTATACATCTCTAAATTTTAAAGTAGGTACAAAGGTTTTAGGGTATGATAGTGTCCATCAATAGGAACAATTTTTACTATCGACCAACCACGGAATCGCGATAAAAAAATCTGCTGTTTTTAGTAATTTAGTTGTGTATATGTCGCAGGGATTTTGTCAAAGCCGTGATATTAAATTAAAATATAAAAATAAATTTCTAACCAATCACGTGTTCTACAGGACTTCCGAGGAGTACAGGACTTTTCCGAGGCAAATTCGTGAGCTCGCAGCGGTGTGCATACTGTCTCGTACGGTCTATTCATAATTTAACGAGAAATTATAATTTCACTAGTGGAATTATAATATCACGGCTTTGACAAAATCCCTGCGACATATACAAATTATATTTGCAACAGAACCGCTGTTTTATACATTATCATCTTTTATAGTTATACCAATCGTTTTCGACCCCACCGAGATTTAAGAGACTGAAATTTCTTTTTTTAAGCGTGAAGTCAGTAACAATATGGATTTTAGTCTTGATAAGTGAGTATCTATACAATACAAAGAAGTTTTCATTTTAGTTACGGCCGCGTGCGGCCGACGTCTGTCGTCGGCCGCACGCGTCTGTCGCATACCTCGGAAGCGGCGCCATACATTTTGACACACTGACTATTGTCGCATCAGCCGCGCGCGTCAGTCGCACGCGATCGATCGCTCGCGGCTGCGATTGGCCGCGATGCTCGGAAGTCTACCTTAACCTAATACAGTCCACAGTTTATGCTAATCATTCATGGTCACCCTCGCCTCTCGGGACACCACCCGGTGCATTGACACGACGCAAATATCAGCGTTGTTGTAAAGGTTGACTCATGCTAGACCGTACCGGATCCGGATAGATAGATAAATTATTTATTTGCACCAAACATGCACACATTTAAAAAAAAACACAAAGAGAAGAAAAGGACAAATTAATATTAATAATTACTTATAGGAAACGCAATAAAATCTTATCACATTTTGTGTGCCGTAGCCATGCAAAACGACGATTACTCAGTGGTACATTAGGTCACAGCACATTACATCAACTCGGAAAGGGATCGACACCGTATCGCCCTTCGCCTCGCCGTCAACCTGGCGTCAACCTAACGCAAGCACGTAACCAAACCGGATCAGCGTCGGTACGTCGGTTCGGCTACGGCTAGGCGACGCCGCGCTTACGGCTCGCCGCACAGTGGTTCCATATAGAAATAAATGATAATAAAAAAAAATATAAAAAAAATATAATAAAGTGATTTGGTTAGTTCATTTACAGACCACTGTGCGTAGAGCCGTAAGCTCGGGTACGGAGAGACGTGAGCGCGTGGACGACTAGCGGTAAGCGCAGGGATAGCAAGTTGAGCGACCCGCAAAGCGGTTCGTGAGCTGCAAGCCTACTCTAATTCAACGAAAAACGAAACTTCGTTATACCTGTCCCTCTCACTCACCGGGTGTGACAGAATCGAGTGAAAGCAGCGGGGCTAACGAAGTTTCGTTTTTCGTTGAATTAGAGTAGAGCTTCTGGTCCCGAGGCGAGGCGATTACGTTACGATTCCGATTAGTGTGCTTTGCAGTAGGGGGTTTCATACAAAGAATACTGAACCGCTCGAGTTGATACGTTTACGATCCGTTTACGAGTTAATATGTCTGCTGTGACCTTCTCATAGAGTGGGTCACTGATTTTTAGTTTCCATCCAAAAGAAACACGTGCAGGTTGTACGAGTGATCTTCTCTTGAATCTTAACAAAAATTTGGAAAGATATAGTTAAAAAATTGTTAAAACTTTACTGCGAAGTAAAAAATTTGTTGAACCTGAGATAAAAATTATATGTACAAAAAAGTGGATCATTCAAACCGCACGCGTTAAGACAACGTCATGTCCGTCCGAAAGTGTATCTCCGAACATAAAGCATCTGTACTTTTTATTTCAGTACTGAAAAATTGATAAAAATTGTTAGAAACTATTAACAATTATAGAATTCACTTGCACGTCCCGTTCCAAAGTTATTATGGTTAATTTGGATCACTCATACGGCATACTAGCCTTAGCACAGCCAACTAATCTATATCTATACTAATATTATAAAGAGGAAAGATTTGATTGTTTGTTTGTTTGCATCGAATAGGCTCCAAAACTACTGGACCGATTTAGAAAATTCTTTCACCATTAGAAAGCTACATTTTTCTCGAGTGACATTGGCTATATTTTATCTCGATATTCCCACGGGAACGGGTACCACGCGGGTGAAACCGCGAGGGTCCGCTAGTTATAAATAAAGAGGAAAGATTTGATTGTTTGTTTGTTTGCATCGAATAGGCTCTGAAACTACTGGACCGATTTAGAAAATTCTTTGTCCATTAGCAAGCTACAATCTTCCCGAGTGACAAAGGCTATATTTTATCGAGATCCGCTAGTTAAATACGTTGCTCAGCCGTCGCGTGAATGATAGCGTGAATGAGCCCATACAAAATAATATGTATTATATGCAATATTAGATGACTGTGCCACGGCTTGTCTGTGGCCACGGCAGACGTTCGGCTCGGACTCGCCACGGGTCCGGCACGGTGTAGCGTGAGTCATCCTATATTTTGTGGTGCGGCCCCGCAACGCTGAAATCGCCGTTGGACGCATACCGCTGATTTCAGCGTTGCGGTTCCCTAAAACATCCTGCTAAGTCTCATGTTGTTAAACTAGTTATTAGAATCTTTTTTTAAGTGTTAATAAGTCTCCTTATTTTGTATATTACGTCTTGAGTGTCACTTTGTAGTATGATGAAAGCTGGATTAGTCACGGTGAGGTTCCTTTTTTCTCAACAAACTACCCAACCAAGCCGTTATTCCTATGCGTCGTTAGGTATACTATATCGTTATATTATTATTATGCGGGCTGGATGCGCTGGATGCGGGCAGCGCAGGACCGATCGTTGTGAAGATCCTTGGGGGAGGCCTGTGCCCAGCAGTGGGTGTCGTTCGGCTGACATGTTTTTTTTTATACACAACGGGGCAGCACTTAGGCTTCATCACACCTGATGTTAAGTAGTGATAAGACTGAAGGTGGAAGCGCACTACTCCCGGAATCCTCAATCACTGTGGAACTGGCTATCTTATCTCTAACTGCCGGAACACAATAATGCTGAAAACATTAATTGTTATGGCGTCAGACTTAGATAAGACGGTGGTAGCTATCCAGGCGGACTAAGAACAAGTGCTACCACCAACCAAACCGAATACAATATGTAACCCCCACTGGGAATCGAACCCGGGACTTCTTGGTCTGAAATCGGTGGCGTGAACTACTAGACCACAGAGGCGGTTAAAAATAATATTATTATGTTTATAGAAACCGGTCACAAAGTGCTAGACTGGAGGATATGATTAGTAAAAATTTACAAATAGACACTGGTCCAATATCCTAACAGTGTTAAAACCTGTGCCTTATTATTTTTTTCTGAAGTACTTAGGTTCCATACTATGACACCAAGCCGATACGAGCGCGATAACCAAACAATACTTATATGAATAAGTTTTTTGTAAAAACTTCGTTTTATGACCGCCTCTGTGGTCTAGTGGTTCACACCACCGATTTCATACCAAGAGGTCCCGGGTTCGATTCCCAGTGGGGGTACATATTGTAATCGGTTTTGAAGCCAGTTCCTCATTGATTGAGGATTCCGGGAGTAGTGCGCTTCCACCTTCAGCCTTATCATCACTTAACATCAGGTGTGATGAAAGCTAAGTGCTACCCCGTTGTGAATAAAAAAATAAAAAAAAACTTTTTTGTTGACTGTAACTGTATGACTATTTGGTTTGGAACCAAATATGCAAAATTTCAGCTCAATCGGACACTGGGAAGTGGGTCAAATTTAGCTTGCAAGATTTGTAACAAACCAACTAGGTAACTAACTAACATGGCAAGTTAATTAAAAGCTTGTAAAATGGTCAAGTATTTTAATCTCAGTTTCTCCTGGTGAAAATATTGTCGAAATTAGCTAAATATCATCGTCATCATCAGCTATTTAATGCAAAGGCCTACCTTATGGATGGATGGATGGTGTTCGGAAAAGATCGACGTTTCTGAACGCATCTCTAATGTCACGTCAAATTGACATTTAGCTGTCACTTGAAGTTGACAGTGACACTTGATTGAAATTCTTGGGCAAGATGTCGGATTAATTTTGCTGAATTTGTTAAAAAATCGCTCGCGTTGAATGTGCCTGGCATATCGAGTTTGAATAAAATCTTAAATTATCTATGTGATCCCGTTTTGTACGACCAAGGTTTTGACGCCATCCATCGGGCCGGTCGCGGAGTTTTTGAAAGAAAGATAATTAGGGATGTGAATTTTTTTTTTTCTTGCGGTAAATCGAAAGATCATATATAAGTTTTGTAACAAAGTATTTTTATTTTATTTTTTTTTGCAATAATTCAAAAGTTATTTCAAAATAAAAATTAGTTTTTGAATCCAGAACCGAAGACACTCTAAAACAGCTCCCGAACAAACACGAGCGCGTGTGACGTCATAATGTTAACTTTCACTCATTGCAGTTTAAACTGACATAAGTCAATGATGTTTGACATAAGTCAATGATGTAGTATTACAGTGTTGGTTGTTCTCATGAAGTTCGACTTAATACTGAGAGTATTAAGTCAAACTTCATGGTTGTTCTATATACTCAAATACATACATATTGAAATGTCGAACCTAAAAAGTTATCGTTCTTGTTTCGTACCCATGTGTACAAATACTACAAAAAGAACTATTAGACAAAAAATGTTTTTAAATGTTCCCCAAGACCATGAACGTCGGAACAAATGGTTCCAAGCAGTGAACCGTCATAAACGCAAAACAAAATCGTTTTTTTGTTGTTGTGAAGATCATTTCGATGTAAGTATTTCATAACACCATTTTTATTAGGTAAGTAATTATTATTTATCCTAGTGTATAATCAAATAAGTAGAGTTCAGACAATATTTTTTTATCTGGACTCCAAAACAAATACACTCTGCTTTTTACTTCGATTGCAAGGAAATAAAACAAGGATTAAGCATATACAAGAAACTTTAATTAATTTTAATTTCAACAATTCGTCAAAATAGCTTAACAAAACACACTCCGCAAACGTGTTTACGTTTTTTTGGTTCTTCCAAATCATAAAACTTTCGTAGTTATGTGCCGAGATAGATTTTCTTCAACTTAGACGGCAATATATCTGTTCAAATACATTTTTCGCACTTCTTTCCATTAAAGTCTCAGGCGAAATCATTATTTGTTCGTCACTATTACTACTCGAAGACATTGTTTAATAACTTTCATATAACTTATTGAATTTTCTACCGCAACACAACAAATTTAGCTACTTATTAGTTTCTAGTTTTGTTTGACTAATTAATTAGCTTCCCGCCACTCTTTTTTTTTTAAATTTTCCACTATGTGACGTTCGACTAATGGTCTGAGCCGTAATGCCAAGTTATTTAAAAGTTTTGCGTTTTATTTTTTTAAGTAAATGTACGCCCTGCATTAATCCTTATTATGTATTTAGATAGTAATTCATTTGTCGTAATTAAATTAAGATATAACCTATATTTCATAAAAATAATATCACGTAAATGAAGGTGTATTGTGTAGTCTTAAAAGAAGTTACTTTATGCACAAGAGCATAAAATCCATTTTATGCAGCCTTACTAGAATAAAAAATTTCAAGCTTAGGTAGTGGTTTTTAACCGACTTCAAGAAAAGTAGGTTCTCAATTTGATCTGTATTGTATGTATGTATGTATGTATGTATGTATGTTTGTCCGCGATTATCTCGCGTTTGGCCGAACCGATTTTGATGCGGTTTTCAGGAAAGTATTTGTTACATTTAGGAGAAGGTTTTAGTATATAAACCGACTTCAAAAAAGGAGGTTCTCAGTTTGATCCGTATACAGGGTTAATTTTTGAACACCATCCAAATTTTTAAGATCGTCTCAGAATCTGTAAGTGAACAACTTTCTCCTAGAAACATGGGTCGAAATATGACAGTTTTTTTTTACTTTTCATACAAATCAGACTGATTACACGATCGATTTAGTATGGGAAGTCCAAAAATTTTTGTCGTATTTCGACCCAAGTTTCTAGAAGAAAGTTGTTCACTTACCGATTCTGAGACGAGCTTAAAAATTTGGATGGTGTTCAAAAATTAACCCTATATGTATGTAAGTACCTATATTTGTCCGTGATTAATAGTGATTATCTCACGTTTGGCTGAACCGATTTTGATACGGTTAATAAAAATGATAAAAAATCCAAGATGGCGGCCAAATTTTTGTTTGTTGGCTGATTTCGATGAAACTCGATTTTAAGTACTATTTTGACAAGAAAACAGCAACACAATGTTAAAAATATTAAAAAATCCAAGATGGCGGCCAACAAACAAAAAGTTGGGCGCCATCTTGGATTTTTTATCATTTTTGACATTGCGTTGCTATTTTCCTGTCAAAATAGTAGCAATAACCGAGTTTCATCAAAATCAGCCCACAAACAAAAAAGTTGGCCGCCATCTTGGATTTTTTATATTTTTAACAGTGCTTTGTTGTTTTCTTGTCAAAATAGTACTAGAAATCGAGTTTCATCAAAATCAGCCCACAAACAAAAAAGTTGGCCGCCATCTTGGATTTTTTAATATTTTTAACAGTGCGTTGTTGTTTTCTTGTCAAAACAGTACTAGAAATCGAGTTTCATCAAAATCGGCCCACAAACGCAAAAGTTGGCCGCCATCTTGGATTTAAATTTTTTTTAACATTGCGTTACTCTTTTCTTGACGAAATAGTACCAAAAACCGAGTTTCATTGAAATCAGCCCACAAACAAAAAAGTTGGCCGCCATCTTGGTTTTTTTTAACATTGCGTTACAGTTTTCTTGTCAAAATAGTACTAAAATCAAGTTTCATCAAAATTGGCCCACAAAAAAAAAAAGTTGGCCACCATCTTTGATTTTTATTTTAACATTGTCGATATTTGACGACCTCCGTGGCCGAGCGGTGTTCGCACCGGTTTTCAAGGTGCCGCTATCTCTAGAGGTCCCGCGTTCGATCCTCGGTCGGGTAAATATTGAAAACGAACTTTTCAATATTTCCTTTTCCATAACACTATTAAGTGCTCGAGCTACTATAATTTGGTATTTTAACAATATATGTGATGGTGACTAATAATAATAAAAGAAGCTAAAGCCTAAATATAAACCTATTAAAAAAAAGTGCTATTAAAGGACCATGGTTGACCACGTAAACTCTGTGGTACTGTTGGAAAATAATTTAAACATTGTGACGTCACAGCTAATCGTGGAGCGTTTATAGTCGGGTGATCTTTTTTCAAATTTCATCAATTTTTAATTACTTATAATTAATTGAAAAAAAGTTTTTTTTAAGTTTTTCCATTAAATATCAATATTATTGTTAATAAAGCTTTAAAAAAAAATTAAAAAAAAAATATTAATTTTTTTTCACATCACCAATTGTCCACCACGCGCTTTTGTCGGGACAATATATCGTAATAGAAAGGGCTCCCCCGTGTGTGTTATCGTGTAGTGCTGAAGCGCCCAGTGTCTTGGGACCGCTGTGTTGTATGTGTTGTGAGTAGGGTGACGATTTGGTAAGGTCTGCAGAAAAAGAAGATTTACCAGGGGGCGCGCCCTCTGTCTCCACTGCCCAGGACCACAGACAGTATGTAAAATTCACCTTACTTCACAATATAAATCAAGCGCTGTGTATCGCAGTCCAATTGTTCAGTTACATCCCAGCTGAAACCAAGTTTTTGTCCGGAGTCTATATTAGTGAAACCGCGGTATTAGCAGGGGTGTACTGAACATTTCTTGGTAGCCAAGAGCGTAGCTTGAAGGCCTGAGAGGCCCACGCCAAAACTGTGTATTAATCAGTGCCGTTTTGATGACCCAGTCTGGTCCGGACTAGATTAATTTGTACTTGTAAATGGTAATTAACTTGCATTTGAAAAGTAAAGGGCATTCCTTTGTTATTGGTTCCATGTCTTGTAATTAATTGTCATGTATTGAGGTTCCAAAATGTAAACAGATGCCTTTCTTTGTTCATAATAATTATTATTTAGTTTTGTCAGCAAATTTGAGTTGTGAATATTGACAAGTTTGTTGCTAAAATAATAGCTAATAAAAGGTTAGCTAATAAGTTTGCACTCAATACTTAGTGAAACTTAAATGATTTGGGACATTGTTTACACATTGAAACTCATTGAAACTTGTGCTTTGAAATAATTAAAATTAACTTGTTGTTGTGTAACAGTATGTTGTGTTGATATCCAAGTGAATTTCAATAGTCAGTGATTTTGAGTGAATTTCAATAGTCAGTGAGTTTTGTTGTTTTCTGATAACCTCCAGATATTTAAGAGTTTGTGTCATTATAAATACTTTGTTGTTGTAATATTGGAATTTTGTGGTTAGTAATAACCTCCAAATATTGGAGATTTTGTGTTATAGTGAATATTTTGAATTTGTTGTTTTTGTTGATAAATTCGTGACGTTACAATGACGGCCTCCTCTGCTAAAGCCAAAATACGTTCTGAGTTACGGTGGTTAGCTTCTGCGGTTGCGTTATTGGATCGACCGGATAGGACGGAGGCCTTGTTGAACAGATACGTAGATCTGCCCGTACGTTTGGCTGTTGTTGATGAACAGTATGCCTTATTTTTGGAAAGGACTGTTGAGGCCGATGTGGAAATGCGACAAGAAGTCGATTTGGATGTGGACCAGTGTTATGATTTTGCGGACAGAATTACCCAGGTGGCTCGACCTTTGCAAGTGGCAAGAGAGAATGAACCGAGCCCGTCCCCGGTCACATCTAAGAGTATGCCCCCTCTATTTGCTAGATTGGCCCCCTTAGACCTAAGGCGCTTTGCTGGTCGTCTAGAGGACTGGGAGGGCTTTATTAATATTTTTGATAGTCTTGTACATGCCCGGGACGATTTGACCCAGGGCCAGAAGTTAGCTTATTTGTTATCCGTGTTGGAAGGGGAGGCCCTTGAATCGGTTCAACATTTGGCCCCCTCGGATGAAAACTACCCTATTGCTAGGGATTTGATTGCCCGTCGGTACCAGAACGTACGACGCCTGGCGGACAACCATGTTGCCGCCATTTTGAATTTACCCCGCGTTGCCAGCGTGATGCACTTGAGAGTGACTTTGTTGAATCCGCTGTTGGTTGCCTACAACGCATTAAAAAACTTAAAACTCCCAGTGGAGCAGTGGTCGTTTTTGTTACTGCACATTGTCCTGGGAAAGTTGCCGGACTCTGTTAAGGTCCGTTTTGAGCAGCAGTATGGTGGGGATAGTGCGACTTATCTGCCACCCTTCTCGGACCTCTTGACGTTCCTGGAAGGAGAGAGTAGACTGGCAGATAATTCCTCTCTGGCCGGTCCTATGGGACCCGAACGACCTGTGCCACAGAGTAGATCCCCCACCGGACCCCCCCGTAGGGGGCGTATGGCCCCTCGCGCGCCCGGCCGCTATGCCGCCGTCCAGGAGACCGCCCGCTGCTTGTATTGTCGGGAACCGGGTCACAGCACGACCCGTTGTGATAAGTTCCTCGACCAGCGCGTCCAAGGCCGTCGAGCGATCGCGCGACAACGGACATGGTGCTACTCGTGCTTGGGCCTGCACATGCAGCGCGAATGTACCCAAGCGCACCCATGCCGCTTTTGTAAGGGCAACCACCATCCCCTCCTCTGCATGAACAGCCCAGAGGGCGGCGGAGCGCCGCAGCGTGTCGCTGCAGGATCACCGCGTATGGGTGGGGGTCTCGGACCCCCCGCGGTGTTTGCATCCCGCAGCAGTTCTAGTGGCCACCAGAGTGGCCCCAGACGCTCTCCGCCACGAATGGAGCCTCAAACGGGCGGGGGTCCCAGGGACCCCCCCATGGGAAACCGATCCCCAAGGATGGGGATGAGTTACGCGAGCGTTGCCGGAGGTCGTAGAGGCCCCCCGCGACGTTTTGAGCCTCGCACGGGCGGGGGTCCCACGGACCCCCCCATGGGAAACCGATCCCCAAGGATGGGGATGAGTAATGCGAGCGTTGCCGGAGGTCGTAGAGGCCCCCCGCGACGTTTTGAGCCTCGCACGGGCGGGGGTCCCACGGACCCCCCCATGGGAAATCGGTCCCCAACTAGGGGGTTCGATTTTGCGATCGATGCGGGAGGTCGTAGAAGCCCCCCGCGACGTTTTGAGCCTCGCACGGGCGGGGGTCCCCGGGACCCCCCCTCTGAAAATCGGTCACCGTGCCCCCGCGACTATGGGGCGACGTACACGGTGGATGATAGGCACCGATTCTCGCCGCCGCTCGCCGAATACCCGCGTTTGGAGCGGCGCCCGCCCCGTCTTCAAGGGGCCGGGAGATATAACCCGCCTGATGCCGGGCGAATTGGACGTAGGCAGTATGTGGGAGAATGGGACCCACTGGATCGCTATGAGCGACCCCCTTACCATGGGGGGACGTCTGGGGACCCCACATACTAGCAATCAGCGTGTTTACGGTCGATTGTAGCCACCCCTCCAGAGACCGTTTTGTTGCCCACGGCCTCTGTGCTTGTCAGGGGATTGAATGGCGACCTTGTGGAAGTTCGCGCCTTGTTGGATTCCGGTGCTCAGGGGTGTGTTGTGTCATCTTGGTTAGTTAGGCGGTTGGGCCTCAAGGTGCACCCCCACACGGAAGGCGTGAGAGGTGTTGGCGATGTGAAAGTCCCCGGGTTGTTAGGGCATGTTGACTTCACATTTACATCACGTAATAAGTCCACGCCAGGCATTAAGACCTCGGCGATTGTGTTGGACACAGTTGTTGGCCGTCAACCTTCAGTTGACTTGGGACCGAGTATGTTGTCTTTGGTGTCTGATTCCCCACTCGCCGATCCAAATTTCTTCCGCCCAGGCCCGATTGATGCTCTCCTTGGAGCCGATGTCCTGGGGCGAGTTTTGTTGACGGGAAAGCGAGTTTTGCAGCCAGATGGCTTGGTAGCTCTGCAGACGACACTCGGTACAGTTGTGATGGGCCCTGCTCGCCGCGTTTTGGATTCCCTTGATGAGGATCGCGGTCTTGTTTTTAATGTGTCTCTCTCCGAAGTGGTGCAGAAGTTTTGGGAGGTTGAGGAACCTCCACCAGCCCCGCGGGTAGACCCAGTAGCGGATGAATGCGAGTTGTATTACCAGAATAACACTGGTCGCCTCCGCTCTGGTCGTTTGATCACCCGTCTCCCCTTTCGTGCCGGCCGACCTCCTCTGGGCGAATCCCGACCGCTAGCGGAACGTAGGCTAGTGGCGATGGAGCATCGCATGAGCAAGGATCCGGTCTTCCGCCAGAAGTATGTTGAATTCATGCGGGAGTATGAGGAGTTAGGGCACATGTCCGTGAGCGATTTGGATTGGCGCTCCGTTGAGCACTTCTTTTTGCCGCACCACGCCGTTTTGAAATCCGGAAAGATTCGGGTGGTCTTTGACGGTTCGGCTCCCACCTCTACTGGAGCGTCCTTGAACCAGTGTCTGCATGTAGGTCCCAAGCTGCACACGGAGATCTCAGACATTTTGACCAACTTCCGGCGGCACCAAATTGTATTTATGACTGACATCCGGATGATGTTCAGACAAACGGTCATCCATCCAGAGGATAGGAGGTACCAATTGATTTTGTGGAGAGAGAGTCCTAGGGACCCCTTGTTGATTTATGAATTGAATACGAATACGTACGGTTTGGCTTCGAGCCCGTTTGTTGCGATTCGTTCTTTGTTGGAGTTGGCCGAGAAGGAGCGCTTGAGATACCCTCGCGCCTCAGCCATTTTGGCCAGTGACGTCTATGTGGATGACATTTGCACGGGCGCCTCATCTGTCTCAGAGGCGATTGTCCTGAGAGACGAACTCACCGCCCTTTTGAAGTCGGGAGGTTACGAGTTGAGGAAATGGATATCCAACTCGCCTGATGTACTGGTAGGTTTGCCCGAAGAGCACCAGCAGGACCCCCACCTATTCGAAAATGTTGATAACCCCCATGTGGTGACCGTCCTTGGCGTACAGTACAAACCGGTCTCTGACACTTTCACGTATTGTGTGGATTTACGACCACCGAAAGTCTGGACCAAGCGTTTAGTATTGTCTACTGTCGCACGTACCTTTGACCCCAATGGGTGGATTTGCCCCGTGCTGTTTATGGCCAAGTGTTTCTTGCAACGGTTATGGGCTTCGGGTGTGTCGTGGGATGAACCCCTCTCGGACGAGTTACTCCGAGATTGGTCGAGCTTCGTTTCATCCCTCCCCGAGATTAATGAAGTGCATTTGCCGAGGCTATTCCTCCCTTCTGAAAATTGTAAAGTTACTCTTCACGGCTTTTCCGATGCCTCCGAACGTGGATTTGCTGCGGCCGTGTACCTCCGCACCGTTACCGTTGACGGAGTTGCTGCTGTGCATCTGGTGATAGCGAAAAGCAAAGTCGCTCCCCTTCGGACTCGTCATACGATCCCGAGGTTGGAATTGTGTGGAGCTGCCCTCCTAATGCGTTTGTTGAACCACGTATGGCTCACATTAGGTCGATCTATTAAGATACAAGAGGTTTATGCTTGGACGGACAGTCAGGTCGTCCTTTGTTGGTTGAAGGCTCCGGCGCACACCTTGGACGTGTTTGTGGCCAATCGAGTGTCGCAGATTTGTAATTCCGACATCGAGTTGATTTGGAGACACGTGCCGGGAACCATGAATCCCGCGGATTGTGCGTCTCGGGGTTGTGTAGCCCCAACCCTAATTAACCACCCCCTCTGGTGGGGCCCACAGTGGTTGATGCGGCCTGAGTCGGAGTGGCCGCCCTCTCCAGCGTTGTCGAACGTAGCCGTTCCTGATATGCGGGCATGCGTCCTGGAGACTAACCCCGCCGGGGAAAAGGATTTGTTGTTGGATCGGTACAGCTCCTTACAGAAGCTGCTTGGTGTTACCGCTTGGATCAGACGTTTTGCGTACAATTGCAGGAACCCACGCGCGAGGCGTGATTCGTCGGTTCTCACTCCGGACGAGCGTAGGGACGCGCTCTTGTTTTGGGTCCGGAGAGTACAAGCTGATAGTTTTGAGTCCGAGATTGAAATTTTGCGTTTAGGCCGTCGCAAGTTGAAGGGCGCGGTATCGCGATTGAATCCCTTCCTGGACGAGAGTGGGCTTTTGCGAGTCGGCGGAAGACTTCGAAATGCGAACCTGCCGTATGGAGCTCGTCACCCCCTTTTGTTACCTAAAGCCGGACATTTGACTCAACTGATAATAACAGATCGCCATGTGAATGCACAACATGCTGGCTGTAATGCTTTGTTGGCCATTTTGCAGCGTGAATTTTGGATTTTGTCTGCTCGTCGAGCCATTCGCACTGTGGTTTTCCGTTGCCTGCCTTGTTATCGATTGAAGGCCGCGACCATGCAGCCCCAGATGGGTGATTTGCCTGCTGATCGCGTCACGGAATGTAGAGCTTTTGCCGGAGTCGCCACCGACTTCGCCGGTCCCTTTACTGTAAAGGCTTCGAGACTGCGTAATGCTAAAACCTATAAGGCGTACTTGTGCGTGTTTGTGTGTTTGTCCACCAAGGCTGTCCATTTGGAAATTGTCTCGGAATTGTCTACCGAAGCGTAGAGGACTGCCGACATTGATACGTTCCGATTGTGGTACTAATTATAAGGGAACGTGTAATTATCTTAAGGAAGTAGTTAAGTTTTTTGTTGATAATAAAATAGACATTGGAACCACCCTCTCCCGGCGTGGGATAATCTGGAAGTTTAGCCCTCCAGCTTGTCCGACCTGGGGAGGAATTTTTGAAGCTTGTGTAAAGGCTGCCAAGACACACTTGCGTCGCGTGATTGGAGAAACTATTCTCACGTTTGAGGAACTTGATACGGTATTTTGTAAAATTGAGGCCGTCCTCAACTCGCGACCCTTGTGCCCGTTGTCTTCGGACCCGAATGACCTGGAAGCGTTGACCCCAGGTCATTTCTTGATCGGACAGCCCCTTTTGGCGTTGCCTGAATATCCGATTCAGGATGTAGGATCCCATCGTTTGTCGCGATACCAACTTTTGAGACAGATGTCCCAAAACTTCTGGGCACGTTGGTCGATGGAGTATTTGCATATCCTACAACAGCGCGTGAAGTGGACAGATAAAACCACCCCACCCCAGACTGGCGACCTCGTGTTGATTAAGGATGCTAACCTGCCGCCCCTATGTTGGCGAAGGGGGCGCATTGTTAAACTCTACCCCGGAACTGACGGAGTTCCTCGTTTTGCTGAGGTTTTGGTTCGAGATTCGGTTTTGAAGAGAGCAGTTAGTGGGCTCTCCCGATTACCCGTAGATTGACGTACCGTTCTTAACGGTCCGGGGCGGGGGGATGTTCGGAAAAGATCGACGTTTCTGAACGCATCTCTAATGTCACGTCAAATTGACATTTAGCTGTCACTTGAAGTTGACAGTGACACTTGATTGAAATTCTTGGGCAAGATGTCGGATTAATTTTGCTGAATTTGTTAAAAAATCGCTCGCGTTGAATGTGCCTGGCATATCGAGTTTGAATAAAATCTTAAATTATCTATGTGTTCGGAAAAGATCGACGTTTCTGAACGCATCTATAATGTCACGTCAAATTGACATTTAGCTGTCACTTGAAGTTGACAGTGACACTTGATTGAAATTCTTGTAAGAAGATGTCGGAATAATTTTGCTGAATTTGTTAAAAATCGCTCGCGTTGAATGTGCCTGGCATATCGAGTTTGAATACATCTTAAATTATCTATGTGATCCCGTTTTGTACGACCAAGGTTTTGACGCCATCCATCGGGCTGGTCGCGGAGTTTTGAAAGAGAGATAATTGTCCACCACGCGCTTTTTGTCGGGACTGTAAATCATAATAAAAGAGGCTCCCCCGTGTGTGTCTTTGTGTATCTATTGCTGAAGCGACCAGTGTCTTGGGAACGCTGTGTTGTATGTGTTGTGAGTGAGGTGACGAGTTGGTAAGGTCTGCAGAAGACGAAGAAAGGACCCCAGGGGCGCGCGCGCTCCCTTACACCACTTCTGCCTTGGAGACATTCGACACACGGACCCGTATGTAAAATCACCTTACTTCACAAATTCTATCCGCTGTGTATCGCAGTCCAATTGTTCAGTTTACATCCCCGCTGAAACCTAGTTCTTGTCCGGAGTCTACTCATGATAAATCTTCCACTGCGCCATGCCGGCTCCGCGGTATAGGCAGGGGTGTACTGAACATTTCTTGGTAGCAGAGCGTAGTTTGAAGGCCTGAGAGGCCCACGCCAAAATTTTGTCTATTAATCAGTGCCGTTTGATGACCATCTGGTCCGGACTAGATTAATTTGTACTTGTAAATGGTAATTAACTTGCATTTGATAAGTAAAGAGCATTCCTTTGTTATTGGTTCCATGTCTTGTAATTAATTGTCATGTATTGAAGTTCCAAAATGTAAACAGATGCCTTTCTTTGCTCATAATAATTATTATTCAGTTTTGTTAGCAAATTTGAGTTGTGAATATTGACAAGTTTGTTGCTAAAATAATAGCTAATAAAAGGTTAGCTAATAAGTTTGCACTCAATACTTAGTGAAACTTAGATGATTTAGGACATTGTTTACACATTGAAACTCATTGAAACTTGTGCTTTGAAATAATTAAAATTAACTTGTTGTTGTGTAACAGTATGTTGTGTTGATATCCAATTGAATTTCAATAGTCAGTGATTTTGAGTGAATTTCAATAGTCAGTGAGTTTTGTTGTTTTCTGATAACCTCCAGATATTTAAGAGTTTGTGTCATTATAAATACTTTGTTGTTGTAATATTGGAATTTTGTGGTTAGTAATAACCTCCAAATATTGGAGATTTTGTGTTATAGTGAATATTTTGAATTTGTTGTTTTTGTTGATAAATTTGTGACGTTACAATGACGGCCTCCTCTGCTAAAGCCAAAATACGTTCTGAGTTACGGTGGTTAGCGTCTGCGGTTGCGTTGTTGGATCGACCGGATAGAACGGAGGCCTTGTTGAACAGATACGTAGATCTGCCCATACGTTTGGCTGTTGTTGATGAGCAGTATGCCTTATTTTTGGAAAGGACTGTTGAGGCCGAGGTGGAAATGCGACAAGAAGTCGGTTTGGATGTGGACCAGTGTTATGATTTTGCGGACAGAATTACCCAGGTAGCTCGACCTTTGCAAGTGGCAAGAGAGAATGAACCGAGCCCGTCCCCGGTCACATCTAAGAGTATGCCCCCTCTCTTTGCTAGATTGGCCCCCTTAGACTTAAGGCGTTTTGCTGGTCGTCTAGAGGACTGGGAGGGCTTTATTAATATTTTTGATAGTCTGGTACATGCCCGGGATGATTTGACCCAGGGCCAGAAGTTAGCTTATTTGTTATCCGTGTTGGAAGGGGAGGCCCTTGAATCAGTTCAACATTTGGCCCCCTCGGATGAAAACTACCCTATTGCTAGGGATTTGATTGCCCGTCGGTACCAGAACGTACGACGTCTGGCGGACAACCATGTGGCCGCCATTTTGAATTTACCCCGCGTTGCCAGCGTGATGCACTTGAGAGTGGCTTTGTTGAATCCGCTGTTGGTTGCCTACAACGCATTGAAAAACTTAAAACTCCCAGTGGAGCAGTGGTCGTTTTTGTTACTGCACATTGTCCTGGGAAAGTTGCCGGACTCTGTTAAGGTCCGTTTTGAGCAGCAGTATGGTGGGGATAGTGCGACTTATCTGCCACCCTTCTCGGACCTCTTGACGTTCCTGGAAGGAGAGAGTAGACTGGCAGATAATTCCTCTCTGGCCGGTCCTATGGGACCCGAACGACCTGTGCCACAGAGTAGATCCCCCACCGGACCCCCCCGTAGGGGGCGTATGGCCCCTCGCGCGCCCGGCCGCTATGCCGCCGTCCAGGAGACCGCCCGCTGCTTGTACTGTCGGGAACCGGGTCACAGCACGACCCGTTGTGATAAGTTCCTCGACCAGCGCGTCCAAGGCCGTCGAGCGATCGCGCGACAACGGACATGGTGCTACTCGTGCTTGGGCCTGCACATGCAGCGCGAATGTACCCAAGCGCACCCATGCCGCTTTTGTAAGGGCAACCACCATCCCCTCCTCTGCATGAACAGCCCAGAGGGCGGCGGAGCGCCGCAGCGCGACGCTGCAGGATCACCTCGTATGGGTGGGGGTCTCGGACCCCCCGCGGTGTTTGCATCCCGCAGCAGTTCTAGTGGCCACCAGAGTGGCCCCAGACGCTCTCCGCCACGATTGGAGCCTCAAACGGGCGGGGGTCCCAGGGACCCCCCCATGGGAAACCGATCCCCAAGGATGGGGATGAGTTATGCAAACGTTGTCGGAGGTCGTAGAGGCCCCCCGCGACGTTTTGAGCCTCGCACGGGCGGGGGTCCCACGGACCCCCCCATGGGAAATCGGTCCCCAACTAGGGGGTTCGATTTTGCGAGCGTTGCGGGAGGTCGTAGAAGCTCCCCGCAACGTGTTGAGCCTCGCACAGCCGGGGGTCCCCGGGACCCCCCTTCTGAAAATCGGGCACCGTGCCCCCGCGACTATGGGGCGACGTACACGGTGGATGCTAGGCACCGATCCTCGCCGCCGCTCGCCGAATACCCGCGTTTAGAGCGGCGCCCGCCCCGTCTTCAAGGGGCCGGGAGATATAACCCGCCTGATACCGGGCGAATTGGACGTAGGCAGTATGTGGGAGAATGGGACCCACTGGATCGCTATGAGCGACCCCCTTACCATGGGGGGACGTTTGGGGACCCCACATACTAGCAATCAACGTGTTTACGGTCGATTGTAGCCACCCCTCCAGAGACCGTTTTGCTGCCCACGGCCTCTGTGCTTGTCAGGGGATTGAATGGCGACCTTGTGGAAGTTCGCGCCTTGTTGGATTCCGGTGCTCAGGGGTGTGTTGTGTCATCTTGGTTAGTTAGGCGGTTGGGCCTCAAGGTGCACCCCCACACGGAAGGCGTGAGAGGTGTTGGCGATGTGAAAGTCCCCGGGTTGTTAGGGCATGTTGACTTCACATTTACATCACGTAATAAGTCCACGCCAGGCATTAAGACCTCGGCGATTGTGTTGGACACAGTTGTTGGCCGTCAACCTTCAGTTGACTTGGGACCGAGTATGTTGTCTTTGGTGTCTGATTCCCCACTCGCCGATCCAAATTTCTTCCGCCCAGGCCCGATTGATGCTCTCCTTGGAGCCGATGTCCTGGGGCGAGTTTTGTTGACGGGGAAGCGAGTTTTGCAGCCAGATGGCTTGGTAGCTCTGCAGACAACACTCGGTACAGTTGTGATGGGCCCTGCTCGCCGCGTTTTGGATTCCCTTGATGAGGATCGCGGTCTTGTTTTTAATGTGTCTCTCTCCGAAGTGGTGCAGAAGTTTTGGGAGGTTGAGGAACCTCCACCAGCCCCGCGGGTCGACCCAGTAGCGGATGAATGCGAGTTGTATTACCAGAATAACACTGGTCGCCTCCGCTCTGGTCGTTTGATCACCCGTCTCCCCTTTCGTGCCGGCCGACCTCCTCTGGGCGAATCCCGACCGCTAGCGGAACGTAGGCTAGTGGCGATGGAGCGTCGCATGAGCAAGGATCCGGTCTTCCGCCAGAAGTATGTTGAATTCATGCGGGAGTATGAGGAGTTAGGGCACATGTCCGTGAGCGATTTGGATTGGCGCTCCGTTGAGCACTTCTTTTTGCCGCACCACGCCGTTTTGAAATCCGGAAAGATTCGGGTGGTCTTTGACGGTTCGGCTCCCACCTCTACTGGAGCGTCCTTGAACCAGTGTCTGCATGTAGGTCCCAAGCTGCACACGGAGATCTCAGACATTTTGACCAACTTCCGGCGGCACCAAATTGTATTTATGACTGACATCCGGATGATGTTCAGACAAACGGTCATCCATCCCGAGGATAGGAGGTACCAATTGATTTTGTGGAGAGAGAGTCCTAGGGACCCCTTGGTGATTTATGAATTGAATACGAATACGTACGGTTTGGCTTCGAGCCCGTTTGTTGCGATTCGTTCTTTGTTGGAGTTGGCCGAGAAGGAGCGCTTGAGATACCCTCGCGCCTCCGCCATTTTGGCCAGTGACGTCTATGTGGATGACATTTGCACGGGCGCCTCATCTGTCTCAGAGGCGATTGTCCTGAGAGACGAACTCACCGCCCTTTTGAAGTCGGGAGGTTACGAGTTGAGGAAATGGATATCCAACTCGCCTGATGTACTGGTAGGTTTGCCCGAAGAGCACCAGCAGGACCCCCACCTATTCGAAAATGTTGATAATCCCCATGTGGTGACCGTCCTTGGCGTACAGTACAAACCGGTCTCTGACACTTTCACTTATTGTGTGGATTTACGACCACCGAAAGTCTGGACCAAGCGTTTAGTATTGTCTACTGTCGCACGTACCTTTGACCCCAATGGGTGGATTTGCCCCGTGCTGTTTATGGCCAAGTGTTTCTTGCAACGGTTATGGGCTTCGGGTGTGTCGTGGGATGAACCCCTCTCGGACGAGTTACTCCGAGATTGGTCGAGCTTCGTTTCATCCCTCCCCGAGATTAATGAAGTGCATTTGCCTAGGCTATTCCTCCCTTCTGAAAATTGTAAAGTTACTCTTCACGGCTTTTCCGATGCCTCCGAACGTGGATTTGCTGCGGCCGTGTACCTCCGCACCGTTACTGTTGACGGAGTTGTTGCTGTGCATCTGGTGATAGCGAAAAGCAAAGTCGCTCCCCTTCGGACTCGTCATACGATCCCGAGGTTGGAATTGTGTGGAGCTGCCCTCCTAATGCGTTTGTTGAACCACGTATGGCTCACATTAGGTCGATCTATTGCGATACAAGAGGTTTATGCTTGGACGGACAGTCAGGTCGTCCTTTGTTGGTTGAAGGCTCCGGCGCACACCTTGGACGTGTTTGTGGCCAATCGAGTGTCGCAGATTTGTAATTCCGACATCGAGTTGATTTGGAGACACGTGCCGGGAACCATGAATCCCGCGGATTGTGCGTCTCGGGGTTGTGTAGCCCCAACCCTAATTAACCACCCCCTCTGGTGGGGCCCACAGTGGTTGATGCGGCCTGAGTCGGAGTGGCCGCCCTCTCCAGCGTTGTCGAACGTAGCCGTTCCTGATATGCGGGCATGCGTCCTGGAGACTAACCCCGCCGGGGAAAAGGATTTGTTGTTGGATCGGTACAGCTCCTTACAGAAGCTGCTTGGTGTTACCGCTTGGATCAGACGTTTTGTGTACAATTGCAGAAACCCACGCGCGAGGCGTGATTCGTCGGTTCTCACTCCGGACGAGCGTAGGGACGCGCTCTTGTTTTGGGTCCGGAGAGTACAAGCTGATAGTTTTGAGTCCGAGATTGAAATTTTGCGTTTAGGCCGTCGCAAGTTGAAGGGCGCGGTATCGCGATTAAATCCCTTCCTGGACGAGAGTGGGCTTTTGCGAGTCGGCGGAAGACTGCGAAATGCGAACCTGCCGTATGGAGCTCGTCACCCCCTTTTGTTACCTAAAGCCGGACATTTGACTCAACTGATAATAACAGATCGCCATGTGAATGCACAACATGCTGGCTGTAATGCTTTGTTGGCCATTTTGCAGCGTGAATTTTGGATTTTGTCTGCTCGTCGAGCCATTCGCACTGTGGTTTTCCGTTGCCTGCCTTGTTATCGATTGAAGGCCGCGACCATGCAGCCCCAGATGGGTGATTTGCCTGCTGATCGCGTCACGGAATGTAGAGCTTTTGCCGGAGTCGCCACCGACTTCGCCGGTCCCTTTACTGTAAAGGCTTCGAGACTGCGTAATGCTAAAACCTATAAGGCGTACTTGTGCGTGTTTGTGTGTTTGTCCACCAAGGCTGTCCATTTGGAAATTGTCTCGGAATTGTCTACCGAAGCCTTTCTCGCCGCCTTGAGCAGATTTGTTTCCCGTAGAGGACTGCCGTCATTGATACGTTCCGATTGTGGTACTAATTATAAGGGAACGTGTAATTATCTTAAGGAAGTAGTTAAGTTTTTTGTTGATAATAAAATAGACATTGGAACCACCCTCTCCCGGCGTGGGATAATCTGGAAGTTTAGCCCACCAGCTTGTCCGACCTGGGGAGGAATTTTTGAAGCTTGTGTAAAGGCTGCCAAGACACACTTGCGTCGCGTGATTGGAGAAACTATTCTCACGTTTGAGGAACTTGATACGGTATTTTGTAAAATTGAGGCCGTCCTCAACTCGCGACCCTTGTGCCCGTTGTCTTCGGACCCGAATGACCTGGAAGCGTTGACCCCAGGTCATTTCTTGATCGGACAGCCCCTTTTGGCGTTGCCTGAATATCCGATTCAGGATGTAGGATCCCATCGATTGTCGCGATACCAACTTTTGAGACAGATGTCCCAAAACTTCTGGGCACGTTGGTCGATGGAGTATTTGCATATCCTACAACAGCGCGTGAAGTGGACAGATAAAACCACCCCACCCCAGACTGGCGACCTCGTGTTGATTAAGGATGCTAGCCTGCCGCCCCTATGTTGGCGAAGGGGGCGCATTGTTAAACTCTACCCCGGAACTGACGGAGTTCCTCGTTTTGCTGAGGTTTTGGTTCGAGATTCGGTTTTGAAGAGAGCAGTTAGTGGGCTCTCCCGATTACCCGTAGATTGACGTACCGTTCTTAACGGTCCGGGGCGGGGGGATGTTCGGAAAAGATCGACGTTTCTGAACGCATCTATAATGTCACGTCAAATTGACATTTAGCTGTCACTTGAAGTTGACAGTGACACTTGATTGAAATTCTTGTAAGAAGATGTCGGAATAATTTTGCTGAATTTGTTAAAAATCGCTCGCGTTGAATGTGCCTGGCATATCGAGTTTGAATACATCTTAAATTATCTATGTGATCCCGTTTTGTACGACCAAGGTTTTGACGCCATCCATCGGGCCGGTCGCGGAGTTTTGAAAGAGAGATAATTGTCCACCACGCGCTTTTTGTCGGGACTGTAAATCATAATAAAAGAGGCTCCCCCGTGTGTGTCTTTGTGTATCTATTGCTGAAGCGACCAGTGTCTTGGGAACGCTGTGTTGTATGTGTTGTGAGTGAGGTGACGAGTTGGTAAGGTCTGCAGAAGACGAAGAAAGGACCCCAGGGGCGCGCGCGCTCCCTTACACCACTTCTGCCTTGGAGACATTCGACACACGGACCCGTATGTAAAATCACCTTACTTCACAAATTCTATCCGCTGTGTATCGCAGTCCAATTGTTCAGTTTACATCCCCGCTGAAACCTAGTTCTTGTCCGGAGTCTACTCATGATAAATCTTCCACTGCGCCATGCCGGCTCCGCGGTATAGGCAGGGGTGTACTGAACAGATGGCTTAGGAGAATGGGCCATTAGCCACCACGCGAACCCAATGCGGAATGGTAAATTGGTTGGTATCACTAGCAAAGCTGTTGACTAAAATTACCTTACTCGTTAAAACTACACATCACTTATAATTATAAAAGATAACTTCATAAGATTAAGTAACAAAGTTAAGTAAAAAAGTTAACTTTTAAAGGACAGTAGGTATGTAAGCGGTGTGTTATAAATTTAAATTGAAAAAAACCTTTTTACTCACGATTCTTTTCTCGTACATATTTGACTTTGAACTTCCACACTAAATGATAATATCAATAGAAACCAAATAAATTTAATACCCTTCATTGTTCTTTAAAAAAATTGCTAGTAAGTACATAATTTCAGAACAGCGCGGCGCGGCGCGCAGTGCTGGTGCTGTGTAAATATTAAAACAGCGATTAGGGTGTCCACGTTTTCCGCGTTGTTTAATTCTGTATTATTTTTTTTCATTAACTTATCTTATTTAAACTAATTTTGTAAAGCGAAAACTTTTTTGTATGAATGTAAGAGGATTAGTTTCTAAGTCTGTTATTTAGAAAATTCTTTCAAAAGTAGAAGCTACATTGAGCGGTTAATACCGCTCAAGGCTTTATATATATATAAAGGGTGTTTGGTGCATCGTATGCCAAATTAAAATCACCTGCCATGCCCTGCGGGATTTCTTATATCAGGTTTTTAACTGTTGTAAGTACTTATTTAAAAAAATAAACAAATTCTACACATAAATACACATTTAAAAAAAGCTGCGGGCCTGCATTCGCAAGAGAAACTAACAGTTTGAGCAAGATTTGTAACAAAAAATCAAACAAATGTTAAAATTGTGATTGCTTTTTTATTTTAAGTAAAACCCACGATAAAAAATGAGATGTGAGGTAGTTTGATTATAAAAATGAGATAAAAGTTTTTCCGGTTCCTTATGTATTATTTAACCAAAAATATTTTATAATAGAAATTTAAACATTAGTTTTATGTTATCCGGTACACAAATTGAGCAAATTTACGGAGCTACTTAAAGATTTTTATAACATATATTATGGCACATTATTTGGAAGAAGATAGATCAAAAAATCATATTATCACATATTATGGTTATTTTTTTATAGTCATGTAAAGACAAAGTCCAATTTTTAATTAACCATGTTTAAAAAAAAATAACTATGTAAGTCGTTGGTTTATGTGAATAGTTCTGACTTTTAAATAACCCTAAAACAATACACAGCAAACAAAATTGGGGGACTATGCTTAAACTTTTTAAAGATGTGTATTCAAGAGATGATAAATTAGAATTTAGGTATTTTTTATAAAAAAGGTAAAAAGTTGATATTAAGAACCTAGTAGGCCATGCGAGGTGCCAAGAGGTTTAAAGTAGTTTGTATCGCATCGCCACCTGTTTGTGCGAAACACAGAATCAGTCTATTCCTCTTTTACCGTTTAAAGATTGTTTTTGATTGTGTAGATGTAATTCAATAAATAATATATCATCTAGTGTTAAATTAAAGTTAAATTCATTACATTATTCCCAAACGATAACAAAATTGAGGACATAATACAAATTACATCCGCTCCCGATTAAACATTTATTTTCAAACCTATTATTTTATCATCTCCGACTGTTGTTGCATATACAATTAAACAGTGAGTTGATATAATCACTAAATTATATCTCCATACATTTTATATCGTCGGAGACGTCATCTCTCCGAAACTGTGCACATCTGCGTTAGAGGATATCTTAAAGGTTTTCTGAACTGGAAAGGATGCGGCATCAACATCAATGGCGAGTACTTAACACATAATTATACGGTTTGCCGATGATGTAGTTCTTATGGCTGAGACCTTGGAAGATCTGAACACAATGCGCGAAGATCTCAGTAATGCTTCTAAAAGAAAGAGTGGGTCTTAAGATGAACATGGATAAGACAAAAATCATGTCCAACACCCATGTTGCAGCTGCTCCAGTAAATGTTGGGAACATTACAGTCAAAGTTGTTGACCACTATGTTTTCCTAGGATAGACGGTCCAGTTAAGTAAGTCCAAATTTAAGCAAGAGATCTCTCGTCGAATCCAGCTCGGATTTTTAGCGTTTGGGAAGCTCCGGCATATATTCGCGTCCGAAATACCTCAATGTCTCAAGACGAAAGTCTTTGACCATAGTGTGTGTTGCTAGTAATGACCTATGGAAGTGAGACGTGGTCTTTTACTATATCATAACAAGGCTCAAAGTCACCCAGCGAGCAATAGAGAGAGCGATGCTTGGTATTTCCCTGCTCGATCGAATCAGAAATGATGAGATCCGCAAGAGAACTAAAACAACCGACATCAGTCGAAGGATTTCATCATTGAAGTGGCAGTGGGCGGGACACATAGCACGGCGAACCGATGGCCGTTAGGGCAGAAAGGTTCTGGAATGGCGACTGCGTACCGGACGAAGAAGTTCCGTGGGCAAGCCTCCTACAAGGTGGACCGACAATCTGGTCAAGGTTGCGGGAAGCCGCTGGATGCGGGTAGCGCAGGAACGATCGTTGTGGAGATCCTTGGGGGAGGCCTATGCCCAGCAGTGGGCGTCGTTCGGCTCACATGATGATGATGATGATAGACGACTTACAAGGCCTGGATTGGAGCGTTGAGTCACAAGATGATGGTATAGGGCCAGCGCAGGTTGAAGCCGTTAGAAACATAACTTTTAGGGTTGAAATAAATATAAAAAACTTGAAGTCTTCGTGCCGATATCTGGCGCCCTACACTACAGCCTCACGTTTTTCTCAGATTGCTAGTTGCTGAGTATTTTGACTCACCCGTCTAGCACGTAGTGATTCAGCCTCCAAAAGAGTTGTCAAATAAAGGAAAAGGCGAAAGTCCGTTATCTCAAACCATAATCCAAAATTCAGAGATAATAGAGATCTTACGAAAGGAAAATAGACAGACACAGTTCCAGTCATGACACGGACGAGGTCCGAGGTCCGAACACCTTGATTCTTATAATGTTTGTACTTGCCGTGATCAGTTTCCGTCTGCAGCGCTACTATACTTTTTCTACTGGTGCAAGTTTTTTTAAAATTAGTTTAGTAGATATTCATCATATAAATAAAACACTTTCACGGATTTTTTCACGCAATTTATTTAACACTTGGTTAAATTTTAGTTGTTAAATAAATTGCGTGAAAAAATCCGTGAAAGTGTTTTATTTATATGGACAGTTCGCGCAGAAATCTAAGATGTGTTTAGATATTGATCAGTTGTGCGATTCTCTATAATTCAATCAACAAACTCGACGTTCTTTAACCGACTTCAAAACTTGAAAAGGAGGAGGTTATCTATTCGTCGCGTTTATTTTTTTTTATATGTATGTACACCGATTACTCGAAGACGGCTGAACCGATTGAAATGATTCAAACGTTATAACATCAGGTTGAAAATACTGTCGTTTTCGTTACCACTTTATGTGAATTCATAACGTATCTTTAGGCATAACTCCTTTGTTTATAAACCGATTTAGATGATTTTTCTTTTGTTGAAAAAGGGATACCTTAAAAAGAGTGAAATAAACATTATTTTTATAAAAAAATAAAACCGCCTTCAAAAAAATGACATCAAAAAAAGTAAGAAATTATCCCTCACCAAATAACGTAAGTACTTTGAAGTCGGGCGGGCTTTAACAAAAACAACAAAAATTGTAGGTACATGTTGCACGCCCGACTTCAAAGTACTTACGTTATTTGGTGAGGGATTATTTCTTACTTTTTTTGATGTCATTTTTTTGAAGGCGGTTTTATTTTTTTCGCTTGGCTTTCACTTGTTTGTTAATGTCTGACGACCGATTTGGCGCAGGGGTAGGATACCTGCCTTCTGCACCGGAGGTCTCGGGTTCGATTCCCGAACAAGACAAATATTCGTGTGCATGAACATGTCTATTTGTCTTGGCCTGGGTGTTATGTAAATTAGAAAGAAAGAAAGAAAGAAAGAAAGAAATATAGTTTATTCGACTAAAACATACAAACAAGGTTGTTTACATAAACAAAAACAAACATTTTAGCCGAAATGGACCCAACCTCAGCTTATGCCACAGCAAATAGTGTATTAATTAAGTATGTATTTACAAAAAAAAGTATATAAGTACCTATGTATTTATCCGTTATCTAGTTTCCGTAACACAGTTTCTTAATTATAACTTCATATGAGATAGATAATTGGTGTGATTGTAAGAAATTGAGTGTTATACATATATATTATGAATTTGACATAAAGAATCGAAGTCAACGACGAAGTGACGGTGAAACTTCGTTAGAGAATCGCACCCCAGAACATGATCAGGGTGCCTACCATCAACTTTAAGACAGCGATTCAAAAATAGCGCGATGCAGAATAGGTTCCTAAAATGAATTGCTTTCTTTCGTACCATGACCTTCTAAAAACTGGATCGCAAATGAATTGCTAAATGTGAATGACCGAACGATTTGTGTCCTTATTTCTTCTACCCGTCTCTTTCACTCGATTCTGTCATGCCAGGAGAGTGAAAGTGACGGGTATAACCTGCAGGTGACATGTTAGCTTGGCCAAGTTATACGTCAAATAAGAGTTGATGACAGCTCAGCGGCTGTGAAATGTCATTGAATGATCACTGAATCGCTGTCATTGATATTAAGCTGTCGTGGTACGAATAAGCGAAGCAGATCAGTTTAGGTTCCTAAACAAAACCGCAATAAGAGTTGATGGTAGGCACCCAGGACGGAGCTAAACACAGCGTATAGCGGCATTTCGCTTACCATATTACTATTAGGTTGCGCAAAAGTACTGGTAGTAAAGTAGATACATACAAATACACTACAAAAAGTGCCAGTTCTTTTGCGCCACCCTATGAGGAGTTGTCCTAATAGATCGCGAATACGCGGTCA
Organism: Crambus lathoniellus; assembly: GCA_949710035.1. Classification (NCBI taxonomy): domain Eukaryota; kingdom Metazoa; phylum Arthropoda; class Insecta; order Lepidoptera; family Crambidae; genus Crambus; species Crambus lathoniellus. The sequence goes on along the minus strand of OX453305.1, from coordinate 26,717,730 downwards.
TCGCAAGTTCGCACGAATTTTATTCGTACAAATCCGCGATCAAACATACTTTTGTTGAATAAAGGCATTAGCGCGATGCGGTCGCGCAACTATAATGTTTGGTACTAAAACTCGCTCGCCCCACGATTAGGACAACGCCTCACATTGTTTGACAAGAAAGGCCCCTGGACTATGCCCAAGTCCTTTTACGATCTTAGCTAAATGAAGCTCAACATGTCCGTGGTATCGCTAATGAATGACCAACCGCTCATTACATCATCATCATCATCATCAGTGTCAGCCGAACGACGCCCACTGCTGGGCATAGGCCTCCCCCAAGGATCTCCACAACGATCGGTCCTGCGCTGCCCGCATCCAGCGGCTTCCCGCGACCTTGACTCTTGACCAGATCATCGGTCCACCTTTTAGGGACACGGAACGCCTTCCAGTACGCGGTCGTCATTCGAGAACCTTTCCGCCCTGACGGCCATCGGTTCTCCGCGCTATGTGCGCTCAACACAAGTTAATAATAATCAATTTAAATAAAAATGAATCGATGAAATGTATGTAAGCGCATAACTTTAGAACGACTGCACCAAATTAGATAGGTAATTCTTTTTTTGTTGTGTTTGGTATTATCAGGACAAGGTTTGTACAAAAAAAATATAGATGGCGTCACCCGTGCGAAGCCAGGACAGCTAGTATATATTTAATTAAGACTCATTACCCATACAATAAACACAAAGTTACAAACTAACAAATTTTACATAATAATACTAAATTCTGTTTTGTCTTATGCGTCGTGCTCGAAGATCCGATTCCATTTTTTTCTTCCAATGGGTCTCACTCTCAACCAGCTCAGTGTCTTCAATACTACGTTATAACGAGGAACAAGGGGAAGGCGGCATAATATCGATGACAGGACCAAAACTTTTGCCATGTATCTTTAATTCGTCATCATCATCATACGTATCTCCTAAAAACAAAAACCTTATTTTATTGATTGATCACTTTAAAACAAGACAATATCTTCTAGTTTTCTAATACCTTAAAAAATGTTACATGCGATAATTCAAAAAGTCTTAAAACACTTTAAAACACAAAGTCATGATAAATTACGTATATAAAAAAATCGGCCAAGTGCGAGTCGGACTCGCTCATGAAGGGTTCCGTACCCACTTAACGTACCGATTACGTACACCTAGCAAAAATACCACTGTCATTTTTTGTCAGAAAATTCAAAGAACTGTCTTTATAAACCCACAATATTTTTGAAATTGCTATCCAACGACACCCCACACTATGGGATAGACAAGAAAAAAAAATTACATCCCACTTCACGTGTAGGGGAGGTAACCTAAAAAAATTTTTATTTTTAAATTTTACTTTACCACTTTCTTGGCGTGATAAATATGTATATTCACGCCAAATTACAGCATTCTAGTACTAAGACTATGAGCTAGACTGGGGTCAGACGGACGGACAGACGGACATGGCGAAACTATAAGGGTTTCTTGTTAACTACGGAACCCTAAAAAGGCAAACTAAATGCAATCTACCAATCTGTGGACAGCGGTGTGAGTTCTTCGATCAACAATAGTAGGTATTTGGTGAAGGCTCACGAACTATATCAAACTTTATATGGCTGAGAAAAAAGGTTAAAAATGTACGATCAAATATACGCTCAAGTGGCTCAGTGGGCGCTTATTTTCTCAGCCGTGTTTGTCACTGCAACTATGTATCTAGCTAGACCTAGCTGTTATTGTTGATCGAAGTGTGAGTTGAACTATTTATAAAACTTTAGACACTTATAGATATATATTTTGTAATATTATTATTGTCACCTGTTTGTTATCCCAAATAAAGAAAATAAAATGAAATAAAATAAAATAAAGACGACAATGTGACAAAAAAAATGTTGTTTATCTGATAAATGGTCCCAGTCTCAATAAAAAATAACTATTAAAATATCCAATAATTTAGTCACAGCGAATAACTTTTCATTTCTAACTTTTTCTGCATTATATATAATCAGGGACAAATACGGTGAACCACTTCTTACTTTTTGACTATTTGGTTATATTGTACTAAGCTAGCTGACCCGGCAAATGTTGTTATGCCATATAAATTATAGTATAGGGCAGGCGTACTGGTTTTGGCCACTTTAAGGATTTTTTCACTTTTAACCGCTTAGTGCTTAATGATTTTAAGTATATTAGAAAATTTATAATGTAGAGTTATAGATAATTTATCGACCTTTAAGGGTATAATCTACAAAGTAAAAAAAAAATCAATAGTTTTTTTTATTTAGAACAAATTCTGCGGAGGGGGCCTAATACACCGTTTGCATTGGTTTTGGCCACTTTCATAAAATTACTATATTTATAAGTTGAGTTTATGCTTAATTGATGTCTTATTAGAGTTCTGGACTAAAACACTACATGAAATAGTATTTCAATCACAGCTAGCTCCTTACTACAATTTTATAAGCAGTTATACCTTTATCACTTGATTAAAAGAAAATTAGCGGATTGAGGCTAGTGTAGGCCAGTGCCTACACTAGCCTCAATCCGCTAATTTTCTAGTACGTTAGCTAACAAAAGTGAGTTGTGAGTCTTTTAAAGTAAGTAAATGAACTTTATGATAGGTTGGAAACTTTCTACTAATGCCAAAGTGGCCAAAAGTGGCACAATGCTAAAATTTCTAGCCCCACTTTTGGCCACCTATTGTTTCCCAACTTTTTGTAAGAACAGTGAAAAAACAACACTTAATCCATCTAGAAGAAACATATTCCAATATGATATAAAATATTAAATAACCATAAAATAATTTTATTGTAGAAAAAAAATGATTTTACAAAACCTTTACCCTTAACAATTTGCTTAAGAATTGTACAAAATGTTAACTTTGAAACATAACACGTGTTTATTTCTAAAATATCGTACTACATAAAAAAAGGTAAGTGCTGTAATTATTAACTAAAAGTCCAATCTTTTATTCGCCATTAATAAATATAAGCAATAATGATTTAATTCCTATTTATATAACTTTAAAGTGAAAAGTGACCAAAACCGGTACAGTGGCCAAAACCGGTACGCCTGCCCTACTTTAATTTAATCACAAATATTAGACAGACGAAAATAAATAATCATGAAGAAGTTTTATAGGTACGCGACAGATAATTCTGAGGCATTATTGGCGCTAGTTATAGTATTTTTTTTGTTCTCATCTTATGGAAAAAAATAGCATTCGATTTTGACAAAGGACAATGATAAAACATTTTTTTATTCAAAATTACCATTTTTATTTTATAATTTTCCGGAATAAAAAGTAGCCTATGTTATTCTGCAGCTTCCAAACCATCCCCATACCAAAAATCAAGTCTATCAGTCGCTCCGTTTTGACGTGAAAGATGGACAAACAAACACACTTTCACATTTATAATATTACTAGCTGACCCGGCAAACGTTGTTTTGCCATATAAATTATTTTTATTTATAGACCCAAAAGTTGCCTAGACCAGACAACAGATAGCGCTAGTTATACACTACCAATAAAGGGGCCCAAGATTGGTCTCTATTTCCTATATATAAAAAATTACTCTGTGAAGTAGAGTGAGTGTGTCAGATAACTCTGCGCGACTGGGGCATATTTGACGCTAGTTACAGTACATTTTTTTATTCTAAGCTTATGGAAAAGATTAGTATTCGATTTTGACCGCGCAGACGTCAGTGATTACATACTCTTTGGAAACGGTAATGGAAGAAATGACAGTTTTGTATCAAAGGTACGACAGTTAAACGATTTTTCATAGAAAATTAAAATTTTTACTAAATTTTCCGGAATATTAAGTAGCCTATGTTATTCTCCAGCTCCCAAACTACCCCCTTACCAAATATCACGTCGATCCGTTGCTCCGTTTTGACGTGAAAGAAGGACAAACAAACAAACAAACAAACAAATAAACAAACAAACAAACACACTTTCACATTTATAATATTAAAAATATAGTATATAGTATATATAGTACTAGGTGGTACAATGCATAAGCCATTAGGGTAAGGGAATGCAAGTGAACGGTGAGACACCATCCACACGTTAAGAAGTGAGAAGTGGTTCACCGACTTTGTCCCTGACTATACCTATAGAGAACTAAGTCATTGCTAAAAAAGTGCCTAAGAAGTTCATTTCTTCGCCATCGTATCGCGTCTCGATGACATTGATTCGTCGTTGTATGATTTTACAAACGGTGATGTATTTTGTATTTGTTTTGTTACTATTTCGTTTGTTTGAAAAAAGAACCATTAGGGTAAAAGCTCCTATTACGGAGGTAAATACCAACATTTGAAAGTAAGAATCAAAAATAAGCATTTGTAAGCATCAAGTTGGGCATAAAAAAAATCTTCTGTAAAAATGGAGATTACATTTTATATTTCTTAAGACACTTTGTTTGTTATTAAGGAATTTAAAATAAAAAAATAACATTTTAGTGCCCAACTCGATTTTTCTCTATTACGGAGGTATGGTTAAGGTTAGAGCCAATTACGGAGATACTACCAGCTCCTAATACGGAGGGTAGACTAGTTAATGTATTGTGGTTCCGTTGCTATAAATTCTATCCTTTCTAACAAATTAGAAATGCGAAAGTGACAACGATTAAGTATTTGCTTACGTTAAATGTTTAAGTACGAGTCATAAGCTGTTGACTCGAGTGTGAACTGTGAACACAGTGAAATTTTTACTGGAATTCCTATTCCCACGGGGTGGTCGGAAATTACGCCAGTGAAACCATACCGGTATTTCAAAGAGCCTAAAATTGCCGGTAATACCGGTATTTCGGTAATAGCGAATACCGGTATCCAAGCCCTATCTACAATGCGTGGTTGTGGAATATAATCTATACAAACTTTAATAGTATAAATATGAAAGTGTGATTGTTTGTTTGTTTGTCCGTCTTTCAAGTTAAAACAGAGCAACACCACATTTGCGCGGAATAACCGTACCTCCGTAATAAGGAAAATCGACTTGGGCACTAAAATGTTTTTTTTTTATTTTAAATTCTTTAATAACAAACAGAGTGTCTTAAGAAATAATAGGTCTTTACCTATGAAATTGCCGTTTTCTATGGGGAAATTGTAGGAAGTTGGAATCGGCATACAAAGATATTTGGGGGTTTCTTGGACATGTGAACTCCGAATTCAACGAAACTATCGAGATATGATCAGGCAAAATTATCCTAACTAGTTATTGCCTATAACCACTTTGGACTGTCTTAGAATAAAAAAAAACTGTTCAAAGCTGTCAAATTGACGACAACCAAAGAGCGGTACTTTGAAGCAGTTATAAAAAATTTGGACGCGTGTTTAATTATTCTTTTCTTAGATGTTTAACATGACGATGACTCATGATGATGACTCTATTTTCGAAACTGACTATTAATTTTGATATATTGATATTAATTAAAAAATTAGAGACCAATAAACATGTGAGAAAAAGACGGCAATTTCATATGTAAAGACCTATTATAAAATTTAGTCTCCATTTTTGCAGAATAGTTTTGTTTATGCTTAACTTGATGCTTACAAATGTTTATTTGTAATTCATACTTTCAAATGTTGCTATTTACCTCCGCAAAAGGAGCTTTTACCTTAATTTCCATAATAATGATTTTTGATAGTTTCAAAATAATTCTATGAAATAGTGCCACCATTTTTTTTTTGTTATTGTCGGCTGTCGCATTGTCGTCTCTACGATGTATGTTTTATAATGTAGTGATCATATTTCATTTTAGATACAGTTGAAGTATAAAAGGTTCACCGAGTCTATTTTCGTTTGCTCAGTCTAACTAAGCAATATTAAAATAGGCCAGCTTTACCGATTGAGCATGGCGTATTGCGTCGCAATGTCATTATTTAGTCATCCTTTAAGCAATACGTTTGTCAACAAAGCTTACATAAAACATCGATTGCCATGATACAGTTGCTATGGTAACTATCTATTGCAGGAAATACAAATACATACACTGACAAATAAATAGAACAATAACTGATCGAAACTTCGTTATAAATAGGCTACTAAAATGTTTTGATTTTTATATGAAACTAGACGTAGGTCAAAGGTTTATAGTAATTAAGTATAAATTGATATGTAGTTGAGTTTGATATCTGAAGAAGCTTTTCGGAACTTAACCGTACCTTGGGAATCCATAATATGTAGTTGGTTTTTTCCTCGCATCAATAGCCATTTTCGTTTCGCAATTATAACGATGACTATAACAAGTATAGTTAAAATCAGTGCTCCCATCGCAATGTAGACCCAATCAGTAATCGACCTGTAAATATCACAACTGTTATTAAACATGATCACTTTTTAAACACTACACAATTTATAGGAAAAATGTGATAGTAAAAAACCACGAGCCCTATAAGTAGCTTTCAGGCGGGATTCGAACCCGCGCCTCCGGGAATCCGGCCCGATGCTCTGACCAACTAAGCTACTGAAAGGCCTACACGACTCGTCGAATTTTGCTATCACTTGTTACGCTGTAGGCCAGCGTTGCTTCATCAATGCGAGGAAACCCTCGCATCCGAAAGAAACATTTTTACAAATGTTTATCAATCGATTAAGATGAAACAGCCATTATAAGATTTTAAAGGAAAAATGTGATAGTAAACCACAAGATTTTAAAGGAAAAATGTGATAGTAAAAAACCACGAGCCGTATAAGTTGTAAAGCTACTTATAGGGCTCGTGGTTTTTTACTATCACATTTTTCCTATACTTACAGAATTGCATTGTGAATGCATAAAAGTAATTTAAAATACTACACAATTTGATTTTTTTTTTAATGAAGAAAGTAAGTATTTAGAAAAAATCGACCCGAAATCTATCGAAATACTTAATTTGAAATGTTTCATTTGCATTGTGATACAAAAAAGTAAAAATTTAAATAACTACTTACACATTTTTTTAAGATCGACTCAGAATCGGTAAGTGAACAACTTCCTCCTATAGAAACAAGGGTACTTATATAGAAATATGGCATTTATTTTACTCTTCATACAAATTAGACTTTAGTAGGTACATGAAGTCCAAATTTTTTTGTCACATTTCGACCCATGTTTTTAGGAAAAAGTTGTTCAATTACTGATTATAACTCGATCTTAAAAATTTGTGTAGTGTTTAAAAATTGATCCTGTATAAGATAAAAGGAATATGTAAAATTAATTTTCTTGAATTGAATGTTCTTTGCTTCTATCGCTTGATGGAATAAAAGTACCTACAGGTTTCATTCAAAAAAATGTAAAATGCTATCTCCGGTAGCCCAGGTTGCTACTGCTCTGGTTATGACCACTATTTACTTACAAACTACTTTTTATTCGAAATGCATAAAAAATTTGATGCGGCCTCTATTTATTTTTATTAATTTATGCTTTTATTTTTATCTTATTGTCAATAAGTACTCGTTTCTGTTTCATCTGGCACAATTTTCTTCTATTAAAAACGTCGGAGTAAAAAATTAAGGAATTTTATAACAAGAAATCTACACAATCTATGTGTTAAATCAAAAAGTCACATCATAAGTACAATAACTTACATTTTACTTCCCACTGTCGTCTCTGCCTTTGATTTGGTTTTGGTTGTCGCTTCTAAATCGGTTGAGTTGTCTCTTAAGTATGTAGTACCATTTTCAGTGTCTACTAAAGTAGTTGTTCTTAGAGATGATGTTGGTGTTTCTTCGTTGGTTATATTTTTAAAAGCTGTTGTTTTATTTTGTTTTTCGCTCAAAATAACGCAAGCATTATTTCGTGACATAATGTACCCCGAGTTACATTTGCATGTATTAGGGCTTTCACAAACGCCGTTAGGGCAATCAGTTGGACAATAAGGCTCACATGTTTTATTGCTAGAAATTCTGTAGCCCAAATTACACTCACATATATTTGGACCCACGCAAGTACCGTTGGGGCATCCACTACTGCAGTGCGGTTCACATGTTTTTTTACTTGACATTTTGTACCCCGAATTACATTTACATTCATTTGGACCAATACAAGTGCCATTCGGGCATCCACTAATGCAAAAAGGTTCACATATTTTGTTACTTGACATTTTGTACCCTGGATTACATTTACATACATTTGGGCTAGTGCAAGTACCATTAGGGCATCCGCTACTACAGTGAGGTTCACAAGTCTTCTTGCTAGAGATTTTATATCCTGAGTTGCAATTGCATACATTTGGACCAACACATGCACCACTAGGGCATCCACTAGTGCAGTATGGCTCACACGTTTTATTACTAGACATATTGTACCCTGAATTACATTTACATACATTTGGGCGAACACAAATGCCATGAGGACACCCAGTACTGCAGGAGGGGTCACAAGTTTTATTGCTAGACATTTTGTACCCGATGTTACAGTTACATACGTCTGGACCAATACAAGTGCCATTTGGGCATCCGCTACTACAGTAAGGTTCACAAAACTTCTGGCTATTTACTTCATAGCCAGAGTTACACTTACATTCATTTGGACCAATACAAGTGCCATTCGGGCATCCGCTAATGCAAAAAGGTTCACATGTTTTGTTACTTGACATTTTGTACCCTGGATTACATTTACATACATTTGGGCTAGTGCAAGTACCATTAGGGCATCCGCTACTACAGTAAGGTTCACAAGTCTTCTTGCTAGACATTTTATATCCTGAGTTGCAATTGCATACATTTGGACCAACACATGCACCACTAGGGCATCCACTACTGCAGTATGGCTCACACGTTCTATTACTAGACATGATGTACCCTAAATTACATTTACATACATTTGGGCGAACACAAATGCCATGAGGACACCCAGTACTGCAGGAGGGGTCACAAGTCTTATTGCTAGACATTTTGTACCCGATGTTACAGTTACATAGGTCTGGACCAATACAAGTGCCATTTGGGCATCCGCTACTACAGTAAGGTTCACAAAACTTCTGGCTATACACTTTATAGCCAGAGTTACACTTACATTCATTTGGACCAATACAAGTGCCATTCGAGCATCCACTAATGCAAAAAGGTTCACATGTTTTGTTACTTGACATTTTGTACCCTGGATTACATTTACATACATTTGGGCTAGTGCAAGTACCATTAGGGCACCCACTACTGCAGTATGGCTCACACGTTTTATTACTAGACATATTGTACCCTGAATTACATTTACATACATTTGGGCGAACACAAATGCCATGAGGACACCCAGTACTGCAGGAGGGGTCACAAGTCTTATTGCTAGACATTTTGTACCCGGTGTTACAGTTACATACGTCTGGACCAATACACGTGCCATTTGGGCATCCGCTACTACAGTAAGGTTCACAAAACTTCTGGGTATTTACTTCATAGCCAGAGTTACACTTACATTCATTTGGACCAATACAAGTGCCATTCGGGCATCCACTTTTGCAGTATGGCTCACACGTTTTATTACTTGACATTTTGTACCCTGAATTACATTTACATATATTTGTGCCAACACAAATACCATGAGGACAACCAGTACTGCAGAAGGGGTCACAGGTCTTATTGCTAGACATCATGTACCCGGCGTTACACTTACATACGTCTGGACCAATACAAGTACCATTTGGGCATCCGCTACTGCAAACAGGATCACAAGTTTTCTTGCTTGACATTTTATATCCCGAGTTACACTTGCATACATTTGGCCCAATACAAGCACCATTGGGACACCCGCTACTGCAGTAAGGCTCACACGTTTTCTTAGGTGACATTTTGTACCCCGAATTACATTTACATACGTTTGGTCCTATACAAGCACCATTCTTGCATCCACTACTACAATAGGGTTCACATTTTTTCTTGCTTGACAGTTTGTATCCCGAGTTACATTTACATGCATTCGGACCAATACAAGTACCATTTGGGCATCCGCTACTGCAAACAGGATCACAAGATTTCTTGCTTGACATTTTATATCCCGAGTTACACTTGCATACATTTGGCCCAATACAAGCACCATTGGGACACCCGCTACTGCAGTAAGGCTCACACGTTTTCTTAGGTGACATTTTGTACCCCGAATTACATTTACATACGTTTGGTCCTATACAAGCACCATTCTTGCATCCACTACTACAATAGGGTTCACATTTTTTCTTGCTTGACATTTTGTATCCAGAGTTACATTTGCATGAATTTGGACCAATACAAGTACCATTTGGGCATCCGCTACTGCAAACAGGATCACAAGTTTTTTTGCTTGACATTTTATATCCCGAGTTACACTTGCATGCATTTGGCCCAATACAAGCACCATTGGGACACCCGCTACTGCAGTAAGGCTCACACGTTTTCTTAGGTGACATTTTGTACCCCGAATTACATTTGCATACGTTTGGTCCTATACAAGCACCATTCTTGCATCCACTACTACAATAGGGTTCACATTTTTTCTTGCTTGACATTTTGTATCCCGAGTTACATTTGCATACATTTGGACTTGTACAAACACCATTGGGACAACCGGAAGGACAGAATGGTTCACACTTTTTCTTGCTAGATTGTTTGTATCCTTTGTTACATGTGCAAGTGTTAGGACTGGTACAAGAACCATTTGGGCATCCAGATTTGCAATAAGCTTCACATATATACTTATTTTGGCCACTTTTATAGCCTGAGTTGCATTCGCATTTATTGGGGGCAACACATCGTCCGTTGAAGCATGTGTTTAAACATACCGGTTCGCAGCGTAGTTGAGCAGCAGTGGATAATTTGCTTTTCATGTAGCCCTGGCAGCAGACCTTTTCGACTTTTGATTGCGTTTTCTGTAATGAATTAGACCATTTTCATTTATTAAATTTAATGCGTTTTACTAACCGCAATTGAAGTGTAAAGATTTTTAATGATTTTCTTATAGTAACTAGCTGAATCGGCGAACTTCGTATCACCTAGAAATTTGGTGACATACCGACATAGCGCCACCTTCTGGGTCCAATTGTGTTTTCTGACCATCCAGGAACACATTGAATTATACATACAAAATTTCAACCATATCGCTCCTGCCATTTAAGAGGAGATAGGTACCAAACACGCGTGTGTAATTATGTGATATAATAACATATCTTTTAATACTAGAATATAACAACAGATTCTGATAACATGAAATCATTTCATATAACGTTTTTTTTGTACAATCAATGAATATTATAAATTCAAAATATGTTATTTGAGACCGTGTAACGAACATCTATACTAATATAATAAATGTGAAAGTGTGTTTGTTTGTTTGTTAATTTGTTTGTTTGTTTGTCCTTTTTTTCACGTCAAAACGGAGCAACGGATCGACGTGATATTTGGTATCGGGATAGTTTGGGAGCTGGAGAGTAACATAGGCTACTTACTTTTCCGGAAAATTGAGTAAAATTGTAATTTCTATGAAAAATCGTTTAACTGTCGTACCTTCGATACAAAATTGACATTTCTTCCATTGCCGTTTCCAAAGAGTATGTAGTCCATACTAATATTATAAATGTGAAATTATGTTTGTTTGTTTGTTTGTTTATTTGTTCGTTTGTTTGTTTGTTTGTCTTTTTTCACGTCAAAACGGAGCAACGGATCGACGTGATATTTGGTATGGGGATAGTTTGGGAGCTGGAGAGTAACATAGGCTACTTACTTTTCCGGAAAATTGAGTAAAATTGTAATTTTCTATGAAAAATCGTTTAACTGTCGTACCTTCGATACAAAACTGTCATTTCTTCCATTGCTGTTTCCAAAGAGTATGTAATCACTGACCTCTGCGCGGTCAAAATCAAATACTTTTCCAAAAGCTTAGAATAAAAAAGTAAAAATCAACGAACGCTCCAAAAACAGTAGGTATAGAGGTAAATTTTTAATTAGCTTTTTTTCGGCTGGCAACACTGTAACAGTAAATACATCTTAACATCGCTCTTTTATTTTTATTATCCAGTTCTATTAAATATCAGTTTAAATCACATTTAAGTGTTACAAAAGTGTAGTTCGTATGGTTAGAAAGTCAAGAAAGTGTTATGAGCAATTTTTTCTCCAGCTGTGGATCTCCAAAACATTTAAGATAAGTCGCAATTAACTACCCGTATATTGCTAACAACTTCATGTCATGATTTTAGAAGGTTTTTCATATTTTTAAAAGGCAACACTGGTAATGCGGTCTCTTGCCGCCATTTTGTTAAGTTTAATAGGCTAATCTGTGGTAAATTCGGTGGGGATAGCTAATCTTGAGCCCGACTAACGAGCAAAGAGAGATCATTCTTCAAACTAGCCTCGAGGGGATAAGTTCTCTAAGACGTCGACTGTATTGATATTTTTCCTATATGTATCTACTAGCGGCCGCCCGCGGTTTCACCCGCGTGGTTCCCGTTCCTGTGGGAATATCGGGATAAAAAGTACATATAAACCTTCCTCTTGAATCACTCTATCTATTAAAAAAAACGCATCAAAATCCGTTGCGTAGTTTCAAAGATTTAAGCATACAAAGGGACATAGGGACAGAGAAAGCGACTTTGTTTTATACTATGTAGTGATATTGTACCTGTACTATGCCTGTACCTGTAAGTTGGATCAATAATTATATGAGTGTTATCTGGAGTCTGCGTTTTCTTCATAATTCAGAAGCGGTAAAGTACCCACGCAAGTTTATTTCTAAACCTGATAATAAGAATAATTTGCTTATTCTGTGCTATAGTAATGCCAAACGAGTTATTTTATTCCCTTCACGCAGAGAAAGGATAAATATTCCAGATTCCATGTTAATGCGTATTTTTTTTTTATCTAACTGACATTTTAAATACCTTTGCGGTGGATTGTGTTTCGTACATAGTCGGGGCTACTCTCCGACGGAACGGACATAAACTAAATCGCATTTGTGTTTTAATTGATTGTGTTCGTATACGGTCGGGGCTACCCTCCGACTATACTAACATAATTTAAAAAAATTATAATGTAGCTTAGTACTAAGATTTTACTAATTCGTGTTCGGGGCTACTCTCCGATCGTGTTGGTTAAATCTAAAGCGTTAAAATTGGAGTATTTGTGTGGCGGATTGTTTTTCGTACATGGTCGGGGCTACTCTCCGACGGAACGAACATAAACTAGATCACACTTTTATTTGAATTGATTAATTGTGTTCGTGTACGGGCGGGGCTACCCTCCGATTATACTAACATAATTTTAAACGCGGGTATGTAGTAGATATTTTCGTATGGCACGATCATAGCGTACCATGAATCTGGCATAATATCTTGATTGTTGTTGTTTAATTTACATGATGTATTAAATGTGGATTGTACAGAATTAATGGAGATGATTGGCATTATTATATTATTAGAGTACTTGCTGTTTATGTTGTTTATAATCTTACACATGGAGTAGAACTGGCAGTTTTGGCTGTGTACCTACATGTAATGTTCTAAATAATTAGTGCTAGATTGGAGCTAGTTTTTGATAGTCTTTACTGTTGCACAGAGTAAATTCAGTTATGATTACCAAATTTGATAGCTTTACTGTCGTACAGAGTAAAATCACTTTCGGCTACTAAATCTTGCATACAATCCATGTTTTAACGTGGTATCTAATACCAACAGTGAATAAAAGAAAATTATAAGTTATGGGGCTAGTAAGAAGTAGTAAAGAGTAAGAATAATTTATGATTGGTGGCTTACATTTCATTTATTTTTATGTTGTTACAATGGGTGATTACAGATTTTCCTTTTGTTTTTAATGTATTGAGCGAACGTGTTGTTCTCTGGGTTGAGTGAGTCATGTCATGTCATGTATGCTTACTGGTTACTTACGTTACCTGGTAAGATTGGTTTAATAGGTACGTATTACTTACTTACAATTGAATTCTGGCTTTCTTTTTATTGATAAGTATATTAGTTAATTAGTACAAATTTTGTGGATTCAATTAATATGAACACCGTCAATAGCAATAGGTATAAATATCTTGAAATATTAATATGAATATTTAAAACATGAGTTTAAATACAAATATTCTTAATATGGATATATTTCAATATGAAAGTCTTTATGTGTACTTGGATAACTTTAATGAGAATATGAATATCTTTAATTTTTAGTGTTGAGCAAACAAACAGGTGTTCACTGGGTTGAGTGAGCAAGCTATGTATGCTCACTGGTTACAAGAGATACATTGAATTTGCTTGTTCAAATGCATTAAATCGAATTTGATATTAGGGGGCGATGTATGTATGTTGCATACACTCGTCGGATATTAGGGGGCGATGTATGTATGTTGCATACACTCGTCGGATATTAGGGGACGATGTATGTTTGTGGCATGCACTCGTCGGAATTAAGGGGGCGGTATATGTTTGTGGCATACACTCGCCGGATTTTAGAGTACGAACGATGTATGTTGGTGGCATACATTAGTCTGAATATGTTTAAATGTTGAGTACTTTTCTCACAGACTGGTTATGTGAGTACTTATATTTCATACTGGTTTACTACTCGTATGGCCACTTTTAAGATTATTAGATTGAAATGAAACGACAACAGAACAAAGATATTATCAAACGTTTTATTCTTGTTCTTACAATACTCATTTTATATTTTTGCACTAGATCTTAATAAAAGAAATGGTTTTTGTAAATAATAAAGGAATGAATTTTCCTGAAGGGCATTTTGTGTTAATAACCCAATGATTTTATTATAGAATGACACGGAAAGATCTCTTGCCGATGAGTGATATATACATTCCAAGGTAAATAGCATCTGAGGACGAATACAGCCCGCGCCGCCTGTTGCGCCGCTTGGTAGGCCTCCAGGGTGACGTGGCCGGCCAAGGGAGTCTTGAGCGAAGGAGGAATACTTTTTCTTCGTAGCTGAATCTGGTCAAAGAGGATTTGAGATGATGTAGAGCATTTTGTTTATGGGAAAGTTTTGAAGTTGTTTTGATTAAAAGGTTTACTTAATGTTTATTTATTTGAATATCGAATTTAAGATTTAATTTTCACCTCGCATAACCGACTAAATTGATGGTAACACCCCCTTAAATAAAGTTTGTAAAGGTTTACCTAAAAACAAAACTATATAAAAACTTCTCTTTTCATAGAATCATTTAGATGTTATCAAAATACCCTTAGGGAAGAATGAAAAGTTTTTTAAATCTACAGTTGCCTACATACTTGAAATACATCTTGATAGACATTGAGTACCTAGTAGGTACCACAGCTATCGCAGTAGAAACCTTTATGTATTATTGTTAATATGCGCTCTAATTATCACAACATAGTACCACTTACTTATAAGGATATTTATTTACTAAATTATGTTTGCATCATTTGTTTTTCATTGCATAATAAGTGTCTACATGCATCACAATTTGAGTAGGGGTTATTGTCTTACCTAGTTAATATTTTTATAATTACCTTGGTCTCCATTTATACGAAATCTATACCATATCTTGATTCTTATGATTGGTCAATATCCATTAGCTAGGTTAGTTTTTCTATGCCTAGGTCTACGCCCAGGTGACCTTTACGCAGAACTGGATGTATTTCTCATCTTGATAAGATTGGACATGATGACGATTCACTTTTGAATAAGAGCACACTATTAAAGTCGCGAATCTAGTATTCCAAGATTGCAATTGGGTAATACTTTTATAAACTGTGATCTGTGTCACTTAGATTTTTATAGACCTTTTAACTTTGGAAACAATATTAGTTTGTGGTACTAGCTTAACGACCTCCATGGCAGTAGTGTAGAAACGGTGTACGTACGCATAGGTTTTCGGGGTGCCGCTGTCTCTGAGGTTCCGGGATCGATTCCCTGTCGGGTGAATGTTTAAAGCGGACTTTTCAACATTCTGTCCGATTGTATGTGGTAATCCCTGTCGTTGTTCCCAAATGTCCACAAGTGCTTAAGTTATTTAGTTCGGGATTGGAGCAATGTGGGTATGCAAAGATATCCAATATTTATCATTTCTATTATTTATTTTAATTTTTGTAACTTTGTTCAAGTGAACATTTCGTCTATTATTTTTGTTGGATGTAGCTTAATTTGAAAGAATTCACTATGCTTGACTTTTAAAATTTGAGTTTAGTGGCAAACTTAATTCTCAAATTTAATTTAAATTCAAACTGAATTGTGGATGAGTAATAGAGAAAGTTTATCAGGAACATACTTTTCTTCTACATAATTAGACAATAAAGCCATAAGACTGAATAGAAATAATCATTCTTTACATTTTTCCTGGAACGTCAAAGATTCTTTATATACCTAGTTTTGATAGATACATAGATTAATTCTATATTTGTACACAATATTACAAACGGAACAATCACACAGGAAATAATAATAATAATACAAAGATAACAAATTGTAAACCAAATGGTGGCCTTATCGCCTTACTGCGGTTTCTTCCGGGCAACTCTGTTTTGGTTTTAGACTGATGGAAAATTTTACAGCCAAAATCACTAGAAGCTATTTTGCTATTAGTGCGTACTGCGTAGTGTTCTAGATCTCTCTTAATGATTAAAATGCAAATCAAAAGCAGAAATCCTTAGTTGCTTAGACAGCACTGTAAGAAGCATCCACTGATATCTATTCTAGTTGTTTTCATTAACATAGTGATGAAATGATGTTTCTAATGCAAAAACATGTAAACATTCCATGGTGCATTTAAGTAGATCGTGTTTATTACACTGTCAAGTTGTAACTAATGTTTTCCTAATTAAGCAAAATAAAGTAAAACGGTTATTGCTCAATCACATCTTTTATTAGAATTATTATTTTATTCAATTTATTAAAATGTTCTATACAGCTTCATGCAAACATTTTAATTCATGTTTTAAACTTGTTCTAACAAAAAAAGCCACAAGTAACCACTGCTGTAGCATACCAAGTTAGTTTTGCCGTGTTTTTGTTGTTATTGGCGGTGTGATTTAAAATTAGTAATTAAGGATTTTAATACTACCGTCCTTGTGTACGTATTGACAAAATAAGATTTCAAATTATGTGAATTTAATGTATTGTGATCTTATTGAGAATTAATATCTTTATTAAACCATAAATCAAGAAGATCTGTCAAATTTACCGTCTCATTTAGTAGGCTCGTGATACTAAAATTCTTAGCAGTTTACCATTCTCACAACATTTGAAGTTCCTTCACATATTCTGTTAGTAATCATTTCCATATTTTTTTAGATCTGGTCAGTTGAACATTTGTTTTTGCTATGGTTGAAATAAGTACCTACTAATGTTTATAAAAGAATATGAGAATTCATACACTTACATTTATTTCTATTGATTCATTATGCTCGAAGATCTCGGTAATGCTTCGCAAAGAGTGGGTCTTAAGATGAACATGGACAAGACGAAAATCATGTCCAATGCCCATGTTGCACCCGCTCCAGTTAATGTTGGGAACATTACACTCGAAGTTGTTGACCACTATGTTTACCTAGGACAGACGGTCCAGTTAGGTAAGTCCAACTTTGAGAAAGAGATCTCTCGTCGAATCCAGCTCGGATGGGCAGTGTTTGGGAAGCTCCGACATATATTCGCGTCCGAAATACCTCAATGTCTCAAGACGAAAGTCTTTGACCAGTGTGTGTTGCCAGTAATGACCTATGGAAGTGAGACGTGGTCTTTTACTATGGGTCTCATAAGAAGGCTCAAAGTCACCCAGCGAGCAATGGAGAGAGCGATGCTTGGTATTTCCCTGCTCGATCGAATCAGAAATGATGAAATCCGCAGGAGAACTAAAACAACCGACATCGCTCGAAGGATTGCATCATTGAAGTGGCAGTGGGCGGGACACATAGCGCGGAGAACCGATGGCCGTTGGGGCGGAAAGGTTCTTGAATGGCGACCGCGTGCCGGACGACGTTCCGTGGGCAGGCCCCCTACAAGGTGGACCGACGATCTGGTCAAGGTCGCGGGAAGCCGCTGGATGCGGGCAGCGCAGGACCGATCGTTGTGGAGATCCTTGGGGGAGGCCTATGCCCAGCAGTGGGCGTCGTTCGGCTGACATGATGATGATGATGATGATGATGATTCATTATCAGATAAATCTATTTCTTTTGAATGATTAATACTATGTGTGTTGTGAGTTTACTGCTTTCAGATACCAATTGTAGCATCCAGTAGGTACTTATCATGAGCTAGCATCAAGTTAAGATAATATTGAGGATCCCGATACCCTTGAACTTACGAACCAACACAGCATTCATACATACTGGAGGTAGCAGAGTGTACTTGCTGTAGTAATGAGAGGAGATAATATGATACTGAAGGTGCAGATCCCAGGGTGATCGTTGTTGTGATGATGGTGATCATCGTGGGCTGTGGTTGTAAGTCGGATATTGAGACTAGTGGATCGCTGATACTGGAGTTGAATTATATTGAAGTATATATCATTGTCATGTATCTTATCTCATTTTACTAATATTATGATTGCAAAAGTTTGTATGTTTGTTCCCCAATCACGGTTATCGGCTGGACGGATCTTTGGAATCTCTTGTCTCTAGAATAGCATATTGACGACTTTTGACCCCGAGAAGATATTTTATTCCCACGGGAAATCGTGTAGTTAAATCGCTTGGGTGAAAAGCTGTTCATGATTTTATTTGTTCTATTTCTACCTATGGTAATCTACTTCTTCATATCCCAATTATAATTAATAAACCTATTTTCACTAATATTATTCATAGTAATATGAATATTTGTTGATAAGAATGCAGGTGATGCTCGTATGAGGTTACCTTGTAGACATTTTTAAGTTTTGATATTAAATTGCGAACTTGTTTAAAATCATTAACTTATTCATTTTTAATTTATAATGGATCAAGTTATCTGAAATAAATGATTAATAAAAAATTATTAGAAATGATAATAATATGATCTTTTGATTTTCATGTACGGAGTGGAACCATGTATTGTACTATTCTAACAGAGGCAAAGAATAGATGCATTTAAGATTTGGTGCTGGAGAAGAATGCTCTGGAAACCTTGGACAACTGGTTGACAAGTTGAAAAAGCAAATTGTTGCTGTGACGGTTCAAATTGTACCTACGGCATCTTCATTATTAGTGTAACTTCCTTGTAAGAATATTTAATTTAATTGGTAATAATGCCTATTACGAACATGCCTTTAAATAATTCCTTTAGTTGTCCTAATTCATATCTTGATTTAATACAAATTGTGCACTAATGGTAAATACGTATCTAAAACTTGGTTTGTTACTCATATCTGCGTAAAAATTGGTAACTGTGCAGGGGCCTACAGTTGTTGTTGTAAGGACTAAACTATGTTAAACATAGGGATAGTAAGGGTTTCTATTTATCAGGCTAAAGTTAAATTCTGTACCTACCTATTTCTAATATAACATTATTAGAGATTTTGCTTCTGGCATCATCTAATATTCTTTAATGTAGCTCTTGGCAATGCATTGCTGTAAACTAGTACCAAGCTAATCCATTTTTCTTTGATTACCCATGACTAATGCTTATAGATTATAACCAGACTTTACTTTAATCATTCCATATACTTACACATGATTATGTATTATGTAACAAGTATAGTTTCAAAATAAGTTTTCAAAGTAATAATAGTCGCTTGTTAACGAATGTCATGATTATGTTATTTTATACATTGATTCGAATAGTTATAGAATAGTTTGTTGTTGATAATTTATTTTATTTGATTATGTATTAATTTACGATTTACTAAAACAATATTATTACGATAATATCTATATTCTAAACAAGTCATCGGCGTCGTAAAAAGTTTATTGTTGAGCATTGGTAATATAATGTATTTGTTTCAATTATGTTTTAACTTAAGGTTTTTGTCACTCTAAGATTAACCTAAATAGGTACATAGTTGTAAGACTTTACTATTGAGAATAGTTGTGTATCAGTATATTAGCTGTATACTTACCTAATTAATTGATTCTAAATATTTTTTTATATGTGCGTCGGGAGACAGCACGTTATCAGATGGCCGAATGTCATGGTTTTAGAAGGTTTTTCATATTTTTAAAAGGCAACACTGGTAATGCGGTCTCTTGCCGCCATTTTGTTAAGTTTAATAGGCTAATCTGTGGTAAATTCGGTGGGGATAGCTAATCTTGAGCCCGACTAACGAGCAAAGAGAGATCATTCTTCAAACTAGCCTCGAGGGGATAAGTTCTCTAAGACGTCGACTGTATCGATATTTTTCCTATATGTATCTATATTGTACCTGTACTATGCCTGTACCTGTAAGTTGGATCAATAATTATATGAGTGTTATCTGGAGTCTGCGTTTTCTTCATATTCATGTGAATCACGGATACCCTCAATTTCTATAACACTGCAACTGTCACAATCAACTGACAGTGTCATATTCGATTTTGACAAGTGTCAAATTCAACTGACAATCAAACCCGCAGTTGTCATACGCAAAAGTGTTACCATACGCACGAATTTTGCCTGAATCTCGGAACATTACTTGGAGTTTACTGGCTGATGACAAAGAGTGAACACTACTTCAGTGGCGAGTCAACGCGTGCGTCACCTCAACGGATCCCCCTGGGTCCCGCCCGCCCATCGTGCCGACGCTCGCCAAGCATCCGTCCGCCGATCATCGCTCCGTCACGAAAATGAAGAATTGCTATGCTTGTGGAGGGCAAATTCAAAACAGTAATTTTATGGATTGCTCTAAGTGTGATAAAGATTATGATTTGGCTTGTTTAAATGTGTCAGAAGAGAACTTTAAAAGCATGTCACAAGATTATAAATCCAGCTGGTTGTGTCCTAACTGCACTTGCTCTCGCCCTAAAGGAGACAATTCACTAACACCTGTCCGCCCAACTGCTTGCACCTTCGTCGATACCAGCACCGAGTCCTCGAATATTGTCGTGACTCGTGGCTCTAGGCCCAAAGTAAAAGCCAGTAAAGACCGCCCTCAATGTCCAGGCTGTGATACGTCACTTTTACTAGATGAAATCCGTAAACTTAGACAGGAAGTGACTGACCTAAGCACACAAAACAATGAGTTGAGTCTTATAAGACAGGAGTTCTCTGAACTTAAAGAGCTTTTATCATCTTCCATAAAAGAGAATCAAAACGTCCTTGTCAAGAAACTAGAATCGTCGCAACTTGAAATAGCAGATCTAAAATCCACTGTCACCCAACTACAAGTGCAGTCAAACATTCATGAACAAAATACCATGAGGAATGAGATTGAAATAATTGGTGTTCCCGAAGCTGACAAAGAAGACCTGTCCCATCTAGTAATGTCGACTGCCAAAGAGTTAGGAATACAGTTAAGTCTATCTGAAATCGATGATGTAACTCGTATTGGATCAAAACGACCCCGTGGCGCAAAAGTAACATTGCCTGAAGGCCAAAAACCTCGTCCAATTGTGGTTAGATTAATCCAACGGCAGAAAAAAGAAGAACTGGTCAAGGCTGCTAAGGCTAAAAAGAATCTTTCTTCTGAGAACATCGTCAGCGGCACGTCCGGCAAGTTGTTTGTCAATGAAAGACTTACCAAAAATAACAGGATGTTATTTCGTGAGGCACGTACTAGGGCGTCGTCGTACAAGTTTCGCTACTGTTGGACAAAAACGGAGTTATATACGTGCGCGAATCCGATAGCAAACCTGCAATACGCATTTATTCAGCAGAAGACCTCGATCAGAAAATTGGCACAATGCACCCCACCTTTGTTTCGGTATAACTTAGTTTTGCTATTATCATTTTTGTCTCATTGGATTAGTTTGGCAATTTATTTTCTTATTCAAAATGTATTTATTCGGATGCATACTCACCAACACACATCTTTCCTACAGTTTACTGTGAAAGTCACATCACTCATTTACATATTACCCCACACTAAAATCACACAATTACACATAGTTCATAGTCGGGCTGTTAATTTTATGTACGTAAAAGTGGAATGTGGTCGTGTATCTGTTCTCTCTCCAGTGTTCTTGGCTTTACGCATCATTAAATACTTACTATATCGATGTTCACTCAAGAAGTCATAGATAACACAGATAATATTTTAAAAATAAACTGCCAAACACTGGAGAGCCTGGAACAGTGCGTTGACTTCGTACCAACATCTAAATATAAAATAAGGATTTTGACTTTTAATATTCGTAGTATATCGAAAAATTTTGTCATGTTTCATATACTATTGGGACGGCTTAACATAGAATTTGACGTAAGTCATTATACTTACTGAATGTTGGTTGGGTGAAGACTCCCATATACCATCGATAGCTGGTTATAACTCTTATCGCACACACAAACATATTAATAAGAGTGGCGGAGTAATCGCATATATTAATAACCTATGGTACTCAACAGTATCGGAACCTGCAATAGATGACTGTAACTGCCTGGAGATAAAACTACGCTCGGATATTGCAATTTTCGGAATCTACCGTTCCCCATCCTTTAAATCAGTAGACAACTTCCTATGTTCCTTGGACAAAATTTTGAAAAATTCTAATAACATAAAATGCATAGTTCTGGCCGGAGATATGAATATTGACCTACTAAGTAACCCACCAACTGAACAATGTACCGAATATATGTGTCTTTTAGCTGCTCACCAGTTGCATAGTTGTTACCTGCTATTACTCATCCAACTAGACAAAACACCTGCCTTGACCACATATTCATAAAAAACTGTACTTCTGCAATAGGCTTGGTGACACGTTCGGATTTGACAGACCATGACTTATGCATTTTAGGACTACCTTCCAATACACTACCATTACAAGAGCGTAGCAAGCGTACAAAACTGGTACTCGACTATCCAGCAGTAATTTCCACCTTGCAGTCATCTGACTGGTCTACGGTGGTCGGTGCTGATAATGTTGACAAAGCTGTAGCTTCCTTTACTGACATTCTGAATACCGCGATCACAGATAATTCTAAAACCATTAAAGTCTCACGTTCCAAGTTTAATATCAAGCCCTGGGTAACCCCTGGACTAATGAAATGTCAGAGAAACCGAGACTATCTTCATCTCCAAGCAAGGAACAATCATAATAACGAAATCGCTCAGATTACATACAAGAGATATCGAAACTTTCTTAACAACTTGTTGCACAAATTAAAAACTTCATACGAAAATCAGCAACTTAAAGATAATCAAAATGATCCAAAGAAACTTTGGAAAACCATTAAACAAATTTGTAATTTCACTAACACTCACAATGATGCTGAGGAATTAATAAAAACTGCGGACGCTGCTCAATCGTTAAATAATTGTAACCAGTACTTTGCTGATATTGGGAAAGTTTTAGCAGATGACACATTAAGTAAAATAAACATATCCGAAAGCAATTTGGCCGCAAATTTTAAGCTTGTTAATCCCCCTGTGAACTCCTTTTACTTAACACCCACTGATGAGGAGGAAGTTGCTCAGTACATTAAGGAACTCAAAATCGACAGTGCTCCTGGCATGGATAGGTGTACCCCCCGATTAATTAAACAAATATGTCCATTGATACTGGAACCACTTACCCATATATTTAACTTAAGCATGTCCACAGGCACATTCCCTGAAAGGTGGAAATTAGGTGTTGTAACCCCGATTCACAAAGATGGCTGCAAAACAACACCTAGCAACTACAGACCGATAACCCTGTTGAGTGTTTTCTCTAAGTTACTGGAAAAGATTGTTAGCAAAAGACTAGTTGCTTTTTTAGAAAAATACTCTCTTATCTCGGAGAAGCAGTTTGGCTTTAGGCGTAACAAGTCAACCGAAGATGCCGTCGTTTTGTTAGCCACTACAGTAACGTCCTTATTGGATGAAAACACTTGCTGCCTTGGTGTATTCCTCGATTTAGCCAAGGCATTCGACACGGTTTCGATCCCAATCCTTCTGCAAAAGCTAAACTGTATGGGTATTCGTGGTCTGGCGTACGACTGGTTCAGCTCATATCTCACTAGCCGCTATCAGTGCTTGAAGATTGGGCCGCTTGTGAGCGACCCTCTTCTTGTCAAATACGGCGTACCCCAAGGTAGCATCCTCGGCCCAATTCTATTCCTGGCTTACATAAATGATATGTTAAATCTACATCTACAGAATGCTGAGTTGATATGCTACGCGGACGACACGGTAGTTTTATTTCATGATTCATCCTGGAAAACCGTTTTTGAGACAGCGAATAAAGGCATTCCGATTATTTCTGACTGGCTTAAAAGTAATCTTTTAACTTTAAATATAAATAAATCCAAATAAATGACCTTCCATAAAACTAGTGCATCCAAACCTACAGAAACACCAGAACTTACCTTACACTTGTGCAGTGGGACTGGAAATCTTTGCCCCTGCCCGTCCTTAGACAGAGTACAATCACTCAAATATCTAGGTATTATTCTGGATGAAAATTTTTCTTTCAAGCAACATATATCAACACTAGCCAATAAAATTAGAAAAACTATTTATATTATGAAGTCGCTGCGGAACTCTGCATGTAGAGAGACTCTCACTATGGTTTACAAAGCTGTCTGTCAATCATCTTTGCTTTACTGCATATCAGCTTGGGGCGGCGTAGCTAAATCCACGCTCATTGAATTAGAAAGAGCCCAACGAGCAGTACTTAAAGTAATGTTACGTAAACCTTTCAGATTTTCTACCGATGAGCTGTACAGGCAGAGTGATATTCTCCGAGTGCGTCAACTTTATATCACCAAGGTGGCTGTCACTACACATAGTAGAATAATTAATTCTTCGGAATACCCTAATCTCCTTGCAAGAAGAACCTTTAGGATTAATTTACCCACTACTCTTACTAGTTTTGCTAGACGTTTTCCTCCATATTCACACATTTTTGTATATAACCAAACAATCAGAAAGGTAAAAAACGTAAAAAAGCTTACTGCAAAACAATTTAAGCGTTCCATACAGGAGTGGTTAAAGACCCTTGACTATGATGAAGTAGAAAATTTGTTGACTGCCTGCTATTAACGCGTCACACTCACACACACACACACACATACACACACACACCCTCGTATAAATACATTTAATTATAATAATAATTTAATTTGAGAATAGAATAGAATTGTAATGTACCATATTGTTTTATCTTGTCTCGAACCAGCCGGTAACTGTAACTTTATAACTGTAATGGTTCCTGCGATTCAGGCCTAGAGTCTTGTGCAGTGGCCGCTGTTAAAAACGTCTGGTTCCCTATACGTAAAAATTAATTAACATCTATAGTTAATATTAGCTTATAAGAATTTTATGTATTTGGGTTAAATGTTGTTTTTGGAAATAAAATAAAATAAAAAAATAAAAAAAAATGCTTGGAACACAATTTTTGACTTTGTAACTTTGTTTGGACTAATAAGGAGGTAAACATATCAAAAGTCCCCGCCCGTAGCCCTTAATCCGGGGAGGAGGGGGCGGTTTGAAGGTTTCATTTCTTTTTTCAACCCGATTTTAGGACAAACTAGTTTTTCCTAGGCCAAACTAGTTCATCGCGTTGACATTTCAGAGAGCGAGTTTGCCTCAGAAGTCCTGTAGAACACGACACAAAAAAAAAATAACCACGAAGTTAAAGGCGATCGCTTCGCTGCGCTTCGCGACCGCCTTAAACTTTTAACCTATCACGTGTTTAGTAACACACTACTGTGATATAGTTAAAATAAAACAACCCTTAGTTATGTTCGCGTATTATTTGATTCATCTCATGCAGTTAAAAGAAATTAGGAAGCCCCACTACATTGACGTTTATGACGTTGCCAATCCGAGCAGCATGGCCTGGGGGGGCGCAAGCAGCCGAGAAATAATAGCGGGCCATGGATGTGGTTGTATGTGGGCACAGATCACCTGTTGTAGCAAGCTATGTGTGCGAGATGCACGTACACTCGAGGACAAATTACTCTTACTTCTTTTCACGTGGCTGGTGCCTAGCCATTCAGGCGCAGACCCTTTTACTATGTTTTTATGTATTAAACTAGGGTAGTACAATGCATAAGTAATTACGGATGGGGACTGCAACTGAACGGTGAGGCACCAGCAGCGAAAAGAAGTAAGATGTGGTTCACCGAATTTGTCCCAGACTGTACAGTTACGCGTGTGGTTGTATGAGACAAGAGGGGCAATTGCGTAAGGTAATCGTACTTGCAGAGCATCGGTGGAAGCCACCTGGCTCCCGACACGCGACCTACGTAAACACCTTATTGCTTATTTATTTATTTATTTATTTATTTATTATTATAACAACTTCTTACAACTACCATTACAGATTTGAAAACCCAATGCGATAGTGCAGTTACATACTTATTATTTAGAATACGAAATTACAAATAATGCTATTTTTACGAATTCACTCCAAGAGCATGAAAACATGTCAACTTTGTCATAAATATTATTAATAATTTGTATGGCTCTAGTGATAGGTGCCCTGGCCAGCAAGTTAGTTTTGGAGGAGTGCACTTTTAATAGTCGCGGTCGCCGCACACACATAACCATCGGGCACACAGAAACTTAGGCGCCGTAATACTTCTGGGTTGCAGATCCGACCCAGCAATAGCTTAACCAGATACGCAACAAGGGCAAAATCCCTACGTACTCCCAGTTCATTGTACCCAACCATACCCAAAACGAATAGAGTCGGATACATTAACGGGTAAAATGGATACACCCCATACAACTTCTTATAAAGGTATCTCGTAAATTTGTTTTGCACTCTTTCCAACATAACCTGATATTTAGCCTCATGTGGAGCCCAAATAAACGAATTATGCTCCAGATGACTTCTCACCAGTGCATAATACAAGGCCTTCACCGCGGAAATATTTGTAAATCCGTTTGTTTGTCTTAGAACGAAACCCAAGTTCCTGTAGGCCTTTTTACAGATTGCTGTAACATGATCTCGAAAAGACATTTTCGCCGTCAAGCAAACTCCCAGATCCCGCACCTGCGAAACTCGTTGCATCGGTACATTCGCCATTTTATACTCATAGTGTAAAGGCGACTGAGATCTGGTGAACGTTATTACCGAGCACTTGGAAACAAACTTATAAAATAAGGTAGCATTTAGTTTAGTAGACGACCGATTTGACGCAGGGGTAAACTACCTGCCTTCTGCGCCAGAGGTCTCGGGTTCGACTCCCGAACAAGACACATATTTGTGTGCATGAACATGTCTATTTGTCTTAGTCTGGGTGTTTTCTATGTATATTAAGTATATATTTACAAACAAAAAGTATATAAGTATATATTTATCCGTTATCAAGTTCACGTAGACACAGTTTCTTATGAAATTAACTACGGGCTTAGATAATTGGTGTGATTGTAAGAAAATATTTATTTATTTATTAGTTTGGCCCCGTTCGCCCACAAAAAATTGTCAGGTTAATTTGACAGTCCATATCGTATTCAATCGGCTGCAATTTGTATGGAATGACATTTATTATGATACGATATGAACTGTCAAATGAATACGATTGACTTTACGCAATTCCATAGCTGGGTGCGTACCATCAACTCTTATTGCGGTTTTGTTTAGGACCTAAACTGATCTGCTTCGCTTATTCGTACCACGACAGCTTAATATCAATGACAGCGATTCAGTGATCATTCAATGACATTTCACAGCCGCTAAGCTGTCAAGAACTCTTATTTGACTTATGACTCGGCCAAGCTCACATGATACCTGCAAGTTATACCCGTCCCTCTCACTCTCCGGGCATGACAGAATCGATTAAAAGAGACGGGTAGAAGAAATAAGGACACAAATCGTTCGGTCATTCACATTTAGCAATTCATTTGCGATCCAGTTTTTAGAAGGTCATAGTACGAAAGAAAGCAATTTATTTTAGGAACCTATTCTGCATCGCGCTATTTTTGAATCGCTGTCTTAAAAGTTGATGGTAGGCACCCTGGTCAGCCAGCGCACGGATCACGCGGGGTCATCGACCGCGATGGAGCGTAGATAATACATAATTACTTATCTTTGTTTTATTGTTTTAATTTGTATACTTGTTGGAGATGTTTTATTTTAATATCCAAACCCCGATAATAAGAAAGAAATAAAGTAAAAAAAAATAAAAATAATGTTTTTTCGGAAATAAATTCTAAACACGTCAAATTACTACCCCTTAAGTTTGGATTGATAAATTCACGGTATATTTGAATATGGTGGATGGGCTGAACAATTTGATCGCTTTGGCCGAGTCTTTGTTAGTGTCCATTTTGGATGTTTCCAAGTATTTGGTGATTTTGACGGCTACCCAATATGTCTATATGACGCTGTCTGTACAGTTTAAAAATACTAAATCTAAAATTAAATAAAAAAATTAAGTATAAAGTATAAATACACATATAATGTAATTCTTTATCTACTCCCATGCTATTATAGTATCTGAAACAGTTAGCTTATAGCCAACATTAAAACACCCAGTGCCGTCACTACCTACAGGTTGCTATGGTAACCATTATATCATCCAAACGGTTGTTATAATGTTGTACTGAATTTCATTATGCAACTCATTTCAAAAAAAGAATATTGTCAGGCACGCGCGTTTCACTACCACAGCGTCTTGACAGATGGGACACATACGCCATTTTGTTGAAAATCTCTGGGACAGACAAGAGAATAATATGGTTTCAGAACCTTTCACGGAGGATTCATATCATGGATGTAGATAAAGTCTTGTATGCAACTGTATCACATTCGATTTCGCCTCATGTGATAAACCCACACTCGTGTTTTAATACCCCTCATTATACAACGGTTGCATATATAACTATTTTAAGGTTGGATATATTTTTATTACTCACCGGGAGTCTAACTGTGTAGTAATTCTTCTTTACTCTACTTTTTTCACACCTCACCCAATTTACCCAACAATTCGGTTCTTTGTAAATTTCCTTACTTGTAAAACTTCGCTGCAATGTGTAACTGACTAAGGTTCTGTAAAAAAAAATATAGTAATATATAAATAGTTAGAGGCCTATGCCCAGCAGTGGGCATCGTACGGCTGAAATGATGATGATGATGATGATAAATAGTTTTCGAAAAACTGCAATCACTATTATTTAATTATTTAATTCCGAACTCACATTCAGAAAATTTATATCTGTACTTTATTTATTTTGTTTTAGCACAATGTTATTTGGTAACACCCTATGTTATGAAATAGCGCCAACCCTCAAATTTGGGGCTTTTATTAAGTGTTTGTTTTCTTGTTTATTATAATTTATTTGATAACCTCCGTGGCCGAGTGGTGTACGCACCGGTTTTCAAGGTACCGCTATCTCTAGAGGTTCCGGGTTCGATCCCGGTCGGGTAAATATTGAAAACGAACTTTTCAGTATTTCCTCGGGTCTGGGTTTATGTAATACTCATCATTGTTTCCAATTTCCATAATACTAGTGCTCAAGCTACTATACTTTGGTATTGGAACAATGTATGTGATGGTGTCCAATATTTATTTATTTTCCACGGATTATTTAAGATAATAGGTACTTTTTTAGTTTTCTTGCAAATTAGAAACTCTATAGTTAATATCATTTCCAACACACTTGCTCATAAAGTGAGCCGTATTTCATCGTTCTTAGGGCCATAAACCGAACTATAACACACACGTGTATAATAATATTACACACTATAGTGTGTAATAGAATTATCCCTACAAAGTAAAGTTAGTACCTAACTGCAAATTATATGAGAGTAAACAGAGCAACACAAAGGCTCCAAAGTGTTCGCTAGAGATCTGGCTATAGGGCAAAGTCAACTGACGAGGTTGCAAGCTGAAGACGGTAGTATCATTTCATCAACACCTGAAATCCTGAGGGAGATTGAGAGTTTCGATGGACAGTTGTACTCCACGCAAACACCTGTTGAAAGTAAGGCTACAGAACCTAGAGCCAAATTTACCCGACACTATACCGAAGATATCCCGGACGTCAGCCTGTACGAGATTAGAATGGTTCTCAAGCAGCTCAAATACAACAAGGCGGCGCGGCGGGCGATGACGGAATCACAACAGAATTTCTGAGATCGGGCGGTAAGCCGATACTTAAGGTCCTCCAAAAGCTCTTCAACTCAGTCATCCTCGAGGGCAAAACGCCAAAGGCATGGGGCAGAAGCGATGTGATGCTGTTCTTCAAGAAGAGTGATAAGACTCTCTTGAAGAACTACCGACCCATCTCGCTTCTGAGCCATATCTACAAGTTGTTTTCGAGAGTCATTACGAATCGTCTCGCTCGCAGGTTCGACGACTTCCAACCTCCTGAACAAGCCGGGTTCCGAAAAGTTTATAGTACCATAGACCACATTCATACGCTGCGGCAAGTTATACAGAAGACCGAAGAGTATAACTTAATTGCCACTATGCTTGGCGTTCGTGGACTATGAGAAAGCTTTTGATTCGATCGAGACCTGGGCAGTGCTGCAGTCTCTCCAGAGGTGCCAAATAGACTACAGGTACATCCAGGTGCTGAGGTACTTATATCAAAACGCTACCATGTCGGTCCGATTACAGAACCAGAGCTCTAATCCTATCCAACTACAGCGAGGTGTGAGACAGGGAGACGTCATTTCTCCGAAACTGTTCACAGCTGCGTTGGAGGAAATTTTTAAGCTACTGGACTGGAAAGGATTCGGCATTGACATCAATGGCGAGTACCTAACACACCTGCGATTTGCTGATGATGTAGTTCTCATGGCTGAGACCTTGGAAGATCTGAACACAATGCTCGAAGATCTCAGCAATGCTTCCCAAAGAGTGGGTCTGAAGATGAACATGGATAAGACGAAAATCATGTCCAATGCCCATGTTGCATCTTATGGAAGCGAGACGTGGTCTTTTACTATGGGTCTCATAAGAAGGCTCAAGGTCACCCAGCGAGCAATGGAGAGAGCGATGCTTGGTATTTCCCTGCTCGATCGAATCAGAAATGATGAGATCCGCAGGAGAACTAAAACGACCGACATCGCTCGAAGGATTGCTCAGTTGAAGTGGCAGTGGGCGGGACACATAGCGCGGACAACCGATGGCCGTTGGGGCGGAAAGGTTCTCGAATGGCGACCGCGAACCGGACGACGTTCCGTGGGCAGGCCCCCTCTACAAGGTGGACCGACGATCTGGTCAAGGTCGCGGGAAGCCGCTGGATGCGGGGAGCGCAGGACCGATCGTTGTGGAGATCCTTGGGGGAGGCCTATGCCCAGCAGTGGGTGTCGTACGGCTGAAATGATGATGATGATGAAACAGAGCATTTTCAATTTCACCGGGTAATAGGTACACTTCTTTATGTAGCAACAAAGAGGTTTTATACGGCTGAAAATCCATTTATATTTTGGAATAAATAAATGTGTCCATAATTAAGACAAAAAACATAATTAAGTATATTAATATCAAATTATTTATAATTCACAATAACTTGTAATAAAATATTTGCATTTTATCACTAAAATTACAATTTTAAATTAGGCTGTATGGCTAATAATGTAATCAAATTTGGCGCGTGCAAAATAAAAACTTGCGCGCTATTTCCCATAATTTTCATATTTTGTTTGTATCGCATTTGTTTTTGTTGCCGTGTGGCATGTTTTTTCCTCGCAAGTGTGTTGAAAAAGTGCGTATGAAACTCGTAAGCAACTTACTTACTAGACACTCGGCTGATTTACGCCCTCGCCTGCGGCTCGGACTGCTGCAACCCACAGCCTCGTGTATAATGAGCAACTTAGCTCACTTGTATCATAATATACTATAATGTAACCATTATATTATTATTTATAGTAAAGAAAGAAAGAAAAATAATTTATTTCTTTTTACCACACGACAACATAAAAAAATTAAAAATAGGACACATATTACAAACTAGAAAATAGGTACACAAAAAATAGGCAGTCTGTGGTAACGCAGCGTCGTGTGGTGTCAGAAATGCACCCAACTCAGTATAAGCAACAGGGTAGGAACCTGCTGCACTGATATTATGTAATGTGTGACATAAGTACTTAATAAGTAAATATTTTATAAGAAGTACCTACTTACTTAACTAGTAACTCGCAGACAAATCTATTGTTAGGTATTGCCCCGGCTTTGTCCACTTTTTGCTATAACAGGTTATCTTAATACATTTTTGTTGTTTTTGCCAATGGCAATAAAAATCGGGGATTTTAAGATAATAATAACAATAGTTAAAAGTTTTTATGCTATAAGTTTTTTTGTTCAAGAAACGTTCTTTAAAAAAAATGCTTTATGAAAAATTTAAATTTGTTAAGATTGAAGTTTATTAAAAACCTTTGTTTTTTACAATCAACTCAATTAGGCATTTACAAAATAACATTAACGAATAATAATTATTATATAAATAAAATTAAAATTACAATAGTAAAAATGAATAACGTAAATATTGTGTGTATATACCTAAATGTATCAAAAATTTAAACAAACATATTTATCTGACTAAAGTGCCAGTGGTTAAGACGGTTATGTGGTTTTCTGAGATACAGGCTACGGCTTACTTCAGATACCAGTCTCTCCGCAATTTTGTACTACCTATGTTGTTTTCATGTAAGTAATTTGATTTAATTTTTTTGTGTAAAACATGAGATTATGTAGAAAAAAAAATAAAAAAAATAATATTATTATTAAATTAAACAATTAGGCAAATTAATTTTAATAAATATAACTTACATTACTCTTCGATAATCTCAAAGATGCCACCCCGGATCATAGCGCAAAGGTCCTCATAACACAATTGACTGGTTTCCAGCACATTAGAATATATTTATTTAACCTGGATTTGGTTATGATATCTCGCTATACTTACAAAAAATTGGCTACCAATAAGTGGCTAAGACAGTGGTTTCGCCCATTTTGTGCAACAAACTATTTTATTGGTAAGATAACGACGTAAGCAGTTGTTATTTAAAAAAGCGGCGTAACTAGTTGAAATTATTTTGAAGTATAAAATTTTACCATTTTTTTTTTCTAATTATATTTATTTTTTGCATTCATAACGCAACTTTTATTCATCATCATGTCAGCCAAACGACGCACACTGCTGGGCATAGGCCTCCCCCAATTTTTATTGTTATTACCTATTTTCTAATACTTCATATTTAACAATAAGTATATTTTTTTTGTTTAAAGTAAGTTGAAAAATGGAAAATGAAGTATTTTTAGAAAAGTTGACCCGTCTCACAACAACTAGCTCCGATAGGACACGAACCCACGACCTTTCGCTATCCTAGTTGTAAGACGGGTCGAATTTTTCTAAAAATACTTCATTTTCCATTTTTCAATAATAAAAATTGCATTGTGAATGCAAAAAACAAAAACTAAATAACTAAAAAAAAGTTGATAATATGACGACCGATGTAGCACAGAGGGTTATAAACAGCCGCGCGCCGCGATTTGCGCCAGAGGTCCCGGGTTCGATTCATTCCGATTTTCACAACTCTAGAGGTGTTAGTGCAAATTGTTTTGCAAAATTTTACTAACACATTGTATTTGCTATAGGTACTTGCCACTGTTAAACTATTAAAGATACTCACGTAATCCGCCGCGTACATATTTGACTTTCCACTTGTAAACTAATTAATATTATCAATATTAATTCAACAATTAATTTTCCCAACATCATTGTATGTACATACTTAATAAATCCAGCTTAAAATATAAATTTCAGAATGATGCGAACAATGTGATACTATGTAGGGTGACCATAATAAATAGCATATTATAATTTTGATTTAATGAATTTATAAATTTATTTAATTATTAAGGAAAAAGATCTAGATCCGAGCTATGTTAATATGCCCAGCTCCAGAAACCGCATTAGGACAGATTAATATTAGTACTTGTTCTTCTTCTTCTTCTTATGGTGCCTCTCCAGCTAATGAAGGTTGGCAGTCAGCTCTGCAAATGTTTAACCTTGTCCTTGGCAAGGTGGAAGCGTTCGGCGGCACTCGTATTCCCGTCCAGTCCCTAATATTCTGCAATCAGTTATATTTTCAATTTGACGACTCTGTATGAAATATGACAGGGAGAAAAAATAGCTCTTGGCGAGTTTCTTGCCGGTCCTTCTCGGTAAAAGGCCTCCCACCGTAGGATTTGCAAACTAATGGCGTAGCTTCATTGACGTTCACTATTGCTGTATCAGCCTAAAATGAATAAATGATTTGAATTATGAATCAACATCCAAAAGGTAGTTTCTTTAAAATGCACACCAACCAAAAACGTAGCGAATAAACTAATAAATATAAATGCCAAACAAGGGTAATAAAACTTTGAATAGTTTAAGAACATAAGAGTCAATAATAAACAGTGCCATACAAGCCACGATAGAATAAAACTAATAACAATAAAACATAAACAATCTGCATATTTTGAGACAAGAAGCCAGGAGCAGACCCATCCCACTGGTGACACCTGTTCACGAGCATGACGCATGAACCAGCCATCATCGCTTCGCTCAACCATACTTTAGGGAACGTAACGACCCGCCTCATACGACACCACCGCAGAAATGTTTACAGAGAGTATGAAAAACTTTGGGACTACAGTCCCGAGTGGTCAATCTAGGGCGTTATATTTTTACACAGTATAAAGCTTTTAACACAAACGCCCATAACTTTAAAAACTTATTACTTCCCATCATAAAAAAACAACACTTCAAGCATATAGCTTAAGTAAACAAATCACAGTGACCCTTTTTGTTACCACGCGGAGCGTTCCGGGTTCAAGAGGCACTTAGGGTGCGCGCTCAAGCTGCAAACAACATCCCAAAAACTCAAGGCGTTTTAAATAATTTTAGATTTTTAAATGACTGGCCT
The DNA here is from genome assembly GCA_949710035.1 of Crambus lathoniellus. Taxonomy (NCBI): domain Eukaryota; kingdom Metazoa; phylum Arthropoda; class Insecta; order Lepidoptera; family Crambidae; genus Crambus; species Crambus lathoniellus. The sequence continues at coordinate 26,682,913 of OX453305.1, read as the reverse complement.
AATTAGTAACATGATAAATTAAATGAAAGGAAAATAATTAAAGACATCATGGATTCGATGTCGACTCGAGTCGATGTGTACTTTAGTATGGAATAGGGGATTTTTATTTAATTAAGTAAATTTAATTTTTGTTTCGTGTCAAAAATAAATCAATGTTTTCTTTCGGTTTTTGACTACTTTCCCTCCAGTTATCATGAAATGTTTCCACCATATTATGGATTTATTATTGACACTGGCAGCTATGAAACCTTAGTAAAAAAGTTTGAATTTTTTTTTTAGTGTCAAGTCCTAAACAACATCTAAATTGTAGACATAGTTTACAAACAGCATCCGTTTGATTAAAGAATTATAATAATTGTATCGTATTTTTGTCACTTGTGGTTTTGTCGGTATTATTCATTCATGCAACCAAACATGTTTCATCATCATCATCATCATGCGATGAGATGCGAGCCGAACGACGCCCACTGCTGGGCATAGGCTTCCCCCAAGGATCTCCACAACGATCGGTCCTCCATCGTCCAAACATGTTTATTAAAGTTTAATTGATATTGACACTCGAATACAAATTCTTTATTTGCATAAAAAAGGTTGATAGTGTGTTTTGATGTTTACTTGTTTCAATGATAAGTGCATTTTACTCATATTTTTTATTTATTTAATATATTTTTCAAAATATTAGTTACCTAAAATAAGCCCTATGTCCACTTAAATCCATTGCAAAGATCCATTGATGGATCTTTTGGCACTCTTATGTCCACTTTAATCCATGATTCTGAATTTTTTGCAAAGTGGATTTTTTAGCACTAACATTGTCCATTGCAAAGATCCATTGATGGATCTTTTCGCACTCTTTTTTCCACTTTAATCCTTCCCAAATTACTTGGAGTACCTAATCATCAATATTAAGTTATGGGATCAATTCTGAATTCGTGTAAAAAAATCTGCTGTTCCATACATTTCAATCGAGTTGACTTGAAAATCAGTATGGAACAGCTGATTTTTTTTGCGATTTCAGAGTTGTTCCCATAGTAAAAGTTATTTGTATTGACAAGTACTTTAAGTAATTTTCGGGAAGTCTACAAGTAAAATTTCACGATGTATATGTCACCGGAAAATAAAAAAAACCGTAAATTTATAAATTTCCTAAAAAAAATTACGAAATTTAAGGCTTCTAACCTATCACGTGTTCCAGAGGACTTCCGTAAATTTATAATTTTCCTAAGAAATTTATAACTTTGCGGTTCTTGTTATTTTCCGGTGACATATTATACATAACTAGCGGCCGCCCGCGGTTTCACCCGCGTGGTTCTCGTTCCCGTGGGAATATCGGGATAAAAAGTACATATAAACCTTCCTCTTGAATCACTCTATCTATTAAAAAAAACGCATCAAAATCCGTTGCGTAGTTTCAAAGATTTAAGCATACAAAGGGACATAGGGACAGAGAAAGCGACTTTGTTTTATACTATGTAGTGATGATATCGCGTGAATGGCGAGGCACCAGCCACACGAAATTGTTCACCGAATTTGTCCCCGACTGTACATACATATTATATACATATATGTCACCAGAAAATAACAAGAACCGCAAATTTATAAATTTCCTAGGAAATTTCGTTTTCTTTTTACATTCGATCTTATCAAAAAAATAAATTTTGATCAATATAATTTTCCCGAAGTAGGTACCGTTTTTTATGTTCTTTGATACAAATAATGTCAATACCCTTACTAGAATCAGACAACTCCAATAAACAAACACACACACAACCACACTGTCTGACTTTCAAATAAGACCGCAAATATTCTGATAAAGAAAGTAAATATAGTAAAGCATGAGAAAGATTATTGTTTTTAGTGGAATCTATATCATTTTTATTTACATTAGTCTCATTCACATTATTTATTTGTTGTCAATATTAGTTTACATACTCACATTACGCATTTAAGTAAGTACGGTCGCCAGCACGTCGGGTTACTATAAAATGTCAAAATTTATTAATTGAAACTGAACTATATCCGTTGGATATAAGGTTGAATTTATTTAAAGAAATTTGACAGTTTGTAGTAACCTGACGTGCTGGCGACTGTACATATCTTAGGTGCTAAGCCACTACGTCATTTTAGATCATTAAGAATTCATACTAATATTATATATGTGATAGTGTGTTAGTTTGTTCGCCTCTCACGTCAAAATGGAGCAACGGATCGACCTTATTTTTTGTATAAGGATAGTTTGAGAGCTGAAGAGATGACAAAGGCTAAATTTTTAAACCCGGAAAAATATCTCATTCCCGCAGGATAACGTCCGTCGTGTAGTCCACGCGGGCGAAGCCGCGGGCGGAAAGTAAGTATAAATATAAAAAATATAAGTACCTATTTTTTTTATTTTATATTTAGTCAACATTTTCCTACGGCCCATTTAAGACTTTGTACAACAATGCTAATTATGACTGTCATACCATTCCACAAACTATGCGATTCATTTATCAAATAACTATGATGATTTTCCTCAGAATGTGGTTAAACAGTTACTTGCCTTGGAAGCCCGATTGTGGAATTTTTTTACAACAAAAATAATACAAGCGGCCCATCCCGGTTTCTACGAGTAAACTGAATAGCTTATGAAAAAAACATGAAAATATTTGGCACTTCTACAGCTTCAGACTTTCAAAATGGTACCAAAACCACATTTCTACTCTTACCGCGACACAGGCAGCCGGACAAGCAAAATAAATACTTGAGGATACCTACTAATAGAGGATATTTCTCTAAGTATTTATTTTGCGGACGCAGTCCAGTCCATACTATACAGTTATATTTTGGCCTATTTAGTTGTGAGGCCCATGCTCTAAAGCACTTGCAATTTTTGATTGTATTATGTTTTTATCTCAGTGTATAATTAATGACAGCACGAGTTAAAAATATCGCCTCCCACGCACGGGGAATGCCCCAAAACACGAGGAACTGGCTATCTTATCTTACAGTCCGGAATACCAGCGCTCGCAGTGAGCAATTCTGCACACTGTGACGCATCAGCTGAGGAGGGTCCTGATTGGCTCGTTATCGCCCTATGTTAATATTGTAAATAAGTTTGTTTGTATCTGTTTGAGTGTATATTGTTTTTCTCTTTTTTTAATTGTATTTTTATTGTAACAAAAGCTTCCGCCCGCGACTACGTCCGCGTGGACATTCGAGAAAATACTTAGGGGACCAATAACCAGGATAAAAAGTATTCTACTCGTATGTTTTAATTTCATAAAAATTTGATTTGCCGTTTTTACGTGATTAGGCGGGTCCTCCCTCACCAAGTGAGCAGCCTCGTGCGAGGCCCGGGCGGAAGCTTGTAAATAATAAGTGTCTGTTTCACAATCAAAAAGTTAGTTCTGAGTAGCTTAGGTACCAAGAACTTTTAGGGTACCTACTTAAGATGATTTAGGTTTCTATACCCTATTTACCCCCTGGGTTTGATTTTCGGAAAACAACGAAATGGGTTGCCTATTTGTTTTAAGAAGTAAGCCTACAAAGTTTTAAAATGAAAAGTCTATTTTACCCCTGATTCTTCTTTTAAAATTTCACCCCTATTGCAACCTTTTAGGGGTTGAATCATGTTCAGCGTGTTAAACATCAAAATAAATGCCATTTTTGCAATCTTCATCCCATAAAACCTCAATAACGACATCCATATCGACTTTTAGGTTCATTTATCCCATTTAACCTCTAAGGGGTTGATTTTCGAAAAAATACGAAACATGTTTTTGCTTATTTGTTTTACTTTCCGACCATAAGCCTAAATAATAAATTAAATGAAGGACTTTCCAGATACAACATTTCATCCCCCTTTTCACCCCTTCGGGGGTGATTTAATTTTGATTTAATTAATTTTCAATTACCAGCCTAAATACAATATTTGAAGATCCTAATTTCAAAACTGACGGACTTTCATACAAACATTCATCCTCTATTTCACCCCCTTAGGGGTGGAATTTCCAAAAACCCTTTCTTATTGTATGCCTACACTGTATAACGTATCTATGTGCAAAATTTAAAGTCTCTAGGTTAAGCGGTTTGGGCTGTGCGTTGATATCTCAGTCAGTCAGGACTTTGATATTTTTTTAATTGTAACATTGTGTGTTAAGAGCCAATAAATGCCTACTTACTTACTAGAATATATTTAGTGACACTACGATTTATCAGGTTGGCAATAGCTATTGCTATTTCACGGCCTATAAGCTTTATGTCAGATATTTTAATATTATCAATTCCTGGTGATTTATTAGATTTCAACTTTGTTATAGTCTTGTGTATTTTTTTCTCGGATACTTTTTGAAATAAAATACTGGCATCATTTTTATTAATATAACTATTAGGATCAAGCAGTGTAGTATCACAATTCGGTAAAATATTTTGAACAGCCTTATCAATACTGCATGAAAAGTTTTCGGCAATTGTTTTAGGTGTCAGTCTTTGTGCGTCAAAGGCTTTTAGTATTGCAGAGTCAATAGATAAGACAGTCCGACCCAGCATTTGATTTAGAATTTTGTACAGTTTTTTCGTATTCTTAAAGTTATTATTTATTAAAGATATACAGTATTTATTTCTCTTATTTTCTAAAATTTTATGAATTTTATTGCGAAGACGATTATATTCCAAGCGTAATTTTAGGTTGTTAGGGTTAGTTTTCCAATATTTATACATGCGGTCCCGTTTTTCGCAAAGATGATTTACATTCTTATCAATCCACGGTATTGTAGTTCTGCAATTATATTTTTTTGATTTAATCTCAAAGGTGGCTGCATTTGTGGCATTAGAAAAGGCACTATAAATAAAATTATAAATTTTGTTTGGGCATTGCATTTCCGTGGTATCAGACCATTTAACTTTATTTAATTTTCGTATAAATATTTCACGGTTTATTAATTGCTTTGTAACATTGTGTGTACGCGCACCAGTTATCGTGTCGTCAAAACACGTAAAGACAAGGGCCCGGTGATCAGCCAGTACGACGTCCAACACGGCCGAGTATGGTTGACACGTGGGAAACCGACCAAAAATATGATCTATACAAGATTTTGTGATTTTATTTAATCTCTTTTCGATTCTAGTATAATCAGATATACCACATGTCAACCCATGCTCGGTAAGGCAGTTTAAGTATGAATCTTTGTCAGGTGATATGGTTTTTAGGTCGATATTTATGTCACCAATTAGAAGAAGATTTTGTTTCGTTCCAAGCTTTGACAAGTGATTACCCAATTCCTTCACAAAGATTTTTTTATTCGTTTTTGGTGGTCTATAAAGTGCACAAACAACTACGTCCTGTTTCGAGTTTAGCTTAAGTGTACCTGTAATGTTTTCAAATGTGTTTGTTTTAATCAGTGTTGTAGTGAACTTAATATGGTTATTATGGTTTTTGACGTACAGTAACACTCCACCGGCACCGCCTCGTTATTATTACGCAGTTGCATGTGCAAGTTATAGCCAGGTATATTGTATAGTGGAGCTATTTGTTTCGAAATACCTGCTTCTGTTATAGCAATAACATCTAATGGGGTAGAACAGTTTTGTATAATTTGTAATAATTTCGGAAAGTTTTTAATCATAGATCTAATATTTAAGTGCAAACAAGTGAAGGTTAAATTACATTTTAAGGAGATGTTTTGAAAGAAATTATTTAGCGAACAACAATTGAATAATTCGTTTATATATTGTTACAATGACTATCCATAGCTGTTAGTAAATACGACTAAGGAAGGTAAGTAGTATAATAAAAAGAATAAAGTTCTATTTAGTTAGATTTAAGGATGTGGTCAATATCACCCAAGGATCGAATGTAAAAAAATTTACTATTGCTATCTTTTCTCACACATACCTTACCCTCCCTGCACCAAATAAACTGGTGGCTCTTGTTCAACTGTCCTTTGGCGTTAAATAAGAGTGTCTTAACGTGTTTAGTAAGCGCTTCCCGAACATAGACGCGGTTATTAACTTGCTCTTTGGGGACGTCTGGGATCACGGTTCCTAGTGTGAGGCGTTTTTCCTTGCTAGCTTCAATCCATTCTCTGCGGGATGCTGCAGTCTTCATCTCGACTAGTATGGGGCCAGGTTTTTCTTTCTTTCCTGGGAGTCTCTGGGAAGATTTTACATCGCTAGGATCCACGTTAAGGACTGTTGCTCGAATGTTTTTAGTCCCTGTTCGAGGACAGCTACTCTCAACTCTAGGTTTTTATTTTTATTTGTTAGGTCTGCGTTCTTGCTCTCGAGGTTTTTTTATGGAGCTTTCTTGCTTATTTAAAGATTTTTCCAATTCGCCAATTTGCTCACTTAGAAATTCAAGTGAGCTTTCTAAGTTGCGAAAGGTAGGTATGTCGTTATGGTCTCATTTAGACGTACCTACCTACTACATAAAGGATGATCATTTTAAGTAAAACATTATTTTTATTAAATTTTTTACTGGAACTGTAACATATCAACTTCTGGTTTTATATGGAACAGCTGTAGCTCGGTGGCGAGGTGATTGTCAAATTTCAATATCCTTACTGAGTTTATTCGTCATAGCAGCTACACGCGATTCACGGTTACCTGTTTCCGTAGGAATATCGGGATAAAATATTCCATAGGTAACTCAGGAATAATGTAGCTTTATAAAGATGAAATAATTTTTAAAATTGTCTAGCATTTTTTTTTACGTTTCCCAAAAACAACCATTTGGCTGGCAGGGGGCCAGCCAAATGGTTGGTTTTGGAAACGTGAAAAAATTCACGATAGTTGTATATATGACGAAGTTAAAAAGAAAACTATCACAGCTAAGTAGGCTTTACAAAGTATTTTTACTAGATTTATGTAATCGGTAAGTTAAGTTTTTTTAATTGTTGTCGTTTATTTTTCTATTATTTATTATAATTCAATACTTTGGTTTTGTTCAATTTTTTAAAATAAAATATAATATTCTTAAAATGAGACTCAAAATTTTTACGCCCATGGATGGCTAAACATAGTGATACATTTTTATTTTTAATAACACCTACTATATGTTTTACCTATGTTTACAAATAAATGATTTGTATTTGTATTTATTTGTATTTGTATTTAAGAGGGTACAGAACCCTTCATGGGCGAGTCCGACTCGCACTTGGCCGATTTTTATTTTTATAGAAGATAGATAGATCGATAGAAGATATAGTGTCATACTAAATAAGAAGAATATTTAATTTATAATAAAAAGCACAAATTTTCAATTACGATTTAACAAAATTTAATAAAAAGCTAGCAACACAATATATATTTAATAGTAAAACATGAGCAATAATCTAAAAGAATGTTACACATTTTATACCATGTTTGATCTTACTAAATGATTTATGATCCCCTTTTACATAAATTAGAATAGGTCAAAAACCACTAAAGCCCCCAGTACAGGTTGGCCGACCATGGTCGGCGACCATGACCAATACATCGTACATTGACACTTTTGAACGAACAAGTTTAAAAAGGTTCTTTCAAAAGTGTCAATGTACGATGTATTGGTCATGATCGCCGACCATGGTCACAGAATAAATAATAGTGCTAAGGCACAGAAGACTCACTCTGCAAGCTCATTCAAATAAAAATAAATCTTTCTGCGTGGAAATAAAGTCCAATTCCGGTTGCTTTGTCATCGCTTGCCTACTGTTATAATAACCTAGAGTTCGCGCATGCAAGCAAAACTGTACCCAATAGCTAAGCGCGAGCGTTTCTATTTCTATGAATGTCTCAAACAGCTCGCTCGCTGGTTAGGGTTGCGAGCGACTTGCGAGTTCGGTTTTGTTGTTTATTTTGTTCTTTCTTTTATTTAGACACCCGTAAACACAACAGTATCTTATATACGGATTATAAGAACGTTTAATAGTCATTGTTCGGTGCACAAAAATCACAGAAATGATCGATCGTTCTACGCGCGAACGTGGAGCGTACGAGCCAAGCAGCATCCTTCTGCCATACGCCTGCCCGGCAGGCGCGCCGGCCGAACGTACCTACACTGCGGAGTGACACCCCCCTGCCATGGTCGGCCATCCTGTACTGGGGGCTTAAGACTTATCACTAAAACGTAAAGAAACCCTTAAAAGTGGTCACGGAGGACGCTTTTGTCTGGAAGTGCGGTCAAAAAAATCCATCCTGTCCAAATATCGCTTGCGTTAGAGCGAAAATTTATCATAAATCTCTGATTATCATGTTATGTTCTGATGATTACTGAGGATAAATAATTAATAGTAGGTATTAGTACAATAACTAACATTTTACTTCCCACTCTCGCCTCTGCTTTTGATTCAAAGACATGTAAATAGGATGTCGCTTCTAAAACAGTCGAGCTGTCTCTTAAGTTTGTACTGTTTACAGTGTCTACTAAAGTAGTTTGTCTTAAAGATGATGTTGGTGTTTCTTCGGTGGTTACATTATTTGATATAATTGTTAAATTTTGTTTTGCACTCAAAATATCACAAGTACTATTTCGTATCATAATATATCCCGAATTACATTTACAAACATTTGATCCTATACAAGTGCCATTCAGGCATCCGCTACTACAATAGGGATCACATATGATTTTACTTGTCATAAAATAACCCGAATTACATTTACATACATTTGGGCCAACACAAATACCATGAGGACAACCAGTACTGCAGGAGGGGCCACAGGTCTTTGACTAGACATTATGTACCCGGCGTTACACTTACATACGTCTTGACCAATACAAGTGCCATTCGGGCAGCCACTACTGCAAGAGGGTTCACATATTTTGTTACTTGACATATTGCACCCTGAATTACATTCACATATATTTGGGACAGTACAAGTTCCATTAGAGCATCTGCTACTACAGTAAGGGTCACAAGTCTTCTTGCTAGACATTTTATATCCAGAGTTACATTTACATTCGTTTGGACCGAAACAAGTGCCATTCGGGCATCCACTACTGCAGTATGGCACACATATATTCTTACTTGACATATTGTACCCCAAATTACATTTACATAGGTTTGGCCCAACACAAACGCCATTGGGACATCCGCTATTACAGTAAGGTTCACAAATCTTCTTGCTAGACTCTTTATATTGTGATGGCCCGAACTGCAGGCCTTCGTCCTTTCTGCTATTCTCGTAAACAAAAGCCTAAGTCTTTTGTTATAATAGCCATAACTATGTGATCGTCTATTTTTAATTGTATCCCAAAATATAATTCAGCTTATTTTAATGTGATTTGAAAAAAAGTTTCAATTAAGCTAACTTCAACCAATTGTCTGAACTTTCAATTTTGTCACCAATCAAAATTTAGAATCCAATCGAAGGATTCTTAATGACATTGTACTTTATCTATAACCATATAACAGATAAAATATTCAAATGCCATCGAAGGCATTATGTCAGATTCAAGGAAAGGAACGTTTAGTTTCTATAGTCTTATCCTCCAGAAAAGTTTGTTACTATTCGAAAGTAACTCAATTATTTAAATTCAATATTATCTACTTCAACTTTTAAAAATAATTAATAAAATTAATTATGAATTCATTGAAAAGAGGTTCCTATAATGGGAAATAAATATGAATACAGAATAAGATGTTATATTAATTTTATTACTTCAAATTGAATTTAATTCGAAACTTTTGACTATTTTAACCAATATTCTCTCGTTAGAAGGAAATTGGCTCTTTGCTTCTGTTCCTACGGCTGATAAAGTCAGTAGAATTGGGAAAACGAAGCAAAGTAATAAAAAACCCAATTCCTGCCGATTAATCTAATTATTCTAAACAAAGAAAATTGCAATACGATTGTGTACTTATTTTGACTTTATAAGGTGTGAGAACGATGTTCATTAAGTTTGTTTGATATTTATGATATTTATTATAATCATCAGTTTTATTACAATGAAAGTTTAAAGTCAAATAAGTTCACATCAAAAGGATTCACAATATACTTAGCTTTATAACACCTTGCTGATTCGCCACACTGATTCTATTACTTTACAAGCAATGGTGATTTACAAAGTTTTATACAATGAATATTAACAATTTTAATACCCCAGAAATTTTCCCTCCCGTAAGATTAAAAATGACCGTCCTAAAAGGCCGCGCGACCCTGAATAATCCATGTTTCTTACGCCAGCTTACAATAATAACCTTCTCTAACTACGTTAAATCTATGTATCCTAAATTAGGTCTTAAATATTTGTCTTCACGGACCAATCTTCTTTAAATCTGCGCCAGCGCATTTTGCAAAACACCCCGCCTCCTTGTGACCTGATTGGCTAATCAACTCGCTAGGCGCCGCTCCAACCTTCCACTCACTAGATGGCGCCATGTGTTCGAAAACGCTTAGATCCAACTTGAAATCTAGACGACTAGAATGCGCTGTAGGTGATTTTGAGTCTGTCATGCTTGACTCCTGAAAGATAGAGAATGATTCTGCGTAATATCTGCAATTTTTAGCTTAAACAAACATCGGGAAAACTCAATTATGTCTTCATAGTTTTAACTAATCAAGACACAAGGTTCCTTTTTGCATATCAGTCGTTGCTCAGATAATTCGTTGCGTTTCACTGTGATTTTTTTATACGTATTAAATAGGCGTCAACTTGTCGGTTTGCACTCTCGAGTGACAAATTTATGATTACAAAAACCTCTGCTGTTTTGTTTCAAGGATTGGTTTTTTCTTGATTTTGAGACGCATTTACAACTAAACGTCATGCTTAACTAAAATTTATGATTTCTTTAAGTGGTCAAAGAAATACATTTACGAAATAATATTGGCTTGAATATTGAATTGCTGAGGCGTTTTATTTTAACCATATGTGGCACTTAAGTAGTCAAGCGTCTATTGAATTTTAGGAACTGTGTTTTTATTTTTTTTTCTCAAAGTTTATTTTTTATCGTTTATGATACCTATAGTGTAAGGCACATTTTGGTGCCATCACAATATCCCGAGTAACATTTACATACATTTGGGCCAATACAAGTACCATTCGGGCATTTGCTGCTACAGTAAGGGTCACAAGTCTTCTTGCTAGACATTTTATATCCAGAGTTGCATTTGCATACGTTTGGACCAGTACAAGCACCATTGGGGCATCTACTACTGCAGTAAGGCTCACATACTTTCTTAGTTAACGTTTTGTATCCCGAATTACATTTACATACGTTGGGTGCTATACAAGCACCATTCGGGCATCCACTACTACAATAGGCTTCACATGTTTTCTTGCTTGACATTTTGTACCCCGAGTTACATTTACATACATTTGGACTTGCACAAACACCATTGAGGCAACCCGATGGACAGAATGGTTCACATATTTTCCTCCTAGATTGTTTGTATCCTTTGTTACATTTGCAAGTGTTGGGACCGGTACAAGAACCATTTGGGCATCTAGATTTGCAATAAGGTTCACATATATACTTATTTTGGCTACTTTTATAGCCTGAGTTGCATTCGCATTTATTGGGGGCAACACATCGTCCGTTGATGCATTTGTTTAAACATACCGGTTCGCAGGGTAGTTGAGCAGCAGTGGACAATTTACTTTTCGCATAGCCCTTACAGCAGACCTTTTCTACTTGTGTTTGCGTTTTCTGTAATTAATGAGGCTACTTTAGTATGCCATAGTAACACAAATTCAGATGGTTCACCCACCGACGACGCGCCCAGCCGCGAAGCGTGGAGCGGCAGATTACGCACGCGTCAGATCACGGCTCCCCAAGCACACAATATTTTCATAGAATATCAAAATCTGTGACTTCGCGCTACGCGACGCGACGAAAATAATAAAAACCGTAAATTTATAAATTTCCTAAAAAAAAGAACCACTAAATTTAACCAGCTTCGCTGCGCTTCGCGATCCCCTTAAATTTCTAACCTATCACGTGTTCTACAGGACTTGCGTAAATTTATAAATTTCCGCGGAAATTTATAAACTTGCGGGTCTTGTTATTTTCCGGTGACATATACATACGCTAATATAAAAACTGTAGTAGAGCTGTGGGTGACTACCTCAATGTATATACAGGGAGGAAAAAAATATTGGCCATGGAGGGATCCTTAGTAAGCTCATGTAAATGAAGGAAACATTCTTTCATTTAAAAAAAGAAACAAAAATGCTTACTTTGTAGTTTCCCTTACTGGTTAAACTTCGCTGCTTAGTGTAAGTGACCACGGTTCTGAAATAAATAAAATTTAGGTGTTTTAAAAATGTTTTCAAAATGAAAATGAAGTCCCTGCTTCTAGAAGCTTTTAAGAGTAGAAGTGTTTTTAAATTATATATTTTGAATATTAGTTAAAAATATGTGTATTGTTGTACCATACAAAATTAGTTGAAATGAAAATTAGGTAAAATTAAAATATTGCAATAATTAGATTAAGTCATTATTATATATTAGTTAGATCTTTTGTTATTTTGTTAAACGTTACACACTGGTTTAGTGCCGCAGTTTCAGATCCAAAATGAATTTAATTTTAGAAGAAGTGTAGAAATATTTTCAAATTTTACGGATATTTTATTCTTGCAAATTAGATCTATTAAATGTGGCTCAACGTCGAAGGCCTAGGCCCTATAAGTCTTCACAATCAGTCACAATTTACCGAATCATTTAAGTTCAAATTCTGTTATAAAATAAGCCCCAAAGAAAACTTTTAATACTTACGGAATCCGCCGTGTCCATATTGTACTTTGCACCAGATCACTTATTAATATTATTAAAATCAATTCAACAATTGTTGATCTTCTCAACGACATTGTACTTAATAAATACAACTTATAATTTCAGAATGCTGATAGCAGTGAGACAGTATGAAGGATGACCATATTTATAGTGTCATTTTGAGTTGCGTTATGTATTAAACGGAAAACCGCGATACAGCAGTTTGATGTACTTAAGTAAGTAATTGGATGTATTTGTAATAGATAAAAATAATAATAGCGTGATGCAAGATTCCATACAAATACCCTAGGCAAAGCACGTGTAGAGTGACCATTGGAAGTCCACAGTGTTACACTGTGTGCTTTTTATGTGATCAATGAAACTGCAAGATGTGTCACGGGCGTAGCAGTTGCTGTGTTGCAGCGAAATAAAGTTAAATGTTTTTCACTTTTCATGCTCGTGAAGTTCGTGTTTATGTTGGGTATAGGCTGCATAAAATCGTTTTTAATGCTTTAGTGCATAAAGTATAATCTTCGTCTAAGTCTCAGACTCGTAAGACAATGGTCGTCAGGTAAACAGTCACACACGCAATTAAACTTCGTTAATTAGACTTGTTATTTCATTCTGTTTCTTCAATTTTGTACATAATCCATGATAAATTACTAAATTAATAAAACTAGGCAAAATTAATGAGTTTTCTAAGAAATAAGTATTTCAAGAGCATTATGGACTACGATCTTTGCTAAAGTCACTGAGCTGCCACTGCCACGTATAAAAAAAGAAAAAGAAAATCTTCCCGCCAATATGGCGAAGTCTTTATTTTTTCTTTTTTTTTTCTCACATTCGAAGTAAATAGCAGAGTGTATAACTCTTACATAAAACCCATTTTACCCTCGACTTGACTATCAACCCTCGCCTACGGCTCGGGTGGATATATACTTATGTCTCGGGTAAAATGGTACGTTTTATGCACTTGTTGTACAATCTACTATTTGAGATATGATGCTCTTTCGCCCACATTTAAAATTGTCTTTAGACATATTCTATATTTACACTAGCTGATCCGGCGAACTTCGTAGGTATTGCCTTATCGACAGCACGCCACTTACCGGGTCCAATTGTAAATCTAAACCATTTTCGAATCCACCTAAAGATACACAAATAAATACATTCAAATCGGTCCAGCCGTTTAACAGTTCACTTACATATTTTTTCTTTTTTTTTTCATTTATTATACTTAGTAAGTATAAAAAATAATTAGATTCATTGTTATTAACAGCGTAAAGAAATCCACAGAGGTTTATAACAACGCTGTTCAATGCTCGCGTTGGGGTTAACTATATTTTACTTAAAAAGAAATATGAAATAAATTAATTTATGCTTAAAAATAAAGAGACAATAATTCTATAACAAGGAGCAAACTACACACACGCACAGAAGAAATATAGGTATATATGAAATAAGGTTATTCAAAATTATTTTCTTCAAATAAATGTGTTATTTTTAACCGACTTCTAAATCAAAAAGGAGGAGGTTCTCTATTCGTCTGTATGTATGTTTTTTTTTGTGTATGTCCACCGATTACTCAAAGACGGCTGAACCGATTGAAATGGTTCAAACGTTATTACATCAGGTTGGTTTCCAAGTTGGTCCCATTTGTTGAAATTTTGAAATCCGTTCAGTAGTTTTCAGGAAATCTTGAAAATACTGTCGTTTTCGTTACCACTTAATGTGAATTTAATACGTATCTTTAGGCATAACTCCTTTGTTTATAAACCGATTTAGATGATTCTTGTTTTGTTAAAAAGGGGATACCTCAAGGTATTTTAACCGACTTCGAAAAAGGAGGTTTTCAGTTTGATCACATACCTATTTACCAGAAAACACGTAAATTGCCTGCACGATGCACTAAAAAGAGTGAAATAAAAATATTATTTATAAAAAAATTAAACCGCCTTCAAAAAAACCACATCAAAAAAGTTAGAAATAATTCCTCACCAAATTAATAACGTAAGTACTTTGAATTCGGGCGGGTTTTAACAAAAACAACAAAAAATTGTACATGTTTCACATTTTTTTATAAAAATAATTTTCTTGTTTATAATAACTGAAACATAAATTAAATCAACTCCCGTGGTATTATTAAGTCAATAAAGCAACTGTCAAAACAAAATATAGAATTACAACCCTAAACTGTCCTGGTGTTAAATATGGAACTAAAAATTATTTTTAGCAACTGACAGACTAGTGGCGCCTCCACCACTGGGTCAGATAAATTTGTGGGATTTATAATAATAATATGTCTTTCGGTATCGACCATGAAGCTCGACTTAATACTGAGAGTGGAGAGTGCATTACGAAAAATTTTTTGTGACCACAAATTACACAGTGGCTGTCTTCCGTCTCACCTACACTTTAAAAAAATACGTATGGTCATAACATATGAGACAACTGACAGCCAATACATACTAAATGTCAAATTTGCTGGTGTTCACTTTTTTATTCAGGGTGAGAACTCCAGTTACCTCAGTATTAAGTCGAGCTTCATGGTATCCACAGTTGGTGACAGTTTTAGAGTGCTTCTGCGCGCGTACGAAATCGAATACTAATCTTTTACCATAATCTTAGAACAAAGAAAATGTATTGTAACTTGCACCAAGAATCAGAGTTACCGACTCTAGTTTAGACTTTTTTCGATTTTCAAGTTGCAACTCAAGTTGCAAAACTGTGTTTCCTTGTTTAAAACTCGTAAACGGAACGTAAACGTATCAACTCGAGCAGTTCAGTATTCTTTGTATGAATCTCCCCGTTGCAACGCACATTAGTCGGAATCGTAACGTAATCGCCTCGCCAGTTGCCGGCCAGACAGAGCGGTCGGCGAGCCATAACCGCGGCGTGCGTCGCCTAGCCGTAGCCGAGTCGACCTACCGAAGCTGAGGGCCTACTCTGAAACGCAAAATCCGAAACTTCGGTAGCCCCGTCCGTTAGGTTGACCGAAGGGAGTATATATGTTCTGTGGGTTGACGCTTGGTTGACGGCGAGGCGAAAGACGATACGGTGTCGATCCCTTTCCGAGTTGATATGTCACCTATTTAACCAGATTAACCTATTTCAACGCCAAACAAATTCCAAAAGCCTTTTATTAAATTTATTGATGTCAAACATTGAATCAGTGAGCCTTATCGCCTTGTAAGAATTTTTTTGACGTTTGACATTAATACAACTGCCAATGCGATTTCTTTCAAGAGTAAGGGCGTTTGTGCACTACCACTGAATTTTACCGATCCGGAAAAAATCGGATGCTTGTATTTTAATAATGAATCATTTATATTAGTAATTAATTAAATACAAGCATCCGTTTTTTTTCGGATCGGTAAAATTCAGTGGTAGTGCACAAACGCCTTAAGGGGACATGTGGCATAGAATATCCACCTATGTGCATAGATTGATTCAACAAATTTATTTTTAATTTAATAATAGATGAGTCATTGGTTGGAACCATAAACTTATTTATACTAAGGGTAAAGTATAATAAGTTTATGGTTGGAACGAAGCCGCAATCGACCATACGTCATTTTACAGGAAAAACTTTTTAGTGAAAATCTTTAATAGATAGATATACTTAGGTATTTATTAGATTATCCTCAATGGCCTACTAAAAAAAATATAAAAGAAAAAGATAAGTACTATAACAATTATATCTATTTTAAGTATATTAAAATAAAATTGTTTAAATTCTTACCTGGATAAGAAGTTTTCGGCAATTTAATTTTTTTACTACCTTAAAAATTTAAAGTACTTACCTACAGTTTATTTTTGCATTCACAATCTTGTTTGTTGCATGTTTTATTAGTGAAAATTTGAAAATAAAGTATTAGAAAAAATCAACCTGTCTCACACCGACCCTTCGGAGCTAGTGTTATGTGATGATTTGTGTGATGAAGGCTAAGTGCTACCCCGTTGTGGTAAAAAAAAAACTTAATTTTCAATATTTTAATTACCTACAGTTATTAATATTGTTACTAGTGCTCCGCTCGCGACTTCGTCTGCGTGAACGCGCGTCTGCATTTTTAATCCTTATAGACGGAAATACCTTTTTGCACTTCTTGCGCCCAGTTTCAATTTCGGCTGTGCGTTTTCTGTCAGTCAGTCACTAACGCAAGAGATTTATATTAGCTAAAGTTGATTTTAATGTTCTGTTATAAAAGGGTTATACGCTGTATCCCTCTTTTGATTGGTGGGAATCATGATGACTAATTTAAAATAGAAACTTATGCACGAGATGCAAACTTCTTCGGAGATTATTATACCATAAAGAGTAACAATGTAAAAATGAACAATTGGCAGCTGTTGTCATATAATTTTATTAGCCTAAAGATCGTTTAATTAATAAAAAGTACAAGTTTTCAATTACGATTAACACAAATCAATATTAAAACAAGCAACACTATATTTAATCGTGAAACATACCAATAATCGCTAAGATAATGTTACACCTTTTGTTAATAAATGATTTATGATCCCTTTTTTACATATACCAAATTAGTCTAGGTCATAAACCATTGAGTCGTACATATTAGGGCTCTTTTTGACATTATTTTAAGCTTTACAAACGCGCTCATATAATTTCATGAAAGTTTAACAAAGCCTCCAGTGTATATTCCTTTCTTATATAGATTAAGTATATCGTAGAGTATCTTATGTTAAGTATAATATTTATATCTAAGTAATTTACATTAAGACTCCTACCCCCTTATTACAAAACGTGGACTAAAATAGTCCTGGTTTAAAACTGGTACTAAACTGGTGCTGTCACTTTCTTTAAACGAGGTCTAACTTTAGTCCACGTCCTTATTACAAAGGGGGATAAAGTTTACATTGGTATCAGATTGCACCAAATATTTTTTGTTGAACTCGTTTACTACATGTTATAGTTATTTGCTTAGTACTTAGTTGTTTAAACTCAAATCAGCGTCTATATCTATAATATAAAGTTTATATACTTATTTATTATGAAAAGGCTCAAGTTTATTTAATGCAATCTGCTACGAACAGACAAGTTTAGTTTTAATTTTACAATTCACTTTTACAAAACAGTTAAACACATAACTCAACATTTTATTATGCTTAAACTTTATGGGCAGAGAGATAAGTACTGTTTCTTTAATATATTTTAAATGTTTTTTTGAACGACTTTGAGCAAATCAGATGGTAAGTAGCTCGTTGTGTATAGTCGGCACCAACCAACGTCTCGTACGCTGACCGAAGTAGGTACCTAGTTACTTATCTTCGGTACTACGTATTTACTTTTTTAAGATTGACGACGGGTTGAATAGCTATGTACCCTAGCATATTAAATTGCCATACTACAAAACCATGTAATTTCAAATGATTTTCAACAATATTATTCTCGCGTTCGTTCTTCATTTGTTTCATCTTTCTTCTTCGGTCACAGTTTGAAGACGAACCTCTAATGAGGTTTTAATTCCAGGAGGGAAAGAGTTTCTATACTAGCTTATAAATTGGTTATACAAAGTCCATCCTGTCCAAATATTATCATATTTTTTACAGTATACAGTATAGTATACCTAAAAGCATAACTAACATTTTACTGTCCTCTCTTGTCTCTGCCGTTGATGTAAAGACTTGTATAAGGGTTGTACCTTGTGCAGCGGTCGAATTGCTTCTAAAATCTTTAGTTGCATTTTCATTTTCTTTATTTTTTTTACTGTCTGATCCGACCGCTCCATCTGATTTTCTTTCTGCTGCGATAATAATATTAGTCGTTATTGTTGGATTTCGTTTTTCAGTCAAAATATTACATATTTTCTTGTCGGACATTTTGTATCCTGAATTACATTTACATACATTTGGACCAACACAAATGCCATTGAGACATCCGCTGCTACAGTAAGGTTTACAAGACTTGTTTCTAGACATTTCGTATCCCGAGTCACATTTACATTCGTTTGGACCAATACAAGTGCCATTCGGGCATCCGCTACTGCAAGAAGGATCACATGTTCCTTTTCTTGACATTATATACCCGTTATTACATTTACACACATTTGGACTAATACAAGTGCCATGCGGGCATCTGCTTCTGCAGTAAGGATCACAAGTTTTATTGTTTGACATTTCATATCCCGAGTTACATTTACATACATTTGGTCTTGCACAAACACCATTGGAACAACCGGAAGGACAGAATGGTTCACATATTTTTTTTTTGTTAGAAAGTTTGTATCCTTTGTTACATTTGCTGCAAGTGTTGGGAGCAGTACAAATACCATTTGGGCATCCAGATTTGCAATAGGCTTCACATATATACTCATTTTGGCTATTTTCATAGCCTGAGTTGCATTCGCATTTATTGGGGGCAACACATCGTCCGTTGATGCATGTGTTTGAACATACCGGTTCGCAGCGTAGTTGAGCAGCAGTGGACAATTTACTTTTCACATAGCCCTTACAGCAGACCTTTTCTACTTGTGATTGCGTTTTCTGTAATGAATGAGGCCACTTTAATATGCTATAGTTATAAAAGGCATTGATTTAAAGCGGCAGTTGTATATTGTAGAATTGGTAGGTTTAAAATTACAAAATACATGTTATATAACAAGTTCAGCACTAAAAACTGGGCATTAAATTAAATAAAAATGATTAGTAAGAAATATTGAAATGGGCAGTTAAATAAATATTGAGCAGTAATTTGACTGAAGGGCAGTTATTAGTGGTCCGTTAAAAAATCGGAATTAGTCGATAAGAAATCTCATTCTAAACAGTTCTTTAAAAATAAGGCGGTAAAATGTACACCTTGTTTATTTGTCTGTCCGTCCGTCCGTCCGTATGTCACAGCCACTTTATTCCGAATTTTTAAGAATTCACTGTTGAAACTTGGTGGGTAGATGGATTCTGTAAACCGCATTACGATTTTATTTATTATACTCAATCCTTTTTTTTCACAAAAAAAATAACCAGGAAATTTAATGCGATCCTACAGGATGTCCGAGGCAAACTCGCTCACTAACGGCGGCGGAGCGGAGCCACTTCCCCTTAAAAATTTCCCTTATTTCTTGGAGATAACTACAGCCAGAAAACTGGTTATCTGTAAGGAATTTTTATCTTCAGAGATAACTAGTTATCTCCGAAGGATCTTTTTTTCATCGCAGATAACTGTTTAAAAACAAAGAAAAATTTATTCTTAGTATATAACTACTTAACTGTGAGGATTTAAATTTCCTCCAGATAACTGTAATAAAAACTAGTTATACATCTATAAAAAAATGTTCTGAGATAACTACTTAGCTAAGAACATTTTTTTATATTTTTATAAATTCTTTATTGCTACATACAACAAAAGGTGGATTTAATGCCCTTAAGCATGATCTACCTGTCAACCGAAAATAATGATACGAGAGGTCATGAAGGCAATAAAAAATAGAAAATAAAAGTAAGGAAATGATATTCAATAAAAGGTAATACTTGCTTAGAGCATTGAATATTACGTAAATAATAGCTGAAACGACAAACGTTGTTTTGCCATACTTATAAAATATTTCTAGAGAAAAGTACTAGATGCTTTTGAAAAATCGGGTTTTGTGGCAGATGGGTGAGAATTAAGGGTTATGATAATAAGTATTTTTAGTGCCAAATCATAAAAAAATTGGAGTGGATTGCCCTTATCATTTAGGGGCATTAACAAAAATTTACCTATTCTCAGACCTACCGAATATACACAAAAAAAAACATTAAAATTCAAGGCATTTAGAAGGAATTTGTTTAAGTACAAACACTGTGACACGAGAATTTTATATATTAGAGGATTTATGAGTTTTATTTTCTATATTTTATGTGTAAGTAATAAAGAATTTATAAAAATATTCAAAAAATCTTCTGAGATAACTAGCTATCTCTAAGGAAAAGATTTTCCTTTAACTGGTTTTTATTACAGTTATCTCCGAGGAAATATAATATCAGGGTTGTCGTCAATATAACTTCGCCAACAAAGAAATTAAGATCTACTCCAAAACCAAATCAAATTGTAAAACTGTTGTTAAAATTGGTTACAAATCAAGGATTACGATGAAACAGAAAGGATGGTAGTTAAATCCTCAGAGTTAACTAGGTATCTCCAAGTTATCTCCTAGTTATAGATAAAAACATTCTTCGGAGATAACTAGTTATCTCTGTGGGAAAAAAAATACTACAGATAACCAATTATCTGGCTGTAGTTATCTCCAAGGAATAAGGGAAAAAAACTGCCTTAAGCCCTTTAGTTAGCTCATTTTACTGGAAGGAAACATAAAATTTAGCGGTTAATTCATCCTACAATGAAAGCTTAAAAATTATTCAAGCAGTGTAATAAATGAATGGCCAGTAAAATGATGGAATGGGCAGTTAAATACATAGTGCGGCAGTTAGATACATAGTTCGGCAGTTCACGGTGAGCATATTATTATTTAAAGATTTTTCTCTTTTTTATTTTAAAAGTAAGAAGGAGGAGTGGACTCACATTTTACTACTGAACGGAACGGAAGTGACTATCTTTCAAAATAATTATTTTGAGAAAAAATTGTTTGAGAAACCTAAATGCTATTTTTGAAGTCCTATCTATAAACACCCCACTCGTATACGTTTGACGAATATAGACTGTTATAATTTTAAATGTCGTAAGCGACATTTTGTCGTAATTCCATTATATATACCGTTAGATTCAGAATTTTTTGGCGTATCTGCTTGTATATTTTAAAAAAATCTATGTCTTTTAATAAAGGAGGTACAGGGTAGTTCACTTTGTAGTAAGGGTCAAGGTTGGCAAATTCTCATGTTGTAGGTAAAGTTTCCAGAAATTTAATTGTTATTACGTCGTATGTCTTTTATTTTGTTATCAGAAGTGTCGTAAGAGGTAGAATTTTTTACTTTTGTCCGATACATCAATATGTTAACAGTACAAATTTAAAATTACGCATGCAAATTGTAATAAGTAAATACAATTTATAAAATTGCTATTCTAAGACATGAAAAAGCTTACGTGGTAAGTCTCGTTAAAATATATTGACCTCCTTACAACATCACTGATAGGGAAACGAATTTGCGATAATGATACTTACATCCCAAAAAAACCTTAATTTAAAAGCTTTCATTATTTTATGTTTGAGCTACGACTAAGCAAAGTTGTTTATCCCATGTAATGTTCATACATAACATACTAACCTTCGTCCCACAGGAGGGGTATGATAGGCAGAGATGATGGACCGCCACTTTGCTCTATCCCCTGACACACTTCTTTGGCCTCACAAACATCGATAATTCTCTTTCTTGCCACTTCGAACCTCAGCTTTTATAAGAACAGCAATGATTTGTTCAATAAATGTTCGTCTGTGCCGTCCACTTACGACCCTGCCATTCAATTTCTTTCGTTATTCTACTTTCATCCATCCGCTCCACATGTCCAAACCATCTTAACATCCTTTTTTAAATTTTAGTCACTACATCTTCTTTCACGCTGCAAACACGAACCTTCGTATTTTTCACCCTATAACTTAATTTCACTCCACATACTTTCCTCAAGGACCTCATTTCCACTGCATTTACTCTACTTTTATCCTTCTTTTGCCATACTTACACAACATTTACTACCATACATCAATGTGGGCACTAACACCGTATTATATGTATGACAATGCGTGCTTTTTGTGAAAAAGATTAATTACTTTCCATCAAAACATTCATGGCTCCGCTTATACCGTTAACCTTTCGTAGTCTACTTTTAATATTTTTTTCACAACTTCCATCGCTTGTAAACACACTTCCCAGATACAGGAACTCGTCCACTTGCTCAATCTTCTTTCCTTTTATTTGTAATGAACATACTGTCGCGCTCTCATCTGTTTCAAATACCAGTACATTCGTCTTCTCCGCATTTATTTTCATGCCTTTCCTTTCAAACGATTCATTCATAATACCCAGCATCAACTGCACACCTTCCAAAGATGCAAGAAGCGCTTGGTCGTCAGCGTACAATAGACATTTGATGCTAGACGTTCCCTTGCGTATTCCACCATCACTCTCCCGCAATGTCTTAAGACAGCTGTCCGTAAACAAGTTTAAGAGCCAAAACGAGTCTAAGTAAGCGCCGTTAATCCTAGAAACAGCACAAAACAATGACTTTCCCCAAAAAAGATACCCAGATACATTAACTGAGACAAACGAGGAAGATGAACGTGAATTTTAAATATATTATCTTGTAACATTATTATATTACTCCTAACTGTTAAAGCTAGAATGTAGTAAATAATTTAAAAGCTAGATAGATAAGGCATTGACTTTAGTAGTGGTAACATTGTTCCTCCTTAAGTATAGAGTAATAATAGTATTAATACCTAACTTGGGTTAAAAGATTATGTGTGATGCTTTAACAATATAAGAATTAACTTGTGATCTATTTTTTATTTGTAGTATAAAGCTCTCTAAGCTGCCTCTAATTAAGATAAGGTTATTTATTATGATTGTTATTTAGAATAAAGTTATTTTGCGCAGTAAGTATTATATACCACATTGGGCGGTGGGGTGCTACATTGCGGCGATATTTTTATACTTGATATTGCCATGTGTCAGGCTCTTAATTATATCTCTCAAATAATTTCTTTGAAACTTCCTTGTCAAAGTTATTTTATTTTTCTTAACTTTATTTGATATAAGTAATCGTGTTTAATTATAATAGGTATGTTGTGATCAACATCTAATAATGGGAGTATTTTGATAAACCTATTTAGTTAAACCTAAATAAAGAAACAGTTCGATCAAACCTGCCTATACTATAATAAAAAATTTATACGTGCATTGCTCTCACCTTTTTAACATAATCATGAAAACAACAGACTACAACCAGCATGGCCTTCTAATAGCCATGATAAATCGTGTTAATGGGTGGGAAGTGGGAATGGTCACAAGACAATTTTAAGTGTCAATATCAGAATAATTTTACACGGAATTCTACTGGAGCCTAGATCAATATTGCAACTTACTTCATTAACCCGTATTTATATTTACCTTTACAACAGGAATTATCATATAAAATACGCTTGTTTAGTTCGTTACGAAAACAAGATGATGCTAGGCGTACGGCTCCATGTCGTAACGAACATTATATACAAAATTCTAGTGTGTAAGGGACACTATCTTTAGAACTACAGTGTTTAGTAAAATATACTCAATTCAATCACATAGATAAAACAGTTTTAAGAAATTTGTCTCTAGGAATCGTCCTTATAGGATAAAAAATGAAAAAGTTATGACAGTTTTACTCTCATTTTTTTTCGCTCTCCTGAAAGGTAGGGTGTTGTCGCTTACGACATTTGAAATTATAACAGTCGATATAATTTTTTTAGTTTCAGTTCCATGTATGGGGCCCCAAAAGATTCGGAATAAAGTGGCTGTGACATACGGATGGACGGACGGACGGGCATACAAATAAACAAGGTGTACATTTTACCGCCTTATTTCTTTACAACTGTTTAGAATGAGATTTCTTATCGACTAATTCCGATTTGTTAACTGACCACTAATAACTGCCCATTCAGTTATATTACTGCTCAATATTTATTTAGCTGCCAATTTCAGTATTTCTTACAAATCTTTCTATTTAGTTTACTGCTCAGGTTTTACTGCTGAACTTGTTATTAAACATGCATTTTGTAATTTTAGTACAACTGCCGCTTTAAATCAATCCCTTTTTTTAAGGCGCAAGGGTTCGCCAAACTACAAAATAGGCCTATCTTTGGAGTCAAACTAGTCCTAAAGGAAAGGCTCAATGAATTTGAAAAAAATATATGTTACGCAGAATATAGTCAAAAATAAATTTATAATTCAAAATTTGATTGTGTCTCCTAGATTTGATAAAAAAAAATTAAACGTTTATTCTATTTTTATGCAATAATTTTAGAACTAGTCCTTAACGGCTGAAGCAATTTTGACGGCACTTTCACTAAATTAAAGAGCAGTAAATTTTTTACAAATTTATAATAGGAAATTTGAAACAAGTAATTATTATTGGTTTTAAATCCGAATTTATTGATATGCGCAAGAGATTCCCTACGCCAGGTCCGCGCGTCAGCCTTGCTCAGGCAATTTGCACGGGGAGGTTGTATCGTTCGTTGACGCGCACTCGTTCACGAGTCAATCAGTGGTTGCAAAGATTAAATTACGAAGCGGAATTGGAACAATTAGGCTTAATATTTCGCCTCTGCGCATGGACGCTATCGTAATAGTACATTATTGCAAAGGCCGTGAAATAGGCAATAGGCTACTTGACTCAAACTTAATTTCATACATCGAATGAATATTTCCTTTAGTACTTGGCTAATTTACCACATTTATTATTCTAAAAATAATAAATGTGGAAATATATAATAAAACAAGACTGTGCTTCTTTTGATAATAATTAACCAAAAATTAATTCATGAACAATATTTTGCGCTTGTAACGCCACCTGTCGTGCGACACTACAACGTGCTGCAAAATTAATGCATGCTACTTGATCCTTGCTCATACTTGCTTTTAACACATGCTTTATATTTAACGTTGCCGTGATTAAAACAGGAAACTGTCACTAGATGGCGTAAAAAATACGGACTAAGGAAATTAGCAAACCTATTTGGGAAATAAATACGCAAAGATGAATAATATGAACTGTAATAGATGCAAAAAGGAAATTTTGAAACGCGATTTCATAAAGTGTACAGAATGTCAACTAAGATACCATTTAGATTGCACAAGTATAGGGGAAAAATTATTTTACCTTATGACATCCGAAAACAAACAAAACTGCAAATGCGACGATTGTAGATTTAATCAATCTCCCCATAACCAAATACAAATTAATATATCGACTGAAAACTCCTTCGAATCATTGGAAACCGATACATTGTTAGAAACACCACAAGATGAGAGCAACTTTGTCACGTTGAGAAGACACAAGAACAAAGTTTCTCTACCGGATTTAACAGATTCATCCTTATTTTTATAAGAGAAAAGTTATTGCAGTTTACCGGATATTCACAATACCAGTGAAAACATATATTTGCGTGAGCTAAAGCTTGAAATAAAGAAATTAGAAAACGAGTTAAACATTGCAAACAATGAAATTGAGAACTTAAATTCCTTGAATGTTGAATTGCAAAGGAAAAATCAAGAACAAGATAAAACAATAAAATTATTAAAATCCGTTACTGTAGGTGAAACCGATATTAGCAAAGCTCACTGCCCACACATTTCTACTCCACTCGGACATCGACTTAAAACGAAAAAAATAAGAAGAAATATAATGGGAAATTCTTTGAGAAAGTCGGAAGGGATATCCTCTCCCAATACTGAACCTGTATTTACACCTACAACCGTGAACAATACTACATCGAATAAAGCAATTAATTTAAAAAGAAAATCAGAGACTCCGAAACTTTGTCTTATTACCAGTATTGAAGAAAATAAAACGTCATCACTACTAAGAAATCACTTCACAAAGAGCTTTTCCTGTTGCCATTATCGCACTCCTGGCGGTGGGATAGAACAGCTTTCAGCGGGACTACAAGAAAAGTTAGAACATTTTACACTGAATGACTGCTGTATTATCATAATAGGAGAAAACGACTTTATTGTATCTAAAGATTATAAAAAAATCGTGAATATGTTAAAGCAAAGAATTATGGCTGTACAGCATACGAATGTTATACTGTGTGTGCCTACTTTTAAGTATAGTTTTAATTCAAATATTTTTAATAAGAGAATTGAAAATTTCTGTTATTTGTTAAACAAGAACAATGACATCTATCAATATTGTTATTTACTAGACTCTAATAAAAATTTTGAATATTCGTACAGGATGTTCTTAAAATACTCAGGCAAAATTAACTTAAAAGGCACTCAAACTATATTAAACGATATCAATGAACTTATTCAATATGTAAAAAATATCGTTTTTCTGTAATGCGTCTGTTACTAATCTACCATGTAAAAGTGCAAGTCAAAGCGTATGTGAAACAAAGAAACTTAACTCTGTACACCCTAAAGGAACAATCCCATCTTATTTTCCACCTGTAAAAAAGTCTATTACCAGCCAGAGTAATTTTTCTATTTCAATTGAACAACCCAAGAAAAGTGAAAGCTTTTTTCGTGAGTAACAGTAATATATTAGACGATAACAAGTTTATAATCTTTCACCAAAACTGCGCTGGGTTACTAAACAAACAAGATACCCTACATCTGGTGCTGGAAGAATTCAAAGATAGCAACAAATCTATTAAAATATTGTGTTTAACTGAAACATTTTTGACCGGGGAAGATGTAAAAAATGTTAAAATAAATGATTTTCATTTAATATCATCTTATTGCAGACCTCATGAAAGGAGAGGCGGTGTTTGCATCTTAGCCAGAGATGGTATACCTTGCACAAAGATAAATCTGGATGAATATACTTACTATAAAAGTTTTGAGTGTTCTGGCATCGAATTAACAAATCATAACCTTGTTATTCTATGTATCTACCGTACACCAAAATCAGACATAGATTTGTTTTTTAATAAGCTCGAAGCCCTTCTGATAAAAATGTGTAATAAAAAAAGTAGAAAAGTTGTTTTATGTGGAGATCTTAACATTGATATTATTAAGAAATCAAACTATAGCACCAGATTATCAAATTTGATGAGTTATTTTAATTTAATCTTTCACATAACAGCTCCAACGAGAAAAAAATCATGCATAGATCATTGCATAAGCAATTTACCAAAAGCCGTAGGTGCATTGCACAACCTAGCCATCTCCGATCATAACACAGCTCAAATATTACAGATAAATTTAAAAGTAACCAAAGTAATAAACCAGTGGTTTGAGGAGAAAAGGGACCTGAAAAACAATAACATAGAGAAGCTTCGTGACTGTATTTCAAAATTAACTTTCTCTGACGTTATGGAAAGTAATGATACTAATGAGGCCTTTTCTCTACTACACGAAACACTAAAGTTATTCTTTGACTTATGCTTTCCTAAAATAACTGTCAAGGTTAGTAATAAAGTAAATAAAGTACGATGGATCACTCGTGGCATAAAAAAATCAAGCAGAGCGAAAAGAATGCTCTATCTTAAGTATCAGAGCTGCAAATCGAAGGAGCACAAATCAGAAATAAAACAAAGTTATAAAAGGTACTCAAGAGTACTTAAAAAATGCATTCTGGATACACAAAGAAGAGGCAATATAAAGAAGATTAGAAATTCGACGAATAAATGTAAAGCAGCTTGGAGTATTATAAACTCCAGATTAAATAACGTTCAGAAACATGAAATTGACAAAATTAAACAAAATAATGACATAATTGATAATCCCTTAGACATTGCAAACTTTTTTAATGAATATTTTATTGACATGACTAAGCAAAATAGTGATATTGTAACAACAAATGACATACCAATTGACATGTGTGGACATTCCTTTTTTTTCTATCCTACGACATCTGAAGAAATATATAAAATTATAGTTAGCCTT
This sequence comes from Crambus lathoniellus, assembly GCA_949710035.1. NCBI lineage: Eukaryota > Metazoa > Arthropoda > Insecta > Lepidoptera > Crambidae > Crambus > Crambus lathoniellus. The sequence goes on along the minus strand of OX453305.1, from coordinate 26,654,705 downwards.
AAAAACACCAACTCAGTTGGATATGACGAAATCCCAACCAAAATACTAAAATCTGTAGCTGACTACATTGCACCTGTAATTAGCCATGTTATAAATCTCTCTTTGACTCAAGGCGTTTTCCCAGAAAAATTAAAATTAAAAAAGGGTGATAAAACGGACCCAAACAATTATAGGCCTATTACATTAATTGCAATAATGGCAAAAATTTTTGAAAAGGCAGCTCTTGTTCGTCTGAGCACATTTTGTGAGAAATTTAAATTAATAAACAACCAGCAATACGGCTTTAGAAAAAATAAGAGCACAACCCTAGCTAACTTCAAATTAGTTAAATCGGTAATGGAATGCTTGGACAATGGGATCCCAATTATTGCGCTCTACCTTGACATGTGTAAAGCTTTCGATTTTGTAGAGCATAAAAGACTATGTGATAAGCTCTACAGATATGGCATAAGAGGTACAGCGCTTAACTGGATTACTAGTTACTTACAGGACAGAAATCAATGTGTTGAAATATCGAAAACATGTCGTCATGGTAACAATAATTACAGGAAAACAGCTCTACAATCAGAGTATAAAATTAATGGATGTGGAATTCCGCAAGGAACATTGATTGGACCTTTACTCTTCATTCTCTACATAAATGACCTGCCAACAGCGACTAAACATGAAACCATATTATTCGCAGATGACACTACTGTCCTTGTGCAAGGATGCACGAAATACAAGAACTTAAATGTAAAAGAATATGAAGACGAAATAAATTTGACATTAAATAATATCATTCAATGGATGAAAGATAATAATTTGAACGTTAACATTGAAAAAACTAAATATATGCAATTTCGCACACACCGGACAAGAGAGCTCTTACTCAATATCAAACATGAGAATAAAATAGTAGATAAGGTACAATCATTTAAATTTTTAGGATTGAATATTGACGAAACCTTTACTTGGAAGAATCACATCAGTTTGCTTTGTGAGAAAGTAAGCAGATTCTCTTTTGCTCTCAGGCGCCTAAGGGAAGTTTCTTCAGTAGAAACGGTACTCTTAGCGTAACATGCGCATGTAGCGTCTATATTACAGTATGGCATTTTATTATGGGGAAATTGTTCAGAGTCAGAAACATTACTCAGAAGCCAAAAAAAGTGTCTAAGGTCTTTATTTGGTGCATACCGGCTAGATTCGTGCAGACCTTTATTTAAAAAATATAAACTTTTGACACTTACTGGTCTCTATATAAAACAGATATGCATATTCATTAAAGATAATATAGCGCAATTTAGTATAAAACAAGTCTCTAAGTATAAGGCCTTTCGTGAAAGACCAACTCATAAACTTGAAGTGCCTAAATATAAACTCAGTCTGGCACACAGAAATTCCTATGGAATGGCCATTAAGCTTTTTAATGCTCTTCCTAATCATATACGGCAACTAGATGGACCAATATTTAAAAGAAAACTAAATGAATATCTCATCGAAAATTGCTTTTACTCAATAACAGAATATCTTAATAATAATATCTAATGGGGATCCCTTTTCTGGTTTTTTAAATACATTTATAGATATTAAGTTAAAACTCGATGTTGAAATTAGGTACTATATGCCTTACAGGTGCTACATAATATTTGCATGCTTAAATGTAAGTAAATTTTGACGAACTTTCTTCATAACGAACACCATTTCTTGTACTCAAAATTATTGCAAATAAATATATCATTCATTCATTCATTCAAGGAAAACGTAAGAAAGCGAAGCGATATCATAAAATAAAAGTATATGATGGATATTATACATTTAGTTTAATTAATAAACTTTACATTAGGTCATATTGGGGCAATTACTAAAAGATAATGTTATTGATTTCTCCGGTACATTTATTTGTTTGTTGAACTTCTGATGAGGTTTGAAGGTTTATTTATTTATTTATCTCGTTTTTTTCAACTCATAAAATTTTCATAGTTTTTATGTATTTTTCTTTTAACTTCGCTGGAAGCAGGTTTTCCATTTTCGATTTGGCTACTGAGGGCCTAGACAAGTAGCTTTCTAATAGATATCGCACGTAGAATAGAAAGAAAATGTATGGGATTGACATTAATGGTCAGGTGACATTTCAATCGCTAATGTCAATCCCATACATTTTCTTGGAGGGCTGATCTTAAATCTGGTGGAGTACATACAATCAATCTCCATTTCACTCTCTGAATCGTTGACACTAATTTTAATTATTAAATTTATATTTCTTAAAATAAATTGATTACTCATAGCTGAAAATTAGACCAGACCGTGAATTTTATTTATCGACAAAATGTTATTATTGTATGAGTAAGTATGTAAATAACAAAATCAAAGCGAGTTTTCAGCTTTGCCGTCAAGTTTTTATTTAAGTATCGTCTGTGCCGAAAGTCAAACGCATTTATGGCTATACAGCCACGTGAACTCAATTTGAACTAAGCAAAGAGGCTTACTTTGGTATGGCAAAAATAATAAAAGAGATCCAATCAATTAATAACTCCAGCACGCTGTTCATACAACATTTCTGGAGCGTTCTAATGTTCCAAATTAAAAACGCTCCTGCAATAGATTTGATTTTCTTTAAAAACTTCTTCCCTTGTTATTTTTTCGATTATTTCCATGCATGTTTGAGAAATAGTACGTAGTAGAAGAGAAAATACATTATTGTAAAACTGTATACCATTTTATTGCCTGTCGAATTAAAACTTTCTAAAAACATGACTTAAAATCTTACTTATTGTACAGTAGAGAAAATATATTATTGTAAAAATGTATACCGTTTTATTGAATTACCTAGTTCTAATTAATTAAAAATAATCCTATTGTAGGAATAGGAAAACATTAAAAATATTTTTTTCACTTCTCATGCTCGTAAAGTTCGTGTTTATGTTGGGTATAGGCTGCATAAAATCGCTTTTTATGCTCTAGTGCATAAAGTAAAACCTTCGTCTAAGTCTCAGACTCTAAGACAAAGGTCGTCAGGTAAACAGTCACACACGCAATTAAACTTAGTTATATAAACTTGATAATTAATAATGTTTCTTCAATTTTGTACATAATCCACGTTAAATTACTAAATTAATAAAACTAGGCAAAATTAATGAGTTTTCTAAGAAATAAGTATTTCAAAAGCATTATGGACTACGATCTATGCTACAGCCACTGCCACTGCCACGTATAAAAAAAAGAAAAAGAAAGTCTTCCAACCAATATGGCGAATTGGCGAAGTCTTTATTTTTTATTTTTTGCAATATTGCTATTTATTTTTCTCACAATCGAAGTGAAAAGCAGAGTGTATAACTCGTACTTACATAAAACCCATTTTACCCTCGACTTGACTATTCACGTCTTGATATATATGTCTCGGGTAAAATGGTGCGTTTTATGCACTTGTTGTAGAATCTACTATTTTATGTTTCCCTATCCTTACAATGTTCTAAGGCCCTAACCAAACAAAGTAATATTTCAGACTTTTGTGTAGGTCCAGGATATTAAAAGCCTACAATGTCAATAAAAAAAACTACATCCTATACTGCACCAAAATTGCAACAATACGGCCATACACTACTGTTTCAAATTAAAATTATTTGGTAAACGCAACGTTGAGTTTTGATTAATTTAATTACTACCAGTGTTACAGTCATCTTTTGTGCATAGTGTTAGTTGTAATGAAATAAGGTATAAATTTCAAGTAGGTAGCGAAAATCTACTTTTGCCCGTATTTGGAACAAAAGTATACACATAAATCACATAATATGCCTACAAGTCTCTTTGATTTCGGGTCACGTAGACCCGAATTCACACAGGCGTGTAGGCAGCTAAACAAGTACTTATAGTCCGTTCAGTTAGATAGTGTCGGTACACCCGCACGGCATTGTGGTTCTTGCTATAAAATGCAGATATAAAATAATACACGCAAGTTGGGTACCAAAGTCAATTTTAATGAAAATTTGGATATTTTTATATAAAAGGAAGTTAAATAAGTGATTTTCAAATAATAATTTTAATAATTAATTTTTATATGATTATTATGATTACTCATCATTGCTCGAATTGTCACAAGTCACAACTGTTGTTACCACCTGTATTTATAATAAACATAGATTATGTAAGAAAATATAATTTAATAAATGCCGTATCCCTAAATCCAATTCCATTTGCGGGTGTACGCCGCACGCGGCTTCTTTTGTTTATGCGGCGGCATCCTTTGACAAGAAGCGGCACGTGGCAAGGCGGCGCGATGAAAGGGCGACACTATCTAAGCGAAATACCGCATCTGCACGCTTAATCTTTGTAACTACCGGGGGAGATGCGCGGGCACGCGGTGTGCGAGCGCATAGCAAGCCTATATGCTTCGCCCAACGCTCAAGGTCGTTGATATTCAATCACCTTAATGGTAGGGAGTAGCGCGCTTAAGGGAGGTACAGACAGGGACAAATTCGGTGAACCACTTCTTACTTCTTTTCGTGTGGCTGTTGTCTCACCGTTCACTTGCAGTTCCTACCCCTTATTGCATATGCATTGTACTAACCTAGTTTAATACATAAGCAAATAGTAAAAGAGTCTGCGATTGAATGGCGAGGCACCAGCCACACGAAAAGAAGTAAGAGGTGGTTTACCGAATGTGACCCCGATTGTACTTATTCCATTTATCAAAGATCTTTGTCCAATATTGCATTTGATCAAAAGAATACCACTCCTATTACCATAGTAGTAAGAATGGATCCAATTTCTTGGATCCAATATTTGATCAAAGATTGGATAAAATATTTGATAATTGGAATACCACCCTTAGTACTATAGTAATAAGGGTGGTATTCCTTTGATCAAATGCAATATTGGACAAAGATCTTTGATAAGGGGAATACCTCCCTAAGGCAAGGTAAGGCTAGAAAGCGTTACCCCTCGTGCGTAAAGAAGTAGTATGTATGATTGTCTCCTCGCTTCCTTTTTTAGGCTTCCGTAGTCGAATAACAAACACGTAACTAAATAAATGTACCTAAATCATCCTATAAAAACTGACCAACTCTCGCTGGAGCTGCTTATTTCTTTACAAAAAGCGTTGAAATCTCTCAGTAAAGTCAAACCAACTCTAATGTTCCTTTCTGCGATTTCTTTATTGATATAGTTACGTTTTGAAAAATGGAAAATGAAGTATTTAGAAAAAATCGACCCGCCCCACAACCAGCTCCGATGGGACTCGAACCCACGACCTTTCGCTATCCGGGCGACTGCTCTAACCACTGAGCTACGGAGTCGTTACGAGAAGCGTCGAATTTATCAAATACTTCTTACACGCTGTATAGCCAGCGTTAATTTCATCAATGTGAAGATATTACTACCACTACTACTGTTATTTGATAAAAAATCTGGAAAGGTATTTCTTTCGCGTGTGGGGGTAGTAATATCTTCACATTGATGAAATTAACGCTGGCTATACAGCGTGAAAGAAGTATTTGATAAATTCGACGCTTCTCGTAACGACTCCGTAGCTCAGTGGTTAGAGCAGTCGCCCGGATAGCGAAAGGTCGTGGGTTCGAGTCCCATCGGAGCTGGTTGTGGGACGGGTCGATTTTTTCTAAATACTTCATTTTCCAGTTTTCAACCATAAAAATTGCATTGTGAATGCAAAAAAGTAAAAATTTAAATAAATAGTTACGTTTTATTTTTATGTGACTTTGGACGTTGAACATTCTACATGTTGGTTAGTTTGGTGGGCATAAGTCAACGACCAAGTCACATAAAATTAAAACGTAACTATATCAATAAAGAAATCACAGAAAGGAACTTAGAGTTGGTTTGACTTTACTGAGAGATTTCAACGCTTTTTGTAAAGAAATAAGCAGCTCCAGCGAGAGTTGGTCAGTTTTTTATAGGATGATTTTGGTGAGATTTCATATGTTTTTGCTAGGTATTACACATAAGTAATAAATACAGGTATACTGATTTATTTACTGCAAATGTAACTTTGTAATCCTATATATTTATATAGGATTACAAAGTTATTCATGCAGTTGGTGTAACTAGAAATTATCCTAGTTTTTATAGTTTTCCCTTTGTGTAGCCATTAAACCCTAACTCTGTACCAAATTTCAGCTTTCTGAGTTTATGGGAAGTACTAGTTCTATTTTGATGATCATGAGTGAGTGTCATAAATGCGAAACTTTGCTTTCGCCTAACTTAGGAACTAAATGACCTACATACTTGAAATTTTGGATTTTAAGTATGTAATTATAGCTTACTGGATGAGATGAGGTACTCAAATAGGGGCCCGAAAATGCGGCGAAATGGTTCCAGTAAAGGATGGTACGGCAGTGTTTGCTTCGCGGGATGAATGAATCTGGGGGCACTGCCGTGCCCCCAGATTCATTCGTCATGTAAGTCTGTATATCTGTCCGTTCGTCCGTACGCATGTCTTAATCCGAAAATATAAAAACTACACAGCTTAAACTTGGTAGGTAAATGTATTCTGTAAAGTGTAAACCCCAGTACGATTTTTATACAAAATAATAAGGTGGGGTTCTCCATACATGAAACTAAAACTAAAAATAGTCTTTATCTTCAAACCTTTTCGAGTGGGGTTCTAAGGAGTTATAGGATTATGTAAGTATACTGTTAAAACACCTCTAGTCAAATATTCAAGGAAGAGGAAAATATATTTACTTACTGACAGTGTCACTGTGTAGTAATTCTTCTTTACTCTTGTTTTTAGACACACCTCATACCTCATCCTACAATTTGGTATGTTGTACGTTTTCTTACTAGAGAAACTTCTTACACTCACGTAAGTGATCACGTTTCTGAAAAAAAATTAGGTGTTTAAAAAATACTTTCAAAATGAAAATGAAGCTCTTTTCTACTAGCTTTTAAGATAAGAAGTGTTTCTAAATTATATATTTTGAATATTAGTTCAAATGTGTATAGTACCACATACAAAATAGCTTCAAATGAAAATCAGATAAAAATAAATTATATCAATAATGGGTTTGGGAAAGGTATTTTTATTTATTTATTTTTTAAATATATACATTCTAACTTAAAATATGTCACTAAAATTTTTTCTGTAGCCCTTCAAAATACTTCACAATAAATTTTTAAAGATTCGTTAAAACGACCACGTGTTTTCGTGACAGCCACAATGCCCGGTAGACGTTAGTACTATTATAAAGGGTGTCTTAAAAGTACCTATAGTATTTGAATTTCCCGCTATTTCCGAAATATTCAAGATGGCTGGTTGAAATTTGACATACGTCATCTTGACACATGTAAAATTAATCGTGGAGTGTTTCACAATAAAACAGCGCATAGAAGTTATACAAATATGTAACGAAAATTCAAGATCAATTACAAACACTCGTCGAAAGGTCGAAAAATCTCGTAATTTCAAGAAGAGGTGGCCACCGAGATCTTGCCATCTAATGCCACTGGAATTCTTTCTTTGGGGCTACGTCAAAGATAAAGTCTACACCAACGATCCACAAAACATAGACAATATAGACAAAATATTCGCCGAGTTATTGGTGAAATAAGTAGCGAAATGTCTGAAATTAGCAGCGAAATGTGTGAAAGTGTCATGAAAAACTTGCACACAGCAAAAATGCCCGTGGCGGCCATTTAGCAGATATTCTATTCAGATAAAACTGTACAAGTCTCTTCTTTAAAATAAAATAAAACTACGAAGAAATTCCATTCAATTCGCGTTTTATTGAGACAAATCATCCTATACCTACTTTTGGGACACCCGTTATATTCTGTGCCGGTAGCCGCGGGTATTACTTCTATACTGGTATGGGATAAAAATGATCTTTTTTTATTTTGCCCATGTCCATTCAAAAAAGGTATTATTTGATTACTTATTATAATAAATAGAAGTTACTATATTAAATAAAATTAGGTCAAATCATTCGATTTTTTGTTATTATGTCAAACGTTACAAGCCTAGGGTACCATCAGTTATGACCAAAAATTATGTTTGTTAGAAAATAAAGTGTATAGGTAAATAGATTTCCTTTTTACGGATTATTTTATTCTTGCATACTATGAACTCTATGGTTATTAAGTAAGTAAGATGTAACCGTTTGTAATATAATGTTTATTTATGTTAATGCTGATTTAAATAAATCCACTAAATCTATTAAAATAAATCTGGTAATACTCACGTAATCCGTCGTGTACATATACTTGTACTTTGCACTTGATCGCTTATTAATATTATTAAAATCAATTCGATAATTAATCTTCCCAATGACATTGTACTTAATAAATCCCACTTAAAATATAATTTCAGAATCTTCGAGTGATTGTTGATCGAAGTTCAAAATGCTGAAATAAATCAGACAGTATGTAGGGTGACCATATTAATAGTCTAATTTTAATTTGCGTCATTTATTAAGGCGCTACTCGGAAAAAGTATGGACTTTTTGATTTAAAACTATAGGACGGTTACAGTTGTTACAAATCTGGTAATAAGATATATGTTTCTTCATACCTTTATCTAGATTCGTATAGTTTCAAAAACACGATTTTATGATTTTGCCTCGACACTTTTTCTTTTCGAAAAGACCTCTAAAAATACGAAAATTCAAGATTATTCTTAAATGGGGTTACTTACACTATTGGAAATTGGTTTAATTAGTGGACACAAATAATATTTATGATCGTATAGAAGCATTTTTTTTAAATCGCTGTAGTTTTTTAATACGAAGTGATTTTGTGTTTTTTTGCCTAATCTGGAAAATCGGTCGGTCGCTATCTCGCTTCAGCATAATTTTTCCGAGTATCGCCTTGATCGGAAACCGCGAGCTGTGAAGTTTGATGTTAGTACTTGTATGTATTTGTAGAAGATAAAAATAATAATAGCGTGATGCAAGATCCCTTACAAATAACCGGAGCAAAACACGGGTAGATACTGTAGAATGACCATTGGAAGTTTAATGTGCACTGTGTGCATTTTAAGTGTTCGGTAAAACAGCAAGGAGTGTCACTGCGTTGCAGTTGCTGAGTTGCAGCGAAATAACATTTAATGTTTTTGAATTTTTTTATACTTACTGAGATATGGACTTTCACCCAGATTTAAAATTTTATTTATATTTTATACTAGTGGATCCTCACGGTTTTACCCGCGTGGTACCCGTTTCCGTGGGAATATCGGGATAAAATATAGCCTATGTCACTCGGGTGGACTGTAGCTTTCTAATGCTGAAAGTTTTTTTTTAAATTGGTCCAGTAGTTTCGGAGCCTATTCAATGCAAACAAACAGTCAAATATTTCCTTTATAAAATATTAGTAACTAGCGGATCCTCGCGGTTTCATCCGCGTGGTACCCGTTCCCGTGGGAATATCGGGATAAAATATAGACTATGTCACTCGGGAAGAATGTAGCTTTCTAATGGTTAAAGAATTTTTTAAATCGGTCTAGTAGTTTCGGAGCCTATTCGATGCAAACAAACAAACAAACAATCAAATCTTTCCTCTTTATAATATTAGTATAGATAAAGATTTACATTTTATCACGTGCTTATTTCCGTTGTCCCCATGATGGGGACAACGGGAATTGAATAAATTTATTAACGAAAAATGGAAAATGAAGTATTTAGAAAAAATCGACCCGTCTCACAACTAAATACTTCATTTTCCATTTTTCAGTAATAAAAATTGCATTGTGAATGCAAAAAACTAAAAATTAAAATAATTTAAATTTATTAAAATTTGTTCCCGTTGTCCCCATGATAGGGAAAAAACCATGAGGACAACCGAACGTCATAATTATTCAACAAATAAGCCACTAGGCCCTCTGTACTTTTATTGCTTTAATCGACTTAAAAGAAAACTAAAATAATGACGCTCGCCATATCTGTCACTCCATTAGAGGTATTATGCTGAGACAGGGAGTTTATTGGCCACATATTACAAAATAAGATATGTGAAGTTTCTTTTTTTCACTTTAATTTTTTATTTTCCTTTTACTTTGTTTATTACCAGTTAATTTAAATCTTATGTTCTCATTGTTTTATTATTTTTTGTTACTAATCATGTGTGTGTCAATAAATGTAATTTCTTTCTTTCTTTCTTTCTTCTTCTTTCCAACTATGTATCTAGAACTAGGTGTTATTGATGATCGAAGGCCCTAAAACGTACAGGTTTTGAGATATTCCATGTTAAAAATCCCATATAAATAAAACTACCTTATAACCGGGTCTATATCATGGAATATCTCGAAACCTGTACGCTTTAGGTTAAAGAGGTAACTGGAGTTCTCACCCTGAATAAAAAAGTGTACCCAGCAAATTTGGCATTTAGTATGGAGTGGCTGTCAGTTGTCTCATATGACCATACGTATTTTTTTAAACAGCCACTGTGTAAATTGTGGTGACAAAAAAGTGTTAGTACTGCACTCTCCAGTTACCTCAGTATTAAGTCGAGCTCCATGATATACACGCATCATGGTGTCATGATGCGTCGCGCTTTTCCACCCTCTTGCAAAATCATGGTCATCACTATGCCAGGCTCCCATACAAAGAGGTTCAAATCCCTTTCTTTTTTAATTCAAGTCCAAAACAGCAGTAAAATTGTAGACATATTATTATGTACCTAGTTACAAAGAGCATCCGTTTGATTAGAGAGTTATTACTGTATTAGGTTTACCTACGTCACTTGCGGTTTTGGTATTATTCATGTAACCAAACATGCGTAATCTATATCTATACTATACTAATATTATAAAGAGGAAAGATTTGTATTTTTGTATGTAACGAATAAACTCAAAAAGTACTGGACCGATTTAGAAAATTCTTTCACCGTTAGAAAGCTACAGTCTTCCCGAGTGACATAGGCTATATTTTATCCCGATACTCCCACGGGAACGGGTACCACGCGGGTGAAACCGCGGGCGGCCGCTAGTATTACATAATTCGATGGGTAGTTAGAACAATACGAGCTGTATCAAATTTTTTTATTTTTTTCTGGATAGACATACCTACCTATGTGTCATATTATAATCCTACTAATATTATAAATGTGAAAGTTTAGATGTTTGGATGTTTAGATGTTTGGATGTTTGTATGTTTGTTACTCAATCACGCTAAAACGGCTGAACGGATTTGGCTGAAATTTGGGACACAGATACTTTGTAGCCTGGAGAGGAACATAGGCTACTTTTTATCCCGGAAAAACATCACATTCCTGCGGGATAACGTCGTGTAGTCCACGCGGGCGAAGCCGCGGGCGGAAAGCTAGTGTAATATAATGTTTGACGACCTCCGTGGCCGAGTGGTGTAAGCACCGGTTTCAAGGTGCCGCTATCTCTAAAGGTCCCGGGTTGGATCCCCGGTCGAGTAAATGTTGAAAACGAACTTTTCAATATTTCCTCGGGTCTGGGTCTATGTGGTTAAGGCTGCGATTCCCCAAAATAGGGTATTTTAAATTATGGATTACTCGCAAATCACTAGTACTTAAAATTTGGAAAAATATAGGTATGTTATTTTACAGTTATTTATCTAGTGCTTCCGGCCGTTTTTTTCGATTGGTGATATTTTACTGTGTCAAATAAAATCCCAAACATATGTCTAATCGTAATCCAAATATCGTATTACTTGCAGTATACTTGGTTTTAGTTAATGAAAAATATACGAAAATAATTGTCTTTTAATAGCCGAGGGATTCCGGCCGTCATAAGTTTTTTTTTTTATTATTTAATTTTTAATTGAATTTTAAGTGATTTTCGATTCGCGGGGCACTCGCGAGTTCACAGTTCACTGCCGGCTGCCGCTGCGTCCGCGTGAAGTGTATCGCGCGCGGCCGAGCAAGGGTTAGTGTGCCTATTTCGGTCGGGAATCATCGCCTTAATACCCGTCGTTGTTTCCAATTTCCATAATACTAGTGCTTAAGCTACTATACCTTGGTATTGGAACTATGTATGTGGTGGTGTCCAATGTAGGTACACATGCTTATAGTGCCAAGGAAATATCTCAAACAAGTAAAACGTTTCCGTTAGAGTTTATTGTGGGTTTATTCCATAAAAAGTGCAAAATCAATAGAACAGCAATAGTCTTGTAGCCTGGAGGCTAGTAATACGCCAAATCCACAGTATGAATGTTTAATTCCAAAAAAACCCATATAAGGAAACCCAGAAATGTTCACAAATTTATCTACTAATTTTTCTTATCTGTAGAAGGCTACAGGTTTTCCCGATTTTCCTGTTCCTGTTTATGTTACAATTAATTTAGCTAAATAATTTCCTACACACAATATGCCGAAACGGATAAAATATTACCACAGTAAATATATACCATACTAGCTGACCCGGCATACGTTGTTTTGCCATATAAATTCTATTGGACACGAACTTCGGATCAACTGCCTGACACAATGTCACTTATTAAAAAAAAAGAAATCCTAAGCGGCAAAAATGTCAGTGATTACATACTCTTTGACATACCTTCTCTTTGGAAGCTGCTAAGAAATGAGAGTTGTGTGAAGTATGACAGCTTAACGGTTTTCTATACAAAATTACCATTATTATTTTATAATTTTCCTGGATAAAAAGTAGCCTATGAGTCCAGCTCTCAAATTATCTCCTTACCGAAAATTTCGTCGATCCATTGCTCCGTTTTGACGTGAAAGACGGACAAACAAACAAACAAACAAACAAATAAACAAACAAACAAACACACTTTCACATTTATAATATTAGTATGGATTAGTATGGATATACATAGGCTATGTTATTATTACATTCTCTTTGATTCTATGATAATGACATGACATTCCAAAATATTCTTTTTCAGAACAGAAGTCATAAAAATTTGACAAATAGCTTTTTAAACACAAAAGAGGTTACGAAAATCAATACCATAAAAATAAAAACCAAATAAAAACATAGCATAACATTGCATCGGCAACGCTACAGTCTATTTGCAACGTTGTGCACTGTCCTAAATGATCTATGGCGACTACTGTACCCCGAGTGTAAGTTTTTATGTCAAGCAAACGCAAACTATTTCGAATGCGTATTAATGTCAATTTGTATGAAAACTATATAAGCGCGCTACTCGCCGCTAGAGGCGCTAATACAGTTTTCATACAAATTGACATAAATACGCATTCGAAATAGTTTGCGTTTTTTGACATAAAAACTTACACTACGGGCACAGTAATTTTTTGCATTTTACATAATATGGGTCTGTATGTATAAAACGGGTTCTTACGCAGATAAAACCGCGGGTGCCTAGAGCTAGGTGTTCTAAAGTGCCGCTGATTTTGGCAGTTTGTTGCCGCAACGAAAATATTAAAAACGCCTACCAGATTATATGAGCGAAATTGTCAGCTGCAGCTGCAGCAGTTTTGTCATAACTTACCTACTTAGGACAAATAATTAAATAAAATCTGTTCTTGACTATGAAGAGGAAAGATTTGTTATTCTTTTTTGTTTGTTTACTTGTACCTAATAGATAAACTATAAAAACTACTGGGCTGATTGTAGAAATTAGGTATTTGACTGATTTTTTTTTTACTGACTTAAAATATTTATTGACCTAGTAGCAACACAACATCAGTATTTATTTTCAAATATCTTGCATATTTTCAGCGATATAGAGCAGCAAACTTTCTAATTAGACAAGGAGAGCGCTATAGAAATAGGACGTCACATTTCTTTAGCGCCATCATACTCTCGCTATAGAAAATTTCGTTTTAGAAAGAGATAGCTAGAGTCACAATTAAGTAGCTCATAATTCGCTTGTTATAATACAGATTAAATTTCTTTTTACACATTTGTTATTCATTATTGTTGTATTTCTGAATGTCAAAATGAAATATCTACATTTCCACAACAGTCAAATACCCAAATCTTCCACCATTAGAAAGCTACATTGTTCCCGAGTGACATAAGCTATATTTTTATCCCGATATGCCAACGGGAACGGGTACCACGCGAGTTAAATCGCGGGATGCCACTAGTATTAAATAAAATAATGTGAAAAATTTATGATGACATGTGCAAGAAAGGGGTGATGCAAGACGGCTAAAGGACACAGCACATTACATCAACTCGGAAAGGCATCGACACCGTATCGCCTTTCGCCTCGCCGTCAACCAGGCGTCAACCTAACGCAAGCACGTAACCAAACCGGATCAGCGTCGGTACGTCGGCTCGGCTACGGCTAGGCGACGCCGCGCTTACGGCTCGCCGCACAGTGGTTCCATAAAAAAAAGGAGAGTAAAAAATGATAAAAAAAATATAAAAAAAATATAAAAAAAGACGACTAGCGGTAAGCGCGGGGATAGCAAGTTGAGCGACCCGCAAAGCGGTTGGTCCCGAGGCGAGGCGATTACGTTACGATTCCGATTAGTGTGCTTTGCAGTAGGGGGTTTCATACAAAGAATACTGAACCGCTCGAGTTGATACGGTGTCGATCCCTTTCCGAGTTGATGTACGTGCTGTGACCTTAATCATTCATTGCCTGTGTCATTCTCCAGTTCCTAAACTATTCCCATATCAAGTGGCTCAAACAAACTGAGCTTATGTGATGCCACGTATGTGATGTTACGTCCGTCAGGAGACATCGGTTTTCATAGTAAATGTATGCATTAAAACCAAACTTATGTGTATGACGTGTATAAGATAAGTGTGCTTCTAGTGCATACATTTACTATGAAAACCGATGTTTTCTGACGGACGTATCATCACATACGTGGCATCAAATAAGCTCTTTTCCGAGTAGCGCCTTAAGGCTCTACTCGGAAAAATATGGACTTTTTGATTTAAAACTATAGGACGGTTACAGTTGTTACAAATCTGGTAATAAGATATATATTTCTTCATACCTTTATCTAGAACCGTATAGTTTCAAAAACACGATTTTATGATTTTGGCTCGACACTCTTTATTTTCGAAAAGACCTCTAAAAAATACGAAATTTGAAGATCATTCTTAAATGGGGTTACATATACTATTGGAAATTGGTTTAATTAGTGGACACCATTAATATTTAGGATCGTATAGAAGCATTTTTTAAAAATCGCTATAGTTTTTTAATACGAAGTGATTTTGTGTTTTTTTCGCCTAATCTACAAAATCGGTCTCGCTCCCGCGCGCGTCGTTTTCTCATTGTTATCTCGCTTCAGCATAATTTTTCCGAGTATCGCCTTAACTAAGTATGTATTTTAAAAATTGTTTCAACGTTTCTTCCTGAGTGACAGAGGCTTATAAATTTATTTTGATATTCCCACGGGAGCGGGTATCGTGGTAGCAGATATATTTACTGTGCCGTGTGGGTAAACTAGTTTGAAATAAATTTGAATTTATTTCGAACAACGCGCCCAATATAATGAAATCAAAGTGGCCAGTTCGACAAAACGCTAATTTCATCGGTAAGGACCTAATAATATTAGTATTGAAAGAATTCATACTCCCGACTTACATTTCACTTCGCTATACTGGCAACTTCCTTAAATTGAAATAATAAATACAATTTCAGGACGTTCATAGCTTACCTTATTAAAAATCAACTGTCTGCCGACACAGCTATGCCAGAACAAGCAAATCGACAATACTATGCCAGAACAAGCTAAATATTTATAAAACACGTGTGATTTAAAGCAAGGTTTTTATTGAAATGCGTAGGTTACTACCTACAACATATAAATGAGGAAGAGAGCTAGAAACCCCAAAAATAGAACAGCGCATAATAATCAGGTTCACGCATGTTGGCCCAGCAGGTAAACAAATATTATGTTTCCTTGTGGTTCAAGCCACACATATACACGTTTAGTCCTTAAATTAATACAAAGATTTTAGGGTATGATAAGTGTCCATCAATACGAAAAAATTTTACTATGGGACCTACCACGGAATCGCAAAATAGTAGTTTATGTGACTGTCGCATAAGGAGGGGTATTAAAACACGAGTGGGAGTTTAAAAAACGAGCCTTGGCGAGTTTTTTAATAGTATTCCACGAGTGTTTTAATACCGAGTTATGTGCAGTCTCATACACTACTTTATCTACACTCATTACATTTATTATATATTTCAAAAATAAAGCAAATCAATATTAATTATAAAATGTGAATTGGTGCCAAACCCCACTCATAGGAGTCTATACGGTCTATTCCTTCTAAATTCAAAATTCTAATTTTAAAAACGTTTCTGATTGTTGCCGGCTAAAGAAGAGCTTGAAAGAGTTGGAAGTCAGGGCCGGTAAATCCTACGGTTGCCATGGAGACTGTAAATTTAAGAAATATAAGTGTTTTATAATGAGTGACAGCTGTATCCGGGTGTTGCATAATGGTCATTATGAAACACCCGGATACAGCAGCTTTATTTTTTAAAGTTGACTATGGCATAAAGTGTCAGTATACGTTCAGGCATGAGTTCAAAATTCGAATATTATAACATGAGTTTAGATAAAATAATTTTTTAATACAGTTGCTCAAAAAGTGGCGTATTGCAGGGACGTATAGCGTTCGGGATGTGGGCTATTACACACTCGAGCTTTTTCTTTACCTTTCCCGAACTCGTGCGTTTTCTTTCCCAACTGTCAAAAAAATGTTTAAAAAGAAAAAACCAACCACGAAGTTTTTACTAAAAAAATATCATAAAGTTTTTATGATTCATGCAAATATTTCTAAAAAGAAGCTACTAATTTGTTTCAATATCAGATTTAAAAGTATTTTTATTAAAATTTAAACATTAAATTAATATTAGTATCGGCCAAATTAAATTTATAAATATAAAAAAGTTGGCTGTATGACGTGCACTGCTATAGTCTCTGCTAAGGAGTTTGCGCGGGCAAGTGAAAAGAAAATAATCGACCTTACTTTTTAATTTTCTAAATTAGTTTTTCCTGGTTTGTATTTTCTAAATTAGTTTTTCCTGGTTTGTATTGTGGTAATTAGTATGGTGGAATTAGTGCAATAATGTGCCTTTAATGGAAAACGATGTAGTAAAAGTGAGAAATAAGGAAAGGCGCTCCTGTAGGATTCGGATTGCTCTTGTTAGGTTAGGTTTCATTTCATTTCATCTCATTTCATTTCATTTTCATTTCATATCAATAAAACAATTCTACTGAAGACTTGGCTGTATGGGCATAGTTCCCTTTGCCTACCCAGAATGGGTGAAGAAAACAAAAAAAAACTCTCCTTATATTCTTTTATGATTATTTAAGTTCTTAGTTGAGTTTACTGTGTTTTTATTATTTTATTAAATTGCTTAATTTTTTCGCAACTGTATTAAAAATAGTCGTTCAGTACACGTGCGGGACCGTCATTGCAACTTGTTCCGACTGTCAACCCTCACCTTCGGCTGCGCCTCGGCTCGGGTAGACTTTTGTCGGAACTCTTTGCAATGACAGGCTTTCCGCACTTGTAATGAAATATACTATACCTTTTCCATACATTTCAGTCGAGTCGTTGTTGTACTTTTGTTTAAAACTTGTTCGTATTGGTGGACTAAAATCTTTGTACTAATTAAAATTTAGAGGTGTATATTTTAAATGTTTTTTTGTTTACTAGATAAAATAAAAAATATTGTAATGGAGTTTCAATTCCTTAAAAAAATCAACAGGTTCCAATAAAATTGTATATCAAACATGAGAGCAGGTACTGATTAAAATTACTGAAGCTACTTGAAAAAACTTAATATTAAAAATTTATATATATTTTCATAGGTAGGTAGGTAAGTATACCTACATAATTAGAAACTTTATTAAATATTTTTATTGAATAATATCAAACACATCAAAAATGGTCTTAATAATTTAGTTTTATAAAACAAATAGCATTTTAATATTTATAAGTCCTAGTTTTTGCACTCCATTTCAATGTTTCCGTCCGATTCATGCGGTAGAACTGAAAATAAAAACATTTTTTTTTATTTGACATAAAGTTGGATTCAGTACTTACCTAATTATAAAAATGAAAAATGGAATATAAAATGGAAAACATAAAATATAAGCCTTCATAATATGTGTCGTACCGAACCGAACCATCATTAACTTTGAATATTTAAATATGCTTCAATTCTTCTTATTTCTTTAACATTGAATAATAAATATAATCATTGAATATATTTTTCACATTTTATTATTATCATTGAATACTATTAATTTAATCAATAATAATAGCTGTGTTGAATTTAAGCTAGGTGGCGTGTTTTCTGTTTAGTCGAAATTATTATAATAGGTAATAATTTTTTGCCCCTTTCAAACGTTTTCCATGAAAAGTGCCTTATGGCTTGAACAGCAGTTAAATATACAGGGTACTTACATTTTTAATCAGTGCACAAATTTTTAAGATCGACTCAGAATCGGTAAGTGAACAACTTCCTCCTAGATAGGTCGAAATATGACAAAAAAATTTTTACTCTTCATACAAATCGGACTGATCACGTGATCAATTTGAAGTGAAGTCATATTTCGACCCATGTTTCCAGGAGAAATTTGTTCACTTACCGATTCTGAGTCGAACTTAAAAATTTGTGCACTGATTAAAATTTTTTCCTGTATTTGAAGATGAATATAAAATCTTACCGTAAGATCCTTTTCGTAGGCAACTATTAATTATTTTGACAATCAATAGTATTATTAAAACTACACAAATAATAGTCAAAATAGTGATGAGAGTAATATTTGTGTAACTGATAACATCTCCTTTGATAGTGTCACTTCTGAAAAACATAATAAAAATATTATATTATTATGAAAAGCAGTAGGGTGTACTTCTCTATCGTTGGCACCCATGCTATTATTGGAGTTTAGCTCGAATGATAGTACCAATTTGTACAAAACACCTCTAAATTTTAATTAGTAAGTAGGGCAGAGGTACCCTTTGTGGCCACTTTAAGGATTTTTTGACTTTTAAGCACAAAGTACTAAATGGTCTTAGGTATTTAACACACAAATTATAAGATTTTATATTATTTTTATGCATTCGCAATGCAATTTTGTAAGTATAGGAAAAAATGTGATAGTTTTCCTATACTTACAAAATTGCATTGCGAATGCATAAAAATAATATAAAATCTCAATATGGCTGTTTCATCTTAATCGATTGTTAAACATTTGTAAAAATGTTTCTTTCGGATGCGAGGGTTTCCTCACATTGATGAAGCAACGCTGGCCTACAGCGTAACAAGTGATAGCAAAATTCGACGAGTCGTGTAGGCCTTTCGGTAGCTTAGTTGGTTAGAGCATCGGGCCGGATTCCCGGAGGCGCGGGTTCGAATCCCGCCTGAAAGTTACTTATGGGGCTCGTGGTTTTTTACTATCACATTTTTTCCTATACTTACAAAATTGCATTGCGAATGCATAAAAATAATATAAAATCTCAATATGGCTGTTTCATCTTAATCGATTGTTAAACATTTGTAAAAATGTTTCTTTCGGATGCGAGGGTTTCCTCACATTGATGAAGCAACGCTGGCCTACAGCGTAACAAGTGATAGCAAAATTCGACGAGTCGTGTAGGCCTTTCGGTAGCTTAGTTGGTTAGAGCATCGGGCCGGATTCCCGGAGGCGCGGGTTCGAATCCCGCCTGAAAGTTACTTATGGGGCTCGTGGTTTTTTACTATCACATTTTTTCCTATACACAAATTATATCTTAAATTATAGATAATTTCTCTACCTTTAAAGGTACATTTTTCAAATTTATAAAAGTAAAATTGTTTTTTTAATACAGTTGCTCAAAAAGTGGCGTATTGCAGGGACGTATAGCGTTCGGGATGTGGGCTATTACACACTCGAACTTTTTCTTTACATTTCCCGAACTCGTGCGTTTTCTTTCCCAACTATCAAAATATTGTCTATTAAAAAGAAAAAACCAACCAAACAACCAACCAGTTTTTACAAAAAAAAAACATAGAAGTTTTTATGATTCATGCAAATATTTCTAAAAAGAAGCTACTAATTTGTTTCAATATCAGATTTAAAAGTAATTTTAATTATACATTAAATTAAATTTATGAATACTTATAAAAAACTAGCTTTCCGCCCGCGGCTTCGCCCGCGTGGACTACTTGACGTTATTCCGCGGGAATGTGATATTTTTCCGGGATAAAAAGTAGCCTATATTTCTCTACAGGCTACAAAGTATCTATGTCCCAAATTTCAGCCAAATCCGTTCAGCCGTTTAGGCGTGATTGAGTAACAAACATCCAAACATCTAAACATCCAAACATCTAAACTTTCAGATTTATAATATTAGTAGGAAGTAGGATACATAAAATTGGCTGTATGACCACAGATTACTAAATGACGTGCACTATTTACCATAGTATCTGCTTATAGGAGTTTGCGCAAGTAAGTGAAAAGAAAATGAGGGACCTTATTTCTTTTTTCTAAATTAGTTTTTTCTGGTTTTTATTGTGGTTGGTACTTAGTATGGTAGAATTAGTGCAATAATGTGGCTTTAATGGAAAACGATGTGGTAAAAGAGAGAAATAAGGAAAGGCGCTCCTGTAGGATTCGGATTGCTTTTGTTTGGTTTCATTTCATTTCATCTCATTTAATTTAATTTTTATTTCATATCAATAAAAGAAATCTACTGAAGCCTTGGCTGTATGATCATAGTTTCCTTTGCCAACCCAGATTGGGTGAAGAAAACAAAAAAAAAGTCTCTGCTTATATTCTTTTACGATTAGTTAGTTGAGTTTATTGTGTTTTATTATTTTATTAAATTGCTTAATTTTTTCGCAACTGTATTAAAAATAGTTGTTCAGTACACGTGCGGAACCGTCATTGCAACTTGTTCCGACTGTCAACCCTCACCTTCGGCTGCGCCTCGGCTCGGGTAGACATTCGTCGGAGCTCTTTGCAATGACAGGCTTTCCGCACTTGTAATGAAATATACTGTTTTAATACAGTTGCTCAAAAAGTGGCGTATTGCAGGGACGTATAGCGTTCGGGATGTGGGCTATTACACACTCGAACTTTTTCTTTACCTTTCCCGAACTCGTGCGTTTTCTTTCCCAACTGTCAAAATATTGTCTATTAAAAAGAAAAAACCAACCACGAAGTTTTTACTAAAAAAAATCATAGAAGTTTTTATGATTCATGCAAATATTTCTAAAAAGAAGCTACTAATTTGTTTCAATATCAGATTTAAAAGTAATTTTAATTATACATTAAATTAATATTAGTATCGGCCAAATTAAATTTATGAATATAAAAAATACATAAAATTGGCTGTATGACCACAGATTACTAAATATGGTATGACGTGCACTATTTACCATAGTATCTGCTTAAAGGAGTTTGCGCAAGTAAGTGAAAAGAAAATGAGGGACCTAATTTCTTAATTCTCTAAATTAGTTTTTTCTGGTTTTTATTGTGGTAGGTACTTAGTATGGTGGAATTAGTGCAATAATGTGGCTTTAATGGAAAACGATGTGGTAAAAGAGAGAAATAAGGAAAGGCGCTCCTGTAGGATTCGGATTGCTTTTGTTAGGTTTCATTTCATTTCATCTCATTTAATTTAATTTTCATTTCATATCAATAAAAAAATTCTACTGAAGCCTTGGCTGTATGATCATAGTTTCCTTTGCCAACCCAGAATGGGTGATGAAAACAAAAAAAAAGTCTCTGCTTATATTCTTTTACGATTAGTTAGTTGAGTTTATTGTATTTTATTATTTTATTAAATTGCTTAATTTTTTCGCAACTGTATTAAAAATAGTTGTTCAGTACACGTGCGGAACCGTCATTGCAACTTGTTCCGACTGTCAACCCTCACCTTCGGCTGCGCCTCGGCTCGGGTAGACATTTGTCGGAACTCTTTGCAATGACAGGCTTTCCGCACTTGTAATGAAATCTACTATTTTATTGTGTGTAACAATGTGTGAAAGGTGCCAAATGTACCGGTTTTGGCCACTTACTGATAGTTAAACTTTTGAAAGTATTGCGAAAAACCAAAACCAAACCCAGGTAAAATCAATATATTCTAATGCGCTAGAAACCAGTCAATTGCAAAACAACATTTTATTTGTAAAAAAACAAAGGTTTATAAAGTAATTCATCCAAAACAAATTTCTTTAAATTTTCATACAAAACATTTTTTAAAACGGAAAATGGAATTTATTGAAAAAAAAATCTTATGACATAAGGAATTCTAACGGTTGTTATTATTACCTTAAAATACCTTATTTTAATTGCCTTTATCAAAAATGGCTAAAAGTTGTTTAGAAAACTTTTAGAGCAAAAACTGGCCGAAACCGGTACAATGGCCAAAACCGGTACGCCTGCCCTACCTTTAAAGATTTGAGGGGATGATAGTGTTCATCAATACAACCAATTTTTACTATGGGGCCAGCCACAGACGCGAAATAATAATCAACTGTTCCATACATTTTAGTTGAGTCGATGTTGTACTTTTGTATGGAACAGCTGATTTTGTTTCGCGATTCCGTGGTTGGCTACGTATGTATAGTAATACTATTTTATATTTCAATGCAGACCGATCTTAGGTAATCAATTTTTCCTTGTTTTTCGACCTAAACTGATTGCTCAACAATTTAACCTATATTCAAGAAAATTATACAAAAAAATTGAAATCAGCTCAAGTCGTAAGCTAGGAAGAAAAAAATAATAATAGGATTTATAAACAAACGTTTAAGTTGACTAACCAAGCATACTGCCTGTTGTTTTAAATCGCGTTATGATTCGATCCAAGCATACTGCCTGTTGTTTTAAATCGCTTTATGATTATTATGCAGGTGCTCACTTGAAATAATGTATCTACATAATTATGCTTAAATATTGTTAGATTTATTAACGCAAGACATACAAAAAAATATACTCGATATGAACTTGAAAAATAACTTACTCTGTATAGCTGCTAGTAGTGCTTTGTAAGGTGATAGGTGTCGTAGTAGTTGAGGTGCCTTCAGTGACGACACCTGCACTTTTTGCATCTACTTTCGTACTTTTAACTTTTGTATAACCATCAGTTCCAGTATAGTTGCTGTGATATACCACTTTTGTAGTTGCAGAAACCGTCGATTTATGTGTCACATTTGGTTTAGTAGTTTTACTGGGTTCAAATTTCGTCATATAGTTGTTTCTGCTTGTTGTTGATATAGGGATCACTCTCTTGTATCCGAAATCAGTAACCGTAGTTGATGCTATTGTTTCTACAGGAATTGTTAAAATTGTTTCTAAAATATCCTTCTTCTTAGTAGTATCTAAAGTTTCTGTAGTATCGGCTTCTATAAAAATTGACGATAATTTGCCTATGGTTGATGAATAACTTTCTGTTGTACTGTAGTTAGCTTTTGAACTTATAACATTTGAGAAAACCAAACCTAACTTGTCTGTTGTACGAGTCATATTTGGCGTACTTGTATTTTCGACAAGATCAGTGAAGTTAGTTATATGAGATGTATGAGAGTGCTTGACATCCAGTGGTTTATCTTTAGATACAGTTGTGCGTTGCGTAGTATCTTTAGATGTCGTGGAGTTTTTAACAATATCAATAAGTGAAATTTTACTTGTCGTATTCCCATTGGTAGCATAAAAATCATCAATTGTTTTAGTACCACCAGTAAAAACGACGGTACGAGTTGTAATATCAGTAGTCAAATCTGTCGTCACAACTTTTCCAAAATAAGAAATGTGCATTATTTTAGATTTCTTTGGTTCTTGCGTAGTTTGTTTGGTTTCTTCGATTTCTTCTGTTGTGCCACTTTCAATAGCTGTGCTAGAGTTTTTGAAAGCGTAAACAAATGGGATTTTAGTTGTGATCATATGATCTGTAGTTAAACGTTTGGAGTCGTCTGTTATGGCTTTTTTAGTTTCAGTAGTTCCATTTGTTGTTGGTGCTAAATCCAAAACTTCAGTTATGCTGGAGTTAGACAAAAGTATCTTATCTTTTACTTTGTCATCTGTAGTAGTGTTAGTAGGTAAGTGTGTAACTGGCTCAGTTCTGTCACTTTCGCTACGCATATCATCCGCTCTTAAAGCTTTTGTAATTCTGTCATGTGGAATATCCAATCCTGTTGTATATTTAAGTGTACTATTAGTCTCATAACTGTAACGATAAAAATTAGAATATATTATTAGCCACTTCTTTGAGCAAAATTTATTTTATAAGTATGAATTTAGGGTTTTATATTTATGCATGTGATTCTTAGACCCTGTCCAGAATTACGCGCATGTAACACGCATTTTGATATACATCGTCCGCTTGGTATTAGCGGTCTGCAACACTGACAGTGATATAATAAAAAACGCTATTGAAATCGCGGCGAATTTGCCCTTTCTGGACAGGCATTTATCCTGCACACTCATACAATTTCATATTTAAATGCATACCGGTATTGGTTACTAATTTTTTCTTTGTTTTTCGATCTAAATTGCTTGCTCAGCAATTGAACCTAAATTGAGGAAAATAAAAACAAAAAAATGTGAATTCAACTCAAGCCGTAAGCTAAGAGGAAATAAATATAATAGGATTTAAAAGAACATACGTTTACTAGACTTACAGCCAGTTGCAGAAAGCTCCATTAAAGTTAATGCTTCATTAAATCGATTACTGTCACTTTTCGTTGCCAAGAAATAAAAAGTGACAGCTATAGATTAAATGAAGCATTAACTTTAATGGAGCTTTCTGCAACTGGATGTAAGACTATCACCCAATTGCAGGAAGCTCCATTAAAGTTAATGCTTCATTAAATCTATTGCTGTCACTTTTTATTTCTTGACAACGAAAAGTGACAGCAATAGACTTAATGAAGCATTAACTTTAATGGAGCTTCCTGCAAGTGGGTGTATGTCTAACGAAGCATACTGCCTGTTGTTTTGTTTTGTGATGATTATGCAATACCTCAGTTGAAATTATCTATATATCATGCTTATATAATTAATATACCTATTGTTAGATTTATTAACGCGGAATATACAAAAAAATATACTCGAATATAAAGTTGAATAACAACTTACTCTGTATAGCTGCTATTAGTATCAGTAGTGCTTTGTAAAGGAATAGGTTTCGTAGTAGTAGACGTGTCTTCAGTGATGACTCCTTCACTTGCATCTACTTTCGTACTTTTAACTTTTGTATAACCATCAGTTCCAGTATAGTTGCTGTGATATACCACTTTTGTAGTTGCAAAAACCGTCGATTTATGTGTCACATTTGGTGTAGTAGTTCTACTGGGTTCAAATGTCGTCGTATAGTTGTTTCTGCTTGTTGTTGATATAGGGATCACTCTCTTATATCCGAAATCAGTAACCGTGATTGATGCTATTGTTTCTAAAGGACTTGTTAAAATTGTTTCTAGATGATCGGTTTCTATAAAAATTGACGATAATTTGCCTATGGTTGATGAATAACTTTCTGTTGCACTGTAGTTAGCTTTTGAACTTGTAACATTTGATAAAACCAAAACTAATTTGTCTGTTGTAAGAGTCATATTTAGCGTACTTGTATTTTCGCCAAGATCAGTGAAGTCAGATAAATGAGATGTATGAAAGTGCTTGACATCCAGTGGTTTATCTTTAGTCACAGTTGTACGTTCCGTAGTATCTGAAGTTTTCGTGAAGTTTCTAACAATATCTTTAAGTGAAATTTTAGTTGTCGTAGTGCCATTACTTGCATAAAAATCATCAATTGTTTTAGTACCACCAGTAAAAACGACAGTAGGGGTTGTAATATCAGTAGTCCAATCTGTCGTCGCAACTTTTCCAAAATAAGAAAAGTGCGTTTTAGTAGATTTCTTTGGTTCTTGCGTCGTAGGCTTGGATTCTCCGATGTCTTCTGTTGTACCACTTTCAATAGCTGTGCTAGAGTTTTTGAGATAGTAAACAAATGGGATTTTAGTAGTGATCGTATAATCTGTAGTTAAACGTTTGGAGTAGTCTGTTATAGCTTTTTTAGTTTCAGTAGTTACATTTGTTGTTGGTGCTAAATCCAAAACTTCTGTTACACTGGAGTTAGACAAAAGTATATTTTCTTTTACTTTGTCATCTGTAGTAGTGTTAGTAGGTAAGTGTATGACTGTCTCAGTTCTAACACCTACGCTACGCATATCATCCGCTGTTAATGCTTTTGTAATTGTGACATGTGGGATATCCGATCCAGTTGTATATTTGAGTGTACTATTAGTCTCATAACTGTAACAATAAACAAGCTACTTATGTGACTTTCTAAGAGTAAATTTATTTTATAAGTATGGATTTAGAATTTTTATTTATACATTATGACATGTGATTCTTACCCTGCACATTCACACACGCTGTCGGCACTGATTATCAAGTTTCTGAAAAAAAAAGTATATTTAAAGACATCTTATTGTTGTAAATTTTTATATAACAAAATTAGAATTACTCACCCTCCCGAATTTACTATATTCAAGTTACACGGCTCAGACGTCTGAAAAATATTATAAATTTAAACACTTCAGTATTCAAAATTAATCAAAACTGCAGCAAGCGTTGCTGTTACCATAAATAAGCAGTTAATTAATACCTTATGTGGCGACGTTGCCTTCTTATACCTATAAAAAATAAAAGAAGATCATAGTCATTTCTCGTAAAACAATTTGATTGAATTTGTCCTTAGACCATTTACTCTTTTTTTATAAATTATGCAAGAAAAAATACTCACTTGAGACACAAACATAGTTCATCCTTATTAACCACATTGATCATTCTGAAAAAAAAGCACATTACAGGGCTCTTACCGCGAGCTGTCGAACAATCAATAGTAATATTGTGAGCGCAATGGCGCTATACAGGTTAAATTGAAACCACTGGCCAAATTTTTAAGTTCGACTCAGAATCGGTAAGTGAAAAACTTTCTCCTAGAAACATGGGTCGAAATGTGACTCTTTTTTTACTTTTCATACAAATCATTCTGATCACGTGATAGATTTAGGGAGGTTCAATAATTTTTGTCGTATTTCGACCCATGTTTCTAGGAGAAAGTTGTTCACTTACAGATTCTGAGTCGAACTTAAGAATTTGGCCAGTGGTTTCAAAATAACCCTGTATACAGTGCATAGCTCCGTCCTGTAATCAACATTACACAATGCGTGCCACTCAGTGGTGCCACTAAAGATGAGACCTGGGACACCACGTGATTTGACTTGCGCAGTAGACGATTTCATAAAGGTAAAGATAAGAAGCTCTCATCTTTTGAGGCACGCATTGTGCTTCAATATTGCGCTAACAGCTGGCGGTAGTCCTCCAGATTCAGATGTAGGTTGGTACAAATAATTTTGTTTAATAACATAATAATACAAGGTGTTAGTTTGGTCAGTTCCAAGCCCGAAACCAAGACACATGGGTCGAAATCTGAAAAAAAAATTTGGAACCTTTATACAAAATCGATCAGCTGACTGTGCTGTTTGTATGGGAGAGCTATAATATTTTTCACGTTTCGACCCTTGTTTCTTGGGGAAAGTTGTTCAATACTATTGTACTCATAATTCAATATTACTGTTCCCGTAGGAATATCGGGATAAAATATAGCCTATGTCACTCGGGAAGACTGTAGCTTTCTAACGGTGATAGAATTTTCGAAATCGGTCCAGTACTTTTTGAGTTTATTCGTTACATACAAAAATACAAATCTTTCCTCTTTATAATATTAGTATAGATTGTGAGCGCAATGGCGCTTTTTTCACGTTTCGACCCTTGTTTCTTGGGGAAAGTTGTTCAATATTATGAGTACAAGCTGTGGTTTTGGGCTTGGAACTGTCCAAACTAACACCCTGTATGTGCGATTTCAATAAATTCCTATGTTTTCCAATGTTGGTTTTAATGTTAATTTTAATTTAATTTCATTTCATTTATAAGCAATACTAACATTATGTTTATATCTCATACAATATGTGATTAAGTTTAAAAGTGGTTCTTAACTTATACGTAAACTAAATTATAAGTATTGACAACGTAATGTTGAGATGAAATCTATGAATGTTTAATTATTGATATAGGTACTTGAACTTTTAACTACAAGATAGGTAACTTCTTAATGAAAAATATGCGTCTGCAGACATTGAGTTATAATGTACTAACGTAGACGAACTTAAAAGTTAAACAAAATAAAACATACTTGCCTATCTAATAATTCTACTTTTACTTCGCATGGTGACGATGATTTTGTGACGTTTATAGACGTCACTCCTAATATCTAAAAAAAGACCGAAGATAAATTATACCTAATATAAAAATCTTAATAAGTATATCTAGAACACTTTTTTATTTTTCGTAAATTAGTTGAAAATTAATTAAATGGGCTTAAAGATATTGAAAGATAGCCTTTAAGTCTCTATAGAAACCGTTACATACATTGTAACTTTTAAAAGTCAAGCTCTGTCCTTGTGAACATTTCAGGAACGAAACGTTTGTTTCCTGTGGTTATTATAATGATGGCCAATACACAGTGTAATAATCTGTCAACTGAACTTATAGAAGACGCTTTTAGCCGTTTATTCAACTTCATAAGACTTAGTTATAGTAAAAAAAATATTTGGAAAAAATATATCTTCAACAATTGGTTGCGAAATTTTGAGGCCTGGATTAGGTGTACCTAATATTTTTTAGATCTTAGTTTTTTTATTATTTTAACATATGAATATATATTGTAAACGATCTTACCGTAAATGCAAGTATGAAAATCCATTTAGTATGGCACATTTCAACCACGATCTAAGACCTAAAGCACTGAATATATAATAGTACTAACGTACTAAAGTGACCACCATTAGAGAGGGGTTTAGCAACCATTTTATCTGTATACAAAGTAGTCAAATTGTTTTGTCCGTGTGTCATTGTATGACACAGTTAGTTAGTCAGAAATTGATTGTAAATATTATAACAAGGTTTTTATATCCTGTGAGGTCATATTTTTTATCTAGAAAATGTTAATCTCAATATTATAATAGGTTAGGCCTATGAAATTGCCGTTTCTTTCTCACATGTTCATTGATCTCTATTTTTTTTATTATTATCAATATCAATAAGTATATCAACATTAATAGTCAATTTCGAAAAGAGAGTATATGTCGTAATATTAAAACCAAAAAAAGAATAATTAAACACGTGTCTAAAAATTTTATAAATGCTTCAAATGCCTCTTTGGTTGTCGTCAATTTGACTGCTTCGAACAGTTTTTTTTTTAATCCAAGTCAGTTATTGTTAATGTGACTATAGGCCATAGTTAAATTAATGTTGTCTAATCATATCTCTAAAAGTTTATCGAATTCGGATTTAAAATTTTCAAAAATCCTCTAATACAATTCTTACAATTTCCCCATAGAAAACGGAAATTCAGAGGTAAAGACCTGTTGTAGTCATGTTCGTACTTCTGGTACACTTGTCTCCACCAAGTTATAAAAGGGATAAGTGAGAAAATATCCCACTTAGAGCAACCGGTAGGGGAAAATGGAAAGTCTCAGTTCACCTAACCATTTTTTTGGTAGCGAGGGGAATGTTTACGCATTACCCTCACTACAAAAAAAAATGGTTAGGTGGTTAGGTAAAAATATGATGGGACTCACCTGGGACTTCCCGATTCTCCATCCAGTGTCAAATAGACGTCACAAGTTCACGTTAAGTTCTGAGTAAATTTCACAATACATTCCAATAGGTTATTTCTTTGTTTATAAAAATAAATTCTTTAATTCTTTAATTTCAAAGATACCAAACAAAATACTTAAAATGTTTTAAAAAGCGTCTCACAAACAAGATTTTTTTAAAGAACTAGGTAGACAAACCCATGGAATATCATATAGTGGAACGTTTCTAGGAAACATAAATATTTAATCAACTTAATTTGGGAGTTCTCCCATAAAACGCTGATTCGGTGATTTTAATTGATTACAACACATTTAAATTCGGTTTAAACGTAGATAACGGGACATTTGGTTTTTTGGGAGATATGATACATTTATTTACATGCAAAATGCTGGGTACTTTTCAATTTAATCTAAAACATTGCATTGTAACGTAGCTATACAAATAGCTGTTTCATAATAATTGATTGTCAAACATTTCCAAAAAAATATATTCTGTATCTCACATTGATGTTTTAATATTACAGCAAAAAACTAAAAAAAAACGACAAGTTTCGTCCAAATGGGACATTTCCAAATGCCTTTGAGAATGGAATCTTCAAAAATAACCAAAGATTGCTTATTCTTGAGAAGGCTTTCTTTCTACCAGTGCGTGTCTTACGCCTGAAAATGGTGTTGTTAATTCATAAAAAATTATAATAATATTACCCCAGTTGAAACTCGACGGTTAAACCCAGTCGGCGCTCATATTCCTCAGTTGTATGTAGATAAACGTCTTGACTTAAAAGGAAGATTGTCGGGTTTTGGGTTCGACTCTGACGACATCCTCATATCCTCTGGGATAGTGATTCCTACAATAGTACATTACGATTCAAGTGACCTAAGTGGCACCTAATTGCACGGCGCGCGTAGTTGGCCGTATACGTATACCGTCGCGCCGTGCAATTATGTTCCACTTAGGTCACGCGAATCGTATACTATTTTATAGCACTGTGTGACCTAAACCCGAACTTCGGTAACGCTTATCCGTGACCAAGGTAATTAATACACAGTGTTTTTTACATTAATACAAAGCGTTACGTTAGCCTAAGTGCGGGTTTAGGTCGCACAGTGCTATAATAGTAGTTTATGTGACTGTCGCATAAGGAGGGGTATTAAAACACGAGTGGGAGTTTAAAAAACGGGCCTTGGCGAGTTTTTTAATAGTATTCCACGAGTGTTTTAATACCGAGTTATGTGCAGTCTCATTCACTACTTTATCTACACTCATTACATTTATTATATATTTCAAAAATAAAGCAAATCAATATTAATTATAAAATGTGAATTGGTGCCAAACCCCACTCATAGGAGTCTATAGAGTGTGTGTCAGATAACTCTGCACGTGCCTGGCGCGTTTTTGGCGCTAGTTACAGTGCATTTTTTTGTTCTAAAGTTATAGAAAAGATTAGTATTCGATTTTATTTACTTATCTGACGAGCACTCTACAGTCTATTCCTTCTAAATTCAAAATTCTAATTTTAAAAACGTTTCTGATTGTTGCCGGCTAAAGAAGAGCTTGAAAAAGTTGGAAGTCAGGGCCTGTAAATCCTACGGTTGCCATGGAGACTGTAAATTTAAGAAATATAAGTGTTTTATAATGAGTGACAACTGTATTGTGTTATTTTTTAAAGTTGGCTATGGCATAAAGTGTATCAGTATACGTTCAGGCATGAGTTCATAATTCGAAAATTATAACATGAGTGTAGATAAAATACATTATTTATTCTCTCAGTAGCCAAAGCACGAAAACTATTGTTAGGGTATTCGTATTAATAACCGTCAATAGCTGTCAAAGTGCTACTGTCAAATATCGAGAAATAATTAGCTGAGCCACAAAAAATACTAAATAAACACCTAAAATACTATAATGCACGCAAATATCGAATCGGACTGTTATTAATTATGTCAACAACAAGATTAAGTATAACAAAAGTGGAAAAAAGTTCAATCTGTTTAATGACAAGCAAATACTTTTTAAGTTGCTGAATTGTGATCAACCGTGACTCTAGCTATCTCTTTCTAAAACGAAATTTTATATGGTGGGAGTAGGCGATACCAACGTTTGACGTCACACGTAGTTAGCGCTGTCTAAGTCTAATAAGGAAGTTTGATGCTCTATAATATATCTTCGAAAATATGTACCTAAAACATGTAAAAATAAATACCTGTGTTGTGTTTCTGATATTTCTATAAACATTTTCAATAAATAAAAAAAAACAGTCAAATCCCCTATTATCCATTTCAGTAGGTATTTTTAGGTGCTTACTTCACTTACTTAGATAGAGTAAACTGTTGAAATGTAGATATTTAATTATGACATTATTGAATAACAAATGTGGAAAAAGAAATTAAATCTGTATTATAACAAGCGAATTATGACCTACTTAATTGCGACTCTATGTATCTTTTTGTAAAACGAATTTTTCTATGGCGAGAGTATGGCGTTACAGAAATGTGACGTCACATTTCTATAGCGCTCTCCTTGTCTAATTAGACAGTTTGATGCTCTATCGCTAAAAATATGCAAGATACTTATTTGAAAATAAATACTGATGTTGTGTTGCTACTAATTCAATGAATATTTTAAGTCAATAAAAAAAACAGTCAACTACCCAATTAATTATTACCCTCAAATATATAATGTATTTTAGTTCTTAATATGACCGAAAGCGGCACTGCTCTGGATAACGAGAGTTTATCGTGCTAGTGGGACAGATATATTTAAAAAAATATTTGTTTTCGGCTAATTTATAATCAGCCCCCCCTAGACGTGAGACCTGACGTGAAAAGTGACTTTCTATTATCGATATCGCCAGTAGAATAGAAAGAAAATGTAACGTGTAACGTGACATTTCCATCGCTAGTATCAATCCCATACATTTTCTTTCATAATAGAAAGCCACTTGTCTAGGCCCCCAGGATTCCAAATCCAAGAGCGATTTATAAGAGTCCTTCCTTAAAACTACAATTCTGCTTTTAGCATTTTATGTGATTCAAAATCAAGTGCCTTAGGTAAGGTGGAAATCCTCTTAGCGTTTTGTGAAATAATAAAACATAATACTTATAACATTTTATTAAAAATAGGCATTAACTCTAATCTAACATACATATTTTACTATCTAACTTAATTAAAGGAGCTTGTCTACGTAGTTACCTACTATGCAGTTATGCACCGTTACAATATGCTCTGTTCAGTCCGATTTAAACTGAATTAGGTACTTCTGTGAACTTCGTACTGCCGGGGCCACACTATCGGGATATGCCGATGTTCAAATTCGCTTGAATTGTCGCGAGAATTATTGCGTTAAATTTATCGCCATAGTGTGGCCGCTCGATCGCAAAAATTCTCGCGATAATCGCCACTCGAGCTATCGGCATAAGGTATACGGCGTAGTGAATACCGGTAGTAAAGTTATTGCTTTAATTATCGCGATAACATGGCTACACTATGTTGGAATATGACATATCCCGTTGATTATCGGCGTATTCCAATAGTGTGGCCGCAGCATCCGAGAGGCTTTGCAACACACAATTTAGAGGCATGCAGATGGGAGGGGTAAGGCTTTCTAGACACATATTCGGGTTGTCATTAATCGACGAGCGACTGTGCATTGGTTAGTACGTCACATTAACTTATTTGATTAGACGTCGTCTGCCACGAGCGTGTAATTAATGCAAAAATTGCCGAACCGAACATGCCGACCCGAATATGAGTGTAGCAAGCTTAAGGTTGCGGGGTAATCTACTGCGCATAGTGGCTAATTTCACGACGGTCAATGAGATTGAATCACACTGTACTAGGTATGCATTTTGTCACAACTTTTCGATGTAATCAAGAGACGATACACGTGCTAGATGAGTGTCATTAAGTCTGATTTCCAAATCATCTCCCCCATTGTTCTTGTACCTGCATTCATACGGTCCCATATTCAACTCGTTTGAAGACACGCTGCTGTCAAGCGGCATGTCTCCTGAAAATCAGAATATTTGTTACAAATTTACAATACTAGCTTTCCGCCCGCGGCTTCGCCCGCCTGGTATACACGACGTTATCCCGCGGGAATGTAATATTTTCCGGGATAAAAAGTAGCCTTTGTTCTTCTCCAGGCCACAAAGTATCTGTGTCCCGAATTTCAGCCAAATCAGTTGAGCCGTTTTGGCGTGATTGAGTAACAAAGGAAAGATTTGTATTTTTGTAAGTAACGAATAAACTCAAAAAGTACTGGACCGATTTCGAAAATTCTTTCACCGTTAGAAAGCTACAGTCTTCCCGAGTGACATAGGCTATATTTTAGATAGCCCGATATTCCCACGGGAACGGGTACCACGCGGGTAAAACCGCGAGGATCCGCTAGTTTATAATAAATGTAAAAATATAATTTATAAAAAAGAGGCCTTGATGTTACTAAAACTACGCCTTACATGCGGCTTCATCCGCATTGATTTTCACTTGTACTGTCGCGAAAGCTGCCCTCTGTCAGTTCTGTTATGAAGGAACTCAAAATATCAAAAAACTTTCTATGGATGACAAAATTGGCTAAACGATTATTTCTTACACCTGCCTGCCTAGCATGACCGTCATTATATTACACGATATGATATATCACGTCATGCTGTCTTGCTTACACCTTTTAGTGGGGTAACCAAGACAGCATGACGTGCTATATCATATCACGTGATAAAAGCCGCTCATGCTAGGCCGGCTGGGTGCCTACCATCAACTCTTATTGCGGTTTTGTTTAGGACCTAAACTGATTTGCCGATTGTTTCTAAAATACTGCATTTTCAATTTTTCATCAAGAAGTCGGTGTTCTGCTAGGTTTCATTATCATCAATCTATTTTATTTTCCCTGCTACTGGGACACAGAGCTTCATTATAGATGGATAAAGACGGGCCATGAGCCCATGAGCTCCCACGAGGAGCCAGGGGTACCAATAAAAAAATTGTGATCGAGATTCTATTGCGTCAATGACAAACGATTCAGCTACATGTCAACCCGTCCCTCTCACTCTCAGGGCATGACAGAATCGAGTGATAAGGACACAAAAGGCTCGTGCATTGACATTCAGCAATTCTTTGCGACTAAATTTTTAGGTCATGGTACGAAATAAAGCAATTCATATTAAGAACCTATTCTGGAACACACGTTTTGAATCGTTTCCCTAATCGTTTTCCTAAAGTTGATAGTAGGCACTCTGGTTGCATAAGAAACATGAAACCACTGGTTATAAGAATTATTGCTATGATTGAAACATGATTCTATGTGACATCAACCATTTATTGTAGTTGTAAATATATATGAAGGATATGTTTTACCACTGGGCTGCCTCCAAGTTTTCATTAGATGCCTCCTACTGAAGAAAAGCACCAATGCTATAGCCAGTATGATTCCAACGACACACACGGGGACCCATGAGTAGCCGGCAGACCTAAGATACAAAATTATGCCATTTTAAGTTTTCTTAATAAAATTCTAACATAAACATGATAATGTCGAAAAATCTAAATTATTGGTTTGAAACCACCAGTAAAAAAGTTTCTAACGTGTTACAACTTGACGAGATATTATTATTTCTTCCTTTTCAGTAGAAAGTGGTCAAATTCAATAATCTCTCCAGATAATGATACAGAAAAGTTAACATTTAAGAACTTTAAGCATATTTTTTTCAAAAATTGCAAGACTATTAGAACGCACTCCGATGATCGAAACCTTAAAAAACTATCCTTAATTAACATACTCACAGTGCTTCGCTGTGATATTGCTCACAGTTATTGTTATGTAGTTTATACCCGTCGTTGCACTGACAGACATTCGGTCCTATGCACTCTCCGTTACTGCAAAATGAGCAGTACGGCTTGCAAAAGCCACTAACATTAGAGCGGACATATCCAGTCCAGCACTCGCATTTATCGGGAGAAACACAAGTGGAGTTAATGCATACGTTCTTGCAAGCTACTACGCAAGATTTAACAGTCTTATTATAGAAGTACCCAGCATTACATTCACATCTATTTGGTGCGGAACAGTAGCCATTATCGCATGGCTTAATACATTGTGGTTCGCATATATCATCGTCATTTTTAGAATACCCTTTGTTGCAGCTACATTTGTTTGGTGCACCACATACACCATTTGTGCAATTTGTGCATTTGGGTTCGCACTCAAATCTACTAGCTCTTTTAGGTCTGTATCCTGTATTGCACATGCATTTGTCAATGTCTATACAAGTCCCATTACTACATGGTCGGCTGCATTTGGATGTACAAGGGAAGTCACTTTTAGAATGGTCGTTGTGGAAGCCGATGGGGCATTGTGGGATACAGTGAGTTCCGTTGAGAGGAACAAAGCCAGGAAAACAAGAACAAGTGTCAATGCGCTTACAAAATCCGTTAACACATGGTTGTTTACAATCAGATACACAAATGAGGCTAGCAACTGATAGGTCGTTGTGAGAACCCATGGGACATTTCGGGCCACAGTGAGTTTTATTATAATTAATCAGACCATGGTTACAAGAGCAAATGTCGATAGCAGTACAAATCGCGTTGACACAAGTTTGATTGCAATCAGATTCGCAGGTGAGGCTAGCAACTGACAGATCATTATGAAACCCTAAAGGACACTTTGGGGCACAGTGAGTTTTATTAAGGTGAACCAAGCCAGAGTCACAGGTGCAGGTTTCGATATCTGTGCAAATACCGTTGACACATGGTTGGCTACAATCAGATACGCAAGGGAGACTAGTAACTGATAGATCATTATGAAACCTTAGAGGACACTTTGGGGCACAGTGAGTCTTATTAAAGTGAACCAAGCCAGAGTCACAAGTGCAGGTTTCTTTGCCTGTGCAAATACCGTTGATACATGGTTGGCTACAATCTGATACGCAAGGGAGACTAGTAACTGATGGATCATTGTGGAACCCTCGAGGACACTTAGGGGCACAGTGAGTCTCATTAAAGTGAACCAAGCCAGAGTTACAGGTGCAGGTTTCGATATCTGTGCAAATACCGTTGACACATGGTTGGCTACAATCAGATACGCAAGGGAGACTAGTAACTGATGGATCATTATGGAACCCTCGAGGACACTTTGGGGCACAGTGAGTCTCATTAAGGTGTACCAAGCCAGAGTCACAAGTGCAGGTTTCGATATCTGTGCAAATACCGTTGACACATGGTTGGCTACAACCAGATACACAAGGGAGACTAGAAACTGATGGATCATTGTGGAACCCTAGAGGACACTTTGGGGCACAGTGAGTTTTATTAAAGTGAACCAAGCCAGAATCACAGGTGCAGGTTTCGATATCTGTGCAAATACCGTTGACACATGGTTGGCTACAATCAGATACGCAAGGGAGACTAGTAACTGATGGATCATTATGGAACCCTCGAGGACACTTTGGGGCACAGTGAGTCTCATTAAGGTAAACCAAGCCAGAGTCACAAGTGCAGGTTTCTTTGCCTGTGCAAATACCGTTGATACATGGTTGGCTACAATCAGATACGCAAGGGAGACTAGAAACTGATGGATCATTGTGGATCCCTAGAGGACACTTTGGGGCACAGTGAGTTCTATTAAGGTAAACCAAGCCAGAGTCACAAGTGCAGGTTTCTTTGCCTGTGCAAATACCGTTGATACATGGTTGGCTACAATCAGATACGCAAGGGAGACTAGAAACTGATGGATCATTGTGGAACCCTAGAGGACACTTTGGGGCACAGTGAGTTTTATTAAAGTGAACCAAGCCAGAATCACAGGTGCAGGTTTCGATATCTGTGCAAATACCGTTGACACATGGTTGGCTACAATCAGATACGCAAGGGAGACTAGTAACTGATGGATCATTATGGAACCCTCGAGGACAATTTGGGGCACAGTGAGTCTCATTAAGGTAAACCAAGCCAGAGTCACAAGTGCAGGTTTCTTTGCCTGTGCAAATACCGTTGATACATGGTTGGCTACAATCAGATACGCAAGGGAGACTAGAAACTGATGGATCATTGTGGAACCCTAGAGGACACTTTGGGGCACAGTGAGTTCTATTAAGGTAAACCAAGCCAGAGTCACAAGTGCAGGTTTCTTTGCCTGTGCAAATACCGTTGATACATGGTTGGCTACAATCAGATACGCAAGGGAGACTAGTAACTGATGGATCATTGTGGAACCCTAGAGGACACTTTGGGGCACAGTGAGTTTTATTAAGGTAAACCAAGCCAGAGTCACAAGTGCAGGTTTCTTTGCCTGTGCAAATACTGTTGATACATGGTTGGCTACAATCAGATACGCAAGGGAGACTAGAATCTGATGGATCATTGTGGAACCCTAGAGGACACTTAGGGGCACAGTGAGTTTTATTAAAGTGAACCAAGCCAGAGTCACAGGTGCAGGTTTCGATATCTGTGCAAATACCGTTGACACATGGTTGGCTACAATCAGATACGCAAGGGAGACTAGTAACTGATGGATCATTATGGAACCCTCGAGGACACTTTGGGGCACAGTGAGTCTCATTAAGGTAAACCAAGCCAGAGTCACAAGTGCAGGTTTCTTTGCCTGTGCAAATACCGTTGATACATGGTTGGCTACAATCAGATACGCAAGGGAGACTAGAAACTGATGGATCATTGTGGAACCCTAGAGGACACTTTGGGGCACAGTGAGTTCTATTAAGGTAAACCAAGCCAGAGTCACAAGTGCAGGTTTCTTTGCCTGTGCAAATACCGTTGATACATGGTTGGCTACAATCAGATACGCAAGGGAGACTAGAAACTGATGGATCATTGTGGAACCCTAGAGGACACTTTGGGGCACAGTGAGTTTTATTAAAGTGAACCAAGCCAGAGTCACAGGTGCAGGTTTCGATATCTGTGCAAATACCGTTGACACATGGTTGGCTACAATCAGATACGCAAGGGAGACTAGTAACTGATGGATCATTATGGAACCCTAGAGGACACTTTGGGGCACAGTGAGTTTTATTAAGGTAAACCAAGCCAGAGTCACAAGTGCAGGTTTCTTTGCCTGTGCAAATACCGTTGATACATGGTTGGCTACAATCAGATACGCAAGGGAGACTAGAAACTGATGGATCATTGTGGAACCCTAGAGGACACTTTGGGGCACAGTGAGTTTTATTAAAGTGAACCAAGCCAGAGTGACAGGTGCAGGTTTCGATATCTGTGCAAATGCCGTTGACACATGGTTGGCTACAATCAGATACGCAAGGGAGACTAGTAACTGATGGATCATTATGGAACCCTCGAGGACACTTTGGGGCACAGTGAGTTTTATTAAAGTGAACCAAGCCAGAGTCACAGGTGCAGGTTTCGATATCTGTGCAAATACCGTTGACACATGGTTGGCTACAATCAGATACGCAAGGGAGACTAGTAACTGATGGATCATTATGGAACCCTAGAGGACACTTTGGGGCACAGTGAGTTCTATTAAGGTAAACCAAGCCAGAGTCACAAGTGCAGGTTTCTTTGCCTGTGCAAATACCGTTGACACATGGTTGGCTACAATCAGATACGCAAGGGAGACTAGTAACTGATGGATCATTATGGAACCCTCGAGGACACTTTGGGGCACAATGAGTTTTATTAAAGTGAACCAAGCCAGAGTCACAGGTGCAGGTTTCGATATCTGTGCAAATACCGTTGACACATGGTTGGCTACAATCAGATACGCAAAGGAGACTAGTAACTGATGGATCATTATGGAACCCTCGAGGACACTTTGGGGCACAGTGAGTTTTATTAAGGTAAACCAAGCCAGAGTCACAAGTGCAGGTTTCTTTGCCTGTGCAAATACCGTTGCTACATGGTTGGCTACAATCAGATACGCAAGGGAGACTAGAAACTGATGGATCATTGTGGAACCCTAGAGGACACTTTGGGGCACAGTGAGTTTTATTAAAGTGAACCAAGCCAGAGTCACAGGTGCAGGTTTCGATATCTGTGCAAATACCGTTGATACATGGTTGGCTACAATCAGATACGCAAGGGAGACTAGTAACTGATGGATCATTATGGAACCCTCGAGGACACTTTGGGGCACAGTGAGTTTTATTAAGGTAAACCAAGCCAGAGTCACAAGTGCAGGTTTCTTTGCCTGTGCAAATACCGTTGATACATGGTTGGCTACAATCAGATACGCAAGGGAGACTAGAAACTGATGGATCATTATGAAACCTTAGAGGACACTTTGGGGCACAGTGAGTCTTATTAAAGTGAACCAAGCCAGAGTCACAGGTGCAGGTTTCGATATCAGTGCAAATACCGTTGACACATGGTTGGCTACAATCAGATACGCAAGGGAGACTAGTAACTGATGGATCATTATGGAACCCTCGAGGACACTTTGGGGCACAATGAGTTTTATTAAGGTAAACCAAGCCAGAGTCACAAGTGCAGGTTTCTTTGCCTGTGCAAATACCGTTGATACATGGTTGGCTACAATCAGATACGCAAGGGAGACTAGAAACTGATGGATCATTGTGGAACCCTAGAGGACACTTTGGGGCACAGTGAGTCTCATTAAGGTGAACGAAACCAGAGTCACAGGTGCAGGTTTCGATATCTGTGCAAATACCGTTGACACATGGTTCGCTACAATCAGCTACACAAGGGAGACTAGTAACTGACAGATCATTATGAAACCCGCGAAGACACTTAGGGGCACAGTGAGTTTTATTAAGGTGAACCAAGCCAGAGTCACAGGTGCAGGTTTCGATATCTGTGCAAATGCCGTTGACACATGGTTGGCTACAATCAGATACACAAGCTAAGCTAGAAACTGATAGATCGTTATGAGATCCCCTAAGACACTCTGGGGCACAGTGAGTCTTATTAAGGTGTACCAAGCCAGAGTCACAGGTGCAGGTTTCGATATCTGTGCAAATACCGTTGACACATGGTTGGCTACAATCAGATACACAAGGGAGACTAGTAACTGATAGATCATTGTGAAATCCCTTGGGACAGTCTGGTACGCAGTAAGTCTCATTCAAATTAACTAACCCTGGTTGGCAAGTGCAAGTGTCAAAGTCAGTACAATTTCCATTGATACATGGTTCACTACATTTGGATTTACATGTGAAATTGGTGGTAGATAGGTCGTTGTAGAACCCATCTGAGCATTTTGGTCCACAGTGCGTCTCATTCAAATGAACCAAACCAAAGTCGCAAGTGCATTTCTTGTCCTTATATATTCCGTTGACGCATTCTGGTGATGCACAAACATCGGTTTCCTTGATACATATGCCGTTGCAGCTCTTCCAGTTCAAGCAGCAAATGTTTTTTATAACAGACACGCTCTGCAAAAAGAAGGAGGAAAAAGGTTCACTAGAGTCCACGCCACATAACTTGGCGTGTGTCGGAGGGCGCTGATCGTCGTGATCGGTCGGAAAAATAAGCCTTATTCCCATATGTCATAATTTTAGTTCCAGATACTGACACGTGCCAAGTTATGCGGCGTGTATTCTAACTAATCGTCTCCACCATGAAGTTCGACTTAATACTGAGGTAACTGGAGAGTGCAGTACGAACAATTTTTTGAATACCACAAATAACACAGTGGCTGTCTTCCGTCTCACCTACACTTTAAAAAAATACGTATGGTC
Organism: Crambus lathoniellus; assembly: GCA_949710035.1. Lineage (NCBI taxonomy): Eukaryota > Metazoa > Arthropoda > Insecta > Lepidoptera > Crambidae > Crambus > Crambus lathoniellus. The sequence continues at coordinate 26,613,510 of OX453305.1, read as the reverse complement.
ATATGAGACAGCTGACAGCCACTACATACATAAATGTCAAATTTGCTGGCGACACTTTTTTATTCAGGGTGAGAGCTCCAGTTACCTCAGAGTATTAAGTCAAACTTCATGGTCTCCACAGTGCGGCAAGGATCTTTTGGCACTTAGATGACATTGACAGAAGCGATAGTTGACTGATAGGAGAGCTAGAATGCGCGTCAAATAAATCTGCGCGTGGTCGAAATCGAATATTAACCTTCTCAATAATCCCAGAACAGAAAAACGTACTGTAACTAGCGCCAAAAACGCCCCCGTCGCGCGCTGAGTTATCTGGAACTCACTCTAGTTCCCGATTACGACGGTGCGCCAAAAGACCCTTACCGCACTCATAGCAGTCTAATATGTAGAGTGCTTGACTGCTGTATTCGACCAAACGTTTTTTCCGAGAATATCGCTTACTGTCGGATACTAATGTCATACTAGTATGGGGTTTTGACATTACTATCCGAAAGTAAGCGTTGTTCTTAGAATAAAGGTTTGGTCGAATGCAGCCAATAGCTCGTTGGTGACGTGAATGAGCAGCTGAAGTTTTTTCTTGAGGTCATTCAATTTGAACGGCTCCGAGTGCGGCAGATAGACAAAAAGATAGTGCGATAACGGTATTTTCGCGCACCGTCGAAATCTTACTCTCCTATAGCTTAGAACAAAAAATGTACTGTCACTAGCGCCAAAAACGCCCCAGTCGCGCGCAGAGTTATCTGACACTTACTTCCTAGCTAGTCAATCAGCGCTTCTGTCAATGTAATTTAAGTTATTATTATAGTCTCTTGTTGTCACTTCTTTTGTTTAATACAGTCGAACCAATTGAATTTTGCTTATAATTTGATTGAAAGCGTCAAAAGTATAAAGGTCAGTGTCAATGTCAACAAGCTTAAATTTCGACCTTATTGAATTTTAATATCTGTTGGAAAATAAACTGGAGGTGGGTCAAGAAGTCAAGATACAGTTGGTTCGTACATTATACAGACGGAAATATATTTAATAATCATTAAAAAACAATTGAAGTCTCTGAATACGTCATAATTATATTTTAGTTACAAAATAAGTTTTTAGTAAAAATTTCATTTTTAATGACAAGCTTTTTTGCTGACTGTACTTTAATATTGTATTATCATCTAAACCAAACCTATATACAAAATTTCAACTCCATCGGATACTGGGAAGTGGGTCAAATTAAGCTTGCAAGATTTGTCCCCCACTAACTAACAAACAAATTAACATTGCAAGTTAATCAAAAGCTTGTAATTAGAGAGATCTTGTCTTATAGAAGGTGTTCAGTTCAAACGTGACAATTTGATGTAAGTATGTAGGTATAGTGCGACAACGTTTTCTGTTCCGGTGGTCAAAAACTTGAACTAACGTGTTTTTTTAATGTTATTTTGTGCTGTCAAGTTGTTGTCCAATCATAGCGCTGCTGCCGGATGAAGGTCTTAGAAGTCAGGGCCGGTTGAATTATTAAAAAAAAAAGATTGTCGATCTATACCATAAAGTTAATATACCTATCGGAATAGAGGAACAACCACGAGCTGTCAAACGAAACCGAAATTGGATCGCATTTGTGTGTGTAAAATTGTTTATGTATGCGTGTCAGTGATGTGCGTCATGTCGCTTTTCAGATTAATATCGATATCGATAATATTAAATAATTACAGTAATAAATAAATATATATTGGACACGATCACACTCATTGTTCCAATACCAAAGTATAGTAGCTTAAGCACTATTATTATGGAAATTAGAAACAACGACGGGTAATTGTTATTTTTATGCAGATTCAAGTAATAAACGCAGTTGGAAAGAAGATAAATATTTAATATATATTATTAGAAAACTATACATGACATGTTTACAATGAAAATTATTGTCGAGTAACAATCAAAGGGAACACACGCTTTTACATCATAAAATTCAAACTCCATTCTATAGATGGCCAGCGTTACACTTCCAACACCTCCCCATAACGTGGGCATCATCATGACTTCAAGCCACACCAAGCTGACGAGTGAAAGCCTCGTGCTTGACACAGCCCAGGGGCTTAGTAAACACATCTGCTAACATTTCATCCGTAGGGATGTACACAATTTCAACGTTAAACCTATCTATCATATCTCTAACATAATGAAATCTTATTTCTATATGCTTGCTCCGTCTGTGATGAGTGTGATTGGTAGCAAGCTGTATAGCAGATTGATTGTCACAATACATTACTATTTTACAACTAGTCGTCATTAACAATTCCTTAATTAACGCTTGTAGGAACACCGCTTCTCTACTCGCTTCACTCAAGCTGCAATACTCCGCCTCGGTGGACGAAAGCGAAATGCACGACTGTTTGTAGCTACCCCAAGATACCGAATTACCGCCGTATTTAAACACATACCCAGTGTACGACTTTCGATCAGGATCTGCCGCCCAATCTGCGTCAGAATAACCCTCAAGAATGGGATCTACATTCGATTTCTTAAATACCAAAGCCTTTTCCTTAGTACCTTTAAGATATCGCAGTATACGCTTAGCTTGATTCCAATGGAATTCCGTATAACAACTGTTAAATTTACTTAAAAATGAGACCGCAAACGAAATGTCAGGTCGCGTAGTTACACATAAATACATAAGACTACCAATCAACTCTTGATACGGAAACTTCGTTACAATGTTATCCGTAGCATTATTTGAACTCTCAATGACCGAACTAATATTAGTTATCATGGGAGACTTTACAGGCTTACAGTCTGTCATGCCAAAACGATCTAACATATTGCAAATCCGTTTTTCCTGACTAAGTTTAATTGAAGTTGCATCACGTTCTACTTTTATACCTAACATGTTTCGTACCGGGCCTAAGTCTTTGAGTTTAAAAACCTTTAACAAAGAACTTTTTAATGTCTCAACCAACCGCTTATCATTATAGAACACGAAAAAATCGTCAACATACAGAGCGATAAAAACAATTGACCCACCTGATCTCTTAGTGAAGATGCAGTCCTCTTGTTTGCACTGTCTGTATCCCAAAGAAAGTAAAACATCTTTTACCTTTTGGTACCAAGATCGCGATGCTTGCTTCAACCCATAAACAGCCTTTCGTAATCTATAGACTTTGTTCTCACTCCCAGGGCATATGAAACCTTCAGGTTGTTGCATAAAGATCTCCTCCTGCAAATCTCCATTCAAAAATGCTGTTTGCACGTCTAAATGGTCAATTTTAAGGTTCATTTCCACAGCCAGAGATAGCAACAATCTTATAGAACAGTGACGAACGACCGGTGAAAAAGTTTCGTGGAAATCCTCACCATATCTTTGAGTAAAGCCTTTAGCTACCAACCTTGCCTTATAACGTGTAATGTTCCCATTTGAGTCTCGCTTAAGGGTAAAAATCCACTTATTTTTAACTACGTTCTTGTCAACCGGTTTATCAGTAAGCTCCCAAGCTTCGTGTAAGACAAAAGAATCGATTTCCTCTTTCATGGCCTTCTGCCATAACTCTTTATCTTCACAACTCAAAGCTTCTTTGACAGTACGTGGCTCTATGGGTTCTGTGACATTACAGACGTTAGTTATGTTACAGGTTGTCTTAGGCATACGTGGACGTAGGTCATATCGCTGACCAGTACACTCTGGTGCCGATTCAGGCAACGTTGTCGAATCTTTACTGACCTCGCGTTCACACTCTAACTCAACAGGGTGATTTGATGATTCGGCAGGAACTGTATCTGGCTCCGCCTCAAGTGGATGATCTGACGACTCAGCCAGCAGATACTCTGGCTCCGCCTCAACCGGCTTATTCTCCAGCATCTCCCTCTCATCACCTCCTGTAAGATAAATAGGTTCAAACACATGTTTTTGCCCTATTTTAGAACGTCTCCCTGGAAACACAGATTCGTTGAATACCACATCACGTGATACAACGATCTTATTGTCATCAGGATTGAACAAACGATATCCTTTGACGTTATCACAGTGACCTAAAAAGATTAGCCTTCTACTTTTGGGGTCTAACTTTTTACGTTTACAGTCATCTACATGAGCAAATGCCTCGCAACCAAAGACACGCAGATTTTTAAGGCTCACTTTCTTGCCACTCCACACCTCTTCTGGTAATCTACCAGAAAGTCTCGAGCTTGGCGATCTGTTGATCAGAAACGCCGCTGTGTTTACAGCCTCTGCCCACATCTTGTCATCGAGATTTCCGTTATACAGTAGACATCTGACCTTGTCAAGTAAAGAACGATTCAGGCGCTCTGCGGCTCCATTCTGCTGACTAGAATAGGGTACCGTCAGTTGATGTACAATGCCTTTCTTTTTAAAAAAGTCCGTCAACTCAGCATTAACGTACTCAGAGCCATTATCTGTTCTCAGTACCTTGACTTTAGCATTACACTGATTCTCTACCAGTCTAATAAAATCTTTAGTGTACTTACACACTTCACTCTTCTTTGCAATGGGATAGACGAACACCTTCCTGGAGTAGTCATCTAGGAACGTGAGGACGTAGCGCTTGCCTCCGAGAGAAGGAGTCGGCATCGGCCCCATGACGTCACTGTGAATGAGCGCCAGCCGCGCCTCAGCCAACTGTTTGTTGTGATTAGTCACAAAGGGAACGCGGGATTGCTTACCCTTAAGACAAACATCACAAACATTCTTCTGAGTAGTAACCTGAAAGTCAATGTCATTAGCAACTTTTCTAAGTGATGCCAAGCTGTCAAAATTAAGATGACCTAATCTTTGATGCCATAACATTATATCCTTAGACATAGATGACGTTGTCAGATTGACTTTACCGACAGAATGAAGCCTGTAAACTCTCCCAACTTTCCTAGCATGTAAAACTACTTTACCAGCTTTAAGTATGTCACATCCATTATTATCAAAAATTAATTTAAATCCCTTTTCAGCAAGAGTAGACACAGATATTAAATTTACAGTAAGGTCAGGTACAAGCATAACATCTTTCAGAGTTGTATCTATCGTGTGTCCACGAGAGTTAACTGTAAAATGTACGTCACCTTTCCCATTCACCTTTAACTTCTTGCCATTAGCAACACACACCTCCTTAGTCGGTGATTCACCAAGAGTGTGAAACCATTCTTGGCATCCTGACATATTATCTGTCGCTCCAGAATCAATAATCCACGAACTGTCAGTGTTAAGTGCAGACAGCACCATAGAAGTCGACGTCACTCCATTACGGTCCAATTGAGGACAATCCTTCTTGACATGTCCTTTAGAACGACACTTCCAACACCACAACTTGTTCGTACTTGAAGAGGTACTAGCGTGTTTTGATGTACTTGAGGCATTTTTCTTCTCGCCTCGGAAACTGGCCTTTTGATTACCACGATTTCGTGTAAATAAGCAGCCATCGCTACCACCAGCGCTCCCTTTCCATCGCTTGTCTTGCAGAAGTTTAGTTTTTACCATATCTGTAGTTATATCCATGCTTGAGTGCTCAATAGCCATTATCATGGGCTCATACTCTTGAGGCAACCCTTGAAGCATAATAGCAGCCAGAAATTCATCATCAAGAGGTTTCTTCATGCTACTAAGTTGTTCAGCAAGTGACAAGATCTCGTTGACATAAATCTCCATGCTATCGAACTGTTCCAGCTTAATCGAGCATAAAGTTCGCAGACACGACAATCTCCTGTGCAACCCGGCGTCATCGTACGCCTTTCGCAAGGCATCCCATACATCCTTCGCAGTTTTCGCCTGCACGATGTGAGGATAGCACGATTTTTCAACACTCAAACATAGTCTCGCTCGAGCCTTCTCCTCTTTACGAGCTAGTTTGTTAGCGTTCTCACCTGAGGTTTCGGGTTTTCCAGTAATACATTGCCACAAATCCTCGAAAACGAGTATATTTTGCATTTGAAATGCCCAATCGCGATAGTTAATGGTGCCTTTTAGCTTTTCCAACGTAACTTTCGAATTAGTATACTCATCCATCTTTCGAGAAAAATAATAATATTGTCACAAAATATTTACACTTCACGCATGTAGCACATAACCTGTTATTTTTATGCAGATTCAAGTAATAAACGCAGTTGGAAAGAAGATAAATATTTAATATATATTATTAGAAAACTATACATGACATGTTTACAATGAAAATTATTGTCGAGTAACAATCAAAGGGAACACACGCTTTTACATCATAAAATTCAAACTCCATTCTATAGATGGCCAGCGTTACACTTCCAACAGTAATTACCACATACACCCAGACCCGAGGAAATATAGAAAAAATAGTTTTCAACATTTACCCGACCTGGGGGGCTACCGGCAAAAAAATATAGTTATGGGTATCGGCTTCAACTGTCACTTGAATTCCTTATTTTGATAGATTTTGCTACTTTGTTCTGTTGAACGTTGCTAGCTAGCTATCATTATACCCGAAGTCACAAAACAAATAACTTATAGTAGCTATTTTTTTATAAAATTGACTTAAAGTTCAACGTATGAAATTCATATCCATAAAGTTATGCGGTAGCCCCCCTGGGGGGCTACCGGCTAAAAAATATGGATATGGACATGGGTTTCAACTGTCATTTGAATTTCTTATTTTGATAGATTTTTGCGGCTTTGTTCTGTTGAACGTTGCTAGCTAGCTATCGTTATACCCGAGCGACGTCACAAAACAATGAACTGATAGTAGCTATTTTCTTTATAAAATTGACTTAAAATTTCAAAAAACGTATGAAGTTCATATCCATAAAGTTACGCGGTACCCCCCAGGGATCGAACCCGGGACCTCTAGAGATAGCGACACCTTGAAACCGGTGCGTACACCACTCGGCCACGGAGGTCGTCTAATAATAATATATTAATATATAGAAATATTATTAATATAACTAAAATTCCCATCTTGGGAAGGGATTTTGCATGGCTAAAACTTCGATTCTGCGGTGAAGTATGCATATTTAAGAAAAACTCCCAGAGATTTTAAATCATTTATTATACACTAGCGACCCGGCCATGCTTCGCACAATCCTTTGAACAATTTGTTGGTGCTTCCACAGTGATAGTACGTTTCACCTCCGCGTTTGGAAATATTTTTCATCAAAATGCTTACTGCATAATAATCAATTTAGTCCAGTTAGTTTCTGGTATCCAAGTTAGTATGTAATCTGAAAGATAATTATATTACTAATGATAGTATATGTAGGTACCTATTCTAACAGTCAAAAACTGATACCTATGGATCAGTTAAGTATCTTAAATGGAATTACATTCCCAGGTAATTCATATCTAAACGTCTTACAGGTACTTTAAGTACAGTACCTAATACATATTCATTTTTTACCGCGTGATAGACAGTGGACATGAAATATCGATACCTTGATGCAGCCCTAGTGTAAAACGAAAATTATTTCTTTACACAAAATATTCGTAAATACTGCATTATGTGTAATCAATATTTGCTTGTTACATAAATAAATGTTTGTTGAAGAGCATTATCACACTTCTTGCTTTAAATTCGAAGCGCATTGGCAAAAATAAACCTTAGGAAGGGAGGTGTCGGTTTGGAATAATTTACCTGTGAACTGAACATTTTGCGGGATTATTTCATTGTGTTGTACAACAATCAATAACTGAGCAAGTCACCATGTTTCCATATCAATATTGGCTAAAAATATCTAAGATTGCACGTAAAATCCGAAAAAAATAAAATACCTAAATTCTCAGCGTGCTGATAAGTGCTGACGAACTGTCAAACAGTAGCCAAAAACGGTTCTGTTACGTTGCATCACGCATCTCCTTTTATCTCACAGTGTTGTTGCTAGTGACATCCCGCTCGCTCAGCCCTTTGTTTCTCTATTCCGATAGGTATATTAACTTTATGATCTATACCAATACATGCCGATTGGTATAATGCTTCCCTTTTAACGATCCCTAAAAACCCCACTTATTCACGATCGTTCATTATTGCCACCAATTTTTGGTCCGGCTTTCCTTCAATATAATCGACCCCACGCATTGAGTTTGTCATGCTACGCTTACACCAAGCACGAAGAACTCTCGTTTTCGAAATCGTTATCGAAATCGTTCTGCCGGAAGACGATGCGAACGTTCCGTGGACAGGCCCCCTGCAAGGTGGACCGGCGATCTAGTCAAGGTCGCGGGAAACCGCTGTATGCGGGCAGCGCAGGACCGATCGTTCGATCATCGAATCTCGAGAGATTTTCGTAAGCAGTAGCCCTAGGACGAAAAAATGTCATAATGGTAATCATTATCGTGATCGTATTGTATGAAAACCAAAACAGCGCCTCTTTCGGTCGTATAAGGAACTGAAATTCAATACATATGTATTCGACAACAGCACTTTGACACCTATAATAAAATAAAATACTTATAAATAAGTTTTTAGTAAAAAAAATATTTTCATAACAAGCTTTTATTGCTGACTGTACTTAAATATTGTATTGTCATCTAAACCAAACCTGTATACAAAATTTCAGCTCCATCGGACACTGGGAAGTGGGTCAAATTAAGCTTGCAAGATTTGTCCCCCACTATCAAACAAACTAACTAACATGGCAAGTTAATAAAAAGCTTGTAATAATAAAATAGGTGTAATTATCTCACTTTATGCTTTGTTCGCCGGCAAATCTTCTTGTTTTTGCAAATATAGGTTACTTTGTAACTTATTAATTCCCTGGAAATATTTTTAAGTTTAATATTTCAATGTTATTATTTAATATGCTGTACTTACACAAAATAATGAAAATTATACCTATGTAACTACTTTAATGTAACAATGACAGCTCATTGGTTTAGAGCCAAAAGTTCTTGTTGCATTATGGAACCGACCTCATTTTAAATACCTATCTTAGAAACAAGGCAGGTATTTATTTTCAAATATTATACATTATTACAGAAATAAAATAGCATCAAACTTTTGTTATTAGACACGCAGAGCCATTACTCCCCACCATATAAAATTTCGTTTCAGGATAGAGTCACGACTCCGTAGCTCAGCGGTCAGAGCATTCGCCCAGCAGTGAAAGGTACAGGGTCAGATTCCCGGCGGAGGCCCGATAGTTCCTGAGATTAGCGCGTTCAAACCAACAAACTCTTCAGCTTTTAATATTAGCATAGATTTATCACCTACTAGTGGCCGCCCGCGGTTTCACCCGCGTGGTATCCGTTCCCGTGGGAATATCGGGATAAAATATAGCCTATGTCACACGGGAAGACTGTAGCTTTCTAACGGTGGAAGAATTTTCTAAATCGGTCCAGTACTTTTTGAGTTTATTCGTCGTGGTACCCGTTCCCGTGGGAATATCAGGATAAAATATAGCTTATGTCACTCGGGAAGACTGTAGCTTTCTAACGGTGAAAGAATTTTCTAGATCGGTCCAGTACTTTTTGAGTTTATTCGTTACATACAAAAATACAAATCTTTCCTCTTTATAATATTAGTATAGATATAGATTTTAAATTCGCAACTAAAGTCACCTTTGTTCTAAAGAAAGAAAGAAAACGTGATATAATTACTTACTTCACAGTGGTAGGACACAAATGATCATCGAGATGGCTTAGTGCATCATCACACAAGTCACCATTCAGAAAAACGCACAGAAAAATTAACACCAAAATTCTCCACGACATCTCTACTGCAGTGTGAAACAACGCCTCACCATTACGTGTTGTGGTCGTATGAATTATATGTTATCATGAACTATTTTTTTTATTTTACTCATTAATTAGTTGCCCATGACTTCGCCATTTGATTTCCGATACAATGTATCAATGGAACAGATAAAGTTGCCAGTTGATATTAACATAATATATATCGGTGATCAGTAAATATTAGCTAAATACTTTTTTTTTTTTTTCTTTTTTGCATTCACAGTGTAATTTGTATTATTGTAAAATTGAAAATGAAGTAAGTATTTAAGAGAAACTCGACCTATCTCACAACCAGCTTTCGCGTCGTGAACGGTCGTGGGTTCGAGTCCCATCGGAGCTGGCTGTGAGACGAACCGATTTTTTCTAAAATACTTCATTTTAATTTTTTCAGTAAATTTTAAAGCATTTAATTTTTTTAATAGTAGATTAAGTAGTATACACAACTATTTGTTATGTAAATAATTTAATATTGAAAATGAAATATTAGAAAAAAACGACATATCTTCCAAGTAGTTCCAACGGAAATCTAACCCGGGACCTTGCACTAATCTTACGGGATCTTTTTTTTGCCACTACGGTGTAGCACTTAGCCTTCATCACACCTGATAATAAGTGGTGATAAGGTTGAAGGTGGAAGCGCACTACTCCCGGAATCCTCAGTCACTGACGTATCTTCAAGTATTTCTTCAAGTTCTCAAAATTTTGAAAGTTGGACCTTTGTGTCCTGTGAAAAATTACATTGAATATTTGTCTGACTAGCATGAGCGGCTTATAACGCGCGATATGATATGGTACGGCATCCCGTCTTGCTTACACCTTAGTGGGGTAAGCAAGACAACTTGCCGTACCATATCATATCGCGCGTTATAAGCCGCTTATGCTAGGCCGGCAGGTCTATTCTTTACGCCCTAATTTGGTCCCAAAATATGTCAGCTTCTAGTAAAAGGTCAATTCCTGGGGGTTGGTAAAACTTTGGATCGGTTAATTGGATATTATCAGAAATGTCGAAATCTTGTATACGCTCTGCAACATGCGGCAAACGTTAGTAGTTTGTAATAAAATAAAACATTTAATTTGTGTGTTTAATTAAAGAATTGTGTAAACGATAGTGCAATGTTTTGTGATATTTAAGTCTGTGTTGCCAATACCAGAAACACTATTATTATAATCTTTTCTTTTACAGACAAAATACAAAAGACGACTGGCTGCCACAGTCATGGCTGGCACATCACCTTCACCAATGCCGTGGAAAGAAGGCTTGATTGGCGGTGACGGCTGACATGGAAACAGTAGGTAGTTGAGGGTCCGGGAGCAACGACTTCAGTGAACGTTGCCAGTACGCAATGTTTTAGGAGATGATTAGCTGATCAAGGTCTCAACATGCTTGAGTGGTGTTTGTGTATTCCACAAAAATAGGAGGGCTCTTAAAATTAAGATCTTGACTGAATGAATAATTTGAGTGACATTTCAGTATTCGGCCGTAAGCGTCAGATGCAGGATCGGGTAAGTTATTTGAATTTTTAATAGTGTCTAATGTATTATTTTAAAGAATGTAATGAGCTTTGTCTATGTAGTAATGTATTATATGACCCTGGGGTTAATTCTATTTCTAATTTACGATCTCTCTCACTGGTTTCCACCGAAAACCAGCGTCATGGCTCGCCGTGACACATGCTGAGTGGCAACCATTTTGGCTGCATTTCCTGTATTTTATTTAAATACATAATGTTATAGATGTAAGAAAATTGTATGTTTTTTATGTCTATATGCCTGTATTATTTTGTTTATGCACCAAATAAACGATTATTATTCTATTCTATCATACTTATCTTTTATTACATTTTTACAACCACTTAATCTGCATTGGTTTTGTTGATTGCCACTGCGCAAACTATTATTGCATAATTTCATAATGGATGTTTTAGTTATACGCTCCGCAACGACTAACGATTTGAATTTGGTACACTATAATATTTAATGATTTTGATTATGTACATTATGGGCATTTTCTTTCAGGGAACGATTCGATGAATGACGCAATAAATGACTTTGTCAACTTTATCGTTTATCGCGTAGACATGCGCGGTCGCCTTGTGAGATAAAAATAAGAAAAAAAAAACATATCACTGAATATAAGATCAGTATCGAGTAAAACATAGAGTAAAATCGAGTAAAACATTTATCACAGTAGCGCTCCCGCTCCAGTACCTATAAATTTTGCGCGTGGTTGTTAGAAAGCTTGGACTCTGTAGGGATATTTACTCATGTCATGTGGTCATAATAGGTGCAATAATCTCACCATCTGTATTTCTTGTAGGCAAATCTTCTTCTCATCGCAAGAAACTGGTACTATGAAACTTCTAAATTCCCTGAGTGTTTCAGTACCTATAAATTTTGCGCGTTGTTGTTATAAAGCTTGGACTCAGTAGGGATATTTACTCATGTCATGTGGTCATAATAGGTGCAATAATCTCACCATCTGTATTTCTTGTAGGCAAATCTTCTTCTCATCGCAAAAAACTGGTACTATGAAACTTCTAAATTCCCTGGAAATATTATTAGGGTAAGTTTAGTATTTCAACGTAAGTATTTAATAATGGTGTACTTACACATAATAATTAAAATTAAAGAGTTTCTTTGCTCGTTCAAAACATTTCATGAATGTTAAGGAAATGAACAAAGACTTTGAAATCTTGACGATTTAACGTCGAAAACGAGTCCGTAGCTCAGCGGTCAGAGCATTCGCCGGAACAGTAAAAGGTCCCGGGTTCGATTCCCGGCGGAGCTACTTGGAGGATAGGTAAATCTTTTCTAATATTTCGTTTTCAATTTATTTGCAACCTTGATTTTATTTTTAACGACTACTGTTCTTAACGATAAACCTAAATAACAAAAAAAGGACCGCTATCCACTGTTATTATATAAAAGAGAAAATCACTCATTCACTCACTCATCACGAAATCTCAGAAACTACATGTGCTAGGAGTCTCAAATTTTGCATGGGGGCTCCTTTTAGAGCGTAGGTGCTCAATAAGATGGAATTTTGCGAAATTCAACCCCTTAAGGGGAGAAACAGGCCTTGGCCCGATTAAATTGAAATTTGGCATAGACATTCTTTTACAAAATTAATTGAACACGTGTTTCGTATTTTTTTTATATTTATCCCATAACAGGATTAAAAAGAAGTTGAAAGGGCTACTTTTGGATGATTGACTTCCACGTCGGAATTGAAACTTCTTGGTGCATTTGATGGATTAATTAAGACAAATATAATTATCATTTGTCATCTCATCGTCACATTACACGTTACTTTGGTCATGTCCCCTGAGAGTAAATGATGGTAGTGATGCATACATTTTTTCCTTGTAAGTGCAAAATTAAGTTGATTTTCGGAAAACCAACATAACATACTATTCAATTAATCGCACTATATTCCTTGATTGTCACCGCACGAGCTGACGTTTCGTTTCTATTTTTCCGTAATATTAATCAAATGATAAAATTAAGCGTATGGTCACTCACTCACTCATCACGAAATCTCGAACTAGACCAATGAAAAAAACCACATCAAAAAAGTAAGAAATAATTCCTCACCAAATAAATAACGTAAGTACTTTGAAGTCGGGCGTGAAACATGTACAATTTTTTGTTGTTTTTGTTAAAACCCGCCCGACTTCAAAGTACTTACGTTATTTATTTGGTGAGGAATTATTTCTTACTTTTTTGATGTGGTTTTTTTGAAGGCGGTTTTATTTTTTTATAAAAATAATTTTTATTTCACTCTTTTTAGTGCATCGTGCAGGCAATTTACGTGTTTTCTGGTAAATAGGTATGTGATCAAACTGAAAACCTCCTTTTTCGAAGTCGGTTAAAATACCTTGAGGTATCCCCTTTTTAACAAAACAAGAATCATCTAAATCGGTTTATAAACAAAGGAGTTATGGCTAAAGATACGTATTAAATTCACATAAAGTGGTAACGAAAACGACAGTATTTTCAAGATTTCCTGAAAACTACTGAACCGATTTCAAAATTTCAAAAAATGGGACCAACTTGGAAACCAACCTGATGTAATAACGTTTGAACCATTTCAATCGGTTCAGCCGTCTTCGAGTAATCGGTGGACATAAACAAAAAAAAAAAAAAAACATACATACAGACGAATAGAGAACCTCCTCCTTTTTGATTTAGAAGTCGGTTAAAAATGGGTTTTTTTTAATTTATTTTTTATTGTTGATAGGCAAGCGCTTGCCTGCTATCTCGCCTGATGGTAAGCGATGATGCGATCTAGGATGAATCGCACTTGCCTAGAAGATACCTATTCACTCGCGACTTGAAGGCCCCCAGATTGTACCTATCGGGAAACACAGACTCAGGCAAGGAGTTCCATTCAATAGCGGTGCGGATGATTAAATTTGAGGCAAACCGCTTAGTTCTTATTTTTGGAATATCCACCGAAAAACGGTGGCGCTGATTCGTACGTCTGGTCGTCCGATGGAAGAAGGGAGATGGCGGAATTAGGTTACGCAACTCCGCTGCACACTCACCGAAATGTATCCGATAAAAAACCGATAATCTTGCAACCTTGCGTCTATGCTCGAGGCTTTTAAGCTTTTCATCGATCAGATTATCGTTGCCGATGAGCTTCCTGGCTCTCCGTTCAATAGCTTCAGGCGTCTGGATCTGGTATTTGGCGGAGCCATCCCAAAGGTGAGAACAGTACTCCATACACGATCGAACTTGTGCTTGGTATAGATTGAGCAGCTGTTCCGGCGTGAAATACTTTCTCACCTTTGCCAGTACGCCAAGCTTTTTTGATGCTAATTGAGCCTTACACTCAATAAAAGATCCAAAATTGAGTGTTGGAGTCAGCGACATGCCGAGAAGCTCTAGGTGTTCTGTAATCGGCACGGATACACCCCGGAAAGTAGGAGCTAGGTCAAAATTACTCCTTTTGGCAGAGAACAGACACGCCTGGGTTTTTGAAGGATTGAACCTGACCTAATTGCCTTCACCCCAATCGGAGACTGCCTGCAGTGATAGGTTCATACGTGTGACCATCGCCTCCCTGAGACACTGGACTTGATCTGCACTGGCTCGAGCATCAGATATATAGCTCTCTACAACGGTGCTGTCATCTGCGTACCCCAAAATACCGGATATTAGCAGATCATTAATATGCAGCAGGAACAGCGTTGCAGAGGGTACCGACCCCTGCGGGACTCCGGTATTGATAGCCGATTGGTCGGACGAGCAGCCATCAATGACAACTCGAATCGACCGATCCCTCAGAAAGTCCGATATCCAGATACACAAACCGGTGGGAAGTCCGTATGATGAAAGCTTGCCGATAAGGCTATCATGCCACACCCTGTCAAAAGCCTTCGAGATATCAAGAGAAATAGCGAGCGCCTCTCCATACCTCTCGATGGCTTCGCTCCATTTGTAGGTAGCGTATGCTAGAAGATCTACAGTGGACCGGTTTCGGCGAAACCCGTATTGATGGTCACTAAGGAGGTCGTTTGCTTCTAGATACGACAGGAGCCTATGGTTCAGTACACGTTCCATTATCTTGCAGAGAATGGACGTTACCGAGATCGGCCTGTAATTGGCAGGGTCGGCACGACTGCCCTTTTTGGGCACAGGTTGCACGTTGGCCAGCTTCCATGCTTTCGGTACTTGTCCTTTTGCCATAGATAAGCGGTACAGGCGTGTTAATACCGGGGCTAATTCAGGCGCGCAGGTCCTTAAAACTATGGCTGGTATACCATCAGGACCACTGGCTTTATTCACGTCCAGATCACGCAATGCTTTTCTTACTTCGGTCTGTCTGATACGGATTTCCGACATTAAAGTCCCACAACTTGGTAAACCCAATGGATTGGCATTTGGCAGGAAGGTAGGTTATTATTAAGAGACATTCGCTAGGAAATGATTTTGGGAAACTCCTCCCCTAAAATGGGGGAGATAAAGTTTATATGGAGCTTCCTTATTTCTGAACTGAAAAATATGAAAACTAGAATGTTGGATAGTGGTAGGTAGCTCTACGGCAGGAGAATGTCCTGAGAGCAGTGGGTAGCCTGCTCGGCCTGCGATCGCTTAGGTTAAGTGACTTTCGCCATAGTCGGTCACAGGATATGGCTGCCCAATAATATATGATCTCGAGCCTAACACCTCCGTATGGATTAATGATGATGTTAAATAAAACTTTGGAGAACACTATATCTACCTACTTTTTGACAACAATTTGGAACAATATAATCAAATTACTCGCGGACGAAGTCGCGGGCGTGCACTAGTTAATTTATAAACGGTAAAGTAGCACGGTAGAGTAGAATGTTAATATAAACTTATCGGACCGCTAGTCATTATTGTGAACGAGAAAAAAAAACCGACTTCAAAAGTACCTGCCAACTGAAAAGGAAATAATAATACTTATCTTTAAAGTAGGTACCTACCATATTTACCTACCTACACCCGGTATTAGATTTTTAAGGAAAAAGGCTGCATAAATTTTAAATTATCGATAAAATTAAATTGGCCCATGGCCACGAAATGAAGTGTAATATACCTAATATGTTGCTTCTTAATTTTATACAATACTAGGTTTCCGCTCGCGGCTTCGCCCTCGACGTTTTCACATTTCGTTTTCACATTATCGTGTTCGCATTGTTTTGGATCTAATTATAAATTTTGAAATTATCTAATTTAAAATTACCTTATTTTGGAAGGGGGGTATTGTCACGTTTCGTTTTCACATTCCAAAATAAGGTCGCTGTCCTCAGCGACTATAACGCCTTTTTTGGAAGGGGGGTATTGTCAAGTTTCGTTTTCACATTATCGTGTTCGCAATGGTTTTGGATCTAATTATAAAATTCATTTTTTTTTAATAGGTATCTTTGCAATATATACAAATATTTAAGTACCTATTAAAGAAGTACCTGTTGAAAAAATTCGAATTTTATAATTAGATCCAAAACAATGCGAACACGATAATGTGACAACGAAACGTGACAATGTCGTGTAGTGCACTACACGACGTTATCCCGCAGGAATGTGATATTTTCCGGGATAAAAAGTAGCCTATGTTCCTCACCAGGCTACAAAGTACCTATCTGTCTCCCAAATTTCAGCCAAATCCGTTCAGCCGTTTTGGCGTGATTGAGTAACAAACATACAAACATCCAAACATCTAAACTTTCACATTTATAATATTAGTAGGAAGTAGGATTTTAGAAGTAGGATTTTACTTCGATCAAAAATACCTATAGATAACGCCTCACGAACTAAAAGCAAACGCAAATTATATGATACTGACTGACTTTTTTTAAAACGGAGAAAAAGGTTAAGAATGTAACGTCATAAATGACACGAAGCGATAAAAAATAAGAGTGCACCTTTGAATTGCACTCTTATTCGCTTGGCTGTTTTTTTTACACTCTACGGCTAACTGGCTAAGTAGTGGTACGGTTAATCGAAGATATTCTATCAGCTATATTAAATTCGCGACTAAGGTAGCTTTGCTTCAAAAGAAAAAAAGAAATTGTTGAAAAAATTACTTACTTCAAAGGTGTAGGACACATATGATCATCGTGATGGCTTGGTGCATCATCACACAAGTCACCATTCAGAAAAACGCACAAAAAAATGAACACCAAAATTCTCCACGACATCTCCACTGCAGTGTACCATGGAAACAAAACGCCTCACCATTCCGTGTTGTATTAATAATATTTTATAATGAAACTAAATTGATTATTTTACTCATTAATTAGTTACCCTTGACTTTGCAATATGATTTTCCTTCTAATACAATGTATCAATGGAACGTATATAGTAAACAGTTCAAATGTGGATATCGAACACAAACGACCGACATCGCTCAAAGGATTCCTCAGTTAAAGTGGCAGTGGGTGGGACACATAGCGCGGAGAACTGATGTCCGTTAGGACGGAAATGTTCTCGAATGGCGACCGTGTACCGGACGACGACGTTCCGTGGGTAGGCCCCCTAAAAGGTGGACCGTCGATCAGCCCCTGTACCGGCTAAAAATATGGATATGGGCTTCATTTGACATTTGAAGTCCATTTTATGCCCATATAAGGACAAAATATGGGCTTCAAATGTAAAATGAAGCCATGACCATATCCATATTTTTTAGCCGGTAGCCCCCCTGGTCAAGGTCGCGGGAAGCCGCTGGATGCGGGCAGCGCAGGACCAGGACATATACTTTCCGCAATCAATTCTTTTATTTCTCTGACGCGATTTGCAACAAATGGTTTTAAATCACGAGACTGAGACGCTAGCCAGCTCAAAACTATTGTTGAGTCAGTGCAATGTACGAGTTCTAGCCGCGGTATGGTCGTCGACTTTTGTGGAGCTACCTTAGTTTAGGCACAAAGCAAACTGATACGAACATTACTTGAATTATCCCTCGACAAAATGTAAATAGCAGCAGCATAAGCTGCTTGAGGTGCATCTGAAAATGAATGTATTTGAACTGATTTTGGATTGTAAATGATGTATGAGGCATCTTTTTTTTTGTCTTAGGGGAAACTCCTTTACGTACACACCTACGTTAACACCTACCTTTTCCCGACGTTTCGACCGAGTTGCATCGGCCGTGGTCACGGGCTGACTGGAGCTGCGGTGTTACGCCTCCTCCTCTGCGGTGAAGATGAAGATTCCACCGCAGAGGAGGATAGGATAGGATAGGAGGAATACTATACCAAATACATGTCTTGTAATATTGCCTTTTTGGTCCCAGGTTTATTCTATAGATCACCAAATATGTTAGCTTCTAGTAAAAGGTTAATTTATGTGGGTTGGTAAAACTTTGGATCGGCTAATTGGATATCATCTGGAATGTCTAATTCTTGTATACGCTCTGCAACATGCGGCAAACATTGAGTAATTTGTGGTAAAATAAAACTTAAAAGTAAGTATAAGATTAAAGATAAGATTTTGATTTAATTTAAGATTTGTGTGTTAAAATAATTGTGTAATGAATGTGTTTTTACGTTAATACGGATATACAATAAAATTAACATAAATAAATTTAATGACAGGACACCTGAAATATTGTGATAAAAATGTGAATGAAAACTTTAATAAATTCAAGGTAATCTTAAATAATATCTTTAATAAATGTATTCCACAATCACTGATTAAAATATAAAACAGAGCCAACTGAGACCAAAAACTTACTAAACACCGGGTTTACAGATTTCCGGCAGAGGTGCTTCGTTTTCATACAAAATTATATGATCACGATTACAGGTCACAGCATACTTATCAACTCTGCGGGCGAGCGGTTCAGTATTCTTTGTATGAAACTCCCTAGTGCAACGCACACTAATCGGAATCGTAACGTAATCGCCTCGCCTCGGGATCGGGACCAGCGAGCCGTAAGCGCGGCGTGCGTCGCGTCGGCGTCGCCTAGCCGTAGAGGCGAAAGGCGATACATACGGTGTCGATCCCTTTCCGAGTTGATAAGTCTACTGTGACCTTACGATAGTGTTTCGTCGCTTGGGGTACTGGACAGAGAGACAGAGTTTCTCATTTCATTATTATGTTAGTTAGTATGGATATCGTAGTATAGTGCAATAATCTCACCTCTTGGATTGTTCGCCCGTAAATCATCTTCTTTTTGTTGCAAGTAATTAATTCTATTGCATATCCCAATTTCCTGGAAATATCATTGTTTAGTATTTCAATGTAATTATAATGCTGTACTTACACACAATTATGAAAATTAAAGGTTTCTTTGCCCATTCAAAACATTTTCTGAATCAATGTTAAGGAAATGAACAGACTTTGAAATCTTGACGATTTGACGTCGAAATAGATGAGTGTTTGCTGTTACTATGACACAGAGCTGTTGTTGCGCTCAAATTGTCGGTAATTTCATTTTCTTTCGAAGTATCATAGATGACATTTCTTATAAAATGCATATTTTAGAAGTTGTTAGCCAAAAACTGAAAAAAGCCTGAAGATTCCGAGGTTTTTCAAGCATTACGAAGTTAAAGTTGTAAATTTGGTTTTACACTATTGGTATCTATCCTAACGACATCCCGAAATATCAACCCCTGGCGATTGTTTGCGAGCTAACGCGATTTTTATGTCTACGGTGGCTGGCCTATTAACGCCAGTAGAATAGAAAGACAAATGTATGGGATTGACATTAGCGGTCATGTGACATTTCAATCGCTAATGTCAACCCCATACATTTTGTATTTCTATTCAACTGGCGCTACTTGCCTAGGCCCTCAGGTCCTCAGGTGTTTAATAGGTAGGTACTCAGTATTTAGTTAAATATATCTCATTGCTGGTGGACATTTTAATTTGGACCACTTTTGGTTATTTCATTTAATTGTCCTTACGCTGCTAGCGCGATAGTATGCGTATTTAAGGCGCTACTCGGAGAGAAAGTATGGACTTTTCGATATAAAACTTTAGAACGGTTAGATTAGAGTTGTGACAAATCTGGTAATAAGATATATATGACGTCGCTGGGATCGGGTTTCCTGGTCTGGTCTCGTTGTCAGGATGGTTGCGACGAGGGATCCTCAAAATAATAGTCTCTTCTTCAATAACAAACGTCTTATTCTTCAATCACAATCGATATGGCATAAATAAAACAACGATTCAAGTGATATACACGGATGAATCTTTAAACGCAGCAAATTCGATACAGAAAAGTGGCCCTTGCGGGCCCCACTACCGCCTCAACGTCCAACCCCTTGTAGGTCCCTTTTCAGACTGTTTTATCATGCGCCTGCACCAAAATGTGCTGACCATCGACCAATTCAACTGACTTGGTCCAAGTCCTGCCATCTCTCTGTATCCAACTCACCCAAGTGCTTTTCGCAACGTTTAAACTGACTCAACTAATAGTTACAAAGCAACAAAATAGATGGCGCTAATAATTTTAGTCGATAGTTACAAAATAACTCGATAGAGTCGTTATAATTTAAATTAAAGTAATCGATCGTGCTGTCCTAGAGGGCAGCACTGCGCTCACGCTCCGACACGGCCATTCTGACGTGTCACATGTCCTCATGTGTATCTGGAACAAAATTACTTCAATGGAGCTAATTCCGCTCGGCTTAACCTGACTAAAAGGTTAGTAGGTACACTATAGATAAGGAAGAAAGTATGCCTCATAGTAAGTTACAGTAATCACAATATTATAATCAAAGTCATATAAGCAACACACATCACTAACAGTAGCCACACATTAGGTGGCAAGGACTCCCACATGGAATCGGTACACTCAATGTACATGGTCATCGTAATGACATAGTCTCCCATGAGACGGATTCCCACATTGGAATCGGTATGCTCAACATACATGGTCATCTCATAATGACATAGTCTCCCATGAGACGGATCCCCACATTGGAATCGGTACACTCAATGTACATGGTCATCGTAATGACATAGTCTCCCATGAGACGGATTCCCACATTGGAATCGGTATGCTCAACATACATGGTCATATCATAATGACATAGTCTCCCATGAGACGGATCCCCACATTGGAATCGGTACACTCAATGTACGTGGTCATCGTAATGACATAGTCTCCCATGAGACGCTAGATTGCCACAGCCTCAGCCGCACCGCGCCCTGTACAACCCTATTGAGTCGCAGTTACGACTACGACTGAAGCGTGCGGATTACCAAATAAGTAGCCATGTCAGTAAGTGTTTGCACATAGTTAGACAGGCCTTCACCGGCACTGTCCACACCCGATTCAACATCACGAACATTTAATTCTGAGGATACATCACTTTGAGGCATATTTCTGAGCTATTCGTTAATCTTTCAAAACTTAGTTTTAACAACTTCATAACTATTTTAGGGCAAACGTTAAAAATATCATTTTACACAAATTAACTCTCTTCATAAGTTTACTCATGAAAATCCATTTTCACTTTATCTTGGCGGAGTTTGTACTAAATTCACCATAACGTATCTGTCAGAACTCTACAGTTTAAAGTAACTTTCAATGACTTATCCAGTGATCGTAAAATTTTGTGCTTTACTAGCACTCCACAACATAACCAGCGATCACAAAACTCAGTGCTTTTGGTATCAGTCCAACAAAGCTCAATACTCAAATAAATCTGTCACGTAGCAGCTGATAACTGCTTGTAAATAATGTTATTACTTAAAGCCTTTTTGAAAAATAAAGCTACGTCTAAATTACTGAACTGAGTCACAACGCGTTTTAGACTGACAGCGTGGAACAAAAACAAAACATAATCTTTGTACATACTACAAGTGCTTCCGCTGTACCCTCTTTACCTCATGGTACCACAACAACGTGCTGACTCATTCAGCCACGCAATAAAACAAACAACATCTTCAGCACTTCCTTACTAATAATGTGGTAAAACACCAACTAAATATTTAGTCCTCTGAACTAAATCAAATCATGTTCCCATCTGTCAATCTAATACGAACTCTTATCGTTAGTAATCCAATTTAAATCAAATCCCACATTAACAATAACTGTAATACTAGGTTTGGTAGTACTAGTAAAGTACCAAAAGCTTTACAAAAGAATGTTCATTGAACGGAAAAGTGCATTTCGGTGCTGTTTGCACAAATAATGACAAAATGAAAACTGCTCACCAAATTGCGGTCATATGATATGCGATGCCAGTAGATCTCTCTCTACACTATCGCCGCCAGTGCCGGCGTTGCGTTGCGCCACTACGCCACCGCGCCGCCGCACTGCCATCGCCGCAGAGTCGCACCATTGCACCACTGCGCCGATCGACGCCGATGTCGCGCCGACGAACGGCTCACCATATGCAGCACCCGCATAGCACCACCATGCAGCGCTTGCATTTCACTGTAATTTGAAATAGGTCATACCTTTAAATTTGGAATTATAGGCAATTTAATGACGAAAAAACAAACACTTGTGTCCTACTGTGTGGTGATTATTTATTACACGAAACTATAAACCCAAACAATACTCTAACATAACAGATGTTTCGTTTAAAGCATCCGCTTGAATAAAAACACCACTTAAACTACATGCCCGCCGAGGACGAGTCCTAAATAACGTTTCTGTAAACAATGTAAACAAAACCCGGCGCGCCTTTAAGGTAAAATGACATGGCCGCGTAAGAGGCTCCGGGGTGCGCGCCCGGCCGTTCAAGCGGATAACTAGTAGGTATGTTATCTGTACCCCGAGTATAAAGTTATCAATGTGCAAATGTTACTTTCTTTACAACAAAGTACAATCAATCTGTCAACATTTTTTCTCAAACGCAATAGTATGCGAATTTACTAAGCACTCTGTACGTTAGTAAAATTAGAAAAATGTTTGCCGCTGAATTTTGATGTAGGTAGTTGACAGTAAAATCATAAAACATTTTTGGTTCCGTTAGGAACTATTATTACAACGAATTACTCACAAAGAAATAAGATTTACTTTCATTCGGCTTCACAAAATAAGAAAAATATGAGAGTACCTCCGTTTGTCTAGATACAGACAAACCTATCGATGAACAAATCCTTATGCTCCAGCCAGGTTACGCCAGCACATGAAATCTGGTCCAGGTCCAGACTTGTCCAGTCTTGCCGATGAACTTCCTTTCAGCGTAGGTACCGCTCATCACCAGGAAAAGATGATTTTCACAATTCTCTTCTTGCAAATGAAATGCCGCTAGTGGAACGGCAGGGCAGGACGCCCTTTTTTTTTTCATAACACGTTCAGTAACAGAATGTCGAATAACAGAAATACGGGTATTTCGTTTTCAGTCCACTTTTCATCTGTGGCACGGGCTGTATCGCACTTCTGATGACGTCACTGGGTTCGGTTTCCTGGTCTGGTCTCGTTGTCAGGATGGTTGCGACGAGGGATCCTCAAAATAATAGTCTCTTCTTCAATAACAAACGTCTTATTCTTCAATCACAATCGATATGGCATAAATAAAACAACGATTCAAGTGATATACACGGATGAATCTTTAAACGCAGCAAATTCGATACAGAAAAGTGGCCCTTGCGGGCCCCACTACCGCCTCAACGTCCAACCCCTTGTAGGTCCCTTTTCAGACTGTTTTATCATGCGCCTGCACCAAAATGTGCTGACCATCGACCAATTCAACTGACTTGGTCCAAGTCCTGCCATCTCTCTGTATCCAACTCACCCAAGTGCTTTTCGCAACGTTTAAACTGACTCAACTAATAGTTACAAAGCAACAAAATAGATGGCGCTAATAATTTTAGTCGATAGTTACAAAATAACTCGATAGAGTCGTTATAATTTAAATTAAAGTAATCGATCGTGCTGTCCTAGAGGGCAGCACTGCGCTCACGCTCCGACATATATTTCTTCATACCTTTATCTAGATTCGTATAGTTTCAGAAACACGATCTTATGATTTTGCCTCGACACTTTTTCTTTTCGAAAAGACCTCAAAAAATTAAACCGCCTGTAAACAAAAACTGCCAACAAAAACTCACTTCCCAAGAAAAACATAAAAATAAAAAATAAATTGAATCATTCAATTCAAAGGACGAAGGGCGGGACTTTATCTAATTAATCTTGGAACTTACTGATCTGATTGAAGTCGGTGCCAAGCCATTACCTACCTATTGTTATGTATTTCACACCATTCCGCGCATGAGATATTGTGTAATTATTGTTTCACTAAATATTTTGTTCTTGTTACTTTCGGCTTGACACCGACTTCAATCAGATCAGTAAATTCCAAGATTAATTAGATAAAGTCCCGCCCTTTCGGCGTTTGAATTGGATGATTCAATTTATTTTTTATTTTTATGTTTATTCTTGGGAAGTGAGTTTTTGTTGGCAGCTTTTGTTTAAAGGCGGTTTAATTTTTTTTTATTTGTTTATTTTTCCATTTTTAGTGTAAGGAATCTAATGAGCCAGCGTCGCACATAGTTCGCGAAGATATTGACGTGTAAAGCAGGAACTACCAGTCGAAAACTATGTGTTTTTTCAGGATTGTGAAAAAACTACTGAATTGACTACTTTAATTTTTTTATGGGACCACACATGAACAATTTTCTTTCAGATAAAAAAAGAATTATTAAAATCGGTTAACAAGTGGTGAAGTTATGGTAAAACATACACAAAAAAAAAATACAGTCGACTTTAGAACCTCCTCCTTTTTTTGAAGTCGGTTAAAAATATGTGATTCAAGATTATTCTTAAATGGGGTTACATATAAGTACTATTGAAAATTGGTTTAATTAGTGGACACCAATAATATTTAAGATAGTGCAAAAGATTTTTTTTAAAACCACTATAGTTTTTTAATACGAAGAAGTGATTTTGCTTTTTTTGCGTAATCTGCAATATCGGTCTCGCGTCGTTTTCTCATTGCTATCTCACTTTAGCATAATTTTTCCGAGTATCGCCTTAACGACCAAAAAAGTTACTTGTCTAGGCCCTCAGGTGCATATTATCTACTCAGTATTTAGTGACCAGTTAAGATAAATAGATCTCATTGCTGTTGGACATTTGGACCACTTTTGGTCATTTCATTGTCCTTAAGCTAGCGCGATATAATGCGAGGTATTTAATAACTTACGCTCAGCCGTCTGATAAGTTTCTAGCACTCTGGGGGCCGATTCTGCTAACGTTAAGTCATAATCGTGTCTCAATCGTGTTTCAATTGTAGTGCTTTTTTACACACTAGTTACAAGATTTATGACAGTATGATGTGATGTGAATGTAGTGTGTGGTTTGACCATCAGTAGTATTGTGAAAAAAGTACACATTTCTCGTAACTAGTGTGTAAAATAGCACTACAACTGAACTGCAATTGAAACACGATTGAGACACGATTATGACTTAACGTTAACAGAATCAGCCCCCAGCTCAACCGCGTACTCTGGCGTTCACTCTTTCTGTAAATACCTACTCCCGGTATAGTTAAGGAAAAACGCTGAATAAATTTTAAAATTACGATAAAATTACATTGGTTGCCCATAGCCACAAAATAAAGTAGTAGGTTAATAATATGTTGCTTCTTAATTTTATTCAATATTTTACTTCCAGCAACAACACCACTGTATTGCGCACCAGATATTTCTGCGCACTGTCAAAATCGAATACTATCTTTTCCATAAGCTTAGAACGAAAAAATGTACCGTAGACCGGTGTTACTGTAAAAATGGGGCTACTTTGATCATTTATAATGTAGGTATTATAAAACCAGTATTATTCGTAACTAGCGGCCGCCCGCGGTTTCACCCGCGTGGTTCCCGTTCCCGTGGGAATATCGAGATAAAAAGTACATATAAACCTTCCTCTTGAATCACTCTATCTATTAAAAAAAATCGCATCAAAATCCGTTGCGTAGTTTCAAAGATTTAAGCATACAAAGGGACATAGGGAAAGAGAAAGCGACTTTGTTTTATACTATGTAGTGATTAAGTAAAAAATGGGCATACTACTATTACTGTCTATAGTTATATTTAGGCAGTTTATGCTACCGAAGGTCAATTGAAAAAAAATGGATAGTCATATTCTAGTCATAAATTTTTTATTCATATAGATTAAATAAAATTAATGCTTACGAATCGTCGATAAGTAACAATAATAACTCAGTCAAACAAGCGTTGTCAAGAAAGTCACCCCCTAGAATCAAAGTAACCCCACTTTACCGCTATCTACTGTAACTAGCGCCACAAACGCCCTAATCGCAAAACGCAAATATGACACTGACTTTTTTTTTAAACGTAGAAAACGGTTACGAATGTTGGGAGCTTACGTCATAAATGACAGTTGGCGATGAGAAATAAGAGCGCACCTTTGAACTGCGCTCTTATACGCTCAGCCTTTGTTCACACTCTAACCGGCTACAGTACATGCAAAATAACTTGGCGCGTGTCGATATCTGGAACTAAATTAAGACATGGGAATAAGGCAATTTTTTGACAATTCTCACGCATTCGAACTTTTTCAGTGTGGTAATTCGTATACGAACATTTTGTTTGTGGTTTCTATTGTAAAATCAGAACGTTGTAAACAAACTAAACAGTCCCACACATGAAGCTCGACTTAATACTGAGGTAACTGGAGTTCTCACCCTGAATAAAAAAGTGAACACCAGCAAATTTGACATTTAGTATGTAGTGGCTGTCAGTTGTCTCATATGACCATACGTATTTTTTTAAAGTGTAGGTGAGACGGAAGACAGCCACTGTGTAATTTGTGGTCATAAAAAATTGTTCGTACTGGCTCTCCAGTTACCTCAGTATTAAGTCGTGCTTCATGGTCCCACATGTCAACAAATTCATTTTGACAATACGAACATCGACTGGTCCGTACCACTCGTAGCGTTCGACTGGTTTTCGATCGAACTTTTTCGATTGTGAAATTCTGACAATACACAAACTGTTATATCTGAATTTCGAGCTTATAAATGTGAACTTTTCTCGATTGCGTGAGAATCGGCCCCCTGCGCCCTCTGACACAGGCCAAGTTATTTTGCGCGATCTGTATCTAGTGGTATGGTTAATCAAAGATCTTTTAGCAGCTAAGTATTTTAAATTCGCGACCAAAGGTAGCTTTGTTTTGAAAGAAAAAAAGAAATTGTGAAAAAATGACTTACATCAAAGTGGTCGGACGCCCATTTCCAACGTAATGGCTTGGTGCACCATTACACAAGTCACCATTCAGAAAAACGCACAGAAAAATTAATAACACTAATGTTCTCCACGACATCTCTACTGCAGTGTACCATGAAAACAACGCGTTGTATTAATAACATTTTATCATGAAACTAAATTGATTATTTTACTCATTAATTAGTTGCCTTGACTTTGTCATATGATTTTCCTTTAGACCACTTTTTACGGATTTAATCACGCGTATATTGCACACAAACGACCGACATCGCTCGAAGGATTGCTCAGTTGAAATGGCAGTGGACGGGACACATAGCGCGGAGAACCGAGGGCCGTTGGGGCGGAAAGGTTCTCGAATGGTGACCGTGTACTGGACGACGTTCCGTGGGCAGGCCCCCTACAAGGTGGACCGATGAAGATCTGGTCAAGGTCGCTGGAAGCCGCTGGATGCCCTACCGATACCCATCCACCCACTCTTTGAGCTGCAATGGCCGTGCAATATCTTTCAAAGTGAATGCGATTGCGATTGATGTTGAGTTAGACAATTACCCCCGTGGTCCCAAGCGTGAGGTATTTACCTCAAATACCTATTGACTTGGTGATTGATTTGGCACCGACTTCAAACAGTTCAGTAAGTACCAAGATAAGTTAGAAAAAGTCAAGCATTTTCGTCCTTTGAATAAAATTAAAAAACCTATTTATTTTTTTCGTTTTTAGTGTTTGTTAATTTTTTTGTTGTTTAAAGATTATTTTTGAAGTCTTTTGTTTTTTTTTAAAAAACGTTTTATATTACGTAACATTATCGTCCATAAATCGATTTTCCAGACAATTTTATTATTCAATTAAGTATCAAGGAAATAACGAGGAATACATTCGGAAGACTGTTTATATTCCACTGATGGATAGCATTATGCTATCTGCCCTGACTGCTGACTGCCGTAACAGGGCCGACTTTCTGCGAAAACGATGAATCTGTTCGGATTTAGCATTTTGATGCCAAAATCTGAATATATAGAAGAAGATCTTCTTAGGTTAAGTTAGT
Organism: Crambus lathoniellus; assembly: GCA_949710035.1. Classification (NCBI taxonomy): domain Eukaryota; kingdom Metazoa; phylum Arthropoda; class Insecta; order Lepidoptera; family Crambidae; genus Crambus; species Crambus lathoniellus. The sequence continues at coordinate 26,585,170 of OX453305.1, read as the reverse complement.
ATCAGAATGTTATTCCCATTTCTTGAATGTTACTGCTGCCACTGTCGTTACAGAGTATCAGCTATAGATTTCAAAGTGGAAACGAGAGCTGCTTTTGTCAACTAAAATTTTGTCAACTTTCTTAAACAACGAGTGATGGATGTCAAACTGAAAGCGATTGCGATTGATGTTGAGTAAGACAATTACCCAGCGGGTTTTTTTTTTATATGTTTGTTATTTCACTCAGTATAATTCGTTCTTATTCTTTTTGGCTTGGCACCGACTTCAAACAGTTCAGTAAGTACCAAGATAAGTTAGAAAAAGTCACGCACTTAAAGAATTATTCTCCAGCTCCTAACCGTTAAGGAGTTGTAGCTTCCATCACCAAATTTAATGCCTTATTGTCTCTTATTGTGAAAGAAAATAAATCAATTTTATTTTTATTTATTATTTACTAGCCTTCCGCCCGCGGCTTCGCCCGCGTGTACTACACGACGTTATCCCGCGGGAAGGTGATATTTTTCAGGAATAAAAAGTATCCTATGTCCTTTCTCAGGCTCTAGACTATCTCTGTACCAAAATTCATTCAAATCGGTTCAGTAGTTTAGGTTTGATTGTGTAACACACAGACAGACAGAGACGCATTTATAATATAAAAGTAAAGTAAGGAAGTAAGGATTGACACCAAATATTCATATTTATTTTTAGAGGAAAGGATTATCAGGTTGGATTATTGAATATTATTATGCTCCATTAAATAATACGCGTGTCTCAGTGTTAGTTAGTTTCGAGCTAGGAGGAAGCTCGTCCCACGAGATTAACGATAGGAGGTCTATTACATAAGGTTGGTTCATGTAAACCTAAAATGCTCGTCGTTTCGTTGCTATCACCGATAAATGCTAATAAAAAAACCTTTTTTATTAGTTTTATAACATTTAAAGAAGATAGTAGTGAACTGACTTACGTGAAATATTTAAAAAAATTATACGCGCTATGAGATGTGAGTGGGCCGGTTACCCATAAAAACAAAGAAGAAAAATCTAGAATGTTTTACTGATGCTTGGTGCGAGGAGGCCGAGGAGCGAAGCGGCGAGCATGTTAAGATTTACATGAACCAACTGAATCAACTTTATGCAATAGAATCCCGTTTTCTATTGAACTAGAATACACTATTGTTACCAATCGTGGGCCAAGATGCGGTCCACTAACACTGGCCTGCAAAACTAAGTACTACACTTTTAAAATTTCATTTTTGTCTAAACTAATAGCTTTCAATAAAAAAACGCAATAAAATAGCCTGGTCCGTTTAGGCACTACGAATATATGTACAGACAGACAGACATAGGCCTCAAACTTATAACACCCCTCTTTGCGCGGGGTTAAAAATACAAAACGTTTTAAAGCAAATTTTATCAGTTTTCTTTGGAACTATAGTAAACTATACATTAATAACATTTTCAATCAACATAGGTACCAGAAAAATTATCTTGTGTAATTTAAAAGTTATTGCAATTTTAAAAGATACTTATGCCCGAATACTCGTACGCTACTTATCTTTGGGAGCGTCTCAAACATCGCCCTGTCACTTTAAATGTCAAACGTATGAAAGAGATGCCATGATGTTTGAGACGCTCCCAAAGATATACGAGTATTCGGGCATTAGTTTTACAGGCCACTGTATTATACATATTTTTTTTTTTTTTTTTTTTTTTTTATTTAGTATGGGTTTGCTCTTGGCTTGAGGTTCATCTGGTCCTTGGGCCAAGTTTAGTTGTGGGACAAGCTTCTCGCTAAATCTTACAGGAATAGCAAGTAAAACCAAAATTTTATTTAAATTTATATTCCAAAAGAGTTTCACATTTTAAGTTTTTAAATAAAATAAATACAAGATTATGTATGAAATACAACAAGAAATTATTTAAATAGGCACCCCTATTTTTAATATCTGTAATGATAATACCACAGAACACGGGGGGTAATTGTCTAACTCAACATCAATCGCAATCGCTTTCAGTTTGACATCCATCACTTGTTGTTGAAGAAAGTTGACAAAATTTTAGTTAACAAAAGCAGCAATGGCCGTGCAATATCTTTCAAATTGAATGCGATTGCGATTGATGTTGAGTTAAACAATTACCCCCCCGGTTTTTTTCTGTTAATACATATCGCATCTGTGTTCATCATTACCTCAATCAGTAAAATATGAAAAATACACCTACAACATACTCCACAAATATTAAATAACGTTATTTAACTAATTATCTTACTTAATAAAAAATTATAAGTATACAAGGTGTTATAAAAATGCTTCATATTTTTTTTAAACTGTTGTTTCCCCAATTTTTTAAACGACAAGTTAATCAAATTCTTAAATTGAGCAGCTAACACCTTTTTAATGGGAAGTAATTTTGACTAGGCTACGGCTACTTTACCCTTATTTTCTATTCTATTCCAATATGAAACAACGATTTTTAATTTAAGAAAGCCTAAGTAGGTAATAAGTATGTTTTCATAAAAATAATAATATGTAGTACGAGATCCGGTATAGGTAAATTTTACCCTCATCTGGGGACTTACTGCGAACCGCCAACAATGTTATAGTAATATTGTAAGCGCTATGTACCCAGTGTATAGCTCCGACCTGCAATCACCATTACTATAACATTGTTTGACAGCTTGCTGTTATCCCTGTTATTTAATCCAAATCCTACTAATATTATAAAAAAGCCATTTTAAATGTGAAAGTTTAGATTTTTGGATGTTTCTTACTCAATCATGCTATAACGGCTGAACGGATTTAGCTGAAATTCGGGAAACAGATACTTTGTGGCTTGGAAAGGAAAATAGGCTGCTTTTTATCCCGGAAAAATATCACATTCAGTCCACGCGTGCGAAGCCACGTGCGTATAGCTAGTAAAGAATAATTAATAGATAATGCTTAGATTGATACTTTGCACATGAGATACCTAAATAAATCCTGTACCTAAGATGTTAAAAAAATAAAATGTGTTATCAAAAGAGAATGCTCGAAAAACCCATGGTTAAATCACGGGACTAAGCGAAAACCATGTGCAATAAATATCAATCTAGACATTATCTAGCATCTATACTTCATTTGAATTAAATACCTAACAGATGAGGGTAGAAATTCTTTCTTGTATCTTAGACTATTAATAAATTATTATCTACACTCATGTTATAATATTCGAATTATGAACTCATGCCTGAACATATACTGATACACTTTATGCCATAGTCAACTTTAAAAAATAAAGCTGCCGTATCCGGGTGTTTCATAATGACCATTATGCAACACCCGGACACAGCTGTCACAATTTACAGTCTCCATGGCAACCGTAGGATTTACCGGCCCTGACTTCCAACTCTTTCAAGCTCTTCTTTAGCCGGCAACAATCAGAAACGAGAATTTTGAATTTAGAAGGAATAGACCGTAAAGACTCCTATGAGTGGGGTTTGGCACCAATTCACATTTTATAATTAATATTGATTTGCTTTATTTTTGAAATATATAATAAATGTAAATGTAATGAGTGTAGATAAAGTAGTGTATGAGACTGCACATAACTCGGTATTAAAACACTCGTGAAATAAAACTCCCACTCGTGTTTTAATACCCCTCATTATGCGACAGTCACATAAACTACTAATTATGGCGCATTTACACCTCTGAACGGTTAGCTAAAAGAGACTGTACATTCAGGTAGCGGATTTATTTATACAATAACAGCATTCACTTTTTTTAATGGTTGCTTTTTTGTAATATGGACACATCCCATTCCCATTTTTATTTTAGAATTCTATCGACAGTTGGAAATTCAAAAAATAAGATTCGGAAGTAGTCGACGACGAAGTGTACTCTCACCATAATAATACTCGTATAGTAATTTTATACATTCCACATTTATTTTAACTCTTTGTCATTGCCTACATAGCTTGCGTCACTAAAAATACTTACATAAATATATACAAACTATCATTCTCATATAAAAGTACATAATATAGAACTTATGTAGGTAATTCTATTTATATACCAATATTATGAATACAAACTATATTTAACTGGTCAATTAAAGCTATAGCATGCTATGACAATTCTGAATTATTATCATAATTTGCTGCTTTTGTCGACTATTAATAGGTATAGTATATCTACTCGTATGTTGTATTTTAAATAATAACACCTGTAGCTACAATCTTGACAGATATAGCGCTCAAAACATGAAGTTTGACTTAATACTCTGAGGTAACTCAGTATTAAGTCGAGCTTCATGGCTCAAAATCGAGCTCCATTGTCAAATGTCGCCAGGTTGTGCTGATTCCTTACAAACTAGGGTTTTGTTATTGTTGTAGGTAAAGTTATGGAAGGAAAAATATTTACTGGGGGATGGGTGAGGGGAATAAATCTGAGTTTTGGCGATGTGTGATTTTTTGTTACTAATTTTGACTTAACGACCGAATACGATAAATTTAAAATCGCTTAAGTCGAGGCTGCTGCCCCTGCAAATTTTTATTACTAACCTGTTTAAAATTACATTTTTATATTGTATTAAAGTTTGAATACAATACTATCGAGTGTTGATTTTGTATTTACATTAAAACGTATAAGCACTGCGTCCGATCCGAATCTGAAAAATGGCGCAAGCGCTCTAAAAACCGATTGTATAGGTACCGAGTGGGCTGATCAAGCGACGAACTTATATTTATTTATTTTGGTACTTTAAATTACGAATATTGCTAACAAAGGACTGACTCGTAGGTGAGTTTTTAACAGTGGGATATTAATTCTTCAGACGGGTTCTAAAAATGTTGCCGTACTAAAATTCATGAGATTCCTAGGTTCAGGTTTTTTTTACATTGAGTTTAATTTCATTAATTTGTTTTAAAAAACTATCATAACGTTTTAAGATATAAGTACTAAAAGTTTTGTCGTTTTGTTCCAGTTTTCATTAAGTACTAAAATCCTGTATCCAAAATACAGGACTAGTACTTAATGAAAACTGTTTTCAATAACTTATAACTACATAAAGGTACTTTTAACTTACTCAATCTCATAGAGAGAATTTCTTCATGTGCTGTACAATTATAAATATAACTAATCCAGCGGATATATAGAATGAAAAGAAATATCGTAGTGAAGGTATTTTAGACAAATGTTTTTCAAAAAAGATAGTATTAGGTACTTCATTCAAACGATAAAGTTAAAAGTAAAATTCAGAAATATTTATCTATCGGTTATTGTATTAACGAAGTATTTAATTTCGATAAATATCTGATAGGTCCTCAAGATTATTATATCCACTGGAATACTTTCTTAACAAATATCAACCTTAAAGTCTTAGCTGTAAGGTCACACTCTATCTACATAGTCATTCGAAGCCGCTCGTGGTAGAAGGTCCAGATTCGTCTGTTTGGTCTCCACTTCATCGTAATCTCCTTCTTCGTCAATATCGCTCTCTCTATCGTCTCTATCTTCTTGATACTTCTGGCGAATTAGAGTATCGGGTCTTGTGAACATTACGCTATCTCGCTCTTGATCTGAAATGAAACAAATAATGCATTAGATTTATAAAAAAAAGATTAATGGAAAATGAAATATTTTAGAAAAAATTATTTTTATAAAAAAATTAAACCGCCTTCTAAAAAACCACATCAAAAAAGTAAGAAATAATTCCTCACCAAATAAATAACGTAAGTACTTTGAAGTCGGGCGTGAAACATGTACAATGTTTTGTTGTTTTTGTTAAAACCCGCCCGACTTCAAAGTACTTACGTTATTTATTTGGTGAGGAATTATTTCTTACTTTTTTGATGTGGTTTTTTAGAAGGCGGTTTAATTTTTTTATAAAAATAATTTTTATTTCACTCTTTTTAGTGCATCGTGCAGGCAATTTACGTGTTTTCTGGTAAATAGGTATGTGTTCAAACTCAAAACCTCCTTTTTCGAAGTCGGTTAAAATACCTTGAGGTATCCCCTTTCCAACAAAACAAGAATCATCTAAATCGGTTTATAAACAAAGGAGTTATGCCTAAAGATACGTATTAAATTCACATAAAGTGGTAACGAAAACGACAGTATTTTCAAGATTTCCTGAAAACTACTGAACCGATTTCGAAATTTCAAAAAATGGGACCAACTTGGGAACCAACCTGATGTAATAACGTTTGAACCATTTCAATCGGTTCAGCCGTCTTCGAGTAATCGGTGGACATACATAAAAAAAAAAAAAAAAAAAAAAAACATACATACAGACGAATAGAGAACCTCCTCCTTTTTGATTTAGAAGTCGGTTAAAAATCGACCCGTCTCACAACCGAGCTCTAATGGGACTCGAACCCACGACCTTTCGCTATTCGGGCGACTGCTCTAACCACTGAGCTACGGAGTCGTTGCCGTAGCTCGTAGCTCAGTGGTTAGAGCAGTCGCCCGGATCCGAGTCTCATCAGAGCTTGTTGTGAGCAGGTCATGTAAAGCTCCGGACAGACAGAAGCAACCAAGCTTCTGTGAAGCGTGAGCGTCAGTCATTCGGCAGACGATTTCAGTTTTCTTTTAGACAACGACGACACGCGGTAATTCTGCGTCACGTCGACAAAGTGGGAAGCACACGTCATTCCGTGACGCTGACGAAAACCAGCATCGGTGCTGGGTTTCGCACGATCTCTAACTCCTGAGGATGCCTCGGGTTGGGGCGAAACACGTGTAGAGTAGTCTAATCAGTGAAGGTGCAGGTGTATTGCTGTCTTGCTAAATGCAGATATTGTGCACTGTTATTTTCAAGGTGTGCATGTACAATTTTTTGCGGGCGGGCTGGGCCCTGCATCTTGCATGTTGTGTTTTTGCGGAAGTAAGCTACATATATTTCTTTTTCGCAATATTTTTGCGTCAACTCATTATTTTTTTCTCGCAGTCCCATCGTTCTTTATTCCAGAAGTTATTGTAAGTAAGTAGTTAGGACATGTTGATGACACACAAGTAAACGGCAAAGTAGCTTTCGCATTTCGAAACATTCAGGATCATCAACATTTTGATATGCCCACTGCTGGCCTTACTTACGGATGGCTAAAGAGAGCAGCCACAAAATACGTAAAATAGTCAAGGCTTACATTCGTTTTCTTTAGTTTTCCGCTCGTATTCTCTCCTCAATCGCCAGGTGCGGTGGATGATGACCAAGACAAGGATGATGAGCAGGATCCCGAGTGCCGCCCCTAACATCCACGTCAGTTGGAGACCAGCCAACCTATAATAGATCGACATTAGACTTTAGAACCACGCGAACAAACAAAGAAAGTAAAAATAAAGTTTTTTAAGATTTTACATATTTTTTATGCATTCACAATGCAATTCAGTAAGTGTGGGAAAAATTGTGATGGTAAAAAACCACCAGCCCTCGAGCCCTTCAAGCGAGATTTCGTCTTCAAAAAAAGTATAAGTATGATAAAGTTATTAACTAAACCTGTATGCAAAATGTTAGCACAATCGGACATTAGGAATAAGTGGGTCAATTAGCGGCCGCCTGTGGTTTTACCCGCGTAGTTCCCGTTCCCGTAGGAATATCGGGATAAAAAGTATTATAAGTTTTAATCCAGGCTATTTACTATCTGTGTTAAACTTCAACCAAATCCGTTGAGTAGATTTTGCGTGAAAGAGTAACAAACATCCATACATCCATAAACTTTCACATTTGAATCGGTCATTTGAGAAACCTATAAGTAAGTCAGTCAATGTAAATACTGAAAGGTTGACCGATCTTGTTGTACTTATTTGAACAAAATATACTAGACGAAAAGGAACCGAATTTAGAAAAAGGTTTCCAGAAGTAAAACCTGACTTAATGGGTTTCTCAAATGACCGATTCATTTATAATATTAGTAGGATTAGCAAGTCTTACGTAGTGGTAGGCGCTACGATGGCCTCTTCAGTCGATGAGACGCATAACGTTCCATTGGCGCACGTGCAGACAGTATCGTTGCAAGTGGCTTCACATCCTCTGCAGTTACGTCTGGAAATAATAGCATAAAATAAATGTAACAAGCAAACTTACTAACATAAAAAGTGGTCCCTAATGAAATTCAACATGAATCATAAACATAAAAAGTGGTCCCTAATGAAAGTCATACATGAATCATGCATGAAGATCATGTTATTAGGTCACAAAGCAATGCTAATACCATCACCTATTATAGCAATATTAATATTGATTAAGGCAATACCATAGCTGAAAGTAGCGCCCTCAGAGGTTTTTATTTAAATAGAAAAGGATTGTACATGGGTTTTCGTAGAAGTAGATTGCAAATATGTCAAAAACGGCCGCTTTTAGCAGGATTGCTATCTACTTCTAGCTGTGACTACGAGGCAATGTAATGATACCGTCTAAAAATACTCATACCCTCAAAATTCTAAGTAAAATTGTGTATTAGAATTACAATATTAAACGGCGCCACTTTTGGCTAGAGTATCGCCTTAAAAAACAGAGTTATACGATGTGTACAGCGCCATCTCTTTCACAATCTTACTACTTTGCTTTCTCAGATCATAGTAAGGCCCCTTAAGCTTATTCCTTTAAAACCCCCTTACCACCCGATGGATTAGCTTCCCCAACTCAACTAATAGCTACTACTCCTTGGTGTGCTAATGAGCCAACTAAAATTTTACCTTGCGACGGGGAAACGTCCCAAAATATTCACGACACGACACGACACGACCCACCTTGCCTGACACTCGCCTTGCCTGGCAATAGGGGATCGGACTGATTTGTTTTATTTGTTAAAAATATTTTTAGAAATATCAGGAACGCGACACAGTTATTTATTTTTAAATATTTTCGGAGATATAACTCATCAAACTTCTTAATTAGACAAGGACAGCGCTAGCACAGCCTTGTGCTTTTATACTGTGGCGCTTGACACATGTGACGCCAGGTGTGTCTAGCGCCACACTCCCGCCATATAAAATTTGAAAGTTTTAGAAAGAGATAGATAGAGACACAGTTTTTCATAATTCAGCAACTCATTAGTAGCTTGTTTATCAACATTTTGGATTTTTTTCACTTTTGTTAATATCTTAGGTTCTTATACGACCGAAAAGGGCTCGGCTCTGGGGTGCAATTGTGTAAGGTAATCGTATTAATTTGACAGTTCATATCGTATTTAATCGGCTGCAATTTGTATGGAATGACATTTATTATGATACGATATGAACTGTCAAATGAATACGATTGACTTTACGCAATTCCATAGCTGGTTTTCATACAAAATAATACGATCACGATTGCCATCATCATAATGACCGTTTTTCGTGCAGGGGTATTTAATTGCTACAAAGATCCTAATAAGTTCATCTAGAAAATATGAGAAGGAGGCTTAGTGAAATGTAAAAACATAATACTTACAGAGGTATGAGCTCACACGTAGTATATCGTGTCTCGTTAGTTCCATCAGTTTTAACGACCTCAGCGAAAGAGTAGCCAGGGTTACATTCGCACTTGTCAGGTGCCGAACAGTAACCGTTCGTACAGGGTTCCGAGCAGTCAGGTGTACAAACGTCGCTAACGATCTCAGCGAAAGAGTAGCCAGGGTTACATTCGCACTTGTCAGGTGCCGAACAGTAACCGTTCGTACAGGGTTCCGTGCAGTCAGGTGTACAAACGTCGCTAACGATCTCAGCGAAAGAGTAGCCAGGGTTACATTCGCACTTGTCAGGTGCCGAACAGTAACCGTTCGTACAAGGTTGCGTGCAGACAGGTGTACAAACGTCGCTGCCGTTTTTAGCGTACCCATCATGACAGCTACAATTGTTAGGTCCAACGCAGACACCATGCTGACAAGCGTCGCATACGGGGTCGCATTCGAATTTGCTGTCATTTCTTAATCTGTAACCTTCATTACAGGAGCATACGTCGAAGTCTTTACATTCCCCATTGATGCAAGGCTGGCTACATTTCGACTTGCAAGTTAGCTCTGGGACAGTTAGGTCGTTGTAGGAACCCTCGTCGCATGAAGGACCGCAATGAGTCTCGTTGAGGTGCACCAGTCCTGGAGCGCATGTGCAGTTTTTGTTGTCTGTGCATTTCGCGTTGACGCACGGCTGTTCGCATACAGGACCCTCGGGAATGCATTTGCCTTTATAAAACTTCCATTCAATGCAGCAAATTGTTTGCGTCGTTAGCACCCACTGAAATCAAAGTAAGAAAGTAATTTAGAATAACTTAGGATGTTAACATGCCAAAGCTGCGCGCGGTGCAGGTCGCACCTCGCGATCGCACCTCGCGATCGCACCTCGCCATCTCGATGTCACCTCGATGTATAACGAATGTATGCAGGCTCATATGTACCGAACGATACCTCACTGCGATACATCGCGGTCTACATGGATGCCGACTCAGATCATATAATACTATGAGGCCGACGTCAAACAAATTATTTTGTTTTTACATCGCGGTCGACCGCGACCTGCACCGCGAGCAGCTTTGGGACATCATAAATATGACCCATGATTTATTATGCAGATAGAGCATACAAGATTTGAGCCACTTGACAACGCTTTGACGACTTCTAGTTTTCGACATGTTTTGTGCCGTATCGAAAACTAGAAGTCTCTACGTTTGTGCAACAACTTAGAATTTGTACCGTTATATTGTGTTTTTTCTTAATATTAGGGGTTAAAGTATCAAATTGCCGTTTTGTATGGAGATTTTTGTACATTTTTTTTTCCAATACTAACGTTTTTGTCATTTATTCAACGACTAATATTATGTAACTTTACAAAATTTTACACACGTATTTATTTTTATCTACTAAATGACACATTTGTTGAGAGAAAAAAAATATGTTCACTAAGTTATAATTAATAAAGTACGAAATTCTGGAAACAAAAATAGTCGTAACTTTCGGTACTTATAAGTATTTTCTATGTCAACAATCAAATATCGTGGTTATTAAATTATCAAAAGATGCTCGATACGGTCTTAATGTAACGAAATATTAAGGAAATCATATATTTCTAATATCATAAAAGTTGTAAAGTTATATGTACCCCTATTATCTCAATAATTAATCCTACTAATATTATAAACTAGCGGATCCTCGCGGTTTCACCCGCGTGGTACCCGTTTCCGTGGGAATATCGGGATAAAACATAGCCTTTGTCACTCGGGAAGAATGTAGCTTTCTAATGCTGAAAGAATTTTCTAAATCGGTCCAGTAGTTTCGGAGCCTATTCGATGCAAACAAACAAACAAACAAGCAATCAAATCTTTCCTCTTTATAATATTAGTATAGATGTGAATGTTTAGATGTTTGGATGTTTGTATGTTTGTTACTCAATCACGCCAAAACGGCTGAACGGATTTGGCTGAAATTTGGGACACAGATACTTTGTAGCCCGGAGAGGAACATAGGGTACTTTTATCCCGGAAAAATATCACATTCCCGCGGGATAATGTCGTGTACTCCACGCGAGCGAAGCCGCGGGCGGAAAGCTAGTAGGGAATTAATAATTAATAATATCTAAATTAAATCCTTTCAAAATTTTACTTTTTTAATCATTCTTTTGCATATCTTCGGTCTTCTCCTGTTTCCGCAGTTGAACGTTTCTTCGACAAACTTGCCAACTCTGAAAAAAAAAAATATGCTGTGAACATTCTAAACAAATCTGTGATCATCGCGGAAACGATGATAAATAGACGAGTCATACAAAAAGGAAATGCGGTAATCGCAAAACGACAATTTTACAAATTCGTTTAAGTATAATTTTAACGTCGAGACGACAACGCGAAAGTAAGTAAATAAATATAAATTAATTTAATTAAATGAAAACATTGGTGGCACTAGTTAGCAGAAGTATTTTAAAACTTCCAAAAATCCTAGAATGGAAATAATATACACGGCTAAATTTTAATTAGCATAAATATTTTAGGGGATGTTAGTGCCCATCAATATGAACAACTTTCACAAAATGGGACCAACCATGGAATCGCGAAAAAAAAAACAGCTGTTCCATACATTTCAGTCGACTCGATGTTGTACTTTTGTATGGAACAGCTGATTTTTTTTTCGCGATTCCATGGTTGGCCCTATAGTGAAAGTTGTTCATATTGATGGGCACTAACATCCCCTAAAATGTTTATGCTAATTAAAATTTTGCCGTGTATTATTTTTTTCAAACTTTTTTAAATTCCATAATTTAACGTAACGTTAACGTCAACGAGAGGCGAGACGAGCGACGGCGATGACGTGGACTTTTGGCGCCATTGATGCAATTATGCAAAATGTTAAATAAGTTAATAAAAATATTTAAGCCGAGTAAACTATTTGATATTTTTTATATATTTATTTTATGCAGATTTGGAGCATTATCCGGTATACGAAATTCAATTTCTTGTCGCATTGGCGTCTCCATTCCGTATTAGGTACACGGGATCTCATCATTCACGATTTTATCGGCACTATTGCACTAACGCCCAAATTCTCGAACGCAAATCATCTATGGGAGCGTTTCAAACATCATGATCATGACATCTCTTTCATACGTTTGAGGTTTAAAGAGACAGGGCGATGTTTGAGACGCTCCTAAAGATAAGTAGCGTACGAGTATTCGGGCTTAAGGCACAGGTCTTCCTAATAGATGACTAAGAACAATTGGTTATCCCATACACTTGGGATCAATGTGCATAACGTCGGAAAAGCTCAATTAATAGAATTTGAACACCCATCCCGTGCCAGTACCAGCTTAGTTGCTTAATCGCGGTAATCGCAAGCGCTTTCAGCTTCCAGCGGCGATCTCATCAAATGCCTTAGTCACTAGGTATAATTAGATACAATATCTGCGTCAGGTAGCAACTTAATATTATGTGCAGACATAAAACTGAAATAAATAAGTTAAGTTAACAGCTTCAGAATAGACGCTAAAAAAAATTAAATGTCACTCATCGCAATGCCTTAAGTAAGTTTTAAAAAAGTTTCAGCAGGCACTGAACCCGAGTTAATTTATTTAATTAGTGTTATTAGTTGACGCTAAATATTTCCTATTGCGGTTTATAACGGTTTCCATTTAAAAATTTATGTCAATTAATCGACGAACCAACAACTATAAGTCATAGATCTCTGATTTTGTGCTAAATAAATAAAAAAAATATTATTTTTTTGCATTTCAGTGGAACAATAGTAGAAACATATCAGCTACACCTGGGGTACTTTGGGGACCAAAGTACTCCTGGTGGGATTCAAACCCGTAACCTTTGAATTTCCGGTCCATTGCACCACACTAGTCTTATTAACAATATATGTCTCAAACTTTGAAGCTAAGTAAACCGCATTTCTAAATTGTTTGCTATTCTAAATAAGGTGTTTGAAAAAAAAACATTTTTATGACAAGCTTTTTTGTTGACTGTAAAATTTCAGCTCAATCGGACACCGGTAGCTTGCAAGATTTGACCCAAACCGCGTAAGTGAATATATTCTTTGCCCGAACGGACATACATAACATACATATACACTCGATCCGAGTTAAATAAAGGTTAGCCATCAAATTATCATAATAGTTTTTTTTATAAAACGCAATCAGCTCACAAAAGCCACTGATGAAAAAATACATTTTTTTTACTTTTTTTAAAAGCTAAAGCAAAAAATACACTGTTGAGAAAAAGTTACCTAACATCTTCTTCGCAGACTCCTGGATCACTTTTTGAAAGGTTTTCTGCACGAGATACAAGCTCCAAAAAAACAACCAAGGAAATAATAGTCACAAACTTGCACGCCATTTTTCACAATGATTCAATTTACATGATCTGTCTGTCTGTATCATTAACTGATGCGCAGTGTGTATGTATGTCCAAAGCCTGTACAATACTGGTGGTAGTTCTTATCGCAACTTCTTCCTGTTTATAAGTATATACTTTAGCCAAAGTGTCTATATATGTAATTACAAGTACATGCTTCATTACCTTGGTGGGAAAATGATTAATCGTAACCAATTAATGTGGTATTTAAATCAAAAAGCTAATAAAATAAAGTTCATGTGTAATTTGTAAATACCTACACTAAAAATATACTATACTTATAGTACAAAGTTTTTATCACTTTACGTGTATTGTTATCAAATTTTATCATTTTTATATTTGCTAAATAAAAACAACTGACGATTGTATATGAATCTATCAGACAAGTCAGTCAGGCTTGAAATTTAAATTATTTCATGCTACCTGAATGAAAAGTACTCGAAATACTAGAGATAGCAAATTTCACTGAAAACCGTTGCTTTGTTTTTGACATGAAACAAAACTGTATTCACAGTATTTTTTTTAACTCGCCTCTTTTATACAAAAGTACACATCCACTTGACTCAAAATCGAATCCATGATGTTTTCATTTTTTTCCTTTCATTTAATTTATCATGTTTCTAAGAGAGATTATAAAATAAAAAGACAGAGAGTTGTTTTTTCGAATATTAGCCGGTTCCATGCCTGAGTGTCACAAGCTATGTTTAAAAATATGTGAATGTAGCTTTTTATCATTTCAAAAATTAAAAAAAAAAACTTGCTATACTTACTTATCCATTATTTAGAGACCTTTCCCTTCAGGTATCATGAAATAATTCCAGCCTGTATGTACATACAAATTCGAAAATATATTTTACTAGCTAGGTATGTCTTAAGCATTAGAGACAGGGCACTCATTCCGCTGTCGAGAGTGTTTCAGACTTTTCGTGAAATGGCTGATGATGATGATGATGATGAGGGGGCTGTAAAGAAAGATCGACAAAGGCTACTTTTCTTACAAATTTTGAACAACTTCCGAACTTGCGAACGAAGTCAAAACGCAAACACTAGTTACTAACATAAAATTATTAACTTTTATTTGGGTATACAGGGTAATATTTTTATTAGTGCACAAATTTTTAAGGTCTACTCAGAATCTGTAAGTGAACAACTTTCTCCTAGAAACATAGGTCGAAATATGACAAAAAAAATTCGACTCTTCATACAAATCGGACTGATCACGTGATCGATTTAGTATGGGGAGTCCAAAATTTTTTGTCGTATTTCGACCCATGATTCAAGATTCAAATTTGTTTATTCAATTAAGATTGTTATTTACAATATTTGTGAACGTCATAGAAGCTACTCCATCGGTTCGCAAACCCTACAGCGGGAGACCTTGGAGAAGAACCGGCAAAAAACTCCAAGGGTTGTTTTTTTCTCCCTGTTTTATTTCATACAGAGTCGTCAAATTGAAAAATGACCTTAACATGGTAAGACTAAGGTCAGTTTCCATCACAATTACACAATGGGTTATGATAAATACAGTTAAGTATAGGCGAACTAATGATCATAGCGGTGAACAATTTTCAGTTACTTAGGAACTCTACTTAAAGCTTTAATATTAGTTTAAAACAAACGACAATTCTACTATATACTGCAAGTTGCGCCATACATGTTTCAAATGTTATTCCTAATAAAATGAATAAAAACAAAAGAAAACACATTTTAAGGCAAGCAGATAAGAGCAGACCCATTCCCACTGGCAGCGCCCGTTCACGAGCATGACGCATGAACCAGCCATCGCTGCGCTCAACCATATTTTAGGGTTGTAACGACCCGGCTCACACGCCACCACCGTAGAAATGTTTTAGTGAGCATGACATACTCATGTTTCTAGGAGGAAGTTGTTCACTTACCGATTCTGAGTCGATCTCAAAAATTTGTGCACTGATAAAAAAAAATCCTGTATATTCTTAAGTAAATTACTTCTAGAGATACTATATCGCTATAAATGTGGGGGTTGGTGGTAGAAGAGTGAAAATTAAGGGTTCTAAGTATTTTTGTGCAAAATCATACAAAGTTTAAAAAAATTGTCGAAGAACTAAAAAAAATATTTAGTGTGGGTCTAAAATCTCAAAAAAAAAATAGTTTACGACCTATTCTTAGACCTACCGAATATAAAGTCCGTTCGGTTAGATAGTGTCGGTACACCCGCACGGCATTGTGGCTCTTGTTATAAAATGCAGATATAAAATAATACAACCAAAGTCAATTTTAATGAAAATTTGGATATTTTTATATAAAAGGAAGTTAAATAAGTGATTTACAAATAATAATAATTATTATTATTTTTTTATAAGATTATTATGATTACTTATCATCGCTCGAACTGTCACAAGTCATAACCGTCGTTACCACCTGTATTTATAATAAACATAGATTATTTAAGAAAATATAATTTAATAAATGCCGAGTCCCAAAATCCAATTCCATTTTCGGGTGTACGCCGCACGCGGCTTCTTTTGTTTACGCGGCGGCATCCTTTGAAAAGCAGCGGCACGTGCCAAGGCGGCGCGATCAAAGGGCGACACTATCTAAGCGAATGGACTTTACACAAAAAATTTCATAAAAATCGGTCAAGCTGTTTGAGAAGAGTTTGGTAACAAACACAATGACACGAGTATTATATACCTATGTTAGATTTCCATATTTATCTACGACAACTTTCAACTCACAAGGCTTGGCTCTCAATGTGACATTTTATGAAAAAAGTATCTAGGTACTTAGATTATATTAATTAATAAAATAGAGAATATGCAGAATATCCCGTTAAGTTTGTCAAAAAGTACTTTAATGAAATTTTTTACCAAACAGTAAAATTATAGGCTGATGTTGTGTTGTATTTGTAATCTTGTGAAAGTAGTTATTATTAGCCTTATTTGTTCCATTAACTTTGCTTATTAAAACTCTTAATTAAGTAGAATAAATATTTATAAATTGCATTTGTTAACGCAGTGAAGTTTTCCTCATAATATCATAAACAATGCAGTCTATTCGAAGCTACAATGAAAATAAATGATTTTTATCTCCTTTGTAAACAGGGTTTCAATTTCAAAAAAGTAATTGAGTACAATTTTTTTTAGTAAAATATTGTTTTTTTTTAATAATAAAATTTAACGGCTCAACACAAGGATTTCAAAAAGGTATATCATTATTATTTATTAAATTAGTAAGTTCTTATTTAAGAAAGGTGATGATTATTGAAAATGAACTGAAAAGTCTAAAATAAAAAACATAATTATTAAAAAAAAAACAAAAAACCCAACTTCAAAGCTCTTTAATTTCTCATTGCAGTCAGGGGACACTTTAAATTGTAGTGTTTCACCGAACGGTCCCCTGACTGCGATGAGAAATTAAAGAGCTTGTTTTTTCCTTTTTAGTAGTATTTTTTTTACTATTCTATTCCCCCTCAACCTAGGTTAACCCTTTTGATTCGATCTAAAAGTACTTATTACCACAATATAAATAAACATCATTGTTTGTCGGTGTATTGCCGATATTGATGTTTCCCTACTGTCAGTCGGGCGAGACAGATTTATCGTGGTCATCGAACTGAATTACCTAC
This sequence comes from Crambus lathoniellus, assembly GCA_949710035.1. Classification (NCBI taxonomy): domain Eukaryota; kingdom Metazoa; phylum Arthropoda; class Insecta; order Lepidoptera; family Crambidae; genus Crambus; species Crambus lathoniellus. The sequence continues at coordinate 26,567,791 of OX453305.1, read as the reverse complement.
TAACCTATGTTTCAAAAGGAAGCCGACAGACCTATGGCGGAATGAACGTCTAAAATTGTTATGTCGATCAATTTAATTGCTATCATACCGGAGACCACAACACATACAACCACTTAAGGGCCCTGTTTACCAACAGGCGGTTACCTTAGTTCGGTCGCCAGCACGTCGGGTTACTACAAAATGTCAAAATTTATTAATTGAAACTGAACTCTATGTGTTGGAAATAAGGTTGAATTTTATTTAAAGAAATTTGACAGTTTGTAGTAACCTGACGTGCTGGCGACTGTACCTACTATTATATTCTATGGTTACGTTTACGTTAGAGCGGCCCGATTAATACTTATGAGGGGGTATAAAGGCAAAATCGCTAGTCTTATATAAGTAGATTTGATTTTTGCAATACAAATTAAACCACGAATTATTTGGAAAAAAGTTTATAGATATTACAACATAAAGTACTTGAAAGAGACTGGACTAAGTGAAAAAAACATAAAATAATAACATTTTGTCAAATATGTCATTAAAAATTCACAAAGTTGTCTAATTTTCAGCGATACCTAATCAATTAATTTTGACGCATATTACTGAGCCAATATTTTATTACATAATATTAAACTATATTATCTAGCGACCCTATTAACGATTTGCAAAAATAATGTTTATTTTACGAGTAATAATTTCGTTTTCGAAAATATTGTATACAATATTTATCTGACTGGAAATCGAACCGGGACCTCTAGAGATAGCAGCACCTTGAAAACCGGTGCGAACACCACTCGGCCACGGAGGTCAAATAATTTCCTGTTTATTGCATATAATATCAATATTAGTTTCGGTAAAAGTTTGATAGCCAAAGGACATAGTTCTGTTGGAGCAAAAACATCATTAGGTAATCTTGGATGTGAAAAAGTAACCACCAAAAAAATAAACACGTGCAAACTAGCCGTTTACGGTATATAATTAGAACTACTTGTGAGATACGAGAGATACGAGATACGTGTGACATTAGTTGTACTTTTTAGTTGTTCTTGTTTGTACGCAAATTTTGCAAACGATTTTATACTAGCTTCCCGATGAGATAGAGACTTGAAACTTTGAATATATATTAGAACTGGATGATAATGCAATATTACGGTGTCATTGAGCTGATCTGATGATGGAGCCGGAAGAGCGCCACAGGAACTCCATGATGGAACCGTGCTATCCCATTGTGTTTGGGCTGGTTAGAATTGTCTTGACACGTACTCTGACGGGAGACGAGGTTTAGGGTCTGATGATGAAGCCGGAAGGCCATTCCATCACATTCCCACGGGGTAACGTCGTGTACTCCAAGCGGGCGAAGCCGCGGGCGGAAAGCTATTATACAATATACTTAAATTAATATATTGAACGAAGATAGAATTTTTAACTACTTTCTGATTTTGAAAATCCATAGTTAGGTACTATTACTTTATACTATTATGAAAGCTTGTTCGTGGGTTTGTGTGTTTGTCCACGTCAAAACCGAGCAACGGATCGACGTGACTTTTGGTATGGGGATAGTTTAGATGCTGGAGTGTGACAAATGCTACTTTTTATCCCGAAAAATATCACATTAACAGTATAACGTGTAGTCCAGAAGGCTAGTATCAAAATTATAATGAAATGTGGCTGTTACACAAATATAGAGCTTTGGTTACAAGTACACACACGAAAAGTCTTTCTAATAAAAAGAAAAACGCACGTCAAAGTCGCACTACCACAATTTTTCACTATTAATGTATCTTGCACGGACACTGAGACTGAACTGTTTACATTTGCGAATCGTTGTGAACGTTCGTCGCTTGTTTAACGACGGGACGCTCTGCGAATTTTTGTATGCAGTTAGAGATTTTTATTTACAATACCGATTCATGATCATGAATGAATGCATTGATCGGGTCGATCAACTGAAACTTTAATAAAAAGGAATGATCAGTTTTAGAAGGGTGCAGTTTATGTTTTTACAAAGAGGGCCTAATTGCGTGTTTAATATTACTTTTTTCTTATTGATTGAGGCGTAAATAAGTAAAATGATTTTAGTTACTATGGTTTCAAAAATGGTTTTCGTAAAACATGCTACGTATGAAATTTACAGCACTCTTAAAATACCTTTCTATATATTGTACTTAAGTATATTTTAGTCATTGAGCTATAATAACTTTAACCATAACTAACTATAACTACTATAACTATGAAAAGCAGCTCTATTTATCAACTTCGTCACGACATTGAAAATTATCTTTTCTTTTTAATGATTGTTTTCTTATATTATGTCCTCTCTGTGACTCTGTCTCATACTCGTGTGTCGCAATTTTGTCTGTTCTTTAACAAATTGATTGACCTACAATACCTCATTAAAAGTCGTATCTTAGTATTCCAATCATGGGAACAATAAATTCTTAGTTGGCTTGTAATAATTATGGCGTATACTTGGCTAGGGCTCCTGTCAACGTGTCATGTCTTGAGAACAATGACATTTTTCATTAGCGACAACTTGACGTTTACGACCTGATGGCGCAGAGTTTTAAAACTTATCTTCTGCCCAGAGTTTGCGGGTTTGAGTCCAAAACTAGACAAATATTTGTGTTGTCAGTTTATCTTGGTCTGGGTATTTGTTATTAACAAATCATATACAGGGTGGAATTATATAATGATACATGGAGGGAAAGTAGTTAGGTACTATAGTATGATGAATAAAAAAGATTTATTTGCGGTTATGGAAAATTTGGTAGTAGGTGGTACCTTAGAATAAAAAAAAATATCTTTATCTCGTTCAAACTGATTTTCGTTGAGTGTTTATTGAGATCAACAGAAAATATTTTCCTAGACTTTTCATTCCATAATTTTAGAAGTAAGAGGGGGAGGGACAGACATTTTACCACTTTTGAAGTGTCTATCTTTCATGTCATTTTTAAAAACCTATCTTTATCCCATACAAATTTAAATACCCACCAAGTTTCAAGTGTAACCCTGATTGTTTCGGAATAACGTAGACGGCAGACAGACAGACATGATGAAACTGTAATGGTTCTTCTTTGTTATCCAGATACGCTACGGAACCCATCATACATACACGTTGACTGGGACAACTTATTTAGTCTCGAGAACAAAATTTAAGTTTTTTTTATTGAACTGTAAAGACTGTCTGTGTCGTATAATATGTACATGGTTTGTCAGAACAATGTCTCTTCACTTTACATTCGCGACAGCCTTCCTGCGCGAGCGCAGCGCGGGGCTTCAGTACCCCGAGTGTAAGTTTTTATGTCAAGCAAAGTTATGTATTAGCGCCTCTAGCGGCGAGTAGCGCGCTTATATAGTTTTCATACAAATTGACATTAAGGTGTATCGATGAGCTCAGTGGCGCCGCCAATGGAAATAAATCAATTGCATTTTATTAAAGGCTTGGATTAAAAGTTTCGGTTATTTCGCGCAAATAGAAGAGCAAAATGCAATTTTTAATTATTTTTTCATGGCCTCAAATATGAGCACCAAGTTATGGATCTTGATATTGCCAAATGTGGCCACTTTTGGCACTATTGAGATTCACGACTTATTGCGTAAGTTTGAGTTCTCAAAAGTATATTTATAAAATGCATTCCACTCTTTCACCTGCGCGAAATAACCGAAACTTTTAATCCAAGCCTTTAATAAAATGCAATTGATTTATTTCCATTGGCGGCGCCACTGAGCTCATCGATACACCTTAATACGCATTCGAAATAGTTTGCGTTTTTTGACATAAAAACTTACACTACGGGCACTGTACGATGCCGCGTGACAGGGTTGACAAATTCTTGCCACGATTTATACGTTTTATTTAGCATTTGTAATTTAGATATTTTATGAGAATACTTTAATTCACGTTGTGGTAATTTGTTTAAAGACGTAGCAATAATATAATAATACCTAAATACCTTTGAGTCATTCTCATTAATCAAACAATATTTATTTTTTGTGCTAAAGATAAATGGAGCGCAGCCATTGTTGATTTGCAATTTTATTCTTTCATAGAACACGATGCGCCCAATGACTTACCTACTCGACCAAAATAAAGTGGATCTTTTTTGAGTAGAAGATAATTGTTTAAAGTTGCTAGCCCTTAATTATTTAAACTAGTTTCTGTTGTTAATAACTTCATTCAAATTGTTTGAAATATGGACTTGATAAACATTAAGTAACCCTGACCCTCGACTATCTTTGCAAAATTAAATTGAGGCTATCGTCAATGTTTGTGCAAATAAAAACAAAAAATATTATCATGTTTAAAATATAAATAGAGCGCGTAGTTGATAAAATGTTATTATTACTCTTGGTTTTGTGGTTAGAGGCCATTACCGAAAACCGGCGGTCACTAGTTTCGAATCCACAAAAGAATCTTTAAACAACTTAACTATAAACAATTGAACGTGAATATTTGTCCATCACTTCTGGAAAAAAAATCCATCACTTCTTCCGTATAGGGGAGGTAATTTAAAAAAAAAAATTAACATACCTACTTTGTCGGCGTGATTAATATGTATAACTATTCATGCCAATTTACAGCTTTCTAGTACTAAGAGTCTATGAACTAGGCTGGGGACAGACAGACGGACAGACGAACATGGCGAAACTAAGGCTTCCATCACACTGCCTCCGGTTTCCGCACTACCGGCACCTACCGGACGGAGATGCGGCGTGATTTGTCATACACTGCCTATGTGTTCCCCGATAACTACAACCTTGGTATCTTCAAGGCCAGAGTGAACAGGCATCTCCTGGACAAGCATGCAACATCTTAGGCCACATCCTGTTAACAAACATGATGGTGGTCAAATGCCTGCCCAGTTTTATATAAAAAAAAAAAACACTGCGGGTTTTGTATGCACATCAAGATTCTATAGCCATAGTTAAGAAGCGTACTACCACAGACCGGAGCGGTATGCGGTGCAGTGTGTGAACCGCCTATAAGGGTTCCTTGTTTACTACGGAACCCTAAAAAATGGTCACGCCTTGTTTCGAAACATAAACCACGAGCGATTTAATCGATTGGGTGGTCGTAAACATTCACAATCGAACCGTTAGCAAAATCGGTCCTTTATAAGTCAAACGTAATTATTCGTTGCGCTTTTTTGTTATGTTTACGACTGCAGAAATAAGCACGAGTTTAAATTGCTAGACAGTCGATTGGAGTCTAGAATACTAAACAAGCGACCTGTTTGAAATTATGATTTTTTTATGCTCGTGAGTCGTGACTAGAGACAGTAACTAATACCCGAATACTCGTACGCTACTTATCTTTGGGAGCGTCTCAAACATCGCCCTGTCCCTTTAAATGTCAAACGTATGAAAGAGATGCCATGATGTTTGAGACGCTCCCAAAGATGATTTGCGTTCGAGAATTCGGGCGTTAGTTTAGTATAAGTACACGGTCATTTTATTATCACCCGGGATAATTTCAGGGATTATTCTACTCATGAAAACATAAAAAAATACTATGGGACCAACACTGAAATCGCGAAAAAAAATCCGCTGTTCCATACAAAAGTGAAAAAATATTTAATCAAAATGTATGGACAGCTGGTTTTTTTTGCGATTTCAGTGCTCAATTTAACTAAGACTGTTTCAACCCGTTTCCTGAATAAAATAAATAAATTAATCTGTTACTTTAATCTAGCCACTTGGCACAGAACTAAAGCGGCGATTACACTTAGGGCAGTTAGGACCCTAATTCAGAATGCATTGCTTGTTTTGATTGCATCACTCGCTAAAGAAGAGCTCAAAGAAAGCAATGTACCTACTTATTCTGAATTAGGGTTCTAGCTAGTGTGAGTGTAATCGCTTTACTTAGGTAGGTACTTAAAATGTGTGTGTGTGTGTGTGTGTGTGTGTGATTCGTTTCTAAAGATTGTCTGATTAAAGTTAATTATCATTATTCTTCGTCCCTTCATGAAAATTAAACCATTTTAATATATAGTGTTATTCTTGTGGTGGTAAAAAAAGTATAAAAAATTAACATTAAACTAATTTTGCGATTGATTTTTTGATAAAAACTTAATTATAATGCATTGCTTTTAACCTCAATTCCTATCTAATTAAAATAACGGTCTATTGTAAACACGTGAACATAAATATTTTCCTGTTTGATGATATACCTACATGTTATATTAATTAATACAAAATAATAGTTTTGTAATGGAAATATCCATAGATTCAGGATAAAACTATGAGCCTTTATCGTAAATAATATTATTTAATACTAGCGGACCCTCGCGGTTTTACCCGCGTAGTACCCGTTCCCGTGGGTATATCGGGATAAAATATAGCCTATGTCACTCGGGAAGAATATAGCTGACGACCGATTTGGCGCAGGGGTAGGCTACCCACCTTCTGCGCCAGTGGTCTCGGGTTCGATTCCCGAACAAGACAAATATTTGTGTGCATGAACATGTCTATTTGTCTTGGTCTGGGTGTTAACTATGTATATTAAGTATGTATTTACAAACAAAAAGTATTTAAGTAGGTATATATTTATCCGTTATCAAGTCTTCCATGATACAGTTTCTTAATGAAATTAACATGGGCTTAGATAATTGGTGTGAATGTAAGAAGTTATTTATTATTTATTATAGCTTTCTAATGGTCAAAGAATTTTCTAAATCGGTCCAGTAGTTTTGGAGCCTATTCGATGCAAACAAACTTTATTAGTATAGACTAGCGTTCTACCCGCAACTTCGCCCGCGTAGACTACTTACACGTCGTCGTTATCTCGCGGGATAAAAAGCCTATTAAGTATATTCTTTATTGCACAAGTTACATCATTTACATTTACAGTCATGTCACTCTCCAAACTATCCCCATACCAAAAACGTCGATACGTTGCTCCGTTTTGACGTGAAAGACGGACAAACAAACAAACACACTTTGACATATAATATTAGTATGGGTGTGGTGCTCCGGTTGATGTAAGTACTCTGATGATAAGAGAAATAGTCACAGCTTATGATGTCATAGTTCACGTGGATATACATGTGCATTGTGCAATAATATACTGATATTATTAAATTAATAACTGACCGATTTGACGCAGGGGTAGAATACCTGCCTACTGCGCCAGAGGTCTCGGGTTTGATTCCTTAGCAAGACAAACATTTGTGTGCATGAACATGTCAATTTGTTTTGGTCTGGGTGTTTTCTATCCTACTCATATTATAAATGTGAAAGTTTAGATGTTTGGATGTTTGTTACTCAATCACGCCAAAACGGCTGAACGGATTTGGCTGAAATTTGGGATATAGATACTTACTTTGTAGCTTAGAGAGGAACATAGGCTACTTTTTATCCCGGAAAAGTATCACATTCCCGCGGGATAATGTCGAGTAATCCACGCGGTCGAAGCCACGGACGGAAAGCTAGTGTATATTAAGTATGTTTTGAAAAAAAGGAATTTAAGTATGTTTATATTTTTCCGTTATATCAAGCTTTCCATGACAAAGTTTCTAAACTAAATTTACTTGGGCTTAGATAATTGGTGTGATTGAAAGTAAATTATTTAAACTCTAACAAAGATTTATATTCAAAATAAACTCGTTGCGGCCAGCGGTTTCACCCGCGTGGTTCCCGTCCCCGTGGGAATATAGAAGATAAAAAAAAGTCTATGTGCTATTCCATTTTATTATCTATCTCCGTGCCAAACTTCACCCAAAACAGCTCAGCCGCTCCGTCGTGATTGAGTCACAAACATCCGAACGTGTATTTAATGTGAAAGTGTGTTTGTTTGTTTGTCCGCCTTTCACGTCAAAGCGGAGCAACGGATCGACGAGTTTTTTAGAATGGAGATAGTTTAGGGGCTGTAGAGAGACATAGGCTACTTTTTATCCCGGAAAAGTGTGACATTCCCGCGGAATAACGTCGTTTAGCCACGGGCGGGCGGCAGAGGAAGGCTAGTTTAAAATATTAATCAGATTAACTGTTTTCCAAAGGTACTACAACCTATTCGTCTTACTTTATCCTTGAAATAATTTAAAGGATATTTTATTTTTCCATGAAAATAAACATTTCCATTTTAACCGCCTCTGTGGTCTAGTGGTTCATACCACCGATTTCAGACCCAGAGGTCCCGGGTTCGATTCCCAGTGGGGGTACAAATTGTATTCGGTTAGGTTGGTGGTAGGACTTGTTCTTAGTCCGCCTGAGTAGCTACCACCATCTTATCTAAGTCTGACGCCATAACAATGATGTTTTCAGCATTATTGTGTTCCGGCAGTTAGAGATAAGATAGCCAGTTCCTCAGTGATTGAGGATTCCGGGAGTAGTGCGTTTCCACCTTCAGCCTTATCACCACTTATCATCAGGTGTGATGAAGGCTAAGTGCTACCCCGTCGTGGGTAAAAAAAAACAAAAGTTTAAAAAAACTTTGTTGAGGAAACAACGTGAACTTTGTTTGTTTATTACTACAAATTATTATAAACAGCGCCATCTGTTATGTTGGAAATAAACTAAGTAAGCTTGAAAAGCATTTACTGTGAGCTGAAAGAATGCTTGAGGAAGAAAACCTTCAGCAGCTGCTTTTCCAAAAACAATGTTTGTTATAGCCGCTACACACGTTCCGTTCCGACCGCCCGATTTGTTTTGAAGGTGTATAGCGTAGTCGTCCGACCATAATTATTATTAACTAGCTGACCCGGCAAACGTTGTTTTGTCAAGCTCTTTTTAAATTGGTACATACTACGTGATTGACATAAATTGACATATCTTCTTTATTTGTTAACCGATTGAAATGAAATAAACACTAAATGTTAAGTGGAGGCCATCACCAAAACTGCATCCAAATCGGTTAAGCCGTTTCTGAGATTAGCGTGCACAAACATACAGACATACAGACAAACAGACAAAGTAAAAAACATTGTTTTGGGTTGTCTTGCGTATATAAATCCCGCCCATTATGTTTTTTTAAATAAATTTTCCATGTACAGACAGCTATCAGTTACAGTTTTATTATATGTATAGAAGAAGAAGAAGATCGTGTTTGACGTGGTCTGGCCAGATTTGGTTCGCACGATTCACTTCACTTCACTTCCCACCAAATCGAAACGTGTGTAGGCTCCCGACCGGACCAACAAGGCAGTGTTGACAAATTTTGGAGATTTTCCCTGGATTTAGGGAGAAAATAAATAATAAATATATAATAACAATGCACACCACGAAAATATCAGTGCACGATACCTGCATTTAGCAAGACAGCAATACACCTTGCACCTCTACTGTAATCAGTAGAGGTGTCAACATGTAGAGTAGTCTAATGACTACTCTACATGTTGAGATTTAAAATTATTTTAGAAGTATAGGAAAATGTCATAGTAAAAAACCACGAGCTCTATAAGTAGCTTTCAGGCGGGGTTTTTACTATCACATTTTCCTATAAGCTTCAGATAAGACTACTCGACTCTACACGTGTTACGTTACGCCAGTTACGCCCCAACCATCTTCTGGAGTTAGATCGAAAACGAGCACCGAAGCGGCAGCTGGGGGTCTACTCTGAAACGCAAAATCCGAAACTTCGTTATACCCGTCCCTCTCACTCTCCAGTCGTGACAGAATCGAGTAAAAGGGGCGGGGCTAACCGAAGTTTCGGATTTGCGTTTCAGAGTAGGGGCTCGGCTTCGGTGCTGGTTTTCGCAAGATCTAACTCCAGTGCATTTTTTTTTTGCATACAGGGTCGTCCATCTTTCATGTTGTGTTTTTTGCGGAAGTAAGCAACATAACTTATTACCTATCCTATCGCAAAAAATTATAACTTTGAATTGGTAAACTTTATATTGAAATATTCCTAATTTGATTGAAATACAATTATTAAACATTAAACTATAACCATAACATACAATAGGGTTCAACAGGAAATGCGTAATCGCACAGTACATTAACGTCAGACAACTAAATAGAGACGCTACCAGCTTCATTATCGATCTCCACCAATTTAATATTGATAATTTGATATTTATTTCTTTTTCAGTTGAAAGTAGGTATTTCTTAGTCTTCTTGGGTTTATTTTTCATTATAAACGTTATATTTTTAACTATAAATAACTTTTGACTTCTAAGTATTTACTGTAAGATCTCAAAAACCACTGAACCGATTTTGGTAATTTGGAGTTTTTCTAAGTTGGAATACCTACACCTAATTGAAATCAAAAAGAATTATTTAGATAATATGACTTTTAGTTTCCGAGAAATTCGTGGACAAACATACGTAAGTAGGTACTTACACTTAGTTATATATACAGGGCGTCCCAAACAATTATTTGATTAACGCCTGATGAGATTGAGAAATAAGTAGCTATAAATATCATCATCATATATTATGTCCCGGGGGTGTGCTAAAGCACGATTCTGACTGTAAACTTCTGCGATATGATGGTTCTGCCTTTTAATTATTATAGATACGAAATTTATGCCAAATGACGATTCTGACTAGAAAATTTCTGCGTTTTGAATGTATACTAGATGAGTGTATGCCAAACGATTTTCTGCAAAATGAAGTTTCTGCATTCATAGTTATGCATGACAACATTATGACATAAAAAGTTCTGCCATAAAAGGTAGACCCAAAAAAGTATTTCTTTAATTTTATTATACCGATTGAAAGTCTCGATTATACCTAAGCATTCCTTTAAAGTAATATAGCATCTTAAATAAAAGGAAGACTACGAAAATTTACTTTCCCTCCATGTGGCATAGTTTTGGGACGCCCTGCATAGAAATTAAGAAGATCGCTATGCTCAAATATTATCAAACTAGCCTTCCGCCCGCGGCTTCGCACGCGTGTACTACACGACGTTATCCCGCGGGAAGGTGATATTTTTCAGGAATAAAAGGTAGCCTATGTCCTTTCTCAGGCTCTAGACTATCTCTGTACCAAAATTCATTCAATTCGGTTCAGTAGTTTAGGTGTGATTGTGTAACACACAGACAGACAGAGACGCATTTATAATATAAAAGTAAGGAGTAAGGATTAGCCTCCTGTTTTGAAGTCAGTAAAAAAGTTGAATATCTACTTGGTCTTGCACTTAGAGCTGGTACACACTGGGCGCTTTCGAGCGCGCGCTTTGGTAACGCGCGCTCTGAGAACCTGTCATCTCATACATTTTTGATGTTTCGTACACATTGAACCGCGCGCTTTTTGACTGACGCGCGTCAGACACGATCTGTCAGTTTTGGCGTTAGCCGCGCGCTCTCAGATACATGGGCCGCCTTGGGGCTGTACATGTGATCGCGCGCTTTCCTGTAGAGTGGACACACGTGGAGGAAAATTTTAGGGAAATTGACTCTCTACATTTTTATGAATCGCCCGTAATGTCAGTTTATAAAATATGTAGAAATTCATCAAATGGTTTTATACAAATTCTATAACAATTGAAAAAGTTAGGTCCATGTTTTGATACAATGTTACAAAAATTCCATGATTTTATTTTATCTTTTAGTATTAGGTGCACCCAATGTTATTTTTTCTCCATCGTCGTCGTCTTTTGAAGTGATTGTAGAGGAGCCACACTCAAAACAATTACTTCGGAACCCATATCCGCACTAAGCCAGAAGTATACTCGCCCTAGTAACGCTCGTCAACCGCCATGCAGAGCGCTACTAGGGCGAGTATACTTCTGGCTTAGTGCGGATATGGGTTCCGAAGTAAATTGCTTTGAGTATGGCTCCTCTACAATCGCTTCAAAAGACGACGACGACGGAGAAAAAAAAACATGGGATGCACATAATACTAAAAGATAAAATAGACACATAAAATGTATTTTACAATGTATCAAAACATTGACCTGAGTTTTTCAAGTGTTTAAGAATTTCTATAAAATCATTTGATGAATTTCTGCATATTTTATAACTGACATTAAAGATGATTCATAAAAATTTAGAGGCTCAATTTCCCAATTTTTTTCCCAACGTGTGTCCACTCTACACGAAAGCGCGCGATCACATGTATATACAGTCCCAAGGCAGCCCCTGTATCTGAGAGCGCGCGGCTAACGCCAAAACTGACAGCTCGTATCTGACGCGCGTCTGTCATAAAGCGCGCGGTTCAATGTGTACGAAACATCAAAAATGTATGAGATGACAGGTTCTCAGAGCGCGCGTTACCAAAGCGCGCGCTCGAAAGCGCCCAGTGTGTACCAGCTCTTAGTGCTGTTATCTGTGGTGCTGGGTACCAAGGCGAAAGGTAGGCGTTAACAACTATTTGGATGCTTCGTGTGGGGGAAAAACACATGTACCTATAAAATTCATTACTGTATATTGCTGTATGTAGACGCTTCTCGTAACGACTCCGTAGCTCAGTGGTTAGAGCAGTCGCCTGGATAGCGAAAGGTTGTGGTTTCAAGTCCCATCGGAGCTGGTTGTGAGACGGTTCGATTTTTTCTAAATACTTCATTTTTAAATTTTTCGTGTGAACTCAATTTTATTTATCTCAAGTACTCCGTTACGTAGGGATTATAATTTTCGGGGTTAATCCATCACATGTTGAAATTGAAATTGTTACCTACACAATGTTGTTTTAAATGTCATTCAAAGGTTGCAGATTTCGGTCCCATCAGTACAATTCGGAGAATAGTGGTTTTTTGTAGTGCTAAAAAATAGTTTTGTATTCAAATCATAATCAGAAAATAGCTGTTCATTTTAATTGATGGTTAAAAAATAGGTTCTTACTAGAGAGTTGCTAGTAGATCAATGTGTAATGGCCGCGGATTCGTTTCCCGTTTCAGTAAATAAATATATTATAGTTTATGTAAGTTATCGATATCTTTATCCCGTCCCTACTCACAATGCGTGTCACTTATTTCGCATGCGCACGGAGCGCGCGCATCCTGGGTTCGCGATAAAGTATCCTTATGTCGGACATACGAACACATACGACTATCTTATGAATTTAAATAGAAACGCAGACTTAATACTGTATGATAATCGGAACTTTTTAAGGTTCCTTTAAGACACGAAAGTTTGACTCTAATTCTATCGAAGTTTTATACAAAGTTTACACCTCTAGGTATCTTTATTAGTCAATGTTTTAGGAACGCCTGAAAAAAAATACCAAAGCGTCACAGTTAAAAGGTTCTGTGACATAAAAATATCAAAACTCTTTCACAAAAACAAAGCATTCATGTACGGAACCTTTTTCTAGCGTGTTAGAATCGACTTTTAATTTTTTACTTTTAATGGGATCCTTGGGGCGGAAAGGTTCTCGAATGGCGACCGTGTACCGAACGACGTTCCGTGGGCAGGGCCCCTACAAGGTGGACTGACGATCTGGTCGAGGTCGCGGGAAGCCGCTGGATGCGGGCAGCGCAGGACCGATCGTTGTGGAGATCCTTAGGGGAGGCCTATGCCCAGCAGTGGGCGTCGTTCGGCTGACATGATGATGATGATGATGAATGGGATATATTAAATTCAATTATTATTAATCGAATTAGTAAGTAAGTATAGAATAATGGCTTCGAATAATTCCAGTCACAGACCCAAACTCATAATGGCGCTATGCCAAATGTATTTGTACGGTCGCCAGCAGATCAACTTTACATGTTACGCGCCTTTATCGCGTATAAAATAAGAGTTATTTTCGAAGCTCTGTTGAACGCCACAGTACAAAGAAACAGTCTATGAGCTCGCATCCGAATTGTAATCGCACCTTTTACTTAGTAATAGTATTTTGGTAGTGTTTTGATAATGAGACAGGATTTCCGGTGTCCGGTTAGGTCAAAAATATAAAAGATAGTTGTGTATAAGACAAAAAAGTATTTAGTACCTAAAGTAAATTAATATAAAGTTGCATGGTCTAGCAAATCATAAGAAAGCATACCCTGCGTCACTACTAGTCACGATTTTGTAAAACATAAAGTTATATGGATTCGCGATTGAAAATTGTGCGTTTTTGGTCAAATAGGTACTGTTATAAAGACTTTCCTTTTGAATATTGAAAACGAAAACACAGTTTTGATTATTCTTAACGTACAGTCGAATCAATTGAATCGTGACCCACCATATAAGTTTATTTTCCAACAAATATTAAAATTAAAATGATCGAAATTAAAGCTTCATAACATTGACACAATATAGTATTGACGCTTTCAAAAAAAGTATTAGCAAAATGGGCCATGATTCAATTGGTTCGACTGTAACAATGTCTACAATGACGATAAGAAGGATCTTTTTAGTCCTTGCATGTCAATATTATCCGTAATAAATTAAAAAAAAACCACGGGTTGCACTCCGGGAGTGCCGGCAGAAGTGGAAAGGGCTCCCTAGACTTTTTCACAAAAAAAAGGAATTTGACAAAAAAAAAGAAAAAACTACGGACTAGATTTGAAGCGAGGTGTTCTGGCTCCAATGCCGCCCGTTTTCTAAACTGAGCTATCACAACTTTGGAAGCGGTGGCGAAATTTTCCTTCGTATTTTAATGACATTGTATCAGTTTTTCGATCAGGTCACGTGTCCGTCTTACGAATTTTCTATCTGGCGGTCACGTAATCCTGACGCGAGTTTAACATTTTTTACCCATCACAAAAAGTGCACCACGCCGCTTAAGAAGTTTTCACTTCAAAAAACAGTATTTTCTACTCACCTGACTTCACTTTCACAAACGCCGTCTCCTTCCAGTTTACAAGTTCCATTACAATTGTCTTCCTGGTTAAAGCATATATGAGGATGCGTGTCATTCTTCTGATAGCCCTCGTAACAGGTGCAATTATTCGGTGATGAGCAGATCCCATTAACACATGGAGTAGCACAGGTTGGTTCACAAATGTCTTTAACCTTGGTGTAACCTTCATCACATTTACACACACCAGGAGATAGGCATTCGCCGTTGATACAGTCCTCACAGTCCGGCTCACAGTATGTATCGTTTATTCTCGAGAAGCCATCAAAACAAGCGCAGGTGTTAGGAGACACACATTCGGAATTGACACAAACTTCACATTTTGCGACACAAGTGGAGTTAACTAACTCATAACCTGGGGAACATGAGCATTTGTTGGGGGCTACGCATGTTCCGTTGATACAGGAATCACATTTTGGAATACAGTTGGAGGAACTATCAAGTTTATAGCCAGAAGTACAAGAACAGATGTTTGGGGCTATGCATGTTCCGTTAATACAGGAATCACATTTTGGAATACAGTTGGAGGAACTATCAAGTTTATAGCCAGGAGGACAGGAGCAAGTATTGGGGGCTATGCATGTTCCGTTGATACAGGAATCGCACTTCGGAATGCAGGAAGCACTGTCAAGTTCATAGCCTGGAGGACATGAACAAATGTTGGGGGCTGTGCATGTTCCGTTGATGCAGGAATCACATTTTGGCACACAGTTGTGAGAACTATCAAGTTTAAAGCTAGGGGGACACGAGCAGCTATTGGGGGCTATGCATGTCCCGTTGACGCAGGAAGCGCACTTTGGACTGCAGTTGGAAGCACTATCAAGTTCATAGCCAGGAGGACAGGAGCAAGTATTGGGGGCTATGCAGGTTCCGTTGATGCAGGAATCACATTCTGGCACACAGTTGAAGGAACTATCAAGTTTATAGCCCGAATAACAAGAACAGCTGTTAGGGGCTATACATTTTCCATTTGCACAGGAATCACACTTCGGTATACATTCGAAGTTGCTATCAATCTCATATCCAGCATCGCATTTGTAGCAGTGCGTACTGTTGTAGTTTTTGAAGTCCTGTTTGCAAGTACAGGTGTTGTTAGCTGTGCAGTCCGCGTTGACACACCGGTCGCAGTGTGGGGTGATGCAGGTGTTCTGCTGGAGTTGTAGTGGTGGGTCGCAGTGGCACTGCTCGGGGCCAACGCAGCGACCCCCGACGCAGCCGGTGCTGCAAAGTGGCACGCAGATGTCCCCCTGGGACTGATACTGCCAGCCGCTGCAGCACATCATCACGCTTGAGGTAGCTACGTACGGCTGAAAGAAAATTATTTGAAGATTTGATGACTTTTGTAATCGCATTTTGTAGTTTGCTTTCAAAATGTAAAAAAGTCTTTTATTTTGGTATTGTAACTTTTATTATTAACGTTGCATATGGAATTAGGTACTAGAGGCTGCCAGCAGCTTTACTCGCGTCTAATTACGAAAAAACTGGCACATGACCTTTGAAAATGGTGCTAAAACCATATTTCTACTCCTACAGTGAGTGATACGGTCAAAATCGAGGTTTTTACTTAACTCACGAGTTTCGCTCGTAAGATAAAACATGTGACCCATCAAAAGGTTTTCCAAGTGCCAGGTATCAAGTAAATAAAACGCATACGAGTGCCAAATTTCAACTCATTGGTCAAGCAGTTTTGGAGCCAATTGGCTGAGACGCCCCGTGACAAACAACGCACGAGTTTTGGTTTCGCTTTTGTTTTTTCGTTGAAGCCCTATAAACGGTTACGAGGAAAAAACAAATACGAGGGAATAAAACTTTAATACAAAACGGCACAAACCTGAATTTTTGCTATCCTTAAAATACATTTCTTCTTTCCACACCATTTGCTGCTATGTTTGGTGTAATAAACCTTCTTGGTTTTCTTTGAGCTAAAAAATAAATATTCAATTAACTACCATAGCTGTTTTCTTAGAATCCAACTTCAATTAAGTACCTATAAAGCTAATTGAACCTACTTTGTACTAATGTAATATGTAATTTTTTAACGTACTATTATTTCAAAATAATGTATCTCTAATACACCATTTTATTACTACGTTCAACTGTAGAGTATAATAAAATTATACCGCGCAAGACAATAATAATGTGATAATAAAATCAATTTAATTTTTTTATCAAATACAGTTAAGTACAGAAAAGTATTTTATATATTTTTGCCTGCATAACATTAATTGAAAGTCCATTATAATATTTAAAAAAGTATGTGATAACAAGCAATTAGAAAAAGAAAAAAAATACAACCTTATTTTTCCCACGCATACACCTTCACCACTTTCCGATAAAGCTGACACTTCCACTACGTAATCCAAAACAAATAAAAACACGAAACAAAACACGACCTTTCCTAAGAACATTTTCACATAAACCAATTTAAAAATAAAAGTTCCAAAAAGTATGCATTCCAAAACTTTTTAAGTTTCGAAAAAGTTTGTACAAGTAGGTACAAATGTTCTAATTTTTACACCACCATTTCGTTAAAGAGACAACTACATTGTGATGGATGGTAGCTGTGCTATCGCCCAATCTACTTAAAAATGCCCATATCATTAATAATTATTATCAATTGTCCACCCACGTTCTGAACGAATACATCCCTTATTTCAAGTATGTGAAGAAACCTTTTAATTTGTCCGTTGGGGAACTAGGAGGACGCAAGTTTTGCACATGGCTTTACTCACAATTTTGTATCAGACATCATAAGCAAGAGAGAATGATGAAAACAAAATTGTATCAAAACGTGATATTTTCTTAGGTAAAAATATTATTTTTTATAAATTCTAACATATTTTTATAGTGTCTAGGAGGTTGGCGATCTCAGTCAAAGTTATAGAACACGCTCTGCAAGTTCTCATAGAGACAAGAAGAGAAAGAACATTATTATGAGAAATAATATATACTTACTTACGTTGAAAAGTCATATTACTTTTAACTTTTTATTTCGTTAATCAACAAACAGTTTCAAAATAAAATTAATACCTACAGTAATATTAATTGAATAATTTTAAGTTACAGTTACATCTGCAGCAGTTCCAAAGGACGAACGATAAGTTATGTATGATTGATTGATTGATATTATTGGATCAACAGAGATAGTCTAGTAAATTCATTCCAATTATCCTACGTACGTTAGAAATTAGACAGAATATCTAATTGGAACAAAACATTGTTACTGACGTCAGTTATTAGAACCTTAGCTGTGAATTTGAAGATGTAGTAAATAAATTAGAAAGGTTTACGGTAGCTTATTTGGTCAGAGCATTGGGTCGGATTCCCATTGGCGCGGGTTCGAATCCCGCCCAAAGTTTTCTTCTTCTTTTACAATTTTTCCCATAATAACACAATTGCATTGTGCAATGCATAAAAAGAACATACATATATACTATACAAATATATTCCGCATATTTACTTAAATTGAAGATTCTTTTGTTAAAAATAAGATATATAGGTACAAACTTTTCTTTGCGAATGAGATTTAGAGACAGCAGCATTGCCCCAGAGTAATTGTACATTTTATATTTAATGTACATGTTTGTTAAGTTATTAAGTTTGTACGTTTAAATCTATTTCTATGACAATTTGAATATTGTTCAGGTTAGAAGTCATTTCCTTTCTGTATCTCCGAATTTATAGTTATCATATTTATTTATTTTTGTTCTCTTTCTATCTGTATTCATATATCTTATGTACTTACTCCTTATTCTTTCCTTTTTGCACCAATTCCCCTTTTATATTTTTTATTTTATTTTTCTTTTTCACCCAAGGTTGCCTGGTAGAGATTGCTATATAGCAATAAGGCCGCCTTTTGTGTGTTTACTTTTGTTTGTAATTTCTCTGTATTTTGTCCTTTTTATGTGCAATAAAGTCTTTTATTATTATTCCCTTTATTACATTTTAAATACTTACAAAATTATATTTCTAAACATTAAATTTTTACAATGTATAACACTAAAAAATATAACATTTAAAAATACAAAAATGCAGTTCCCCAACGGCAGCAAGATCAAGGTCCCGGCTACCGATGGTTAAGGATCCAGAGACAGGAACCTTCTCACTATACGGGCCGTGTCCAGAAGTACTGCCTTCTGCATCTGACTCCCGATCCATCCACCTAACGCAAGCCTCTTAAGGTGTTTATCGAGGCTCTTGGCTATCAGACCATGGGCAGATATGACTATCGGAACAATAATTGCTGAATCAATGTCCCACATGTCAACAATCTCGTGAGCTAAATCAAGATATTTGTTTTCTTTATCTTTTTCAGCTTTCACAAGGTTGTCGTCATGGGGAACAGTGACATCAACAATTATCGCGCGGCGTTCGTGTCGATCTATCAATACAATATCAGGCTTATTAGCTACAATAGTCCTGTCTGTAATGATAGATCGATCCCAATACAATGTGGCATGGCTATTTTCAAGGACCTGTTCTGGTGCATACCTGTAGTACGGCACCTCGGATGCCACAAGACTATGTTTCAGAGCAAGTTGTTGGTGTATTATCCTGGCCACTTGGTTATGTCTATGCAAATACTCGCCGTTTGCGAGACGAGAACAACCGGAGATTATATGCCTAAGGGATTCACCAGGACGATGACACGCTCGGCAAATATCCACTGTGCCATCCCTTAGGATATACTTTCGGTAGTTATTCGTCATCACAACCTCATCCATAATTGCACAGACAAAACCTTCGGTTTCACCAAAAAGGTCACCGAAACGGAGCCAGGATACTGAGGCTAATAAATCTACGTCGGGCCCATGGAGAGCCCGGTAGAATCTGCCATGTAACTCCTTGCTTTGCCACACAGTGCTGCGGTCGGAAGTACTAAGTACTACAGGTTTGCGCCAGTTTTCTTTTGCTAAAAATAGAGGAGTCAGTCCATTGTCAACAGCAACTACATCTCTATGAGATCCCATATCGACTTGGAGAAAATACTCCCTAAGATTGCATATCTCGCGGTTATGCAATGTCTTAGCATTTAAGAAGCCACGACCACCGCTTCCACTTCCGCGGGATATACAATCTCATTGTCGATGAACGTGGGTGATGTATGCGGTGTGCTGTTAGCAATGTACGAACTTTTCTATCCAGGGCATCCAGTTCAGTTTGAGTCCATTTAAGTATGCCGAAGGAATACATCAGTACCGGCATGACCCATCCATTGTATGCGCGAACCTTGTTTCCGCCAGACAAAAGACTTTTAAGGACTTTTGAAAGGCGCCCCAAGAAACGCTCACGCAACGACTGTTTCATGTCAGCATCGTTGATGCCTAATGCCTGTGACATACCTAAATATTTATAGGTTTCGTTTACGGAGAGAGATCTAAGATGAATAGAATCCGAGAGTTGTATACCCGTAGATTCCATTATCTGACCACGCTTTACATGCATGACTGCACATTTGTCCACACCAAATTCCATTTTAATGGCATTACTGAAAGCTTCAGTAACCTTCAGTAACGCTGTCAAATGAGAGCTGCTATGGGCAAATAGTTTCAGGTCATCCATGTACAGCAGGTGTGATATTACTTGACCATTTCTCCGTAAACGATAGCCTAACCCTGAACTCTCGAGAAGTGTACTCAGAGGGTTCAAGGCCAGACAGAACCACAATGGACTCAAACCGTCACCCTGGAAGATTCCTCGCTCTATTTTTATAGGAACGCCATGACCTAGAATCCGTCGAGATCCTGGATAGAAAAGGACCGTTCTCCATTTTCGCATGCACGATATCAAGAAAGTGCGTAGAGTTGTATTTATTTTATACAACTCCAGCACCCTCATGAGCCACGAATGCGGCACGGAATCATAGGCCTTCTTATAATCTATCCAGGAAGTCGACAGGTTCTTTCGGTTTCGACGAACCTGTTGGTTAATAGCCATGTCAATGAGGAGTAGCTCCATAGTACCACGGGCCCCATTCCTACATCCATTCTGAGAGGCGACCATAATAGAATTTTGATTAATGTGTTTATTAATCTTCGACCTCAAAATGGACGTAAGAATTTTATAAATTGTTGGCAGACAGGTGATAGGTCTATAGTTTTTGGGGTCCGCAGTACTACCAGATTTATGGAGCAGATGGGTTATGCCTGTTGTCATGAATTCTGGAAGCGACTGAGATAATAAAGCACATTGAAATTGAGATACTAAGCGAACGTGCGAGCTAGGTAACCATTTATACCAGAAATTGTGCAGTCCATCCGGGCCTGGAGATTTCCAGTTGGGTAAGGAACGAACTGCACAAACTACGTCTTGGTAGTCAATGGTTACTTCATTCATATCAGGTATAAGCTCACACGAACGCTCAACATCCTCCATCCACGTGCCTTCAGAGTGAGTGACAGGCACGGATCAGATGTTGTGCCAAAAAGAAATCATGGCATCATCATCCGGCCCATGCATATCAGTATCACTCTGATCCGATCGCTCCCAGGATGCATAAACACATCGTTGATCTCTCTCGAACATGCGGTTCTGAGTAAAGCGATCGACTCGCACCCTATACCTTCGAATACGATTAGCCCATGCACAAATTTTCTGCTTCAGGAAGTCGATGCGCTCTGTGACACATGAAATATAATTTTGAGGACTAATACCAGTCCCCAAGAATGCACGTTTCACAAAGCGCATGACCCTAGGGCGCATGTTGCCCTCCCTAAAGCAGCTGAGCTTACCGATGAGTACCCTAGCCTCACTGATACGACGCTCAATCCTACACTGCCAGGCTGGTACAGCCAGGCGAGGGCGTGTTGCTGGGTCAGTATTTGGAAATTTTACATGAGCAACACGACAAGCTGTAATAGCCGCACAGTACAGGATCGAATGAGTATCAGCCAGGTCTTCACTACTATCAAAGTAATTTGGTAGTAGCAAATCTAAAGCACACATCAGCGCCCTATTTTTTTTGTGCATGGGAAAACGCGGAAGCCGAGGTCTAAGGTGAACCGAGGTCGATCGAAATTCCCGAACTACATCTTCAAGAGTACTCCTCAATATATCATTGTATTGGGGACTTACAGTAGTAACCATATCATCTCCACCATCACTATCAGCAACGCCAGCTTGCAATGTCGCCGCGGCAGAAGCTTGAGTTGCCGCCTGCGATGTAGTAGTAATGATACGGTTACGTTGCACCTCTGTACGGAGCCGATCAAGTACCGAGTCATCCAACAAGTGACCCCGTTGAATGGCTCGCACCTGATCCGACAGTCGTTGAGCCGAAACGTTGATTGATGGTTCAAGAGCCTGAAACAGAGAAAGCATCCGAACACGATACGCAGTAAGATTAGTTCCTGCCTCTGTTGCCTCAAAATATGCGCGCATGACATTTTCATTGATGGTAATTGTCCATCGCATGCGCTGCACTCCACCGGGAGCGGGGGCCCTGACCGGAGCCGATTGCCCCAGAAGCCCCAAACTCTTCGGTGGCCGGCCCCTCCTCCGGCGTACAGGTGGTGGCGACGTCGGCGGAGAGAAGTACTCGTCACTATCGCTCGACGCAACTGCAGAAGTCAGCTGAACACACGGCACAGAGGTAGTTGCCGACAACTGCGAGGCGGAGCGAGGTGACGAGCCCGGAGGTGGTAAGCGTGCTGTTTGGCTTCTCGTCAACATTTATTACTTCTTCTTCTACAGATTTCTTCATTCATATCCCTTTTAATTTTGTTTGATTTATATTGGATATGTCATAGTGATGACATTTGGCATACAGATTCATTTTTAATACTTATAATATGTTGTTGTAAATGTATCTTCTTTTTGTTATTGATATTATTGTTACAGGGTAATAAATATTATACAGTAAATGTGAATTTTGACCTTTGGATAAAATATAATTTGATAAAATACAATAGAATGGGAAATGAATAACCTGTCATTTTATATTTTTATTGGTAGAGCCTTGTAAAGGCATCGACTATTACCGCAATTAAAAATGCATCTTTAAAAAAAATGCCATAAAGACAGACATTAATTGTTAATATGCATATTAATTCACGAAAACCCATCGACAGACAGACTGAAAGAAAAATTATTAATAGTGTTGGATTGGTATACAATGTTTAACCCCTATCAAATTTCCGCGAAACAAAACAAAATTCTAATAGCAAACCAAACAGACAGCCATAACAATAAAACTATTATATACAAGTTCACAGAAAGCAGGGTCAACGGCATTGCAATGAACTGCCGTGATAACACTTAGTACCACGGATATTTTTGCCCCTCGCCAAATTGTCTCTTTTTAGTACTAAAAGCCGTTTAAAGTTTTGAAATTGAAATAAGTCTAAATAGCAAAGGTGAAATTATTGTTTTCACTTCTCATGCTCTAAAAGTACGCATCGGTTCTAACTCGTACCTTATAATATACCTGGTGTTTGGGACAGGTTGGAAAAAACTGAAAAACTTTCACCTAGCATTACCGGGAAAATATTTCACTCACAAAATATTAACAATACCAGTCTGAATTCATACTTTTCGTTTCTGCTAACCTGTCACAATCACGATGTATGTCGTCATTACGTCATTAACCGACTTCAAAAATTGAAAAGGAGGAGGTTATCTATTCATCGCGTTTATTTTTTCATAAATATTTCTCATTAAGGACAAAATTGAAATTTTGCTTTTAACTTTTTATTTATACACGTTGAGTCATTATAAAAAGGAAAGTGAAATGTTATTGAATATAACTAAATAAATTTCTATTTATAACAGTAATGATTTGAACATGGTCGGAAAATGTGCAGTGTTTTAGTTCGGAATAGATAAACCTGCATAAAATGTACATAGTGGAAATGTACCTTTTTTGCTTTGTGACTTTTTTGGTAAGTTGTGCTCTTCTTTCGTAGATTATAATATAAGAACAAACAAGGCTGTAGTACTATTTGTAGATCTATCTGAGGTACAGGCGTACACAATACTTATATAAAGCATGTGTTAGTAAGTGATAAATAAATAACAGACATGAATGAGAAAAGAGTGAATGAGTAGATGTCGGGTAACAGAGTGGAGTGTAGGAGAAGGTCGTCCTGCCCATGGGCGTAGCCAGGATTGTAGGTATATGTCGCAGGGATTTTGTCAAAGTCGTGATATTATAATTCCACTAGTGAAATTGTAATTTCTCGTGATATTATAATTCCACTAGTTAAATTATGAATAGACAGTACGATACAGTATGCACACGGCTGCGAGCTCACGAATTTGCCTCGTAAAAGTCCTGTACTCCTAAGACGTCCTGTAGAACACGTAATAGGTTAGAAATGTAAGGCGATCGCGAAGCGCAGCCAAGCGATTGCCTTAAATTTCGTGGTTATTTTTTTGTGAAACAATCCATAAATTGTATTGACACTAAAAAAACAATTCTATAAGTATAATTCTAACCTATCACGTGTTCTATATGACTTCCGAGGCTCGCAGCCGTGTGCATACTGTCTCGTACTGTCTATTCATAATATCACGAGACATTATAATTTCACTAGTGGAATTATAATATCACGACTTTGACAAAATCCCTGCGACATATACATAGACATACAGGAGACGACAGTTGGAGGTGTACAATATTTTACAGTATGCAAATTTGCAAGAACGTTAGGCGACGACATATGTAAGCACTATCAAAATTAGAATTTTATCCCAGTGCATCACACTTGAAATTTGATTTTCAAATGTAACAAAAAAAGTACGCGTGTGAAAAGTATGCAAACGCATATTTATCACATATACCTACTAGAAACGTTATCGATACAACAATTTGCATACTGAAAAAAAAGATTCGGGCGAGTGCAAATTTCGAGAATAAGTTTTTGAAATTGTTATATATTCGGCTCTAAAACAATCATTTTTTTCAGTATGCAAATTAATGTATCGATAACGTTTCTATTCTAGTTTAAGTGACAAATATGCGTTTGCATACTTTTCACACTTTTTTTTTAAAATAAATTTCATGTGTAATGCACAGGGATATAAAATCTAATTTTGATAGTGCTTACAAATGTCGTCTAATGCCGCGTACACACCGCGCCAACGAACGCCAACGAAGCGTATTCAGCGTTGGCTACCGCACGCTCGTTGGCTATCGAAGGACAAAGCACAAACAACAAATGTTGAGCAAACGATCGTTGGCACTTGATTCCGGCTCCAGTGTTGCCAGGTTACTTTTGATTCCTTTTAGGTGATTTTTAGCTCCGTGGTTACTTCTAGTTTAAGTTACATTTAGGCGGTTCTCACACTGCACCGCACACCGTTCCGGTTTGTGGTAGTGCGCTTCTTAATTATGGCTGTAGAATCTTGATGCGCATAAAAAATCCACAAAGTATAACAAACTCACGCCGCATCTCCGTCCACCGGAATGGAAACCGCAGCAGTGTGATAATCACTTGGGTGGTTTTTCAGAATGTTCATGAAACAGTGTGCAACTCACAAAAAAATTGTAGGACAAGTCCTCAATCTAACATCTGTTTCTCTTTTTCACACCAATGCATGAAGTCATCCGTCCGTTGTTATTATTATACACTTACTCATCCGGTCAATGGGATTCGTTCGTATCTTGTCGGTTGCTCGTGGTGAGAAAGTTTCTTCCCTCCATCCATTCCTAAATACTATATCTATGATTCCTAATTCCTATTTCCATACACTCACTCACTCACTCTAGTTTTGATTTTGTTTTGTATGAAATTTTGTAGGAGTTGATTTTGTAAAAAAATAAAAATAACTTATAAAAGAACCCTGACTCTAATAAAAAAAATATAAAGAAAATGTAACTATTTTGTACATTTCAGGTATCTTTTGACAAGACCTCGCTGGCAACACTGGGTAGAAACTATGCTTCAACAGCGTTCGTTCGTTGGCCTTCGGCCACCGTCCACACCGAGTTCGGTCTAATCGCTCAATTCCTTTGATGTTACCGCCACGCTCCGGAACGCCGGCACACGCCAACGAACGGTCGTTGGCGTTCGCCAAACCGTCCAAACAGGACCAACGAAGGGCATCGAAACCCATTCGTTGGCGTTCGTTGGCGCGGTGTGTACGCGGCATAAGACGTTCTTGCAAATTTGCAAGCTGTAAAAAAATTGTACACCTCCAACTGTCGTCTCCACCCGCTCTAACAGGGTTACTTGTAAAACATCAACAACCTCGCAGGTCTAAATAACTAACATCATAAACATCAATACTTGTTCTACAACTTTTCAAAAAACACAAAATAAATTTTCGTCATTTCATACAAAACTCGATCCGCTGTACATCGAAAATTGATTTTCGTTTTTTTGGAAAGTTCTAGAACAAATGTTGTTGTTTATGATGATAGTTATCTAGTCCTGCGAGGTTGTTGATGTTGTACAAGTGACCCTGTATAAGGGGGATTATATTGTTTTGATCGTGTATTGTTGGATTTCACAAACCAGAGTTCCTTAGGTCTTTTAAGAAGCGTCGCAAGCTTTGGAGCTCGTCAGAATTACAGTTTACCAGCGAATAAATTGGGATAAGGAGATGATTTGATGATCAGAGTTCTTTTTTATATTCACAGGCACTTGCAAGTATTCCAGTAGCTGTAGGATCAAACTGCAGCAGCTATTATGTCCTGATGCATAAATATTATGATCCTGATTGGAAGCAGTTCGTTCTTAATCCGCTCAAGTAAATATTTTTTACATATTAAACTCGTACTACTCAAAACAATAAAGGGGCCATTGTGCTTTTTTCAAACCAACGTGCTCACTTTAGCGTCTCATAGATGAGTGTAGGTAATACGTAGGTTTTGCATCTCTGCAATGATTTTTACGTCAATGGTGTGACCAAAAGCACAATAGTTGTCAAATCTCGTTTTCAAAAATTGCCAGAAACTTCAAGTCGATAAATGGATCACATACGTATGCCGCTTATCGCTTTACATGCAATAGGTAATAATAATAAGTTTTTAGTAAAAAATATATTTTTATGACAAGCTTCTTTGCTGACTGTACTTTAATATTGTATTGTCATCTAAACCAAACTTGCATACAAAATTTCAGCTGAATCGGACACTGGGAAGTGGGTCAAATTAAGCTTGTAAGATTTGACCCGAACGGACATACATGCATACATGCATACTTACATTCACTGCAAGTTAAATAAAAGCTTGTAAAATAGACATTAATTGTGACTCTGCTGCGGAGCATACTCCCCAGCAGAGCCACAAAATACATGCACTCGGGACAGATAAACGCTACTGTTTTTTCTATGAAAACTGTTGTACACACCAATCGTGCTTCTTGTGTACGTGTTGAAATAGACAGTGGTTTTATTTATTTTATCTTAACTAAAATTTTCATAGAAAGTGCCGGGTTACTTTTTGTTAGCAAAATGTTCTGTAGCCATTTATATATTATGACTTGCTAGTCAAAATATATAATCTTACCACGCGGGTAAAACCGCGAGGATCTGCTGATCCTCGCGGTTTTACCCGCGTGGTACCCGTTCCCGTGGGAATATCGAGATAAAATGTAGCCTATATTAATCAAGGATAATGTAGCATTCTAAAAGTGAAAGAATTTTTGAAATCGATCCAGTAGTTTTTAGGGTACCGTACCCAAAGGGTGAAAAACGGGACCCTATTACATGCTATTACTAAGGCTCCGCTGTCCGTCTGTCCGTCTGTCTGTCTGTCACCAGGCTGTATCTCATGAACCGTGATAGCTAGACAGTTGAAATTTTCACATATGATGTATTTCTGTTGCCGCTATAACAACAAAATACTAAAACAGAATAAAATTAACATGTAAGGCTCCCATCCAACAAACGTGTTTTTTTTTGCCGTTTTCTGCTCGATATTAATGACGGCTACAGGTAGACGCTTGAAATATTCACAGAATATTTAGTTGTATTTCACTTTAAAAATATATAAGTAGTTAATTAAATTAAAATTAAATAAATATTTATGGGGGTCTCCCATACGACAAACGTGATTTTTTTATGGTACGGAACCCTTCGTGCGCGAGTCCGACTCGCACTTGGCCATTTTTTTTTAGTTTATTCATTTTATACATACATACAAATCGTTCCTCTTTATAATATTAACATAGACGTATAGGTAGATAAGGCGCACAACTATGAATACTACTACTGAAAAAAAATTGCGTTTTATTTATCTACATAGTATAGGCTATTCATTATTTTTAACCGACTTCAAAAAAGGAGGAGGTTCTCAAGTCGACTGTATATTTTTTATGTATATTTTACCATAACTTCGCAAGTTGTTAGCTGATTTTAATTTTTTTTTATCTGAATGAAAATAGTTTATGTGTGGTCCCATGAAAAATTTAAAGTAGTCATTTCAGTAATCTTTACACAATCCTGAAAAAACACATAGTTTTCGACTGGTAGTTCCTACTTTATACGTCAATATCTTTGCGAACTATTGACCAATTTCAATGATTCTTCTTTTATTCGAAAGACTAAACTCCTGAGGTGGTCACATTGTTACCAAGTTAGGGTCTGGCGGTGGAATCCAGGGGAAATCGAGGAAAACCCGCAAAATTTTTGGGGGTAGTTTACGTGTTTTATAGATTTTCTAAAGTTTTTTAAGTATCTGGTAGTCATCATCTCATGCTGATGAGCTGGTAATGGAAGGTACAACTCCTCAATGGTTAGGAGTTAGAGAATAATTCTTTAAATATAATAATGTAATGATTTTTAGTTGTATTCTTTTAGGTCATTTAGGTGAGCTGATGATGGAAGGTAAAACTCCTTAACGCTTAGGATTTAAAGCTTGTTTTTAAGTCATATATGCACGAATAGACCTTTAGTGTATTCTTTTAAGTTATTTGGGTTAGCTGATGGTGGAAGGCAAAAAAACGCCTTCAAACAAAAACTGCCGACAAAAACTCACTTCCCAAAAAACTTAAAAATAAAAAATAAATTGAATCATTCCATTCAAAGGACGAAAGGCCAGGACTTTATCTAATTAATCTTGGAACTTACTGATCTGATTGAAGTCTTTATACACGGCTAAATTTTAATTAGCATAAATATTTTAGGGGATGTTAGTGCCCATCAATATAAACAACTTTCACTATGGGACCAACCATGGAATCGCGAAAAAAAAACAGCTGTTCCATACATTTCAGTCGACTCGATGTTGTACTTTTGTATGGAACAGCTGATTTTTTTTTCGCTATGCTAATTAAAATTTAACCGTGTATAGTATTTTAAGCGGTAGCAAGCCATTTAATAATAGTGCAAACAAGTTTTGTATGATATTTCGCGAAAATTGCGACAGAAAAACTTAGCGACATCGACGTCAAACAAAGCGTGTAAATTTGAGAATCCGCTGAGCTAACGATTTGATCGCAAAATATCGTCGTCGTCGCTAGGGGTTTGCCGTGTCACCGCCTGCCGTTAAGCTAGTGAGAGTGAGGCAGAGGCACAGAATACTAAATAGGTAGTGCAGAGGGCAAATATTTAAGCTTGGCCAATCGCGCATTCGCTTTGCGAATTAACGGGTGTCAACTACTGACACATTATGGCGATACTCGGAAAAAATGTGCTGAAGCGAGATAGCAATGAGAAAACGACGCGCGCGGGAGCGAGACCGATTTTGCAGATTAGGCAAAAAAAACACAAAATCACGTCGTATTAAAAAACTACAGCGATTTAAAAAAAATGCTTCTATACGATCCTCAATATTATTGGGTGTCCACTAATTAAACTAATTTCCAGTGTAAGTAACCCCATTTAAGAATAATCTTCACTTTTCGTATTTTTTAGAGGTCTATTCGAAAATAAAAAGTGTCGAGGCAAAATCATAAAATCGTGTTTTTGAAACTATACGATTATAGATAAAGGTATGAAGAAATATATATCTTATTACCAGATTTTTAACAACTGCAACCGTCCGATAGTTTTAAATCAAAAAGTCCATATTTTTCCGAGTAGCGCCTTATGTCTTGAGGTTGCCCCGCAAAACATAAGTATTTTTTTATAACATGTGAAATCCAAGCATTGCATCGATCGGTTAGCTGTATATGCAGTAAAATCAATGTTACATCACTGCCATTGAAATACAAAACTTGTTTGCACTATTATTTAGAAGTTTGGTAAAAATATAAAAAACATACTAAAAATACACTTTTACTGTAACAAAAACCACGAGTCCCCTGAAACTAACATTTTTCTCCTCGAGAATCCTTCAGAGAATAGTTTCTACACAAAATTATTTTACATACATCTATAAAAACTCCCCTAGTTTGTGAGGAATCACAACAACCTGGCGGCACTGACGTAACGACGAAGTTCAATATCACTACGATCGCTATCTCTGTACAGACTTCTGCCCCTGGACTGTCTGTCCCAGGTAAACATAGTGGTCAACAACTTCGAGTGTAATGTTCGAGTGGAATATAACTTAGTATTACGACTAAGGTCAAATGTCAGTACTTTCGGAGTTATAAGTACTTGTGTGTGTTATAATGCAGTATAATAAGTATATTATACTGCCATGATGAAAGTGATCCCAATCTAAGCAATAACAAATTCTACATGTCTTAGGTATTAGATTAGATGAAGCACGACCAGACGCAACTTGAAATTGTTAAAGTATGTTTTATTTCATTTTGCAGACAAATGCATCCTTAGGCCATGATTTTTTTCTTCAAACGAACAAAAAATATACAAAGTGCGACTCCATAATACTAAACGTAGTGATTACATGCTCTTTGTTCTGAGCTGTACAGACAAGTGTCAAAAATTCTTATCTAATGCCCGAATACTCGTACGCTACTTATCTTTGGGAGCGTCTCAAACATCGCCCTGTCACTTTAAATGTCAAACGTATGAAAGAGATGCCGCGTGATGTTTGAGACGCTCCCAAAGATGATTTGCGTACGAGAATTGGGTATTGGACTGAATTTTTTTTATTCACTTAAAATGTTAATTTAATTAGTAGCAACACAACATAGGTATTTATTTTCAAATATCTTGCATATTTTCAGTGATATAGAGCATCAAACTTTCTAATTAGACAAGGAGGGCGCTATAGAAACGTGACGTCACATTTCTATAGCGCCATACTCTCGCCATAGAAAATTTCGTTTTAGAAAGAGATAGCTAGAGTCACAATTAAGTAGCTCATAATTCGCTTGTTATAATACAGATTGGATTTCTTTTTTCACATTAGTTATTAAATAATGTTATATTTCTGAATGTCATAATTAAATATCTACATTTCAACAACAGTCAAATACCCAATTCGGGCGTTAATGAAGGGTAATTCAAACTTGGAAGAGAAGATGAAAATATTTTATCGCTTCTTGTCATTTATGACATGATGTAAGACACAGCCTTCTCCATTGTAGTAAAGAAGGCTGTGTGTAAGATCGTTACTTTCTTTGTAAACGTAATCCTTTTTTGTTTTAAAGTGAAATACATATATTTTTAGACTTTCAGACGTCGTATCTCCGAAAGCACTAATATTTGACCATAGGTTTATTATTAACTAATGTTCCGCTTAAAAAGCCTTATCCAACGGTATATCACATGTTACTATTGCCCAGACTCCATACATTTGCGCCCATTGTCCTTTTTTTATTATTTTATCTAAGTATACTTTTATATATTAACATAGAAGTATAGATAAGGCGCACAACTATAAATTTTTTTAAAGTTGTGCATATAAAGTGGAAAGATTTGTATGTATTTATGTCTGTAATGAATAAACTCAAAAAACAGGCCAACTGCGAGTCGGACTCGCGCACGAAGGGTTCCGTACCATCAAACACGATTGTCGTATGGGAGCCCCCTTAAATATTTATTTTATTAATATATATATAGTATCCATTAGTTATAAATATATTAAAATAGCCCGGCGCTTTTTATAAAAAAAATAATTATGATAAAATCAATAAAACCACTGTCATATTTTAATGATATTTCTCAACAAACATACACGTATACAATAAGCACGATTAGTACAACAGTTTTCATCAAAAAACAGTATACTCCGCAGCAGAGCCACAATCAATGTCTATTTTATTATTACCTATTGCATGTACAGTGATAAGCGGAATACGTACGTGATGTACGTTTGATGTACATCATTTAAAGATATATAATAATATATGTGATCGATTTCTAAAGTGGTGGCTCTGCGGCAGAGCACCTCTCATAAAACCGTCTTAACTTTTTCAGGGAGAAACTAAATTGGAATAAATACAGTATACAATCAGATGTGCCAGAGTTGAAGAGATTGGACCACCATTGTGTTATCGATCTGGATTGCAAAAATGTAGTCGCTCATTGTTATGCTAACATTAAACCTACATTTATGACTAGTACTGATGAGAGAATAGTAAACCCAAAACTTATACTTGAATCAACTACATATTATACTAATAGTGATAAAGATTCAAATTCAGATAAAATATATTTTATAGATATTATAAGATCTACAGACAATTTATTACTAAATAAAACTACTCCAAACAATAACACTTCAATTAAAACAGAAACTTCAAATTCACCTTATGGAATGAACACTGAACTACGGGGCGTGAACCCTGAAACAACTACAAACCTCAACAATATGAGTGATACGAAGGTTTCGTATGCTAGTGATGCAGTTAAATTGACTAACACATATACGAGTACGCTAACGAAAACTACTACAGATAAGACAACAGATGTTAATGATGATGATTATAAAAGTACTACAATTATAGCAAAAACTTCAACTTATCAAGAAAAAATTGCAAACCTCAGCAAACTTAGTGATAAGGAGGTTTCGGATGATAATGTTGCTGTTAACTTGACTAACACAGATAAGAGTACGCTTACGAAAACTACTACAGATGACAATGATGATGACTATACGAGTACTACAATTGTAACAGAATCTTCAACTTATCAAAAAACAACTACAAACCTCAACAAATTTAAAGATTTGGCGGTTTCGGAAGTCGGTGATGCAGTTAACTTGACTAACACAGATACGAGTACGCTTACGAAAACTACTACAGATAATACAACAGATGTTAATGATGATGATTATAAAAGTACTACAATTAAAGCAAAAACTTCAACTTATCAAGAAAAAATTGCAAACCTCAGCAAATTAAGTGCTAAGGAGGTTTCGGATGCTGATGATGCAGTTAACTTGACTAACACAGATAAGAGTACGCTAACGAAAACTACTACAGATGACAATGATGATGACTATACGAGTACTACAATTGTAACAGAATCTTCAACTTATCATAAAACAACTACAAACCTCAACAAATTTAAAGATTTGGCGGTTTCGGAAGTTGGCGATGCAGTTAACTTGACTAACACAGATACGAGTACGCTAACGAAAACTACTACAGATAATACAACAGATGTTAATGATGATGATTATAAAAGTACTACAATTATTTGTTGTGTGATAAATGTATATATACCATTAATGAATTCTTGAATATGAAATTGTGATTGTGTGATTATTATTATTTTTATGAAAGACTATAGTTAAATTGTAATTACTAACACGCTGACATGACATTTCGCTTTGACATTATACCTGACACTGTTTTTGTATTGCTTTTTACTTGACATGTATTGATTAATTATTGTTTTCTACTAATAAACTAACCATTTGTTTTCATATTGTATAGCGTATTAGCGTCATTCTATCTGTACCGGTTTTGCATGCCAGTATCTGGTGCATCACATAAACGCCACACATTTTTTTCCTTGTCAACTTTTGTACTGTGAATGCTTGCAAATAAATATTCTTGATTCTTGATTCTAGCAAAAACTTCAACTTATCAAAAAAAAATTGCAAACCTCAACAAATTTAGTGATAAGGAGGTTTCGGATGCTGATGATGCAGTTAACTTGACTAACACAGATAAGAGTACGCTAACGAAAACTACTACAGATGATAATGATGATGACTATACGAGTACTACAATTGTAACAGAATCTTCAACTTATCATAAAACAACTACAAACCTCAACAAATTTAAAGATTTGGCGGTTTCGGAAGTTGGTGATGCAGTTAACTTGACTAACACAGATACGAGTACGCTAACGAAAACTACTACAGATAATACAATAGATGTTAATGATGATGATTATAAAAGTACTACAATTATAGCAAAAACTTCAACTTATCAAGAAAAAATTGCAAACCTCAGCAAATTTAGTGATAAGGAGGTTTCGGATGCTGATGATGCAGTTAACTTAACCGACACAGATAAGAGTACGCTAACGAAAACTACTACAGATGACAATGATGATGACTATACGAGTACTACAATTGTAACAGAATCTTCAACTTATCATAAAACAACTACAAACCTCAACAAATTTAAAGATTTGGCGGTTTTGGAAGTTGGCGATGCAGTTAACTTGACTAACACAGATACGAGTACGCTAACGAAAACTACTACAGATAATACAACAGATGTTAATGATGATGATTATAAAAGTACTACAATTATAGCAAAAACTTCAACTTATCAAGAAAAAATTGCAAACTTAAGCAAATTTAGTGCTAAGGAGGTTTCGGATGCTAATGATGCAGTTAGCTTGACTAACACAGATAAGAGTACGCTAGCGAAAACTACTACAAATGCTAATGATGACGATAAGACGAGTACTACAACTATAGCAGAAACTACAACTTATCGAGAAACAACTGCAAACCTTAAAAAATTTAGTGATAAGGCGGTTTTGGATGCTGGTGTTGCAGTTAACTTGACAAACACAGATACGAGTACGCTTACGAAAACTACTACAGATAATACAACAGATGTTAATGATGATGATTATAAAAGTACTACAATTATAGCAAAAACTTCAACTTATCAAGAAAAAATTGCAAACCTCAGCAAATTTAGTGATAAGGAGGTTTCGGATGCTGATGATGCAGTTAACTTGACTAACACAGATAAGAGTACGCTAACGAAAACTACTACAGATGACAATGATGATGACTATACGAGTACTACAATTGTAACAGAATCTTCAACTTATCATAAAACAACTACAAACCTCAACAAATTTAAAGATTTGGCGGTTTCGGATGCTGGTGTTGCAGTTAACTTGACAAACACAGATACGAGTACGCTAACAAAAACTACTACAGATAATACAACAGATGTTAATGATGATGATTATAAAAGTACTACAATTATAGCAAAAACTTCAACTAATCAAGAAAAAATTGCAAACCTCAGCAAATTTAGTGATAAGGAGGTTTCGGATGCTGATGATGCAGTTAACTTAACCAACACAGATAAGAGTACGCTAACGAAAACTACTACAGATGACAATGATGATGACTATACGAGTACTACAATTGTAACAGAATCTTCAACTTATCATAAAACAACTACAAACCTCAACAAATTTAAAGATTTGGCGGTTTCGGAAGTTGGCGATGCAGTTAACTTGACTAACACAGATACGAGTACGCTAACGAAAACTACTACAGATAATACAACAGATGTTAATGATGATGATTATAAAAGTACTACAATTATAGCAAAAACTTCAACTTATCAAGAAAAAATTGCAAACCTCAGCAAATTTAGTGATAAGGAGGTTTCGGATGCTGATGATGCAGTTAACTTGACTAACACAGATAAGAGTACGCTAACGAAAACTACTACAGATGACAATGATGATGACTATACGAGTACTACAATTGTAACAGAATCTTCAACTTATCATAAAACAACTACAAACCTCAACAAATTTAAAGATTTGGCGGTTTCGGATGCTGGTGTTGCAGTTAACTTGACAAACACAGATACGAGTACGCTAACAAAAACTACTACAGATAATACAACAGATGTTAATGATGATGATTATAAAAGTACTACAATTATAGCAAAAACTTCAACTAATCAAGAAAAAATTGCAAACCTCAGCAAATTTAGTGATAAGGAGGTTTCGGATGCTGATGATGCAGTTAACTTAACCAACACAGATAAGAGTACGCTAACGAAAACTACTACAGATGACAATGATGATGACTATACGAGTACTACAATTGTAACAGAATCTTCAACTTATCATAAAACAACTACAAACCTCAACAAATTTAAAGATTTGGCGGTTTCGGAAGTTGGCGATGCAGTTGACTTGACTAACACAGATACGAGTACGCTAACGAAAACTACTACAGATAATACAACAGATGTTAATGAAGATGATTATAAAAGTACTACAATTATAGCAAAAACTTCAACTTATCAAGAAAAAATTGCAAACCTCAGCAAATTTAATGATAAGGAGGTTTCGGATGCTGATGATGCAGTTAACTTGACTAACACAGATAAGAGTACGCTAACGAAAACTGCTACAGATGACAATGATGATGACTATACAAGTACTACAATTGTAACAGAATCTTCAACTTATCAAAAAACAACTGCAAACCTCAACAAATTTAAAGATTTGGCGGTTTCGGAAGTTGGTGATGCAGTTGACTTGACTAACACAGATACGAGTACGCTAACGAAAACTACTACAGATAATACAACAGATGTTAATGAAGATGATTATAAAAGTACTACAATTATAGCAAAAACTTCAACTTATCAAGAAAAAATTGCAAACCTCAGCAAATTTAATGATAAGGAGGTTTCGGATGCTGATGATGCAGTTAACTTGACTAACACAGATAAGAGTACGCTAACGAAAACTGCTACAGATGACAATGATGATGACTATACAAGTACTACAATTGTAACAGAATCTTCAACTTATCAAAAAACAACTGCAAACCTCAACAAATTTAAAGATTTCGCGGTTTCGGAAGTTGGTGATGCAGTTAACTTGACTAACACATATACGAGTACGCTAACGAAAACTACTACAGATAATACAAAAGATGTTAATGATGATGATTATAAAAGTACTACAATTATAGCAAAAACTTCAACTTATCAAGAAAAAATTGCAAACTTAAGCAAATTTAGTGCTAAGGAGGTTTCGGATGCTAATGATGCAGTTAGCTTGACTAACACAGATAAGAGTACGCTAGCGAAAACTACTACAAATGCTAATGATGATGATAAGACGAGTACTACAACTATAGCAGAAACTATATCTTATCGAGAAACAACTGCAAACCTTAAAAATTTTAGTCATAAGCCGGTATTGGATGCTGGTGTTGCAGTTAACTTGACAAACACAGATACGAGTACGCTAACGAAAACTACTACAGATAATTCAACAGATGTTAATGATGATGATTATAAAAGTACTACAATTATAGCAAAAACTTCAACTTATCATGAAAAAATTGCAAACCTCAGCAAATTTAGTGATAAGGAGGTTTCGGATGCTGATGATGCAGTTAACTTGACTAACACAGATCAGAGTACGCTAACGAAAACTACTACAGATGACAATGATAATGACTATACGAATACTACAATTGTAACAGAATCTTCAACTTATCAAAAAACAACTGCAAACCTCAACAAATTTAAAGATTTGGCGGTTTCGGAAGTTGATGATGCTGACTTGACTAACACAGATACGAGTACGCTAACGAAAACTACTACAGATAATACAACAGATGTTAATGATGATGATTATAAAAGTACTACAATTATAGCAAAAACTTCAACTTATCAAGAAAAAATTGCAAACCTTAGCAAATTTAGTGATAAGCAGGTTTCGGATGCTGATGATGCTGTTAACTTGACTAACACAGATAAGAGTACGCTAACGAAAACTGCTACAGATGACATTGATGATGACTATACAAGTACTACAATTGTAACAGAATCTTCAACCTATCAAAAAACAACTACAAACCTTAACAAATTTAAAGATTTGGCAGTTTCGGAAGTTGGTGGTGCAGTTAACTTGACTAACACAGATACGAGTGCGCTAACAAAAACTACTACAGATAATACAACAGATGTTAATGATGATGATTATAAAAGTACTACAATTATAGCAAAAACTTCAACTTATCAAGAAAAAATAGCAAACTTAAGCAAATTCAGTGCTAAGGAGGTTTCGGATGCTGATGATGCAGTTAGTTTGACTAACACAGATAAGAGTACGCTGGCGAAAACTACTACAATTGCTAATGATGATGATAATACAAGTACTACAACTAGAGCAGAAACTACAACTTATCGAGAAACAACTACAAACCTTACAAAGTTTAGTAATAAGGCGGTTTTGGATGCTGGTGTTGCAGTTAACTTGACTAACACAGATACGAGTACGCTAACGAAAACTACTACAGATAATACAACAGATGTTTATGAGGATGATTATAAAAGTACTACAATTATAGCAAAAACTTCAACTTATCAAGAAAAAATTGCAAACCTCAGCAAATTTAGTGATAAGAAGGTTTCGGATGCTGATGATGCTGTTAACTTGACTAACACAGATAAGAGTATGCTAACGAAAACTGCTACAGATGACAATGATGATGACTATACGAGTACTACAATTGTAACAGAATCTTCAACTTATCAAAAAACAACTACAAACCTCAACAAATTTAAAGATTTGGCGGTTTCGGAAGTTGTTGATGCAGTTAACTTGACTAACACAGATACGAGTACGCTAACGAAAACTACTACAGATAAGACAACAGATGTTAATGATGATGATTATAAAAGTACTACAATTATAGCAAAAACTTCAACTTATCAAGAAAACATTGCAAACCTAAGCAAATTTAGTGCTAAGGAGGTTTCGGATGCTGATGATGCAGTTAACTTGACTAACACAGATAAGAGTACGTTAGCAGAAACTACTACAAAAGCTAATGATGATGATAATACAAGTACTACAACTAGAGCAGAAACTACAACTTATCGAGAAACAACTACAAACCTTAAAAATTTAAGTCATAAGGCGGTTTTGGATGCCGATGTTGCAGTTAACTTAACTAACACAGATACGAGTACGCTAACGAAAACTACTACAGATAATACAACAGATGTTAATGATGATGATTATGAAAGTACTACAACTATAGCAAAAACTTCAACTTGTAAAGAAAAAATTGCAAACCACAGCAAATTTAGTGATAAGGAGGTTTCGGATGCTGATGATGCAGTTAATTTGACTAACACAGATAAGAGTACGCTAACGAAAACTGCTACAGATGACAATGATGATGACTATACGAGTACTACAATTGTAACAGAATCTTCAACTTATCAAAAAACAACTACAAACTTCAACAAATTTAAAGATTTGGCGGTTTCGGAAGTTGGTGATGCAGTTAACTTGACTAACACAGATACGAGTACGCTAACGAAAACTACTACAGATAATACAACAGATGTTAATAATGATGATTATAAAAGTACTACAATTATAGCAAAAACTTCAACTTATCAAGAAAAAATTGCAAACCTAAGCAAATTTAGTGCTAAGGAGGTTTCGGATGCTGATGATGCAGTTAACTTGACTAACACAGATAAGAGTACGTTAGCGAAAACTACTACAAATGCTAATGATGATGATAATACAAGTACTACAACTAGAGCAGAAACTACAACTTATCGAGAAACAACTACAAACCTTAAAAGTTTTAGTGATAAGGCGGTTTTGGATGCTGGTGTTGCAGTTAACTTGACTAACACAGATACGAGTACGCTAACGAAAACTACTACAGATAAGACAACAGATGTTAATGATGATGATTATAAAAGTACTACAATTATAGCAAAAACTTCAACTTATGAAGAAAAAATTGCAAACGTCAGCAAATTTAGTGATAAGGAGGTTTCGAATGCTGATGATGCTGTTAACTTGACTAACACAGATAAGAGTACGCTAACGAAAACTACTACAGATAATACAACAGATGTTAATGATGATGATTATGAAAGTACTACAACTATAGCAAAAACTTCAACTTGTAAAGAAAAAATTGCAAACCACAGCAAATTTAGTGATAAGGAGGTTTCGGATGCTGATGATGCAGTTAATTTGACTAACACAGATAAGAGTACGCTAACGAAAACTGCTACAGATGACAATGATGATGACTATACGAGTACTACAATTGTAACAGAATCTTCAACTTATCAAAAAACAACTACAAACTTCAACAAATTTAAAGATTTGGCGGTTTCGGAAGTTGGTGATGCAGTTAACTTGACTAACACAGATACGAGTACGCTAACGAAAACTACTACAGATAATACAACAGATGTTAATGATGATGATTATAAAAGTACTACAATTATAGCAAAAACTTCAACTTATCAAGAAAACATTGCAAACCTAAGCAAATTTAGTGCTAAGGAGGTTTCGGATGCTGATGATGCAGTTAACTTGACTAACACAGATAAGAGTACGTTAGCGAAAACTACTACAAATGCTAATGATGATGATAATACAAGTACTACAACTAGAGCAGAAACTACAACTTATCGAGAAACAACTACAAACCTTAAAAGTTTTAGTGATAAGGCGGTTTTGGATGCTGGTGTTGCAGTTAACTTGACTAACACAGATACGAGTACGCTAACGAAAACTACTACAGATAAGACAACAGATGTTAATGATGATGATTATAAAAGTACTACAATTATAGCAAAAACTTCAACTTATGAAGAAAAAATTGCAAACGTCAGCAAATTTAGTGATAAGGAGGTTTCGGATGCTGATGATGCTGTTAACTTGACTAACACAGTTAAGAGTACGCTAACGAAAACTACTACAAATGCTAATGATGATGATAATACGAGTACTACAACTATAGCAGAAACTACAACTTATCAAGAAACAACTACAAACCTCAACAAATTTAAAGATTTGGCGGTTTCGGAAGTTGGTGATGCAGTTAACTTGACTAACACAGATACGAGTACGCTAACGAAAACTACTACAGATAATACAACAGATGTTAATGATGAAGATTATAAAAGTACTACAACTATAGCAAAAACTTCAACTTGTAAAGAAAACATTGCAAACCTCAGCAAATTTAGTGATAAGGAGGTTTCGTATGCTGATGATGCAGTTAACTTGACTAACACAGATAAGAGTACGCTAATGAAAACTACTACTGATGACAATGATGATGACTATACGAGTACTACAATTGTAACAGAATCTTCAACTTATCAAAAAACAACTACAAACTTCAACAAATTTAAAGATTTGGCGGTTTCGGAAGTTGGTGATGCAGTTAACTTGACTAACACAGATACGAGTACGCTAACGAAAACTACTACAGATAATACAACAGATGTTAATGATGATGATTATAAAAGTACTACAATTATAGCAAAAACTTCAACGTATCAAGAAAAAATTGCAAACCTAAGCAAATTTAGTGCTAAGGAGGTTTCGGATGCTGATGATGCAGTTAACTTGACTAACACAGATAAGAGTACGTTAGCGAAAACTACTACAAATGCTAATGATGATGATAATACAAGTACTACAACTAGAGCAGAAACTACAACTTATCGAGAAACAACTACAAACCTTAAAAATTTAAGTCATAAGGCGGTTTTGGATGCCGATGTTGCAGTTAACTTAACTAACACAGATACGAGTACGCTAACGAAAACTACTACAGATAATACAACAGATGTTTATGATGATGATTATAAAAGTACTACAATTATAGCAAAAACTTCAACTTGTCAAGAAAACATTGCAAACCTCAGCAAATTTAGTGATAAGGAGGTTTCGGATGCTGATGATGCTGTTAACTTGACTAACACAGATAAGAGTACGCTAACGAAAACTGCTA
Organism: Crambus lathoniellus; assembly: GCA_949710035.1. Classification (NCBI taxonomy): domain Eukaryota; kingdom Metazoa; phylum Arthropoda; class Insecta; order Lepidoptera; family Crambidae; genus Crambus; species Crambus lathoniellus. The sequence continues at coordinate 26,526,366 of OX453305.1, read as the reverse complement.
CAGATGACGATGATGATGACTTTACGAGTACTAAAATTGTAACAGAATCTTCAACTTATCAAAAAACAACTACAAACCTCAACAAATTTAAAGATTTGGCGGTTTTGGATGCTGGTGTTGCAGTTAACTTGACTAACACAGATACGAGTACGCTAACGAAAACTACTACAGATAAGACAACAGATGTTAATGATGATGATTATAAAAGTACTACAATTATAGCAAAAACTTCAACTTATCAAGAAAAAATTGCAAACGTCAGCAAATTTAGTGATAAGGAGGTTTCGGATGCTGATGATGCTGTTAACTTGACTAACACAGATAAGAGTACGCTAACGAAAACTACTACAAATGCTAATGATGATGATAATACGAGTACTACAACTATAGCAGAAACTACAACTTATCAAGAAACAAGTACAAACCCTGTTGTTGAACAAACACCCATTGCGAGTACAGAATCCACGAGATACGAGTACGATGAAATAACTGACAACAATAAACACTTGACAACAACGGATACAATAGTAAATACAAAAATAATGAATGTCACATTAAATGAAAGTCAAAGTACTACGCCAGTACTTCTAGGAAAGTCTGGAAAATATGCGTCTAAACCTGGAGAGCAAACTTCTGATGACACCATTAGAAGTTGGCAAGCTGGGAAAATCGCTGCTGGTATCATGGGAGCGGTTGCGTTAGTGGTTGTAGTGTTAGTGCTGAAGAAAATTGTTATTGGATATTTACAATCTGATGTATATAGTAAGTATAACTTTTTATATCTTTTAAAATAAGGGCTTTTACGCATAAGCTGTCTTAGGATTAAGACAATATTTATCTAGGTTTCTTTTAAAATAAAAATCTAAAATATCTACCCTATAAAAAAAAATGCCAATTACATGTTTAACCGACTTCAAAAAGGAGGAGGTTCTCTGTTCGTCTGTATGTATGTCTTTTTTTACTTTTTTTTGTGTATGTCCGCCGATTACTCTATTACGGATGGACCGATTAAAATGATTCAAACGTTATTATTATATCAGGCTAGTCCCCAGTTGGTCCAATTTTTTGAAATTTTGAAATCGGTTTAGTAGTTTTCAAGTAATCCTGAAAATACTGTAATTTGTTAGGTAACCATTGCACGAGTTTTTCGTATCTTTAGGGATAACTCCTTATAGGCAAGTCAATATCGACACAAAAAAAAAAGAAAAAACATACATACAGACGAATAGAGAACCTCCTCCATTTTGATTTAGAAGTCGGTTAAAAAGGACAAATATCGCAAACGCGCATGTAACTACGATTTTCTTATATGTTGTTAGTTAGGACCCTTGACAGTAGTTAGCACCCAAGTTCGCAACCCTGAAAACCCCCATGGTGCTTGAAATACTGCGAAATTTTGGCACTTGTTTCAGTTTTTTCGAAAAAACTACCTTAAGGAAACGTTTTTGGAGTATCTTTGTTCTGCATTTTACTAAAGCTTACTAAATTTGCTACAATTTGAGCGAAACCTGAGCACACTATGTCCATTGGTTGCGAAGATACAGCAAGTCAAAGATGGACAATTCTCCCACAGTACTCGGAAAGGCAGTAGAGGTGGATCAGACTGCATCCAATATTCAGCAAATTCCTTTATGGAGAAATGCATGTTCCACGCGGGATGGTTTTATTTCTGCATGCCATCAGTGGGTGTATCACAACCTCTGCCCTTTTCTGGCAAGGCAAGATGAAGTGGTGCAACGTCCTAAAAAAACCCCGACTTGCCAGCATTTTCCTTGATCCAAACAAGGAAGAAGTAGGAAATGCTCGTGCGAAGATCTTGATAAACCTCTACGGAGGAGATGAAGGAACACTGCTACGGCCGCCGGCTGCCTGCCTGCCTTTTGCCACGGTCGGAATTGCAACAACGCCATATTTTATATCGTCCTGGATGAGAAGGACGAGAAGAGACTGTGGACGACAATGTGGACAACCCAACACTATATGCCGACCCAAAACAACACAAAATGACACAAACTCAAAATTTTCACATAAAAAAAATGCCTACCTTTGACTAGCTGTATCTCGGCACCTGATACCAGAGCCTAAGTGATGAGGTTAAGCACATATTGTAGTAAAATTAGTTTGCTTTATTAAATTAACATACAACCATACAGTGCCACAAGCTTTCCTGTTCCGGTGACAGCCGTGACAGAGGAGCCACTTGCAATCAAAGATATTATAATATATGTAGTTTAAAAAACTAAACAAACACACTTTTATAGGAACAGACTAAAAAGTACAAAATAACCGTCTATTTAGTAACTGATATTAAAAAGCGTGGTGCTCGTGGTCAATATTAAGTACTTGAATGCATGCTTTGCAAAGGGCGCACCACGCTTTTTAATTTCAGTTACTGAATAGACGGTTATTTTGTACTTTTTAGTCTGTTCCTATAAAAGAGTGTTTGTTTAATTTTTTAAACTACATATTTATTTTTTACTTTTTAGTTTAATAAATGGCAAGTTATGGATGGATGGTAATCGATTTCACAGTCCATTCATGTGTCTGCCCACCCCGTAAACATTATAACTCAAAGACGTGATTGTATGTATTTAGTTTTACAAAATTCAAGTGGAGTCTATTAGTTACCGGATGCGCGAGCCGAACCCTTACTTCCTCCCTGCTCCGTCATCAGACCCTCACCACCAAGTGTCAAAGTCAATAAGTCAAAGTCAAAGTGTCAAGTGTAGCAAATAGGTCTCATCAGAACGAAACAAATGAGCCCAAACTCGAGGGGTTTTCTAGTGGTCATGAAGGAGTGCCACTGACTTTCTCCCTGCTCCATCATCAGGTCCTCACCACCAAGTGTAGCAAATACGTCTTATCAGAACGAAACAAATGAGCCCAAACTCGAGGGGTTTTCTAGTGGTCATGAAGGAGTGCCACTGACTTTCTCCCTGCTCCATCATCAGGTCCTCACCACCAAGTGTAGCAAATAGGTCTCATCAGAACCAAACAAATGAGCCCAAACTCGAGGGGTTTAATAGTGGTCATTAAGGAGTGCCACTGGCTTTCTCCCTGCTCCATCATCAGACCCTCACCACCAAGTGTAGCGTGTAGGTCTTATCAGCACGAAACAAATGAGCCCAAACTCAAAAGGTTTCGTAGTGGTCATTAAGAAATGCCACTGGCTTCCTCCCAGCTCCATCATCAGACCCTCACCACCAATCGCCACCAAGTGTAGCGAATATGTCTCATCAGAACGAAACAAATGAGCCAGAACTCGAGGTGTTTCCTATTGGCCATTAAGAAGTGCCACTGGCTTTCTCCCTGCTCCATCATCAGACCCTAACCATCAAGTGAAACGAATAGGTCTCATCAGTACAAAACAAATGAGCCTAAACTCGAGGGGTTTCCTAGCAGCCATTGAAGAGTTCTATTGCCCACCTCTTGACTCCATGATCAGATCAGCTCGATGGTTGCAAATTATTGTATTGTCATCGGATTCATATAGACTTGCAAAGTTTCAAATCAATACGACAATTAGAAGTAGGTTAAAATTGAATTTCAAGATTTTCTTACATTGTGACTTAGTTACAAGTGAAGCTAATAAAAGTGTGGTAATAATAACCTTGCAATACGAAATTAGCTGTTTTTTTTAGTGCTAAAGATAATCACCTGAACAGAAAAGCTTGTTGCACTATACATGAAAAACGCTTCCTTAGGGCAGTTTTTTTGGAAAAACTGAAACAAGTGCCGATATTTCGCAGTTTTTCGAGGACCATGGGGGTAGCAGGGTTTTCAGGATTGCAAACTTAGGTGTAAACTACTCTCAAGGAACCTAACAACATATAAAAAAATCGTAGATACATGCGCGTTTGCGATGTTCGATGTCAATTTTGACTGGCCTATTTGTTAGATGATTCCTGTTTTGTTGGTAAGGGTATACCCTGAGGTATTATAACCGACTTCAAAAAAGGAGATTCTCCGTTTGATTCATATATGTATGTTTGTTCGTGAGATGCGCTTTTCATTGCGGTTTTAACAAAAATAACAAAAATTGTACATGTTTCACGCCCGACTTAAAAGAACTTACGTTATTTGATGAAAATACAGCATAAGAGGGATTATTTCTTACTTTCCGGTGGTATTTTTTTTTTGAAGACGGTTTTATTTTTTCTAAAAATAATTTCATACAAAAATACAATTAGCATTTATTTTGTATTGGGTAAGTATTTTGTTTTCTTATTTTAATAACCTTGACAAATGCTCTCTTAAACTGAAAAAAAAACTAAATTTTTAAATTATTTCGGTATTGCGTATGGGAGGCTCATTTTCGCTGACCCGTGCCGCCGTCATCAGACACTTGTGTTACGGATATCGGAACCACCGACTGAGGTATTAACACTTTATGTGGTTATTTAACGCCTAGACAGTAAACACAAATTTTGTCTCGGTGTGGATCCAAACTTCGACCTCTGGCTCAGGGGGTATGATCAGCACAGCACCTATCTGTGCTAATTGGCCATCAAACTGCGCTGTAAAGTCGGGTACTCGCTCACCTAGCTATGTAGAACGTAACGTATCTGCTACTATATCAAGTGAGTACGTAGGCACGAGCCAGCTGCGAGCCGCTCGCACGTGGAACGCAGTTAAGGGTGCTTGTATACGATGCAAGTAGCTAAAGCTAGTAAAGATGCGGGTTACACGCGTGAGTAATGAATGAATGAACGATTCTTTATTTGGCTACAGCAATAATTGAGCAAAATATGCTGTATAAAAATACACAATAAAAAAAACTAATAAAACTAAAAATGGTGAACTGCCCAATGAACCCGTTGTCTCACGGCTGCAGCAAAAAAGGGAGTCAATTCAGCATATGTCAAGCCCAGCGAGCCTGACGCTGATTTTCAACTGAACCCTCCATTTTTTGACAATTGGATGCCAATTCTGCAGTATTCTTTTTACTCTTGTATTGTAACCCAAAAAGTCTTCTTGAAATAAAAAATAAGAGATAAAAATTGCAATACATACACACACAATATAATACGGGATTTAGTTATAGAATAAATATATAAATTTATTTATACCTACAAAATAGACTATAATACTGATTTAGTAATATGCGCATGCTACTTGTTCACGTTACTCGCTTGTACTTGTACATGGTGTAAATAACTGGAGCAAGTAAAGACACGGGCTACTTGCGCAAGTTATTTGCTCGTGGTCAAAAGCTACATGTGCATGCACGCCTGAACCTACTCAAGTAACATGCGCAAGTGACCCGCGCGCGCCGCAGAGCATGCGGGTTAGTTGCGCGGATGGCTCGCTTTGGTACATGCTCGAAAAAAAACACGTATAAGTACTTTGCGAATCGTTTTAATAACACCTATTAAGAATGTTGGCAAGTGGCGGTGTCACGGTTCGCGATGGTACTTGTGATTTTTTTTATCCACAATGGGGTAGGTAGCACTTAGCCTTTATCAAACCTAATGTTAAGTGATGACAAGACTGAACGTGCAAGCGCACTACTGCCGGAATCCTCAATTACTGAGGAACTGGCTACTTATCTGTAACTGCCGGAACACACTAATGCCGAAAACATCATTGTTATGGCGTCAGAAATAGATAAGATTGTGGTAGCTAACCAGGCGGACTTTGATCAAGCCCTACCACCAACCAAACCGTATGTACAATATGTACCCCCACTGGAAATTGAACCCGGGACCTCTGGACCTGATGGTGTGTACCACTATACCGCGGGTCGGAGGCGGTTAAAAAAATCTTTAAAGGACAAGGGTATCTACTGAAACGTAATTAGAGTATTTGAGTGTAATTCTTATAGGTATTTAAGTATTGAAAAATAAATAACACATGTTTTTTCTTACTTTCAGATTTACCCACGAATAGTTCCATCCAAATATGCTAAAAAAATTCGCCTGTTGGTGAACTAGTGGCGGCCCGTGCCTTCGTTTACTAGTTAAGGCTGTTTTACGCCGGAGCAACACTGTGCGACAGGCTTAAATACAAAATACGAGCGTTTTTATTAATAATTGTAATTACTTACGTATATTGCTAAAAAGTATTGCTACTAATTACAGTTTTTAAAAAAGTAGACATTTTAATAAAAAATAAAACCAATGTATTGTTTTATTTGATTATATGTTACATTTACAACTATTTAACAAAATTGGATTAGTCAGATAATCATATTAATAGATTGCGACCGTAAGATAGTAATGATTTGGTTTCGTATAACTATGTTACGGTAACGGTGTAACGCCGCGCCGGCCACTAGGAAATATTACAAATAAATATTAACTTTACCGTAATATTTTGATGTAAGCTACTAGTTTTGTTGCACATTAATTATTCTAAAAAAAAGGTTAGTTAAGGCTAAAATACTTGAGGGTCTCAAACAAGTAATGGAGCAGTTAAAACTCAGGAAATGGGATACCAATGTTAGATATTTCAATGGTCATGCAACATGTTGGAACTTGCATTGAATTTAAAATAATGTTAAACACAATTTGTAGCACAAAAGAAATGACACCCGCATAAACATTTTGTAAAGACAAAATACGTCGTGTTTGTGAAGCAATCGTGGGAATAAACTCGGCATGGTGCAAACTAATAAATCCTTAGAATTTGGTAAAGTATTGTATGAACAAAGCCTCCGACAAACAAAGATACTGGAAAGGTAGAGTAGGGATGGCTAGGAAGTTGAGAAATATGGTGACGAGGCCCGGGAGACGGTACTACGCTACGATAGGAGGCAGACGGTGGCAAACGATAGTGTCAAAGTTCTGTTAAAGAATTGAGTAGAGTCGTACGGTGTGTAGTGTGATCCGGTGTTGTGCACAAGATGAAGGACTTTCGTTGTGAACTATGGGTAGCGTAAGTGTAGTAATACTTCAGTGAGTTCTTTATAATTTATTATTGCTTAAATGATCTGCCTGATGTTAATTCTGGCATTCAAGGTATGACTATAGATAGAGACCTGAGCAGAATAGGCCGGTATGAAGGATGAAGTCTTTCATTAGGGAACGATGCTATAAAATTGTTCAAATAGGGACTTAGCTAGGCCACTCCACAAAGCCTCGAACATACATCCACCTCACCCACTTCACACAGACATATTCTTGGTGACAATTTGTCATTCAGAGAGACCATTTTTAGCCCTAATCACTTCGCGAATATTTCTTTCATATAACTAATAAAGTATTTCAAAAGCCAGTGGAGGAGCTATTGTTTGCGGCCAAACTCCACAGGAATGGTGCCGTGAGAGCTAGAAGACAAAGTTATTTTAGTTTTCTAGTAATTATTAAATTCATTAAATTGATAGACGACTTGCAAAGCCTGGGTTAGAGGCGTTAGGTCACAAAGTGGTGCCGTAACCAGGATCCCGTCATCAAATGTATCAATTACTAATTGATACATCGGGATCTTTCTTTTAAATAACTCAAGACGTTCGGGTACGTAAAGAAACGATCAGTGCCAAGCCTAAAAGTGTGTTCTAAAATATTAAATTAACCAAGAGTTTAAGCGGAATTTGTATGGAACAATAGTAGCAACCCTTTTGTGTCAAGTCTCATTATTGAACTATTTCAACAATAGAGTTCTTCGGTACGCAATATCAGACGTAAATAATAAGGAATAAAATAAAATATTTAAAGAAAAGCAGAAGTGCACCAACTGTTTTCACAACGATAAAATATTTGTTATGAACTAATGATATTATATTGTGATTGTTTTAAGGAAACAAAGTAAAGTTATGTAATTACTACCATTTTAGGTGTTATGATTCAGTCCTCCTGTGAGTCGTGAACAATCATCCTACTGATATTATAAATGTGAAAGTTTAGATGTTTGGATGTTTAGATGTTTGGATGTTTAGATGTTTGGATGTTTGGATGTTTGTATGTTTGTATGTTTGTATGTTTGTATGTTTGTTACTCAATCACGCCAAAACGGCTGAACGGATTTGGCTGAAATTTGGGACACAGATACTTTGTAGCCTGGAGAGGAACATACGGCTACTTTTTATCCAGAACAAAAGTCACATTCCCGCGGGATAACGTCGTGAAGTCCACGCGGGCGATGCCGCGGGCGGAAAGGTAGTCTATACTTATAATAAATCTGTAGAGAGGTCAATTCTGTACATGAAATATATTTCCAAAATGACTATCAGAGGGTGATTAGGGCCATTAAACTAGCGGCCGCCCGCGGTTTCATCCGCGTGGTTCCCGTTCCCGTGGGAATATCGGGAATATAGGTTTATATGTACCCGTGGGAAAAAGTACATATAAACCTTCCTCTTGAATCACTCTATCTATTAAAAAAAACGCATCAAAATCCTTTGCGTAGTTTCAAAGATTTAAGCATACAAAGGGACATAGGGACAGAGAAAGCGACTTTGTTTTATACTATGTAGTGAAGATGTCATGCCTTCAATTTTATTGTTACCACTTGCAAGTGAGAAGGAATAGATTTGTATACTTTCAACGTTTTCGTTGCTTATTCAATCAGTTTATTTTACATGTACCTACGCAAAAATTGAAACCGAAAGATTAGTTTAAAATACGATCTAATCAAAGGCAGCTGCGCGCTGAAGAATACGTGCACCTTCGCGACGCCATAATCAATGATAGATCTACTTACCAAAGATAACATTTTTGGAGAAGTGTTGAGTATAGTGTTTAATGGCAAAAACGCGGCTTGCCTCACGCACATATCCTGCTTTGGTTAAAAGATAAGGTTCGACCTAAGTTTGTTATAATTTTAGACGACGTTTGCACAACTATTTTTCTGATAAGAGAGAAATAAAAATATTTATATTTTTGAAAAAATGGAAAATGAAGTATTTAGAAAAAATCGACCCTCTCACAACCAGCTCCGATGGGACTTGAACCCACACGCGTGTCCAACCCCAATGCGTGTCCGATTCGCTCTTGACCGGTTTTTTTACTGTCTTACGTTTGATATATAGTACAAAAATTTCTAAATTGGCCGTAGTGAATTTGGATGCAGTATGAAAAATTCGTTTTGGCTACATAAACAATTCACTTTTGTTACTTTTTTACGTAATACTTATGATAATCCTTTGTATGACTGAAAGGAATTCTACTAATATTATAAATGTGAAAGCTTAGATGTTTGCTACTCAATCACGCCAAAACGGCTGAACGGATTTGGCTGTTTGGGATACAGATACTTTTGTAGCTTGGAGAGGAACATAGGCTTTTTATCCCTGAAAAATATCACATTCCCGCGGAATAACGTCGTGTAGTCCACGCAGGCGAAGCCGCGGGCGGAAAGCTAGTCTTTAATAAAACTAAGTATGATAGTGAAACAATACAAGGAAAATATACATTAATAATGTTTTAAATCAGGTCCCGATTTATCCGGGGAAAATCAGCCTTATAAACATAAAGGCACAGTGCCAAGGCACCTGTTTCAACCAGTTTGTTTTGAAAAAGGTATAAAATTAGTTGTTATTTGTCAGATAAACAAACACCTACTACACCAGATCTAGAGTCGGAGGGGGGTGAAAATTAAAATAGCTTTAAAACGTTTTAACGTTTAATTGATAGTCTGAATAGCTAAAAAGGGACTAGTTTTAGGATATAATCAAAATTATAGAATGAGAGAGAAATAAATTAATAAAGGCTAACAAACAATACATTTCAAAACCCCACTACTCACATAACTTAGTGCGAAATAAGAATATGAATTTAGACGCAGGTAGCATAGTGACGTAGCGTATAGCGTAAGGGTTTCTAAACATGGATACAACAATCTTACTTCCACTAATTAACATACTACTAGAAAAAAAACCAGAACTGAAATACGATAATCTTTGATAAAACAATTCTTAAAACTAAAATTAAGTAACAGTATAGTTTAAAATGCAAGTTATTATTAGGATGACATATAAGTCAGCTAATAGATCGAAACTTTTACTAAGATACTACGCCCGAGAAGAATATTTCTTCAAATAGGAAAAAGGAAGGAACAAGTACATCTCAACCTTATATTGTCTTACATTCCATATCATCTAGGCAAATGCTGAAACGAGGACTTCGAGGCTGAGAAACCAAATCACCAATTTTACTGTGTGAATTCCCGTTGTCGCTTCAATTAGGAGCCACCAGCTAGAAAAGTTTTCGCCGATGGTAGAACACCCAGCAGGGGAAGGTTGACAAAACGAAGTGCCAGATATAAGTTAAGTATTTACATTAAATGTTTTAACTTTACTCCTGTCTTTAATAGCGAAAAACATTTCAATTTATTTAGGGGAATCACGACACATATTATGATTAATAAAAGGTGTATATCACAGGTTGACAAAACGAAGTGCCAGATATAAGTTAAGTATTTACATTAAATGTTTTAACTTTACTCCCGTCTTTAATATCGAAAAACATTTCAATTTATGTAGGGGAATCACGACACACATTATGATTAATAAAAGGTGTATATCACATAGATTCTGAGAAATATTTGACATTCATTCAATGTCAAATATTTGTATACCTTATCCTCTAAGGTGGAAATATAGTTATACATTAACAAAATTGACAACTACCATCATTGTGACACTATCACCTACATTTCACAAATAAATTATTTTATTCTATAATAATAATAATAAAAAAACACTTTATTGCACACAAATATAAATCAATTACATAGAAAGAACACAACAAGAGAGAAAGCATACAAAAAGGCGGCCTTATTGCTAAGTAGCAATCTCTTCCAGGCAACCTTGAGTAGATGAAATAATAAGGAAGAGGACAGAAGGAAGTGGGTGCAATTCTACGAGAGGATATGTGATATAGATATACATAATATAAAATAGAAAGGAAATGAGTATATATAATGGTTATGAAAGGTAAAAAGTACTAAAAGATAATATGTATTATATAGAAGAGAGGAAATGTTTTTTAACTTGATCGCTGAAAGAATGCAGTGATTGAGCTTTCCGGACACCCTCTGGAAGAGAATTCCACAGACGGACAGCTTGCACAGAGAAGGAATAAGAAAGGAAGTTAGTTGAATGACGAGGGATAGCGAGAGAAAGATTAGAAGAAGAACGCAAAGTACAAGTAGTAAGTGAAGATGAGGATCGATAGCAGAATTTTTCTTTAAGATAAAAAGGAGAGGTTGGGACGAAAAGGATGGAATAAAGGAGTGTAAGAGTGTGTAAGTCCCTGCGCCGTCGGATAGGGAGCCAATTAAGCTTCGTGCGAAAATGAGAAACATGGTCAAATTTACGCAAGTTGAATATAAACCTAATGCATAGATTCTGCAGACGCTCCAACTTGTCAAGCAATTCCTCCGTTAAGGGCCGGCGGTAAGTGAAAAGCGTAAAACAGCTTTCAGGGTTTTAAACTTTGAACATAGAATTAACGACAGATATTACTTTAAAAAATATGATAGTGAACAGGAATAGTTACTCTACAATAACACCGTCGAAAATTTTAAATATTTTACTCACGTTAATGGCAAAAAAATCGCAAACTTAGCTAAAAACAGCGAAATCAACGTTTTCTGTTTTAAAGATATTGTTAAAGAATAAAAATATTTTTAATAATATTTAATGTTAAATCAAATGGCAATGAAACATAGAATTGATTCACCGCACGATATTTGCCGTTTTTTATTTTATATTGGGAACAATCTGGCTTCAAACATTGTCAATATTAAAGCGCGAATTGCTCATACATTTTCGTATGGAACGCGGAGATAAATAAAATATTGTATAAATACAAGCCACACCGGGGGTAAAATTCAGTAAGCCCGCTGATTTCAAGGTGAGAGCACGTCGCTTTTTCCCAGCTCCTGAGCTACGAAAATTACGAAATCAGACTATCTGTACGCAAACTCTTTGAGCGGTGGTAAAGAAAAGGTAGGTAAAGTCAAATTTTCAAAAATCCGGCGATACCTACCAATATCGGAAGATAATTAGTTTTCCACTCAACAATTTATTTGGTACGTCATCACAACAGATATCTGGTCAAATGCTGGAGCCAGGAAGTGGCTGATGGAACTACTCACCAATTTAATGTAACCACTTCGAGTTTGGGCTTGTTTGAATCGTCTTGATAGAAACTCTAGTGCCAAACAGTTCCGAAGGTCATGCTGGAGTCAGGAGGTGGTTGATGGAACTCTTCAACGACTCAACGTAACCACTTCGAGTTTGGGCTCTTTTGAATCGTCTTGATGAAAACTCTTGTGCCAAGTAATTTCCAAGGTCAAATTCTGGAGCCAGTAAGTGGCTGATGGAACTCTTCATAAATTCAACGTAACCACTTTGAGTTTGGGCTCGTTTGAATTGTCTTGATAAGAACTCTTGAGCCAAGTTGTTTCCAAGGTCTATTGCTGGAGCCAGGAAGTGGCTGATGGAACTCTTCAATGATTCAACGTAACCAGTTTGAATTGTCTTGATGTGAACTCTTGACAAGAAAATAGCAACGCAATATTAAAAATATCAAAAAATCCAAGATGGCGGCCAACTTTTTTGTTTATGGGCCGATTTTGATCAAACGCGGTTTATGGTACTATTTTGATAAGAAAACAGCAACGCAATATTAAAAATATTAAAAAATCCAAGATGGCGGCCAACTTTTTTGTTTATGGGCCTATTTTGATGAAACGCGGTTTACGGTACTATTTTGATAAGAAAACAGCAACGCAATATTAAAAATATTAAAAAATCCAAGATGGCGGCCAACTTTTTTGTTTATGGGCCTATTTTGATGAAACGCGGTTTACGGTACTATTTTGATAAGAAAACAGCAACGCAATATTAAAAATATTAAAAAATCCAAGATGGCGGCCCACTTTTTTGTTTTTGGGCCGATTTTGATGAAACTCGGGTTTTGGTACTATTTTGTCAAGAAAACAGCAACGCAATATTAAAAATATTAAAAAATCCAAGATGGCGGCCAACTTTTTTGTGTGCAGGCCGATTTCAATGAAACTCAGTTTCTGGTACTATTTTGACAAGAAAACAGCAAAGAAATGTTAAACATATTAAAAATCCAAGATGGCGGCCGACTTTTTTGTTTGTGGGCCGATTTTGATAAAACTCGGTTTTTTCAATACTTAATACTCAATACTCAATCATTTTATTGCATACCACAATGTAAATTAAGATGTGACGATTTTGTACTATTTTGACAAGAAAACCGTTCTAAACACAATGTAAAAAAATACAAATGGTCAAGATGGTGGCCGTTTTTTGTTTTTGTTTCTCTCTTTTCGCTTATTAAAATGTAACAGGTTTTTATTTGAAAGCTTGAGACAGAGTCAAGTATCATCATCATCATCATGTCAAGTAAAAGATTTAATTAATTATTAATTTGCTTTAACACAAGCACAGTAAATTATGACGTAACATCCTTCGTAATTTACTGTGTTTTTGACAGCTGTCGGCGGAAAATCGGCTCACAAACAAAAAAGTTGGCCGCCATCTTGGATTTTTGTATTTTGGAAATTGCCTTTTTTTTAATAAGCGAGATGAAGATTTGCACGCACTCACACTACATGTCGTATGCACCATAATATTAATTTAAAAATAAATTATAACGATAAAGACGTGATAGCCCTGGAAGACTTGTCCCGAGTTACTATGAACGGCGTTGTATGTAACTCGGGACAACCACTCCCCCGTCTCACCCCGCAATTGACCTGTCTAGACGTCTCCGTCGGCCTACTGTATGAAAAGTTGCTTATTCTGTGGTACAATGTTACATTGTATACAAAAGATATAAATAAAAATAAAAATAAAAATCACATTAAAAATACGTCAAATAAAAAGTAACATAAAATGTCCGTCAATTCTACTCTACTTTTTGTTGCTACTCAAGTGAGCGGAAATCCAGTGAGCGTATTTAGGATTCAACGTATCGCGCGAGACAGCCCACAGGATTAAATTATCAGATCGGCGTATTCGTTCCCAAAAGGAGGCAATTCGCAAGCGTATAACAGCGTAGAAGTCCGGAATCCCCGCGTCCGCAAACACGCCCGAGGCACTGCAGCTCCATGGCAACTTCATAAGAGCTCGGTATGCATGATTATACTGAACTCTTATAGAATTATATGCTTTTCGAGAATAGTTCACCCACAGCTGACAAGTAGGTATGTAACCTAGGCAGAAGGCTTTAAATAGCGTGATCTTGACGTCTCTACTGCATTTTGCGAACCTGCGGGCGAGCATGTTACTTCTAACAGCGAGGGCTCTTCTTTCACGCTCCATATCACAGTCATCCTGCAACTTTTCTGTCAAGAGATGGCCCAAGTACTTAAACTGCCTCACAACCCTGATAGTTGTACCATTCAAGTGTACATTACTTACATGGTCCGGACCCTGACCAGACCTGAATACCATCATTTCCGTTTTGGAAACATTGTATTTCAATCCATGAGCATTAGCATAATGCTCACAAACCGAAAGCAGTTTTCTCATGCCTTAGATAGATGGACTGAGAAGAACCATGTCATCAGCATAACTCAGGTTGTTTAGACATACATTACCTAGGTGACAGCCCACCCTGGTTCCTCTCAGTTCCTCGATCAGCCCATTTATATAGATATTAAAAAGATCCGGAGATGTAAGACCCCCCTGACGTACTCCACATTCTAGCCTATAGTCGCTAGAAGTTGCGTCGCCCCATTTTACACTATTGGTTTGGTTTCCATACCAGTGTCTCAACAGATTTATTACCTGTACTGGCACCCGTGATTCACGTAATTTGGCCCAGAGAATGTTATAATTCACTAAGTCAAATGCACTTTCACTGCGTAAGATACCAATCAGTCAAGTTTTATAATGCCTTGCCAGTGGAGCTGAAAACTATTTATAACTAGCTGACCCAGCGCGACTTCGTTCCCGTGCCCCTACCCCCTACTCCACCCTTCCCTAGCCCTACCCTACCCTTACCCTACCCCTACCCTACCCCTACCCTACCCCTACGCTACCGCTACCCTACCCCTACCCTACCCCTACCCCTACCCTACCCCTACCCTACCCCTACCCTACCACTACCCTACCCCTACCCTACCCCTACCCTACCCCTACCCTACCCCTACCCTACCCCTACCCTACCCCTACCCTACCCCTACCCTACCCCTACCCCTACCCTACCCCTACCCTACCTCTACCCTACCCCTACCTCTACCCCTACACCTACACCTACCCCTACCCCTACCCCTACCCTACCCCTACCTCTACACCTACCCCTACCCTACCCCTACCTCTACCCCTACCCCTACCCCTACCCCTACCCCTACCCTACCCCTACCCTACCTTACCTTTACCCTACCCTACTTCTACTCTACTCCTACTTACCCCACCTTCCCCTATTTTCTCACCGTTAGAACCTTCCTTGGACTTCCACGAACATTTCAAGACCAAAATTAGCCAAATCGGTCCAGCCGTTCACGCGTGATGGTGTGACCAAGGGAAATAGGGATTCATTTTTATATATATAGATTTAAACAAATTTAAAGATAATCTTAAGTCTTTCTTATTGAATAAATGTTACTACTCCACTGATGATTATTTGAATGACATAAATAAGTGATTTAAATTTAGTTAATTTTGAATGTTTTTTATTTTTATTATTATTTTTAATTTGTATTACCTAAATTAATTTAATCATAATTTAATAATTTTATTATAATTTCCGACACAATGTATAATGTTTTGTGAATAAATACTTATGACTTACTTACTTATGACTTATGACTTTAAACCAAATTTCATTCAAATCGGTTCAGTAGTTTAGGTGTGATTGCGTAACACACAGACAGACAGAGTTATTTTTGCATTTAAAACATTTGGGTACGTAGTATGTACTATATTTCAATTTATATTAATTGTGTACTAGTCACTGTTTCAAGCTTTCAAATAAAAGCGTGTTACATTTTAATAACGGCAAAAGAAAGAGAAAAAACTAAAGTTTTTTTACATTACGTTCTTGTTTTCTTGTCAAAATAGTACCAAAAAACGAGTTTCATCGAAACCGGCTTATAAACAAAAGAGATGGCCGCTATCTTGGACTTTTTATATTTTTAACATTACGTTCCCGTTTTCTCATCAAAATAGTACCAAAAACCGTGTTTCATCAAAATCGGCCCACAAACAAAAAAGTTAGCCGCCATCTTGGATTTTTTATATTTTTAATATTGCATTGCTGGTTTTTTTACAAAATTGTATTAAATCCCGAGTACTGTCAAAATCAGCCCACAAACAAAAAAGTTGGCCGCCATCTTGGTTTTTTTATATTTTTAACATTGCGTTGTTGTTTTCTTATTAAAATAGTATCAAAAACCGTGTTTCATCAAAATCGGCAAAAAACAAAAGGTTGGCCGCCATCTTGGATTTTTTAATATTTTTAATATTGCGTTGCTGTTTTCTTGACAAAATAGTAACAAAACCCGAGTTTCATCGAAATTGGCCCACAAACAAGAAAGTTGACCGCCATCTTGGATTTTTTAATATTTTTAACATTGCGTTGCTGTTTTCTTATCAAAATAGTACCAAAAACCGTGTTTCATCAAAATCGGCAAACATTAAAAAAAGTTGGCCGCCATCTTGGAATTTTTAATATTGCGTTGCTTTTTTCTTGACAAAACAGTACTAAGTCCCGAGTTTCATCTAAATTGGCCTACAAACAAAAGAGTTGGCCGCCATTCTGAATTTTGGAATATTTTTAACATTGTGTTCCTGTTTTCTTGTCAAAATAGTACCACAAACCGAGTTTTATCTAAACCAACCTACAAACAAAAGAGTTGGCCGCCATCTTGGATTTTTTAATATTTTTAACATTGCATTCCTGTTTTCTTGTCAAAATAGTACCACACACCGAGTTTCATCTAAATCGGCCTACAAACAAAAAAGTTGGCCGCCATCTTGGATTTTTTAATATTTTTAACATTGCGTTCCTGTTTTATTGTCAAAATAGTACCACAAACCGAGTTTCATCTAAATCGGCCTACAAACAAAAAAGTTGGCCGCCATCTTGGATTTTTTAATATTTTGAACATTGCGTTGCTGTTTTCTTGTCAAGAGCTCTCATGAAGACAATTCAAACGAGCCCAAAAATGAACTGGTTACGTTAAATCGTTGAAGAGTTCCATCAGCCACTTCCTGGCTCCAGCAATAGCGCTTGGAAACTACTTGGCAAAAGAGTTCTCATTAAGACAATTCAAACGAGCCCAAACTCAAAGTGGTTACGTTGATTTGTTCAGGAGTTCCATCAAACACTTCCTGACTCGAGCATCAGATCTTGGAAACTACTTGGCACAAGAGTTCTTATCAAGACAATTCAAACGAGCCTAAACGCGAAGTGTTTATGTTGAATTGGTGAAGAGTTCCATCAACCACTTCCTGACTCCAGCATCAGACTTTCGAAACTACTTGGCACAAGAGTTCTCATCAAGACTATTCAAACAAGCCCAAACTCGAAATGTTTACGTTAAATTGATGAAGAGTTCCATCAGCCACTTACTGGCTTCAGAATTTGACCTTGGAAACTGCTTGGCACAAGATTTCTCATCAAGACGATTCAAATAAGCCCAAACTCGAAGTGTTTACGTTGGATCGTTGAAGAGTTTCATCAACCACCTCCTGACTCCAGCATCAGACTTTCGAAACTACTTAGCAGAAGAGTTCTCATCAAGACTATTCAAAGAAGCCCAAACTAGAAGTGTTTACGTTGAATTGATGAAGAGTTCTATCAGCCACTTACTGGCTCCAGAACTGGACCTTGGAAACTACTTGGCACCAAAGTTTTTATCAAGACCATTCAAATGAGCCCAAGCTCAAAGTGGTTACGTTGAATTGATGAAGAGTTCTATCAACCACTTCCTGATTCCAGCATCAGACCTTCGAAACATTTTGGCACAAAAGTTATCATCAAGACGATTCAAACGAGCCCAAAATCGAAATGGTACGTTGAATTGTTGAAAAGTTCCATCAACCACCTCCTGATGACTCCAGCATCAGACATAGGAAACTACTTGGCACAAGAGTACTCATCAAGACTATTCAAATGAGCCCAAACTCCAACTGGTTACGTTGAAATGCTGACGAGTTCCTTCGACTGTCTGTAAGATGCTGCATCAGCCCCCAGATGGCAAACATGGCAAATCAAACGCATCAAATACGCAAAGTTACTTTTTGACAAAAAAAAGTTATTAATTTTTTCAATTTTCTGAATTACATTTTTTCGTGCTAGGGCGGAGATGTTTGTGTGCGTGTAGGCACACATATACAGATTAGCTTCGTCAATACCTACGCGCTGGCTTACAGCCGGCCCTTAAGTCCGTGTAACAAACGTCAGCGTAGTCCAAGATGGATAGGATAAGAGACTGAGCAAGAGTGACTTTAGTGCTAGTTGGTAAAAAGTTACGAAGGCGATTGATAGAACCGTACGCAGCGAATACCTTCTTTCTTAAAGTATCTACCTGAGGCTTCCAAGAGAAACTCTGATCAAAAATGACACCGAGGTTTTTGACGGATTCGGAAAAAGGGATAACAGTGCCATCAAACTTTACAGGAGGTAGCCGTAAAAAGTCGACTCTAGACACAAAATGAGGACTACCAATAATAATGCATTGGGACTTGGAAGGGTTGACAGTAAGTCCAAATGACTTACTCCAACTATCAATACATGCTAAATCAGTATTGGTAGCCGCTATTGCACTGGGTAGTTCAGAGAGTGGTGCTTGTGTGTAGATTTGGAGATCATCTGCATAGAGGTGGTAGGAACATGAAAGAGATTGTGTAATGGAGTTCATAAATATTGAGAAAAGTAATGGAGATAAGACGCCACCCTGAGGAACACCGGCGCCAATATCACACCACGCAGAGGATGAGTCTCCGAGGCGGATTCGTTGCCGTCGCCCTAGCAGGTAACTTCGAAACCAATCGATTGCGGCCGGAGAAATGTTAAGAGAAAGTAATACGCCGAGGAGGACATCAAAATCAACTGAACTGAAAGCATTACTAAAGTCTAGCAGCGTCAACAGTGTCAGCTGACGATTTTCCATGCCTAGACGTATGTCGTCCGTGATCTTAACCAATGCTGTAGAAGTGCTATGGCCCTTACGGAAACCAGATTGAAAAGGATTAAAAAGATTATTAATGTTGAGATAAGCTGTCAGCTGGAAATATACAAGTTTTTCAAGGACTTTTGAAAGGAAAGGAAGTATGGATATGGGACGGTATTCGGAAAACATTGTAGGGTTTGGTTTTTTAGGAAGTGGGATAACGTTAGCGTCTTTCCAGACTCTAGGAAAAGTACCAGTTGAGATGGAAGTATTTAGGATTTTGGTAATTACTGGAGTAAGGATATCTATAATGGGGAGGATCATTTTACGACTAATGGAATCAGCTCCTACAGCATTGGATCCGATCGACAATATAGTTCTCTTAACATCACGGTCCGCCACCTGATTAAAAGTAAATAGAGAATCATGGGTAGACAAAGTTGAAAGATGTAATAATGTTTTAGCTTTACAGGTGCCATCCATAGGCACAGATGAGGAGAAGTGATTATTAAGACTATTTAAATCAATATTGTTATTGGAATTATTGTTACTCTGAGATTTACCAACTCCAAGAGTTTTTAAAAATTTCCACACTTTCGCAGGATCATCTTCATTTTCAATTGAGTCGTGAGTGTGGCGTCTTTGAGCGTCCCTTACCATTGTGTTGCAGTGATTTCTATTCTATTCTATTCTATTCTATTCTATTCTATTCTATTCTATTCTATTCCATTCTATTCTATTCTATTCTATTCTATTCTATTCTATTCTATTCTATTCTATTCTATTCTATTCTATTCTATTCTATTCTATTCTATTCCATTCCATTCCATTCCATTCCATTCCATTCCATTCCATTCCATTCCATTCTATTCTATTCTATTCTATTCTATTCTATTCTATTCTATTCCGGGTGCATTAGTGTCGCTGCTGCTAAGTGCAGTTCCAGTTTGGTTGTAACTTGTACCTTATATAATATTACCCAATAATATATTTTTATTGGCCTATACTGAAAAACTTTCACCTAGCATTTCCGGGAAAATATTTCACTCACAAAATATTAACAATACATGTCTGAATTCATACTTTTCGTTTCTGCCAACTTGTCACAAACACGGTGTATGTGTACCCTTAACGTCGTTAAATATTTGGAATATACTTATTGCTAACTCTTTATCTAAACACATTGAGTCATTATAAATAGGAAAATGTTATTAAATATAACCAAACAAATACCTATTTATAACAGTAATGATTTGTACATGGTCGGAAGATGTGTGGTGTTTTAGTTTGGAATAGATAAACCTACATAAAATGTACATAATGGAAATGTACCTTTTTTGCTTTGTGACTTTTTTGGTAAGTTTTAGTGCTCTTTTTTCGTAGATTGTAATTTAAGAACAAATTATTATTTATTATTTTATGAAAAATCGAACAGTGAGCAATGGAGAGAGTGATGACGCTTCGTATTTCCCTGCTTGATCGAATCAGAAAATGATGAGATCCGCAGAACTAAAACAACCGACATCGCTCGAAGGATTGCATCGTTGAAGTGGCAGTGGGCGGGACACATAGCACGGAGAACCGTTGGCCGTTAGGGCGTAAGGTTCTCGAATGGCGATCGCGTACCGGACGACGTTCCGTGGGCAGGCCCCCTACAAGGTGGACCGCCGATCTGGGTCAAGGTCGCGGGAAGCCGCTGGATGCGGGCAGCGCAGGACCGATCGTTGCGGAGATCCTTGGGGGAGGCCTATGCCCAGCAGTGAGCGTCGTTCGGCTAATATGATGAAAAACTTTTACCTACAAAATTTTGGATTTAATAATAATCACACATAACTAGTAACTAAACTAGTTGGCCGTGTGGTGGCGACTTAAAAATACACATGTCACCACTTCCATAAGGTGCGTACACACTTGTAACCTTTTGGCGTGTCCGAACACTGTGTATTTATCATGCATCCCTAGTTTTGTTAGGCATGCGCTGTGGTAATACCATATCAAAGAGACAATGTATTACAAAGACACGGTGTTCGGACATGCCAAAATGTTACAAGTGTGAAGGCACCTTTACACGCCTGTGATGGGATGTCGTAAAAGCCGACTAAGGCACAGAATATGTAATAGAGAAGTAGGCCAACGTCCTCCAGTGAACGTCTCTACGTGCACTAGGATAGGCATATTAATGTCCAGCAGTGGACGAAGAACGGGCTGATGACAACGACACGTAGTAAAAAAATATTTAAAGTTATAGCTAAAAGTAAGCATGTTGTTTTTAATCATTCTCAAATAGAGATTAAATTTTTAGCGACTTCAAAATTTCTATGTTTGATTATGTTTGTGTATGTTTATCCGCGATTATCTCGCGTTTGGCTAAAGCAATTTTGATGCAGTTTTCAGAAAAGTATATGTTTCATTTAGAAGAAGGTTTTGGTATTTTAACCGACTTCAAAAAGGAGGTTCTCTGTTTGACCCGTACCTATGTATGTCTGTGTGATTGTCTTTGAGATGCGTTTTGCAGAAAATATTTGTTACATTTATGAGAATTAACCGATTTCAAAAAGGAGGTTCTCAGTTTGCACTAAAACGAGTGAAATAAAAACTATGACTTTAAAGCACTCACGTTATTTAGTGGGAACCCTAAGGTTCAGTGTATAATATATATTATAATATAATGTAAGATCTCAAATGTACCACATGAAATGCATGGGGGGAGGGTATTATCTGCCCCCGCAGACAAATAAAATCCTAGATTATATTCTTTTGATCATCGTGTATTGTTGGATTTCACAAACCAGCCTTCAAGCCTGTTAGTTTCTGAGGTCTTATAAGAAGCGTCGCAAGCTATGGAGCTCGTCAGAATTACAGTTTACCAGCGAACGACTGCTCTCCTAAGGGGGGCAGCTGCCCCTCCCTGACCATACCTCGCTACGTCATGGGCCCTGCCCCGACCCCAAATAAAATAAATTGGGATAAGGAGATGATTTGATGATCAGAGTTCTTTTTTTGATATTCGCAGGCACTTGCAAGTGTTCCAGAAACTAAAGGATCAAACTGCAGCAGCTATTATGTTCTGCTGCGTAATCCTTATGATCCTGATTGGGAGCTGAATCCGCTCGTGTAAATATTTTTTCTTCCAACTATGCTTTAATTTCATTACAATCACACTAAAACTCAGTACACAGCGAGTCTTTAATGCTCGAGAGCAATAAAAATGTATGAAATTTCATTATGCACAGTTTTTTTTTATCGCACCAAAAGGTGCCAATCTCAATGGATTAGCTCTATTCAGCCAGCCGATATCAATACTTTTTTTACGTACGTATTAAGGACACAGCACATTACATCAACTCGGACAGGGATCGACACCGTATCGCCTTCGCCTCGCCGTCAACCAGGCGTCAACCTAACGCAAGCACGTAACCAAACCGGATCAGCGTCGGTACGTCGGCTCGGCTACGGCTAGGCGACGCCACGCTTACGGCTAGGCGACGCCGCGCTTACGGCTCGCCGCACAGTGGTTCCATATAAAAATTTAAAAAAAAAGAATGAGAGAAAAATATGATTAGTAAAAAAATTAAAAAAAAAATTAAAAAAAAATGTATGTTCATTTTCATTTTCAGACCACTGTGCGTAGAGCCGTAAGCTCGGGTACGGAGAGACGTGAGCGCGTGGACGACTAGCGGTAAGCGCGGGGATAGCAAGTTGAGCGACCCGCAAAGCGGTCCGTGAGCTGGTCCCGAGGCGAGGCGATTACGTTACGAATCCGATTAGTGTGCGTTGCAGTAGGGGGTTTCATACAAAGAATACTGAACCGCTCGAGTTGATACGTTTACGATCCCTTTCCGAGTTGATGTATGTGCTGTGACCTTTATTCGTTTCTATCCTATACTTGTTCAAAATTAAAAAATGATTGCTGCTAACTCTGATTTAAAAATGAAAGAAATTTAAAAAAGTGATTTGGCGGGAACTTTGTTAATTTTGCTTGACAATATTTTTGGAAACGATAAAGTGTGATACTATCTGATTGTGAGTGCTTCGGCTTTGAATTAAAATGGAATCATCTAGCGACACATTAACTCCAGTCAACTTTAAAAAATAAAACTGTTTCATAATGGTCATTATGAAACAACCGGATACAGCTGTCGCTCATTATAAAACACTTAATTTCTTAATTTTACAGTCTCCATGGCAACCGTAGGATTTACCGGCCCTGACTTCCAACTCTTTCAAGCCATTCTTTAGCCGGCAACAGTCAGAAACTTTTTTAAAATTAGAATTTTGAATTTAGAGGGAATAGACCGTATAGACTCCTATGAGTGGGGTTTGGCACCAATTCACATTATTATAATTAATATTGATTTGCTTTGTTTTTGAAATATATAATAAATGAAATGAGTGTAGATAAAGTAGTGTATGAGACTGCACATAACTCGGTATTATGCGACAGTCACATAAACTTCTATTTCAACACACTTGCTCATAAAGTGAGCCTTATTACATCGTTCTTAGAGCCATAAACCGAACTATGACACACACGTGTGTAATTATATTACACACTAGTGTGTAATAGAATTATCCCTATAAACATAAGTAAGTACCTAACTGCAAGTTAATTGCGAGTAAACAGAGCATTTTCAATTTCACCGTGTAATAGCTACAGTTCTTTTTGTAACAACACCCGCGGCTTTTATTTTCATGTTAACCGCGTATTTTAACCGTGTCTGTGGTATAGTGGTTCACACCACCGATTTCAGACCTAGAGGTCCCGGGTTCGAATCCCAGTGGGGGTACATAATTTGTATTTGGTTTGGTTGGTGGTAGGACTTTTTCTTAGTCCGCCTGGCTAGCTACTACCATCTTATGTAAGTCCGACGCCATAACAATGATGTTTTCAGCATTATTGTGTTCCGGCAGTTAAAGCTAAGATAGCCAGTTCCTCAGTGACTGAGGATTATGGGAGTAGTGCACTTCCACCTTCAGCCTTATCACCATTTAACATCAGGTGTGAGGAAGGAAGGTGACATAAGAGAAAGAGGCGCTAGTGTGCTGTCAAGTACAAATAGGCTCCGTATTTATTTACGAATAAATAAATATGTAGTTTTATAAACTAAAAAAACACACTTTTATAGGAACAGACTAAAAAGTACAAAATAACCGTCTATTCAGTAACTGAAATTAAAAAGCGTGGTGCGCGTTATGTCAATATTAAGTACTTGAATGCATGCTTTGCAAAGGGCGCACCACGCTTTTTAATTTTAGTTACTGAATAGACGGTTATTTTGTACTTTTTAGTCTGTTCCTATAAAAGTGTGTTTTTTTAGTTTATAAAACTACATATTTATTTTTTAATTTTTAGTTTAATAAATGGCAAGCTATGGGTGGTTGATAATCGATTTCACAGTCCATTCATGTGTCTGCTCACCCCGTAACTCAAAGGCGTGATTGTATGTATTTAGTTTTACAAATTCAAGTGGAGTCTATTAGTTACCTGATGCGCGAGCCGAACCCTTACTTTCTCCTTACTCCATCATCAGACCCTCACCACCAAGTGTAGCAAATAGGTCTCATCAGAACGAAACAAATGAGCCCAAACTCAAGGGATTTCCTAGTGGTCATTAAGGAGTGCCACTGACTTCCTCCCTGCTCCATCGTCAGACTCTCACCACCAAGTGTAGCGAGTAGGTCTCATCAGAATGAAACAAATGAGCCCACCTCGAGGGGTTTCTTAGTGGTCACTAAGGAGTGCCACTGACTTCCTCCCTGCTCCATCATCAGACCCTTACCACCAAGTGTAGCGGATAGGTCACATCAGAACGAAACAAATGAGGCAGAACTCAAAGGGTTTCCTATTTGCCATTAAGGAGTGCCACTGGCTTTCTCCCTGTTCCATCATCAGTCCCTTGCCACCAAGTGTAGCAAATAGGTCTCATCAGAACGAAACAAATGAGCCCAAACTCAAAAGGTTTCGTAGTGGTCATTAAAGGTGCCACTGGCTTCCTCCCAGCTCTATCTTCACATCATCAGACCCTCGCCACCAAGTGTAGCGAATAGGTCTCCTGAACGAAACAAATGAGCCCAAACTCGAGAGGTTTCCTAGTGGTCATTAAGAAGTGCCACTGGCTTCCTCCCTGCTCCATCATCAGACTCTCACCACCAAGTGTAACGCACAGGTCTTATCAGAACAAAAGAAATGAGCCTAAACTCGAGGGGTTTCCTAGCAGCCATTGAAGAGTTCTATTGCCCAACTCTTGACTCCATCATCAGATCAGCTCGATGGTAGCAAATTATTGTATTGTCATCGGATTCATATAGACTTGCAAAGTTTCAAATCAATACGACAATTAGAAGTAGGTTAAAATTCTCACCACCAAGTGTAGCGAAAAGGTCTCATCAGAACGAAACAAATGAGCCCAAACTCGAGGAGTTTCCTAGTGGTCATTAAGGAGTGCCACTGACTTCCTCCCTGCTCCAACATTAGGCCCTTACCTTCAAGTGTAGCGAGTAGGTCTCATCAGAACGAAACAAATGAGCCCATCGCGAGGGGTTTCTTAGTGGTCACTAAGGAGTGCCACTGACTTCCTCCCTGCTCCATCATCAGACCCTTACCACCAAGTGTAGCGGATAGGTCTCGTCTGAACGAAACAAATGAGCCCAAACTCGAGAGGTTTCCTAGTGGTCATTAAGAAGTGCCACTGGCTTCCTCCCTGCTCCATCATCAGACTCTCACCACCAAGTGAAGCGAGTAGGTCTCATCAGAACGAAACAAATGAGCCCAAACTCGAGGGGTTTTCTTGAGGCCATTAAGGAGTTTCACTGGCTTTCTCCCAGCTCCGTCATCAGACCCTCACCACCAAGTGTAACGAATAGGTCTTATCAACACGAAACAAATGAGCCCAAACTCGAGTGGTTTCCTATTGGTTATTAAGGAGTGTCACTGGCTTCCTTCCTGCTCCATCATCAGACCCTTACCACCAAGTGTAGCGAATAGGTCTCATCAGAACGAAACAAATGAGCTAGAACTCGAGGTGTTTCCTATTGGTAATTAAGAAGTGCCACTGACTTCCTCCCTGCTCCATCATCAGACCCTAACCACCAAGTGCGACTAGAAAGTCTCATCAGAACGAAACAACGGAGGCCAAACTCGAGGGGTTTCCTAGTGGTCATTAAGAAGTGCCACTGGCTTCCTCCCTGCTCCATCATCAGACCCTCACCATCAAGTGTAACGAACAGGTCTTATCAGAACAAAAGAAATGAGCCTAAACTCGAGGGGTTTCCTAGCAGCCATTGAAGAGTTCTATTGCCCACCTCTTGACTCCATCATCAGATCAGCTCGATGGTAGCAAATTATTGTATTGTCATCGGATTCATATAGACTTGCAAAGTTTCAAATCAATACGACAATTAGAAGTAGGTTAAAATTGATTTCCAAGATTTTCTTACATTGTGACTTAGTTACAAGTGAAGCTAATAAAAGTGTGGTAAAAATAGAAAAGTGTTAATTACTATCAAACAAACGTGTAATAAAGTGTAAAATAACTTAATACATATGTACAAACGTTATCTCAATAAAATACTGCTGCCATGAACAAAAAATTACTAAAATATATTGAGATGAAAACCAGTGCTAAAATGTAAATAATTAACAAAATTATGCAAAAAAGTGACCATACAAAGTTACAATAACAAAAACAAATTGAAGAAAAAGTGAAAGTGATTGAAAAAAGTGGAAAAAGTGCGTTTCAAAGATTGAAATGACGCAATTCTTAACGAATTCTTTTCAAAAGAAGCTTTCTTGCGTATATTGACCCACAAATTCGTCAACCAACCTAATGTTCGAGTAGCGCATCGGTCAGGGAGCGATACCTTCGTACGGCGGCCTTACCTCTGCGGTCCGCAGTTCGATCCTGAGGTCCAAAGAAATTTTTGTTTGCATAAAAGTTTCTTTAGAGAATTTAGCGACATCTATAAGGGACAAATAAAATACCAATAACCACAACCCAGTAATAGATAAAAATGTCACCTATCCCAAAAAAGGTTGCGCCACCGGCTCTGGTGTGCTCAGGCTGTCTACAAAAGATACCAGATAGACGGTTCTTAAAATGCATAAAATGTTCATATTATTACGACATAGAATGCGCAAATGTCTCTGAGCAAAGATTCTTTAATACAATGACAGCCGCTCACAAATCAAATTGGATATGTGCATGTTCGTGTAAACAACCCAAACTTAAGAATGATAACACGGCCTGTAAGACAACAAAATATTTGCTACGATCCTTTATTAAATGAAACAACTTCAGATAATGTTACGCTCCGTAGAAGACTACCAAAATATGACGACAACGAGTCCACTACTTCTGAGAAATCCCTAGATTCCATAAAAGGAGATACAATTACTGACTTATTATCTGAGAACGATGTTGCGCAAACTAGTAAACCATGCAACGCTATAAATTTGGAACAATTTAGTCAACTACTGGATAGTAAGCTTGAAAAAATTTTAGAATCAAAACTAGAAACAATAAAAACGATACTTCTCAATGACTTCAAAAGCACCATTCAAAAGGAAATAAGCACTGTAATATCAAATCTACAACAGGAATTTAACCCGGTAACACTTTCCTCAGAACAGATATCCATAAAAAAGCAAATTGAATCACTAGATAATAAAATCCAAAATATAGAAATCCAATTAAATAAATTGGAGAGCTCAAAGAAAATTGTGCTCTATGGTTTATCAGAAAACCAATACGAAGATGAAAATGACTTATTTGAACGTGTTACTTGTGTTTTTCAAGATATAATGGATTTAAATATAAACCCTTTCGTTGAAACTGTAAAACGTATAGGCAAAAGCGGATATCGCAGAACCTTAATGATTGAACTAGTAAGCAAGCGCATGACAAACTATATAATCCAAAATAAAAGAAGTTTCAAGAACACCGGATTATCTGTAGATATTTTCATGGAAGGATCCGAATTAAAACAGAGACACTTGCTGAGGAAACACCTACTGGAAGCTCGCAAAAATGGCCACCACGCAATCATAAGAAATAACCAACTTTTTATCGACGGAAAGGAAGCTAACATTACATACTCTGAAACCACCCCAATTTCAGACAAAACCAGTGTACTAAACGCAAATGAGCAACCGCAAAAACTGACGGAACAGGAAAAAAAATCCAACCTTCAACAAGAAAAGACATTTCGATAATAAGTATTTAAAAATAATTTCCCAGAACTTTCAAAGTCTTGGAAATAAATTACATTTATTAGAACAACTTTTAGAAGATACAGAATTAGACATATTATGTATATCTGAGTTATGGATAAATAAACATCACTGTAGTTCCTTAATACTTCCAGGGTATAGGATTGCATCCTCTTTCTGTAGAGAACAACACGATGGTGGAGGTGTATGTCTTATAACTAGAGAAGAAATAGAATTTATTGAAAGAAATGATATTGTAGCCTTGTCAAAAGAATTTATTATAGAATTTGGCGCAATAGAAATACCAAAGGAAAATTGTATCGTAATAGGAGTGTACAGACCAGATCGCCATATAAATGTATTTTATGAACAAATTACGAGGGTTCTAAATAGATTAAATGCAAAAGACAAAACTAAATATTTCTATATTGTCGGTGATTTCAATATTAACATGTTAGACAAACGTAATTCTGAAACTATTGAGTTCCAAAAGAACAATGGCCATTATTTCCCTGATATTTTTTAGATTGTATAATAATAAATGCTATTGGATAAAATAGCTAATAAATCAACAAATCGAACCATGCTATTTATGTTCCCATTCAAGGCCAACAACGAAAAATACATTATTGTGTTTTCTTCATAAAATAGTGACAAAGTTAAGGATTATGAACGCACTCTACCGGTCAAAGTGTTCCGATGGTGTTCCGTTACACTTTTGATCTTTATTCGATAATGTGATGCTTATAACGTCTGCTTCAAACAATGATTTCATATTAATTCTAGGAAGCATCACCATTACATGAAATACATTTAACATTTTTTGAAGACTTACTAACACAATATCTTATCATTTATTTTCTGAACAACTAAACTCAACAACTATGCTACCTAAAACGGAACGTATTGTTGATCTGACAGGTGTCATATTGCTTTGTATCGATACTCGTATCGTAACGTAATGTATCGCAACTGATCGTATCGATATACAATATATTATAATTATCGTATGCCTTTGTATCAATATTGAAAATATCGTATCGAAAATATCGTTAGGTATGCATTTTTTTTTATAAATAAATCTCGTACCTAGTTCAAAAGTAGGATTGTTTTTAAACTGAGTATAACAATTAATTGGTTACCCATACCAACCAATACCAATATCATATTATTATAAAGCCTCTTCATGCTGTCTTTTCAAGTGAACTAGCAAATACGTAGTATTGCCTTTAGTTTTTACATGCTATGACATGACAGAGTCACGTCAAAAGCCGTCTTAAACATACATGAGATTTCTAACCTCAAAACTTTAAGTGTTGTTTTTAGACTTCCTTGGCCTTTAATGAAAAATCTGACTTCAGACCCATAAACAGTTTTATACAGCGATTACATTTTGATATCAAGAGGAATTATACACGCCAAATCATTGACAGGATTTCAAATGTATGGACAGTGGCCATTGTTCTTTATGCAGTCCTATAATATGAAACAATTAATTAAGGATCCCACCAGGGTAACTGAAAAAACTTCAACTTGTGTCGACCTAGCTTTAACAAACTACACACCAGTAATCAAAGAAAGCTATGTAAAAGAGTACGGATTATCTGACCATAGGGCAGTCATTTTACTTATCAGAAAAAAATTTGAATATAATATAAATAAGACATGGTATGTAAATAAAAGAACATTAACAAATAATAATATAAACTGTTTTAAAAAAGCTCTTAAAGCAATAAACTGGGACAATATTATTGACAAACAAAAAGATATAAACATTAACTATAATGCGTTTCTTAGCAAAATAACTGATATCCTAAATGAACATATTCCAATAACAAAAACAAAAATTAAAAACACTCAAAGGAAAAGCTGGCTTACAAAGGGACTTAAAAGGTCATGCACTCATAAAAGAATGTTAAGGATCATACTAAATCAAACAAAAAGTGATGTGATTAAAAAATACCATAGTACATATAGCAATATATTAAAGCGTAGTGTAAAAATTTCAAAGAAAAATGAATACATACGACAAATGAAGAAATCGGACAACAAAACTAAAACTATGTGGAAAATAATTAATGCAAAAACAAAAAAACCCAAAAGAAAAACGTTTAAAAATCTGGAACTAAAAGTCAATAATAAAGTAATTAAATGTCCTAAAGAAATATCAAATATATTTAATGATTTCTTTGCTTCTATAGGAGAAAATAAAAATAGTAAAATAAATGAAAAACCTGGACGTCCTGTTATAAACCCTCCTACACAATCAATGTTCTTACGACCAGTAGAGAAGGAAGATATAACAAAAATTATAAAACAACTAAAAAATAAACACAGTTTCGGCGCTGATGGTATACCGTATTAAAAAAGTGTGCTGACGAATTCTCAATACCTTTAACTTTCCTTATTAATCAGAGCTTCAATGAAGGAACTTTCCCGGATAAGCTAAAAATATCCCTAGTCATACCTGTCCATAAGAAAGATGAAAAAACATCTCCGGACAATTTTAGACCCATTGCACTCCTTTCAACAGTTGCTAAAGTATTCGAAAAGGCAATGAGCCTTCAGTTATATAATTTTTTAGAAAAGTATAACATACTTAATGATGACCAAAACGGATTCCGCAAAAATAGATCAACCTCATTAGCTGTATTTAAATATATTCAAACTGCGCTTCAACAATTAAATGACAAAAATCACGCAGTAGGCCTTCTGTTAGATATGACAAAAGCATATGATAAAGTTTCGTATAATATTCTTTTGCAAAAACTTTATGGCTGTGGCATTAGAGGCCCTGCTTACTCCTGGTTCAAGTCATATCTAAGTAATCGAAAACAAATAGTACAAATTGAACATTTTAATAGTCAAAATATTAAAATAGAAAAAATACAATCTAACGTTAGAAATCTAACCTGTTCCATTCCGCAGGGAAGCGTATTAGGATGTATCTTATTCATAATATATATAAATGACCTTCCAAAAACTTTAGACCATGACCGGACAGTTCCCGTGCTATTCGCAGATGACGTTTCCATATTAATCAAATGTAAAAAAAACTCAGACCCTAATATTAATATATTACAAACTCTCGAAAATGTATCGAACTGGCTAACTGACCATAATTTAGAAATAAACTTGAAAAAAACTAAACTCATTGAATTTAGAGCGTACCAAACAAGACCTCTTAATATTGACATTAATTTTAGAAATTCCCGAATAGATTTGGTAGATACATTTACTCTCCTAGGACTTACAATAGATTCTAACATAAATTGGAAAAGTCATATAGAAAATATAAAATCTAAATTGTCAAAATTCACCTATGCACTTTTTGAAATTAAATGTAGTACAAATATAGAAACGGCACTAGTAGCCTACTACGCGTATGCTCACTCTTGGCTCAAATACGGGGTTATGCTTTGGGGCAATAGCGTAAACGTAGGTGAATTGTTTGTGCTTCAAAAGAAATGCGTTCGGATTATAGCTAAAATAGACAATATGCAGAGTTGTAAACCTTACTTCATAAAATACCAACTACTAACATTATCATCGCTTTACATACAGGATATTTGCTTGTTCGTCTTTAGGTATCGTAGTAAATTCCTTCAAGTTCAGGACACACACAAAATTAACACCCGACACAAGACAAGATTATACCTACCTCCTTCACGTATTAATATGTTAAACTGCAGCCCACATTACATGGCGATAAAAATCTTCAATAAGTTACCACCGACAATACGGAACGATCAAAAATTTACTTCTTTTAGCAACAAATTAAAAAAGTTTCTTGTTCAAAAAAGTTTTTATTCTGTGAAAGAATACCTCGAAATGGAATTTATATAACTTTTGTTAATCTAAAATATAATAAGAATATTAATTAAGTAAAATTGTATGATAAATTGAAATGTTAATGTTAATTAAAAATATAATCTGAAATTTAATGTTAATTGAATTGTTTAATATTAATAACGTAAATTATATAAATTAATAATATTTTGAAAAATGGAAAATGAAGTATTTTTTTGCATTGTGAATGCAAAAAACTAAAAATTAAAATAACTTAATAATGTTTTTTTTTATAATATTGAAACTAACAGATTTCTGTATTATTTAAATAATATTTAAATTAATAGTTTTTTTATACAATATTTAAGTTAATAAGTAGTTTTAATTTGCCATACCTGTACAAGGTGTCTAAGTTGAAAGTACTACTTTTATAATTTAAGAACTATGTAACACTTAGGCCCGATTTCACCAATGATATTTAAACGCGATTAACGCTAAACGTGTTTAAAACGTATTTCTGTCCCTGTCACATTCAAACAGATGACAGAGGCAGAACTAAGTATTAAACACGTTTAGCGTTAATCACGTTTAAATATCAGTGATGAAAGTCGCCCTTAGTCTGCAAATAAAAGTTTGAAGTTTGAAGTTTGAAGTTTGAAGGTTAACTGCTACACCGTTGTGGAATAAAAATAAAATGGTATATTATGGCTTGAAGTGGCCAGTTCGATTTTCAAATAAGTTCTCATTATTAACCAGCGGGTCATAATGTTGTACTGAATTTCATTCTAACCAGCTGTTTAAGTAGTGATAAGGCTAAAGGTGAAAGCGCACTACTCCCAGAATCCTCAATCACTGAGGAACTGGCTATCTTATTTGTAACTGACGGAACACAATAATGCTGAAAACATCATTGTTATGGCGTCAGACTTAGATAAGATGGTGGTTTCTTTGCTAGCCAGGCGGACTAATAACAAGTCCTACCACCAAACAAATCGAATACAATATGTACCCCCACTGGGAATCGAATCCGAGACCTCTTGGTCTGAAAACTATAGAAGTGCATGAACTGATACCGCATTAGTATTCATGATTGCAGTTTGCATCCGGGTGAAGCCAGGGCGGTTCGCTAGTTAACTTAATAACCATAACTGTTCCTAAAGGGTGCAATTATCCAAATTTACAGAAATCAACCTATTTTTGATTCAAAAGTAAACTATCAAATATTGTTTATTATGAGCAGATAAAAATATAGTGTTGAAGTTTCATAAACGGTCTTGATTATTTTGTGGCTAGAAACACGATATTCGTATCGTAAGTCGACAATAAAATTTTTCAAAAACAAAGAAAGTTTTATTATTTTAATGTTTTTTTGGTTTTATACTTAGATTACTAATCTCTAATTCACGAATAATACAGGGTGTTAGGGGCACCCTTGCAAAAACTTTAACCACGGCTTCAGGCCTTCATGCTGAACAACGCACAGCAAGATTTTATGTCGGAAATGAAAAAAATACAATATGCATACAAAATGCCCCGATAAGTTGCTAAATTTGTATCAAAAGTCCTTTTTTTTTCATTTCCGACAAAAAAATCTTGTTGTACGTTGTTCAGCATGATGGTCTGAAGCCATGGTTAAAGTTTTTGCAAGGGTGCCCCTAACACCCTGTATATAGAAAAATAGGTAATGACATTGTAGACTATTCTCAGGCTACTTTTTCAAAAAGTAAATTTATGCTTAAAATTACAACAAAAACACTGAAAAAATGGAAAGAGAGGTTATTTTCATTACTCTTCACACGTAAGGAAAAAGACAAAGACAGAGTTTTTGGAAGATCCTGCCCTTAATGGTAGAACTGTGAAACAAAAAGTGAGAGTAGAAAAATAAGTAACAGTAGAGTTATTAAAATGAACGTTTAATTTTTTCCCTAATTCGATCATTTAACTAATATATTAACATTAATAAACACAACAACACCATAAAAACGCCTAACATTTTTTCAGGGGGTAAATAGATTGGAATAAATACAGTATACAATCAGATGTGCCAGAGTTGAAGAGATTGGACCACCATTGTGTTATCGATCTGGATTGCAAAAATAAAGTCACTCATTGTGATGCTAAAGTTAAACCTACATTTATGACTGGTACTGATGAGAGAATAGTAAACCCTAAACCTCTTCTTGATTCAACTACCGTCGTGACCCCTAACTTCGCCTGGTTTTTGACACATTTTTCTAACGTGCTCTCAAATTGTCGAGTATATTAAACCACACTCACTAAAAACCGTTTCTAATTATCTAAGGACAACTAAAGACCATCAACACTTAATAATAATTAATATAAACAAATGAAAAAACAATGCAAATGTAGTAGGCGAAGTTTAGGCATTGTTTCCTATCTTCGCCCGCCTTGTGTTTCTCCATGATATAGATAGGTACCTGTTTGTTTATTTAAGTGATTGTCAAAAATGTTGAATAACATGTTATACGAAATTGACTTTAAAATGTATAGTGACAGAGTTGACTTTTGAAAAACAACGATGCAGGCGAAGTTTGGCACCAGTTTGAAGTTGTTTCCATACATTTCTTAGGATTTGCGTAGGGTTGTCAATATTACCCAACCCTTAAAAAATGGAGTACGAATGAAAATAAAAATGTATTTATTAAGAAACAGTATGTCTTATATCTAGATATTTCTTTGGTGTATTCTTCAGAAAATGAGCTTATAACGCAAGTTACAATTACTAGGCACATAACTTGCGTTCGAACAAAGTGGCAACCCTAGGTGTAGGCGAAGATTGGTAACAACATGGCCGCTACGGTTTCAAAAGCGGTATTTCTTTCGATTACTCTATAAGTACACAACTTATCATCAAAACAATAGCATTTACTGAAAGAGGGATAAAAATTGATCACGATACACTAAAAAGTTCAGCGTTACCTGTTGTCTGTAGTCCACACAGTGCAAAGTTTCTTCCACGTTGCAATATGTGTTGCGCTCCATTCACAGAAAAAATGCGATTTGTCAGCAGTAGAGTGAAGTTAGCTACGTTTTTATCATTAAAATGTTGCTAGGAATAAAAATTGGTTTGTACTTGGTAGTTACACGCATAGGTAATCATAAATTTTGGGTAAATTTTAATTTTCTGTAAAATAGGCGAAGTTAGGGTTCACAGGTGAAGTTAGGGGTCACGACGGTACATGTTCTAATAGTGATAAAGATTCATCATATTTTAAAGATATATCATCGAAAACAACAACAAAAAGTCATAAGGCGGTTTCAGATGCTGGTGATGCAGTTAAATTGACTAACACAGATACGAGTACGCTAAAGAAAACGACTACAGATGATAATTTTGATGAATATTATGAGGATAGTGAGATGAGTAGTGATGAATATTTTGAGTATAGTGAGATGAGTACTGATAAATATTATGAGTATAGTGAGATGAGTACTACAATTACAGCAGAACCTTCAACTCATCAAGAAACAAGTACAAACCCTGTTGTTGAACAAACACCCATTGCCAGTACAGAATCCACGAGATACGATGAAATAACTGACAACAATAAACACTTGACAACAACAGATACAACAGTAAATACAGAAATAATGAATGTCACATTAAATGAAGGTCAAAGTACTACGCCAGCACTACTAGGAAAGTCTGGAAAATATGGGTCTATACCTGGAGAGCAAACTTCTGATGACGACATTAGAAGTTGGCAAGCTGGGAAAATCGCTGCTGGTATCATGGGAGCGGGTGCGTTAGTGGTTGTGGTGTTAATGGTGAAGAAAATTGTTTTTGGATGTTTACAATCTGGGGTTTATCGTAAGTATAAATTTTAAAGGCTCGTATCGTACACATACGCTGTGTTTGTTACAATTACAGCTATTAATTATTTTGAAAGATTCTTAAACTAAATATAAATAACTAAAAAAATAACAATAGGTAACTCTGACTCCGAAGTAAGTAGCATAAGCACTTGTGTTACGGATTTCGCAACCAACAGAGAGCCCAGACAAGTGGCTTTCTATTATCGATATCGCCAGTAGAACAGAAAGAAAATGTATGGGATTGACATTAGTGGTCACGTGACATGTCGATCGCTAATGTCAATCCCATACATTTTCTTTCTATACTACTGGCGATATCGATAATAGAAAGCCACTTGTCTACAGGGGCAGAGGTATTACACTTTATTTTGTTATTTATCGCCTAGACAGTAAACACAAAGTTTGTCTCGGTGTGGATCCAAACCTTGACCCTTGGCTCAGAAGGTATGATCAGCACCCCCGTGCTAACAGGCCATCAACCAGCGCTGTAAAGCATGGTACTCACTCACCTAGCTGTGTAGCACGTAACGTATCTGCTACTGTATCAAGTGAGTACGTAGGCACGAACCCGCTGCAAGCCGCTCGCACGTGGAACGCAGTAAGGGTGCTTTGCTTGTACACGGTGCAAGTAGCTAGTAAAGATGCGGGGTACACGCGTGAGTAATATGCGCATGCTACTTGTTCAAGTTACTCGCTTGTACTTTTATTTTATTGGGCTACTTGCGCAAGCAGTACGCACAAGTTATTTGCTCAAGAGCTACAGGCGCATGCACGCCTGAACCTACTCAAACAACATGCGCAAGTGACCCGCGCGCGCCGCAGAGCATGCAGATTATACATGCTTGAGTCGCTAGACCCGCACATATTTTTGAACGGTAGTTTACGATGCATATAAACCGAGCAAGTGCCTTAACATCCGCAAGCTACTTGCACCGTGTACAAGCACACTAAGCTCGCAGGTGGCTCACAGTGACCCGCCGTGTGGCGGTTGGCGGTATCACTACAAACACAAAGGCGGCTCTGGGAGCTCGTAGCCTGGATACGCGGTGACCGTGGACGAGCCATATATACTCACTTGCAGGTTGAAACAGTAGCAGAAACGTTATGTGGTTCCAGCTAGTTGAGTACCGTGCTTAAAGATGCGCAACAATGGTTGGTGCAACGGCACCAACCACCAACTAAGGAAGAAAGTGCCCCCAAGGGACGTTCCTTAGATCAGATATCTTCTAAAGAGGTTGAGCCACTTGCCAGTATTCTAAATTGAGCCATGCAATGCAAATTGGGCGTACTTCGAGCATACGGTTGATACACGTTTGCATTACATGGCTAAATTAAGAATGTTGGCCGATGGTACTTGTATTTTTTTATCAAAAACGGGGTAGCACTAAGTCGTGGGCCACACTGGAGCGACCGCGGGGCGCGGAGGCGACCTGCGGAGCGAACACGTACTATTCCCTCCGCCGGTGGCGGCAACTGCCGGACGCGCCAGTGTGGCCCCTCCCGTCCGTCCGTCTCAATATATTTGTTTTTCCCGCTCAACGCGGACGCAAGACGCGCCGCTTCAGTGTGGCCCACGACTTAAGCCTTCATCACGCCTAATGTTAAGTGATGACAAGACTGAACGTGGAAGCGCACTACTCCCGGAATCCTCAATTACTGAGGAACTGGCTACTTATATCTAACTGCCGAAACATATCCGGGACACAACAATGCCGAAAACGTCATTGTTATGGCGTCAGACTCATGCCCGAATACTATATGTACGCCCACTGGAAATTGAACCCGGGACCTCTGGACCTGATACCGGTGGTGTGTATCACTATACCGCGGGTCGGAGACGGTTAAAAAAATCTTTGAAGGACAAGGGTATCTACTTAAACGTAACTAGAGTATTTGAGTGTAATTCTTATATTTGAGGCTTGAATAAAATAACACATGTTTTATCTTACTTTCAGATTTACCCACGTAATGTTCCATCTAAATATGCCAAAAAATTTCGCCTGTTGGTGACCAAGGTTATAAAACTAGTGGCGGCCCGCGACTTCGTCCGCGAGTTAAGGCTGTTTTACGCCGGAGCAACACTGTGCGACAGGTTTAAATACAAAATACGAGCGTTTTTATTAATAATTGTAATTACTTACGTATATTGCTAAAAAGTATTGCTACTAATTACAGTTTAGAAAAAGTAGACATTTTAATAAAAATTAAAACCAATGTATTGTTTTATTTGATTATATGTTACATTTATAACTATTTAACAAAATTGGTTTAGTCAGATAATCATATTACTAGATTAGCCCGAGAGTCAAACTAATTCGCTCTATGGAGACTCAACAATAATTCTATATCAGTAATTTCTTAACATTGAAATATAGATTATCTAGTTTAATAAATAATTCATTAGTAACCCACCAATATTTATGACAGCGACATTAAAAAAAAACAAATACAAAGCTTTAAAAAATCTATAAAAAATAGGCAAAAATGGTATAAGTGTTATTCACTTTACATTTGAATACATTTATTATTATCTTTCGTAAAAGTATATAATCCCCCTTTATTTGTAAATGAAAAACAAATAAACTTTAAAAAAAACTCTCTACGTAAACTGAAATTGGCATTACACCTATGTTAAAAATGCTATCACAAACAACCGACTTCTTCCTAAAGTATTAGTTTCCCGTTTTATATCTTTATGGATTTCGACTTTGGTGCTTAGATATGATTAACATTAACACATGTTAACGATAAAATTGGTGATAGCATATTTGCTGAAAGAATTCCACCATTTTCGGGGTATAACTTTTTTTTATACCTTCCAATGCGATATTATGTTGGATTCCAAAATATAGTCTCTTAAAATTATATTCAAGGGCCGTTTACAAAAATTTGGCCTGTTATTGAATTTTTTACAAAAATATCAGTGCCCGTAGTGTAAGTTTTTATGTCAAAAAACGCAAACTATTTCGATTCCGTATTTATGTCAATTTGTATGAAAACTGTATTAGCGCCTCTAGCGGCGAGTAGCGCGCTTATGCAGTTTTCATACAAATTGACATAAATACGTACTCGAAATAGTTTGCGTTTGCTTGACATAAAAACTTACACTCGGGGTACTGTACCCCGAGTGTAAGTTTTTATGTCAAGCAAACGCAAACTATTTCGAATGCGTATTAATGTCAATTTGTATGAAAACTGTATAAGCGCCTCTAGCGGCGAGTAGCGCGCTTATATAGTTTTCATACAAATTGACATTAATACGCATTCGAAATAGTTTGCGTTTGCTTGACATAAAAACTTACACTAGGGGTACTGATAGCTCTTGGGGTAGATTGCGACCGTAAGATAGTAATGATTCGGTTTCGTATAACT
Organism: Crambus lathoniellus; assembly: GCA_949710035.1. Classification (NCBI taxonomy): domain Eukaryota; kingdom Metazoa; phylum Arthropoda; class Insecta; order Lepidoptera; family Crambidae; genus Crambus; species Crambus lathoniellus. Next base: position 26,487,119 of record OX453305.1, on the reverse strand, counting down.
ATGTTACGGTAACGGTGTAACGCTGCGCCGCTAGGAAATATTACAAATAAATTTTAACTTTACCGTAATATTTTGATGTAAGCTATTAGTTTTGTTGCACATTAATATTCTAAAAAGAAGGTTAGTTAAAGCTAAATTACTTTAGGCCTTAGGGTCTCAAACAAGTATCAGAGCAGTTAAAACTCAGGAAATGGGATACCAATGTTAGATATTTCAATGGTCATGCAACATGTTGGAACTTGCATTGAATTTAAAACAATGTTAAACACAATTTGTAGCGCAAAACCAATGACCCTCGCATAAACATTTTGTAAAGACAAAATACGACGTGTTTGTGAAGCAATCGTGGGAATAAACTCGGCATGGTGCAAACTAATAAATCGTTAGAATTTGGGAAAGAATTGTATGAACAAAGCCTCCGACAAACACAGATACTGGAAAGGTAGGTAGGTAGGTAAAGTAGGGATAGCTAGGAAGTTGAGAAATATGGTGACAAGGCCCGTGAGACAGTACTACGCTACGATAGGAGGCAGACGGTGGCAAACGATAGTGTCAAAGTTCTGTTAAAGAATTGAGTAGAGTCGTACGGTGTGTAGTGTGATCCAGTGTGGTTACTTGTGCACAAGGTGAAGGACTTTCGTTGTTAATTCTGGCATTGAAGGTATGTCTATAGATAGAGACCTGAGCAGAATAGGCCGGTATGACGGATCAAGTCTTTCATTAGGGAACGATGCTCTAAAATTGTTCAAATAGGGACTTAGCTAGGCCACTCCACAAAGCCTCGAACATACATCCACCTCACCCACTTCACACAGATATATTCTTAGTGTCAAATTGTCATTCAGAGAGACCATTTTTAGCCCTAATCACTTCGCGAATATTTCTTTCATATAACTAATAAAGTATTTCAAAAGCCAGTGGAGGAGCTATTGTTTGCGGCCGAACTCCACAGGAATGTTGCGGTGAGAGCTAGAAGACAAAGTTATTTTAGTTTTCTAGTGAGTGGAGCACCAATCCCCTCCCCCCGTTGGGGGGCTGGCTTGGATATAAAACTCTAAATTATTAAATTTATTAAATTGATAGACGACTTGCAAAGCCTGATTTAGAGGCGTTAGGTCACAAAGTGGTGCTGTAACCAGGATCCCGTCATCAAATGTATTAATTACTAATTGATACAACGGGATCTTTCTTTTAAAATAACTCAAGACGTTCGGGTACGTAAAGAAACGATCACTGCCAAGCCTAAAAGTGTGTTCTAAAATATTATTAATTTTCTCGAATCTTTTTTTTCTAGTTTCCTTTTCCGCGTCATGAACACTTCCCTTTTTTATTTGTCCTTCTGGGCATTTTGCCCACAAAAAGTAAAATAAAGTTAGAAAGCTGAACACTATTTAGTAAGAGCTACTTTTTATTGTTTTAATGACTCCTTTAATACTTTTTAAATAGCAGAAGCATTATTAAGTTTTTTTTTATAACATAATATTAATTTGTTTAAAAATTCGCTTATAAATTATTCCAATACAACATTCCAAGGTTTAGCGGTAAAAAATATTTATTCAATTTTTGTTTAAGAACACCATAACTACTAAATACATTTTTATCGTCATAATGTTAAGGAGAAAAATAAAAAGTATCTTTAACCTGATCAAAGTCTCTTTAACCTGTGAGTTTTAAGCAGGTTAAAGACTCAAAAAACTCATAAAATACTTTAGAAACTCTATTTTACATAAACAATTTATTCACCGAACAGTACAACCAGAAACGTAAATATTAAGGTCAGATTAAAGACAATTTAACTGTTACAAATTTCAATGGCTCTTTTTCGATACTATTTTTGAAACACTGTTGAATCTTACACACGTACAAGCTCGCCGGTGGCTAGCGCAATACTGAACGATAATTTAGATGGGGGCGGGGTATTCCGAATGTCAATAGTATCTGAATATTGTGCAGTAGTGTGCAATTGTAAGTATAGGAAAAATGTGATAGTAAAAAACCCCACATTTCACATTTTTCCTATACTTACAAAATTGCATTGTAAATGCATAAAAATAATATAAAATCTCAATATGGCTGTTTCATCTTAATTGATTGTTAAACATTTGTAAAAATGTTTCTTTCGGATGCGAGGGTTTCCTCACATTGATGAAGCAACGCTGGCCTACAGCGTAACAAGTGATAGCAAAATTCGACGAGTCGTGTAGGCCTTTCGGTAGCTTAGTTGGTCACAGAAATTGAACAGATAATTTTCAATCTTTGAAATCCCCAAACAACAACAACATGACAGGTTACGGCGCCACTTTTTTGAGAACAACCGCAAAACTGAAAAACTTTCACCTAGCATTTCCGGGAAAATATTTCACTCACAAAATATTAACAACACCTGTCTCAGTTCATACTTTTTGTTTCTGCCAACTTGTCACAAACACGGTGTATATTTACGCCATTAATTATTTGGAATATTGCTAACTCTTTATTTATACACATTGAGTCATTATAACTAAGAAATGTTATTGAATATAAACAAACAAACACCTATTAATAACAGTAATGATTTGTACAAGGTCGGAAGATGTGCGGTGTTTTGTCTAGCTACATAAAATGTACATAATGGAAACGTACCTTTTCTGCTTTGTGACTTTTTTGGTAAGTCTTGGTGCCCTTTTTACAAGCTTTTTATTAACTTGCCATGCTAGTTAGTATATTTTTAATTTAATAGTCACCTAATAATCACAAATTTTAAAAAGTATTTAAAGCTATAGCTAAAATAAGTTTGTTGTTTTTAATCATCCTACTAATATTATAAATATGAAAGTTTAGATGTTTGGATACTTAATCACGCCAAAACTGCTGCACGGATTTGGCTGAAATTTGGGACACAGATACTTTGTTCACATAGGCTACTTTTAATCCCGGACAAATGTCACATTGTGGAAGTGGATGACGTCGTGTAGTCCACGCGGGCGAAACCGTGGACGGAAAGCTAGTTCTCAAATAAAGAATTATTTTATTATTCTAGAAATAACGTAAATTACTATCTAATTTATTGAGCACTAGTGGTTTCTCGCGGAGGACGTTATCTATTCGTCGCTTTTTTTATATATGTACACCGATTACTCGAAGATGGCTGAACCGATTGAAATGATTCAAACGTTATAACATTAGGTTTTTTCCCAAGTGGGTCCCATTTTTTTAAATTTTAAATTTAAAAATTGAGACTGTTCAATAGTTTTCAGGAAATCCTGAAAATACTGTCGTTTTCGTTACCACTTTATGTTAATTAATTAGTAAAAAAGTAAGAAATAATAATCCCTTTAATACTGTATTCACACCAAATAACGTGAAGTACTTTGAAGTCGGGCGGGTTTAAAAAAAAACCAAAAAAATGTACCCACATGTTTCACGCCCGACTTCTAAGTACCTACTTTTCGTTATTTGGTGTGAATTCAGTATTAGGGGGATTATTATTTCTTACTTTTTTGATGTCATATTTTTTCTGTAATGTTACATTCGCAAGAATGCTCATGACAAGTGAATGCTCAAGTTTATCAGCACCTTTAGGGGATGATTTGATGATCAGAGTTTTTTTTATATTCGCAGACACTTGCAAGAGTTCCAGAAGCTGAAGGATCAAACTGCAGCAGCTATTATGTTCTGATGCATAAATATTATGATCCTGATTGGAACCTGGTCGTTCTTGATCAGCCCAAGTAAATAATTGTTACATACAAGCTCGTGTCAGCAATGCATTAAGCCTGGCCGCACACGGGCCACCGTCCACAACCACAAAACCACAGTATATATTTACGATACAAAACGCCGCCACCGATCTATTTCCTGTTGATGTCATACCTAAACCACCCACTTAAGGTCATAGCTCACTTATACCGCACCGCTCCCACCCAACCAATGTATGAGCAGTCAAATATGGACTTAATGTCGTGCTCTGTAGACGCACTTTAGCTTGCGGCAGGCTCGCTTACCGCGCGCTGTCTGCTATTGTAAATTGTTACAGTAAAATGCATCTACAGTGAACGGTATTAAGTCCATATTTGGCTGCTCATACTTTGGTTGGGTCGGAGCGGTGCGGTATAAGTGGGCTATGGCCTTTATGCCGCACCGCTCCAACACGGCTCCCACCCAACATCGCCCTAAACTAAGGCGACGGCTAGCAGGCACCCAGCAGTCCACGCGGCGACAGCTAGCAGGCACCCAGCTGTCCACGAGCCGACTGCTATTCCCTCTATAGGTGCGCGGCGGGGCGGCCGGCGGCGCAGCGACCACTAGCAGTCAGCGCGAGGGCACCGTCAGCGAGGCGTCAACTACCGAGCAGTCTGACGGCGGTAAGCTCGCGGATTGCGCGCTGACCGCTATTTTATATTCTCACTGTAAAATGCATCTAGAGCGCACGATATTAAGTTCATATTTGGCTGCTCATACATTGTTTGGGTGGTAGCTGTGCGGTATAAGTGGGCTATGACCTTAATTCGCCGCATACGGTTGACGGCCGGTAGTCGTCACTTGTTTCTTCATCTAGCTTCAAATGGCGGCGTGTATGGCTGTAGGCTGTAGCGTGTGGCTCGTGTGCGGCGATGGTAAATGTTTCATAGTAATTAGTATCAATCGTATCAATGCTCTGGTTTTCCAAGAGTGCGTTCAAAATCCGAATCCCTACCGAAAATCTACTTTCGAGGCTGGTGGTTTTTTCCGACAAAATTAACTGTCCTATTCATACTAATATTATTAAAGTGAAAGTGTGTTTGTTTGCTTGTGTGTTCGTCCGTCTTTCACGTCAAAACGGAGCAACGGGTCGACGTAATTTTTGGTATGGGGAATAAGTCTGGGACATAGGCTACTGAAAAAATCACATTCTCACGGGATAACGTCGTGTAATTTACGCGGGTGAAGCCGCGGGCAGAAGGCTAGTTTAATATATTTTGTGCATGTGTTGTTTGTTCCCATTACACAATTGCATTGCAAATGTATAATATTAATCTAAAAATAATTGGTTACTTATCATTATATGAAAAGTTAATTGCAATCTCTAAGTGCGACATATCAAAGCGATAACTCTACTTGCCCTAACTTTCAAACAACTTAGTCAAAATATGTGGCTTCCTGAAATCCTGAATGCCCTAAGGATTTTGATGATCAACAGGGATTGAGAGCGAATTCGGGCTTGTTTTATATATCAATAAAATCAAAATAAGAATTATGCAATTAAAACTTTATATTATTATATTCAACTAGCTGATCCTCGCGGTTTTACCCGCGTGGTACCCGTTCCCGTGGGAATATCGGGATAAAATATAGCCTATGTCACTCGGGAAGAATGTAGCTTTCTAATGGTGAAAGAATTTTCTAAATCGGTTCAGTAGTTTTGGAGCCTATTCGATGCAAACAAACAAATAAACAACCAAATCTTTCCTCTTTATAATATTAGTATAGATAATTCAAGTCCAAATTATGAGGGTGCAAAAAAGCGACGAAGCGCTTCGGGTAAAGTTAGGTCTGTAGTGCCCATTACGCTTAGCTTTTTTCGTTGAGGGCATTGTCTCTTTCTAATGTACCTACAATAGTAAAGATGGAAATAATGATTAATAATAATTATAACGCCTAACCTTTTTCAGGGAGAAAATAGATTGGAATAAATACAGTATACAATCAGATGTGCCAGAGTTGAAGAGATTGGACCACCATTGTGTTATCGATCTGGATTGCAAAAATAAAGTCACTCATTGTGATGCTAAAGTTAAACCTACATTTATGACTGGTACTGATGAGAGAATAGTAAACCCTAAACCTATTCTTGATTCAACTACATGTTCTAATAGTGATAAAGATTCATCATATTTGAAAGATATATCATCGAAAACAACAACAAAAAGTGATAAGGAGGTTTCAGATGCTGGTGATGCAGTTAAATTGACTAACACAGATACGAGTACGCTAACGAAAACGACTACAGATGATAATTTTGATGAATATTATGAGTCTAGTGAGATGAGTACTTCAATTATAGCAGAAACTTCAACTTATCAAGAAACAAGTACAAACCCTGTTGTTGAACAATCACCCATTGCCAGTACAGAATCCACGAGATACGATGAAATAACTGACAAGAATAAACACTTGACAACAACAGATACAACAGTAAATACAGAAATAATGAATGTCACATTAAATGAAAGTCAAAGTACTACGCCAGTACTTCCAGGAAAGTCTGGAAAATATGCGTCTAAACCTGGAGAGCAAACTTCTGATGACACCATCAGAAGTTGGCAAGCTGGGAAAATCGCCGCTGGTATCATGGGAGCGGGTGCGTTAGTGGTTGTGGTGTTAGTGGTGAAGAAAATTGTTATTGGATGTTTACAATCTGGGGTTTATCGTAAGTATAAATTTTAAAGGCTCGTATCGTACACATACGCTGTGTTTGTTACAATTACAGCTATTGATTATTTTGAAAGATTCCTAAACTAAATATAAATAACTAAAAAAATAACAATAACTCTGACTCCGAAGTAAGTAGCATAAGTACTTGTGTTACGGATTTCGTAACCATTACAGAGGTATTACCAGAAAAAAATCTTTCCGTGTTCTGTGGGTATTACACTTTATTTTGTTATTTAACGCCTAGACAGTAAACACAAAGTTTGTCTCGGTGTGGATCCTTGATCCCTGGCTCAGAAGGTATGATCAGCACCCCCGTGCTAACAGGCCATCAACCTGCGCTGTAAAGCATGGTACTCACTCACCTAGCTGTGTAGCACGTAACGTATCTGCTACTGTATCAAGTGAGTACGTAGGCACGAACCCGCTGCAAGCCGCTCGCACGTGGAACGCAGTAAGGGTGCTTTGCTTGTACACGGTGCAAGTAGCTAGTAAAGATGCGGGGTACACGCGTGAGTAATATGCGCATGCTACTTGTTCAAGTTACTCGCTTGTACTTTTATTTTATTGGGCTACTTGCGTAAGCAGTACGCACAAGTTATTTGCTCAAGAGCTACAGGCGCATGCACGCCTGAACCTACTCAAACAACATGCGCAAGTGACAGAGCATGCAGATTATACATGCTTGAGTCGCTAGACCCGCACATGTTTTTGAACGGTAGTTTACGATGCATATAAACCGAGCAAGTTCCTTAACATCCGCAAGCTACTTGCACCGTGTACAAGCACACTAAGCTCGCAGGTGGCTCACAGTGACCCGCCGTGTGGCGGTTGGCGGTATCACTGCAAACACAAAGGCGGCTCTGGGAGCTCGTAGCTAGATACGCGGTGACCGTGGACGAGCCATATATACTCACTTGCAGGTTGAAACAGTAGCAGAAACGTTATGTGGTTCCAGCTAGTTGAGTACCGTGCTTAAAGATGCGCAACAATGGTTGGTGCAACGGCACCATCCACCAACTAAGGAAGAAAGTGCCCCCAAGGGACGTTCCTTAGATCAGATATCTTCTAAAGAGGTTGAGCCACTTGCCAGTATTCTACATTGAGCCATGCAATGCAAATTGGGCGTACTTCGAGCATACGGTTGATACACGTTTGCATTACATGGCTAAATTAAGAATGTTGGCCAATGGTGTTGTTGCGGTTCGCGATGGTACTTGTATTTTTTTTATCCACAACGGGGTAGCACTAAGTCGTGGGCCACACTGGAGCGACCGCGGGGCGCGGAGGCGACCTGCGGAGCGAACACGTACTATTCCCTCCGCCGGTGGCGGCAACTGCCGGCCGCGCCAGTGTGGCCCCTCCCGTCCGTCCGTCTCAATATATTTGTTTTTCCCGCTCAACGCGGACGCAAGACGCGCCGCTTCAGTGTGGCCCACGACTTAAGCCTTCATCACGCCTAATGTTAAGTGATGACAAGGACTGAACATGGAAGCGCACTACTCCCGGAATCCTCAATTACTGAGGAACTGGCTACTTATATCTAACTGCCGAAACATATCCGGGACACAACAATGCCGAAAACGTCATTGTTATGGCGTCAGACTCAGAGAGATAAGATTGTGGTTGCTAGCCAGGCGGACTAAGAACAAGTCCTACCGCCAACCAAACCGAATACAATATGTACGCCCACTGGAAATTGAACCCGGGACCTCTGGACCTGATACCGGTGGTGTGTACCACTATACCGCGGGTCGGAGACGGTTAAAAAAATCTTTGAAGGACAAGGGTATCTACTAAAACATAACTAGAGTATTTGAGTGTAATTCTTATATTTGAGTATTGAATAAAATAACACATGTTTTATCTTACTTTCAGATTTACCCACGTAATGTTCCATCTAAATATGCCAAAAAATTTCGCCTGTTGGTGACCAAGGTTATAAAACTAGTGGCGGCCCGCGACTTCGTCCGCGAGTTAAGGCTGTTTTACGCCGGAGCAACACTGTGCGACGGGTTTAAATACAAAATACGAGCGTTTTTATTAATAACTAGCTGACCCAGCGCGACTTCGTTCCCGTGGCCCTACCCCTACTCCATCCTACCCTACCCGTACTCTACCCCTACCCTACCCCTACCCTACCCCTACCCCTACCCAACCCCTACCCTACCCCTACCCCTACCCCTACCCCTACCCTTACCCTACCCCTACCCCTACCCTACCCCTACCCCTACCCTACGCCTACCCCTACCCCTACCCGTACCCCTACCCCTACCCCTAGCCCTACCCCTACCCCTACCCCCACCCCCACCCCTACCCCTACCCCTACCCCTACCCCTACCACTACCCTACCCCTACCCCTACCCTACCCTACCTTTACCCTACCCAACTTCTACTCTACCCCTACTTACCCCTCCTTCCCCTATTTTCTCACCGTTAGAACCTTCCTTGGACTTCCACGATCATTTCAAGACCAAAATTAGCCAAATCGGTCCAGCCGTTCACGCGTGATGTCGTGACCAAGGGAAATAGGGATTCATTTTTATATATATAGATTGTAATTACTTACGTATATTGCTAAAAAGTATTGCTACTAATTACAGTTTAGAAAAAGTAGACATTTTAATAAAAATTCAAACCAATGTATTGTTTTATTTGATTATATGTTACATTTATAACTATTTAACAAAATTGGTTTAGTCAGATAATCATATTACTAGATTAGCCCGAGAGCCAAAATAATTCGCTCTATGGAGACTCAACAATAATTCTATATCAGTAATTTCTTAATATTGAAATATAGATTATCTAGTTTAATAAATAATTCATTAGTAACCCACCAATATTTATGACAGCGACATTAAAAAAAAACAAATACAAAGCTTTAAAAAATCTATAAAAAATAGGCAAAAATGGTATAAGTGTTATTCACTTTACATTTGAATACATTTATTATTATCTTTCGTAAAAGTATATAATCCCCCTTTATTTGTAAATGAAAAACAAATAAACTTTAAAAAAAACTCTCTACGTAAACTGAAATTGGCATTACACCTATGTTAAAAATGCTATCACAAACAACCGACTTCTTCCTAAAGTATTAGTTTCCCGTTTTATATCTTTATGGATTTCGACTTTGGTGCTTAGATATGATTAACATAAACACATGTTAACGATAAAATTGGTGATAGCATATTTGCTGAAAGAATTCCACCATTTTCGGGGTATAACTTTTTTTTTATACCTTCCAATGCGATATTATGTTGGATTCCAAAATATAGTCTCTTAAAATTATATTTAAGGGCCGTTTACAAAAATTTGGCCTGTTATTGAATTTTTTACAAAAATATCAGTGCCCGTAGTGTAAGTTTTTATGTCAAAAAACGCAAACTATTTCGATTCCGTATTTATGTCAATTTGTATGAAAACTGTATTAGCGCCTCTAGCGGCGAGTAGCGCGCTTATATAGTTTTCATACAAATTGACATAAATACGCAATCGAAAAAGTTTGCGTTTGCTTGACATAAAAACTTACACTAGGGGTACAGATAGCTCTTGGGGTAGATTGCGACCGTAAGATAGTAATGATTCGGTTTCGTATAACTATGTTACGGTAACGGTGTAACGCTGCGCCGCTAGGAAATATTACAAATAAATTTTAACTTTACCGTAATATTTTGATGTAAGCTATTAGTTTTGTTGCACATTAATATTCTAAAAAGAAGGTTAGTTAAAGCTAAATTACTTTAGGCCTTAGGGTCTCAAACAAGTATCAGAGCAGTTAAAACTCAGGAAATGGGATACCAATGTTAGATATTTCAATGGTCATGCAACATGTTGGAACTTGCATTGAATTTAAAACAATGTTAAACACAATTTGTAGCGCAAAACCAATGACCCTCGCATAAACATTTTGTAAAGACAAAATACGACGTGTTTGTGAAGCAATCGTGGGAATAAACTCGGCATGGTGCAAACTAATAAATCGTTAGAATTTGGGAAAGAATTGTATGAACAAAGCCTCCGACAAACACAGATACTGGAAAGGTAGGTAGGTAGGTAAAGTAGGGATAGCTAGGAAGTTGAGAAATATGGTGACAAGGCCCGTGAGACAGTACTACGCTACGATAGGAGGCAGACGGTGGCAAACGATAGTGTCAAAGTTCTGTTAAAGAATTGAGTAGAGTCGTACGGTGTGTAGTGTGATCCAGTGTGGTTACTTGTGCACAAGGTGAAGGACTTTCGTTGTTAATTCTGGCATTGAAGGTATGTCTATAGATAGAGACCTGAGCAGAATAGGCCGGTATGACGGATCAAGTCTTTCATTAGGGAACGATGCTCTAAAATTGTTCAAATAGGGACTTAGCTAGGCCACTCCACAAAGCCACGAACATACATCCACCTCACCCACTTCACACAGATATATTCTTAGTGTCAAATTGTCATTCAGAGAGACCATTTTTAGCCCTAATCACTTCGCGAATATTTCTTTCATATAACTAATAAAGTATTTCAAAAGCCAGTGGAGGAGCTTTTGTTTGCGGCCGAACTCCACAGGAATGTTGCGGTGAGAGCTAGAAGACAAAGTTATTTTAGTTTTCTAGTGAGTGGAGCACCAATCCCCTCCCCCCGTTGGGGGGCTGGCTTGGATATAAAACTCTAAATTATTAAATTTATTAAATTGATAGACGACTTGCAAAGCCTGATTTAGAGGCGTTAGGTCACAAAGTGGTGCTGTAACCAGGATCCCGTCATCAAATGTATTAATTACTAGCTTTCCGCCCGCGGCTTCGCCCGCGTGTACTACATGACGTTATCCCGCGGGAATATGATTTTTTCCGGGATAAAAAGTAGCCTATGTTCCTCTCCAGGCTACAAAGTATCTGTGTTCCAAATTTCAGCCAAATCCGTTCAGCCGTTATGGCGTGATTGAGTAACAAACATCCAAACATCCAAACATCTAAACATCCAAACATCTAAACTTTCGCATTTATAATATTAGTAGGACTAATTGATACAACGGGATCTTTCTTTTAAAATAACTCAAGACGTTCGGGTACGTAAAGAAACGATCACTGCCAAGCCTAAAAGTGTGTTCTAAAATATTATTAATTTTCTCGAATCTTTTTTTTCTAGTTTCCTTTTCCGCGTCATGAACTCTTCCCTTTTTTATTTGTCCTTCTGGGCATTTTGCCCACAAAAAGTAAAATAAAGTTAGAAAGCTGAACACTATTTAGTAAGAGCTACTTTTTATTGTTTTAATGACTCCTTTAATACTTTTTAAATAGCAGAAGCATTATTAAGTTTTTTTTTATAACATAATATTAATTTGTTTAAAAATTCGCTTATAAATTATTCCAATACAACATTCCAAGGTTTAGCGGTAAAAAATATTTATTCAATTTTTGTTTAAGAACACCATAACATTTTTATCGTCATAATGTTAAGGAGAAAAATAAAAAGTATCTTTAACCTGATCAAAGTCTCTTTAACCTGTGAGTTTTAAGCAGGTTAATGACTCAAAAAACTCATAAAATACTTTAGAAACTCTATTTTACATAAACAATTTATTCACCGAACAGTACAACCAGAAACGTAAATATTAAGGTCAGATTAAAGACAATTTAACTGTTACAAATTTCAATGGCTCTTTTTCGATACTATTTCTGAAACACTGTTGAATCTTACACACGTACAAGCTCGCCGGTGGCTAGCGCAATACTGAACGATAATTTAGATGGGGGCGGGGTATTCCGAATGTCAATAGTATCTGAATATTGTGCAGTAGTGTGCAATTGTAAGTATAGGAAAAATGTGATAGTAAAAAACCCCACATTTCACATTTTTCCTATACTTACAAAATTGCATTGTAAATGCATAAAAATAATATAAAATCTCAATATGGCTGTTTCATCTTAATCGATTGTTAAACATTTGTAAAAATGTTTCTTTCGGATGCGAGGGTTTCCTCACATTGATGAATCAACGCTGGCCTACAGCGTAACAAGTGATAGCAAAATTCGACGAGTCGTGTAGGCCTTTCGGTAGCTTAGTTGGTCACAGAAATTGAACAGATAATTTTCAATCTTTGAAATCCCCAAACAACAACAACATGACAGGTTACGGCGCCACTTTTTTGAGAACAACCCCAAAACTGAAAAACTTTCACCTAGCATTTCCGGGAAAATATTTCACTCACAAAATATTAACAACACCTGTCTCAGTTCATACTTTTTGTTTCTGCCAACTTGTCACAAACACGGTGTATATTTACGCCATTAATTATTTGGAATATTGCTAACTCTTTATTTATACACATTGAGTCATTATAACTAAGAAATGTTATTGAATATAAACAAACAAACACCTATTAATAACAGTAATGATTTGTACAAGGTCGGAAGATGTGCGGTGTTTTGTCTAGCTACATAAAATGTACATAATGGAAACGTACCTTTTCTGCTTTGTGACTTTTTTGGTAAGTGTTGGTGCCCTTTTTACAAGCTTTTTATTAACTTGCCATGCTAGTTAGTATATTTTTAATTTAATAGTCACCTAGTAATCACAAATTTTAAAAAGTATTTAAAGCTATAGCTAAAATAAGTTTGTTTGTTTTTAATCATCCTACTAATATTATAAATATGAAAGTTTAGATGTTTGGATACTTAATCACGCCAAAACTGCTGCACGGATTTGGCTGAAATTTGGGACACAGATACTTTGTTCACATAGGCTACTTTTAATCCCGGACAAATGTCACATTGTGGAAGTGGATGACGTCGTGTAGTCCACGCGGGCGAAACCGTGGACGGAAAGCTAGTTCTCAAATAAAGAATTATTTTATTATTCTAGAAATAACGTAAATTACTATCTAATTTATTGAGCACTAGTGGTTTCTCGCGGAGGACGTTATCTATTCGTCGCTTTTTTTATATATGTACACCGATTACTCGAAGATGGCTGAACCGATTGAAATGATTCAAACGTTATAACATTAGGTTTTTTCCCAAGTGGGTCCCATTTTTTTTAATTTTAAATTTAAAAATTGAGACTGTTCAATAGTTTTCAGGAAATCCTGAAAATACTGTCGTTTTCGTTACCACTTTATGTTAATTAATTACGCATCTTTAGCCATAACTCCTTTGTTTATAAACCGATTTAGATGATTCTTGTTTTGTTAGAAAGGGGATACCTTAAGGTATTTTAACCGACTTCAAAAAAGAAGGTTCTCAGTTTGATCACATACCTATTTACCAGAATACACGTAAATTGCCTGCATGATGCACTAAAAAGAGTGAAATAAAAACTATTTTTATAAAAAAATAAAACCGCCTTCAAAAAAATGACATCAAAAAAGTAAGAAATAATAATCCCTTTAATACTGTATTCACACCAAATAACGTGAAGTACTTTGAAGTCGGGCGGGTTTAAAAAAAAAACAAAAAAATGTACCCACATGTTTCACGCCCGACTTCTAAGTACCTACTTTTCGTTATTTGGTGTGAATTCAGTATTAGGGGGATTATTATTTCTTACTTTTTTGATGTCATATTTTTTCTGTAATGTTACATTCGCAAGAATGCTCATGACAAGTGAATGCTCAAGTTTATCAGCACCTTTAGGGGATGATTTGATGATCAGAGTTTTTTTTATATTCGCAGACACTTGCAAGAGTTCCAGAAGCTGAAGGATCAAACTGCAGCAGCTATTATGTTCTGATGCATAAATATTATGATCCTGATTGGAACCTGGTCGTTCTTGATCAGCCCAAGTAAATAATTGTTACATACAAGCTCGTGTCAGCAATGCATTAAGCCTGGCCGCACACGGGCCACCGTCCGCAACCACAAAACCACAGTATATATTTACGATACAAAACGCCGCCACCGATCTATTTCCTGTTGATGTCATACCTAAAGGTCATAGCCCACTTAAGGTCATAGCTCACTTATACCGCACCGCTCCCACCCAACCAATGTATGAGCAGTCAAATATGGACTTAATGTCGTGCTCTGTAGACGCACTTTAGCTTGCGGCAGGCTCGCTTACCGCGCGCTGTCTGCTATTGTAAATTGTTACAGTAAAATGCATCTACATTGAACGGTATTAAGTCCATATTTGGCTGCTCATACTTTGGTTGGGTCGGAGCGGTGCGGTATAAGTGGGCTATGACCTTTATGCCGCACCGCTCCAACACGGCTCCCACCCAACATCGCCCTAAACTAAGGCGACGGCTAGCAGGCACCCAGCAGTCCACGCGGCGACAGCTAGCAGGCACCCAGCTGTCCACGAGCCGACTGCTATTCCCTCTATAGGTGCGCGGCGGGGCGGCCGGCGGCGCAGCGACCACTAGCAGTCAGCGCGAGGTCACCGTCAGCGAGGCGTCAACTACCGAGCAGTCTGACGGCGGTAAGCTCGCAGATCGCGCGCTGTCCGCTACTTTATATTGTCACTGTAAAATGCATCTAGAGCGCACGATATTAAGTTCATATTTGGCTGCTCATACATTGTTTGGGTGGTAGCGGTGCGGTATAAGTGGGCTATGACCTTAATTCGCCGCATACGGTTGACGGCCGGTAGTCGTCACTTGTTTCTTCATCTAGCTTCAAATGGCGGCGTGTATGGCTGTAGGCTGTAGCGTGTGGCTCGTGTGCGGCGATGGTAAATGTTTCATAGTAATTAGTATCAATCGTATCAATGCTCTGGTTTTCCAAGAGTGCGTTCAAAATCCGAATCCCTACCGAAAATCTACTTTCGAGGCTGGTGGTTTTTTCCGACAAAATTAACTGTCCTATTCATACTAATATTATTAATGTGAAAGTGTGTTTGTTTGCTTGTGTGTTCGTCCGTCTTTCACGTCAAAACGGAGCAACGGGTCAACGTAATTTTTGGTATGGGGAATAAGTCTGGGACATAGGCTACTGAAAAAATCACATTCTCACGGGATAACGTCGTGTAATTTACGCGGGTGAAGCCGCGGGCAGAAGGCTAGTTTAATATATTTTGTGCATGTGTTGTTTGTTCCCATTACACAATTGCATTGCAAATGTATAATATTAAGTTAAAAATAATTGGTTACTTATCATTATATGAAAAGTTAATTGCAATCTCTAAGTGCGACATATCAAAGCGATAACTCTACTTGCCCTAACTTTCAAACAACTTAGTCAAAATATGTGGCTTTCTGAAATCCTGAATGCCCTAAGGATTTTGATGATCAACAGGGATTGAGAGCGAATTCGGGCTTGTTTTATATATCAATAAAATGTAAAATAAGAATTATGCAATTAAAACTTTATATTATTATATTCAACTAGCTGATCCTCGCGGTTTTACCCGCGTGGTACCCGTTCCCGTGGGAATATCGGGATAAAATATAGCCTATGTCACTCGGGAAGAATGTAGCTTTCTAATGGTGAAAGAATTTTCTAAATCGGTTCAGTAGTTTTGGAGCCTATTCGATGCAAACAAACAAATAAACAACCAAATCTTTCCTCTTTATAATATTAGTATAGATAATTCAAATCCAAATTATGATGGTGCAAAAAAGCGACGAAGCGCTTCGGGTAAAGTTAGGTCTGTAGTGCCCATTACGCTTAGCTTTTTTCGTTGAGGGCATTGTCTCTTTCTAATGTACCTACAATAGTAAAGATGGAAATAATGATTAATAATAATTATAACGCCTAACCATTTTCAGGGAGAAAATAGATTGGAATAAATACAGTATACAATCAGATGTGCCAGAGTTGAAGAGATTGGACCACCATTGTGTTATCGATCTGGATTGCAAAAATAAAGTCACTCATTGTGATGCTAAAGTTAAACCTACATTTATGACTGGTACTGATGAGAGAATAGTAAACCCTAAACCTATTCTTGATTCAACTACATGTTCTAATAGTGATAAAGATTCATCATATTTGAAAGATATATCATCAAAAACAACAACAAAAAGTGATAAGGAGGTTTCAGATGCTGGTGATGCAGTTAAATTGACTAACACAGATACGAGTACGCTAACGAAAACGACTACAGATGATAATTTTGATGAATATTATGAGTCTAGTGAGATGAGTACTTCAATTATAGCAGAAACTTCAACTTATCAAGAAACAAGTACAAACCCTGTTGTTGAACAATCACCCATTGCCAGTACAGAATCCACGAGATACGATGAAATAACTGACAAGAATAAACACTTGACAACAACAGATACAACAGTAAATACAGAAATAATGAATGTCACATTAAATGAAAGTCAAAGTACTACGCCAGTACTTCCAGGAAAGTCTGGAAAATATGCGTCTAAACCTGGAGAGCAAACTTCTGATGACACCATCAGATATTGGCAAGCTGGGAAAATCGCCGCTGGTATCATGGGAGCGGGTGCGTTAGTGGTTGTGGTGTTAGTGGTGAAGAAAATTGTTATTGGATGTTTACAATCTGGGGTTTATCGTAAGTAAAAATTTTAAAGGCTCGTATCGTACACATACGCTGTGTTTGTTACAATTACAGCTATTGATTATTTTGAAAGATTCCTAAACTAAATATAAATAACTAAAAAAATAAGAATAACTCTGACTCCGAAGTAAGTAGCATAAGTACTTGTGTTACGGATTTCGTAACCATTACAGAGGTATTACCAGAAAAAAATCTTTCCGTGTTCTGTGGGTATTACACTTTATTTTGTTATTTAACGCCTAGACAGTAAACACAAAGTTTGTCTCGGTGTGGATCCTTGATCCCTGGCTCAGAAGGTATGATCAGCACCCCCGTGCTAACAGGCCATCAACCTGCGCTGTAAAGCATGGTACTCACTCACCTAGCTGTGTAGCACGTAACGTATCTGGTACTGTATCAAGTGAGTACGTAGGCACGAACCCGCTGCAAGCCGCTCGCACGTGGAACGCAGTAAGGGTGCTTTGCTTGTACACGGTGCAAGTAGCTAGTAAAGATGCGGGGTACACGCGTGAGTAATATGCGCATGCTACTTGTTCAAGTTACTCGCTTGTACTTTTATTTTATTGGGCTACTTGCGTAAGCAGTACGCACAAGTTATTTGCTCAAGAGCTACAGGCGCATGCACGCCTGAACCTACTCAAACAACATGCGCAAGTGACCCGCGCGCGCCGCAGAGCATGCAGATTATACATGCTTGAGTCGCTAGACCCGCACATGTTTTTGAACGGTAGTTTACGATGCATATAAACCGAGCAAGTTCCTTAACATCCGCAAGCTACTTGCACCGTGTACAAGCACACTAAGCTCGCAGGTGGCTCACAGTGACCCGCCGTGTGGCGGTTGGCGGTATCACTGCAAACACAAAGGCGGCTCTGGGAGCTCGTAGCTAGATACGCGGTGACCGTGGACGAGCCATATATACTCACTTGCAGGTTGAAACAGTAGCAGAAACGTTACGTGGTTCCAGCTAGTTGAGTACCCTGCTTAAAGATGCGCAACAATGGTTGGTGCAACGGCATTATCCACCAACCAAGGAAGAAAGTGCCCCCAAGGGACGTTCCTTAGATCAGATATCTTCTAAAGAGGTTGAGTCACTTGCCAGTATTCTACATTGAGCCGTGCAATGCAAATTGGGCGTACTTCGAGCATACGGTTGATACACGTTTGCATTACATGGCTAAATTAAGAATGTTGGCCAATGGTGTTGTCGCGGTTCGCGATGGTACTTGTATTTTTTTTAATCCACAACGGGGTAGCACTTAGCCTTCATCACACCTAATGTTAAGTGATGACAAGACTGAACGTGGAAGCGCACTACTCCCGGAATCCTCAATTACTGAGGAACTGGCTACTTATATCTAACTGCCGAAACATATCCGGGATACAACAATGCCGAAAACGTCATTGTTATGGCGTCAGACTCAGAGAGATAAGATTGTAGTTGCTAGCCAGGCGGACTAAGAACAAGTCCTACCACCAACCAAACCGAATACAATATGTACCCCCACTGGAAATTGAACCCGGGACCTCTGGACCTGATACCGGTGGTGTGTACCACTATACCGCGGGTCGGAGACGGTTAAAAAAATCTTTGAAGGACAAGGGTATCTACTAAAACGTAACTAAAGTATTTGAGTGTAATTCTTATATTTGAGGATTGAATAAAATAACACATGTTTTATCTTACTTTCAGATTTACCCACGTAATGTTCCATCCAAATATGCTGAAAAATTTCGCCTGTTGGTGACCAAGGTTATAAAACTAGTGGCGGCCCGCGACTTCGTCCGCGAGTTAAGGCTGTTTTACGCCGGAGCAACACTGTGCGACGCTTTTTAATTTCAGTCACTGAATAGACGGTTATTTTGTTCTTTTTAGTCAGTTTCTATAAAAGTGTGTTTTTTTTAGTTTTTTTAACTACAATATTTATTCACTTTTTACCACACTTTTATTAGCTTCACTTGTAACTAAGTCACAATGTAAGAAAATCTTGGAAATCAATTTTAACCTACTTCTAACTGTCGTATTGATTTGAAACTTTGCAAGTCTATATGAATCCCATGACAATACAATAATTTGCTACCATCGAGCTGATCTGATAATGGAGTCAAGAGGTGCGCAATAGAACTCTTCAATGGCTGCTAGGAAACCCCTCGAGTTTAGGCTCATTTCTTTTGTTCTGATGAGACCTATTCGCTACACTTGATGGTGAGGGTCTGATGATGGAGCAGGGAGGAAGCCAGTGGCACTTCTTAATGACCACTAGGAAACCCCTCGAGTTTGGCCTCCGTTGTTTCGTTCTGATGAGACTTATGAGTCGCACTTGGTGGTGAGGGTCTGATGATGTGATGATGGAGTTGGGAGGAAGCCAGTGGCACTCTTTAATGACCAATAGGAAACACCTCGAGTTCTGGCTTATTTGTTTCGTTCTGATGAGACCTATTCGCTACACTTGGTGGTGAGGGTCTGATGATGGAGCAGGAAGGAAGCCAGTGACACTCCTTAATGACCAACAGAAAACCCCTCGAGTTTGGGCTCATTTGTTTCGTTCAGACGAGACCTATTTGCTACACTTGGTGGCGAGGGTCTGATGATATGATGATGGAGTTGGGAGGAAGCCAGTGGCACTCTTTAATGACCACTACGAAGCCTTTTGAGTTTGGGCTCATTTGTTTCGTTCTGATGAGACCTATTCGCTACACTTGGTGGCGAGGGTCTGATGATGGAGCAGGGAGAAAGCCAGTGGCACTCCTCAATGGCCAATAGGAAGCCCTTCGAGTTCTGGCTCATTTGTTTCGTTCTGATGTGACCTATTCGCTACACTTGGTAGTGAGGGTCTGATGATGGAGCAGGGAGGAAGTCATTGCCACTCCTTAATGATCACTAAGAAACCCCTTGAGATGGGCACATTTGTTTCGTTCTGATGAGACCTATTCGCTACACTTGGTGGTGAGAGTCTGATGATGGAGCAGGAAGGAAGTCAGAGGCACTCCTTAATGACCACTAGGAAATCCCTCGAGTTTGGGCTCATTTGTTTCGTTCTGATGAGGCCTATTTGCTACACTAGGTGGTGAGGGCCTGATGATGGAGCAGGGAGGAAGTCAGTGGCACTTCTTAATGACCACTAGGAAACCCCTTGAGTTTGGGCTCATTTGTTTCGTTCTGATGAGACCTATTCGCTACACTTGGTGGTGAGGGTCTGATGATGGAGTAAGGATGAAGTAAGAGTTCGGCTCGCGCATCTGGCAACTAAGAGACTCCACTTGAATTTGTAAAACAAATACATACAATCACGCCTTTGAGTTATAATGTTTACGGGGTGGGCAGACACATGAATGGACTGTGAAATCGATTACCATCCATCCATAGCTTGCCATTTATTAAACTAAAAAGTAAAAAATAAATATGTAGTTTAAAAAACTATAAAAACACACTTTTATAGGAACAGACTAAAAGTACAAAATAACCGACTATTCAGTAACTGAAATTAAAAAGCGTGGTGCGCCCTTTGCAAAGCATGCATTCAAGTACTTAATATTGACAACGCGCACCACGCTTTTTAATTTCAGTTACTGAATAGTCGGTTATTTTGTACTTTTAGTCTGTTCCTATAAAAGTGTGTTTTTATAGTTTTTTAAACTACATATTTATTTTTTATTTTAAAATCTGAGGGGGGGGACACACATTTCACCACTTTGGAAGGCTATAAGTACGTTTTAAAAGATCGACTTTGAGAAAAAAATTCATTTTTAAAGACCTATCTATAGACATCCCACACGAGTATGTTTGACTAAAAAAAATATATTTTTTAATTTCAGTTCCATGTATGGGGAGCCCCCCTTAATTTTTATTATTTTTTATTTGTTGTATTAAAGTCGGTTTTCTATTATAGCGGTTCATAGAATTCATCTACCTACAAAGTTCCAAATGTGTAGTCTTAATAGTTTTGGAATAAAGTGGCTGTGACATACGGACGAACGGACAGACAGATGGACAGACTTGACGAATCTATAAGGGTTTTAGGGTTCCGCAGCTACGGAACCCTAAAAAATAATATAAAGTAAGATAAATATTATCAATTATTTGCTACGTTTTCCAATTTAATATGAAACAGGAAAGTACAAAAATCTATTTAGAGCGTTTATTCCGAACAATAAACATTGCATCTTTCCTGTTACCAGAATTCATTATTGTTATTAGCCACATTAGTAAAACTAGGTAACTTACCTAAACCAACAAAAATACCATACTCAAATTTTTATTGTTTCTCTTAGCGAGTGTGTCATTTAGTATTTAAAATGTCCATAAATATGTGTGTAAAATTTTGTAAAGTTATATAATAAATTATAAAAACGTTAGTAGGTATGCGAAAAGAAAACGAAAGTCTCCATACCAAACGGCAATTTGATACTGGGCCCGCTATAGGCCAACAAAAATCAGATTGCTTTGTACATGACCGGCTGTAATATCAATATTAATGAAAAACTGAATTTTAAATTAAGATGCAGCAAACTTCAGTACTAACACTAGTGACGAGTATGATACTCAAAAACACGATTGCATAAAATTTTCTCGATAGAAAAGAATTGCGATTGAAATTTAAAATGCACCTGAATTTTTTGTTAGAAAAAGCCTATCCTACTAATATTATAAATGTCAAAGTTTAGATGTTTGGATGTTTAGATGTTTGGATGTTTGTTACTCAATCACGCCAAAACGGCTGAACGGATTTGGCTGAAATTTGGGACACGGATACTTTTTATTCCGGAAAAATGTTACATTCCCGTGGGATAACGTCGTGTAGTTCACGCGGGCGAAGCCGCGGGCGAAAAGCTAGTTATACTATAAATGAAAAGGTACTTGTGTGATCCTAACATTTAGATTTTATTTTTTGACATTTTAATTTTAATGATTTTGTAATGTGTGATTTAATTATTTGTAATTTGTAACTTTGACATTGTGGATTATTATTCTTTTATTTCTTTACTTTCATTAAGTATATATAATTGTAACAAGGACATTTGCATGCTATATAAATAAATGGCTAAATAGGATAAGAACAAATTGAAACAAAGTAACATCAAAACTGTACCACCCTATTTTTTGGCAAATAAAGAATTTTTATTTGTATTTTGTATTTGTATTTGTATTTTGTATTTGTATTTGCGAAGTTGCCTCCAAATCACTATAATTAACACGATAAACTGCTAGTATTCAAGTAATACATTAAAATAAAGCTTGGAACTTTTTAGTTTAATTAAACTATAGATAAGGCAGGGCTTATGTTATATATTTCTGTAAATAACCTTTAAATATCCTTTGAAAAAAAAAAACCTTCATTTCTAAATTCCGGACTGGCCGAAAGGGGCCGGAGAATTATTATAGTAAATGCTGCCTTACGTCTTATGCCCGGGCTTCACATGCGACTAATGCCATTAATTAGCGCGCTATTGGATATAATACGCAGGTGTAGCCGGGTCTTAACGCACTAATTTCATACAATAAGCGCGCTAAGGTGCGCATGCCGTATTATTAACGCCGCCGCCGTTAGGCGTCACGCAGGTGAAGCCCCAGCATTATAGAAATAAGGCAGCATTAACTTTGCAGCTGGTCGTTGCAGTTATTACTTTTGCTTTTGGCCTAGTGCGCGCCATTAACCACTTTTAACCCCTAATATTTAATTAAGTGGAAAGTTTTTGCTTATCCCGTTAAAAAAGACTGAAATTAGTGGCTGAAATTGACCTATCACGTTATTTGTCACGACTAATTAAGTAAATCAACATACAGTGCCCGTAGTGTAAGTTTTTATGTCAAAAAACGCAAACTATTTCGATTCCGTATTTATGGCAATTTGTATGAAAACTGTATAAGGACACAGCACATTACATCAACTCGGAAAGGGATCGACACCGTATCGCCTTTCGCCTCGCCGTCAACCAGGCGTCAACCTAACGCAAGCACGTAACCAAACCGGATCAGCGTCGGTACGTCGGCTCGGCTACGGCTAGGCGACGCCGCGCTTACGGCTAGGCGACGCCGCGCTTACGGCAAGGCGACACCGCGCTTACGGCTCGCCGCACAGTGGTTCCATATAAAAAAAAAGAATGAGAGAAAAAAATGATAAAAAGATCAAAATAAAATTACAAAAAAATGACACAAAAATGACAAAAAAAATTATAAAAAAAAATGATGTTCATTTTCATTTTCAGACCACTGTGCGTAGAGCCGTAAGCTCGGGTACGGAGAGACGTGAGCGCGTGGACGACTAGCGGTAAGCCCGGGGATAGCAAGTTGAGCGACCCGCAAAGCGGTCCGTAAGCTGGTCCCGAGGCGAGGCGATTACGTAACGATTCCGATTAGTGTGCTTTGCAGTAGGGGGTTTCATACAAAGAATACTGAACCGCTCGAGTTGATACGTTTACGATCCCTTTCCGAGTTAATGTATGTGCTGTGACCTTTAGCGCCTCTAGCGGCGAGTAGCGCGCTTATATAGTTTTCATACAAATTGACATAAATACGGAATCGAAATAGTTTGCGTTTGCTTGACATGAAAACTTACACTAGGGGAACTGTTATTCACATTTTCATGACTATTCACATTCGATCAACAATAACACAGATAGGTACCTAACGCCTCACGAACTAAAACAAAGCGCGTAGATGGCACCGGCTGACATTTTTTTTACAGATAAAGATATTAGGAATGTTACAATTTTACGTCAAAAATGTAAAGAAGCGATAAAAAATAAGAGCGCACATTTGAAGCGCGATCTTATACGCTTGGCCGTTTTTAACACTCCATAACAGGTTATCTAGTCATTTAAGTATTGTTGATCGAAGCTATTCACTGAACTTACCCATGTGCCCATGGAGTGATACATTTTGTAGAGATTAAATTTGAAGGAGCTGTTTGAAAGCATTTTCATTCGTTGTAACGGCTGCCATTTTTACTTACTTCTTGCATTGTTTTATCCATAATAATCGCACAAACTATTAATGTTATGAAAAAATCATTACAATTATAAACAAATATGGTCTATTCAGTTCTATTGTATTTATGTGATAGGAGCTGTCAATGTCAGATGCCACTCAGCTGTCGGTTTGTTTGCGAGGTTCCGAAGTAATAGCTATAAACAGCCGCGCGGTCCGTGGCAGCCTGTGATCTGTATGCGGAATACTTTGATTGTAGTTTCGTGCATATTTATATTGCATTTCTTAACGTAACAACATAAATAGTCTATTGGAAGCAATTTTGTCTTACGCGCGCCATAGATTTTTACTAAATTAATCTTCCAGATAATTCTGAAGTCTTCGCGACGTAATTAGTTTGTGCCTTGGCTGTATGATTAAAATCCAATGACAAGTTGAATCTATCTATGCAAAAAAATTATAAACCTACTTACAGCCGGAATGTTCTGGAAGATTTTTAGTATATATAGGAGAGAACCCGCTAAAGATTTCTCTTTTTTCTGGTTTTTCGCCCCAACATAATTGGGGTCGTATCTCCGGGCAACATCTCCCCGAGTCACTCCGGTACCTACCTGCTCCGGTCTACCTACACGCCGAGTACCTGCTTACTTCGTGCCGCTCTCCACCTGCTCCTGCGCGCCTAACCGCTAGAGGTCTGCACTGCTCCGGTCTACCCCGGAACAGAACCCGCTGCCCCTAAACCCTAGCGGCTTCACCTCTCCTTAGGAAGTTATAAAGCTAAGTTGACCTTAGACTTCCAACGCCGATCACCGAGCCAGTTACCCCCCCTGTAATTTCATTTTAAAACGGTCTAACCGAATTATACATTTAATTTTATATACATCTTTTATTTCTGAACTCTTGCTCTCCGGCTCCTCCAGCCAGGAGCGTTTCAGTGGCGCCCAGCTCATTTCAGGCTCGCTTGGTGATCAGTGCTTTATTAATTTATTTATTTTTTGTGCTTCGTATGTGGGTACCTATTTTTTTTTTATCCGAGTTGTGTAATGAACGGCTAACCGTGGTGATTTAACTGTAATATTTTCTTTAAATATCAGCCTTTCCTTGGTTCTAAACCAGGAAGCCTGTGATTTTTATTTTAACCGACTTTTAAAAAAAAAGGAGGCTACTTACCTTTCCTTATAAATTTTTTTTTTTTACTTTTTAACTTAAAGCCCTTGATATTCATTTAACCTACTTCAAACAAGGAGGTTATTTACTTCCTTCATTTAAATTGTAATTTTTTTTAAATTGAACTTACAACTGTTATAGTTACCCACATACCCCTTTTGTTACTTAAGTAGTGGTTGCACTTGAGTAGGCTCGTCGCGCAAAAGACTCACCTAACGTACTTAAATATGGCTGTGCGTGGGATAAATTTTCTTTCCTTACAAAAGTCGGAACTTGAATACGAAGTCGGACTTCGCGGAGAAACACCGGCTGATAACGTGGCCGATTTAAGGAAGCAAATTACAAATATCTCTAAAGAACTTCCTTCTGAGGAGATTTTAGCCTCGCATTTGTCTTCTGCTGACGACTTAGACGGCATCTCAGCCGCATTAAACAAATCCAATAAAAACCTAGAATTATTAAAATCTAAATTTGATAGAGGTGTTTATTTGAGAACGGAGGTTATTCTTAACCACGTTTTTCATCGGCTCGGTAGAGTTGATGCGGCCGAGGACGCGTTACTATTGGGTGCCCTTGCTGAATGCAAGCGTGGCTTGAAAGCTCAAGACAAGGAATTGTCCACCTTAAAACCTAGGGAGACACCTGTCTCAGGCGCGAATGCGGGTGACCTTTTGCTCCCCGGTCCTTCTACTTCCAGCCGAGAGCAAGTCAACGCGACGGAGTCTATTATTAATGTTACTGTCGATCGGGCACTTTCCGATTTCACTAAACTTAAATTCAACGGGAAAACTTGTGTTGTTTCCTTTATTCAAAAGGTTGACGAGTTTGTCACAGCTAGGGGCATAGATTATAGTAGGGTTTTGTCGTTTGGTTACGAAATTTTTACCGACGACGCCTTGTATTGGTTTCGTTGTGCCAGGCCAAAAGTAAATACCTGGGGAGAGTTAGTAGCCTTGCTGAAGGCTGATTTTCTTCCGAAAAACTATGACTCTCAATTTAAATCGGATATTAGAGCTCGTACCCAGGGTGTTAACGAACCAATTGCTATATATCTTTCCGTAATGGAGGTTATGTTTTCTCGCCTCACGAAACCAATATCAGAGGAAGATACATTAGAAATTTTACTTACTAATATTAGGCCTTGCTACGCTAATGCTCTTACTCCGTCTTCGGTGATAAACTCCATCGACGATCTTAAAGCTATTTGTCAACACGTTGAAAAAATACAGTGTCAAGTGGCAAATTTTGTTGAGCCTTCTGCTTCTAATATGTCGAACTTAGCTACGGAGTTCGTTTACCGCGGTGCTACTAGCACTCCGGTTGTTAATAAACCTTTTACTAAAACTAATAAGTCATCTGTTTCAGCTGTGAACAATGATAATATATATTGTCCTAGATGTCGTTCTAACACGCATAATTTGAAAAACTGTACTCAACCACGAACAATAGTTTGTTTTAAGTGTGGCAAAGATGGTGTTCGCACCCCCGAATGTCCGGATTGCAATAAGCCCACCAATCAAAAAAACTAATTGATCGGGATTGTGAAACTAGGCAGCTTCGCTCGAGATTCTCTAGTCGTTGCGATGAAGCTGAATGGAAAGAATGGTTATCTATTATATCTAATCTATCTCATAGTCATTCTGAGTCTCCAATCCCGGAATCTGAAATTAATTTTTCTCGACCGTATATTTCTGTTGTTATTGGTGATAATCATGTCGTTGGTCTTTTAGATACCGGTTCCGGCATATCCTTACTTGGGAATAATTATCAGGAATATATATTAAATCCTAATAATAAACTTTATTCTTGTGACCCGTTACAGCTTTCTGCAGCTGGCGGTCAAACTTTAACTGCCTCTAAATATGTTATTCTACCTTTAAATTTTAAAAATAAAACTATTCATATTAAATTATTTGTTGTGCCGGAAATTAAAAACAATTTAATTCTTGGTATGGATTTCTGGAGGAAGTTCGAGTTGTTTCCGAGTGAACTCGATAGCCTTTTGCTGGATGAGTCTAACGAATTTAATATATCTAATATTGCTCTTGACGATCCTAAACAAATTTGTTCGTACGCTCAACTTAACAACGAACAAAAGGAAAACGCTGATAATATTATTTCTCAATTTCGTAGCATTTCCTATGAAAAATGTGGTTTAGGTCGTACTTCGTTGATCACTCACGCTATAGATACAGGTGACTCTGTTCCCATTCGACAACGTTACTATAGAATGTCCCCTCAGAAGCAACAAATTCTCTCCGATCAACTGGACGAGATGTTGAAAGAAGATGTTGTCGAACCATGTGAGAGCCCTTGGTCTAATCCCGTGCTTCTTACTCCCAAAAAGAATGGCGAGTATAGATTCTGTCTCGACAGTAGGAAACTAAACTCTGTCACTCGCAAAGATGCTTACAGCTTACCTTATATAACTGAAATCCTAGATAACCTTAGGGATGCTAAGTATCTATCTAGTATAGACCTATCTAAATCGTTCTGGCAGGTATTAATTAAGCCTGAAGACCGATGTAAGACTGCATTCTATATTCCCTCTAGAGGAACCTTCCAATTTAAGTCTATGCCTTTTGGGTTGACCAATGCACCTGCCACGCAGCAAAGATTGGTAGATTTGCTGTTTTATGGTCCTGAATTCGAAAATAAGGTCTATGTATTTGTTGATGACGTAGTAATTGTGTCTAATTCCTTTCAGGAGCACATTTCTTTACTTTTACGAGTTTTGGAGAAACTAAAGTTCGCAAATTTAACTATAAATTTCGAAAAATGTCAATTTTTCAGAGAAAAATTAAAATATTTGGGTTATATGGTCGATTCGAATGGGCTACACGCCGATCCGGAGAAAATTGAGGTCATTGTGAATTATCCTACTCCTACTAACAGGAAGGAAGTTCGTCGTTTCTTAGGTACTGCTTCTTGGTATCGTCGTTTTATTCCCAATTTTAGTTCATTGGCTGCACCATTGAACAAACTTACCTCTCAGGGTAAGAATGCAATTCCTTTTGCCTGGTCACCAGAAGCAGAAACTGCCTTCAAGAAGCTCAAAGAGTGTTTAACGTCCCCTCCGATTTTATCTTGTCCGGATTATTCTGAACCGTTTCAAGTCCATACCGACGTTAGTGATTACGGGATTGGAGCTATACTAACTCAAATTTTAAATGGCGAAGAGAAAGTTATAGCCTATATGAGCAAGTCCTTGTCGGCACAAGAACGAAACTATAGCGCTACGGAGCGGGAAGCGCTCGCAGTAATTGTGTCTATAGAACATTGGCGCTGTTATTTGGATAATGGCCGGAAATTTACCGTTTTTACTGATCATTCGTCTTTAAAATGGTTTCTAAATATTAATAACCCTACAGTGCCCGTAGTGTAAGTTTTTACGTCAAAAAACGCAAACTATTTCGAATGCGTATTAATGTCAATTTGTATGAAAACTGTATAAGCGCCTCTAGCGGCGAGTAGCGCGCTTATATAGTTTTCATACAAATTGACATTAATACGCATTCGAAATAGTTTGCGTTTGCTTGACATAAAAACTTACACTAGGGGTACAGGTCGACTTGCCAGATGGGGAGTACGTCTTTCTGCGTTCAACTTCGACATCAAACACAGACGTGGCAAGGATAATGTCGTTCCAGATTCGTTGTCCCGTGCGGTGCCTGTAGCGGCTATAGATAGCGTCAACCGATCTTCTTCACCTCCTGTACTTGATCCCTGGTATTTGGAGCTATTTGCCGGTTGTCAAAATTCCCCTACCTCTTTTACCAATTATAAAATAAATAATAATAAGTTATATCGCTTCATAAAAACTATAAATCCCTTAACTAGAGAATTTGAATGGAAGGAAGTTGTTCCTAAAGAATCTAGAATTGATATACTTAAAGACTATCATGATAATCCTACTTCTGGACATTTAGGGATATTTAAAACTTTTAAAAGAATTTCTTTAAATTACTTCTGGCCTGGCATGCATAAAGATGTCGTAAAATTCGTTAATGAGTGCGATGCTTGTAACTCTCACAAACATGCAAATCATCCTACCTTAGGATTTATGGGACGACCTAAGGAATGTTTTAGACCATTCCAAATGATAAGTGTGGACTTGGTTGGTCCCTTACCTATATCTAGAAAACAGAATACTATGCTACTTGTAGTCACTTGTTGTTTTTCGAAATACTCGCTTTTGTTTCCTATCCGTCGTGCTACTGCCGACATTATAACTAGTTTAATTGAAGAGAAAGTCTTTCTTGTTCATGGCATTCCTAGTACTGTTTTGATGGACAACGGTAAGCAGTTTGTCAGTCAAAAGCTTAATCACATGTTTTCTCAATATAAAATACCAAACGTACGCTTCACTCCTAAATATACTCCACAGGTAAACACGGTTGAGCGTTATAATAAAACCATCATGACTGCTGTTTCCACTTTTATTGAAGAGGACCACAGGTCCTGGGATAACAACATTCCCAAAATACAATTCGCACTTAATACAGCCGTCAGTGAAGTCACAGGTTATACTCCGTTGTAGTTACTCACATTATATTTATATATATTTATCACATAAATCATAAATCACAATTAAAATACACCTACAATAATACTTATAATTAACTTAACTAATAAAAACTTAACAATAACATTTTATCTAGGTATTTACATTATAAACTATATTTACATTATTCATTATATGTATAGTATATATTACAATATTTTATGTACATGAAAACACATTAGAATATTAATTAATATGTTTAACGCATAGCATCAATAACGCAGAGCGTAGCTCGGCGCGGTGTACTAGCCGCCGTAAGCAAAGGAATGCAGCTCCTAGTTTTTTATGCAGTTTCTATTGTATAGGAATATCGATCGGCCGCCCCGATCGCGAGTGATAAACTAGCCACGACGCGGGACGCATGTCGCTCGGACCTAAACGCTATTCACTTATGTGCTTACGCGCCGATATTTAAAACGCAAAATATCGTGTTATTTCGCCTCCAACCTACTCCTTCTTTTAATAGTGAAAACCAAACAACTTCACTAAAGTGGTGACCCGATCAACACGCTTTCGCAAGCATGGGAGGTAACGATGATACCACAGGCACAGGTGAGGCGCAGGGGCAGTGTTCCAGTCGGAGCGATGCGAGTACGAGCGACGTTCATCATGTCGGAATTCGAAACATACCTTTCTACCCGGACAAGCCGTCCTTATGGTTCGCTATGTTGGAAGGTCAGTTCACACTGTGTAAAATTACTAGTGATTCGACCAAATTTTACCACGTTATCGGTATGCTCGACCATCAGTACGCCGTCGAGGTAGCCGACATTATTGAGTCTCCACCGGAAACAAATAAGTATACCAAGTTGAAGTCGGAGCTCATTAAGCGACTGTCTGCGTCGAAAGAGCGCAAGGTCAAACAATTGCTGGATCACGAGGAGCTGGGCGATAGGAAGCCGTCGCAATTTCTGCGGCACCTGCAACATCTCGCCGGTTCTGGTGTACCAGAAGACTTCGTCCGCACCATCTGGACCAGTAGGTTGCCCAGCAGCATGCAGACTATAATTGCTTCCCAGCTCCAGCTTCCGCTAGACAACTTAGCTGACCTGGCTGATCGCATCAACGATATCGCACCTCCATCTCCGCACGTGGCTTCAGCTTCCGCTTCATCATCTCATCAGTACCAGTCGGAGGATAAGATCGACAAGATGGCGAAGCAAATAGAAAAGCTTACACAGCACGTTCATGCGCTTACTATGAGGAACGACAGATCCAGATCCGCATACAGGGGAAATCACAGGTATCAAAATCGCAGTCGCAGTAGATCACAATCCAGTTATCGGAAGCACCCTGTTTGCTGGTACCATTTTAAGTTCGGTGACAACGCTAGCAAGTGCCAGAAGCCATGTAACTACACAGCGGGAAACCAATAGGGCAGTCGGTAATGGCGACTGACGATTGCCCAACCACCCAAGGTCGCTTATTCGTTACGGACCGTCACTCAAAAACGCAATTTTTAGTCGATACCGGAAGTGACTTGTGTGTTTACCCTCGTAGTGCATTTAAAGAGCGACGACTTAAATCTAAGTATGAATTGTGTGCAGCCAACGGTACTGTTATCCATACTTACGGGCATGCTAACTTAAAATTAGATTTAGGTTTAAGACGAGATTTTGTGTGGCGTTTTATTATAGCCGATGTTAACAAGCCCATTATTGGCGTTGATTTTTTGTCACATTTTAATTTAGTTGTTGATGTTAGAAATAAGCGTTTATTGGATAATCTTACTTCATTAAAAGTTTCGGGCGTGTCAGCGGATAAGTACAGTAGCGTTTCGTCTGTTAAAGTAAACCTCGGTAATTCGCGTTATCATAAAATTCTTGCAGAGTTTCCAGAACTAACCAGACCAGCAGGTACTCCATGCACAACATTACATAAGACCGTACATTACATCCGCACCACCCCAGGACCGCCAGTATCTAGTACACCTCGGCGATTAGCACCGGACAAGTTAAAAATCGCGAAACAGGAGTTCGATGTGATGCTACAAACTGGTACTGCTCGTCCATCAGATAGTCCCTGGTCATCGCCCTTAGGCTAAGCCCGCACAGCGATTAAAATTCGCGCGATTAAAAATCGCGATTTTGTAACTGATGGAATTGTATGCAGGTACACGCACTCGCGATTTAAAAATCGCGCGAATAAAAAATCGCTGTTTGCTGTAAAATAATCGCGCGTCCTAACCCTGCGGGAGGCGCGCCCCTTTTTCGAATATAATATTCTGTCGCTACCTACTGAAAATACAGAAGTATTTTCATTATTTTTAAGTATGTATAATTTTAATGTTTAAACTTCATACATAAATAATAGAAGATTGTAAAACAAGTGCATAAAACGTACCATTTTACCCGAGACGTATATATCCACCCGAGCCGTAGACGAGTGTTGATAGTCAATTCGAGGGTAAAATGGGGTTTATGTACGAGTTATACACTCTGCTTTTCACTTCGAGTGTGAGGAAAATAAATAACAATATTGCAATAAAGAAAAAATAAATACTTCGCCATATTGGCGGGAAGATAAGTTTTTACTATGACGCTACTAACGCACTGACGTCACAAGGATAGCGTCCTGTCCTTGTCTAATTATAATGTTTGAAGTCCTATATCTTTGAAAATATTCAAGATAATTCGAAATAAAAACTTTTTTTGTGTAGCTAATATTTCGAAAAACATTTTAAAGAAATAAAAAAAAATCAGTAAAATACCGTATTGTCAAACCTTGAATCTTACGGCTGACTTACCTACTGGATCCAGTGACTGGCACCGAAATCGATGCCGATTCAGTGCTGGCGTCAGCCCTGATATGGAGTAAAACAACTGACTACTTAATCCATTATGTACTTAGTGCTACTGGCTTCGTGTAAACCGGCTATTATCAGCTAGACTGAAAAAATATATGGTTTAGGGTATTACCAATGTATAATTATACGTGTTTTTTTTTTATTCCCTAGTTTAAACACAACTTAATTTTAACTAGTACTTACAAAGATTTTAGGGGATGAAAGTATCTATCAATACAAACGTTTTTTCTTGTAGGGCCAGCCACGAAATCGCGAAGAAAAATCAACAATTTCATACAATTTAGTCGAGTCGATGTTGTACTTTTCTATGGAACAGCTGATTCTTCGTGGCTGCTCCCATAGTAAACGTTGTTCGTATTGACTTAATTAAATCTTTAAAATAATAGGTAACCATGACTGACTGATCTATCAGCACAAAGTTCAAATCACTGAATGGATTGAGCTGCAATTTGGCTGAAAGTTATTATACTTAGGCATCCACTAAGAAAGGATTCGCCAAAATTCACCCTCTAATCTAATGGGATTAAATAAGGTTTAACTTTTGTATGGAGAATTAGTATAGAATATTAAAATAAAACACTTTCAGTAAAGAATGTTTTGTAAATAAAAAAGTTTATAGAGCACTCCGTTATTTCGAATTCAAACAAAAGCTAGTTTTAAAATATATTTTATATACTATTTAGTTTAAATATTAATGTGATTTTTACATATTAAAACGTATTGAAACACAACAATATAATTAGGTGGTAGTAATAAAATAATGTTTTACTAAATTATACATCTTCAACTATTTTCCTGCCGCCCCGCCGCCGCCGCCGCCGCCGCCATCGCCACCAAGACGCCGGCGCCGCCACGCCGCCGCCGCTACCGACGACGACGCCGGGTTAATTTGACGACTTGCCTATCATTCCTATTCTACTCTCTCTGTCAAATGGTCGTAACAGACGCAAGGACCGGACAAGGGGTTTCGTCGGCTCCGAACCATTCGAACGCTACAAATTTAGGTTATATCGCTGTACGCGGCCGACGGCGTTTATAGGAGACCATGGCCTAACTCTAGATATGGGCTCTATATAGGGTTTTTTACCATCACAATTTTCTATACTTACAGAATTATATTGTGAATGCACAAAAATAATTTAAAATCTCAATTAAATGATTGTTTCTTGATCGATTGTTAAACATTTGTAAAAATGTTTCTTTCGGATGCGAGGGTTTCCTCACATTGATGAAGCAACGCTGGCCTATAGCGTTAACAAGAGATAGCAAAATTCGACGAGTCGTGTAAGCCTTTCGGTAGCTTAGTTGGTCAGAGCATCGGAACGGATCCCTGGAGGCGCGGATTCGAATCCCGCCTGAAAGCTACTTATAAGGCTCGTGGTTATTTAATAAAAAAATGCTTTGTGCAATGCTGGCGGCGATCAAAGCTCGGCGGATTACATCGTTAAGAGCATCATGTCTGGGGAATTTACCCGCGCATCTAGAACAGCTCAACCCATGGTGCCCGTTAGCCTCGACCTGGACTCCGCAAATGCAGCGGTGTGGCTCAACCACATTGCATCCCAGTCTCAAACCTACAGCCAGCCGCAATGAGTCGTCATCCATGAGAGTGCCCATCTGTGGAGAAGGCAGTGCGTGTAGCCAAGCCCCAGACTCTGGTCGTGATACCGCCCTAAGCCTAGCCATATCAGTATTACTCGACTCAAATATAAGCTCCTCGAGCGTTAACTTGGATTGGCTGGTGATTGTCATCCCAATTCCTCGAAACTTCAGGATGATCGGGAGGATCATGATTCGGGCAGAATATAGACCAGGCAGTCAAAACCTCGCCCACAAAGGGTGCCTAAAAACTATCACCATTAATGTTGAGGATTCAAGTGACTAGATTCAGGGCCCCATGCAAAGAAGCCAGAAAGGCCGGTAATGCCGTGTCTTTGCTTATTTATGAAATTGCTCAGACTAAGAATGTTGCCCTGAGGCTTCCGGGAAATGATTTTGTAGTACCTAACTAATGAATTCACGTGCCACTTTCACCTCTTCATTAATACAAATGTCAAATTCTATAGAAAAATTAAGTTCGTCACATTTCCGCAACATGGCGAGGTTTTTTTATTTTTCTGGTCAAGCTTTACCTAATTAGACTTGCTTGAAAACTTGCAAGACTGAGGCCTCATTTCCACCTGCAAGTAAGTCTTCTGCGATAAATGTCCGACAGTCTGTCAGATAGCAACTTGCAAGTGTAAACACACTTGCAAGTTGTAGTTTACACTTGCAAGTTGCTATCTGATAGACTGTCGGACATTTATCGCAGAAGACTTACTTGCAGGTGGAAATGAGGCCTGAAGGAAGTGGCAATCTCTTGTGTTGGAGTTTAAAACTCACTTAGGTTGATATGCCATAGGAGAAAGAAAGTAATTACCTACTTAGAAGAATTTCGTCCGTTGTCCGGTCCGTGGGTCTGTTAAAGTTATACTACGCACACATGCACATATGCTACGCACAGATGCACACAACAGTCGGTCAGCCCCATGATTTCAGATTGAGGAATTTCCCCAAAATTTTGGGAGTTCTATAATTTTCTAGGTTCTATGTTTTTTTTTATCAAAAGATATATCGGTAACGGTAATCTTAGAAAAGTCAAGATGTTAGAAAATATAACTAAATAAGCTATTATAGTTTTAATTACAAGCATTAGTTAAGATTTCATCATTGTCTAAAAAAGGTGTTACATTTGAGGAACGGTATTTTTTTAACATTTTTCATCAAGAGTCGAAAACATAAAATGTTACACATTGAAACGCATACAGTTGATTGTCATAATTTCATTTGGCATACATCATAAGGCATAATATTGAAAAGCATTTTATTCCTTGGCATAAATTTCATAACGCATAACGCATAATAGTTGAAAGGCATAATATTAAAAAGCATAATCTTCGAAATTCATATTTTCGTTTGTCATAATTTCGTAAAGCATACTTTAAAACGCATAACTTTAAAAAGCATAATTATTATTTAAAAACATTATTGTATAAAATTGTCAATATCTCGAAAACGGTGCGTCGTAGCCAAAATCTGACGAAATTTTTGATACCTATTAACAACCCCGGAGGTATTTGAGAGCCATCCAATGGTAAAAAAAACTTTTTTTGACATCTGTTGGCTCAAAAAAATTTTTTTTTTATCTATAAGTTTTGAATTTAGTTCAAATCGAAGAAAACAGAGGAGCAGGGGGACGGGGGGGCGCAGCCCTCCACCAAGGGGGTTCTGGGGGCGAAGACCCCCGCCACCAAAGAAATTCTAACAGTCGTTTTAGGTTAGGTTAGGTTAGAATAGTGACCAAAACGTAGCGGCCGGCGAAGCGCCAGAAAAGACTTTTTTATTTTCACAGACCTAGCTTCAAAATAAATAAATACAAGATAATACCCCGTTAAATTTATCCATTTTGAATATTATGCCTTTTAAGTATTATGACATTTAAAAGTTATGCCTTTTGATAATAATGCTTATTGAAATTATGCCTTTCGATGATTATGCCTTTTAAAATTCTGGCAAAAAAAGTATGAGTTATGAAATTATGGCTTTAAGAATTATGCATTTCGATGATTATGCCTTTCAACACGATGCGTTTCATGTTTATGGCGAAAAATGTTATGCGTTTCATTAGGTAACCCAGAGGGCACTGATCGTCGTGGCCGGTTGGAATTTCCCATGTCACAATTTTAGTTCCAGATAATGACAGTATTGACACGCGCCAAGTTATATGGCTCATACTCTAGAAATTAAGAGGACAAAAAGTATGAGATCATGAATGAAATATTGTAATAGTAAGTAGGTACATATGTAGCGGTGGGCATGAAGTTTGCGGGGCAGCAGCCTGCGCTACGCGGCGGGCGACGGACGCGCGCGCTACGAGACGCGACGGATGGAGACGGGAAGATTCGTGGGCCGCGCCGATGCCAGCCCCGCTGCCTGCCCGCTGATTTCGTGCCCGAGGCCTAAAATCTTACCTAAGAGTAATTGAGAGTCTCTCTATATCTTTTCTATTTGGGTCCAAAAAGTCTAGAGAAAAGTTTATAAATAACTGTACAACATTTAAAATTATAATCAATGGGGAGAGCATCGAGCGAGTGGACCAGGTTAGGAACTTGGGATTGATCCTGGATGGGAACTTAAACTTTGAGAAGCATGTGACCGAATGTGTTCGTAACTGCTTATATCGTCTTAAGGTTTTGTACAGAATTCGACCCTATTTAAGCCAAGAGCTCAGAATTAGGTTGTGCGAGTCTCTGGTTCTGTCCAAACTGAATTACTGTGATACCGTGTATGGTCCCTGCCTCCTATCCAGAACCAGTAGACTCGTACAACGAGTGCAAAATGCTTGTGCCCGGTTCTGCTTCCACATCCCGCCTCGTACTCATGTGACACCTTTTCTCATTACTGCAAATCTTCTTAAAATGGAGGCTCGCAGAAGGCTTCTCTCGCAGAAATCTTGCATCCATGCTATTCGAAGTGATAAGCACGGGGAAGCCGAAATATTTGTTCGATAAGTTGATGTGGGCACGAGATCATAGATTGTTTCCAAAAAGATCGTGTACTCACATCTTCGTAACTCCGAAACACAGAACTATGGCCTTTCGTGGATCCTTTAGATATGCTGCCTCTCGATGTTGGAATGACCTCCCACCGCCTGTTCGCGACCTGAGGACCAGATTAACATTTAAAAAACACGTTAAGGAATACCTATTGGATACGCATAAACAAAAAATTTAAAGGCACCTACTTCCAGGTTTTCACGACGCGCTAGGAACGGTCTGGAGGGCCACCCGCTGGCCGACGCCAATCGAATCGAGGGGCATCATGTTTAAATCATTCCACGTTTTTCACGAGATACTTGTGTACGACTCGTAAATAAAAGCACAATAGCACATGTATGCCACGTCGTATGTATGTTTGCTTGCGCCATTTTCATTTTTTACCCATAGACTACAGACTAGATTTTAAATACATTTATCTTTCTCTATGCCCACAGTGTAGATGTTTGGATTTGGTTTTTGCGTTTCAAAAGGTTTTTTTTTTTTTTTTAGTTCACTGTCTCTCTCAAGCTCTCTTTTTCTTTTTCTTTTTATCTGAATGTATGTACCTACTGCTCTTCCACTTGTTTATGTTTCTGTTTTGTTGTTTCTATTTCGGTTTGTTTGTTTAAGTGTTGTCCGAGCCTTAAGGCCCTGACAGAATAACAGCGCTTCTGGGTCATCCTAACCACCTACGGATGGCCCAGGAGTTTTTGTGCTGAGTCAGGGCCTTTTAGCGTCACACCATGTGCTTGTTGTCTATTTGTTTTTATCTTTCTTTTTTTTTGTAAACTGTTTTATTTGTCTATTGTTATTCTCTGTATTTTGTCTGTACTTATGTGTTATGTGGTGTGTTCGTTAATAAATGTTTTTTTCTTTCTTCTTTCTTTCTTCTTTCAGCTGAAACTGCTTTTCTCCAAGTCGTATCCTGGTAGGTTATAGCAGGACTAACTAGCCGAAGTTACATATCAAATGTTTTTATAGACATTCGGTAATATCCGAAAAATAGTTTGTTGTACTGCCGCAGCTCTTGATATTTTAAGAAGAAAAATCCCTTCATAGGCCTCAAGGCCGTATATGGGTGAACCCAATATTCATTAGATCTTTTCGTGTTTCGTTTTCTTCTTCTTAATTGCAGATAAATTAGGACTTTGGTTCTGTCATCCATTTTTACGTGTGTCACAGTCGAGAACCAGCCGACAACTGATAAACGTAGTGATTAGAGTGCTCGTCAGATAAGTCTGCGCGCGGTAAAAATCGAATACTAATCTTTTCTATAACATAAGAACAAAAAAATGCACTGTAACTAGCGCCAAAAACGCGCCAGTCACGCGCAGAGTTATCTGACAAACACTCTACATGCTCTTTGATAACTGACGAAAAAGTATGGGGTAATTTTTGACAGGAGACTGTCCTTTTTAAATCGCGCGATTTTTTATTCGCAGTGCGTGGTAGTAATAAAATTAGCGATTAAAAATTCGCGCGAATTTTTATTCGCGCGAATTTTAATCGCTGTGCGGGCTTAGCCTTACACCTGGCTCCCAAAAAGAACGGTTGGCGTCCTTGTGGCGATTATCGCATGTTAAATGCCAGAACTATCCCTGATAGTTATCCTGTGAGACATATCCACGATTTCTCTCACAATCTCGCAGGGTGTAAGATCTTTTCGACTATAGATTTAGTGCGAGCTTACAACCAAATCCCAGTTCATAGTGACGATATCCCCAAAACGGCGATCACCACACCCTTCGGCCTCTACGAATTTCCTTGTATGACCTTTGGTTTGCGTAACGCAGGTCAAACCTTTCAGAGATTCGTAGATGAGCTGTCGCGGGACATGGACTTCGTTTATCCGTATTTGGACGATTTTTTGATATCATCTCCTGATGCTATTACCCATGAGGCGCATTTACGCCAACTTTTTAAGAGGATGTCGGAATATGGCATATTGATTAACACCTCTAAATGCATTTTCGGGGCATCAGAAGTCACGTTTTTGGGATATCGAATATCTAGCAACGGTATTAAGCCGCTTGAGGAGAAAGTTCGTGCCATTCAGGAATTTCCAGCGCCTACCACCGTTAAACAGCTTAGGAGGTACCTTGGAATGCTCAATTTTTATCGTAGGTTCATTCCTCGAGCAGCTGAAGTACAAGCACCTCTTAATGCTTTGTTAAAAGGCTCTGTGAAAGGTAACCACCCTGTAGATCTCAAAGGGGATACACTAAAGGCTTTTGAAGACACGAAAGCCGGTCTCTGTAACGCAGCATTACTAGCATATCCCGACTGTAGCTGTCATTTAGGTCTTACCACTGATGCTTCTGATATAGCTGTAGGCGCCGTTCTTCAACAACGTAAAGAAGGCGCTTGGCAGCCACTCGCTTTTTATTCTTGCAAGCTAAGTCCGTCACAGCAAAAATACTCCCCATATGACCGCGAACTTCTGGCCATATACCAGGCTATCAAATATTTCCGTCATATGTTGGAAGCACGGGACTTCACAATCTTTACCGACCACAAACCGCTCAGCTTTGCCTTTCATTCTCGGAAGACAAGTTGCTCACCGCGGCAATTTCGGTATTTGGATTTTATTTCCCAGTTCTCGACGGATGTACAACATATCTCGGGAAAAGACAACGTCGTTGCGGACACACTATCCCGCATTGAGGAATTGGAGCCCAGTGTCGATTTCGATACCATCGCCAAGGCTCAAGAATCAGACGTCGACCTCAAAAACATTCTCGAAGACGGTTCTTCACTTCGCCTTACGAAGATGAAAATACCCGGGAGTCGGTTCGAGCTGTATTGTGATAACAGCAAACAAACTCCCCGACCATTCGTCCCAAAAATTTTGCGCCGTCAAATCTTTGACAGTCTGCACTCTTTTTGCCATCCTGGCACTAAAGCTAGTGCAAAACTAGTAGCGCAGCGTTTTGTTTGGAACGGTCTTCGAAAAGATTGCAGAGATTGGGCTCGAGCTTGCTTAAATTGTCAGCACTCTAAAATCCACCGTCACGTCTCTGCACCTTTAGGTACATTCCATCTACCTAATGCGCGTTTCAAGCACGTGCATATTGACCTTATAGGTCCCCTTCCACTTTCAAACGGTAACAGATACTGCCTCACAGCAATTGATCGTTTTTCTCGATGGCCTGAAGCAGTACCGATACCCGACATCACTGCTGAAACGGTTGCTAAAGCCTTAATACGTGATTGGATCTCACGATTTGGCTGCCCAGCTATCATTGTTACAGACAGAGGCAGACAGTTTGAATCCGAACTCTTTAAATTCCTGTCTCAAATGATTGGCTTCCAACATCGTCGTACAACAGCTTACCACCCAGCTTGTAATGGCCTAGTGGAGCGATTCCATAGACAGCTGAAGGCTGCTATCACTTGCCATGCCGATGTCAACTGGACAGAATCTCTGCCTTTAGTCCTCTTAGGAATCCGCAGTACTTTTAAGGAAGACCTTCAGAGTTCCTCCGCCGAACTTGTTTATGGCGAACCTCTCAGGCTTCCTGGAGAATTCTTTCACTCCAATCTAAGCGGAACCACGGACATTACAGATTTTACAGCACGGTTGCGACAATTTGCTCAAACTTTACAACCTCATCCAGCGTCCCGTCATAACACTGGCAAAATCTTTGTTTATAAAGACTTGGCTACTACCAGCCACGTATTTGTGCGAGACGATACTGTCCGCCGACCTTTACAGCCAGCATATACAGGACCATATAAAGTTTTGGATAGGGATTCTAAATCGTTTAAATTAGATATTAAAGGGAAATCAGTCACAGTATCCATAGACCGCTTAAAGCCAGCCTATATACTGTTTGACGACAAACACCCCGCTAATAATAATAATTGTGACACTTCACCCCCTCTAGTGGAGCGTGCACCTGAACAGAAAACTACTCGTTCTGGTAGGAAAGTACGGTTACCGGATTTTTATCGCCCGTAGTGACGGTCTCTGGGGGGTCGGGGTCACCACTTTAGTGAAGTTGTTTGGTTTTCACTATTAAAAGAAGGAGTAGGTTGGAGGCGAAATAACACGATATTTTGCGTTTTAAATATCGGCGCGTAAGCACATAAGTGAATAGCGTTTAGGTCCGAGCGACATGCGTCCCGCGTCGTGGCTAGTTTATCACTCGCGATCGGGGCGGCCGATCGATATTCCTATACAATAGAAACTGCATAAAAAACTAGGAGCTGCATTCCTTTGCTTACGGCGGCTAGTACACCGCGCCGAGCTACGCTCTGCGTTATTGATGCTATGCGTTAAACATATTAATTAATATTCTAATGTGTTTTCATGTACATAAAATATTGTAATATATACTATACATATAATGAATAATGTAAATATAGTTTATAATGTAAATATCTAGATAAAATGTTATTGTTAAGTTTTTATTAGTTAAGTTAATTATAAGTATTATTGTAGGTGTATTTTAATTGTGATTTATGATTTATGTGATAAATATATATAAATATAATGTGAGTAACTACACCGTCATTTCTGGTTTACGGGAGAGAGTTAGTGTCGTGCGGTTCTCACTATCTTGATGTTGATCTGTCCGATGAAATTGTTTTTGCGCCTAGGGATGTGTATGCTGAAAACACGGGTAAACTTAGAAAAATAATGGACCAAGTGCAAAGTTCTCTTATCAAGTCTCATTCCCGAAACTCTGGACATTACAATCTTCGTCGCAAAAACTATAACTTTAACGTTGGTGATACGGTTTGGAGAAAAACTTATTATCAAAGTGATAAAGATAAGCAGTTTTCTAAAAAACTTGCTCCTAAATATATGAAATGTCTCATTAAATCTAAACTATCTCCTCTAGTTTATGAACTTGAAGATATGAATGGGAAAAATCTAGGTTCCTGGCATATTAAAGATTTTAAAATAAATAACTATTCCTAAATTAAATAAATTTTTTAAATATAAATTCTACAAATTATTAGTCTTCGTCGTTATTTTTACCTTTTAATAGCAAAATTTTGTTTTAGATGTATTGAATAAATTGTGGGTCATCGTTTTTTTACTTTTTAATCTGATTATTTTTAGCTAGGGCTTTTATTGCATAAAATTATACATAAATATAATTTTAATTAAATACATTTATAGCTAGGGAACCTATTCGTTTGAATTGTGTCTGCATGAAGTTTATCTCTCGACTATTTTATTTTTAATTTCGCATTGTTTTAACATTAGCATTCTCAACTGGAATGTTGATTCAGTTACACTAAATAACTGGAATTCTTCTCCTGTCTTGCGATTGTTGGTTCTTGTACCGTTCTATTCGATTAGTCTTGAACTGGTTGTCGATACCTCTCGTCAATTTTATGGTGTTACTTTTACTGTCGATAACGTACAGTCAGCTTATCTTATTGTATACTGCTACTCTAAACCTTAGTTTTGTTTGCGGTGGTTGTGTTTCTTAGTGGATTTTTCCCAGGCAAAATCCTTCTCTAAAAAGGGGGATATGTAACGGCTGCCATTTTTACTTACTTCTTGCATTGTTTTATCCATAATAATCGCACAAACTATTAATGTTATGAAAAAATCATTACAATTATAAACAAATATGGTCTATTCAGTTCTATTGTATTTATGTGATAGGAGCTGTCAATGTCAGATGCCACTCAGCTGTCGGTTTGTTTGCGAGGTTCCGAAGTAACAGCTATAAACAGCCGCGCGGTCCGTGGCAGCCTGTGATCTGTATGCGGAATACTTTGATTGTAGTTTCGTGCATATTTATATTGCATTTCTTAACGTAACAACATAAATAGTCTATTGGAAGCAATTTTGTCTTACGCGCGCCATAGATTTTTACTAAATTAATCTTCCAGATAATTCTGAAGTCTTCGCGACGTAATTAGTTTGTGCCTTGGCTGTATGATTAAAATCCAATGACAAGTTGAATCTATCTATGCAAAAAAATTATAAACCTACTTACAGCCGGAATGTTCTGGAAGATTTTTAGTATATATAGGAGAGAACCCGCTAAAGATTTCTCTTTTTTCTGGTTTTTCGCCCCAACATAATTGGGGTCGTATCTCCGGGCAACATCTCCCCGAGTCACTCCGGTACCTACCTGCTCCGGTCTACCTACACGCCGAGTACCTGCTTACTTCGTGCCGCTCTCCACCTGCTCCTGCGCGCCTAACCGCTAGAGGTCTGCACTGCTCCGGTCTACCCCGGAACAGAACCCGCTGCCCCTAAACCCTAGCGGCTTCACCTCTCCTTAGGAAGTTATAAAGCTAAGTTGACCTTAGACTTCCAACGCCGATCACCGAGCCAGTTACCCCCCCTGTAATTTCATTTTAAAACGGTCTAACCGAATTATACATTTAATTTTATATACATCTTTTATTTCTGAACTCTTGCTCTCCGGCTCCTCCAGCCAGGAGCGTTTCATCGTTTAGGATTAAAATGACTATTATGTTTTCCTTATGTTTATTATTGACTCTTATGTTCTTAAACTATTCAAAGTTTTATTACCCTTGTTTGGCATTTATAATTATTATTTTATTCGCTACGTTTTTGGTTGGTGTGTATTTTAAAGAAACTACCTTTTGGATGTCTATTTCTTAAGTTATTGAAAATTATTTACTGCTATGATTACCGGGTTTATTATTTTGTTTTTAAATTTAAGATGAATTTGTGATGGAAAGTGACTTTACATATTATATTACTTATGTTAAAGTCACTTTTCAATTTGAAGACTCTGTATGAAATATGACAGGGAGAAAAAAATAGCCCTTGGCGAGTTTCTTGCCGGTTCTTCTCGTTACAAGGCCTCCCGCCGTAGGATTTGCGAACCGATAGCGTAGCTTCATTGACGTTCACAAGTGCTGTATTAGCTTAAAATGAATAAATGATTTTTGATTTTTTTTATTTTTTTAATAATCATAGGTATTATAATAAATCATAATCGATGTTCCCAAACGCATTGAAACAAATATTGAAAATTAAGTATTAGAATAAGTCGACTCGTCTCACAACTAGCTCCGATGGGTCTTTGCTTTTCTAATACTTCATTTTCAATATTTTCAATAATAAAAATTGAATTGTGAATGCAAAAATGTAAAAATAAAAATAATTGTAAGTACATCGATACAACGTCAGGGGCCAATAGTAAGTATTTAAAAGAAACTTAAGAATATTAAAAGCTCAATGTCGATACAGGGCAATATTGAGAAAGAATGTCTACGTAACTAAACAGAATGACATGTCTCTTTCTTAGTTTTAAAATCACTGATTAGAAAAAGCTTGAGACCAAAGGAGCTTTTAAGGAGCTTTTGTTTAATCTTAAAGACAAAAGCTTATCTCCAATCGTTCCCTCATGACATGAGATGAGGCATAATGACCGATTGACACAGTTACGTCAATTCTAAAACAGCTGTAAACCAATAATCGTAAGGAACCTAACGACATTCTTTCCGATCCACCCTACAAATGATTTATCCATCGACATCTTTCTTGCGCATGTACAATCGAGAAAATTCCCGTTTGACCACGTTAAGGCGAGAATCAGTCGCTTTCCATTGCGGCTGCGCATACATACAGTAGCATATGCGTAGTTGAAGTGCAAGCAAAACGGTTACAAAGTGGTTGATTGGGTAGTTCCTCTATCGCACAACAAAGGACAACCGTAGTGAGACCTCTCCCATCAAAACTTATTACGTCGTTCTCACCTTATAAATGATAGAGGCGAGGGGGTTGGAGGGTCAGCTAACGCTGGTCCTCAACAACTTCAGGCGTGTCGGGCTCCCGACGACGACGTTCGGCTGTTTTCGGCTTTCGTCGTGTCACGTACGGCAAGGCTTTCAGACTGCGGGGGCGGACTAAGGTTGGTGAGTATAGAGCTTTATGATTCGTTAACTGTTGTGATAGAAACAGAAAAAGCTTAGTTTTTTTAAGTGAAAACTTCTTTATTTCATTTTTGTGATGGGTAAAAAATGTTAAACTCGCGTCAGGAGTCATTACACGTGACCGTCAGA
Organism: Crambus lathoniellus; assembly: GCA_949710035.1. Taxonomy (NCBI): domain Eukaryota; kingdom Metazoa; phylum Arthropoda; class Insecta; order Lepidoptera; family Crambidae; genus Crambus; species Crambus lathoniellus. Next base: position 26,442,216 of record OX453305.1, on the reverse strand, counting down.
TCGAAAATTCGTAAGACGGACACGACACGTGACCTGATCGAAAAACTGTTACAATGTCATTAGAATAAGAAGGCAAATTTCGCCACCGTTTCCAAAGTTGTAATAGCTCAGGTTAGAAAACGGGTGGCATTGAAGCCAGAAGACCTCAGTTCAAGTCCAGGCCGTATTTTTTTATTTTTTTGTCAAATTCCTTTTTTTTTGTGAAAAAGCCGAAGGAGCCCTACCCGGAGCGCAACCCGTTTTTAAGAGTATGATATGTATTGCTGTAAGTGTGCTTACTTTTAATAAATAAAATAAATAAATAAATGCTGGGCACGAAGTGGTTCAACGTGTCTCGGTGTAGCTCGAGTATTCCACTTTTGGCAAACTTAAATTACAGCAATTAAATTTTAACGGCAGCGGTATCCAGTCGTAGCGAACGCGGAGAGCAATTGCTTGGTGGTTAAAATCTCTACTAAAAAAAACAAAAACACACAAACTAAATAATAGGTAGTTAAATTACACACGAACGTCTGTATTTAAATACTTACCCAATAGGCGTGTCAGATCGCTCCCCACTGCTGCTAAATAAAACAGCTGATGACCTTTACTGCGACGAAACGAATTTAAATGAGGTTTTCATTAAATATATACCCAACAAACATTTTAGTCGTAATAAGTGAAAGTTACGTGATTGAAACATCGTATTGAAGTAATTTACGTGACTGAAAGTGATTAAAAACATCGTACTGAAGTAATATTAGAATTAATACAACTTAATACAAATTAGAGTCGATTACCAACCTTTATACAACCTCTTAACGACACTAAAATGGTCTATACCACTGCTACATGACTTTATTACGACACTGGGTGGAACTAATATGCCGTGATATACTTAACGTAATGGCGACGACGGCGACGTCGCCCGTGGCCCACAAAATGTTTGTTGGGTGGTGATTCAAAAGGAACGCAACATAGCGGCTATAAGCTGGGGCGGGTCGTTATTCTGAATAAAATCCCAAAAACTGATTTTGTACCACCATCGTCGTCATTCAACCTCTTCTTCGATGTGATGCTCCCCTGCTATCGAGTCCTGCCCTGCGCTTAGGGCGCAGCGTCCGCGCCGGCGCGCACCGTTTCTTCACCGCCGCCCCTGCCGAGCGGCCGAATGCACGCTCCATGTTATCTTTACCACGAAAAAACCTAATCTCGCACCACAAGAACCCAATCCGAACAACCAACAAAAAGAAGACATTAAAAACACCCAAATCTGCGCGTTCGAAACACAAAATTTTGAAAATCGGACGCTATCGGTTTTTGTTTTTATTAGGTGCCAGTGACTGAATAGTGCTGTGATCGTACCGTAATTTTTTATACCCCCAAAGTGCCCTTCAATAATAATGGTAGATATTTTATATGATTCAAATTGTCTTTGATTTCAATGGTATTGGAAATAAAATGCGTTATGGAAGTGATGTGAAGACACCTGAGCGTCTTGCGTAACTCAAGCCGGCGTAGGTGAGTATCGAACGCTATGTTTTCGTTTTGATCACTGTGACATAACGCCTCATTTTACGATCACCATTAAATAATGTCTATGTTATTTTTAATCCTCAAACTGAATATCAAAACGACGTTTTTTTGTCGCCCATTGTTCAGTCACATTCAACGATATCTTATGTGTTTGTTAATGCGAAAGAACATTCATCCATGCTAAAGCTCGAAGATCTATTTTACATAGTTAACCATTTGTATGATGTCTCTTTTGCCATATATAAATTACACATAAGTATTAGTATTTTAAAGTAACATTCCAAATGCGCCTAGCCTTCCTATTTTAAGCATTGTCCTTTAAAAAGTATTTACAGGATTTTTTTATATCTGAAAGCACTGTTAAAACAACCAGTATTTAATTTTCAAACAAATTTTACCAAGATTGGGAAACTTAATCTATGTTGGTAGCCTTTAATTAACGAAGAAATAAGAGTCCTTAAGGTCAGGTAAAGGTAAAGGTACGCCACTGACATCGCGGCGAAAAGGTTAGGTTTTATCTTTCACACCAAGACGATCAACCAAAAATAAAATAGCTGCAGTAAAAGCAACCAGAATGAAACGGTATTAAAGACTGTTTTCCCTTCCTCCGTAACTGAAGAAAATACAGGCAACATTTGTTGTAACTTAAGACGAAAAGTATTTATAGGTCAATCCGGTTTTAATTATAAGTTAGTCAAGAAGGAATTCTTGTTAAAACTCTTGAAATTATTCCTCTTTTAGCTCCTGATGTCCTTTTAAGTGTTAAAGGATTGGCGCCCGGTGCTCTTATCCCTACCAAGGTATCTCCCCTGGTAGGTTCAGTACAATAACAGTTAGAAAACTGTAAATCAATAGTGATTTATTCCAGATAAATCTATCTATATTATACTAGCGGATCCTCGCGGTTTCACCCGCGTGTTACTCGTTCCCGTGGGAATATCGGGATTAAATATAGCCTATGTCACTCGGGAAGAATGTAGCTTTCTGAAAGGTATATTTCATATGAGAGGCGCCGGAGTAAAACACGTAGTCGCGGTAATTCGTTTATTGCGAGACTGGCTATCACACATACATGACAATCGAAGGTATGCCCATATAAATAATTTCACAAATACCTTACACCTCCACCCTTAAATTACACTTATAGATTACAGTTTTGGTTTAACATAATAACTAATATTATAACTTATTCTATCTTAAACCTGACCACCGGACGACGAGTTCTTTTGGGACAATTCACCGGTGACGGTGACACAGATGGCGTGTGCGCCTCTGCTTCGGCTAGAACAGCCGATTCACTTATGATTTCCGGTACCCTTGTTACTGTTGATACACTCTGTGTCTTATTATTCGCACTGGTTGATTCTATCCCGGAACTAATCCCACCTGATTCTGTATCTAGATCCGCCACCTCATCCTCATCCCTATTCAACTATCCATCTACACCGCCAACGTCGTCGTCTGGACAAGTAACACTAGAAAATCGCGCTCTGCGCCTAATTTGATCTACATGCCGTAAAATATGTCGAGAATGTACCTACGGGATCCCTCTTTCTCTGTGACTTTAGCCCTTACCCATTTTGAATTAGAACCGTACCCTCTGGCCCATACCTGTTCCCCTTGCTCCAACTCGCGAGAAACTCCGCCTGCGTACTCTACTTGCTTGTGCTGCGCTGCACGTACCTTGTCTTCTACACTACGCTCACTCCTAAGCAAGTCCAATCTGGAACGCAGCGTCGCTGTAAAAGCATCGCTGGTGTTTCCCCTGTCGTAGCATGTATTGAGTTTCTATACGCCAACAAAAATGTCTGTAAGGCCGCGTCCACCTCCACGTTCTCTCTAGAGGCTTTTTTAATTGCTATTTTGCAAAGTTTAACGGCATTTTCCGCTGCTCCATTTGACTGTGGGTGGTCTAATGGTGAAATAATTTTCTAAATCGGTCCAGTAGTTTCGGAACCTATTCGATGCAAACAAACAACCAAACAAACAATCAAATCTTTCCTCTTTATAATATTAGTATATATAAAACTCTTGCGTTACAACAGACTGACAGACAAAACGCACAGCCAGAACTACTATGTGCGCAAGAAGCTAAAATTTGTCATGTGTAGGGGAGAGGCTAAGAGAGGAGTTTTGAAAATTCCCCCTCTAATGGGTAAAGAGGAGCCCAATTAGACAAAGTCGCCAGCGAAGCACTAGTCATAAACAGAGGTCCCCTTTATTATTAGAAGACGGCCTCTTGCTTGAGAAATGTAGTCAAATAGCCAATATCGCTTTAGCAAGGGCTGTGTGGTGAGAGCTTAGTTAGAGCAGTTATTATGGCTTTGTACATCTTTTATATACCAATCTTCTGTAAACGAAGAAGTTAGATGTGTGTCTCTAGAGGCAACGTCCGAGCTGATTTTGGTTCGAGCATGACTTCCATAGCACGCACTCTGGTTATTATACAGCTGTATAGTAAAGTGATATAAATGCATTGAAATTTTAAGGGAATTGACCAGTTTTCTTAGATTTTGGTGCAAAGGTAGACAACATCACAAGTAGAACATAGGCAACCTTTTGGAAGTATAGTATAACATGAAATGGTGTGATAAGGAATTAAGGCGCTACTCGGAAAAAGTATTTACTTTTTGATATAAAACTATAGGACGTTTAGAGTTATTACAAATCTGGTAATAAGATATATATTTCTTCATACCTTTATCTAGATTTGTATAGTTTCAAAAACACGATTTTATGATTTTGCCTCGACATTTTTTCTTTTCGAAAAGACCTCTAAAAATACGAAATTTCAAGATTATTCTTAAATGGGGTTACATATACTATTGAAAATTGGTTTGAAATTGGTTTTAGTGCACGATTATATTCACGAGTTGCGTTGCTACGGTTTTTCTCCGTAGCGATGCAAGAAAGGTGTAGCAAAGAACTCGTAGTTAAACACAGTCAAGATGAAAATTATTATATTGTAATGGTTGATTTTCAATGAAATGTTATTTTTCTAAGAAAATATACAAACTCTGCAACTCTACAAAAAAATCAGCTGTTTCATACAAATTGTCAATAAATACCTACTCGACCAGAATGTATAGAACAGCTGTTTTTTTTTGTTGCGTTGCAGAGTTGGCCACATAGTAAAAGTTGTTCATATTCATGTGCATAATCACCACCTAAGAGGTTTTGCGCTTATTCATTAACACGTTGTATACATGTGCAATAATACGAACAATTTATTACCATGGGGCCAGACAAAAATTTGCGAAAAAAAACCGGGTGCTTACCATCAACTCTTATTGCGGTTTCGTTTAGGACCTAAACTGATCTGCTTCGCTTATTCGTACCACGACAGCTTAATATCAATGACAGCGATTCAGTGATCGATCAATGACATTTCACAGCCGCTAAGCTGTCAGGAACTCTTATTTGACTTATAACCCGGTCGATTTCACAGGTCACCTGCAGGTTATACCCGTCCCTCTCACTCTCCGGGCATGACAGAATCGAGTGAAAGAGACGGGTAGAAGAAAAAGGACACAAATCGTTCGGTCATTAACATTTAGCAATTCATTTGCGATCCAGTTTTTAGAAGATCAGAGTACGAAAGAAAGCAATTCATTTTAGGAACCTATTCTGCATCGCGCTATTTTTGAATCGCTGTCTTAAAGTTGATGGTAGGCACCCTGCTATTCTATAGCAAAGTACAACATCGACTCGACCAAAATATATGGAACAGCTGATTTCTTTTGGCGATTTCGTAGCTGGCCCCATACTATAAAATGTTAATATTGTGGATGGATACGTTCATCTCCTTATATGTAACTACTAATAAAAACTGACAAATAATTAGTTGAGCCACAAAAATATACCTACTAAGTAAGCACCTAAAAGTCGTTTTGTTATACCAAAATAGTATGTGTTTTTTTATTTAATTATTATTATTAAACACTGAAATGTACGCAAAGTGTCCATTTAAGTATTTTTAGGTGCTAACTTAGTATTGTTGTGGGTTATGTTGATCAATTATAGTAGGTGATCTATTATTACGATTATACCTTTAAAAAAGTTGTGGAGTTTGTTACGCCACTGGTGTATACTGTGCAAATACAAAAGCTCGAGTATAGTACTTATATCTGAACAAATAGAATGAAAATGCGAAAACTTTGTCGCTTAACTGAGCGAAATATATTCAGTTCAGCTTTTGAATAAAAATCTGGGGCATGGAAGTAAGTTCGCGATGCAGGAAATGCATTGTGTGCATTGAAAAATTTACCAGCAGGAAAAGTATTATAAAACGTGTAGATAGATATGATTCAGTGTAGACATATAACTTAAGAGGGTATAAAGGTAAATCAAAAATTGAATATTTGAAAAAGGAATATTGCCAGTGTTACTCAAAATGACATAAGGTTTCTAATGATACCTCATTTCATGAGATTCAGTGTAGAGATATAACTTAAGAGGGTATAAAGGTAAATCAAAAATTGAATATTTGAAAAAGGAATATTGCCAGTGTTACTCAAAATGACATAAGGTTTCTAATGATACCTCATTTCATGAGATTCAGTGTAGAGTTGGTGTAGAGATATAACTTAAGAGGGTATAAAGGCAAATCGCCAGTCTTAGATTTGATTTTACAATACAAATTAAACCACGTATTATTTGGAAAAATGTTCATAGATATTACAACATACTTGAAAAGGACTGGACTAAGCAAAAGCATAAAATAATAAAATTTTGTCGATATAAAAATATACAAAGTTCTGGTCTAATTTTCAGCTATAAGTAATCAATTTATTTTCATTATGACGCATATTACTGAGCCAATATTTTAATACATAATATTAAAGTATATTATCAAGCGACCCTACTAACGATTTGCAAAAATAATGTTTATTTTACGAGTAATTCAAATAAAACTAATTCGGCGTTTACTTTTCTGGTTTTTTTTGTATGTTTTTTTTCTAGGTTTATACCCCCTCTGCTGGTAGTTGCATAGGTTATTAAATGAGTAAAAATCTAGATATCTCTCTTGATACCATAATTATATTAGCAAGTGGAAGTCATTTAGTATAAGACAGTTTGTTTCCAAGCCTTCACTTTTGAGTCACTTTTTGCTTCATCATGTATGATGATACAATCATCATCATCAGCCAATTTAGGTCCCCATTGCCAGGGCACAGGCCTTCCATAAGGAAATATTCTCATCCATCTATAAGGATGGATAAGAATAATGGGCCATGTTTACCAAGTACTGTATTCATAATTATAAAAAAAATGCCGCGATGATAAAATATAATTTCATCAGCTTGTAATAAAAGTATTTGCTTTTAAGAAAAAACACCCTCATCTCGCCTCGCCATAGTAACTTATCCGTCTTTTATTAATTCGCCACACAACAGAGCCCGTGTCGCCCCAAATGAAATTGATGTTTCTTTCCCAGTAATGTAATTACCAAAGTGAAGTGGTGAGGGGCTATGCATGAATTGAATACCGATATTATAAATGTGAAAGTACCAAAAGAAAAAGACTTCATTAAACAAATAAAAGCTCTATTGATAAAAAACAATATTACACTATCCAAGAATATTTAAATGATAAAAATTTTGTGAACATAAATTACTTATACAAAAAACTTCAATAAATAATCAACAATAATTAATTTTTAATAAGTAGCACTTAGCCTTCATCACATCTGATGTTAAGTGGTGATAAGGCTGAAGGTGGAAATGCACTACTCCCGGAATCCTCAATCTCTGAGGAACTGGCTATCTTATCTCTAACTGTCGGAACACAATAATGCTAAAAAGTCATTGTTATGGCGTCAGACTTAGATAAGATGGTGGTAGCTAGCCAGGCGACTAAGAACAAGTCCTACCACCAACCAAACCGAATACAAATTAAGTACCCCCACTGGGAATCGAACCCGGGACCTCTTGGTATGAAATCGGTGGTGTGAACCACTAGACCACAGAGACGGTTTAAATGGTATCAGATAGAGATCAATATTGACTCAATTTATTTGTGTTCTATTATAAAATAAATGTTGTTTGCTTAGGATGAAATGAATTCGCGTTTTCTCATTATCTTTTATCTGCTAGACATTAGAGTCAACATCGCAAATATCTTCTGATTGAAATGAAGCTTACAACTGAAGATTTTTGTGTATATTATTATATTTTTCAAATTTACCCGATCCATTTCAATCTCACCCTTCTTACCCTCATTTATCAATCTCAGAAGTATAATAAGTAGGTACCTACTATTCAGTACAGTCACACAAGCTTACAAACTAAGCTATACAGTCCGCGAAAATAACTTGGCACGGCACGTGTCGATATCTGGAACTAAATTATGACATGGGAATAAGGCTTATTTTTGACGATCAGTGCTCTCTGACACAAGCTGTTTTATTCTATGTTAATAATAATAATACTTTTTGTTAATTAACTATGAATATCAAAACAATATCACTAGTTAGCTCCCGTTTCCTGCTGAAATATGATTACTAAATCTTTTACGGCCTTATTAATAAACAAAGACAACCAAATATATTGCGTAGCAATATTACTCCTTCCTTACGTTTGACGTTTCAAAGCGCCATATTCCTAAGCAATCTTTTTGGTGTCAAACTTACTTACTCTTCGTTTAAATAAGGGGGATAGAGTGAAGTATTTGCTTGAAACAAGGGGCAGTTTTCACCATCTACCTAAATGCACTCCTCGAATTCACTCCAAACAAGTTTCCACACACAACTAATTGCAGGCTTACGAGCACGTTTAAACAGGCCATGTTTAATGCACTTCAGTGAACAACAGATTACTGCGCAAATCCCAGCCATAAAACTGAACGCTCGGTCGTTAACCCGTGTAATGTGAATGTTAACCCATATACAAAGTAACTGAGTACAAAAATTAGTACCTACTTACTGTTTACAAAAGTGGGAAAATTTCACAATAAAATTATATTGTACTTTTACTAGAATGAAAAAGTAGTCTTTTGTTTTTTCTTATTGTATTTGTTGCCATCCTTAATTCTCTGCTTCTTTGAAAACTAGAAAGAAATAAAACAGTAAAATAAGCTTTCCTCACAGTTTCATGCAGAGATTTCATTCCAAAAACAAAGCAAGTCGATATTCTTGCTTTGTTTTTCAACAACATTCGTTCCATTTCATGACATTATTAGCTCAAGAATGAGACCCAAGACAAGACTAAGAACGAAAATCGAAATACGGTTTTCGTGATTCTTTTTCGTCTATAAATAAGATATCAAGCGGGTAGACCGGGGTACAATCTTAAGCTAAGCGAATGAAACAAAATGAAATTGTACTGAAGTTTCTCACTTTCTAGAGCTTTTAATAAGCCAAACCCAGGAACTAAAACTACCCGAGTTAATAAGGACACATTATTATTATTTGTTACATAATATTATAGTTAGGTAGTAGGTAAATGTAATAAAACTTACATAATGAAAAGAAAAATAAAAAAATCATGACATAAAGCTCAAATAAGCTACAACCTCTCAATGGACTAACTCCAAGCACATTTGGCCTCTAAAAATTGGCATGTAGTAACAGCAAGTACACAGCAACATAAGTAAATATGTTATTCGAAAAACAGGCATTACAGCTGATGCATTGCACCAAAGCGCCGCAGTGCAGGCCCACTCACGACGGCCGAGTTTTATTGGCCACAGCTTTATTGGCGTTAAAACAACGTACATTTTCCCTCGACAACGGCTAAACCATCAAAATCATAAGTACTGTAGTCGGTGTTAAGGGTTGTTAATAACGGTTCACTTTAAGGGCGGCACTGATGACCTACATTTTGGTATTGTTGGTTTTTTACACACTTTTTTATGTCAAATTACTTTTGGTATACTTGCGATGTTTCAGAGCTCAAAACGATGTGATGAGAGATATTTATTTATGACGACGCAGGGGTAGAATACCTGCCTTCTGCGCCTGAGGTCTCGGGTTCGATCCCCGAACAAGACAAATATTTGTGTGCATGAACATCTCTATTTCTCTTGGTCTGTGTGGATTCTATTTCTATACTTATAGGTATTAAGTATGTATTTAAAAAAAAGGACCTATACATATAAGTTGGTATAGGTATATTTATCAGTTATCTAGTTGGTGTGATGGTGAAAAGTTATTTATTTATTATATTTTACAATGTCACAAAAATAAAGAAGTAGAGATGAACTCAATTTCAGCCAGTGATACTTATTTGCGATACCAGATTTACCAGAAAGACTTTCATGGACTAAATTCTTTAAGTCAGTTCTGTAAACTTAATTAGGGTTTAACCAAAAAACGTAAAATGCGTATTTTTTAACCTGTGTAAGTGCTGTCTTTATATGATTTGAAATAGGACAAATTACATCATAACAAATAAATTTTAATAAGTCTGTCTCATTTCGTACAGAGTCGTCAGATTTTTAAACGACCACAGCTTAGTACGACCTCTTTAGTATTAAAACGATTGCATCGTAAAACAAAATGTCCAACGTTCGAGAAATAACTCTGTAATAAAAGGTCTGTTGTAAAATGGAACCAACTTTGTAAAAAGTCAGTTGGTAAATGAAATAAACCGAGTGCCCTATATCTGATAGCCGCTTCCAACTTTCTTGTTGAAGCGACGACTTAAATGGGTTCTAGCTAGCCTAGCATGACGACTGATCTTATGCTTATGACCTCAAAATCTAGTTACAAACAATTACTGTGTGCAAGGAATAATGATTTGTACGATCGCAGGACTTTAAATAAAAATGTTGACAGATTCTGATCAGTAATATTCATCATCATGGCTGTTGAATCAGCCATTTAATGTCCACACTACTGGGGCATTGGAAATTGGTTTCATTAGTGGGCACCAATAATATTTAATCGTATAGAAGCATTTTTAAAAAATTGCTATAGTTTTTTAATACGAAGTGATTTTGTGTTTTTTTTTGCCTAATCTGCAAAATCGGTCCCACTCCCGCGCGCGTCGTTTTCTCATTGCTATTTCGCTTCAGCATAATTTTTCCGAGTACCGTATCGCCTTAACCTCACCCCAGCCCCGGTCAGTAATCATACCTAGCATAACCAAGTCGTAAGTGGCTGAAAGGTCGTAATAACTTTCTATGAACATCTGAAGAACCGCGACCTCTACTCTTGAAAGGATATTACTGAAAATGCCAAGTTTAATTTGGTAAAATTATTAGGGCGCAAATAGCTATACTTCCAGTCAATCCTTTTATGGTCATACTGCGATATAAATTAGACTATTGTAGAGGCTAATAACGTACTTTTTTAATGGCGTGGACGAAAAACACCATTACCTTTTTGGCTTAAGAATGTAGGTATAATTATTTCATGAGACGTGAGACAAAATATGACAAATAACTTACATGGCGTGTCCGAGTTGTCAAGTCTGTAAGGAAGGGTCCCGATTTTTTGTCATCCAACCCATGTCACTTTAAGGAGAATTTTATCGTACGCCCAAGACCCCTTTCATATTCTTTATTGCATGTCCTTTAATCGGTTGCTGGAGAATTTGTTCCACCTAATATAATAATTACTATGTTAACACACTTGTTAACACAGAAGACACATAAAAGTTAACTGCAGTTAAATTTTGACTACTTGTTATGTTAAGGCGCTACTCGGAAAAATATGGACTTTTTGATTTAAAACTATAGGACTGTTACAGTTGTTACAAATCTGGTAATAAGATATATATTTCTTCATACCTTTATCTAGATTCGTATAGTTTCAAAAACACGATTTTATGATTTTGCCTCGACACTTTTTCTTTTCGAATAGACCTCTAAAAAATAAGAAAAGTCAAGATTATTCTTAAATGGGGTTACTTACACTATTGAAAATTGGTTTAATTAGTGGACACCAATAATATTGAGGATCGTATAGAAGCATTTTTTTAAAAATCGCTGTAGTTTTCTAATACAAAGTGATTTTGTGTTTTTTTTTGCCTTATCTGCAACATCTATCAGCACATTTTTTCCGAGTATCGCCTTCAGGGCTATTTTGAAACCACTGGCCAAATTTTTAAGTTCGACTCAGAATCGGTAAGTGAACAACTTTCTCCTAGAAACATGGGTCCAAATATGACTTTTTTTTTACTTTTCATACAAATCATACTGATCACGTGATCGATTTAGTATGGGAAGTACAAACAATTTTGTCGTATTTCAACCCATGTTTCTAGAAAAAAGTTGAACATGGAGGTTTTACAAAAAATATAATGATCAAAGGGGTGGCGCGGCAAACTTATCGGTAAACAGCGATTTCTTCAAGATAAATCATTCTTAAATCTACAAAATTGGTTCGTTAAAGTCAGCCTGTAAACTTGATTTTACTGTTGCCTGTAAAGGGTAATATCTTAATCGGTATAATAATACCTAAAAAAACAATCCTAAATTTAGTAACCCTTATTTCTAAGTATCTTTTATTTACTAACCCATGGATCTTTGTTGTCTGAAATAAATGAAATTGAATTGAATTACTTAATACCTACGTAGTTGCAACCAGTGGCAATTAGTAAAAGTGCCAAAAAACAGTTTCAAGTAGAAGCAACAGTTAGTTCGTAAAAACGTTCGTTTTACCCGCAACATTAACTGCTACGACCGATTAAGATAATTTGATTAACGCTGCCTAATTGTTACACTTGTAGCGAATTATTAACGAACGAATTGTACCGTCACGCGATCAAACAGGTTAGGTTTTTTCTTATTAACTATTGTTATCGAATATGTTTAGATGACTATCTGAAATGTTTCGTTGATTAGCAAGGCAGTTGATTTTGATTTATGGACGCGTATTAAACTTTATTACTTATTTAAGAATAAAAAGCAACTTATCAAAATAAAAAGTATTCACTGTTCCGCAAACACTACTAAAAAGATTTGTTCCAAGTAAATGTATAAAATTTCCAGTTCCCAGTCTTTTCAGACGAACACGCATAAGCAGAATTGGTATAAAGCTTTTTTTTTGCACTAAAGAGAACTAAATAATATTTTGACCGAAGGCCAAAAAGTCTTAAATAAAATTTCCACAAAAAATAAGACACCAATGTTGAAAGTCAGAGTAAAAAATCGAAACAGCTCTCATTATGTCTGACCCAAATAAATGTCATTACATAAGGACACATGCCTCTTTAATTAACCAATTCCATTTAGGTCACAAGAACTTACTTTAACAACTTAACTATAAATAAATTAAATAAGTGACTACCAAAGTAGGTACCTTCCTCAAATGATTTCACAGATAGTAGCTATGATGTAAGTTTATCTGCTAAGAAAGGGTTTAAAGATTTAAAAAAACCGAATTCATTTGACTTACTCGAGGGCGACCGCTAGTCTAAACTAAACTAGTAGCATAGGCCGCCTAAGGTAGACAATACACCTTTTTCCCGATGTGCCCCTGTGGTGGACAAATAATGGTGGACAACGGGAATAAAGGCCTATAAAGAGGAAAGTTTTTTTTTTGTTTGTTTGTAATTGACAAATTCAAAAACTACTGGTCTGATTTTGAAAATTTTATCACGATTAAATAAATAAATAACTTTTTACAGTCACACCAATTATCTAAGCCCATGTTAATTTCATTGAGAAACTGTGTCATGGAAAACTTGATAATGGATAAATATATACTTAAATACTTTTGTATAAGTATTAGAATGCTACATTCTTCCTGAATGACATAGGCAATATTTTATCCCGATATCCCACGGGAACGGGTACCACGGTGGTATAACCCCGTGGAGCCACTAGTATTATGGTATTTGGTATTGACATTTTTCCGCATTTAGACTCATATTTGGTCCGTTATGCGTGAGCATGGCTAGTCGAGCCATCCTAGCTCCTTCCAGAAGCGCAGAAGCCTCCTGGGGCGTTCACAGGCTTCTAGGAGCGACCTCACCTCTGTGAGGATTTCTGTTCGTTGTGCGGCCAAACCTACGCACTCCAGGATCACGTGGGCGGCTGTTTCCTCAGCGTTCAGGCAACCTCTACATAGAGGACTGTCTGTCGCATTCATAATAAATAGTTGTCGGTTTAAGGTAAGGTGACCTGTAAGTGTACCAACAACTATCCGGAGGTCTGGACGATTGAGGCTGAGCAGCCTGCAGGTCAAACGCGGCGAGACTGCAGTCATCGCCATCTTAGACTGTCTACAGCTTGTTAGAGCTACCCAACGAGTATTATGTGCAGCACGAGTTCGTTGCCTTACCCATGAGCGCAGTTGGCTGAATGGGAGTGGCAGAATGGGTGTAGGTCCTGTCACTATTGTGGAGGATCCCATTCTAGCCAGCTCATCGGCGGCATCATTCCCGTGTGATCCACTATGCCCTTTAATCCATTGTAGGATTACTCCGTTGTTGGATGCTAAACGATCCAAAACTTTGTGGCATTCGTAGACGATACTGGAGTTGATCGTGTTGGCCTCCAGTGCTGTGAGGACGGCCATGCTGTCAGTCAGTATGCGGATGTTTAGTTCCTTTATACCTCTGGACAGGGCCGTGGTAGCGGCGTTTATTATTGCAACACATTCGCATTGAAATATCGAACTGTGTTGGCCCAGCGCTAGTGATATTTTGATATTCAGATCTTGTGAGAATACTCCAGCTCCAGTTCCAGTCCCCATCTTGGAGCCGTCCGTATAGATTCGGACTTCATGTATGCCAGAGTGATCTCGGTCATTTTCAAATAACTGTATTTGGTATTTCTTTTCGAAAATGTATTGCTTGGGTATCCTATCGCATGGGGCAGCGATTAGTGACTCATGTTTCACTAAATCATTCCACAATGTGGAGTGAGGACCCTCTCGATTGTACCACAGACCCAGGTGTTTAAGCCTTATAGCAGCCATGGAGGCTTCTTGTTGTATAAACAGATCCAAGGGTGTTAAATCCAGGGCTACTTCTAGGGCGGCTGTGGGGGTGGTTCGCATGCAGCCGGTTGTCGCAGAGCATGCCAATCTTTGGAATTTCTGCAGTTTGTTGATGACGGTGCTTTGCTCTGTTTTGGACCACCAGGCAACGGCTCCGTATGTGATTATGGGACGTATAACGGTTTTATACAGCCACATCGTTATTTTCGGTGATAGTCCCCAACTTTTGCCGAGTAGTCTTTTACATTGGCAGAAGATGATTGTGGCTTTGTTTAGTTTACTTTCGAGATGTCTATTCCAGAGGAGTTTGTTGTCTAGTATCATTCCTAGATACTTGACTTCCTTGCTTAGGGACAGATTGGTATTAAAAAGTTTTGGGAGTTTAAGATTTCCTAGACTCCGTTTGTTTGTGAACATGATCAATTCTGTCTTTGTTGGGTTCACTGTTAGATTGTGTTTAGTGCACCACTGTTCGACGACCTTTAGAGCGGACCTCATTCGGTCACATATCACGCTCTCAACTCGCCCGCTGATGAGTATGGTCAGATCGTCTGCATAGCCTACTGTGAGAAAGTTGCGGTCGTTGAGCCTACTAATCAGCTCATTGACCACGATATTCCATAGGAGAGGTGAGAGGACACCCCCTTGGGGACATCCTTTGGCTACTACTCCTCTGGTAGTATCATTCACAGTAATTTGTATGGCTCTGTCTCTTAACATGCTGTCAATCCACCCGGCAATAGTAGGATCGACACCATGTCTGGAGAGGGCCTGGCTTATGCTGGTAAAGTTGGTTTTGTCAAAAGCTCCTTCTATGTCGATGAAGGTGCCTAGTGTTGATATTTTGTGTTTGAGATTGTCTTCTATATAAGAAACAACCTTATGTAGGGCGGACTCTGTTGATTTGCCTGCAGAGTAGGCGTGTTGGTTTGGATTTAAGGGGTTCCTGACCAATACAGTGCTCCTTATCTCCCTGTCTATTAGTCTCTCCAACACCTTTAAAAGGAATGATGTGAGGCTAATTGGTCTGAATGATTTAGGTTGAGTGTAGTCTCCTTTGCCGGGTTTAGGGATAAAGACTACTTTGACTTCCCTCCATTTCATAGGAATATGGCGGTGTGCTAGGCAGCTTCTGTAAATGGCTACGAGGTGGTCAATGAGACCTCCGTCGCTCCACCTCATCAGCCCTGGAAAGATTCCGTCTAGTCCCGCTGATTTGAATGGAAGGAAGCTGTTGATTGCCCATCTTACTTTCTCTGGGTTGACAACTTTGTGGGCGGTGATCCAGTCGGTTTCAACAGGTGAAATCTCCTCTCTTTCTTCCCATGTGCGACTTTCCGTTATGCGGCATCCTGGGAAGTGAGTGGTCATTAACAGTTCTGAGGTCTCTTGATCTGTTTTGGTGTATGTTCCGTCAGGCTTTTTCAGGAAACCAAGATTATGAACTGGTTCGCTGCACAGAATGTTTTTCACTCTGTTAGCCTCGTTGTTGCTTTCAATATTGGTGCAGTAGCGTCTCCAGCATTCTCTTTTACTGAGGCGAATACGCTTCCTGTAGTCATATTGGGCTTGTTTATAGGCGTCCCAGTCATGCGCTTCTCGAGAGTTCTTTGCTTTGTTGAACAACTTTCTTACCTTCCGGCGTAATTTCTCCAGGTCAGGTACCCACCAGTGATGTTTGTTGTCTGGCCGGGAGCTGGGAGTAGAAAGTGGGCATGTTTCTTCAAAGCTGGTGATTAATGTTGTTGTTATGCGATCAACGTGGTTATCAATATCCGCTTTAACCGCGTGAGTTGTAGGTGTGTCTAGACACCTTAGCTTCTCAGCGGTCATAAGCTCAGCCACTAGTGTAACCACAGATAATATAATATTAAACTAGTAGTGTAACATAAAAAAACTTAATAACATAATTGCCTATGGCAGTATTTTAATAAGCTTCTTTGGCGTAGGTAGCTTAAATCCATTCAGCTTATTGATTAATCCTGAAACTTTATTGACATAAGCCACGAATGGCAAAGCTACTTATATAAATTGATTTTTTTTCGATCTCCGCAGTCTTATCTACAACTTATAAATAAGACAAGGCTATTGACCTCTGACTCAGTAGGTTAAAGTCAATGTCAATGCTAAAAAAACCGGTCAAGAGCCACTCGAACTCGCGCACCGAGGGTTCCGTACCATCATAAAATAATAATATAATAAAAATGTTTTCATCGGCGAGGCTATATTCGTCAGAGAATTAGCGGTATAGAATATTGCAGGTTTAGGTCAGCGCCATCTCTTGACCGATACCTAGTGTAAATAATGTAATTATTGTTGATGATTTCTGAAAAAGTTTACTATTTAGAGACATCGTTTTATTTTTCTTTTAATCTTTAAGTACATAAACTTCTATCACATAAAATAGTTTCAGATTTTTCTCTTTGCAAACTTCGGATATAAGGGAGGGAACGTGATTTTTTTTTACATTTTTCATCAAAAGTCGAAAACCATGCGGTCTAAAAAGAAAATAAAAAATGTTTGAGAATGTGTAAGCAGCGTTCTTTCATATGATAACCTATATGCCCTATAGTAGCCCCACTTCAAATTTTTAAGACCCTTTCAGTCCCGGTTGCAAAATAAATATATATATTTTTATTTCTCTCTTATTTGAAAAATAGTTGGGCAAACATCATCTAAAATTGTTCAAAATTTCAAGTTGATAGCATTATAGCTCGAGATATCTGTGTCAGCTGTGACATACAGACAGAGTCGCATCATAATTTTTCCTTTTTATTACCATTTTGGTACGGACCCCTAAAAGAATATAGGTAATAGATATTAAAAAATATTAGTAGGTAGGTAGTTGTAATTTGCACTTTACAGAAATATATACAGGGTTATTTGTAAAACACCAAAAACCTTGCAGAAGTAGTACAAACATTCTGTGGCAGAAGTAATACCTAGATTGCTAACATCATTAACGTTTGTTTTTATTTTTTTTGCAATAACAATGCAATTTTTATTATTGAAAACGAAGTCATTTTTAGAAAAAAATCGGTCAAGTGGCCAAAATTCCACTATCATTTTTCGTCAGCAAAGTATAACTTTGTCTTTCATATTGTTTGTATGAATGACAAAGTTACATTTGCGGTTTTTTTAAATGTATTATATTCATCAATTTTCGTTTAGGGTTATTATTAAGATCAACATTTTTTTGTACGTTCTACAGAACTAAAGAGAAAACTCAACTGTACACAAAATGGAGATTTTTATACAAAACATTTTGCTCATGTTTCCACACTCAGTCCAATTTATTTTTAACCGACTTCTAAATCAAAAAGGTAGCTCGAGAGCCAAACTAATTCGCTCTATGGAGACTCAACAATAATTCTATATCAGTAATTTCTTAACATTGAAAATTAGATTATCTAGTTTAATAAATAATTCATTAGTAATCCACCAATATTTATGACAGCGACATTAAAAAAAAACAAATACAAAGCTTTAAAAAAATCTAAAAAAATAGGCAAAAATGGTATAAGTGTTATTCACTTTACATTTGAATACATTTATTCTTATCTTTCGTAAAAGTATATAATCCCCCTATATTTGTAAATGAAAAACAAATAAACTTTTAAAAAAACTCTCTACGTAAACTCAAATTGGCATTACACCTTATTAAAAATGCTATCAGAAACAACCGACTTCTTCCTAAAGTATTAGTTTCCCGTTTTATATCTTTATGGATTTCGACTTTGGTGCTTAGATATGGTGATCATAAACACATGTTAACGATAAAATTGGTGATAGCATATTTGCTGAAAGAAATACACCATTTTCGGGGTATAACTTTTTTTTTATACCTTCCAATGCGATATTATGTTGGATTCCAAAATATAGTCTCTTAAAATTATATTTTAGAGCCGTTTACAAAAATTTGGCCTGTTATTGAATTTTTTACAAAAATATCGGATAGTTCTTGGGGTAAGGAGGAGGTTCTCTATTCGTCTGTATGTATGTTTTTTTTTTTTTTTTTTATGTATGTCCACCGATTACTCGAAGACAGCTGAACCGATTGAAATGGTTCAAACGTTATTACATCAGGTTGGTTTCCAAGTTGGTCCCATTTTTTGAAATTTTGACATCGGTTCAGTAGTTTTCAGGAAATCTTGAAAATACTGTCGTTTTCGTTACCACTTTATGTGAATTTAATACGTATCTTTAGGCATAACTCCTTTGTTTATAAACCGATTTAGATGATTCTTGTTTTGTTAAAAAGGGGATACCTCAAGGTATTTTAACCGACTTCGAAAAAGGAGGTTTTGAGTTTGATCACATACCTATTTACCAGAAAACACGCAAATTGCCTGCACGATGCACTAAAAAGAGTGAAATAAAAATTATTTTTATAAAAAAATAAAACCGCCTTCTAAAAAACCACATCAAAAAAGTAAGAAATAATTCCTCACCAAATAAATAACGTAAGTACTTTGAAGTCGGGCGTGAAACATGTACAATTTTTTGTTGTTTTTGCTAAAACCCGCCCGACTTCAAAGTACTTACGTTATTTATTTGGTGAGGAATTATTTCTTACTTTTTTGATGTGGTTTTTTAGAAGGCGGTTTTATTTTTTTATAAAAATATTTTTTTTTATAATTTGGCCTCATTATTTCTATTAGGTACTTATGCCTGTATAGTACCTACAGTCCGTTAATATTTTAAAAACATTTGACTATAAAAAATATGATTTAATATTTCTATAAACCAACCAATACAATTAAGTAAGTAGGTACTACCTACCACCCACCTACATTTGGTTATTGCATGTAAATGATAAAATATTTAGCTATAGTATGTCGGCACGGCGAATTTAGTTAGTGTAGACAATAACGTCGTCACATTTTAATAAGTAGGTACTTAATTACCAATTAGGTACGGTTGCCAGCACGTCGGGTTACTAAAAAATGTCAAAATTTATTAATTGAAACTGAACTCTATGGGCGTTTGTGCACTACACTGAATTTTACTGATCCGGAAAAAAACGGATGCTTGTATTTTAATAATTAATCATTTATAATAGTTATTAATTAAATACAAGCATCCGTTTTTTTCCGGATCGGTAAAATTCAGTGGTAGTGCACAAACGCCCTATCGGTTGGACATAAGGTTGAATTTTATTTAAAGAAATTTGACAATTTGTAGTAACCTGACGTGCTGGCGACTGTACGTCACGAAGGAAACTATTTTGTTTTAAATTATACCTACTACACCGCCTTCGAGCAACGCGGGTCTTCCGTTTCCGAGACGGAAGGCCCGCGTTGCTCGAAGTACACCGCATAACATAGGTAGGTAATGTACATAGGTACCTACAAAAAAATAAATCTAAGTTTTTAGTACCTAATCATGCTTTTCCCGTAAATTCGAGTGGGAGCAATCCACCCCAATCCCGTGGGAAGTTTATAAATCACTGATTTTATTAATTCATGATGATTAAATTACAAGAGAAAAATCTTTCTGTGTTCTGTAAAAATAGATAATATTCTGTATGTATAAATAAATAAAATAAATAAATATTGGACACCATCACATACACTGTTCCAATACCAAGATATAGTAGCTTAAGCACTAGTGTTATGGAAATTGGAAGAAAAACGACGGGTATTACCACATAAGTACACCCAAACCCGAGGAAATATTGAAAAGTTGGTTTTCCACATTTACCTGACCTGGGATCGAACCCGGGACCTCTTGAGATAGCGGCACCCTGAAACGGGTGCGTAGGTACACCACTCGGCCACGGCGGTCGTCAATTCTTCTAACATCCAAAAACTTTTTCTTTATACTTTGCTTAAGGCGATACTCGGAAAAAATGTGCTGAAGCGAGATAGCAATGAGAAAACGACGCGCGCGGGAGCGAGACCGATTTTGCAGATTAGGCAAAAAAAACACAAAATCACTTCGTATTAAAAAATTACAGCGATTTTTAAAAAAATGCTTCTATACGATCCTCAATATTATTGGTGTCCACTAATTAGACCAATTTCCAATAGTGTAAGTAACCCCATTTAAGAATAATCTTGACTTTTCGTATTTTTTAGAGGTCTTTTCGAAAAGAAAAAGTGTCGAGGCAAAATCATAAAATCGTGTTTTTGAAACTATACGAATCTAGATAGAGGTATGAAGAAATATATATCTTATTACCAGATTTGTAACAACTGTAACCGTCCTATACATTTAAATCAAAAAGTCCATATTTTTCCGATTAGCGCCTTAAAGATTTTCTGTTGTGTATAATTAGTAATTTTGGCACCACTAAACATATCTTCGGTAGTATAGTGGTCAGTATCCCCGCCTGTCACGCGGGAGACCGGGGTTCGATTCCCCGCCGGAGAGGATTTCCTTTTTAAAAAATTTTTTTTTTTTCAATAACGGCTGCCATACGACTTTTTTAATTGTTTTTTATTTAAGTACCTTTATTTACAAAACATACCAACATTATCGACCATCCTTTGTATAGATGAACATACACGTGGTTAAGCATTATTTTTTAAACCTAATTCTATACGAACAATATTACTGACTGTGATATTACAAAGTATACTTTTTCATACCAGAACCACTACCTATATTATTGTATACCTACATATCAAAAAGTTTATAAAATGTATCAGGACTATCTTGTAATAATTTAACAAAACATTCAGAACGAAAGTTTAATATATTGTTTTGTTTCTAATGAATTTCAAAGTATAAATATAAAGCAGGACAGATTTTAAATTATTTTTATGAATTCACAATTTAGATTTATATGATCGAAGATTCACAATGTTATTCTGTACAATTATTTATAATAAAAAAAAATATGATAGAAAAAACCAACAGAAAAAGGCGGCCTTTCGGAAGATTAGTTCGACAGACCAATCGTGCCGGATTCCCGGGGCGAGGGCGGGTTCGAATCCCGCCTGAAAGCTACTTACAGTGATGGTGGTTTTGGTGAGACTTTGTCTGTCTGTCACAAATGGACATCTCGAGAACTACTAATGCTATCAACTTTTTTCAATCACAACTTTTACCTGTCATACACTCACTTGCAAGAAAGATTTTTATCTTTTTAAGGCTGCGATTCCCAAAAATAGGGTATTTTAAATTATGGATTACTCGCAAATCACAAGTAAGTACTTAAAATTTGGAAAAAAATACCTATATGTTATTTGACAGTTATTTAAGGATATAGCATAGGTAAAAAAAATATCGTCGATGGCCGTTGCTTACACAAGCGAGGGGGTGCTGGGATCGGTAAGACTCCGGCCGCGGCACTCTCGTAGACTGAGAAATACGTGTAGACGCGGCATGCAGCGCGCATTCTATTTACATCTAAAATATCACCTATGTGCGCTTTTACTAAGGAAATTATATTATGTAGAATACAATACGAATTATTAATGAATATTTATTGTAAACGTCGGTTTGTAGGAAGAGTAGATCTTAGATATTATTCGTATGTAGTAAAAAAAGCTTTTTTTAACAAAGATAGTCACTTCAAACGATTCTTCAAAATGCAGAACACAGCAGCAGCTATTTATATTTATTTTCTATCTCTAAATCATTTCGATAATATATCCATTATCGAAATGATCTTCGCAGGCAAAACTACAACATTTGCTACAAATTACACTGAAAAAAATAAATAATGTATACTGCTCTAACCAGTAGGTACATTTTCAGATTTATTCCAATCAAATTAATAAAACTTATAATTTATTATGAAAAAATATAAATAACTCATACTAGCCCATCATCTAATACTTTTTTACTCAATCAAAATAATCACTTATTATTCCAATACAAAAATGATAATATCAAATAATACAATAACTTGTGTCATTGAAAATTGGAAGCAACGATCACATACACCCAGATACAAGAAAATATCTAAAAGTTAGTTTTCGACATTTACCCGTCCGAGAATCGAACCCGGGACCTCAGAGATAGTGGCACCTAGAAAACCGGTGCGTACACCAATCGGCCACGGAGATCGTCGAATTTGTTTAAACAAAATGTAGCGCAACTGAAATAATTGATACATTGTTTACTAATGTAAACTTGCCACGTAAGGTTATAAATCAGCCACTTTAAAAAACCTTTTTTCATTAATCATTTTAAAATATCTTTATTTTTCATTATCACTATTTTTCGCCATGTACGCATCATATCCCTTGTGCTCCAAAAATGGGTAAAAAACGTAAAAACTTGCCTAACGTCAGGTTCTTTTTTCTGTTAAAATATTATGCGATATGCTGAAATATTTGTACTAATTAAAAATTAATACCGAAGCGACAGCAACACAACTATATGTTAAAATTTTGTGCAAAGAGAGCTCTACTTAATTCTGTGGAACTTTATTAAAACTAGCTACGCTTTTCTCCAAAAACGAACTTCTTGTTTTTTCAAGTCGAATCCTTAGAACGGCAATCTTATTTTTATTTATTGTTTTGAATTGATGTATATTGCTACGTTTTACAAATGTATTGAGATACTTCTTCACATATACCATATTCTCATATATTATTATGTATTGTCCTGCAACAGTTAATATGTTGATTTCTTTTAAAGAATCTCTTGGCCGAAGTTTGTATATGGCGCGAATAGCTCTTTTCTAAAGCACAAAAATACTTTCGATGTTAGCTGCTGAACCCCAAAGTAATAGGCCGTAGGACAATACACTCTGAAAATAGCTAAAATAGATTAACCTTGCCGTTTCAATATCGGTTAAGAGCCTTAGTTCTTTAACAGCAAATGCCGCAGAACTGAGTCTACCGGCCAAGGCTTCAATATGAGGGTCCCATTGCAGTCGATAATCTAATGTTATATCTAAAAATTGAGTACTGTTAATTAATTCTACTACATTGTCATCCAATTTTATGTGAATATCAACCTGTCTTACATTTGGCAGGGATTTTTTTTTCACATTTTGTTTTTTTCGAGTTTAATGATAGATTAATTGATGGTACCACGGCAAAAAGAAATTGCCACAGTACCATCAATGGTACTGTCTAATGGTACCATGGTAAAAGAATGGATTATTGCTATGAAACCAATGCGCAACTTTCGATAAAGTACTATTAACTTCGTCAGAGCAATTATTACCTCTGTCAACTTTAAAGACTAGAGGAAGTGTCATCAGCAAATAGCACTGTCTTGCATAAATTCTTTGCTTAAAAAGGAAGGTCATTTATATAAATTAAAAACAGCAAAAGGGACCAGTATTGACCCCTGGGGTACGCCCATGTTGATAGGGGCTCCAGTAGACTCAGTTTTGTTGATAACTACTTTCTGTGTTCTTTCACATAGATATGATTGCATAAGGCTAACCGATTTATCATAGACACCATAATGTTTTAATTTCCTTAAAAGCGTTTGGTGATTAACACAATCGAAAGCTTTGGAGAGGTTACAATAAATACCAACTACATCTCGCTTGCTCTCCCAAGCATCAAATATATGTTTTTAAATATAATATGATAGGATGACATACCAAGACCAGTATGAATTAGATCCCATCTCACAGGACACCATCTATTTTGGGAATGAATTGCTAGAAGCCATATCCGAAACAACGAGAGAAAAGTGGAACAAGCTAATCGAAGGCGTAGAAGGCATGGTGTTTTATAAGGAAACTAAATAATGATCCTAAAATCGCTGATCGCCATTCCAATGTGACCACAAACCAGATCGCTCACCACTTACTCCAAAATGGGAAAGCTTCCACGAAAAGTCTCCAGAAGAAATTTACACGAGACCCTGGTAAAGAGGCTAACCACTTGGACGAGGCTTTTACAGAAACAGAGCTCAAGTTTGCCCTTGATAAGCTCAAAGAAGGTAATGCCGCTGGCTTTGACAACATCACGGTCGAGCAGCTGAAACGGTTTGGTTTCGTACTACTTATACAAAACTGTCATTTCTTGCATGGCAGTTTCCAAAGGATATGTAATCTAATCACTGACGTTTTAGCCACCTACTTTTAATAAATGACATTTGTGGCAGAGAGTGTATATAAAACTTCTTCGAGATTATTTATTTTTATGAGTTTATTATCTTTGATATAATATGTTAGTCAGTTTAAAGTTAGCCCGCCATTTGTTTATACTTTGTGCAATGAAATTTAAATAATGAAATAAATATTCCTCCTTCGGAAGTACTTGTACCTATGCAATATTTCATTAGAGTATCAAAAATTTTACTCCGACTATGCAAGTCTCCTTACAGAACTCCGCAAACTTATCTGACGCGGTAGTTAAATTTGAGAGTTTAAACTGTCAATACAGCTGACAGACCTTTCATTATTTTTATTGCTACTGGCGCCTCAACCATCGGTTTTAGATATTGTTGTGGGAATTTCGAATTTCGAATTTCAAAACCGCGAGAGCAAGAGCATGTCTTGCAAGAGCCTCTAATTTTGTACTAGGTATTGAATTATAATGGAAAAGAGAATTAGTAATAAAAAACAGCGAGTTGCACTCCGGGAGTGCCGGCAGAAGTGAAAACTTGAATATAAACGTTGTGCATTTTTGATATTCTTAAATTTTTAACCAGTTGATTTTTAGAAAATATACTTATAATAATGAACTAGATGCGTTGATAAAGGGCTCCGTAGACTTTTTCACAAAAAAAAGGAGTTTGGACAAAAAAAAAGAAAATAATACGGACTGGATTTGAACCGAGGTCTTCTGTTCTGCCGCCGCGCGCCGCCTGTTTTGTCTAACCTAGGTGCCAGAGCTATCAGACCATCGGGAAAGATGGCGAAATTTGCCTTCGTATTCTAATGACATTGTAACAGTTTTTCGATCAGGCCCCCAAGTTGCCCCAAGTACGTCTTACGGTCACGTGATCCTGGGACCGTACTCTGAAACGCAAATCCGAAACTTCGGTTAGCCCCGCCCCTATCTCTCGATTCCGTTATGACTCGAGAGTGAGAGGGACAGGGCTAACCGAAGTTTCGGATTAGCGTTTCAGAGTAGGCCCTCTGACGCGAGTTAAACAGCTTTTACCCATCACAATAAATAGTGCACAACGCCGCTAAAGAAGTTGTCACTTCAAGAATGTTTTGAACCTGAAATTTTCACAAAATGGTGCGGTATATGTTCCTCACTCAAAGGTAAGAAGCTGGACTTTTCACAGTCTCATAAAATTGGTGTAATGGTAATATTAGATCAACTAGGTATATGAAAAAAACTTACGTCGGTTTTATTTCAAGAATTGCTTTTTATTGCATTATGTCTCTGTAAAAAACTTTTTCAACAAGTGAATTTCTTATTTCTAGATGCAATTTTTTACACCTACCTATCTTAAGTTTCTCACATTTCCAATTTTGTGAGGAACCTAAAACGAACATAAATTTAATATACAGTAGTAGAAGTTAGAAACTTAGACTAATTATGTACCTACCTACAACACAACAAAATATAGGTACTCAAATAGTACAACTTTTATGGGCTCTTAAGTATCTTAGGCAATATTACTTATCCGTCACTTTTATTTCAAACTATTAATGTTTGCTTTAGGTAATGAGTAAAATTATTACTTGTCCTAGGTTACATAGGTCTATGGTTATGCAATAAATGGCAAAGCACTCATCTATACCCAATCCTGAAGCGCTAGTTCAATATTTCCTAGCAAAATAAGCATTATTGAAAAAAATTAGGATCCTGGTTTGAGTTTTTTTTTTCAATTTTGGCGCAATTGGAGCGATACAGTCTCCACGTCCAAACGCCGCCAATGCCAGGCGGAGACTGAAGAATTATGCTGCGAAACGGTGTACGATGCATTTTGGGATACTAGTTCTTGAATATAAACATTACAAAAAAAATTTTTAGTAACTTCCCTAGATATGACTAAGAACTACTTACACAAAAAAAAATTAGCTTGATTACTCAAATAGTTATTGAGATAATTGAGTTTAAGAAGGAAAAAAGGGGTCTTGAAAATCATTTTTTTTAGAACATTGTATTTATTTTATTCAAATAAAATTTAGTAACTTCCCTTCATAAAGAAAAGATCTATCACATATAATATTTTGGAAGACCTAGCTATGATACTTTGTCAGGAAATTTAATTTAAAAACATTGAAAATTCTGAGTTTGATCGCCGGAATGCCCTTAACTAGTGCTTCCGGCCGTTTTTTTTCGATTGGTGATATTTTACTGTGTCAAATAAAATCCCAAACATCCGTCTAATCGTAATCCAAATATCCAATTATTTGCAGTATATTGGTTTTAACACGTTTTATTTAGTGAAAAGTATACGAAAATAATTGTCTTTGAATAGCCGAGGGATTCCGGCCGTCATAAGTTTTATTTTTTTATTATTTAATTTTTAATTGAATTTTAAGTGATTTTCGATTCGCGGGGCGCTTCACTGCCGGCTGCCGCTGCGTCCGCGTGAAGTGTATCGCGCGCGGCCGAGCAAGCGTTAGCGTGCCTATTTTGGACGGGAAAACTAGGGTTGCCATCCGTCCTCCTTTCCCAGGATATGTCCTGGGCTGTTCTGCAGGGCTATTCACGAACTGTCGGAAACTACACTTTTCGAATCCGTGAGGAAAGTTTTCGAAGATGTCATAGATCGCTATTCACGAAACGTCGGATTCGTAAACTTTGACATTACTACTCGAATCAATGACATTGGCAATCGAAAACGTTTCCGACAGCCATTGGGTGTCGGGAGACTTTTCGAAACAATTTAAATAATTAAATTTTACTAGAATAAAGTGTTTTAAGGGCAGTTTTTTTAATAATTGAGGTAGATATGACTTTGGTATATTTTTTAAAGAGGTTATCTTTTGAGATTTATATTTCACTATATATAAAAGTGACCAAAGTATGACGAGATATGATATGATAATATAATATGATGCATTAAGTATTAATTCAAATACTAAGCTCTCCTAATCGTTAAAACAGGACGCGTCACTCAATATTAAAGTAAAAAAATTTCAACAAATATTTGCTTTTTTTGTACTACTTATGAATAAAACTATTAATATCTAGGCAGTATGGACGCAAACCCTAGCCTAAAAAAATCAATATTCTCTTTGATTGACGTCACGTTGACGTTTTGTTTATAAAGCTTGCTACGCGCTTAAATTTTAACATTTATTTAATTTCGAAATAAATTGTGTTATTGATGTTTTATCGTTTAATAAAGATATGT
Organism: Crambus lathoniellus; assembly: GCA_949710035.1. Lineage (NCBI taxonomy): Eukaryota > Metazoa > Arthropoda > Insecta > Lepidoptera > Crambidae > Crambus > Crambus lathoniellus. The sequence continues at coordinate 26,414,624 of OX453305.1, read as the reverse complement.
TTTGTTATATAAAGCATGGCTGTGTGAGTAAAAAGCAATATTTGCGCCAATTTTGTTTTCTACTATACCAATTTGGTTTTCTACCATAGTTTAGCACTCTTTGTAAACGCTCTTTACTTAAGAATATTGTTCCTAGCTAGTCTGCTTTCCGATGGGCTTCCGATAGGGTTTGTGAATAGCGATTTGGCCTCCTGACGGAAAGTATGAGTGACATTCGACTTCGAAAGCAATCGGACACGGAAACTTTCGGACAATTTGTGAATAACCATGCTGGATAGTTTCTAAGTATCGTCCTGGGCTTTTGCTTTTGCGTAGACCCCCTAATCCAGCAAGGGGGGGGGGGGGGGGGGTAATACGTAGTGCATTAGCCCGGGCCTAGTCCGACCCTGCTTATATTCTACTGGTATTTCTACTTTCAAATCCTGGCTTTCAAAGTTTGGAGATGGCAACCCTACTTTAATCCCTAATGCAAGGAGGAAAATAAGATGCATATTAAAGCTCCTTTAAAATTTAATTACTATGCGATTATTATAAGAATAAGATAAGGACACCGCCATGTTGTGACGTCAAGCTGTCAAAGTGTTGTCAAACTAACTTCACTTCACTTCAGTATGGTGTGCAAAAAAAGAAATTTATCGTGAATCAGGGGGCTGATCATGTCATAGCTTACGATAAATCTATAATGATGTTCGTGCAAATCAAAACATACGAATAATTTGCAGATAAATACAAATCATTAACAAGATTTTTTCGGACAGTATAGCTAGGAGTAGGACTCATGAAAGTATCTATGTTTTTACGAAAGGATCAGGTAATACGAAAAAAAATATATTGCTCGCTGTTTTCTGTTTTCTATGGATGGTTTCACAGTCCAACTAGTAGGCATTGTCTGGGAGGCCTGTAATGGCCGCTCCCAGAACGGAGTACATGGAGGCGCTAGAATATCGGTTCAAAGCGTCACAGATTGGTCCATACGGTCCAACTATTGACGTCACGTCCAATATCTTTTCGCAGTTCTTTAAATTCCTTTCTGAAATTGCTAATTAATTGCAGGTCAGGTTCGGCCGTGTGGGCGCGGTGATGTCGGGATGGGGGTGGTGGTGCCGCTGGCGCTGGTGTGCGTGCTCGCGGTGAGCGGCGCCCCCAACGCGACGCGCCGACGCCACGAGCCGCCAGTCGAGGACGACGACGGCCCGCTGCTGGACTACTACGATGAAGAGCGCCTCAATATATCAGGTGGGCACTGACAGTGGCGGCACCTCCACGCAGCCAGCGCCAGGCTGTGTGGCGCCCCCAACGCGACGCGCCGAGACGCCACGAGCCGCCAGTCGAGGACGACGACGGCCCATTGCTGGACTACTACGATGAAGAGCGCCTCAATATATCAGGTGGGCACTGACAGTGGCGGCATCTCCCTCGCCCAGCGCCAGGCTGTGTGGCGCCACCAACGCGACGCGCCGAGACGCCACGAGCCGCTTGTAGAAGACGACGACGGCCCATTGCTGGACTACTACGATAAAGAGCGCCTCAATATATCAGGTGGGCACTGACAGGGGCGGCACCTCCGCACAGCCAGCGCCAGGCTGTGCGGCGCCCCCAACGCGACGCGCCGACGCCACGAGCCGCCAGTCGAGGACGACGACGGCCCACTGCTGGACTACTACGATGAAGAGCGCCTCAATATATCAGGTGGGCACTGACAGTGGCGGCACCTCCACGCAGCCAGCGCCAGGCTGTGTGGCGCCCCCAACGCGACGCGCCGACGCCACGAGCCGCCTGTAGAAGACGACGACGGCCCAGTGCTGGACTACTACGATGAAGAGCGCCTCAATATATCAGGTGGGCACTGACAGGGGCGGCACCTCCGCACAGCCAGCGCCAGGCTGTGCGGCGCCCCCAACGCGACGCGCCGACGCCACGAGCCGCCAGTCGAGGACGACGACGGCCCACTGCTGGACTACTACGATGAAGAGCGCCTCAATATATCAGGTGGGCACTGACAGTGGCGGCACCTCCACGCAGCCAGCGCCAGGCTGTGTGGCGCCCCCAACGCGACGCGCCGACGCCACGAGCCGCCTGTAGAAGACGACGACGGCCCAGTGCTGGACTACTACGATGAAGAGCGCCTCAATATATCAGGTGGGCACTGACAGTGGCGGCACCTCCACACAGCCAGCGCCAGGCTGTGTGGCGCCCCCAACGCGACGCGCCGACGCCACGAGCCGCCAGTCGAGGACGACGACGACGGCCCGTTACTGGACTACTATGATGAAGAGCGCCTCAATATATTAGGTTGGTCGTTGCTGAGATAGGGAGGAGTATCCCACAGTCACTGCTATGTGGGAATTGTCCCCCCCTTACTATATGAACAGTTTGCGAAAGACGACCACTTCAGAAAGATAAATATTATCAGGTACCAAAACTTCGCAAGATTGAAAGTAATTTGTCGCGTATTCAGGAATTTCCTGAAATTCTATTCTGAGAAATACGATATCACACAAAAAAAACCAAGAACTTCAACTTACTGTTAAAAACTACACTAATCGAATAAAAGTAAACTAAAGGATATTTTTCAGTTTTGTATGGAGCCTCGGATTGGACTTTGTACACTATACCATAGGCAAGCAAAAGATAAATATAATAACTAAAAAACTAATTATATCGCTATAAGCTAACGCGTTTGATGGTACAAAAGCATTATCTAGTCTTAACTTTATGCAACCCCGATTCAATATGGCGGTAAAACGTCACACTCACATGTAAAAAAAAGGTTAACATTGACAGATTATCATCAGTCGTCAATGTCATCGTTTTTTCGTACAGAAACATCAATGTTTCCGAACGTGATTTAAATATGGTTGCCAGTGTGACCATGGATGGCAAAGAATTTTTATTTTAAAGTTTATTTTTGCACCATTTATCCAGAAAGACAATGAGAATTTAAATATCTTATATATGACTTTACTATATTTTTTACTTTTAGTACGAATAGTGTTCAAAGTACTAGCCGAAAATGAAAAATATCCTTTCTGGAAAACTTTTTAAAAACAAACGAGAAACAGGGATTCGGTAGAGTTCACAGAACTAACAATCGCTTCATAGATCAATCAGCCATCTATGTTGACCTCAAATATAGATTTATCAGAACGTTTTGTCATTCAGAGGATTCAACGCAGCTGTTCCCCAGGGGTATAGTCATCGGCAAATTAGGGACAGGGATTGTTGCCCCGTTTACAAAGGTCGTTATTCCTTTACAATTTGGCAATAATATTCCAATATGATAGCTCTGAAAGGGAATAAGAAGTATAAGAAGTTACAACCACTTTAACTATTTGTGCCCTTTAATAAGCGACCCTGAATATAAGCAGGTGCTTTATGGCTGCCATTCCCCAAAATGGGGTATTTTAAATTATGGATTACTCGCAAATCACAAGTACTTAAAATTTGGAAAAAATATAGGTATGTTATTTTACAGTTATTTATCTAGTGCTTCCGGCTTTTTTTTTCGATTGGTGATATTTTAATGTGTCAAATAAAACCCCAAACATCCGTGTAATCGTTATGTAATATCCTATTACTTGCAATATACTTGGTTTTAGCTTATGAAAAATATACGAAAATAATTGTCTTTGAATAGCCGAGGGACTCCGGCCGTCATAAGTTTAGAATTTTTATTATTTAATTTTTAATTGAATTTTAAGTGATTTTCAATTCGCGGGGCGCTCGCGAGTTCACAGTTCACTGCCGGCTGCGGCTGCGTCCACGTGAAGTGTATCGCGCGCGGCCGAGCAAGCGTTAGCGTGCCTATTTCGGTCGGGAATCATCGCCTTAAAGAAGTGTATATGACTCAGTCACGCGTTACTAACCGAAAAAGGAAACTATAGATAAAGTCAGCAGACTATCAAGGATCAAATAATTCACAAAGAGATGATGTGATTTAAATATTCTAATAAATGACAAAATCTGTAAGCCATCTGCGTGCCTATAGGGCAACTTATTGCTAATTTAATTCATACTCAAAAGTCAAAGAACTTTTATACTTCGGAAGGAGCTCAGTTTCGATAAATCGATTTCTCTTTGACCCTTCCTCGGAAGTCTGTTTTCTTAGAAATATTAAGTGGAGCACTCCTAATAGAAACCTTGCCGCTATTCATCGTCAAACAGAATCTCTGCAGCGTTTAAAGTTCGCCATTTTAATACGTAATGCTGCCGAGTCTGCCATGAGCGTTCCATAGCCGAGCTGTTGGCGCCGCGCCAACGCCGAACAAACACCCTTCCAATCATGTTTAATGAAATTGCCAAATTCAATACTATGCTCCACTAACCGCAAAATTATTACGATGTTGTTTCGTGTAAACATTGTTCTGTAAGCTATTCAAGGCTTCTTCAAGATAGGATGATAACTATTTTAGGGATTGCGGCTTTTAAACTATTTCCCCCTTATTACAAAACGTGGACTAAAGTTAGACCTGGTTTAAAATTCATGCTAATTCTGTCTTTCATTTGGAAAATGAAAGTGACAGCACCAGTTTAGTACCAGTTTTAAACCAGGACTATTTTAGTCCACGTTTTGTAATAAGGGGGTTTATGTTTATTAACCTTGGACATTTGTTTTGCATCCTGACTGATGTTGACAACCTCCGTGGCTAAGTGGTGTACGCACCGGTTTTTAAGGTGCCGCTATCTCTAGAGGTTCTGGGTGCCTACCATCAACTCTTATTGCGGTTTTGTTTAGGAACCTAAACTGGGGCCCGATTCTCAGGCATTCGAACTTTTTCAGTGTGGTAATTCGTATGTCGAACATTTTGTTTGTGGTTTCTATTGAAAAGTTAGAACGTTTCAAACAAACTAAGCTGTCTCACATGTCAACAAATTCATTTTGACAGCTAAGTTCGTATACGAACATCTATTGGTTTTTACCACTCGTAGCGTTCGACTGGTTTTCGATCGAACTTTTTCGATTGTGAAATTCTGACAATACAAAAACTGTGTTATATTTGAATTTCGAGCTATAAATGTGAACTTTTCTCGATTGCCTGAGAATCGGCCCCCTGATCTGCTTCGCTTATTCGTACCACGACAGCTTAATATCAATGACAGCGATTCAGTGATCATTCAATGACATTTCACAGCCGCTGAGCTGTCATCAACTCTTATTTGACTTATAACTCGGCCAAGTTAACATGTCACCTGCAGGTTATACCCGTCCCTTTCACTCTCCGGGCATGACAGAATCGAGTGAAAGAGACGGGTAGAAGAAATAAGGACAAATCGTTCGGTCATTCACATTTAGCAATTCATTTGCGATCCAGTTTTTAGAAGGTCAGAGTACGAAAGAAAGCAATTCATTTTAGGAACCTATTCTGAATCGCTGTCTTAAAGTTGATGGTAGGCACCCTGGCCTCGATTCCCGGCGAATTCGAATATTGAAAACGTACTTTTCAAAACCCGTCGTTATTTCCAATTTTTTATAATACTAGTGCTCAAGCTACTATTCTTTGGTTTTGGAACAATGTATGCGATGGTGGTGAAAAATAAATTGATTTATTTTATTTTATTGAATCGAATAAATGGTTTTTATGATAAGATATTCGAAACAAAAGATAAGCTTTAAATACTCTTGTCGAATATTCTCAGTTAGCAATGAAAATAAAACTGTCTCTAAAATTGAGTTCATAAGATTTCATCAAAAGACAACATCTTCAAAAGCATTTCAAACCGAAACCAACAAAATAATAACATCTGAAGTTCTGAATAATTTCGAGCTCGTAATGTAAGGAGATACAGTATCTTTTGAATGAACAATAACGTCTGTTGAAAGGGCCTGCTGCTCCGACGGTTCACTGATTCCATTTATTTGTCGATCGTACCGATTGACATCTTCCGGAGCGTGTCCTACTGATTATTTTTCTTTCGATTTTTTATTGTGTGCAGATTCTGATAAAAGACTCTTTTGTGGCGGGTACGAAATATTGGTGTTTCAGATCTCCAAATTATGGTAAGATTATTATTGCTGTGGTTGCGTTTTATTTGAAAGTCGGTTGTACCGACGTATGCCCAGCATCTTAGTTTACCGTAAATTGTAAGAGTATATTTTTCATGAGGTAGGGCAGGCGTACCGGTATTGGCCACTGCACCGGTTTTGGTCACTTTTCACTTTAAAGTTATTTATATAGGAATTAAAAAACTATTGCTTATATTTATTAATGGCGAATAAAAGATTGGACTTTTAGTTAATAATTACAGCACTAAGCTTTTTTTACGTAGTACGATATTTTAGAAATAAACACCATGTTATGTTTCAAAGTTAACATTTTGTAAAATTCTTAAGCAAAATGTTAAGAGTAAAGGTTTTGAAAAATCATTTTTTTTTCTACAATAAAATTATTTTATGGTTATTTAATATTTTATATCACATTAGAATATGTTTCTTCTAGATAGATTAAGTGTTGTTTTCTCACTGTTCTCACAAAAAGTTGGAAAACAATAAGTGGCCAAAAGTGGGGCTGGAAATTTTAGCATTGTGCCACCTTTGGCCACTTTGGCATTAGTAGGAAGTATCCAACTTTTCAAGCTCATTTATTATAAAAGACTTACAACTCACTAAACTTTTAAATTAATAATGTTTAGGTTGTCCGCTGTCGCGGTAGTGGAGCGGAGTGGGTCAGCAATGCAGAGCGGAGTCGCACACTATTTCTGCTTCGGAATCATTAGTATTTGTTAGGCCCACTTTTCACTTAAAAAGTGATATAAATCTCCGTGCTTTATAGTGACACGGTAGAGGAAGTGGAGCGAGCGTGTCGAGTGGATAAGTGGAGTCAGGATGCTTGCCCCGCTTGGCTCTCTCTCTCCGCTTCTCTGCTAGGTTTCCTCACTCCGCTTCTTTTTAGGGTTCCGTACCCAAAGGGTAAAAACGGACTCAATTACTAAAACTTCGCTGTCCGTCTGTCTGTCTGTCTGTCACCAGGCTGTATTTCATGAACCGTGACAGCTAGACAGACGACAGTTGAAATTTTTACTCGTGGTCGAGTGCCAATTAAGGCTGGGTATCCCTTAAAACTAAGTAACACTCAACTGAACGTGAAATCGGCGTGTTTTGATTTCAAAGATGGAAACCACCATAGTAGTTAAATGCCCCTTAAAATTAAGTGCCCTTTAAAGTTAAGTGACACTCATATTAACGTGAAATCGGCGTGTTTTGATGTCAAATATAGAAACCACCATCGTAGTTAAGTGCCCCTTAAAGTTAAGTGACACTCATATTAACGTGAATTCGGCGTGTTTTGATGTCAAATATAGAAACTACCATCGTAGTTAAGTGCCCCTTAAAGTTAAGTGACACTCATATTAACGTGAAATCGGCGTGTTTTGATGTCAAAGACGGAGACCACCATAGTAGTTAAATGCCCCTTAAAGTTAAGTGCCTCTTAAAGTTAAGTGACACTCATATTAACGTGAAATCGGCGTGTTTTGATGTCAAATATAGAAACCACCATCGTAGTTAAGTGCCCCTTAAAGTTAAGTGACACTCATATTAACGTGAAATCGGCGTGTTTTGATGTCAAAGATGGAGACCACCATAGTAGTTAAATGCCCCTTAAAGTTAAGTGCCTCTTAAAGTTAAGTGACACTCATATTAACTGAACATAAACTTATCACTTAGACACTTATCTCATCCAAACATGACATCGACGTGTTTCTGATGTCAAAGGTAAGAGGCACTATTGTTTTATTGCCCCAAATACCTAAATTAGCGAATTGACGCTATTGCCTACACAACACTAGCCTAAATCCGCTAATTTTCTTCTAATCAAGTGATAAAGGTATACTTATAAAATTGTAGTAAGGAGCTAGCTGGGATTGAAAAACTATTTCATGAAGTGTTTTAGTCCAGAACTCTAATAAGACATCAATTAAGCATAAACTCAACTTCTAAATCTATCTAATCTAAATCTTCTAAAAAAACCAATGCAAACGATGTGGCCAAAACCAATGCAAAATGGCCAAAACCGGTACATTTGGCCCTCCCTGCAGATTTTGTTTTATATAAAAAATACTATTGATTTCTTTTTACTTTGTAAATTGTACCCTTAAAGGTCGATAAATTCTCTATAATTCTAGATACAATTTTTTTCTTAAAGACTTAAGATCATTAAGCACTAAGCGTTTGAAAGTGAAAAAATCCTTAAAGTGGCCAAAACCGGTACGCCTGCCCTACCTGAATTTAATTTAATTAACTAAAAGATTAAAACAACCGACATCGCTCGAAGGATTGCTCAACTGAAGTGGCTTTGGGCAGAACACATAGCGCAGAGAACCGATGGCCGTTGAAGCGGAATGGTTCTCGAATGGCGACCGCGTAGGTACCGGATGACGTTCCGTGGGTAGGGCCCCTACAAGGTGGACCAACGATCTGGTCAAGATCGCGGGAAGCCGCTGGATGCGGGCAGCGCAGGACCAATCGTTGTGGAGATCCTTGGGGGAGGCCTATGCCCAGCAGTGGGCGTCGCACGGTGGATCCTGAACTAAGGACAGCTTGGCCAAAAATACTTTTTATGAAAATGTAGGTAGTTGATTGTTTTATTTCGATTTGATAACTTGAAGGTATGTTACATTAGTTTATGGTGAACTTAGTAGAATCAGTCTTCTAGTATTATTTATATGACACGTCAAACGTTACCTATTTTCTATTTTCTTTGTTGTTCATTTTAAATAGCAAATTTTAGTTCAGACTTTACACAAATATTTCTGTAAAAGTAAGAACGCATATTTTATAAAAAAAATCATGAGTGGTAAGGAAGGTATGTAGTATTTAAAACAAGTAAAATAATCCCGTTTTGATAATTAGTTATTACGTAAAAAAATAATTATAAATATCACTTTGTTTCGAAAATGCAATTTCGCTTTTATTTAATTTTTTATAATTGGGGGATTTTGCCCTAACAATAATTGGTTTCTGGTGACTCATGTAGTAATATAGTATACAGATATGACTTGAATAGTTCGGGCAAAATCCCCTTTTGTAAATGGCAGGGTTTAGAAGTAAGGCCGTAGGGATTTCACAATTTAAACTGTTCGTATTTAGGACAATTTTATTCGGATATTATGATGAATGTTATCGTATTAAACTTTAATTGTAGACGTTTGACTCAACTGCAGGTAGCTGATTTTATTGTTTATTATCCTTAGGAGTAACAGACTACCCAATAAAAAGGAGAGAAATGTGTAAAAGATTGTTTTCAGTAAAGTACAAGAAATTAGATAGCAAGATTTTAAAATTGGAGGAGATGTGATATGAAGATTATTGCTGAAACCAACTGCCCTGCTTCAGATCAACCTCTACTTAAAAAACCTTACATAGTTTTATTAAACATTTGCAGCTACGTGGTCTTTATCGAATAGTGACAGAATAAAATTCTTTTCAAAATAATTTGTCTTGGTTTAGATGGATTTTGCATTTTCAAAAAATATGTTAATAATGAAGGACTTTGCTGAGTCTAGTGGGCGTAGTAAACGTAGAAAAACTGAACATTTACGTGCACCTCCTTCGGCTGATGTACTGCTTTTTGCTGGTGAAATATAGTAGATTGTACAACAAGTGGATAAAACATGCCATTTTACCCGAGACGTATATATCCACCCGAGCCGTAGGCGAGGGTTGATAGTCAGTTCGAGGGTAAAATGGGTTTTATGTACGAGTTATACACTCTGCTTTTCACTTCGAGTGTGAGGAAAATAAATAACAATATTGCAAAAAAGAAAAAATAAAGAGTTCGCCATATTGGCGGGATGACTTTCTTTTTCTTTTTTTTATACGTGGCAGTGGCAGCACAGTGACTTTACCATAGATCGTAGATCGTAGTCCATAATGCTCTAGAAATACTTATTTCTTAGAAAACTCATTAATTTTGCTTAGTTTTATTAATTTGGTAATTTAACATGGATTAAGTAAGTATGTACAAAATTGAAGAAACAGAATGAAATAGCAAGTTTATTTATCGAAGTTTGACTGTTTACCTGACGACCTTTGTCTTAGAGTCTGTGACTTAGACGAAGATTTTACTTTATGCACTAGAGCATAAAAAGCGATTTTATGCAGCCTATACCCAACATAAACACGAACTTTACGAGCATGAGAAGTGAAAAAAATTTTGAAGTTAAAGTCAGCTTGACAAGAAATAAAGGTTTTAAAATAATTTGAGAATTTAACGCACGCAAAACTTCGAGGAAAGACTCTCACCGATATTTTTAATTCATTTTTTTACATCTTCAGATCCTGACATTTCATGCTCAAGGGTTTTAAGAAAATATAAGACAGCTCTTCCTAGTGTGGTTTTAAACATGATTTTACCAGGTTAAACAATCCGTAGACTCGTATTTATTATATAAATAAAGTAAAAAATCTTATGTTATTTGTGGAAAACATTTTAATTTCCTATAAAATCAACAGCTTTTGAGGAATTGCAGTTATTTTGCCATAACAAACGTCTACAAATTAGTTTCAGTCAAAAACATTCTTTAAATAATTTTGGCCAAGTTGTTCCTAGTACTGGTTCCACCGTGCGTCGTCATATAAATTTACAAATTAATTGAAAAATGTACTTGTCAAATGTTTCATAAGTAACCGACACTTAAAATCAAGGCCTGACAGAAATATTACAAAACTCTGTGTCATCCCTGTTACCCCACACAAATCAGATTCCAAGGAAAGTCGACACAGCGGCCTCCGTTTTATGCACATAGACGTTGAATTGAATTTAAAAAAATCTATCTTGGAAGATGGTGAATATTTCCATAAATCTATTATCCTGAATTTTTCCCTACTAGACTAAAGCGGATTCTTATGAACAATTTGCAACTGAAGAAGGGATTTTCAACAAAATTAGTTAAATTTGATGCTTAACCAGAAGGTAGATTACATACGATTTTCCACACACTCGATATTAGGTTCAATGTTCAATGCTCGCAATGTTTCTAAAAAGCCAACACTCAGCCGTCCTTCACTTCTCTTATGCAACGCTCAAGGACGTACCCAGGGGGGGGGGGGGGTTCATCCGCGGGATGGGCGTGAACTACACGACGTTATCCCGCGGGAATGTGATATTTTTCGGGAATAAAAGAAGCGTATGTTCACTCCAGGCTACAAAGTATTTGTGTCCCAAATTTCAGCCGATTGAGCATGATTGAGGCATGATTGAGCAACAAACATCCAAACATCTGAACTACCCCCCCCCCCCCCCAACGGACACCCCCCGACAAAAAATCCTGGGTACGTGCTTGGCAACGCTCTATTATGTTTGATTCAATTGCTCAGCAAATGTAAACATGAATCAATGATCTGCTATCGACCAGCTCGCGTCACTGGTCATCAATGTTGGAAGAGTTATCGAACGTAGTTTGGACAGCTTCTTGTCAGAGTTATGAGTCACATCTGGTAGTTCATTTGTTTCTATTTCGGTGTAGTATCTGTCAATGTTTTGATATGAGGTTGGTTTTCCTACTGTTTGTGATGGTCTTGAAAGTAGTTGAATTGAAAGTAATAATAACTAGTTTTTTAGTAGCCTCATTGATTTGATGTCTGTATAGTTAAGTCAAATATCAAGTAAATGAATTTATCATTGCTTTTATTACACTAAGTTGTGGCAAATTTTATCGAATACTTAAGTATAGTTTGCTGATTAATTAAATTACCAAATTATGAAAATTTTATAATAGATCTCTCGTAATACACTATTGCTATCGCCTTTACCATTATCTTAAGTAACGACAAGTTTACTTATTCTTGGTTGTCTTATGTGAGGCGATGAAAATTGTTAACAAGCCACCTTCAAATTAATTCGAGACAGCCAAAATGAAGTATTATTAATTTTAGCCGTGTTTAACTTTAAATATAAATCTATTCTAATATTATAAAGAGAAAAGATTTTATTATGTATTCGTATGTTTGTTTGTTTGTTTGTATGTTCGTAATGGATAAAATCAATAACTCCTAGACCGATTTTAAAAATTCTTTTACCAGTTGAAAGCTCAATTATTCTTAAGTGACTTATGCTGTATTTTATCCCGATATTCCCACGGGAACGGGTACCACGCGGGTAGAACCACTGGAAGCCACTATATTACAACAAATTTCAAAAGAAATCCATTCTTTAAAACGATAATGCAATGCATACTTTTCTCGCTTGCTCTGAATAAGGTTCACCAAAATATGAAACACGATCACATGGCGTGTGCATGTTTGACCTACTTCGCTATTACTGCAATATAATCTTCTATATTTGTACTTAACTAGTTTTTTCTTACGTTGCGCTTGGAACTTCTTGTTTCGTGGAATATTGTGGGAATGAAACGGTCTAAATTATCATGTCATCATGTTCGGCTATAAAACGCCCACTGATGGGCATAGATATGTTCCCATTAATGAAGTTTTGCTGTAATTACTACGATTGTAAGCACAAACAAGTCCTAAAACATCAAATGGAATAGCCAACTAGTGTACGTTCGTTAACTTATTTTTATTGGTAGTCATACTGAAGAATTTTCTGTAATCTGTAAGAGGCAAGACAGCAATATACCTATTGCTGTCTTGCCTCTTATTTACATTACAGAAAATTCTTCACAGTTTTGTCTATTTAGTAGTTTATTCAATTTATATTATTTCGTCATTCACTAACGAAACCGTAATGAAGGAAAACTGTATACTTACCTATCAATCACAATGATCGTGGACTATTTTGAAAAAAAAGTTACACCAGACCTTTTGCCCAGACAATCTCACTTCCTCTTCCTTGTAGGTACTCCACTTAGATCGATGGCGTACGCAAAACACACATAAATAAGTATGAAACAAATTGTGATACCTACTATTACATTCGTATCTGTGGAGGGTATTTGAAAGATAAAAACAACGCTTGATAAACTGATAATATATGCTAAAACCTGGCGTGGTTTAAGATCATCACCACAAGCTTCCCAAATAATGTGATTCCGTTCGTAGGACAGTCCGTTCGTAAGTAAGGTGGCAACTACAGTCTGAAGAATGAATAACAGGTCCCAAACCACTGTGTTTAAAAAAATACAATCTAGAACCAGAAATTGAACTTGAAACTGTTAATAAGTCAAATCTTAGAGATAAAATTAGACCTTAGGTAAAGAAAGACGGATGGGATAGTTTGGAAAATCTGTAGGCATTTATTATGAATTTGCTAGCTGCAACCGTTACTTATATAAAAGATCAAGTAGGTAGCATTTATCATCTAGGTAGATATCTAAAATTTGCTCGGTGAAACGTGCTCGCACATGAAATCCAATTTCTACAGGGTGCTATTTTTAGATTCCTAAAATAGCGCCAGAATAGGCCTCTGCGTTGGATTGATATTTGTACCAGTCATAAAATCTTGTTATTATTTGGCCTGCAGGAATAAAGGATGAATAGGTAATAACAAGACAGAAGACCCATTTCACACCGAAACAAGAAATACAATAGTTATTATCATTACATTTGTTTACTCCGTTATATCACTACTTAAATTGCATTAAATTTTTTACGAAGAATTTTGTGAATAATAAGCAGTTCAAAATAATAATAATAATAATAAATTTTATTTCAGTTTCATGCTAGATAATTTAAAACTGTATTGCCTCCAATGGGGTGGACGAGTGGTGCTTACTCCTTTCTTTTGCCTACACGGCATTGAGGACTCCAGACCAGACTGGTGCGGGTTCTCTCACTGCTAAAATCAAGGCAAACATAGAAGCAGACTCATGCCCAGCTTCTATCGACTGCGGGTCCGTTGCTTCAGGGTCTCGGTCTCTGAAAAAGGCAGTCGAGTCCAAAGTCCATGAGGGTGATCTAAGGGGAGCAGTTCGCCTACTCATGAGTGAGGACTCGGTTGCGCCGCCAGGGCCGGAAACAGTGGCTGCTCTTCAGTCGAAACATCCCGGCCCATCCCGGCCTCCTTGCTATCCGCCGGAGCCGGGCCATGGCGCGCCCCGATTATTAGTGGCCGAAGAGGATGTGGTGCTGGCTGTCAATTCCTTCTATAATGGATCTGCTGCCGGCCTGGACGGCTTTCGTCCTGCTCATTTGAAGGAGCTAACATCCAGCACCGCGGGAGACAACGGACAACGCTTGATTAAGGCGTTGACTAAGCTCAGCAACTTCTTGCTTGATGGGCAAGTGAACCCTTCGGTATGTCCATATTTATACGGTGCTACATTATGTGCCCTGAAAAAAAAAGATGGTGGTTTGAGACCCATCGCAGTGGGGAGTGTTTTTCGTCGTCTGGTGGCGAAGCTTGGGTGCCGAGCCGTAAAGGAGAACATGGCCTCATATCTTCAGCCTCATCAGTTAGGTTTTGGGACGCCGTTGGGTTGTGAAGCAGCAATACATGCCTTGCGCACTTTCGCGTTGGATCCGAAGAATACGGGTGGAGTTGTCATAAAGCTTGATTTGAAGAATGCGTTTAATTCTTTAGAAAGAGACGTTATGCTGGGTGAGGTGTTGGAGAAGATCCCTATACTTTACCCTTTTCTTCACCAGGTTTACCACAGACCTTCTAACTTGTTTTTTGGGTCTGAACTGATTCAGTCCCAGGTTGGAGCGCAACAGGGGGATCCCCTTGGTCCTCTTACTTTCAGTCTGGCTATCCATAGGGCCATAAGCGAGCTGAGGTCTCCCCTCAACATCTGGTACCTCGATGATGGAACCATTGGGGGTAAACCGGAAGAAGTGGAACGAGATCTTTTAGTCTTATTGCCTCGCCTGAAGGAGTTGGGACTGGAGGTGAATCCGACCAAATGTGAGTTTTTCTCCTGTAGCCCAGAGTCTTCTTCTTCCTTTCTTTCCTTCACCGCTTTGCTTCCTGGCCTCAAGGAACATAACAGACAGACCCTTTGTCTGCTTGGTGCTCCAATTTTCCCAGCTGCAATCCCTGAGGCCCTAGAAGCCCGCAGGGAGGCCCTCTCACTCGCCAGCGAGCGTCTTAGGGAAATTACTCCGCACGTTGCTCTGGTCCTAATGCAGAAGTGTTTTGCTATCCCAAAGATGACATATCTCCTGCGGACGGCCCCCATTTGGTTGTTTCCTGGTGCTGTTGAATCCGTTGACACCGTAATCAGGAATATTATGGAGACAATATTAAACGTCTCTCTGAGCGGGGAGCACTGGACGCAAGCTACTTTACCAGTCCGGTATGGGGGACTTGGTGTGCGATGCATTCGGGATGTGAGCCTGCCGGCTTTCTTAGCGTCGGCCCATGGGGTTGCGGACCTAGTCGCTGATATATTATCCTTGAATGGCGACAAGGCAACCGTCCCTCATGTGGCTGATGCCATCACGACCTGGCTGGCTCGCGTCCCGGGTGCAGCCGTCCCCGAAAACCCTAAATATCAGCGCTCATGGGACGACGTAGCCTGCAAAGCCATCCTCGACCGGCTCACTGACGGGGCTGAGGCGGTGGATCGCGCGAGACTCATGGCGGTGTCACAGCCAGAGTCCGGTGCGTGGCTGCAGGCACTACCTTCGCCTCACATAGGTACTTTGCTCGACGCCGACTCCCTGCGGGTGGCGGTCGCCCTCCGCTTGGGCTGCGATGTATGCGAACGGCACATATGCATCTGCGGTACCATGGTGGGGGCCGATGGCCATCACGCGTTGAGTTGTCGTCGTTGCACAGGAAGGCATCCTCGCCATCATGCCCTCAACGACATCCTACAGCGGGCTCTCACGTCGGCCGGCATCCCCTCCGTCCTTGAGCCGCCGGGTCTCAGCCGCACCGACGGTAAGCGGCCTGATGGCCTAACGTTAGTGCCGTGGGAAAAGGGGCGGTGCTTGGTGTGGGATGCGACTTGTGTCAGCACATTCGCTGCTACCCACATCTGTCGCACCTCACGCGCGGCCGGAGCGGCAGCTGAACACCAGGCGGTCGCGAAGCACCTGAAATATGCCCCGCTAGAACAGGGCTACATTTTCATCCCTCTAGCGGTAGAAACGGCGGGTTGTTGGGGGGCAGAGGCAATACAATTTGTTAAAGATTTGGGGCGTCGGCTTAGACAAAAAAATTGTGACCCCCGCTCTGGGTCGTTTCTGGTGCAAAGGTTGTCCATTGCCATCCAACGCGGCAACGCGGCCAGCGTCATGGGCACATTTGCGCCGGGGACTGCTCGGGGCGGTCTATTAGACTAAGTAATATTGTTTAATATTGCTGTTATTTAATAAGGCTTTAAATACAAACCTAAATTGAATAAATAAAAAAAAAAAAAAAAAAAAAAAACTTAAACATTGTTCTGTCTCTTTTGCTCAAATTAGAAATGAGATTTGTGTGAAATTGACAAACCAGTGTTTATGCTATCAATCACTTTTAAATGTTTACTTTTAAGCACTTAGTACTAAATGGACTTAGGTATTTAAGACACAAATTATATCTTAAATTATAGATAATTTGTCTACCTTTAAAGGTACATTTTTCAAAATTATAAAAGTAAAATAGTTTTTTTATATTACACACAATGTGTGAGAGGTGCCAAATGTACTGGTTTTGGCCACTTACTGATAGTTAAACTTTTGTAAGTATTGCGAAAAATCAAAACCAAACCTAGGCAAAACCAATATACTCTAATGCGCTACAAACCAGTCAATTGCAAAACAACAATTTAATTGTAAAAATCAAAGGTTAATAAAGTATTTCATCCAAAACAAATTTCTTAAAATTTGCATACAAAATATTTTTTCAAACAGAAATTGGAATTTGAAAAAATGGAATTTATTGAAAAAAAATCTGATTACATAAGGAATTCTAACGGTTGTTATAAACCTTAAAATACTTTATTTTAATTGCCTTAATTCTCTTAAATTCTCTTCCAAAAGAATATTCTCAAAAACTTAACAGCAAAGTTCTCACTGAGAGAACATTCTCGGGAATTTCCCATCACAACCCACTAGAGACGCTGTACAGATTTTCATACAAAATGTCTGCCGTTTACTATACATTAAACGGAAAGAAAAGCTCACGGTAGGCCCACTGGATGGAGAGCGAAGAAACCAGCTTTTATTTAAATTCATTCGTCTTTACAGCCACTTAAAAATTGGCATCCTAAAAACCCTGTGTGAAACAAGTTACGCTGCATGAAGAACTTCATTTAAACCTACTTTATGTGGTGTCCGTGCCTAAAGGAAGGTTCGAAATATCTAGTAACTACTGGCACACGATACAAGTCATTATGAATATCATACCCGCTGGGCTTGGCAGCTTGCCAGGTGGCGGTGCCAAACGGCAGCCATACTTTCAATCATGCGGAGCGCCAGAGCCTGGCGTACTTAGAACCTTAAATTATTCTTAACTAGCGGCCGCCCGCGGTTTCACCCGCGTGGTTCCCGTTCCCGTGGGAATATCGGGATAAAAAGTACATATAAACCTTCCTCTTGAATCACTCTATCTATTAAAAAAAACGCATCAAAATCCGTTGCGTAGTTTCAAAGATTTAAGCATACAAAGGGACATAGGGACAGAGAAAGCGACTTTGTTTTATACTATGTAGTGAAGAGTTAACGTGCCAATATGTTTTGTTATATAAAAGACGGATTATGTTATTGTCACACTATGAACTGACTCCATAGAACTAATAAATAACATTATCATCTTTTAATATCATTTTATTTTTTTAATGGTTTTAGTCGTATTAACTAACTTTGTCTCTAAACATTGTCATGATAGTAAGTGTAAGGTTCAATGATGTATTATATTAAAATTAATTTTTGCTCGTAATGTAACTAAGTACTTAGTTAGGTATGTATATTTTTGTCGGTCCTGTCTTGCGCTCCTGGTGAACAGCTTTTGACAAAAATTTTTTTTTATCTTAGCGTATATTTAGAGATAGTTTTTAAACTTAAATAATCCATTTATCTAAAACATGGACCAATCGCAAAACAATCCAAGTTTAGAGTAAACATTAGATGACATTAGTTAGTGTGAAATTTTAAACATACATTTTAGTAAGTACAGAATACTATCGTAAATAACTAAGTATACTTAATACATAATGTAAGGGCGTCCCCACTAATGAGACTCGACAAATCCACTACCATTAAACACAAATATGAATATGTTTGTTTGACGAGAACATACACAGGATATAATAATATAATAGCAGATGCGAACAGTATAATATAACATACAAGCTTTAGCTCAGGTATAATAGGTAAGGCAGAAGCCCCGGTTTTGGCCACTTTTTGCTCTAAAAGTTTTCTAAATAACTTTTCGTAATTTTTCCCAATGACAATTTTATTAAAATAAGGCAATAACAATCGTTAGCATTCCGTATTTCATAAGATTTTTTTTCAATACACGCCATTTTCTGTTCAAATTTTTTTTTCTATGAAAATTTTAATGAATTTGTTAAGGATGAAATTTTCTATAAGTAAACCTTTGTTTTTAGGGTTCCGTAGTCAACAAGGAACCCTTATAGTTTCGCTATGTCCGTCTGTCCGTCCGTCCGTCTGACCCCAGTCTAGCTCATAGACTCTTAGTACTAGAAAGCTGTAATTTGGCATGAATATACATATTTATCACGCCAACAAAGTGATAAAGTAAAATTTTGAAAAATATTTTTTTTAGGTTACCTCCCCTACACGTGAAGTGGGTATGTAATTTTTTTTTCTTGTCTACCCCATAGTGTGGGATGTCGTTGGATAGCAATTTCAAAAACGTTGTGGGTTTGTAAGGACAGTTTTTTGATTGCGGTATCTGTTTGGTAACAATTTTAATTAATAATTAATAATTATTAAGCTTTAAAGTGCAAAATTTTGTTAGAGTCAACAAAGTTATTTTTTTTCTGGCAAAAAATGACAGTGGCATTTTTGCCAGGTGTACGTAATCGGTACGTTAAGTGGGTACGGAACCCTTCATGAGCGAGTCCGACTCGCACTTGGCCGATTTTTTACTATCAAGTTATTGTTTTCCAATTTTTATCTACCGATAGATATTTTTCCTGTAATCTTTACATAAACTTCTCTCATCTCTCATATAAAATAAATTCAGATTTTTCTCTATGCAAATTTCGGAGATAAGTGGCACGGTTAGTTTTATTTCGGAACGCTTCATTGTGCCCTAATTCTATGTTGTTGACATATTATTGCTCTTGAGTGAGCTTTTGTATGGAAAAGATAAGTTTTTGAAACAAAAAACTGTGAATTCGGTTTTGTTTTTTGTCAAAAATAAAGGACAAAAATAAAGGAATGTTTCCTTTAAGTGAAATTTGCTATAAATAAATAAATAATATTTTCTTACAATCACACCAATTATCTAAGCCCGTAGTTAATTTCTTAAGAAACTGTGTCTACGTGAACTTGATAACGGATAAATATATACTTAAATACTTTTTGTTTGTAAATACATACTTAATATACATAGTAAACACCCAGACCAAGACAAATAGACATGTTCATGCACACAAATATTTGTCTTGTTCGGGAATCAAACCCGAGACCACTGGCGCAGAAGGTGGGTAGCCTACCCCTGCGCCAAATCGGTCGTCGAAATACTTATAAATACAATAGAATAGACAAATACTTATAAAGCACAAAATTCGAATCCGATTCCGTTTCCGACGGTTTGTGAATCAGGGAGCTGGTATCATGAAATAATTCCACTCTGTATCATACTTAAGACTGATAACGGTTACTCTTTATTATTCATAGTTGACAGTTGAACTTATCCTTTGCGGCCAATGCCCCAGTTTCGTGAATCTCAGGATTATGCTAATGTAACCTTTATTCCTTGACGCATAAGGATACAATCTCACAGTCAAGACGCAAGGGTCTTCATTGTTTTCCCCTTTTTATAGTTACCCCTTTTTTAGGTCAAACTTATAAGCGCTTGGGGAGTTTTCGCCTAGTAAATCATTGTCTCTTTTTTATCTTTTATGAGGTTACACTTAGCCTTCATCTCACCGGATGTTAAGTGGTGAAAGCTGAAGGTGGAAGAGCACTACTCAAAGAATCATCAATCACTTTAGATAAGAGCTATCTATCTCTAAATGCCGGCACACAAAAATGCTGAAAACATCATTGTTATGGCGTCAGACTTAGATAAGGTTGTAGATAGCCAGGCGGAAGAACAAATCCTACCGCCAACCAAACCGAATACAATATGTACTGTCACTAGGAATCGAACCCGGGACCTCTGGGTCTAAAACCGATGTGGTGTGAATCGTTAAGGCCAAAGCCCACTTATACTGCAATGCTCCAACACCGCTCCTACCCAACACCGCCCTAAACGAAGGCGACAGCTAGCAGGCACCCAGCAGTCCCCGCGGCGACAGCTAGCAGACTCCCAGCTGTCCACGCGTCGACTGCTATTCCCTCTATAGGTGCGCGGTGGCGACGGCGCCGGCGGCGGCGCGGCGATCGCTAGCAGTCAGCGCGCGGGCAGCGCGCGGACCGCGCGGCGTCAGCGAGGCGTCAACTACCGAGCAGTCTGGCGGCGGTAAGCTCGCGGACCGCGCGCTGTCCGCTATTTTATATTGTTACTGTACAATGCATCTACAGTGAACGATATTAAGTCCATATTTGGCTGTTCATACTTTGGTTGGGTGGGAGCGGTGCGGTCTAAAGGTCATAGCCCACTTATACCGCACCGCTCCAACCCAACACCGCTCTAAACAAAGGCGACAGCTAGCAGGCACCCAGCAGTCCACGCGGCGACAGCTAGCAGACTCCCAGCTGTCCACGCGTCGACTGCTATTCCTTCTATAAGTGCGCGGCGGCGACGGCGCGGCGACCGCTAGCAGTCAGCGCGCGGACCGCGCGGCGTCAGCGAGGCGTCAACTACCGAGCAGTCTGACGGCGGTAAGCTCGCGGACCGCGCGCTGTCCGCTATTTTATATTGTTACTGTAAAATGCATCTACAGTGAAAGACATTAAGTCCATATTTGGCTGTTCATACTTTGGTTGGGTGGGAGCGGTGCGGTCTAAGTGGGCTATGACCTTAAATGGGCTATGACCTTTAGACCACAGAGGCGGTTAAATTTGTTCAGCCAGTGACAAATTGATAGAAGATTTGCGTGCTTCATCTTATATTTGATTAATAGTTTTCCTGGATTTTTCCTTAGTTATGAGGCTGCCAGGGAGTTAATATCAGGGTATTTATAAAATACTGCCTGCGTCACGCGGTTTTGCCCGCGTAGTTACCCTTTCCGTGGGATTATCGGTATAGCCATAGCACTTATAAATATCCTTCCTGATCAGAAGGTCTAAGTAGCTAAGTAAATGCCCAACAGCGCGAAACGTCTGATGAGCAGTAAGTAGCTTTTTTTATATGAATGTATATATAGCTGTTTCCTGATGAAAGAATGTTAAAAATCGGTTCGGTAGGTATAATTCTAGAGATTTACTTACCTGCTTTCTACATACAAACTTACAAAACCTCAGAACTTACAAAACCTTACAAATAGAATCACTTCCTAAAATATTATTGCTTATTTTTTTTAAACACCTTGTATAGGCGTGAGCTGGGTTTACCTGTACGGGGGTAAATGACTGACTCGATATTTAAAATTGTGAACAACAACTAGCCCACACGGTTTAACTTGTGTTCTTTAATCCTGTTTCAGTGGGATAAAAATGTTTTATGAAATTTACATTATGCCAATACACTGTTCAACCAAATTGATTTACTTTAGTTGAAAGGCGTAGAAGTGAAAGATACTGCTGTTTACAGTATCTTAAAATTTACTATCTAAATTATAAAGAGAACCATTCAATTCGCATTGCTTAAAAAGGTCTACCAATCAGGTAGCACATTGAGAATGAACATCTAGTGAATCATTCAATTCTTATGTTTACACGTTCAATCAACCGAACGCAAAAGCTCAATTCTTTCATTCAACGCGATTGAATGTGATTGAACATTGACATTGAATGATTCACTTTTATGTTTATAATGTTCAATTTGGTTGCTTCATGCAATTTGAAAGGCAGAAGTAAACCGTGTAATATCGCCATTAGATAAAATATCATATTAGTAGGATAGGATGACTCAAACAACTAAAGATCGTGGGAACCATACCACAGAATAATATTTGTAACAGAAGGCTCACTTCCGAAACAGTTACAATGAATTAACAATCTTTTCCTCGCGACAAATAGGTCAAAAATAATTTGCACCCGCACGCCTGCCTAACTGATTTACCGTTCATTACAGGCGAAATTTAACCATACCACCAACCAACAAACAAAACATACATTATACCTACCTACCTATTATATTTTTATCGTCGCAATCCTCCTAAAAGCCATGCGCCTGGTGTTTTTCAAGCTGATAGGCTATTGGGGGCATATCCTATCTTATCTAGCCTAGCTGGGCCGGCACTTCCCTTGCGTTACACAGACCTATTTGTTAACTGCGGGATTCAAGAAATATTGTGCTTTACGACCTCTTTAATACGTTTACTAGCAATTTATGAAGCTACGGAAAGAAAAATGGAAATGTTTTCCAATTTAGGGTCGGACAGTCTGAGCCTTAGTATTTTCAAAATTAAAGTTGTTTTTTACTTTAATTTTAATTAAGTCACATACTGATATTATTATTTAATTATATAGGTAATCATAATCATCATAATCATAAAGCTTTATTTGCTAAAAAACATGGTAATATGGTCTTAGTACACTTTAAAGGGCTCATGTTTTGCTATTAGTAATACAGCATGCAAATACAATATTGTTCAATATTTAGAATTAATTAGGTATCCTGATCAAGATTGGAATACTAGGTAGGTACAGTTTTTTTTAAAAATTCATAATAAAATTATTCATTAATTTAGCAAAATGTCAAAATAATAATATAAACATTCGATTTAATTACTTAGGTCAATATCGTCAAAAATGTCGAATTATGTGTTTTCGTCAAAAAACTCTTTTATGTCATAAAAAGATTTTTCAATCAACCATTGCATTAATTTCTTTCTAAATAAATGTGCGTTCAGTTCTTTAATATATTTAGGTATTTTATTATATATTCGTATACACATCATTAGAACACTCTTCCAATACTTGGCTGAATGCGGTATTTCTTTTAGCACAAGTTTATGAGGGTCTCTGTGAAGTCTATAATTTTGTTGCGATGCATTTTTAAATAGCTCCTTGTGTTTTTTGACAAAAATACACACCTCAAAAATATAAAGGGACGGCAGCGGCAACAAACCCATACATTTAAAATGAGGTTTACAAGATACATCGGGCGGTATCCCACATATGGCTCGTATGCACTTCTTTTGGGCAACAAACGCTTGATTTTTTAATGTACTATTTCCCCAAAATATAAGTCCATAGCGCAAGACCGATGCTATGTGAGCATGATAGGCTACAATCGCAGTCGCTTTATTCGTCGCATTTTTAACTTGGCCAAGAGCATAAGCAAAGGAGTTGACTTTTTTGCAAACATTGTCGACATGTACTTTCCAATTTATATCTTGGTCGATAGTAAGTCCCAAAAACTTAGTGTCAGAAACTCCTTCTATTTTCGGTATGTTTAAATTAAAATTCAAGCCTTTGTGTTTAGACTGATTGAAATTTATATATTTAGACTTATTTAAATTTATTTGTAAGTTATTCATATTTAGCCATATTAATATTTTGTCAATTGTACTGTTAATTTCAGATTCGTGATCATTTATAGAATTATTTTTTTTGTCAGATGTCACAATTATCGATATGTCATCAGCGAATAATATTATTTTATGGTCTATTACTGTTGCTAGGTCATTAATATATACTAAAAACAAAAGAGGGCCCAAAACACTACCTTGTGGGACACCGTATTTATTATATTTGTATTGCGATTTATGTGGCAATGATTCATTATTCAGTACCCTATTTATAACTACAGATTGCTTTCTATTACTTAGGTAAGACGATAACCATGTATCTAGGTATCTACTTATCTATTCTATTCTGCTATAATTTTACTGTGTTGGCAACTAAAAAAACTAAAAATTCGCGGTACTAACGTACTAACTTAACTATAATGTTTAAAAATACCAAAGTAATGATATATTAGTCTTTACATATAAATTTACATTGTTATTGTTTGTTTGTTTTTTTTTCTTTCTTTTTCCTACAATAATAAAATTAAAACATGAAATGTGAAATCTCATTTCTTTTCTTCTGTTATTTATGCCGATTCGTATTTCTAATTAAATTAATATTAAGCAATATTTCAGTAACAAACATTTTCTACAAAATAACAAACCTGAAAAACATGTTGTATTTCTTAAACGAAAACAAGATCAAAAGACTTAGGTTTACCTAACGTAGTATTCAATTATGAAGTAAATAAGTGAGAAAAAATGCTTAAGTATTTAATGAACAGAGCAACCAACATTAAGTCATAACACAAAAACAAATTATGCCTTTATTATAGGTACTTATTTACTGGGCAGTCAACAAAAACGTACGAAACTTAACACAAATAAGTTCAATCTAAGTGCAGTTACGGGATCCATTGTGGACTATAATTATTATCATAATCTTAATATTATTATCTACCATTTTGGACTGAGTTTAATTTGTTTGAGCAGTTCAGAACTGTCTAAGTCACCACTCAGCAGCTTGTACAGAAATATGCCATCGGAAAAAAGTCTTCTGTCTCTGAGACTTAAAATATTCTCTGAGATCTTACAATATTCAAGGCGATTCTTATAAGATCTCAGTTCTTTTTGAGGAAAAGTCGACAAGACAGTAAAGAAACGTTTTTTGCAAGCTTTGAAGGCGTATAACGGTGACGACATATTGAGGAGACCATAATGACGCTACAGTACCTATTCGAGCTCCTGACCTGTCAAGACTATTGTAAATTGTGATAACAGCGGACGGTCGAAATTCCTTAATACTTCTTAGAACAAAACCCAAGAACCTAAACCTGCTTACTATTTTGTCAATATGAAATGTTAAACTGCAGTTCAACATCCAGATAGACTCTAAAATCCCTAATAACATTACTACTTTGAGTATGGTGTTTAATTTGTAAGAGGTTTTGGGAACGGAATATTTCCTTGTGAACCATATGTAGCAGCATTTGTCAATGTTGAGATACTTATATGATTTTTCAATCTTCCTGAAGCAATTCAGTCATTTGTAAAAGTATTAAATATTGGGCCAATATGAGAGCCTTGTGGTACGCCTGTCTTAGCCAAAAAACAATATATGTTTTTTGGCTAAGACAGGATAAGGCTAAGACATATTTCAATATATGTTAGCATATGGATTCCTCTTTAATAGATAATAGTATTGACCTGTTCTTATCCTGTTCATCTTCTAATTCGAGCTTTCAAAGTATTGATCGCCCTTTGAGTGAGCACCTTGATGATACCTTTTTGGATGTTCCTAAAAATTTCAATGCTGTGCACATTAATGCGCAGAGTATCCCTGCCCACTTTCCCGACTTCCTAGCGTCTTTTGACTGCAAAAATATCCACGCCATCCTTGTCTCCGAGTCTTTTCTTCATCCTTGTCTTTCTTCTTCATTGTATTCTATACCTGGCTACCATTTGATCCGTAATGATCGAGTAAGTTCCTCGCATGGAGGGGTGGCTGTTTATCTCCGATCCCATATCCCCTTTTCTGTTTTGAGTCGCTCCCCGCAGCCACCTCCGAGCAATAGCGCCGAGCACCTCTTCCTTGAAATATCTCTTGCCCATTCTAAAATTCTCCTTGGTGTTTTTTATAGCCCTTCTCTACGAGTTGACTACTTTGAGTCATTCGAACGTCTTCTTGAAAATTTCAGTCCTCAGTACTCGCATACCATAATTATGGGTGATTTTAATACCTGCCTCTTGAAAGACGATTCCCGTGCCCGTAAATTACTATCAGTAGTAAATTCAGCTAACTTACATGTTTTACCCTTAAATGCTACTCATCACTTTCCCAATTGCACTCCCTCTCTTCTCGATCTTATGATTGTCTCTTCTCCTAGCTTAGCTGTTAAACATGGCCAACTTTCTGCAGATGCGTTCTCTTATCACGACTTGGTGTATTTGTCGTACCGAATCCGAACTCCCAAGTTGAAACCTACTGTTCAGCTTCAGCGTAGTTTTAACCGCATTGATCATGATCAGCTACTCGTAGATGCTGCTAACTGGTCGGCAATCTCTTCCTCTACATCTGTGGATGAGCAGGTTTACACCTTCAATGATCTTTTAATAAAGCTTTATGACAAACACGCTCCAATCAGACCGGTCAAAATGAAGCACTTACCGGCACCCTGGTTAACCAAGGAGATCCGATCACTAATGAACAAAAAAAACAGTACCAAAGCCAGGTTCAAGGTTGATCCCTCGGAACGTAACAAAAAAAGAATGATCCGTGCTAGAAACAGGTGCAATACGGTGGTCAGGGACGCTCAAAGACGCCACATTCATCAGTCAGTAGAAAATGAAGATCCAGGTAAAGTTTGGAAGTTCCTAAAAACTCTTGGTGTTGGTAAATCTCCTACTAGTGACGTCTCAGGTACACGTGTCGACTTCAACCAACTTAATTGTTATTTCTCATCGTCGGTGCCTATTGATGGCAACCTCAAATCTAATACGTTGCAATTACTTTCTAACGTGCCAACACATAATTGTTCTTTTTCTCCTAATCAATTGTCAGAATGTGATGTTAAGAGAGCGATTCTGTCTGTCAGCTCCAGTGCTGTAGGTGCTGATTCCATTAGCCGCAAGATGATCCTTCCGATCCTTGATTTTCTTACTCCTATAATTACCTTTATCCTTAATACCTCAATTTCCACTAGTACGTTTCCTTCTTCTTGGAAGGATGCAAACGTTATTCCCCTTCCAAAAAAATCAAAACCTACCATGTTTTCCGATTTTCGACCTATTTCTATCCTTCCCTTCCTTTCCAAAGTCCTTGAGAAACTTATTCACCGTCAACTTACTGACTATCTAAGCCATAACAATCTCCTTAATCCCCTTCAGTCTGGTTTTCGTAAAGGCCACAGCACATCTACAGCACTGGTGAAGATAACAGATGACATACGCCTGGGGATGGAAAATCGTCAGCTGACAGTAATGACATTACTAGATTTTAGTAATGCATTTAATTCGGTTGACTTTGACATCCTGCTGGGTGTTTTACGCTCTCTTAACATTTCTCCATCTGCAATTGATTGGTTGCAAAGTTACCTGCGAGGGCGACGGCAACGTATCCGCATTGTAGATTCATTTTCCAGTTGGTGTGGTATTAACACTGGGGTCCCTCAGGGTGGCGTCTTATCTCCTCTTCTTTTTTCAATTTTTATAAATTCAATCACACAATACCTTTCAAGTTCGTACCACCTCTACGCTGACGATCTTCAAATTTACACACAGGCACCGTTATCAGAGCTTCCACGTGCAATAGCAACTATCAACTCAGATCTTGCCCATATAAGCTCTTGGAGCAAGTCGTTCGGTCTCGCACTCAACCCCTCTAAGACTCAGTGCATTATTATTGGCAGTCATCACTTCGTTTCGAGGATCAATTTTGAACAGCTTCCTGTGGTTACTTTGGATGGCACCATGATTCCTTACTCGAGTTCTGTCAAGAATCTGGGTATTATTCTTGATCAGCATCTGTCTTGGAAACCTCTCGTTGAGCAAATTAGGAAAAAGGTGTTTGCAGCTTATGGCTCTCTTAACCGGCTTCGCAACTTTTTACCGACCAGCACCAAAATTACGCTGTCTCAATCTCTTTTGCTGTCCATATTAGACTACGCTGATGTCTGTAATACAGACCTATCGGAGGAGTTACTCGACAAACTGGAGCGCCTGCAGAATGTTGCCATTAGATTCATCTTTAACCTACGAAAATTCGACCATGTGTCACACTTCCGAAATAAACTCAACTGGCTCCCTATTCGCCGGCGCAGGGACTTACATATTCTAAAACTTCTATATTCTATTCTTTTCTTACCTTCTACCCCTTCTTACCTTAAAGAATGTTTCTCCTTTCGCCCTTCTTCTGTACATTGCACCTTGCGGTCTTCCTTTAACCTTGCACTTGATATCCCACGTCACTCCTCTGACTTTTTTTCCTACTCCTTCACGGTCCATGCAGTTCGTCTGTGGAACGCACTTCCTGAGGGTATCAGAAAGGCTCAGACTCTAAAATCCTTTGGAGATCAAGTTAGGAGTCATTTCCTGTCCTTATCTATGTAATTATATATATAAACATATATATATTTAAATTTTATTTTATTTTATTTATTATTATTTTTTTTCCACCTATAGTATAAACCTTCTTTATCCTATCTTGTTTTTGCACCCATTCCCCTTTTCTCCTAGCTATTTATTTCTTCTTTCACCCAAGGTTGCCTGGAAGAGATTGCCAT
This sequence comes from Crambus lathoniellus, assembly GCA_949710035.1. Classification (NCBI taxonomy): domain Eukaryota; kingdom Metazoa; phylum Arthropoda; class Insecta; order Lepidoptera; family Crambidae; genus Crambus; species Crambus lathoniellus. The sequence goes on along the minus strand of OX453305.1, from coordinate 26,386,263 downwards.
TAGGCAATAAGGCCGCCTATTGTCTGTTTTCTATATTTTATTTTGTCTTCTTGTCATTGTATTTCTTTCGTTGTGTGCAATAAAGCTTTTTTTATTTATTTTATTTTATTAAAACGGCTCTGAACTGAAGCCATTAAGAATGACTTTTGAAAAACGATCCCATAAGTAGTATTCGCACCATGATAAAAGATTTGTGGCAATACCATAGCGAGAGAGCTTATTTAATAAGAGTCGGTGATCGACCTTGCCAACGCCTTGCCATAATCTGTGTATACTCGTATCGCATTGATACAAGTGCGTGAGTCAACAGCATCAATAGCTTCAGCCAAGTATGAGCTATAGAACGGCCAGACAAAAAGTGCTTGGCAGCGGATATAACGTTCTTTACGTGCCAATTTATCAGATGACAGCAAAGTGACTAAAGAACTTTCCCAAACACTGGTAATATTGAAATTGGTTAGAGACCACGGACTTGTCACCTGATTTCTATAAACGATGCGAGCTGCATTCTGTAGTCTAGGAAAAACACCACTGGAAAAAGACTTCTTAAAAATAATGGAGACCGCAACAAACTTAGATGGTAATTCATCAGCACCAGCTCCAATATGCTGTATCTCTTTTTTTTTATAAATTTTCGTAGGAGTAAAACATGCACACAACTTAAATATTATGTTCTTAGTACATAGTCATTACGACACATTATTAAAAGGTAACTGACTATAAGTATATAGAGCTATCTATTATAACCTTTGAAAAATACTAGTCTCAGAAAAATCATATGAAACAAACAACCAAATACAAATATTACAATTTATATACTTACAAGTATTTTTTTCATATAATGATTACATAAGAGATGATTGGGAAGCCTAACCTTTTACATAAAGCCTTGCCCTAAGTACACACAGCTATAATTATTCATAAGTTCTACGCAAAAATATATTTGAAAGCAAATATCTTCAGAATAATTACATAGTAATTGGGTTTTATCTCTTCTTTCTCATTACCATAATATTATGATTCGTGCCGTGCCTACTTTCTCTAAAATAGTAGATTGTACAACAAGTTGAAATATGTTGAAGTAGATGGAAGTTGGGTGCGTATCAAGTAAAACCAGTGGATCGTGGTAACATGTTGTATTGTTCGATGTTACAATACAAGAGCGCGATTTTATTAAAATACATTATATTTAACTATACTAATTTGTAGGTCATCAGCGACATACGTCATGTTGCAGAGCGTAACAGTAAGTTACGGTGCAAGTCTAAATACGGCTATGCTACACCTCCCCCGAAAGTCATCCTTTACCCCCGGAGAAAAAGAAGAAAAAATGTGACGTACATCGTTGAGAACCTAATTACACAAAATAAAATACAAATGAAAAAAAAACAAATTACACATTTTTTGTCCTTATAAAATATCACAACATTTTTATATAAAAACAACTTAATTACAAAACAATTTAGTGTTATTCTTATGAGTTACATATTCTTTATTATTTTTAAGAATTTTTACATTTGGCGAAATTTCTTCTATAACTAAAAAGGGACCATTCCAAATTGGATCTAACTTATTGCCAACTTGATTCTTAATTAACAAAAAGTCACCAGGTTTGTATGTGAGTGTATTTATTTTCTTATCATATGTTAGTTTTCTGTGGGTCTTACTTATTAACAAATTATTCTTAGCATCTATCTGTGCTTTTTGCAACCTATACTTAAATTCCTTAGGATAACTATCGTAATTATAAAGAGGGTCGACAGAAGTACTCAAATTAGTTGGTAAATTACACAACTTTCCAAAAACTAACTCGTGAGGAGTGTATTGTGTCTCTGTATGAACTGTGGTGTTAAAAGAAAAACACCAATAACTTAACCAACTACTCCAATCAGATTTGTTATTACTACACATTATTCTGAGATAAGCACCTAGATGTTTGTGTGTATTTTCTAGTGCTCCCAATGTCTCATGGTGGTAAGCAGTAGAATTTAATTTTTCAACTTTCAATATGCTACAAATATCCGTAAAAACATTACTCATAAATTCGGTTCCCTGATCTGTAATGATCTCTTTTGGGACACCATAGCGCAATATGAAGTTATTCACAAATTACCTACTCACTGATTCCGAGTATTTCTTTTCTAAAGGATACGCTTCTACAAACTTAGTTAAGTTGCATTGAATGGTTAATATATAACTAAAATTTAAATTATCTACATCTAAGGGGCCCACTAAATCTAAACTTATACGCTCGAACGATGTGTTCGGAGTCGTCGTAATCACCATCGGTTCATGAGTATTTTTATTTGTATGTTTCTGGATTTGACAGTCCTTGCACTTTTTAACATAATCATGGACGTCACGGCTCATATTTGGCCAAAAATAATATTGTTTTATATTATTTAACATTCTATTCACGCCAGCATGGCCACTGGTCGGTAATAAATGGAAATCATTCAGTATGACTCTAATTTCATCTGAGTCGTATACTTTTGTAACATTTTTTGTTACTAAAATACGAGGATAATCACATTTGCGTTCTAAAAACTTCTTTAAAAATATTTGATTTCCTTTATCTTTCACAATAACTAGTTCATCAATACTTAGTTTTCTGCAAAATTCTTCTAATTCCCTCGCTAACACGCCTACGGTAGATAACGATCGGGATAATAGATATATGCAAAACTTAGAAGGCACATATACAAAGTTACCTTTAATACTTATTATTTCCTCTTTTCCTTCTTACATAAATTACTACTCAACACTAATTCTATACATTGTCGTGGTCTTTTGAGTATTTCCACAGTTTTCGGCTGATCAGACCTAGAACTAATGGAAGCCTCAGTTGTCAAGTCTGTGTGGCTTTTGTCATTATTAATTAAACGTTTACGATTCTGTGCTCTCGTCGTGACTGATACAACGTGTTCTCTCATATTTTTTAAATCATCACTATTGCTCGGTAGCCGGCTCAATGCGTCTGCAGCTGCATTTTGCCGTCCCGGAATATATGCTATGTCAAAATCGTATTCTTCTAAATATAATCTAAATTTAGTCAATCTACTCGATGGATCAGTCATTCCGAAGAGATAAATTAATGGCTTATGGTCTGTTATAATTTTAAACCTTTTGCCATAAAGATACGGTCTAAAATGTTTAGTGGCCCATACTATCGCTAACAACTCTAACTCTATCACTGGATATCGCGTTTCTGCGGGTTTCAAGTTACGACTAGCGTACGCGACAACCTTGCCGTTGCTATTAGACAGTACGGCGCCTAAACCTATCTTTGATGCGTCTGTATGTAAAATAAAAGTGTTATTCTCTGAAAAATCTGGGTAATCTAAAACTTGTGGACTTATAAGTGCTTCTTTTAATGTAAGAAATGCAGTTTCGCATTCAGAAGTCCAATTAAATTCGACATTCTTTTTTGATAAGTAATTTAAAGGATAAGCTATATCTGCGAATTTATGAATAAACCGTCTATAATAGTTAGCAAATGCAACGAATCTTTTTACGTCGTCAGTACTTTTCGGTCTTGGATAATTTGTCAAAGCAATTATTTTCTCAGGATCAGGTTCAACTCCCTGTGAGGTTATTTTGTGACCTAAGTACATAATTTCTGTCCGTAAGAATTCGCACTTTAATGGATTTAGTTTCAGATTACTACTTCTAAAACGCTCTAAAACACTTATTAAATTCTTATTATGGTCAAAAATAGAATTCCCTATTACTATGCAATCGTCCAAGTAAACAAAGCATTGTTTATAATTAAGACCTGACATGGCAATAGTCATAAGCCTAGAAAAAACACTAGGACTGGTCTTAAGTCCCATTGGACAACGCTTCATTTGGTACATTTTATCTGTTGTGAAAGCAGTGAATTTACGAGACCGATTATCTAATGAAATTTGATACATTTTGTCGAGGTTAAAAGCGGTGTATTTTCTAGAATTTTCATCCAAAGAAAGTTGGTAATAACTTTGGGAAAGGTCAAGTTTTGAAAAATATACACTTCCTGACAGAGAATCTAAAATTTCGACTATGTTAGGTAATGGAAACTTGTCGTCGACTATCTTGTTATTTAACTGTCTATAATCGACAACTTGCAGCAAATTGTGCAAGTATTCATTTGAAAACAACAAAAAAGTGTGTAAAAGTGACTCAAAAAGTGTTAAAAATATTAACTATTCACCAACGTTTAAGTGAAAAGTAGAAATAAACGAACTAAGTAAAGAAGCCGGCAGTAGCAAAAAGGTGTAATTAACTGTGGAAAAGGACATTATTATACTAAGAAATAGTAAATGCAAGACATTATTACAATTCGTGTTTAGTGGAAAAATATAAAAAGTGCTAAATCTATAATAATAGTAATATTGATAACCTTAAAAACCACAAATATTGTCGATTCATTCAACCGTGGCGCCATCTAGTAGAAACGACCGATAATGAAAACAAATCTATAATTATTGTTGCTACTTCAACCTGCGAACGCAAGACCGACGCACAGCACACCCTTTTTGTTGCTTTTTATCTGCTACACAAACACTCAAATACATCTACCGTGCACCGATAGGGGGCGCAGTTTAGTAAAATGGATGAAATTAAAAATATGCTAAGAAATATTCAAGAGGAAATGAAGCAACAAAAAGCTGAAATGTTTGAAATAAAAGAGGACATAAAAAAACACTATCAATAATAATATTAATGAGAAATTTAAAAATATCGAAATAAGAAATCAGGTCATGGAAGAAAAAATAGAATCCCAGAAAAATCAAATAAATTATTTGGAAAGAATTTCAAGAAGGAAAAATTTGCTACTTTTTGGCGTTGAGGAAAATGAAAAGAGCTATCACGAACTAGAAAAAAAAGTAAACGAAATAATAAATAATAAAATAAATGTCAAATGTGAAAATAACTGTATCGAGTTTTTAAGAAGAGTTGGTAAAAAAGGTGATAAAGTCAGACCCATTATTATAACACTACAAACAATGGGGTTTAAAATAACTATACAGAAAAACAAGAAGAACTTAGAAAAAACGCCATATTACATAAAAGAAGATTTTCCATTAGAAGTACGTAATAAGCGCAGAGAATTGCAAGCAGAGCTTGAAAAAGAGAGAGAACAAGGGAAAATAGCATTTATAAAGTACGATAAACTAATAATAATAAATAAAGACATCCAAAGCAGTGAACCAAAAATAAAAAATAATGAGAGAAACCTGTCAGAATCACCTGAAAATACAAAACCATCTGAAAAAAAATTGCTACAAAGATATTCATAACAAGAAACAACCGATTAAAATAAACAAGACAAATAACATGGATAATTTTATTTTGAAAAAACCAACTCTGGCCTATACTACTGAAAAAGCACCTTCTCCGACCAGAAGCTCAAACCATGATACAGACTAGCAATTAAAGGCAGACTCTCCCAATCCCCCAGTACGGCTTGTCATCGCGGGGGATTCAGACTACAACCCTCCAACTCCACCCCAAAGATTATACATATGTACTTACAATACAAGGTCACTTTTGTCAGATGAACGACTTTTAGATTTCAAAAAGGCTGTTTCGGCAATAAAATACGATATAATTGGCCTAGCAGAAATAAGAAGAACAGGATATAATATTACCGAAGACAAGGAACATGTTTTCTGTTACTTTGGTGAGACAAAAGGCCAATATGGCGTCGGCTTTCTAATAAAAAAGAAATACAAGCAATACATTGAAAGATTTTATTGGAATTACTGAACGTATTTGTGTTTTGAATCTCAAGATTGAAAATACGATGCTGACAATCATTCAAGTCCATGCACCAACTATTGACGCCAGCGAACAAGAAATTGAAAACTTCTACAATCACCTCCAGCGAGTTCACAGCGAATATAATAATAATAATAAAATAATTCTAGGTGACTTTAATGCTCGCGTCGGCCAACAACTAAAAGGTGAAGAAAGAATTCTGGGTAAATATTGTTACGGAAAAAGAGATAAAAGAGGTGAAACTTTACTTCAGTTTTGTTGGGAAAATAATTTTTTAATCGCTAACAGCCAATTTAAAAAGAAACCAAAGAACTTGTGGACCTGGATCTCTCCAAAGAAGACAAAAAGCCAAATAGATTACGTTCTACTAAATAATATGAAGAAAGTTACCAACGTTGAAGTAATATCAAAATTGTCATATCCTAGTGATCATCGTCTCATTAGAGTTACTCTAAATATGTCACCTTGTAAAAAAAGTAGAGCAAAGTTTAAAAGTAACAATAACAAACTAAAAAATACCGAAGAAATAGAGCAGTACACAAAGGCTTTAAATACGAACTTTAGCAACATAATACTAGATGAAAATTACAATGTAGAGTCTATGTACAGCAAGATAAAAGAATCGATATTAAATAGTCTTAACTCTATCAAAGCTCTACCTTCACCCAGATGCAGCGACATGCCTGACTACATTATGTGTCTGATTGCTAGAAGAAACGAATTACACAACAAAAAACCCTTGAATAAAGAAGAAAAAGAAGAGCGCACCTATCTTTATAAAAATATATACAAAATGATGAGAAGAGAACGTATACAACGCAAGATAAAAACAATTGAAACACACCTCGACACATCAGGTAGTCTGAAAAAAGGTCTGAAGGTATTGAACGACAACAAGCACTGGATTCCTTGCTTAAAAGAACAGTCTAATGGCTTCAAAACGTATTCTAGAACAAAAATTATTGAAATCGCCACAGAATTTTATAAAAACCTATATTCATCAAATAACATCTTAACAGAAGATAATTTATCGTTCAATCCAAACTCTACGAACCTAGACAGATTCTCTACCTCGGAAATTATTAAAAAAATAGAGCGCTTAAAGGCTGAAAAAAGCAATGGCCCAGATGGCATCCCAAATGAAGCACTTATAGCAGGCAAAACAATTTTAGCACCATACTTAACAGCCTTGTTTAACAAAATTATAGACGATAGAGAAATACCTAAAAAATGGGCTGAATCAGATATAATCCTACTTTACAAGAAAGGAGATCCCGCCGACATTGGAAACTATAGACCAATTAGTTTGCAACCTAATATATACAAACTATTTGCTTCATGCCTAGAAGATCGTCTGGCGTTATATATAGAAAAATACCAACCTCCTGAACAAGCTGGTTTCAGAAAGAGTTATTCCACAACAGATCACATCCACACTCTAGAATTGGTTATTGAGAAGTATACCGAACATAATACACCGCTATATTTAGCATTTATTGACTACGCCAAAGCTTTTGATTCCATATATCACAATAGCATGTGGAAAGCTCTATACGAATGCGAAGTGCCATCTGAGACTATACAACTTTTGAAAGATATTTATAGTAAAAGCGTCAGTCGGGTGAAATTAGAAAAACGGGGCCCTGAAATAAATATATGTAGAGGCGTCAGACAGGGGGACCCGCTGTCGCCAAAAATATTCATCGCTGTGCTACAAAGTATAATAGGTAAACTTAATTGGGATAGAAAAGGTATCAATGTGAAAGGACAATATCTTAGCCACCTACGATTTGCTGATGATATTATACTCTTTTCGGAAACAGCAACCCAATTAGAAACTATGATTAATGAGCTATACAAAGTGAGTAAAGCAATCGGCCTGGAACTAAATACCGCTAAGACGAAAGTCATGACCAACCATTCTGAAAGACCCATTCGAGTCGAAAATACTTTATTAGAATATGTTCAGGAATACGTGTATCTCGGTAAACAGGTATCATTTTCTTCATCTAGACATCAAGATGAACTAAAAAGACGAACTAACATCACATGGAACAAGTTTTGGAGCAACAAAGACATTTTAAAATCAAAACTTCCGATGAGACTTAAAAAGAAAGTTCTAGATTCGTGCCTCCTACCCTGTCTCACATACGGCTGCCAAACCTGGATATATAATAACAACACAAACAACAAAATACAGGTATGCCAAAGGTCTATGGAACGTAGTATATTAAACATAAAAAGAAAAGACAGAAAAAGAAATATAGACATAAGAAAATCTACAAATGTAATCGACGCCTTAAAACATTGCAAAAAACTGAAATGGAGGTGGGCCGGCCACATAGCACGGATGGACAAAGAAAAATGGACACAAAGAGTAACTACTTGGACAGGACCAACTAATAAAAGGAAAAGAGGTAGACCAAAAGAAAGATGGCTTGATGAGATAGTCAAAGTAGTCGGAAGAGATTGGAATACAAAAGCAAAGAACAGAAAAACTTGGAGTGAAATGGAGGAGGCCTTTACCCTATAAGGGGTCCTTAATATACTAAATTTATATCTAATTAATTAATTTGTTTTTTATATAATATATTATTATCAATTTAAATCAATTCATATGACATATCAAATCTAATATTACATTGAAATATTATATCAATTTACTATAAAAATGCATGCAAATCAATTAAGTATTTAAAATTTTGTTACATGTAGTTTATTTTTTATTATTATTAAGGAATAATAAAGGCTATAATAATAATAATAATAATAATCGACAACTAATCGCCATTTTTTCTCTCCATTTTTATCAGATTTCTTAGGAACAAGCAAAACCGGGCTAGACCACTCGGATGTGGTCTCCTCTATAATGTCGTTATCGAGCATTTCCTGAATCTGTTTTTGAACCTCCTTTTGCAACGCGTTTGGGATTCTGTAAGGCTTGACGTACACTGGACTTGTATTATCTTTTAACTTAATCGAATGTTGCAACAAGTTTGTAGTACTGAGCTTGTCGCCTGGCAAGTGAAAAACGTCAGCGTACTTAGCACAAATCTTCTCAATACTTAACTGCTCATCTTTATTTAAGTATGAACTTAAGTTAAGCAAATTAAATAAAGTCTTTACCCTATCGACACTTATTTTTTGTTTGTCAAAACTACATTCGTCAAAATAATTTAAACTATGATATTCTAAACTTGAAAAGTCTACCTCTATCTCGGTATTATTTGTATTTAAAATACGTATAGGGATTCGACCATAGGTTGGTTTAGATATCAAACCTGCAACAAATACACCTTTCTGTATGTGCATGTGTTTCTGTATGTACCTGTAAGTGCATAAAACGTACCATTTTACCCGAGACGTTTATATCCATCCGAGCCGTAGGCGAGGGTGGATAGTCAATTCGAGGGTAAAATGGATTTTATGAACGAGTTATACACTCTGCTTTTCACTTCGAGTGTGAGGAAAATAAATAAATAACAATATTGCAAAAAAGAAAAAATAAAGACTTCGCCATATTGGCGGGAAGGCTTTCTTTTTTTTGTACGGCAGTGGCAGCACAGTGACTTTAGCATAGATCGTCCTCGTAGTCCATAATGCTCTTGAAATAGGTAGGTACTTATTTCTAAGAAAGCTCATTAATTTTGCCTAGTTTTATTAATTTAGTAATTTATTTATTTTATTAGGATTATGTACAAAATTTAAGAAACAGAATGAAATAACAGGTTTATTTAACGAAGTTTAATTGCGTGTGTGACTGTTTACCTGACGACCTTTGTCATAGAATCTGAGACTTAGACGAAGATTTTACTTTATGCACTAGAGCATAAAAAGCGATTTTATGCAGCCTATACCCAACATAAACACGAACTTTACGAGCATGAGAATGTAATAATGTAAGTGAAAAAGTAATTTTAATACTCTATGAATCTAGTATCCCAGATACTATTCTGATATAATAGCCCTCGTTCCAATAGTCAAGTAATATAAAAGCTTATAGATAGTAAATGTTTACCAAAAGTCTATTCCAAGTAGGTAATGTTGCCAAGGGGAAGATATTCACTCCTAAATATTTTCCGTTAACCTCCATCTCAGAGTGAGATAAGAATCCAATCATAAATACTGCGTTCTAAGATTATCCTGATCCAGCTTTAGGCTAATCCTAGCAATCTTTTGTTAATATCAAATCAAGTAATTCCTTTTCGTCGATCAACGTAAGTACTTCTTAAAAGTAAAATTCTTGAAACCCCACTCATATTAGACTGAAATATGCACTGTAAATATCCATGTCGACATCTACAGCAATGTAAAAACGTCGCTTTGTACTAAATTGCGAATTTCTTGGCAGGAAAGCGGAATTAACTGGCATTCGACACGTGTTTAGAACGTCATAACTCCGGGCAAAATTGCTGAAAATGAGCTGTCTCACACACGCATAGGACTCATTGTTTCACGGCGTGAAAAAGGTAGTCGTTTCAGAGACGTGGAGGAAGTCTAGGCGTTGTTCATTACTGAAAAAGGGCTTGATGAAGAAAAGAAAAGTAGGCTGTGTTAGTGTGTATGAGAAAGAGCAATCTTGACTTAAAAATGTTCTTTGATATGTTCACGTTTTAGTCATAACCTTGGGCCTTAGCCAAAGTAACAATTCAAAAACGATAACGAAGTTCGAAAGAAATTCAAGGTATAGGATTGGCGGATTGGTATAAGCTGCGCTAAATCACGTGGTCTTGCCGCAAGTTGATTGGAGCATAAAGACGATAGCGAATATATTTGTCGTTTCGCCACATAACGATGTTACTTTGGCTACAGGCCCTGAGGTAGCAACTTAGATTCGTGTTTGCGACCGGGCTTTACTGTTGGCCAGCTGTTAAATCAATGCCAACATAAGATTGTGAAGGATATGGCGTTTTAAGAAGTAGACAGCGCCGTCTTTTTAATCAACATTACCTACTTAATATTGTGTTTAAAGGTTATGGTGTGGGTGGTGCCTGGGCCTGGGGGGCTACCGGTTAAAAAATATGGATATGAGCTGGGCTTCATTTGAAGACCATATTTTGCCCATTTAAGGACATAATATGGATTTTAAATGTCAAAATAATGCCTATGCCCATATCCATATATTTTAGACGATAGCCCCCTGCCTGGTTCTATTCTTTGGATTAGTTGCACGGTTACTCAGTAAGCTTTCACAGTTTGAAGCCTAGGACGCCATACATAATCAAGCATGCCGTCAAGTTTGCTTGACTATTGCAGCGGCAAACTTGATGGTGTGTGTCTGTCTGTCAGTGTGCATGACAAGCCTTGACAAGCCTACTTGGAGCATAGAGTATACCTACTCGCCAGAAAAGTCTGTGCGCGGTCGAAATCTACTACTTTTGGTATTCTACATTATATTATATTATCTACTTGTTTTGGTAAAAGATTACGAAACTAATCTTTTACCAAAACCTTGGAACCAAAAAATGTACCTACTGTAACTAGCTCTAAAAATGCCCCAGTCGAGCGCAGAGTTATCTGACACAGACTCTACATTGAATTTTTGCTTCAAGCAGGTTGATAGGCTTGACAGATTTCTGATTTCATTCGAATGAAAAATGTCGCACGATTGATACAAAGCAACAGTGAAAGTGGGTCATTTAATTTTAATAAGACGCCAACGACAAGCCAGTGCCTTAGTAAATTGTGCAAGCAATCTAGCTAACCGGCGACTTTGCTAGTCAAAAAGAGTAGCTCCGGTAATTAGCGCTACAAACTATTTAACTCTATGAAGATTGTATGTCTTTTAGCGGCCTGTGAAGCGCTATCGAACTGTTATATCACAGTTTCGAAGCTATTACGTGTTTTGATTACAGCTCAAAAGGTTTTTAAGGTCAGGGAGGGAAGGTTCTAATTACTAGTTTGAGCAGGAATTCTAAAAACTAATATTAAACTTAGTAGAAAATAGTACAAACAAACTAGTTAACTTTATGAAGATTGTATGTCTTTTAGCGGCCTGTGAAGCGCTATCGAACTGTTATATCACAGTTTCGAAGCTATTAGTACGTGTTTCGATTAAAGTTCAAAAGGTTTTTAAGGTCATGGAGTGAAGGTTCTTATTACTAGTTTGAACAGTGAATTCTAAAAACTTAATATTAAACTTAGTAGAAAATAGTACAAACAAACTAGTTAACTTTATGAAGATTGTATGTCTTTTAGCGGCCTGTGAAGCGCTATCGAACTGTTATATCACAGTTTCGAAGCTATTACGTGTTTTGATTACAGCTCAAAAGGTTTTTAAGGTCAGGGAGGGAAGGTTCTAATTACTAGTTTGAGCAGGAATTCTAAAAACTAATATTAAACTTAGTAGAAAATAGTACAAACAAACTAGTTAACTTTATGAAGATTGTATGTCTTTTAGCGGCCTGTGAAGCGCTATCGAACTGTTATATCACAGTTACGAAGCTATTACGTATTTCGATTAAAGCTCAAAAGGTTTTTAAGGTCATGAAGTGAAGGTTCTAATTACTAGTTTGAGCAGTGAATTCTAAAATCTTAATATTCAACTTAGTAGAAAATAGTACAAACTAGTTAACTTTATGAAGATTGTATGTCTTATAACGGCCTGTGAAGCGCTATCGAACTGTTATATCACAGTTTCGAAGCTAGTGTTTTGATTACCTTCAGCTCAAAAGGTTTTTAGGTCATGGAGTGACCAAGGTTCTAATAACTTATTAGTAGTGTGTTTGAGCAGTAAATTCTTAAAACTTATTTTTAAACTTAGAAGAAAATAGACACTTTATTTGTTCTTACTTAGTGACTAGAAGGAATTTCGTTTGAGATATCTTTCAAAGTGGGAAATGTTTGTGAGAGGAAAGGTCTTATGAATAACGAGATATCGAGATAGCATTCGCATCGCATGGCTTTATCAGGTTTCCGAACAAATTGGGGCAATGAAATAAAATGTTTACTTACAAATAATTTCCGCTTTGCTATATTTTCATACGAAAAATATTTGTTTACAATTTAACGTGTTTGAGAAACACTGAACTGCTCAAGTATGTAATTGGAGCGAAAAATAATTGCAGTTCATATAAGTACATACCTATAGTAGAGTAGGGAACACATCACTGTCAAAATCCAAGTGATTTTAAACCTTAACGTGTAAGTTATAAAGGATGAAATCGTGTGCAGTGGATAGAACACAAGGTTTTGTCGATTGTACTTTCGATTCCCGAGCTTCGACACAACTTACGGGTTTCAGTCCAATTATCGGAAATATTCGGCTGATAAAGCTTGTCGCTTTTGCGTCACACACCCTTTTTTACCATAAAACTATAAAATATAGGTTAGGTACTAGCTTTCCGCCCGAGGCTTCGCCCGCGTGGACTACACGACGTTATCCCGCAGGAATATGATATTTTTCCGGGGTAAAAAGTAGCCTATGTTACTCTCCAGGCTACAAACTATCTGTGTACCAAATTACAGCCAAATCCGTTCAGCCGTTTTGGCGTGATTAAGTAACAAACATTCAAACATCCAAACATCTAAACATCCAAACATCTAAACATCCAAACATCTAAACTTTCACATTTATAATATTAGTAGGACTATAACAATCCTAAGAAGGCTCAAAGTCACCCAGCGAGCAATGGAGAGATCGACTGCTTGATCGAATCATGAGGATCGCAGAAATTATGAGACCCGCAGGAGAACCAAAACAACCGACATCGCTCGAAGGATTGCATCGTTGAAGTGGCAGTGGGCGGGACACATAGCGCGGAGAACCGATGGCCGTTGGGGCGCAAAGGTTCTCGAATGGTGACCGCGTACCGGACGACGTTCCGTGGGCAGGCCTACAATGTGTACCGACGATCTAGTCAAGGTCGCGGGAAGCCGCTGGATGCGGGCAGCGCAGAACCGATCGTTGTAGAGATCCTTGGGGGAGGCCTATGTCCAGCAGTGGGCGTCGTTCGGCTGACATGATGATAACAATACAACTAATAGTTTGTTTTTATTGAAAAATACATACTTAGTGAGTAAGGCGTTTGGGTCTATCACGCGCTTTTCGAGAATTTCTTTGTATCTCGAAAATCCATTAAGGCCCGTGGTATCGCCAACGACCTTGGGCATAGAAATGTGGCCTAATTTTCCCGCCCGCTAACCGCACCAAAACAGCTTAAACACACGTTTCGTCAAAACTATGTATTATTTTAAAACGAAAAATGCTCAGTTTTAAGTTAAACAAGTTAGCAATCTTTTACTGCAAGAAACGTGAAAATATCACTTGTAGTTTAGAAGCAGTAGCGTATTTTAAGTTGAAAACAGCTTCATTTCAATGTTTTTTTTTAATAGTATCTTAAAGACTATGTTTTTTTTAAATGCTCAGATTGAAGTTTATATATCAATATTTAATATATATTAATTCTGGATTCATCAGTAGGCTAATTTATGAGTTTTAGGGCCTCAAAAACTATAGTTTCACGACTACATGCACCTTAATAGGTAAGTACCTACTAAGTGTTTTTTACATGCGATTGCCAGTGACTTTAACCACGTGGTCACGTGGTGGTGGTTTAAAATATCCCATAATCTTTCTCAATAATGGATGATGACGAAGATAAAGGATTAATGCAAAAAAAACTTATAGATTCTGGCTTATTTTATAAACATTTATCATTTTCATTTATCTCGCTTCTCCTTCCAAACAAACAAAATATGATTACGAAACCGGATAACTTAATTAAATATTAACATTATAGGAAGTTTATACAGTAGGTAAATTCGCTGAATTAATAACCAGAATTGAGTCTTATTATCTAGCTTTATCATAGATTACTAAATAGTTACTGCTTTATGAAAACTTTTACGGTGAAAAACAAAGTTGATTCTAACTAAGTAGGTACAATTATCTTGATGAAGTATTTAATGTTATTATAACTTGAAATGAACTTTAATGTTCCATAAATAAACACACAAAACATTATTGTTACTTAAAAACTTTTTTACTTTTTCTTTGAAGATGATGTAGCTAAGTACCTAAGTACCTACGTCTTCAAACTTCTGCTCATTTAAAAGAAAAGAAAGAAAATAATTTGTTTAGTGACACACACTCACATATTTAGGTTAAGTAGGTACTTATATCTAATTCTAAGGGATCTTTGTATGCTGAACAAACTAATCATAATATTTGCTTTTCCAACAAGTCTGCTGTTTAGATTTAATGTTGCTCTACGTTTACTCAACAACTAATTTATGAAGCAGCTAGTGAAAGCCCGAAATTTTCCACCCTTCACCCTACTGCCCCCTGATTCACAAACCGTCGGAAACGCTCCCGACAGCGGAATGTGTGCACTGTCTCTGTCACTCACTATAGATTAGACAAAGACAAAGCACAGAAGTCGGATCCGATTCCGTTTCCGACGGTTTGTGAATCAGGGTGCAGTAGGGTGAAGGGTGGAAAATTTCGGGCTCACTCCATAAAGCTCTTGAATGCAACAATAAAAGAACTCTGTGCTCTTGTTTGTTTTATCATGTCAAGTATGGATGGATAGTTAAATAAGTATGTAAGTACTTACTTCATTAGGTACGGTTCGTTTACTCGTTCGAACTATTTTTAATGTTAAACTAGCCTCCCACCCGCGGCATCGCCCGCGTGGACTACACGACGTTATCCCGCGGGAACCTAATATTTTTCCGGGATAAAAAGTAAAATTTGTCACTCTCCAGCTCCCAAACTATCCCCGTACCAAAAATCACGTCGATCCGTTGCTCCGTTTTGACGTAAAACACAAAATATAAGTACTTACCCAAAATGTTCCAGCCGTTTTCGAGTTTAGCTAGCAACATAATTTTTTATATATATACACAAATAAGTTATTTCTAATATTGATTGCCAGCTGTGTTGTAACATGAAAATTTAATAAAGTCAAATATTCATTTGGACGGGGACACGTTACCAGGGAGACCGGCATATTGCTTTGGAGTTTCAGGGAATTTCAGCCTGGCTAAACGTATGGAGAGACAAAGCTATGTAATTGAATATAATATTACCAATATT
The DNA here is from genome assembly GCA_949710035.1 of Crambus lathoniellus. Taxonomy (NCBI): domain Eukaryota; kingdom Metazoa; phylum Arthropoda; class Insecta; order Lepidoptera; family Crambidae; genus Crambus; species Crambus lathoniellus. The sequence continues at coordinate 26,370,461 of OX453305.1, read as the reverse complement.
TGGTACCTACCTAGTTAGAGTTAACTTAATTTACTTACATGAATATGCTACACTCTGTTTACTTTAGTATGTAGAGTCGATCCAATAAAATCATGACCCATTTTGTTAATAATTTGTTTAAAAGCTTCAAAACTATAAAATAATTATATTATTGGCACCCTCAATTTTGTACAATAGGTACCTATTTCGCATATGTGAGTGAGTAATCTATTTATTTTCCGGCTTTTCGAGCTAAACTTTAAGGGGCCAATAATTATAAGATGAATGTCTCAATCAGAGCAGTTAACCCTATACAGAGTGTTAGGTAGGGGCGCCGTTGAAATAACTTTAACCATGGCTTCAGACCATCATGTTGAACAACGTACCTACAGCAAGAATTTTTTGTCGGAAATGAAAAAGAAAACGACTTTTCATACAAATTTAGCAACTGATCGGGACATTTTGTATGGAGTCGAAATATTTTTTTTCAATTTCCGACAAAAAAATCTTACTGTGCGTTGTTCAGCATAATGCCCTGAAGCCATTGTTAAAGTTATTGCAACGGAGCCCCTCACACCCTGTATAAGGTGTACAGTATTTTTTGTAGGTAGGTACTTAATAATTTAATGTTTCTTTTCCGCATTTCCAGAGAAGGGCATGTACCTGGGCTCGCCGTGTGAGTTCACGTGCAACCCGCGGCTGGTCCACGTGTACTGCGACCCCTCGACCGCCTCCTGCCAGTGCGACCCCAAGCACCCAGTCGCGCTCGGCGTCGCCAAAGGATGCGCCAAGCGTGAGTCATCATTACAACCCTCATTGGTGAATACACGTGCAACCTGCGGCTGGTCCACGTTTACTGCGATCCCTCGACCGCCTCCTGCCAGTGCGACCCCAAGCACCCAGTCGCGCTCGGCGTCGCCAAAGGATGCGCCAAGCGTGAGTCATCATTACAACCTTCATTTGTGAATACACGTGCAACCTGCGGCTGGTCCACGTTTACTGCGATCCCTCGACCGCCTCCTGCCAGTGCGACCCCAAGCACCCAGTCGCGCTCGGCGTCGCCAAAGGATGCGCCAAGCGTGAGTCATCATTACAACCTTCATTTGTGAATACACGTGCAACCTGCGGCTGGTACACGTTTACTGCGATCCCTCGACCGCCTCCTGCCAGTGCGACCCCAAGCACCCAGTTGCGCTCGGCGTCGCCAAAGGATGCGCCAAGCGTGAGTCATCATTACAACCTTCATTTGTGAATACACGTGCAACCTGCGGCTGGTCCACGTTTACTGCGATCCCTCGACCGCCTCCTGCCAGTGCGACCCCAAGCACCCAGTCGCGCTCGGCGTCGCCAAAGGATGCGCCAAGCGTGAGTCATCATTACAACCTTCATTTGTGAATACACGTGCAACCTGCGGCTGGTCCACGTGTACTGCGACCCCTCGACCGCCTCCTGCCAGTGCGACCCCAAGCACCCAGTCGCGCTCGGCGTCGCCAAAGGATGCGCCAAGCGTGTGTCATCATTACAACCCTTGTATTCCGTGTGAGTTTACGTACGACTCGCGGCTGGTCCACCTGCCAGTGCGAACCCAAGCACCCAGTCACGCTCGGCGTTGCCAAAGGATGCGCCAAGGCCCAAGCGTGAGTCATCATTACAACCCTTGTTTTCCGTGTGAGTTCACGTACGACTCGCTTCTGGTCCACCTGCCAGTGCGAACCCAAGCACCCAGTTACGCTCGGCGTTGCCAAAGGATGCGCCAAGGCCCAAGCGTGAGTCATCATTACAACCCTTGTTTTCCGTGTGAGTTCACGTACGACTCGCGGCTGGTCCACCTGCCAGTGCGAACCCAAGCACCCAGTCACGCTCGGCGTTGCCAAAGGATGCGCCAAGGCCCAAGCGTGAGTCATCATTACAACCCTTGTTTTCCGTGTGAGTTCACGTACGACTCGCGGCTGGTCCACCTGCCAGTGCGAACCCAAGCACCCAGTCACGCTCGGCGTTGCCAAAGGATGCGCCAAGGCCCAAGCGTGAGTCATCATTACAACCCTTGTTTTCCGTGTGAGTTCACGTACGACTCGCGGCTGGTCCACCTGCCAGTGCGAACCCAAGCACCCAGTCACGCTCGGCGTTGCCAAAGGATGCGCCAAGGCCCAAGCGTGAGTCATCATTACAACCCTTGTTTTCCGTGTGAGTTCACGTACGACTTGCGGCTGGTCCACCTGCCAGTGCGAACCCAAGCACCCAGTCGCGCTCGGCGTCGCCAAAAGATGCGCCAAGGCCCAAGCGTGAGTCATCATTACAACCCTTGTTTTCCGTGTGAGTTCACGTACGACTCGCGGCTGGTCCACCTGCCAGTGCGAACCCAAGCACCCAGTCACGCTCGGCGTTGCCAAAGGATGCGCCAAGGCCCAAGCGTGAGTCATCATTACAACCCTTGTTTTCCGTGTGAGTTCACGTACGACTCGCGGCTGGTCCACCTGCCAGTGTGTACCCAAGCACCCAGTCACGCTCGGCGTTGCCAAAGGATGCGCCAAGGCCCAAGCGTGAGTCATCATTACAACCCTTGTTTTCCGTGTGAGTTCACGTACGACTCGCGGCTGGTCCACCTGCCAGTGCGAACCCAAGCACCCAGTCGCGCTCGGCGTCGCCAAAGGATGCGCCAAGCGTGAGTCATTATAACCCTTTTTTTGTTATCCACAACGGGTAAGGGGCTGTCCATTAAGGGCACGTTCTTCCAAATTATCGAAATCAACCTATTTTTGATTCAATAGTAAACAATCAAATATTCTTTATTATGAGCAGAAAAAAATATAATGTTGAAGTTTCATAAACGATCTTGATTATTTCGTGGCTGGAAACACGATATTCGTATCGTAACTCGACAATAAAAAAATTCAAAACAAAGAAAATTTTCATAATTTTTATATTTTTTTGGTTTTATACTTAGATTATTAATCTCTAATTCACGAATAATATATAGAAAAATAGGTAATGACATTGTAGACTATTCTCAGGCTACTTTTTCAAAAAGTGAATTTATGCTCAAAATAACAACAAAAACATTGAAAAAATGAAAAAGTGAGGTTGAGGTATTTTCATTACTCTTCACACATAAGGAAAAAGACAAAGACAGAGTTTTTGGAAGATCCTGCCCTTAATTACGTGATGTTTTTAGCAACTTTTGACTTTGAGAAGATTTTCGCAGTTAATGCCAATAGTTATTGTAAACAAATTTGATTATTTAGATTCTATAGCAGTCCAACGAAGCCTATCACTACATAGTATAAAACAAAGTCGCTTTCTCTGTCCCTATGTCCCTTTGTATGATTAAATCTTTGAAACTACGCAACGGATTTTGATGTGTTTTTTTTTAATAGATAGAGTGATTCAAGAGGAAGGTTTATATGTACTTTTTATCCCGATATTCCCACGGGAACGGGAACCACGCGGGTGAAACCGCGGGCGGCCGCTAGTTATGAATAAACAGCTAGACTGTAAAGTTAAGTCAAGCTTCAAATCTAGCACAAATAATAGTAGTTAGGTAGTCCGTGTTGTGAATACAAAGCAATTCGGTTTTCTCCCTGAAACGGGCATTAGGAGTTAACAGCCGGGATAATGAGAACCATTTCTATTCCACAAGTTATCCGACCATTTCTGTACAACTGTAACTTGAAGAGCAAAAATTTGCAGTTGTATCAGATTATTGATACATTTTAAATATTTCAATCTACATACTACACCTTGTATCTAATACAAAAAAGTCCGGACGCCCTTTGGTCATAAGCGTAACACTTAGATTGCTACTTAGTTGCTAAGATTGGATAGACCATAATAGGTGCTGAATTGCCTATATTATATTACTTAGGGAACGTTCAAGGCACTCTTGCTGCCATAAACTTACTTGAGAAAATATTCAATAACTTACACTTAAAGTTAAGCAACAAACTAAGAAAATATTAGAAATGTGTTTAAACTTTTGACAGCTCTTGTACTCAGGCCGTTGCTTGGAAAATTGTCGTTGATTTTCCGAAAAAGCCAGTCATATTGACAGTTTTTCGTAACCATATTACGAAAGACAATCTTCGTTAAAAATATTTACCTTCTTCTGTTTTTAGTACAAGGCCAGATGTTCAGAATTTTCAAATAACTGTTTCGCTAACCCTACCCACGGTTATAGAAACCACCAAGGGCATGTCTGAACCGGGCACAGAACCTTGCACAATGACCTAGATAGGCTAACTCGGTCAATTTCCTCCTTAGCTATACAGTCGCAGTGTCGTAGCGAACGTTCGTTCTGTGTCATAAAGCTTTCGCACAATAGATAAATAAGAATCTGTCGGAAGTTATGGGGCTATACAATACTAGTCGTTAGTCATATACTTAAATGGATTAGTGACGAAACGAGTCAATGTCAAAAACATATAAGTAACTGAGCTTTTTGACAATCAAGTTAAAAAATTCTGGAAATAGTCATGTTAATTTTTCTCTCCTTAGTATTTTCAAGCAAATACACAAATGTTTACAAACTCGTCTGATTTATTAATGTTTATTATGTTATTATGGTACTTACCGATTTTTTAGGTCAACACACGACAAAATTCTACCTAAGTATTAATTTTTCTGCCTTTTCAGATAAATAAGTACACTTGATTAGTAGTAAAAAAAATCTACAAAAAAGCATATTTTGTTAATTACTTATTTTTGTTGGTATTCAGTTTCTGTGGCATTTGATGAATATAAGTACCTAAATATTCCATAACCACAAAAATGGTGCTACTGTTAGATAAGATTACCCTATTCCAACAACATTTCCTCAAATAACATGTAGAAACATCAAAATTCCACACATTATTGTTTGTTATATAAGTTTGCCGGAAACATAATTATTATATTTATTTACCAGGAATACCTATAATGTCATTTCATCTTTAGAATGTCCGTGGCCTGTGCTGTGGCCGATTCTGATGGCACTTGTCCTTTCAAAGAGGATTATTTTTATTACACAGCTTTATTTTATTGTGACTTTGTGAGGACAATATTGTATTTCTGGGTACTTTATCAGATGCTTCTATAGAGCTGCCAGATTTATAGTCGAAATAAAAAGCTAAATCCCTATGAAGAATGCAATTAAAGGATAGTATAGTAAACCTAATAATTATAAGTGTCTATTCTAAAAGAAACCTAATTCCATTAGTAAGTATTTAGTTCCAAAAAATCGAAAAGATGGCTTAAAATTGCACAGTGTGCATACTGTCTCGTACTGTCTATTCATAATTTAACGAGAAATTATAATTTCACTAGTGGAATTATAATATCACGGCTTTGACAAAATCCCTGCGACATTACTAACTACTAATATCTCATACCGTTAAATAATCATTAGCCTGTTCCATTGACGTTCTTGATCTTAAATCTACCTATCTGCAGGCGGGATGCAAGTTTTTAAGCCTACTTTTCGATTTTTTGGAACTAAATACTTACTAATGGAATAAGGTTTCTTTTAGAATAGACACTTATAATTATAAGGTATACTATACTATCCTTTAATTGCATTCTTCATAGGGATTTAGCTTTTTATTTCGACTATAAATCTGGCTGCTCTATAGAAGCATCTGATATTATAATTCCACTAGTGAAATTATAATTTCTCGTTAAATTATGAATAGACAGTACGAGACAGTATGCACACTGTGCAATTTTCAGGGATTTTGTCAAATCACGGCTTTGACAAAATCCCTGCGACATAAACACCGACCGAGCTAATGTAACAAGTTCTTATGCATTTTAATTTTAACAACATACCGAAAATTAATTGCTGTATGTTAAAGTTTAGAGTTGTGTCATTGTGGAGATCCTTGGGGGAGACCTATGCCCAGCAGTGGGCGTCGTACGGCTGAAATGATGATGATGTTGAAGGTTTAGAGGGTGGAAAACGTTACTTATAGTCGTTTGTATAGAGACCGCTGTCTATGTACACACTCCTCTTAAGGCGCTACTCGGAAAAATATGGACTTTTTGATTTAAAACTATAGGACGGTTACAGTTGTTACAAATCTGGTAATAAGATATATATTTCTTAATACCTTTATCTAGAATCGTATAGTTTCAAAAACAAGATTTTATGATATTGCCTCGACACTCTTTCTTTTCGAAAAGACCTCTAAAAAATACGAAAAGTGAAGATTATTCTTAAATGGGGTTACTTACACTATTGGAAATTGGTTTAATTAGTGGACACCAATAATATTGAGGATCGTACAGAAGCATTTTTTTTTTAAATCGCTGTAGTTTTTTAATACGAAGTGATTTTGTCTTTTTTTTGCCTAATCTGCAAAATCGGTCTCGCTCCCGCGCGCGTCGTTTTCTCATTGCTATCTCGCTTCAGCACATTTTTTCCGAGTATCACCTTAATTTTAGAAAATTTTCAATTTTATACCAGTTTCCCCAATGATGATTTAATGTAAATTTCCATAGTTATATTTGTTTAAAAATCAAATTAGCCCAGTCAACGAAAAGCTATAGAGGGAAATGCTTAGAACACAATTTTTAGCTTCGTAACTTTGTTTAGACTAATTAGGAGGTGAGTATTATTAAAAGTCCCGGCCTCGAAGGTCTTTTTTTAGTTTTTAACCGACTTCTAAATCAAAAAGGAAGAGGTTCTCTATTCGTCTGTATGATGTATGTTTTTTTTTTTTTTTTGTTTATGTCCACCGATTACTCGAAGACGGCTGAACCGATTGAAATGGTTCAAACGTTATTAGATCAGGATGGTTTCCAAGTTGGTCCCATTTTTTGAAATTTTGAAATCGGTTCAGTAGTTTTCAGGAAATCTTTAAAATATTGTCGTTTTCGTTACCACTTTATGTGAATTTAATACGTATCTTTAGGCATAACTCCTTTGTTTATAAACCGATTTAGATGATTCTTGTTTTGTTAAAAAGGGGATACCTCAAGGTATTTTAACCGACTTCGAAAAATGAGGTTTTGAGTTTGATCACATACCTATTTACCAGAAAACACGTAAATTGCCTGCACGATGCACTAAAAAGAGTGAAATAAAAATTATTTTTATAAAAAAATAAAACCGCCTTCAAAAAAACCACATCAAAAAAGTAAGAAATAATTCCTCACCAAATAAATAAAGTACTTTGAATTGATTGATTTGAATGATTGATTGATTGAGTAATGAACACTCATTACTTTATTATATATTTCAAAAATAAAGCAAATCAACATTAATTATAAAATGTGAATTGGTGCCAAACCCCACTCATAGTCATAGGAGTCTATACGGCAACTATACGGTCTATTCCTTCTAAATTCAAAATTCTAATTTTAAAAAAGTTTCTGATTGTTGCCGGCTAAAGAAGGGCTTGAAAGAGTTGGAAGTCAGGGCCTGTAAATCCTACCGTTGACATGGAGACTGTAAAATTAAGAAATATAAGTGTTTTATAATGAGTGACAGCTCAGTTTTATTTTTTAAAGTTGACTAACTATGGCATTAAATTCAAAAATTCAAAATTCAATATCGTTTATTCAATTTAGGTTTGTTTAACAACACTTATGAACGTCAATGAAGCTACACCATCGGTTCGCAAATCCTACGGCAGGAGACCTTGTAGCGAGAAGAACCGGCAAGAAACTCGCCAAGGGCTATTTTTTTCTCCCTGTTTTAACTTATACAGAGTCGTCAAATTTGAAAAATGACCTTCACATAATAGTAAGGTTACTTTCCATCACAATACAGAATACCGCTTAAATTAAGTACAATTTTGCTTATTACCTAAAACAGTAAACAATTTTCAACTAAACAAGGAATCAAATAGTTTAATGGACACACTAATCTTAATCTTATTCAAATTATATTATAGGATTAATGAAAAGGAAACTGCAAGCTGCGCTGTATATTCAAATTTATAAGTATTAACAAATAAAAGAATTTTTTGAATAAATAAAACAATTATTAGAAAAATTGCTGTTACTGTAAGACACTGATACCAAAATTACTATGAGACACACCAGCTCGCTCATAAATCTATATAATACTATTATAAACCATATCCCGAACACCTTTATAGTAGTTTATGTGACTGCCGCATAATACCGAGTTATGTGCAGTCTCATACACTACTTTATCTACACTCATTACATTTATTATATATTTCAAAAATAAAGCAAATCAATATTAATTACAAAATGTGATTTGGTGCCAAACCTCACTCATAGGAGTCTATATGGTCTATTCCTTCTAAATTCAAAATTCTAATTTTAAAAAAGTTTCTGATTGTTGCCGGCTAAAGAAGGGCTTGAAAAAGTTGGAAGTCAGGGCCGGTAAATCTAATGGTTGCCATGGATGGCGTCTGTAAAATTAAGAAATATAAGTGTTTTATAATGAGTGACAGCTGTATCCGGGTGTTTCATAATGGTCATTATGAAACACCCGGATACAGCAGTTTTATTTTTTATAGTTGACTATGGCATAACGTGTATCATTAGACGTTCAGTCATGAGTTCCTAATTCGAATATTATAACATGAGTGTAGATAAAGTGTATTATTATACGTTCAGGCATGAGTTCATAATTCGAATATTATAACATGAGTGTAGGTAAAGTTTTTTTTTGTAATACCTACTTACATGAGCGAGTGAGCGAGGTTGGTTTACTTAACTCCAGTAAAAATTTATGGAACAACATAATGTACCTGCACAGCAAAGAATATCTTTTCTTGTACACAGCAAAGAAACTGGGCGAGCAGTGTTTCTACCGGCAGACATGCCAGGCCTTCGATGCGCACTCGTCGTGCGTCCAGGTCAACCACAACGCGTACTGCCAGTGCGATCCTGGCTACCACAGCACTACGCACAACCGGCCTACGCAGCGGGTCTTCTGTACTGAAGGTAGGAAGGAGAACAGAGCACCATATCCAACAATATGGTGATACCTACTGGTTGCACCATCCTTTCAGGCTTTTTTTCCAGTAATTATTCTCTTTGCTAAAAACCCCTACTCATAACATAACTGGTTTTAAAAGCTCATGGAGGAGATCTGTTTATTAACCGAAAGCTTGTTCTCAAAACTGTAAACGCAATGATCACTCCAATTGTAATATTGGAACTTCAGGGAGACCAAGAACTTCAAGAGGTTAAATTATGCATCCATAAAACAGTAACTATAGAGTCTCAACATTCCAAATCTATATCGATATGTCGATTCGTACCCTGAAGTTTCTCGGGAAGTTACAGAGAACTCCCCTTATACCAAAACGTGGAAACATTCCTGGTTTCAAACTAGTACTAAACTGGTGCTGTCACTTTCATTTTTCAAATGAAAGACAGAGTTAGCATCAATTTTAAACCGGGTCTAACCTTAGTCTACGTTTTGGAATATGGGGCCTAAGTCTAACAATAAGACAAGTGTTTTAATCACTGGTCCCCAATGTGTAAACTGCAGATCTGGTGCTGCTGACGGCGGACATGCCGACGCTGCTGGGCGTGGCGTCGGGCATCTTCGTGCTGGCGGGGCTGCTGTGCATGGTGCTGCACCTGTACACCAAGGCGCGCTACCACCCCACGCACCTGGCCGACGCGCGCCTCACCCCGCCCTGCCTTTACTCGCTCAACGACACAGGTGATTTAGGAATTGGAAGAATGCTGTAGGAAGACTGCTGGTACTGTTAGTTGTGCTTCTTCTTCTTCTTATCGAGTCGATAGCAAATCAAAACCAAAACGGTGTCGGACCAAAATTCGGCTACGCGAATCGCACCGTTGGTAGCCCCATTAGGTCTTCCCGCGTGCAGCTGGTTGGACACGCAGGACACGATGTCAGATGTTCCATGGTCTGAGGAACAGCACCACATCTACATGCTAAGTCCGCGTCGACGGCGGACATGCCGACGCTGCTGGGCGTAGCGTCGAGCGTCTTCGTGCTGGTGGGGCTGCTGTGCATGGTGCTGCATCTGTACACCAAGGCGCGCTACCAACCCACGCACCTGGCCGACGCGCGCCTCACCCCGCCCTGCCTTTACTCGCTCAACGACACAGGTGATTTAGGCATTGGAAGAATGCTGTAGGAAGACCGCTGGGTCTTTAAAATTAACTCCTAAAGACTAAGGTTTCTCTGCCTTTACTCGCTCAACGACACAAGTGGTTTAGGAATTGGAAGAATGCTGTAGGATGACTGCTTGGTTTTTAGGTAAATCCTGATTTCTAGAGCAGAAGATTTTCACTGATATGTTTTGCTTGAAGATATATTTGAGAGTCATTCAATTATTGTCTTGAATTATGAACGTATTTCAATAAATATTGAACTCCAGCACGGGTAGCATGATGAACTCGAGAAAGGTTTTGTCTATATCGAAACGTCAAAAACGACATTTTGTCGTAGACAAACCTATTGTTCAGCTGTCAATTATAGACTTTCGAGGTAGACAAAACTGTTTTCGGGTTTGTCATGCTACGCGTGCGTGCTGGATTGTCCGCCTAAGTCTGTCCACCGTCACCAAGTTCTAGTCTAAAGATGATATAGGGTTTATTGAATTGTCTCAGCTAAGCTCAGAAGAATCACCACTTCTTCTGCTTAGTGTGACGATGGCAGACACTAAATTGTTGCAGCCCTGTCGATTACTGTTAAGAACTTACCTTATTACCTGATTGACACGAACCTTCTTTAATGTGGCAGGTGGTACGCTGAGCGCGACGCGCGCGTCGTCCCGCGCGTCGTCACGCACGTCGGGCTCGATCGGCACGGGCGCGACGAGCGGCACGCTGGAGTCGCGGCGCGCGTCGCGGCGCGGCGTGCCGGTGTCGGCGTCGCGCGCAGGTGCGGCGCGCACGGCGGCCATCTTGCTCATCTCGCGCCACCTCAGGGCCGTAAGGCGGGACGGCGGCGCGCACCCGCCTAAGTGCGCCGCCAAAGGTGATCCGGATAATGTATGCAGCGCGCGGCCCCTACTGCACGTCTCGGTGTTCGGGCGCCGCCGCCGCCCTCCGCCCTCCTCGAACGTAGCGCGACCTCGCAACGTGGACTATACCCTCCTTTGATATACCCTCTGAACCTTTAGAATCCTAAGAACAAATCCTAACTATACCATACTGGGGACGTGATCATAGAGGCCGCATGGTACCTTCTAAAAGCCTACTTCGGGGATCTTCTTCATAGAAATGCTACGTTGAAATTTTCCCGATGTTATTGTAAAGCAACAAGAAAATCTGGTAAGCAATCACTTCAACGGCCAACAAAAGTCACGTAAATAACATGTTGATAACACTACTATACTGGATTGTTTAATCCAATAGGTATGGCAAGTTGTAAGAGAGTGCTCGTTCGAAGAGTGGCAGGACGCATGAGGGGCGTGGCGCCCGCGTCCGTTAGATGTTGCGTGTCGGTGTTAGCGGCCACGGCGCTAGTGCGACTGCTCCACGAGATGTTGAGCCAAATATGCTGTTAACCCTTATACCCTTAACCAGAAACTGACGAGGGAAGCCCAGGGTTATGTACGATTGGTAGACTAGCAGTTGATTGCCCAATATCTACCTACTTCAGTATTCCATAATGTGCATAGTTAGTCATTCAATCTGATGGTCTGGTTTTGCTAAATACTGTAGTTTACAAACATCACTCGTTGCAGTACTCATTATCCAGTAAAATCTGTCTTACCAAAAAAATGCATTTCCTATCTTATCCCTATCTGCCTTAATATTTTAGGCATGTCCTAAAAAATGACCATTACTTCTATTAAATCTTTACCCTTCAACAACCCAAAACAGCATATTTGGGAAACATCACTGTAGTCTGGTGGTTCCAAAACTTTGTAAGTATGCTTGATGTGTAAGCTTCGGGGCATTGGCACAGTGTGGTGAAATATCCGGGACTTACCCGGAGTTGCTATCGGTGTGGTGTCAGTCGTACGTTCACGCGGGCGCGAGCAAGATGGCCATGGTCCTTGTATTTCCTTATTTGTCTCTATCTCACAGCTTATTACTTACGCTACCGAAGCTGAAGTTTCGATGGTCATAGTAGCTCTTGAACACACAATATGAAACAACAATGGAAAGAGAAGTATAGTCATTTTATAATTTATCAGTCGCAAAATTTTGGATGCCGCAATTATAATTTGGATACAGATAACACATACTGCAAAGACGCTTAGCTTCTATTACAACACATCGCTTTTACCAACACTGTTGTGTACATTAAGGAATTGAGAATAATTCTTAATCCAATTGCAAATCAATTTAGCATCGACACATTATCAGCAGACTCATACTCACAGCTATTTAAGCTCAAAATTTACTTTTTTGATCTTTAAAATTATTGTAGCAGTATCTGCCTACATTTGACGAATTGATTAAGTAGAAGAAATAAGTTCATCTGAAATAATTTCAAATAATTATGATCTAATACAGCAGGCCAAAGCTTCAGTTTCTAAGCTCAGCACGTGCTTTACGCTTTCCGTCTACATGTACACGTAGCGTTGGCTTGCATGCAAGCATAGCGACACAAACAATCGAATTGTCGTTGTTTCTCTGTAATTTTCAATCATTATCACCATTTTTATTTATAGCAACAGAAAGTATTTAAATCCAGTAAATCCTATCCAGTTGCGTAAACATTGTACAAGAGTTGATCCTGTAGCTTGGATACCCATAATATATAGTAAGGTTTCAACAAAGTTAACCTATTATTCATTCTAAGTAATAATTTGATAAAAGTTTTTTTACTCGTTAAAAAATGACAAAAAGCTACAATTACCACTTCAAACTTCGCCAATAACCAATCCACAGCAATTTGATTTTCAATTATGTACTGCATTTTTTACACATTACAAATTCAATCAATTTCTATAACTGCAACTAAATGCTGGCACAGTTTATTTTATCATGCGAACCCTATAAAGCTGTCGCAATATCTTCACTTGGAGAAACTTATTCCAATCTAATGCTAGCCGCTGCTTTCCACACCCTTGCGGTCACAGCAGCTGCACAGCACTTGCAAAGTTAGAAAGCAACAGAAAGTATATCAGGACTCTTTTCAACGGCCGCAGATTCGCGACGTCCAAGTCTAACATCGATGCAGAGCAGTTCGTCTTCGATAAGGAGTTACAGTGCGAAGAGGTGGGAGCGGGAGAGGGAGCAGAAAGAGCGACGGCAGATGAGCATGCGGCTGGCGCAGCTGCACGACAAGATGGCGGCCGGACGGGAGATCCCCAAGCACGCGCCCACGCCCTCGCCGCGCTCGCCGAACAACTCCACCGACGGACTGTTGCCGTCTGTATGTGAAATTAGAGAAGTACGATCCTCCTCCTCTCCTTTTTATGTAGTGCTAGTGTTAACTGAATAGCTGGTAACAATAATCAGATTAGAAATAGGCACATTAGTAGACTGGTGCCAAGTTATGTTTAATAGGTTCGGAAACTATAAATCTAAAGGCAGATATTAAACTTACTCCGTCTAATGATTCATGTGCCAGCACCAATGCATGTTGGACTATAAATTATCCTTTTACGGTTGAACTATTCTTGTAATAAATATATTACTTTGGACTAAACGCCTAGCTAGACTAACTAAATAAATATTGCAGTGAGTCAATCATGTGAAAAAAAAAATCGTTTGGGTAAGTGGAACAAAATCTTCTGTGCCAAAGTCGCGAGCTGATGCTGGTTAGTAATATTTTGGGTATATTCAGTTTTCACTGGTGTGCCCATCTAACCGAATGTACCCTACTCTTGCCTTGCACGACCAAAACCACTAATTGTTATCGTACCCAATATCTGTTTGTGAATAATCCATAACTAACTTGCCCTGTGTGTTCGTTGAAGTCTTATTAATGTGTATTGTGTCTAGTATATTCGCTCTGGCATGGCAATTGGCAACTATACCTTCCCAGCAATTCTTTTTAGATGTTTCACCCTTATCAATTAAGAACCAACATCTTTTGGGTCAAATGTTTGTTCGTGAGATACAAAACATACCATAGACAGACATAGCAACGCAAAGACAGTGTGTTAAGTTCTTACATCGTCTTTTACCAGAATTATGTCAAATACTTCTAATTATTTTACTAACATGGGTTGAAGTAAATATTATTACTTAGAATAAATAAATACTTTGTTAGGTACTAACAATCTATAGACGAATAATAGTTTGAAATATTTGTTTTACTAGAGAATATTCATTTTGTGCTCATTGCTGATTTTAAGCGTCAGCAAAATTAAGTGTAACTAACTACTGCCGATCTTTCTTATGGTTGAACTCTCCAGTTGCGTCGGATCTTAGGGTCTACATTGGACGAGTAGCGAGACTTATAAAGAATGTTGTTAAAATTGTTACCTTCCACCTCCGCAGTTAGTGACTAATACGGAGCAGCAGTTGCAAGGAGTGGACGGCCCCTGCTCCAGCTCGTCGCTTTACTGACAGCCGGCCCTGGCCCGCTCCAAGCCGCTCCGCCGCTCGAGGGACTCGCTGGCCTCCGACGGCTCCCCCGCCATCGCCTGGATGTAGACTCCCGACTCCCGAGGCTGTATGGTTAGAACTCCTTTGCCTTACTCCCAAAAACATTGAAACCTAGAACTTTTTAGACAATCGTGTAGTGAAAAAAGTGCGATCATCGAAGTACTCCGAATACACTGTGTCTTAAAACAATTGTTACGTTACGTGGGATGTGTTGTTGTGGTTTATAGTGTAAACTTCAGAAGACCCCGGCGGAAACTCCAGTATCGGACTTTACACAACTAATCGAGATTAATTTTAAGACTGGCTGTGGCTATTTGCTATCGATGGTGACTGTAGTTATGTCCTCGGATAAGTCTAACACTGCAGAATTTTTCATTTGTAGTCTGTATTTAATTTATTTTGGCAACTTCGAGATCGAGCTATACCTGACAAAAAAATATGTTTCAAAAGATATAACTACCTAGTGCAGAAACAAATAAAAAATCAGCATTAGCCTTTGATCATTTGAACTCTACTTAACAACAAAGAAAGTTCGCATATTTCTTTGTCATCAATAAATCCTATTGACGCCTGATCGGCCGAATAGGGCCGAAGAACAATGGAAAATTTATTGTCTTATTTCTGGGGCGTTGAAGGATACACACATCCATGGGTATAGTTTCTTGAAGTTGATCAACGTTAGAAATTACCACTGCCGATAGAACGTTTCGTTCCGAAATATCTAAGATAACTACCTCACGATGTAGCGCTAACCATGAGCAAGCCTATTTTCGTGATGCTGCCCCGCTGTCGTTGCATAAATAAGGAATATGGTTCACATAGATCAATGATTGGTCTTGGCGGTCGTAGCGAAAGCGAAGACTTATCACTGATCTATGGAGAGAACAATTGATTTGTGTTCCTACTTTTAAGTAGCCTCATTACAAGTCGATGTTGCTTTAGTTAGATCAAGTAATTGCATAAGTATAAGGTGGTCAAGAAAGTCAAGAAAATCCATTTCAAAATCGAATGATTGTTAACTTAGACCATTTCAAAAGCAGCATTGTAAAGCAATAAGTAACGAGAAAACTGCAATATTGTAAGGCATGCAATGACAAAATTAGAAATATTGCAATAAGTATTGTCAAATATACATGAACATTTCAAAATCTGCTATTGACTTCAATACCTAAAGGTATTATTTTTTAATTTGTCATGATAGCCTAAGATACGAATTAGGGGTCGACCTTCACCTATCTGTTTGTCTGTTTTCGAATAAAATCAATATCCAATTACACACATCTGTTTAATGAATAATTTTTATACTAATCGACAGCATGACGTCTACAGAATATAAAAACGTTGGGTTAGATAGGTACGTGTTTCCTGAGAGAACACATGGTTGGCAACGATCAAAGTTAAGTAAAAACCGAGTAGATAATTTGCACCACAGAACACGGAAAGATTTTTTTCTTTGCACCAATTTGTTAATCAAATAAGTAATTTATTAGGCTTCATACTATCGCTTGGTATGTAAGTGATTTAAAAAAAAACATCAGCTTCGTGCAATTTTCGTGAAAAAAAAGTTGCGAAAATAATAAAAAATACGACGTCTACCTAGGCACCTACATAGAAAAATTTCAGCCAGCCCACTCGGGTTAAGCATACTTAATTTTAAAATGAAATAAATGGTGAAGTTTCGATCCCTATCGTATCTTAGACCAAGAGCATGATCGAATGCGAATGAAAATATTGAGCAAAACATCGAGTTGTGAATAACGAAATATATATAGCTTACTTCCGCAAAAAACACAACATGCAAGAAGCACTGCCCGCCCGCAAACAATAGGGTATTTTACTGTTGTTGAAATGTAGATATTTAATGATGACGTTAAAAAATATTGCAATTAAGAATACCAAATGTGAAAAAATAATTTGAATCTGTTTTATAATAAAAGAATTATAGTCTGTTTGATTTTGACTATAGCTGTTTCTTTCTAAAAACGAAATCTTCTATGGCGTGACTATGACGCTACTAACCCACTGACGTCACTAAGATAGCGTCCTGTCCTTGTCTAATTATAAAGTTTGAAGTCCTATATCTTTGAAAATATTCAAGATAATTCAAAATGAAAACTTGTTTTGTATAGCTAATATTTCGAAAAACATTTTAAAGAAATAAAAAAAAACAGTAAAATACCGTATTGCACATGCATACCACGAAAATACCAGTGCACAATAACTGCATTTAACAAGACAACATTTTTTGATGTAGGTTTTAGCACGAACTATCCCCTGAGGATGCCCCGGGTTGAGGTGAAACACATGTAGATAGAGTAGTCTTATCGGTGAAGGTGCAAGGTGTCTGCTGTCTTGCTAATGCAGGTATTGTTCACCGGTATTTTCGTGGTGTACATGTGCAATTATTTGCGGGCGGGCGGGCGGTGCATTTTGCATGTTGTGTTTTTTGCGGAAGTAAGCTACATATATTTCGGTTTTTACAATGGTTATGGACTTCCGCCAAGTGATGCCTGATTCAATCAAATACAAAACATTGCGATCAAACTCTAACGCTTGGAGCTTCTAGACACAAATTCTAGACATAAAATAAGGCTATACATGTACGATTATGATGGACAATTTGTAAATAGGGATAATGTATCTAATTATGCTAAGCAGTGTGGAAATGATCGATTTGTCACTGCAGCTTCATAAGTCTGTTATTTATAATTACAGGTGTATTATTAATTAGGTAAATCGACAAAAACAATTTAAAGATGCATATTCTTGCTGTTTACTTTGTTTAACATAAATAGATAGATTATATCGAAATAATTTGTAACCTACTGTATTTAACTTTCTTAAAACATGATATCAATCGACTGGCCGATAATTTTACATTTGAAGGGTACAGGGGCAAAACAAGGAATGTCACTAAACAGATTTTTGTGGAATTTACATTTTAATGTAAGTATATTTGTGAACATTTGTCAAAAGTTTATTTGTATTTACAGCCGATCTTTGTACAGTAAACTTAGGTTCCTATCAGTGCATTAATAAAAAATAATTATGCAAGACAAAAATAAAAAAAATAAAAATAAAAAATACAAAACAAAAAACCTGTTTGTGACATTTCTTGTTTTGCCCCTGTACCCTTCATTTAAAGCACAAATTTAAAGTGTAGGGAATTATAGGTTGTACTTATACCTTTCTTGGTTTGGGTGCGTTAAGGGCCCTAGATTAAGAACGTCAAATACTTCATTAATTAATGGTCAACTTATTTAACAGCCGTGATAATGTATCCTAATAAAGCAAGCTTAAGAGTTGTGTTTACCAACTACAAGACGGATTTGAAAAAAAAATTGTAAGTTAGTACTTATTTAAGTTTAAATATACTTAGCTCAATTCTTGAGGATGGTTTATTGTATGCAAATTAAATCTTTGTCGGCTGCTAGCTTTAAATAGGTCAAATAATAATTATCCACTAATAAAGAAACAGGAAAATATGTATTTAACTACTATACCTACTTACGCACGTTATTTAAATACTTTCGTTGCCTACCCATACTTGTATCTAAATTGAATTAAGTATCGATCAACAATACTTACCTAAGTCCTAATACTTTTATGTACCGACAACTGTGTGTCACTAAATAAATAATTTTCTTTCTTTCTTAAATATTCATTCATATTATTTTCTGTATCTTGTTGTTTATTAAGATGTTACATATGATTGTTGATAAAATCTTAATTTTGTTTCAAATAAAATTACATTTGTTAATTAAGTAAGTACTTACTTATTATATTTTGTCTACACTCATGTGATAATATTCGAATTATAAACTCGTACATATTACATAATATTGGTGTAATATTGACATACTTTATACCATAGATAACTTTAAAAAATAGTAACAGCCTGTATCGAAATGACCAATAGGACACCGCTGCGCCGTC
Source organism: Crambus lathoniellus (assembly GCA_949710035.1). Classification (NCBI taxonomy): domain Eukaryota; kingdom Metazoa; phylum Arthropoda; class Insecta; order Lepidoptera; family Crambidae; genus Crambus; species Crambus lathoniellus. The sequence continues at coordinate 26,352,098 of OX453305.1, read as the reverse complement.
ATCCAGTAAAGCACACTTCGAAATATCAAAATAGGTTTTATCTACACTCATGTTATAATATTCGAATTATGAACACATGCCTGAGCGTATAATGATACACTTTATGCAATAGTCAACTTTAAAAAATAAAACTGTTTCATAATGGTCATTATGAAACAACCGGATACAGCTGGCACTCATTATAAAACACTTATATTTCTTAATTTCACATTCTCAATGGCAACCGTAGGATTTACCGGCCCTGACTTCCAACTCTTTCAAGCCCTTCTTTAGCCGGCAACAATCGGAAACTTTTTGAATTTACTGACCGTATAGATAGAAATTTGACCGTATAGACTCCTATGAGTGGGGTTTGGCACCAATTCACATTTTATAATTTAATATTGATTTGCTTTATTTTTGATATATATAATAAATGTAATGAGTGTTGATAAAGTAGTGTATGAGACTGCACATAACTCGGTATTAAAACACTCGTGTAATACTATTAAAAAACTCGCCAAGGCTTGTTTTTTAAACTCCCACTCTTGTTTTAATGCCCCTCATTATGCGACAGTCACATAAACTACTATTATCTACTCTCATGTTATAATATTCGAATTATGAACTTATGCCTGAACGTATAATGATACACTTTATGCCATAATCAACTTTAAAAAATAAAACTGTTTCATAATGGTCATTATTAAACAACCGGATACTGCTGTCACTCATTATAAAACACTTATGTTTCTCAATTTTACAGTATCCATGGCAACCGTAGGATTTACCGGCCCTGACATCCACAACTCTTTCTAGCCCTTCTTTAGCCGGCAACAATCAGAAACTTTTTAAATTTTGAATTTTGAATTTAGAAGGAATAGATCGTATAGACTCATATGAGTGGGGTTTGGCATCAATTCACATTTTATAATTAATATTGATTTGCTTTATTTTTGAAATATATAATAAATGTAATATACTATTAAAAAACACGCTAAGGCTCGTTTTTTAAACTCCCACTCGTATTTTAATACCCCTCATTATGCGACAGTCACATAAACTACTATTATACGTCGGATTTATATGATCGAAGGTCGGACCGGAAATAATAATTGTTTCCGTAAATTTTATTAATAAGTGGTGTTTTTATAATATATTTATCATGAGTGTAGATAAAGTAGGTAGTGTATGAGACTGCTCATAACTCGGAATTAAAACAGTCGTGGGATACTTACTACTAAAAACTCACCAAGGCTCGTTTTAAAGGGCCCCACACAGACTATCAGTCGCCAGCAGGCAACGGCCTGTCAGTTGGCCGCAATCGGCCACACACTCACAGTTTTACCGTTTTACACAAAAATCTAATGTCATGGCTGATTGCCGGCAACTGACAGGCCGTTGCCTGCTGGCGGACTGGTAGAGTCCTCCCACTCGTACTTTTATTCCCCTCATTATGTAGTCACATAATAGTAGTTTATGTGACAGATGCAGTCTCATACACTACCTAGCTATTTTATCTACACTCATTACATCTATATATATTTTTTTTTTTTTTTTTTTTTTTATCTAATCTTTCTTCCTGCGAGCTGTCTCTCCGACATTAAGCTGGATGTTTAAGTGTTAAGTAGTGGGCGTGTATGGCACAGTATCCAGTGATATGTCCAAACTTGGCGCTAGTTCCTCACGCAATCATGTCTTGAGGAGCACGTCTTTTTAACCTTTTGAAGGTAGAGTTAGGCTCTAAACTCATTAACTCCCTGGCCAGGAGGTTTGGGTGCCCGTCAAGTCTTTTCGAGTATTTAAGTAGGGAGGTTTTTATAACTTCTTTGACTGACTCAATTTTCAGGTCTTTGTGGAGATGCATGTTAGTTATATACCAGGGCGCTCCAGTAATCATTCGCAGGGTTTTTGACTGGAACCGCTGCAGGATCTCTATATTAGATGAGGATGCTGTACCCCACAGCTGGATGCCGTAGGTCCAAATAGGCTTTAGGATGCTTTTATAAAGAAGAAGCTTGTTATCCATACTAAGTTGAGACTGTCGACCCATTAGCCATTGCAACTTACGGAGTTGTAGATCAAGAGCTTTTCTTTTTGTTTGAATGTGTTTTCTCCACGTCAGTCTACGATCCAGGTATACGCCCAAGTATCGTGCTTCATCGGATTGTGGTATTTTGATTTGATTGAGTTCAACTTCGGGACATGTATCACGCCGCAAACTAAATGTTACATGTACTGATTTAGTTTCGTTGGCTTTTATTCTCCAATCTTTTAGCCAGCGAGATAGCTCATCGAGATTTTTTTGTAGCTTGGCAGATGCTCCAGTAGCAGTTTTGTCAACCGCTATCACCGCAGTATCGTCGGCATATGTCCCTGTCAGCACGTGTTCTGTAGTCGGTAGATCAGATGTGTAAATTAGATAGAGCATTGGACCCAGCACGCTTCCTTGAGGGACCCCAGCCTTTATTTCATGTAGTTTTGTGACACTGTCTCCATGTTTGACGTAGAAATGTCTATCGTGAAGGTAAGACTTTATAAAAAGATAATAATTCAATGGTAAGTTCTTGCGGATTTTAAATAGAAGTCCATCGTGCCAGACTCGATCAAAAGCCTGTGAGATATCCAAGAAGGCAGCAGAACACCACATCTTGTTTTCAAACGTATGGTTAATTCTTTCCACGATTCTGTGCACCTGTTCTATCGTGCTGTGGGAGGGTCTGAAGCCAAATTGGTGTTCAGGGATTAATTTAGATTCTGCAATAACCTGTGCAAGACGGTTCAGAAACAGTATTTCTAGTAGTTTAGACGTTATCGGAAGGAGACTGATTGGGCGGTAAGATTTAACATCCGTAGCATCTTTGCCAGGTTTGGTAATCAGAATAATTTCTGCAACCTTCCATTGTGGTGGGATAAAATGTCTCCAAAGACAGGCATTGAATAATTGAGTAAGATATTTATATCCTGTGTCTGGAAGCTCTTTTAAGATTTTAGCAGTTATCAAGTCATATCCCGGAGCTTTGTGAACATCGAGTTTCTTGATGGATTGAATTACTTCCATTTTAGTGATCTTTTTAATAGGTAGGTCCATTTGATATGATTGGGTAAGTACATTCGAAACTTCATTTAATTGAGAGGATCCGCAGTCCTCATTTGGAGTGAATACTTGTGATAAATGATACGCAAACATCTCGGCTTTATCCTTGTCATTTCTTGCCCAGGTACCATCTTGTTTTTTAATTGGTGACTGGTGGGCGATAGGCCTTTTTAATTTTGTCGTTGCTTTCCAAAGAGAATAATCAGTGGCTGAAGTGGCGTCAAGGCTTCTGAGGTAGTTTTCTGTGCCGATTTGTTTCTGCTCTGCAAGTGATTTTTTCAGTTTCTTACTAAGTTTATTAAATTTTGTTTTGTGTTCCTGATATTTTGTGGTCTGCCAAAGTTTTCTAGCCTCACGTTTTTCCTTTACCAAGTCTAGCGTTGCTTTGGGATAGCTGTTAGTTTTCTGACTTTTTTCAATTTGGACGGGACTGGATGTCCATGCAGCTTTCTGAATTGTGTTTATAAAATGTTCCACAGCTTCAGTCACGTCCTCGTCTGATTGAAGGGATATTTGACAGTTGAGAGAATTTTCAACGAGTTTACGAAAATATGGCCAGTTGGTTCTGTTATTATACAGTCTACAGATCTTATCTTTGTTTTCCACCGAAGAGTTGAGTTGTGCTATTACTGGCGAATGGTCAGAAGAAAGTTCAAAGCAAGAGCTACATTTCATCGAAGAGGGGGGTAGTCCTTTACTGATGAAGAAGTCCACAAGGTCTGGTTTCTTGTTTGCGGCAGTTGGCCAGTATGTTGGTTCACCAGTAGAACTAACAATTAGTCTATGACATTGCACTGATTTTAGGAGTTGGCGTCCTTTAGGAGTAGTTACACGAGCCCCCCAGTCTATGTGTTTTGCGTTAAAGTCTCCGCCGGCTATAAACCGATGTCCCAAGGTAGTGAAAAAAGTAGAGTAATCCTCACATTTCATGTTATGCTTAGGAGGAATATACAATGCTGATAAGAGTAGCGGGCCTATTTCATCGTTTACTATTATGTTTGTGGCTTGTATTTGTTCCGTTTGATAAGAAGTTGTAGCGTAATGACGTATTTTTTCTTTGATGAGTATAGCCGAACCTCCATGTGCAGTACCATCCGGATGCATGGTGTGGTACATCTTATATTTTGGAATGTTAAAATATGTTTTCTTTGTGAAATGCGTTTCTGATACTAAAAGTATGTCGATATCATGGGTGTCAATAAACATTTTGATTTCTAGGTAGTGTTGTGGTAAGCCATTGGCGTTCCAGAGGACTATTTTTAACTGGTTGAATTTTTACTCATATTAGTCATTAAGTTTGTTAAGAGATTTGTTAATATACTCATCTGATTCATCATTTGTTTGAACATTTCCAGCAACTGTTTCATTTCATTGGTTTGACTTTGGTTTTTTTCACTAAGTATTGAGTTTGTATCTCGAGTGGTTTTAAGGAGGTCTGCATAGGTTATTTTGGTGCTCTGGTTGTATGTTTCTGTGAGGTTAGTTGTATCCTTGGGCTCACTTATCGCCTTTATGTCTTTTTGTTCAAGCGGTTCGTAAGCTTTCTTGTTTCGAAAAGGTGGGTACTTTTGTTTTTGCAGCTCTTTATAAACAGAACATCCTTTATAGTTTGCCGGGTGATTTCCGTTACAAAGGACGCATTTTACGGAGTCAGAACGTTCTTTGCGAGGGCAGTTAGCGGATGCGTGATTCCCAGCACATTTAATGCACTTCGGTGTGCGATGGCAGTATGATTTTGTATGACCGTATTGCTGACAGTTTGCGCACTGAGGTATGTTGCGTACTGGTCTTGGCGGTTCAAATTTTATGCGATGATTCAAGAGACATTTTATGTTGTAGATTTCCTTGTTATTATTTTTGGGTTGCAATTCCACTATAAACATATGTAGAGGTTTTTTTGTGACTCTCTGCTTTATATTCCATATGTTAACAGTATCATGATCCATTTCTTTTAGGGCTAGGTGTATGTCTTCTGTATCGGTAGAGGGATGTATATATTTTAAAACTACTTTAAAAGAACGCTCTTGCTTAGGTCGATAGGTATAAAACTCTGTTAGCTTTCCCTCTAACTGTTTTACAATTTCTTTGTAGAATTCTTGTGTCTTAGCTTGAATTTTTACTCTGTTGTCGTTCAGTACTTTTACTTCATAACTTCCAGGAGCGTGTTCATCCAGCAGTTGTTTTAGGGGTCGCATGTTCTCAACTTTATCCACAAAAATTGGAGGGGGTTTTATCGTTTTTTCTTTGTCAACTTGATCCGTTTCTGTTACCACTTCAACATCTAGTTCTTTAAATCTGTTAGATGTGTTTACAGGTTGGCTGAGCCAGTATGTGCTAAGTTTAGCTTGCTTTAATGCTTGTTCGTTTTTATGATCAGGACTTTCTCTGCATCTCTTCCCACGTATCACTTTAGTCCATGATTTGGAATTTTGTTTAGAATTAAGCACTGGAGCTGTGAAGTGGAACGAATCAGATTCGTAAGGTCTCTCCCCTGTTGTACTTTTTATTGTTTCCGGTGCAGTCTGGTTTTCCTGATTATTGGTGTTCTTCAGTAGGCGATCATCACTTACTGAATGAGACCGTGGTCTGTTTAAGAAAACGGTCTTTTGAAGAATTTGTTGCGTAAGTATCCTATTTTGATTTTCACTTTGTTTATTAATATTATTTTCTAGTTCATTCATATGTGTTCCCACGAGCAAGGTCGAAATATACAGGTCGCTAGGAAGGTGACGCCTATTCTCCCTAGAAGGCTTTATTAACGGCGTTTGCCAGGTCCGCCGAGGTTGATCGCTAATGACTAGTCTCCCACTAGCCATGCAGTCTATTGGCACGTATCCCACCGTAGACTTGGGGTAAATTTTTAAAGAAGTTTTCTACCTCTTGGCCCGGGCAGTGAAGCCAAGACCACCGATCCTGCAGGACTTACCTACAGGGTTGCGGTTTGTGAGGGTCATTTCCTACCGACACGAAGGGCCGAGCTGGTAAGGCTGGCTGGGTCAGGTTAATTAACCGCCGCCTGAGACTCGGCGTAACTATCCATTTGGCACCACCCAGGGGACACGTGCAGGGTTATGGTTAGGTAGCTCCTGCGGACGCGGACAGCTTTATCCCCCAATCTCATCTATATATATAAAATCGAGGAGACATAACTCACTCATCACGAAATCTCGAAAACTACTGGACCAACAAAGATGTAATTTGGCAGGAAGGTAGATTATGACTAGGAGACGTCCGCTAAGAACGGATTTTAGGAAACTTTCCCCCTAAAGAGGTAAAATGGGGGGGTTAAGGTTATATGGAACTTCCTCATTTATGGATTTACAAGCATGAAAATTGGTACGTTGGATACTGGTTACGATGAAAATGATCTGAGTAAGCAAAGTAAAAAAAAACTCCCCCTTAATAGGGTAAAATGGGGAGATAAAGTTTATATGGAACTTCTTCATTTCTGAACTTAGAAGTATGAAAATTGGTATGTTGGATACTGATCACGATTGAAAATTATCTGCGTAAGCGAAGTTAAAAAAACTCCCCAATAATGGGGTAAAATGGGCGGATTAAGCTATTATGGAACTTCCTCATTACTAAACTTAAAAGTATGAAAATTGGTATGGTGGATACTGGCCACGATTGAAAGTTATAAAAAACCTCTAATAGGGTAGAAAGGGGGGATTAAGGCTTATATGAAAACTTCCTCATTTCTGGACTTAGGAGTATGGAAATTGGTATGAAGGATACTGGTCATCATTAAAAATGATCTGCGTAGGCAAAATAAAAAGACCCCTAAGCGGGTAGAAGGGGGGGTTAATGTTTATATAGGGTGGGTGGGGGGCTATTAAACTTTGGATGTTTGTGGCTCAATCACAACTAAACTAAAATCACAAAATGGATCGGGATAATTGAACTCTGACCGGGAAAATTTCATACGGTTTTTTTAACTCGGGAAAAAGTACAGTTCCCGTGGGATACAGTTTTTTTTTATTTACTTTATTCAATGAAGCATGGGTCTCATGACAGCTCATTTTCGTGCAAAGCAAGAAGTTCTTTAAGCATTGGAATAAAACTCAAGAAAATCAGTATTCACATTTTTTAGCAAAGTATTGACTTGATTTTTTGCATTTTGGTAGTTCAAGAGTAGGAGAATGTCCGAATATTATCTATACGAAAGTAGCTCCTGTTTGTCTAGGTATCGTTACCTTCTTATGCCTAAACCACCGATCTGGCTTTCATGAAATTTGGTATATAGAGCAATAGGTAGCGTGCTCGGCCTGCGATCGCTGAGGTTATGTGACTTTTGCAATGGTCTATCATGGGATTGCTGTTAAAAAATATATCGTGCTTTGGAAGACACGATAAGCCGATGTCTGGCTGCATTTGGATTGGTTAATACACCATAACTTCAATGTGCCCGTGTGGAAAGTCGTGGCCCATTCTCCTTATCCTCTATATGAAAGCCTGTGCCCCAGCAGCGGGGACACTAAAATAGATAGATGATGGCACTGATGAGACCTTAGAGAATGACTATCTACCTACTTTTTGACACAAAATTTTGCGATGTACTTAGTACTCGCGGACGTAGTCACGGCGGAACATTCATATTCCTATTTGTACTATCCTTACTATTATTATAAATGCGAAATTGTTATGTTCACGTCAAAACGGCTGAGCCAATTTTGAGGAAATTTGGAATGGAGAAAGTTTGAGATCCTATTACGAAGGACATAAGCAAATTGTAACTGGAATAAGGCTCATTCGCATGGTAAAATAGGTTTTAGCTCGGGCAAAGCTGTAGAATGGAATTGGTATTTAAGGCGATAGTTTGAGTTTGATATTTAGAATAGAGACAGTTTAAGGCCCTGGAAAGGACATATTTTACTTTTTACCGCGGGAAATCTCATTGTATGGAAAAATCACTTTAAGCGCGGGCTAATTTGGGGGCAGAGATTGGTATTAAGTAAATAATTTGAGACCCTGGCAAGGATTATAATAGGCTACTTTACTTTTTACCACAGGATAGTATACTTATCATATTCCAACGGGAAAATCAATAAGTACTTAGGTATTATTTGTTTGTCCGTCTTTCACGTCCAAACGGAGTAACGGATCACTGAGAATTTTGGTACGGGGGTAGATTGGGAGCTGGAAAATGACATAGTTTATGCCGGAAAATATTACATTCCATCAGGATAATGTCGTGTAGTACACGCAGGCGAAGCCGCGGGCGGAAAGCTAGTTTATTATATATTTCAAAAATAAAGCAAATCAATCATCGTCATCATCATCATTTCAGCCGTACGACGCCCACTGCTGGGTATAGGCCTCCCCCAAGGATCTCCACAACGATCGGTCCTGCGCTACCCGCATCCAAAAAAATAAAAAAAGCAAATCAATATTAATTATAAAATGTGAATTGGTGCCAAACCCCACTCATAGGAGTCTATACGGTCTATTCCTTCTAAATTCAAAATTTAAAAAAGTTTCTGATTGTTGCCGGCTAAAGAAGGGCTTGAAAGAGTTGTGGAAGTCAGGGCCGGTAAATCCTACGGTTGCCATGGAGACTGCAAAATTAATAAATCAGTGTTTTATAATACGTGACAGCTGTATCCGGTTGTTTCATAATGACCGGACCGCTAAGAAACAGTTTCATTTTTAAAGTTGACTATGGCATAAAGTGTATCATTATACGTTCAGGCATGAGTTCATAATTCGAATATTATAACATGAGTGTAGATAAACTACTATTATTAATGGATTGCAGATTTTAATGGTTTATAAAACACTAAAATTGAGTTCATTTTCAGCTGTTGCAGTTAGATTTTACCCGTAAAGTCTGCGAATAAAATCTAATCGCGTTCTGAGTAAATTCATTTAATTTTTCATTCTGATTCTATTAAAATTTTCTAATTGAAAAGTTATAACAACTTGACATTTTCTTTTCAGTTTGTAAAACTTTCCCCTAAATTATCCAATTCAATGGTTTATTGTCAGTAAGAGAAAACTCTACATTTTTCCTTCATTTAAGTTTGAACAACCAATCTTCATCAAAAATTATCATATTCTAATACCTATAATAAGATTAATAAGATACAAAGCTATCCTTAAACTGATTTATTTTATGAAGAAATTCACCCTGATCATAATCTATTCTGTGCTCTGATCGTGTATAGAGGTAGGTAGGTACGTATTCCTACCTAAGTACGCGCATTAACCCATTGACGCCGCGGCCCGGCCGAATGGGGCCAAAGAACAATGGAAAATCTATTGTGTCTCATTTTCCCGGGCTAAGTATTAAAAACTTCTTGAAATGCAACCAGAACCATTACCTATCATACCAACCAATTGATATCTATCTACAGTAAAGTGTAACTTAATAATCGTTTTGTGGTGTGCCATTGTATAGAAGTATCGTATTTATAGCAAGCAAAGCGACTGAAATGCGAGACAAACAGGAAATGCAGACTTATTTACATTATATAAGTGTACCTAGGTATAAACTTGGTATGGCCTGTATCCATGCTGTAAATATTAATATTCTGTTATTAGTAGAACATGCACATTGTCCTAGACTAATAGGTAATTCGGATGCGAATCAAATATTTGCAGGAACAGAGCCCCTAGTGTAAGTTTTTATGTAGGTAAAGCAAACGCAAACTCATCACATAATACCATAATCATCATAATGACATAATCTCGTATGCATTCACAGTTAAGTACTTCAAATAAAGATTAGGTTCTTATTTCAATATTTTTTTTTACTTTTGATGCATTTACAATGGAATTTGCATTATATATTGGAAATATTGAAAGTTAAGTATTAGAAAAAGTCGACCCGTCGTAGTTCGTAGTCGTCGTAGCACAGATTACTAAATAGTTACTACGGTCGTAGCTCCGATGGGACTTATTTTAGTACTTATTTTGTACTAAACCGGTAAGCCGTCTTGTATACAAAGTAATATTTGTTATCCTACTAATATTATAAATGTGAAAGTTTAGATGTTTGGATGTTTGGATGTTTGGATGTTTGGATGTTTGTTACTCAATCACGCCAAAACGGCTGAACGGATTTGGCTGAAATTTGGGACAATGATACTTTGTAGCCTCGAGAGGAACATAGGCTACTTTTTATCCCGGAAAAACATCACATTCCCGCGGGATTACGTCGTATAGTCCACGCGGGCGAAGCCGCGGGCGGAAAACTAGTTTCATTCATATAAATAACCTTGCAGCGATATAAATGTTGTGTCTCGTCAAAAATAGCTGGCCATTAAACTCAGGAATAGATTCTTAAATTTATTCTCAGAGTGAATCTGTTACTACGAAAGCTTCGGAAAATTGTAACGTCTTTCTTGAAAATTGTGTTAAAGTTGTTGAAGCAAGAATTCCTGACATTAATATATTAGTCGTTAAAATTAACGACGTGCCATTAATTCTGTGTGACACATTTATCATGTGAACAAGTTTATTTTAGACTATCTTTGCTACGGTGTCTGAAATAGATCTTGTAACTAATCTTATTAAATGAAAATTGTGTGTAATTAGCAGGAGATAAGTGTAAGTACCTACGTACAATTTACACATCTTCTGAAAAAGACATTCGGTGCTGTAAAACTTTACTTTAAACTTATTTTAATATATTAGAACTTGCGTATAAATACGATAAGCTTCTTGGCAATGGCGCACTGTAAATTTCATTTTTTTATCTAAGTAACAACAGTACCTATTTATTACCTTACGAAAAGCCGTTTCAAATTTTTGTTTCTGAATTTCAAAAAATTCTTTGATTGTTACCACAGATTGTAACCTAGCATAGAATTAATACCTATAGTAGGTAAGTTACCAAATGCACGTTAATCGCTGCCCTGGCAAGATGGATGTAATCTTGCCTCTTGCCTTCCATCAGATGTAACTGTACACGAATTACATCCAAGCGCCAACACGCTCTCAATAGCGGATTCGCGGCATTCGACGCGCCCTTCCACCAAGGTGGTGGAAGGCCAAACCAAAATTTGGATAACATCTATTCTATCGGCTATGTGGGGATGTAATCAATCAAAGTCACCTTTTGTCTATGATGGAAAACATCCATTCAGACAGCGTTTTAATCTATCTTACCAACACTTTTCACTACAGTGCGTCAATGATATTTTGGCGCGGGTTCGAAATCGAGATCTAAGTCTAACCTTGGTCTAACCCTATAGCGTCTAGCTGTCATCCAAGTGCCGAAAGATCCTTGTCACACTATAGAAGGTGTATTGATATCCCATAGATTTAGGGTTATATTTTGTCATCAAAAAATCTTTTTTTGGCTTTCCCATACAAATGATTCTCTGTTCACTAAGCAAAGTTTGTATGGGAAAGCCAAAAAAGGAACAGCTTGTATTAAGTACAATTTATTTGATTCGTATACTTACCTACCTAGGTATACTTAATGTCAAGTTTAAGAGTAAAAATCCTATAATACGAGCCTGCTTTTAAACAACTTATCTACACAAGATTACCTACCTACCTATTTTGATGAGTTCATAAACTTCATAAAAAATATTAAACTAAACATTCTTAATCTTACAAACGTTTTGTATTCCTTATTAAATTGGATTGGCATTTTCCTCTTATACCCTCTGTACCCACACTTATCAGGCATGTTTATTAAAATTTTGGTAAAAAGTTTAGGTAGGTAAGTACCTAAGTACTTAAACTTACTTACTTAAATATATGTACCTATTATTATTTTTGTTACTAAAGTGAAAGTTAAACATGAGATAATTTATAAGTAAATTTTATTTATCGCACACATGCTTCGAGTGTTCGATACAAATGAAATCGCGCATTTTTCAATTTGAACGCTAATTTTGATACCAAAGTTAGCGCTCTCTCGTTGGACATTAGTGCGCATTGGGCCTAAATAAGGTTCAGAATAATGTATAATAAATATATATAGGTAATTAATTGTAGGCTACATTTAAATTGTCCCGTTGTTTTGTATTAGCAAAAATGCGATTAATAAAATGGTTTGAACGTCATTTTCTTTTATTTCACCGATGTTATTTTAACCTTAAAAGTTTTAAAAAAGTTTAGGAATAAACGGTTGTACAGTGTGTGGCAAACTTCTTGAACCATCGTAGTGGGGCGACGACCAATCACAACTCGCTAAAACCCTTTGTGCTTTGTGCGTAAGTCACTTTTGCGATTTGTCACATGAGATGTTTGCCACTTTATCGAAAAGCCACTTTCCGAATTGGGCATAATATCTCGTAGTCACATGATACCTACATTTGTCACATTATGAATTTGGCAAATTAGTAATTGGACACACACCCACTTATCTAACTACTAGCCTTTCGCCCGCTGCTTCGCCCGTGTACTGTACCTACTACACGACGTTATCCCGCGCGGAATTTGATACCGCGGTCCGCGATGACCGGTTAGTAAAGTTGCCTAGAAAAGCGCATTAGCGGTTTTGTTTCAAATTGACGGTGACAATTTTCGTGCTGGTTTGGATGGGAAAAGAAAAGTGGTGTTAAAATGTAGCCGTTCTCGAGTTTTACGCTCTGCAACTTTTTTTTTGTTCAGCAAAAGTAGGTCTTATAGGGGTACCTACTAACGGGTATCATCGCGGGGTATGTATCATAATAACTACGGTCGTTTCGACTATGGTCGAAATAACTACGTTCGATTCACATATTTTCATAATGACTATTGAACAACTCAACTACCTACTGGTCATTTCACCTACCCTACGGTTGATTAACGGACGATTGTTCTAATGTTCATTTCTTCTACTGGTTGTTTCGACTATGGACGACTCGCCTACCTAACACAAAAGTATAACGTAAAGTAGGTAATACGTAACTTTTATGCATTTTCGAAACTCAAAACCTAATTTTTAAGTCATAAACAAAAATATTCTCTTACGAGATATTTTGATCCTGGGCTCCTAGACTATATCAAAAACATGTACAGTCGCGTACAAAATAATTTCGATAGAGGAAATTCACCAAAGTTGAACGACATATTAACAATAAAACTTAAGACTGCTGCTATTTCGTATTATACTGATTTTATTATTACTAAATTCGCTAAATATTAGAATTTGTAATATTTAGCGAATTTATGATTTTTACAATTACATACATGTCAGTTGGGGCTAAAAATATAGTATTATTTATTGCATTTATGTCATCAGAAAGGGTCGTATAAATTTTTTCGTCATTTGAGTCCGTCATATTTATAAAATAATCATTAAAATAATTCGTTATGTCAGTTGGATTTTGTAAGATATTGTTATTGTTTTTCAGCTCTACTACTTCGCTTTTCCTTTTTGTTTCATACGTCTTATTGTTTATCACATTCCATGTAGCTCTGCATAAGTTCTTTGCATTACTTATGTATTTAGCGATAGCAATTTTTTGAGCTGTAAAGATAGATCTCTTTAGCAGTTTATTGTAATTTTGGTACTTTGTTTTATTTTCTATATCTCGGTGTTTGTAATATTGGAATCTGAGATGACGCTTTTTAAGAGTAGCTTTTTTTATGCCTACCGTGAAATAGCTTGGTCTTTTAGGTTTCCTTGCATACATTTCGCTATCCGGGCGACTGCTCTAACCACTGAGCTACGAAGTCGTTAGAGCGGTTAGAGCAGTCGCCCAGATAGCGAAAGGTCGTGGGTTCGAGTCCCATCGGAGCTGGTTGTGAGTATATTTTGTCTTATAGCTACATACATACTACATGCGCGACAGTGTTGTCAGCACTATTTTCCAATAAAAGACTGTTCAGTTCACAGCATTGAGCATACATAAAGACAGTACGACCAACTTAACAGCGAATTGCTGACAGATACGGCAAACTGTGAACTGCAGTTGCCATGCAACAAAATAGCACCTACAGTTTACGATTTGATGGTAAATGGTACAGAAAACTGTACTTTTTGGTACGTTCTGGCAACACTGTTAGTAAATCGTCTCGTGTCGTTGTTCGTGTGTAAACGCCCTTACAAGCCCTCAACTTTATTCCGTTCCGTAATGCGCATTCTGTTCATGTTCCGATTGTAAAACTTAATGTTAACAGAGACTGTTCGTGCATTCCTCAATCTACGAAAAGTTCGTGCAAAAGGATGTAGCTTTCGCAAAGAGCCACAAGATAGGACGCTTAATGTTTGAAAAATTAAAAGAAAGTATTTAGAAAAAAATCTACCCGTCTCACAACCAGCTCCGATGGTTCGGGTCGATTTTTTCTAAATAGGTAGGTACTTCATTTTCAATTTTTCAATAATAAAAATTGCATTGTGAATGCAAAAAAGTAAAAATTTAAATAACTCGCTTAATGTTTTACAATCGGAACACTGCGTATTACGGAACGGAATAGTTTTGATTAATTTTTTTCTGTACGCTTTTGTACGTGACTGTACTTCTATAAAAAAACTGAATATCTCCTAAATAGTGATGGGTTTTTATCCGGATAAATACTCAAAATTGATAAATACTCATAAATATCCATTTTTACTCTAGTATTTATCCAAAAAGGCGGATAAATACTCTTTGAACATTTTTATTTCTATTTAACGTAAATTTTGAAATTAGAATGTAGGTAATTAGTTTTTTTAAGATAAAATATGTGTTTCTGCGTTTTTTAATTACAAATAATGAATAATAGCAAAAGAACTATCTAATATTTCAAGTTATTTATATTTTTTGTTCTTGCATTCACAATGCAATTTTTATTATTGAAAAATTGAAAATAAAGGACACTGAAAAACAAAGTTATTTTTCGCTAGTTAAAAAAAATTGTGGTATACCCGACTCTATTACGACAAGATTTTGGTACTTTGATTTTGGATTTTGGTACTATTTTGACAAGAAAACAGCAACGCAATGTCAAAAATAATAAATAATCCAAGATGGCAGCCAAATTCTTTGTTTGTGGGCTGATTTTGATGGAACTCGACTTTTTGTCATTTTTTACATTGCGTTGCTGTTTTCTTGTCAAAATAGTACCTAAAACCAAAGATATTATAAATAACAAGATTGTGCACTATGAAAATAAAAGCAATGTCAATTCGATTCTATGCAGTTACAATAAGGTTTATTTTCGAATGACATTTCGATAAACGGAAAAACGAGCCGAGCGAGAGGCTCCTAAATAGGATTGCATCCTTGTCGACTGGGCTGCCACCATTAAATATTTTTGGTTGTTTCATATTTCCAGGGGGCCAAGTCTGCTAGCGACCAACTATTGCCATTCTATCGACATCCTATTGACATTACATTTCCATTGTGCCAAATTTTGTATTCTGCTAAAATTTCTTAGAAGTCTCGATATAATGTCGGTGGAGTGTCAGTCGAATGGAAATGGAATGTGAATGGCGAATGAGACGTCTTGTACATAATATGTTTGTTCGCGATTATCTCGCGTTTGGCTAAACCGATTTTGATTCGGTTTTCAGAAAACTATTTCTTACATTTACGAGAAGGTTTTGGTATTTTAACCAGTGATCGGAAAACCCATTTATAAGGTTAACCGGTATAAACGGTTAACAGGTCATTCTGTTAACAGGTAAAATCGGTTAACAGTTCATTCGGTTAACAGGCAAAATCGGCTTACAATTCATTCGGTTAACAGGTATCATTGGTTAACAGTTAATTCGGTTAACAGGTTATGAGTTCATTCGGTTAACCTTTTAAAACTGTTAGGAGTTGGCTGTAAGCCAGCGCGTAGGTATTGACGAAGCTAATCATGTGTCTCCGCTCTACCTAGCACGAAAAAATTGTAATTCAGAAAATTAATAAAATTAATAATGTTACTGTTTTTTTTGTCAGAAAGTAACCTTACGTAGGTATTTGATGCTTTTAATTTGCCATATTCAACATCTGCGGGCTGATGCAGCATCCTAAAGATAATCGAAGGAACTCCTTAACATTTCAACGTAACCACTTCGATTTTGGGCTCGTTTGAATCGTCTTGATGAAAACGCTTGTGTTAAGTAGTTTCCAAGATCTGATGATAGAGTCAGGAAGTGTTTGATGGAACTCCTCAACAAAATCAACGTAACCACTTTGAGTTTGGGCTCGTTTGAATTGTCTTGATGAGAACTCTTGTGCCAAGTAGTTTTCAAAGTCTATTGCTGGAGCCAGGAAGTGGGTGATGGAACTCTTTAACGATTTAACGTAACCAGTTTAGTTTTGGGCTCGTTTAAATTGTATTGGTGAGAACTCTTGACAAGAAAACAGCAAAGCAATGTTTAAAATATTAAAAAAATCCGAAATTGCGCCCAACTTTTTTGTTTGTGGGCTAATTTTGACAAAACTCGGTTTTTGGTACTATTTTGTCAAGAAAACAGCAACGCAATGTTAAAAATATTGAAATATTTAAGATGGCGGCCAACTCTTTTGTTTGTAGGCCGATTTCGATGAAACTCTGTTTTTGGTATTATTTTGACAAGAAAACAGCAACGCAATGTTAAAAATGACAAAAGGTCGAAACAGTAATAATAATAAACTAATAATACTCTGCCAAATATTCAACTCTAAAAAGAATACAAAGTCGGTACAACAATTTGTCTAAAAAACAAGATATTGACATTTTCTCGTACAAATTAAAAACATTTAGACGCAATGTTCTTGATTCTTTTGTTCCTCGGTCCCGTCCACTATAAAAGACTTGTTTTTTATTTTCTTATTCAGCTTATTACTTTACTTATCTAATTTGTTTTAATTAAATTTATTTATTTAATTTAATTTTGATTTTATTTTGATTAATTTAATTTTTAATTTTTATTTATAATTTTCTATTTTGATACTTACTGAATTTATTTTGTGCTTTTGTTTTGATTCTGCAATTTATTACTTTTTTTTATTATAATTTTACTTAGATCGCTGCTTGCTATTTATGAATTTACTTTGATTTCTTATATAATTAGTATTAATTTATTTTTATTTTAGTTAAACTTGTATTTTTTATTGCATGCCGTGACTGCCTTTAATTAAGCCAGCACTTAGCTTCAATTTTAGTCATATCATGTATTCGTTCCATGTAATGGTGTATGTCTTGTTGGTAGTCCTATAATAAATAAACAAATAAACAAATAAAGGGAATAATAATAATAACCCTTGCCATAGTAGGTGGCGCTCTGCTATGGTCGACAGCCTTTCCCTTGCAACTCGTGGGAACGATTTGAAAAGAATAAAAGTAAAAAATACAATTAAAAATGCTACCCAGTTTCAAGTTGTTGTAGCAGAGTCTATGACTCAGAACACATCATCGGATAATTCCCGAGATCCGACCCAAATACCCGAGTTAAGGAACTCGACTCCAGTTAGGCGAAGTAGTAGAAAGACAGAATAGGTACAGACCATCACCACACATATCTGACATACAGGAACCTTTTAGCCCAGCAAGTACAACTTCATATACTCTATCATTAGTAACAGTAGAGGAAGACTTGTCAGACGGTCCAGAATTTAATACAATAGCTCCTAACTTAGATGTTGCGCGGGAGGGTAACCCCCTATTGCCGGTATCCACTAAGGCAGGGAAAAATGGAGTAGGCATGAAATGGAGCCCAGAAATTAACAAGTTTATTATGCGTTCTTATTATTATATCACTAAACTCGAAACAGACCACTTATAGGAAAATACTTCATGAACTCTTTTGCAAACAATATCCCTACGTAAATGTATCCGAACAAAGAGTATCAGACCAGAAGAGAGCAATAATAAGTACCAAATATATTTCAGTTATAGAACTAAATCATTTAAGAGAAGAAGCAAGAAAGAAAATATTTGTAGAAATAATACACTGCAAAACAATAGACCCAACACTTTTAATACAAATGCCAAACTCACCTACAGAATTTCCAGATTCACAAGACAACCACACGAAAAGTCAAAACAGTCTGTTTTTCTCTACTCCAGAAGGCAACACTCAGACAGATAACTTATACATCGACACTAACAGAAAACACAACCCTGTATTTAGAAAACGAAATAGATTGCTTCGATCGACTCATCCGTAGAACAAAGTCCGATTTGAACGATTGCTATTTTTCAGTACAGGCAACCAAAGTTTAAAAGTCGTGTAACTCAAAAACGATGAGATTTGAGATTTAGATTTTTTGATATGTTATCTTAAAAGCCAAGCATAATTAAATACCGTTATGTGTATTTCACTAATCATTATAATTAACGATTTAGGGAGTCTGACATCGACATAGGACGTTTTTCAGTGAAACAACAGGTGTCGGTTGTGAACATAGTGCGTTTTACGGCGGAAGAGCAGGGGTCCATAGTAAACATAGTACGTTGTTTTGCGGAAAGTTTAAAATAATTGACGTCCCACATTAAAATAGTTCGTTTTTCGTTCAAAATTATCCTACTCTTTCCAGTCCCAAGTTCAAAGTTACCTACTCAGATATTCGACAAGTAATACAAAAAGTAGATTGTTATTAGAAATTGTTTATTAAAATTCTCAACATAGGTAACAAAGTTATAAGCTGGTGTTTTTTTATCACAGCACTTTTTGGTACTTATTTAGAAATAATTAGCTTATTTATTTAATACTACTAGGTAGGAACTTAGTCAAAATAGTATAAACAGCATTAACTAGTAAGAAGGTACTTAATTTTAATGATTAACAATCAGTCGCTATTATTTATCAGTCTTTCGCATAGCTAACAACAATAAAACAGGAAGGTATTTAAGGTATATGACACTTATTTGTTATAATGATTATTAGGTATGGGTAGCAGTTTTTGATAATTAGCTTATTGATTTAATACCTACCTATACCTACAATACCTCGTAGGTATGAAATTAGTTAGATAGTATAAACAGCATTAATTAGTATGTAGGTAATTATTATAATGATTAACAATCAGTCGCTATTATTTATCAGTCTTTCACATAGCTAAGCTAGTATTTAAGATATTATAATGACACTTATTTGTTATAATGATTATTAGTAATAGGTACTCGTAGCTAGGTTAGTTAGTTAAGTAGGTAAGAAAGATGAACTTTTATCAACATAAGTAGCAAAAACGGAATCAAGTCTGAGAATACTCCGACTGGTCCTCATCAGATTCTTCTTCTGTATCATTTACAGTGATGTGATGTGGTAAAGAGTTAAAAAAGGAATGATACTCAGTCGGAATAACCTCAGATCGGCACATATGAACAAGATCTTTATATTTAGCAACAGGCAAATTTATAGGTCCGGAATAGGCAGGTTTTAGTTCAGTTTGTACGGAGTTTCTTGTGTTACCGCGGATAACCAAAATGTCATAGTTAGATTCAGTCAGATCATATTTGAAAAATAATTTGTTAGGGTCACTACCATCTGCATGAACTTCACGAATGTTACTCCAGTAGATTTTCTTTCCCTTAAAGTCTTTCATCCAAACCTTGTTGTTAACAAGGCATTTAAAGTCAACCACGTCATTCTGAGTCACGTTGCGAACCACATACGGCTCTCCTTCACATTTAGCCCATCTCACTAACAAACGCCATTCATCTGGACTGTAAATAGTTTTGGGTTGGGATGCTCTCTCGATCACTGAGTGGACACTGTCCCCTTCATTTTGTGTGTGTCCCTTCTGTAGAAATCGGTGTGTTATGCGTATGTTGAATTTTTTTGCGGCGTAAACATATAGCGAAAACACAAAGCGGTTCCGATTTTGGCCAGCACAATTGTCTGACCAAAATCGGATCTCTTTAGCACCTTGTTCAACATTTGCCTCTATAAACTTTAAAAGGCAACTGGAAACTTCGTTAGCTCCACGTTTAGCTACAGTCTCGTCCCACATAAAGCAAACCGCCTTCTTTTTTCCCATGTCGAATACCGTGAAATTGAAACAAGACAGTTTTCTTTTGTAATAAAACGTGCTTATATTTCCGTGAGGACAAGTCAAAACCTTTTCAAAATCGAACACTGCAGCAATGATGCTTCCATTTGATTCTTCAGCCTCTTTCTTGTCCTTGCTCTTCAAGTCTCTTGCTACTGTTTTGTTGGTCTGATGCTGCAGAAAAGCTTCTTTTTCGGGGTCCGTTGGACTTTTCTTCATCCGAAACACGTGACATTCATCGCATTGATCTTTTTTTGGAATATGAAAACCAATATTGAAATTCGAATTGACGATGTCACGATACTGGCGCTCTTTTGTAGCCTTGGTGCTGTATTTTTCTGGGTCAAACCACTTTTGGTACATTTTAAACATTTTGCCAATAGTTAAGTCCCCTGGTAGGTAGAGCTTTTTGCTATTCTTGCGAATATAGTGTGATTCAACAGGATCGAATGCCTGGACATGATCACAAACGCTTCGTTTCATATCTTCATTCATTACGACTTTGTGATTATCATGCCGGCCCCGTCTGTCCTCTTCGACAATGGCACTACCATCGAACTTCTTCCACGCGGTTTTTAGGATACGGGTTGAAACTGAAAGAGTGTTTATAAACATAGTTTGGCAAACTTCAACTCTTTCGCAGTGGGATTCGTTCGAGCCTGTAATCAACGGCAAATTGTATTTGTATGTGTATTTCCTGTTGTTCGGAGTGTCCTGATTAAGACATCTTTTCTTTTTCATTTTAATGGAATATTTCACTATGAAGTTCCATTGCAAGGCGCGGTCCCCCAGTTTCCAAAATTTGGCAAAACAGGCCAATCTTTGTTCTTGTGATATCTTGTCACAGCATTTGTTACGGCATTTGCATGACGGTCCCATTGTTTTCTCGTCCATAGTTTTGCCCTTTTTGGTAACGTACTTTTTACCCAAATTCTTAAAGCATTTGCGTTTAACGTCTGCCCATTCGTTTGGGCGTCTTTGTCGTTTCCTTGTGGTTTTAGGTGTATCGTTGCAGTCACTTGAATGCGACACAGCAGGTGAATTGGCGGTGCTAAGCGACGCAGAAGAAATTGCAGAGAAATTGTCTTCATGCTCAGAGGAAATGTCACTGTCGCAGATGGAATGAGAATTTATAGGTGATGGCATAGGTGTTGGTATTGATAATTCCATATTAACTGGGGTCGTCGTATGAGACTTTTCTAACTCTTCAATTTGAATCTGTGGTGAGTTTTCGTAGCTAGAAGGTACTTCCAAAGAAAAAGGCGTAGGTTGATTGCTGTCAATATCGTCGTGCGGTTGACCAGAGTTGGTATACATAGGCTGGTTGGTTGAGCAGGTTGGGTTTGCATCTTTGTCGGGGACAGTTTCCCTACACCCATCGTCGTCACATTGTAGAACTTCCTCGTCTAATATGCCGCAAAGAGCTTGACTGATTTCTTCGGCCCCAGGTGGTAAAGGCGATGACGTGTCGTGTTCTTCGACAATTACGGCAACTGAAAAGAAACAATAACATAATTATGTTTATTTATAGATAGTACATTAAAGTACGGTAGCTCATTAATCTACTGTAAAAAAAACTTGAAAATTAATATGATAAATTCATCTTTCAAAGCGAATAATGTCCTATCAGAAATAACGCTCCCATTAACAACGTCCTATCTTAACATAAAACGCACAAATCGATATACTGATTCCGTAGAAAAACGTCCTATATAAACATAGAACCCCTAGAAGCAACAACAAAGTGCGTACAATAACGTCTCAGGATTTCTTAGGACATACATTTGTAAACTTGTTAAATTATCAATGACTACACTATAACGATTCCCCTTCGAATCAAAAAAGTCGTTCATATAATATTTCACTCTGTAATTTGTCGTCAAAGCAGTCCGACAAATAACGTCGGCTTTTTACATCGATCGCTCACAACGGGTTTTTCTGTTTTCAAGGGGATATGTGTTGAATTCATATTAATTAATAGATTAATACTGTGTATTATGGTGTAAAATAGCTGAAATCAATCTACTTACCGTCGCTTACTTGGTCATTGCTGTCAACATCGGGAAGATTTGAAAATGAATAACACTGTTCAGACACTTTTCCGTCTTCTTTTATCATATTTAATATTTTCCGTGACCGGGACATCTTCAAGGAAACTATGTTAAAACCAAAACCATAATATGTACCACAATTATCGGCTTTAAACTAAAAAAGCAAAGAGAATCACCAGAATCGTGCTGTCTCTAACGAATAGCGGCCGGACTGACGATCGGACGCGGCGCGCGCGCCTCCCCCGCGCCCCGCGCGACGCACCATGTGATCTTCGCGCGTTGTTGAGTGGAATGAATGTCAGAACGAACGTTATTCGATTTATTATCTCCGAAACTAATCAAGATACAAAAAAATTAAAAACACACACTTGTAGATCTTCGAATCACTAATAAGATTAGCTGTTTAGCCCATTTTGGTTACATGTTTGCAACGGACTTTGTTCTACGGATGAGTCGCGATGTATCTCAAAAAAATACAACCTTTACGACACAAAATCTATATGATAAATTGTTCACTTTACAGAGGAACTAACCCAACATCTAGACCAAAATCACAAAAGTTAAAATACAGTAAAAACCTGACAAGACTGCTAAATGTATTTAATGAACAAATATTGAACCATTTTATTTCCGATGATTTACAGATGAAGATATCCATTTACTTATATACTGTACAGCACTCACAATTGGTCAAGAAAACGAACCTAATTCAAAACAAACAAATGAAAGATCTTTCAACAAAGATCGAGGTAAGCCAGGTTGGTAAAGTAGATTAGAAAGAGACATAGACACACTAAGAACAGATATAGGTAAACTAGCACAATACATAAATAATAATAGATCGAAAAGAGTCACAGAACGAGTAGAGGAAATATTCAGAAACAAAAGGTAATATACTAAACATGACAGTAATAATAAGAAACCTGACGAATTCCTAGACACACTTAAACAGAGACTAGCACTTTAAGTAAATAGACTAGTAGATATTATAATATATTTTTGAAAAGGAAATCTGATAACAAACAATTCAAAACATGCGAAAAATCATTCTACAGAAATTTAGGCTCAGGTAATACACATATTGATAGTTCAAAGATATAAATTGAACAATGCAAGACCAAAGCACTACACGGTCGACACCCCCATGAATTGCAGCAACCACATATTGATGCTGAAGCCTCGAACAATTGTTACAGATTAGTGCACTTTTTCCGGAAACCGAAGGATTTGCCATTGCAATTCAAGATCAAGTCATTAATACGAAAAACTACAAAAACATATTATTAAAGACTATAACATAACAGATGGTAAATGCCGTAAATGCCACAAACATCCAGAAACTATTAAAGTAAGTAGGTATACTGACCTAAAAGATGAAATATTGAGGGTTTGGAGATAAAAGTTTATATTGTCCCACAAGTCTTATCGACAATTCTAGACACGGCCCGGATAGTGAGAAGGTTCATGTCTCTGGATCCTTAACCATATATAGGTAGCCGGGACCCTGATCTTGCGACCGTTGAGGAACTGCATTTTTTAGTGTGATACATTGTAAAAGTTTTATGTTTAGAAATATAGTTTTGTATGTATTTTAAATAAATAATAATAATAAATAGTTTCTTACAATAACACCAATTATCTAGCTCATAAGTAGTTATCATTGAGAAACTGTGTTATGAAAACTAGATAACGGTTAAATATATACTTATATACTTTTTTACATACTTAATTTAATATACATAGTTAACACCCAGACCAAGACAAAAGTTGGCCGCCATCTTGGATTTTTAATATGTTTAACATTGCGTTCTTGTTTTCTTGTCAAAATAGTAGCAAAAACCGAGTTTCATCAAATACGGCCCACAAACAAAAGAATTGGCCGCCATCTAGGATTTATTAATATTTTTAAAATTGCGATCATGTTTTCTTGTCAAAATAGTACCAAAAACAGAGTTTCATCGAAATAATTATTTTATTAATTTAATTTCGTATTACCTACCAATATGTACCTACCCGGAGTAGATCCACCTACAGTCTTCACATTTTTTAATTTGTGACCTACTCCCTTCCGTACTTACGTAAATAAATACCTATACCGGCGTCAGTATCGCCCAACTTCAAGGTCGTCTTCCTACTGCTGTATGGAAAAAGTAAGAAATAATTCCTCACCAAATAAATAACGTAAGTACTTTGAAGTCGGGCGTGAAACATGTACAATTTTTTGTTGTTTTTGTTAAAACCCGCCCGACTTCAAAGTACTTACGTTATTTATTTGGTGAGGAATTATTTCTTACTTTTTTGATGTGGTTTTTTAGAAGGCGGTTTTATTTTTTTATAAAAATAATTTTTATTTCACTCTTTTTAGTGCATCGTGCAGGCAATTTGCGTGTTTTCTGGTAATTAGGTATGTGATCAAACTCAAAACCTCCTTTTTCGAAGTCGGTTAAAATACCTTGAGGTATCCCCTTTTTAACAAAACAAGAATCATCTAAATCGGTTTATAAACAAAGGAGTTATGCCTAAAGATAAGTATTAAATTCACATAAAGTGGTAACGAAAACGA
Source organism: Crambus lathoniellus (assembly GCA_949710035.1). NCBI lineage: Eukaryota > Metazoa > Arthropoda > Insecta > Lepidoptera > Crambidae > Crambus > Crambus lathoniellus. The sequence goes on along the minus strand of OX453305.1, from coordinate 26,327,576 downwards.
CAGTATTTTCAAGATTTCCTGAAAACTACTGAACCGATTTCAAAATTTCAAAAAATGGGACCAACTTAGAAACCAACCTGATGTAATAACGTTTGAACCATTTCAATCGGTTCAGCCGTCTTCGAGTAATCGGTGGACATACACAAAAAAAAAAAAAACTTACATACAGACGAATAGAGAACCTCCTCCTTTTTGATTTAGAAGTCGGTTAAAAATTGGTTAATACTGTGGTAATAAGGTGTCTAGGGAAATACATAATGACATTATAAATAAAGTAAAACAAAAAACCCCAGTAGAAAGCATAATTCAGATTTTCCTACAGGAACGGGTATCACCGTGCGAAGCAGCTAGTCAATATTAATCGTTACTCTAGCCGTTGTTGCAGTGTTGCCAGCCACTGCTAATCTCCCAATATTATTATTATTTATAAATACTGAAAACATCAATTTGCTTGCAATAAATAAATTAAAAAGAAAAATATTATCGGTTTTTAATGTTTTATTACTATAGAAAAACAATTTAATTATTTTTTAATTTTCTGTTATTTTCATTAAAATACGAAACATGCTAAATATTTACTAAAAGCAGCACTTATTGATAAGGTGTTATGCCCTATTTATATATATTTAGTATTACGACAAATTGCTAGTTTTTAAACAAAATATTCTAAAAAAACAAATAGATAAATAGAATCTTTTCATAAATGGCCATATTTAAACCTTTCGTTCGTTAAGTCCTACGTAAAACTCATGAACGAGCATTAAATTGAATCCTCTGAAAATCCCTTAAACGTAATTTACCTGCTTTAAATATTTCCGCTTTTACATATTTTCTCCCTAAATCTAGGGGAAAACCTCCAAAATTGTCAACACTGCCAAGTTGATCCGGTCGGAAGCCTACACACGTTCCGATTTGGTAGGAAGTGAAGTTCGTGCGAACCAAATCCGGCCGACCGCGTCAAACACGAATAATAATAATTATGGTCGGACGACGACGCTACACACGTCCAGATTTGGTCTGGAGCAGACCAAATCGGCGGTCGGATAGGAGCGTGTGTAGCGGCTATAATAGCCGCTACACACGCTCCTATCCGACCGCCGATTTGGTGCGGGCGAACTTCACTACAGATCTGATCCGCGCCTACACACGTTCAAACCAAATCTGCCAGACCAAATCGGTCGGCGCTACACACGTTCCGATTTGGTCTGGCCGACCTCTAGCCGTTGTTGCAGTGTTGCCAGCCACTGCTAATCTCCCAATATTATTATTATTTATAAATACTGAAAACATCAATTTGCTTGCAATAAATAAATTAAAAAGAAAAATATTTTCGGTTTTTAATGTTTTATTACTCATCATCATCATCATCAGCCATTTAATGTCCCCACTGCTGGGGCACTGGCCTTCCTTATGGATGAATAAGGAGAATGAGCCATGACCCACCACGCGGGCTCAGTGCGGATTGGTGCGTATTAACGACTGCAAGTGCAGCCGGGACCAACGGCTTAACGTGCCTTCCGAAGCACTATAAAAAAACAATTTCATTATTTTTAAATTTTCTGTTATTTTTAAAAAATACTAAAACATGCTAAATATTTACTAAAAGCAGCACTTATTGATGAGGTGTTATGCCCTTCTTATATATATTTAGTTTTACGACAAATTGCGAGTTTGAAATAAAATATTCTAAAAAAAACTAATAGATAAAAATAACCTTTTCATAAATGGCCATATTTAAACCTTTCGTTCGTTCAGTCCTACGTAAAACTCATGAACGAGCATTAAATTGAATCCTCTGAAAATCCCTTAAAGTAATTCTATCTGCTTTAAATATTTCCGCTTTTACATATTTTCTCCCTAAATCGAGGGGAAAACCTCCAAAATTGTCAACACTGCCAAGTTGGTCCGGTCGGAAGCCTACACACGTTCCGATTTGGTAGGAAGTGAAGTTCGTGCGAACCAAATCCGGCCGACCGCGTCAAACACGAATATGGTCGGACGACTACGCTACACACGTCCAGATTTGGTCTGGAGCAGACCAAATCGGCGGTCGGATCGGAACGTGTGTAGCGGCTATTAACCCTAACCGTCCGATCACTGATTTTAACCGACTTCAAAAAAGGAGGATCTCAGTTTCACCCGTGCGTAAGTATGTATGTTTTTTTTTGAGATGCGGTTTTAAAAAAAGTATTTGCATTAGTAGGTATTTGTTACATTTAGGTTTTGGTATTTTAACCGACTTCAAAAAGAAGGTTTTCAGTTTGGCCCGTATGTACTATGTATGTAGGTATGTCTTTGAGATGCGGTTTTCAGAAAAGTATTTGTTCCATTTAAGAGGTTTTGGTATTTTAACCGACTTCAAAAAAGGAGTTTCTCAGATTGACCCGTGCGTATGTACGTTTGTCTTTGATATGCGGTTTTCAGAAAAGTATTTGTTACATTTAGGAGGTTTTGGTATTTTAACCGACTTCACAAAGGAGGTTTTCAGTTTGGCCCGTATGATGTATGTAGTTTGTCTTTGAGATGCGGTTTTCACTTTTAGAAAAGTATTTGTTACATTTAGGAGGTTTTGGTATTTTAACCGACTTCAAAAAAGGAGGTTCTCAGTTTGACCCGTGCGTATGTTGTTTGTCTTTGAGATGCGGTTTTCAGAAAAGTATTTGTTACATTTAGAAGGTTTTGGTATTCTAACCGACTTCAAAAAAGGAGGTTCTCAGTTTGACCCGTATGTATGTAAGTTTGTCTTTGAGATGAGGGGTTCAGTAAATGTATTTTTGTTACATTTAGAAGAAGGTTTTGGTTTTTAACCGACTTCAAAAAGAAGGTTCTTAGTTTGCACAAAAAATTGTAAAATCAAAATAATTTTTACAAAAAAATAAAAGCACCTTAAAAAAAATGCCACCAAAAAGTAAGAAATAATACTTACCTACCTCTAATACATCATTTCAACCGTACGACGCCCACTGCTGGGCATAGGCCTCCCCCAAGGATCTCCACAACGATCGGATCAACAACTATATTCATTCAATAACGTAAGTACCTAGGTACCTACTTTGAAGTCGGGCGGGATTAAACAAAAACAAAAAAACATGTATAGGTACTTAGTAGGTACATTCTATTTCACGCCCGACTTCAAAGTAGGTACTTATGTAGGTTATTTATTTGGTTATTGTACAAACTATAGTACGAGCCGAGTACGGGGTATGAGCGAGTACGGAGGAGCAACCTTCTTCGGCTCCATCATCAGACCCTGGACACTATTTTCCAATAGAGTATTCGTCAAGTCGATTCAAACGAACCCAAACTCGATGCGGTTGCATGTTTTCAATATTAAGCTCCTGGCATGGCTTCATCATCAGACCCTGAACCTCGTCTCCCTTCAGAGTACTTGTCAAGACAATTGTAACGAGCCCAAACAAGATGGGGTAGCATGGTTTTATTACAGAGTTTCTGTGGCCTTCCGGCTCCATCATCAGACCCTTGGACAATATTTCCCAACTGACTACTTGTCAAGACGATTCAAACGAGCCCTAACTTGATGGCGTTGTATGGTTTCATCATAGAGTTCCTGTGGCGTTCTTCCGGCTCCATCATCAGATCAGCTCAATGACACCATAATATTGCATTGCCTTCCAGTTCTGACCTATGTTCAAAGTTTCAAGTCTCTAGCTCATCGGGAAGCCAGTATAAAATCAGTAAAACCTAGTAAAAACGTGGTAAAAAGGTGTCGTTGTTCGATGGCAGTTCAATGGCTAAATAACAACTGAAAGTCCATTGATACAACTGTCAAATAGTGAAGAGAATTCCGTTTGCATCAACAATTACAATTCTATTCAAATACAATTGATAGCAGACTACCGAAAAGATCAATAGTAGTTCGATGGAGTATCATGGTATCTATCTACACAGATAGAATGGCTTCGGACTAAAACAGTAAGAGAATACCAAATGCCAAAAACCATTCAACTGAGACCCTATCGACACTCTATTGAGACTCCATTTGGTGCATTTGGTGCAAAAGGAATGTTAAGCTGATAATAATAATAAAGTCCATATCATTTGTATTATTTAAAACCTTGAAAAACTACTTGTTTAATGTAAGAGTCGGTGTTATGGTAGTTTTAATTATAATAAACTAGCTTTCCGCTCGCGGCTTCGCCCGCGTGAACTACACGACGTTATCCCGCGGGAGTGTGATATTATTTCGGGATAAAAAGTAGCCTATGTTCCTTTCCAGACTATAAAGTATCTATGTCCCAAATTTCAGCCAAATCCGTTCAGCCGTTTTGGCGTGATTGAGTAACAAACATCCAAACATCTAAACATCCAAACATCCAAACTTTCGCATTTATCCTACTAACTAGCTTTCCGCCCGCGGCTTCGCCCGCGTGGTCTACACGACGTTATCCCGCGGGAATGTGATGTTTTTCCGGGATAAAAAGTAGCCTATGTTCCTCTCCAGGCTACAAAGTATCTGTGTCCCAAATTTCAGCTAAATCCGTTCAGCCGTTTTGGCGTGATTGAGTAACAAACATCCAAACATCCAAACATCCAAACATCTAAACTTTCACATTTATAATATTAGTAGGATATTATAAATGTGAAAGTTTAGATGTTTGGATGTTTGGATGTTTGGATGTTTGTTACTCAACACGCCAAAACGGCTGAACGGATTTGGCTGAAATTTGGAACACATATACTTAGTAGCCTGGAGAGGAACATAGGCTACTTTTTATCCCGGAAAATATCATATTCCCGCGGGATAACGTCGTGTAGTCCACGCGGGCGAAGCCGCGGGCGGAAAGCTAGTAATATTATATATAATATAGTAGGATAGGATATGCAACACTTTGCGTCTGGAAAATTTTAATAAAAATAAAAACATCATCAATATGGCGAAGGCAAATTACTTAATTTATGTGTGTAAAGTTAGTGTGTGGATCTTAATTATCATTTTAAAATTACGTTTAAATCAATAAAAATAGTTCTCACTTGATGTGTGAAAGGATGCAAAAGCGAATCATATAAACGTAGCGGTGTATCTTTTCATAGGTATGTATTTAGCCAAAGTTTTATTCTTGCGTATAGTAGGGTGTCCATTTCGTTTGTAATCTATAGACTGGAATTTACTTTTTTACTTAACCCAAACATTAATTTTCATTGTTTCAGATTTCCTAAAGATGAAGAAATTAAAAAAGGTTGGCTTAACGTCATACCTGAAAAAAATTACATAATACTCAGCAGAAGAAGACAAAGAAGAAGAACTTTATCAGAAAATAGGCATGAAACAGAACTTATTAAATGTATTATAACATCTGTATTTTAATTTAAGGTTGAAAAAGTAGGTACGCAAAAAACGAATCTTTAAAATTAATTGGACACAAAGCCACCATGCGTCAAAAGATCCGCAAGACAATTTTGTTTAGCAATGTAGGTATAGTCTAACTAATAAACAGATTTTTATTACTGTACCTACGTGTACTTTTTATTTCTATCCATTTTAGCAAAATACGCCTATCAGAAATACAGACATACATTTCATATAAGTACATACAGGTCAAACTGACAACCTCCTCTTTTGAAGTCGGTTCAAAAGTAAGTATGCTTATAAAGCATATGTGTATGTGTCAATTGTCACATTATTGCCTCATAAGTAATGCAAAGTACCCTCTATGCTTTGCCTCGCGGAGTCCTCATCTTAACTAATATTATAGAAAGTGAGTGCGGATGTTTAAATGTATGTTTGTTTTAGCTACAAGAGCTCCCTAGGAAGCGTGGTGTTCGAATCCTACGTGAGCCAAGTCTGGTTAACTATAATAATATATTTAATTATATTTCATGTGTCACAGAGCGCATCGACTTCCTGAAGCAGAAAATTTGTGCATGGGCTAATCGTATTCGGAGGTATAGGGCGCGAGTCGATCGCTTTACTCAGAACCGCATGTTCGAGAGAGATCAACGACGTGTTTATGCATCCTGGGAGCAATCGGATCAGAGTGATACTGATATGCATCAGCCGGATGATGATGCCATGATTTCTTTCTGGCACAACATCTGGTCCGTTCAGTTCGTTCCTTACCCAACTGGAAATCTCCAGGCCCGGACGGACTGCACAATTTCTGGTATAAATGGTTACCTAGCTCGCACGTTTGCTTAGCATCTCAATTTCAAAATGCTTTATTATCTCGATCGCTTCCAGAATTTATGACAACAGGCATAACCCATCTGCTCCATAAATCTGGTAGTACTGCGGACCCCAAAAACTATAGACCTATCACCTGTCTACCAACAATTTATAAAATTCTCACGTCCATTTTGAGGTCGAAAATTAATAAACACATTGATCAAAATTCTATTATGTTCGCCTCTCAAAATGGATGTAGGAATGGGGCCCGTGGTACTAAGGAGCTACTCCTCATTGACATGGCTATTAACCAACAGGTTCGTCGAAACCGAAAGAACCTGTCGACTTCCTGGATAGATTATAAGAAGGCCTATGATTCCGTGCCGCATTCGTGGCTCATGAGGGTGCTGGAGTTGTATAAAATAAATACAACTCTACGCACTTTCTTGATATCGTGCATGCGAAAATGGAGAACGGTCCTTTTCTATCCAGGATCTCGACGGGTTCTAGGTCAGGGCGACCCTATAAAAATAGAGCGAGGTATCTTCCAGGGTGACGGTCTGAGTCCATTGTGGTTCTGTCTGGCCTTGAACCCTCTGAGTACACTTCTCGAGAGTTCAGGATTAGGCTACCGTTTAATCTACCCGTCTCACAACTCACAACCAGCTCCGATGGTTCGGGTCGATTGTTTCTAAATAGGTACCTAGGTACTTCATTTTCAATTTTTCAATAATAAAAATTGCATTGTGAATGCAAAAAAGTAAAAATTTAAATAACTCGCTTAATGTTTTACAATCGGAACACTGCGTATTACGGAACGGAATAGTTTTGATATTTTTTTTTCTGTACGCTTTTGTACGTGACTGTACTTATATAAAAAAACTGAATATCTCCTACCTAAACCAAATGAGGACGAATTCTGTGGCTTTTGGGACGAATTGGGACGAATGTACACGAATCGTTTCCAATAAGCAGATTTTCTCTAGGTGAGCTGGTTAAAAAGTCCGCGCCAAGATGTAGGTTAATTATGGCATGGACCAAATCATTCCAGCAACTTTGGTTGACATAAAAAAGCCTGTTTGCTCCATCCTATTCGATATGAGTAGAGCTTTCGATTGTGTCTGTCACAGGACTTTACTTTCTAAACTGGAGAGATATGGTATACGCGGGGAAGCACTGAGCTGGATAAAGAGTTATTTAAGTGGTAGAACCCAATGTGTAGAATTAGAAAAGTTAAATAAAAATATGGAAATAGAGACGTATAGATCGCAATTTAGTTTCACTCACTATGGAGTTCCTCAAGGCAGCATTTTAGGGCCGCTGTTGTTCCTACTGTATGTGAACGATCTTCCCGAAATAACAAAATATCCGTGTACTCTTTTCGCAGACGATATTTCCATAATAATACATAAAACACCTGACACTAACTATGAATATGAAATTAATGACACTGTACATAACATTATAGACTGGCTTAAACAAAATAACTTAAACATTAATATAACAAAGACTAAACTTATTCAATTTTATTGTCACAATGGAAAGCCCCAGAAACTGTCAGTAAGCTATCAAGGTAGTAACATCGTCGAATGCTCATCAAGCAATTTTCTAGGCATAGTTCTGGACTCTAAGCTATCGTGGAAAGAACATATTGATTTGGTATGTGCGAAGGTGAACAGATTTGTATTTGCTCTGCACCGACTTACGCACCTAAGTGATCAAACGACTACGCTCATGGCCTATCATGCATATGTATGCTCGATCTTGCGGTACGGTCTTGTCATCTGGGGGAACTGTGTAGAACTAAATCGTGTTTTTCTCATACAAAAAAAATGTATAAGAGCTATTTGTAGGGCTCACCCGTTTGAATCGTGTAGACCGCTTTTTAAACAACTGAAATTGCTGACGCTTCCCGCTATGTATGTCTTCGAAATGTGCATGTTTGTAAAGAAGAATTTGAAATTATTTACAAAAAAACAAGAGGTATGCACTTTCAGAACGAGATATCCTAACCGTCTAGTTGTACCTTCACATTTAACTACCTGCTTTGCTAGAAATTGCTTTAATATGGCCATAAAATTATATAATGCTTTGCCGTTAGATATCTCAGAAATGCCGCTAAATAAATTTAAAATTGAACTTTATAATTTGTTGTGTGATAAATGTATATATACCATTAATGAATTCTTGAATATGAAATTGTGATTGTGTGATTATTATTATTTTTATGAAAGACTATAGTTAAATTGTAATTACTAACACGCTGACATGACATTACGCTTTGACATTATACCTGACACTGTTTTTGTATTGCTTTTTACTTGACATGTATTGATTAATTATTGTTTTCTACTAATAAACTAACCATTTGTTTTCATATTGTATAGCGTATTAGCGTCATTCTATCTGTACCGGTTTTGCATGCCAGTATCTGGTGCATCACATAAACGCCACACATTTTTTTCCTTGTCAACTTTTGTACTGTGAATGCTTGCAAATAAATATTCTTGATTCTTGATTCTTGATTCTTCCTTTATATCTTTTGAACGGCGCTTCATTTCGATTTGATTCCAGGCATTGCGGGTTCTATAAAAAAGGGACAAAATGTTAGACTAATCAGATCCTGGCTAGGTGGTATGGTTCAATAAATATAGCCTGTCCGTGCCATAATGAAGGTTTGCTTTGGCATGGACCATTTAAATCGGTGTGCTACATCACGGCGCGGACCACTCTGAAAACCGCAATTCTGACTACATGGTCATTTTGTCCTATTTCGTCCTATTTCTGTCCCAAATTTTCAGAATTCGTCCTAAAGGGGACGAAAAGATATAAGCGATTTAAATGGTCCATGCCAAAGCAAACCTTCATTATGGCACGGACAAGCTATATTTATTGAACCATAACACCTAGCCAGGATCTGATTAGTATAACATTTTGTCCCTTTTTTATAGAACCCGCAATGCCTGGAATCAAAACGAAATGAAGCGCCGTTCAAAAGATATAAAGGAATGATTTGGTCCATGCCATAATTAACCTACATTATGGCGCGGACTTTTTAACCAGGTCACCTAGAGAAAATCTGCTTATTGGAAACGATTCGTGTACATTCGTCCCAATTCGTCCTAAAAGCCACAGAATTCGTCGTCCTTTGGTTTAGGAGATAATCGGAATTAAAATTTTGTTTTTATAGTACAGGAGCTGACTTTCTATTTAGTGACGATATTTGTAACTTGTTCTTGTTTTGCGTGTTTGTGTTAGAATAATTAAGTTTATTAGTAACACAAAAGTATAACGTAAAGTAATACGTAACTTTTATGCATTTTCGAAACTCACAACCTTAATTTTTAAGTCATAAACAAAATATTTTCTTTAGAGATATTTTGATCCTGGGCTCCTAGACTATATCAAAAACATGTACAGTCGCGTACAAAATAATTTCGATAGAGGTCATGTTCATGTATGAAGTTGCATTTAAATATTATATTGCTCTTCTTTCGAAATTATTAATATTTGGAGACTCCCACCGTGGGAGTGAAGTGAATAGTGGAGTGGGGATTGGGGGGAAAAAAGGGTTTGTTTGTATGAAACTTTTCTTCCTTCAATGGAATAGCTAGGTAGGTACTTGAAACATTGTACACTCGACAGCATATCAGGTTAAACAGTTGAACTGCTATAACAGCTTTTTTTACGTAGGGCATAAAGGCGGTCTCAAGGTCAACATTTATAGTCTGATGTGCCGCCGTGTGTACATATACAGGGTTATTTGTTATTCATTTAAAACATCTCGTGGGGTTAATCAGACAATCGAACTGAACAACTTTCATTATGAGACAGATATTAGATTGGAACAGCAGATTATTTTTCACCGTAGAGTTAGTCCCATAGTGAAAGTTGTTCAGAATGATGGGTAGAACACCAGGGTTTCGGCTTTAAAACCAATAAAAATTCAGCCCGTATAAGTTTTATCATTAAAATTAGAAAAATATTATTAGGTAGGTTACATGACACTTTTTTTTATAAGATAACGTTTTTTTTATAAGAATTGTACATTCACAGATACCTCCTTGTTACCAAATTACATTTATTTATTGCAAAATCACAGTAAAATCACTTTGAAAAAATATTTTATTTTGGGAAATATAGTTGATGAATTGCGGCACACAATATATTGCGGCACACCTCACCAGTGTTGCCAGTATGATTTCCCAAAAAAGGACGGTTGGCTTCTGAAAAGGTACGGTTTTTAACTTCAAGGTACGGTTTTATTTTACCAAAACCGAATTTTAATGTACAAACAATTAACTATTACAAAGTCACTGGGTGGCGAGAAGCGAAGCGCAAGCGAGAGTTATTAGAGAGAAAAACAGGGTAAATAAATTTATGGTAAACCACGGAACGGAAAACTTTAACAGTACAGGATGGCCGATTATGTTGGCCGACCATGATGGGCCATCGTGTACAGGGCGAGTTTGCGTTGCTCGCAGACGGCAATCACACACAAACCGGCCCTCTACACGTTGGCCGATCATGGTCGGCAAGAAAAGCTCCCAGTACAGGATGGCCGATCCCATTGGCCGACCATGATGGGCGATCGTGTACAAGTACAGAGCCAGTTTGCTTGTAATTGCCTTTGCAAATGCACACAAACTGCCCCCTAACCCCTGACGGAATCGAGTTGAGATCAAACTCGAATCAAGATCGAACCGTTTTATAGATTTTAATTATTTCGTACTGTTTTATAGATTTAAGGTCAAAAATCCCACCTTCGATCTCAACAAAGCTGGTTGTGATCGAAGGTGTGATTTTAGACCTTAAATCTATAAAACAGTAGACCTATAACGATTTCATTTAGTTCGGTATTCAATCACTACTTACTCGATTGGCGCTATACAGTCGTTACTAGAATGGTGATTTTTTTATCTTGATTCAATTTTGATCTCAACTCGATTCTGTCAGGGGTCAAGTAAGGGGTACCCTGTACATTTTGAGTGAATTTTACATTTGTTTACTACACAGTTTTCAATATCAGATTAATAGATGTCATATATAAAATTTTTAATTTTTATAGTGGCAGTAAGTACCTACTTTTGCGCTACCCAGTATATTACTATAATAATATTCTTTTTAGCGAATAGACTACAAAAAGTTGCAAATTATTTAAAAATCCGCTAGAACGGCAACACTGCACGTATGACAAGAACGCTCTCTTTTTTGGTTGGGTGTTTATGGCTTGGTTAGGAGCCGTTTAGACCAGACAACATATTTCGCAACATCTACCAGTCTTGTCCATTTTGCTTCATGTTTTGTTTGTGTCGGCTTAAACGCGGCTTTAGGGTTTTTCCCACGAACAACGACACGACACGAATCACGATTTACAAACTGCGCGACAGTGTTGTCAGCACTATCTTCCAATAAAAGACGGTCCAGTTCACAGCATTGAGCATACATAAAGACAGTACGACCAACTTAACAGCGAATTTCTGACAGATACGGCAAACAGTGAACTGCAGTTGCCTGCCATGCAACAAATTAGCACCTACAGTTTACGGTTTGATGGTAAATGGTACAGAAAACTGTACTTTTTGGTACGTTCTGGCAACACTGTTAGTAAATCGTCTTGTGTCGTTGTTCGTGTGTAAACGCCCTTACAAGCCCTCAACTTTATTCCGTTCCGTAATGCGCATTCTGTTCATGTTTCGATTGTAAAACTTAATGTTCACAGAGACTGTTCGTGCATTCCTCAATCTACGAAAAGTTCGTGCAAAAGGATGTAGCTTTCACAAAGAGCCGCAAGATAGGACGCTTAATGTTTGAAAAATTAAAAGAAAGTATTTAGAAAAAATCTACCCGTCTCACAACCAGCTCCGATGGTTCGGGTCGATTTTTTCTAAATAGGTACTTCATTTTCAATTTTTCAATAATAAAAATTGCATTGTGAATGCAAAACAGTAAAAATTTAAATAACTCGCTTAATGTTTTACAATCGGAACACTGCGTATTACGGAACGGAATAGTTTTGATTAATTTTTACTGTCCGCTTTTGTACGTGACTGTACTTATATAAAACAAACTGAATATCTCCTAAACCAAAGGACTACGAATTCTGTGGCTTTTAGGACGAATTGGGACGAATGTACACGAATCGTTTCCAATAAGCAGATTTTCTCTAGGTGACCTGGTTAAAAAGTCCGCGCCATAATGTAGGTTAATTATGGCATGGACCAAATCATTCCTTTATATCTTTTGAACGGCGCTTCATTTCGTTTTGATTCCAGGCATTGCGGGTTCTATAAAAAAGGGACAAAATGTTATACTAATCAGGGGCCCAAGTCTGCTAAATACAAATGCACCAAATGGAGTCTCAATAGAGTGTCGATAGGGTCTCAGTTGAATGGTTTTTGGCATTTGGTATTCTCTTACTGTTTTAGTCCGAAGCCATTCTATCCACACTCCACTAATACTTCATCGAACTACTATTGATTCGGTAGTCAATTGTATTTGAATAGAATTGTAATTATTGATGCAAACGGTTCTCCTGACTATTTGACAGTTGTATCGATGGACTTTCAGTTGTTATTTAGCCATTGAACTGCCATCGAACAACGACACCTTTTTACCACGTTTTTACTAGGTTTTACTAGATTTCAAAACGATTTTATACTATCTTCCCGATGAGCTAGAGACTTGAAACTTTGAATATAGGTCAGAACTGGAAGGCAATGCAATATTATGGTGTCATTGAGCTGATCTGATGATGGAGCCGGAAGAACGCCACAGGAACTCTATGATGAAACCATACAACGCCATCGAGTTAGGGCTCGTTTGAATCGTCTTGACGAGTAGTCTGTTGGGAAATATTGTCCAAGGGTCTGATGATGGAGCCGGAAGGCCACAGGAACTCTGTAATAAAACCATGCTACCCCATCTTGTTTGGGCTCGTTACAATTGTCTTGACAAGTACTCTGACGGGAGACGAGGTTCAGGGTCTGATGATGAAGCCATGCCAGGAGCTTAATATTGAAACCATGCAACCCCATCGAGTTTGGGCTCGTTTGAATCGCCTTGACGAGTACTCTGTTGGAAAATAGTGTCCAGGGTCTGATGATGGAGCCGAAGAAGGTTGCTCCTCATTGCTCATACCCCGTACTCGGCTCGTACTATAGTTTGTACAATAACCAAATAAATAACCTACATAAGTACCTACTTTGAAGTCGGGCGTGAAATAGAATGTACCTACTATACATGTTTTTTTTGTTTTTGTTTAATCCCGCCCGACTTCAAAGTACCTAGGTACTTAGGTACGTTATTGAATGAATATAGTATTAGAGGTAGGTAAGTATTATTTCTTACTTTTTGGTGGCTTTTTTTCAAGGTGCTTTTATTTTTTTGTAAAAATTATTTTTATTTTAAAATTTTTAGTGCAAACTAAGAACCTCCTTTTTGAAGTCGGTTAAAAACCAAAACCTTCTCCTAAATGTAAGAAAATACCTTTACTGAACCCCGCATCTCAAAGACAAACTTACATAAGTACATATGGGTCAAACTGAGAACCTCCTTTTTTGAAGTCGGTTAGAATAACAAAACCTTCTAAATGTAACAAATACTTTTCTGAAAACCGCATCTCAAAGACAAACAACATACGCACGGGTCAAACTGAGAACCTCCTTTTTTGAAGTCGGTTAAAATACCGAAACCTCCTAAATGTAACAAATACTTTCTGAAAGTGAAAACCGCATCTCAAAGACAAACATACATACCTACCTACATAGTACATACGGGCCAAACTGAAAACCTCCTTTTTGAAGTCGGTTAAAATACCAAAACCTCCTAAATGTAACAAATACTTTTCTGAAAGTGAAAACCGCATCTCAAAGACAAACATACATACCTACATAGTACATACGAGCCAAACTGAAAACCTCCTCTTTGAAGTCGGTTAAAATACCAAAACCTCCTAAATGTAACAAATACTTTTCTGAAATCCGCATATCAAAGACAAACGTACATACGCACGGGTCAATCTGAGAACCTCCTTTTTTGAAGTCGGTTAAAATACCAAAACCTCCTAAATGGAACAAATACTTTTCTGAAAACCGCATCTCAAAGACAAATCTACATACATAGTAAGTACATACGGGCCAAACTGAAAACCTCCTATTTGAAGTCGGTTAAAATACCAAAATCTAAATGTAACAAATACAAAATGCAAATTTATACTTTTCTGAAAACCGCATCTCAAAGACAAACATACATACTTACGCACGGGTTAAACTGAGAACCTCCTTTTTTGAAGTCGGTTAAAATACCAAAACCTTCTCGTAAATGTAAGAAATAGTTTTCTGAAAACCAAATCAAAATCGGTTTAGCCAAACGCGAGATAATCGCGAACAAACATTTATGTACAAGACGTCTCATTCGCCATTCACACTCCACCGACATTATATCGAGACTTTTAAGAAATTTTAGCAGAATACAAAATTTGGCACAATGGAAATGTAATGTCAATAGGATGTCGATAGAATGGCAATAGTTGGTCGCTTATTGTAAAATAGCAGACTTGGCCCCCAGATCCTGGCTAGGTGTTATGGTTCAATAAATAGGTATAGCGTGTCCGTGCCATAATGAAGGTTTGCTTTGGCATGGACCATTTAAATCGCTTATATCTTTTCGTCCCCTTTAGGACGAATTCTGAAAATTTGGGACAGAAATAGGACGAAATAGGACAAAATGACCATGTAGTCAGAATTGCGGTTTTCAGAGTGGTCCGCGCCGTGATGTAGCACACTTTAAATCGCTTATATCTTTTCGTCCCCTTTAGGACGAATTCTGATAGCATCTACACACGCTCCGATCCGACCGCCGATTTGGTCTGCTCCCAGACCAAATCGGAACGTGTGTAGCGCAGATTTGGTCGGAACAGACCAAATTGGAACGTGTGTAGCGCAGATTTGATCTGGGAGCAGACCAAATCGGCGGTCGGATAGGAGCGTGTGTAGCGGCTATGAAAATTTGGGACAGAAATAGGACGAAATAGGACAAAATGACCATATAGTCAGAATTGCGGTTTTCAGAGTGGTCCGCGCCGTGATGTAGCACACCCTCATGTCGGTGACATGGTTCATTTTTCAATGACCTCAAAAATTTCCGCGAAGATTTTTCCGTTCTGTCTGCGCCGACGGCCGACCCAGAAGCGAAATGTGCTTTTGGGAATGTGGGCGTTGCCTTGCCCAAGTGTACGGCCAGAGTGCCCGCTCTGGTTGAGCGTCGGGCGGGGCGGGGCGGGAAATTTTTGAGGTCATTGTTAAATGAACCATGTCACCAATACGGTATTTTACTGATTTTTTTTTATTTCTTTAAAATGTTTTTCGAAATATTAGCTACACAAAACAAGTTTTCATTTTGAATTATCTTGAATATTTTCAAAGATATAGGACTTCAAACTTTATTATTAGACAAGGACAGGACGCTATCTTAGATCTTAGTGACGTCAGTGGGTTAGTAGCGTCATAGTCACGCCATAGAAGATTTCGTTTTAGAAAGAGACAGCTATAGTCAAAATCTAACAGACTATAATTCTTTTATTATAAAACAGATTCAATTTATTTTTTCACATTTGGTATTCTTAATTGCAATATTTTTTAACGTCATCATTAAATATCTACATTTCAACAACCTAAAATACAAAATTGTATGAATATCAACAGAGAAGTCAGCGTCGCCTCGCGCGCATATATTATTCATACAATTTTGTATTTTAGGCTATGGTGCCATGGTTCATTTTTCAAACCGCTATAATTAATGGGAAAGTGAAATGAAAGTAAAGATAATTTTTATGAATTTTTATTTATTTCAATTAACGAGCATCTCGATGCCAACGAAGCTAACGCGACTAGAGATCCCGCGAGTGTCGGTGTAAAGTGGAATGTGTTTAGTCGACCTCCTCGATGGTGGGGCCGGCACCGCCTCCGGGGGCGGCGCCGCCAGCGCCCGGGGCTCCTCCGGGGAAGCCAGGCATACCGCCGGGCATGCCACCGGGGGCGCCACCGGCACCCTGGTACAACTTGGTGATGATTGGGTTGCAAATGCCCTCGAGCTCCTTCTGTTTGTGCTCGTACTCCTCCTTATCAGCCAGCTGGTTGGAGTCCAGCCATTTGATGGTATCGTTGCACTTGTCGAGGATGGTCTGCTTGTCAGCCTCAGTGATCTTGTCCTTGAGGTTCGCATCCTCCATGGTCGACTTCATATTGAAGCAGTAAGATTCAAGGGCGTTCTTTGCGCTGATTGTCTCCTTCTGCTTGTCATCTTCGTTCCTGTACTTCTCAGCCTCGTTGACCATTCGCTCGATCTCTTCCTTCGACAGGCGGCCCTTGTCATTGGTGATCGTAATCTTGTTCTCCTTGTTGGTAGACTTCTCGACGGCAGACACGTTCAAGATACCATTGGCGTCGATGTCGAACGTCACCTCAATCTGGGGCACACCACGGGGCGCCGGTGGGATTCCGGTCAGTTCGAACTTTCCGAGGAGGTTGTTGTCCTTGGTCATGGCACGCTCACCCTCGAATACTTGGATGAGCACACCAGGTTGGTTGTCGGAGTAGGTGGTGAAGGTCTGGGTTTGCTTGGTGGGGATGGTGGTGTTACGCTTGATGAGGGTTGTCATGACGCCGCCGGCGGTCTCGATACCGAGCGACAATGGAGTCACGTCGAGAAGCAACAGATCTTGTACCTCCTCCGACTTGTCGCCGTGCAAGATGGCGGCCTGGACGGCGGCGCCGTATGCGACGGCCTCGTCAGGGTTGATGGATTTGTTTAACTCCTTGCCATTGAAGAAGTCTTGTAGCAGTTTCTGTACTTTGGGGATACGAGTGGATCCACCTACGAGTACAATATCGTGGATCTGGGCTTTGTCCATTTTGGCATCACGCAGGGACTTCTCCACAGGTTCCATGGTTGACCGGAACAGATCGGCGTTCAGTTCTTCGAAACGCGCCCTGGTGATCGATGTGTAAAAGTCGATACCCTCATACAGAGAATCGATCTCGATGCTGGCTTGGGTGGAGGAGGAGAGGGTTCGCTTCGCTCTCTCACACGCTGTTCGGAGTCGTCGCAGCGCTCTCTTGTTGGTGGTCAGTTCCTTCTTGTATTTCCTCTTGAACTCCTGGACAAAGTGGTTGACCATTCGGTTGTCGAAGTCCTCTCCACCCAAGTGAGTGTCGCCAGCGGTAGATTTCACCTCAAAGATACCATCTTCGATGGTCAGGATCGACACATCGAAGGTGCCACCACCGAGATCGAAAATAAGGACGTTACGTTCTCCACCTCCCTTCTTGTCAAGACCGTACGCAATCGCAGCAGCAGTAGGTTCGTTGATAATTCGGAGAACGTTTAGGCCAGAGATGGTACCCGCATCTTTTGTGGCCTGTCTTTGGGAGTCGTTAAAATAAGCTGGAACTGTAATTACTGCATTCTGCACCGTTTTACCGAGGTAGGCCTCGGCTGTTTCCTTCATCTTTGTAAGCACCATTGAGCTCACTTCTTCAGGGAAGAAGGTCTTGTCTTCACCTTTGTATGCTACCTTAATCTTTGGTTTGCCTCCATCACTGACCACATCAAAAGGCCAGTGTTTCATGTCGGCTTGTACTGTGGCATCCTCAAACTTGCGTCCGATGAGACGTTTGGCATCTGAAGCAAAGAAAAAAACAAGTTCTTAATTCTAATTCAAAGAAAGAAAACATATTGAAGTAATGGATTGTAACTCAGAATACTGTTGTCATTCAATATGTTCAGAGACTCTAGTCTAGTATATTGGATATCATCATAATAAACCTATCTTTCTTTCTTTCTTTTCTGTCTAAAATAACAACAATCTATGTAACCGATTATAGCGATGATAATCTATTGATTGATTATAATCCATGTAATTGCTTATAGCATCAATTATATTGATTTATCAGACACTATCCACTGGGTAATCAATACTTAGAATATTTGGGCCCCTTAGAATAATCTACAATAAAATTAATCCATTCAAAATCGATTATCCGGCAACACTACTGTCTAGAAGTAAAAAATCAAAAACATCTAATCTGGAAGTAAATACTAAGAACCCAAAGAAAGTATTTAAGTGCAAAGTACTTATTAAAAAAACATCAGGCCACCAACAATATTATCCAAAGTTTGTAGTGAATGAAAATAATAGTAAAATGTTTAACAATAAACTAGGATCAGTCTCATTTTGCTAGCAGCAACAATGTGTTATCAAATATGTATGTGTGGCCTTCACTCATACCATTTTTGTCAAACAATTGATTCTAACTAATATAGACTTCAATTTTGGTTTACTTCAGTTGAGGAAGTAACTGCTTGCTTTAAAAAATAATAATGTTCCTTGGACTATTTCAATAAACCTGTTTAGGTGTAGACAGAGTTGCAGGAATTAGAAAATAAAGAGTAGCATCATAAAAGCATAAAATACTAACCGAAGATGGTGTTGTTGGGGTTCATCGCCACCTGGTTTTTAGCGGCGTCGCCGATGAGGCGCTCAGTGTCTGTGAACGCGACATACGACGGCGTGGTCCTGTTGCCCTGGTCATTGGCGATGATCTCCACCTTCCCGTGCTGGAACACGCCCACGCAAGAGTACGTGGTGCCCAGGTCGATACCAACTGCTGGTGCTTTCGCTGCCATCTGCACAATAAGAAAGATGACATTGAATAACTGGAATTAAGGTCAAGTACAGACGGCAACTAATGTTGAACGCGCAATAGACTTTGAACTTACATCACGTCGTATAGTTTTAGTTAACTCGAGAAGTTTGACAGGTTTTAGTACAAATTATTGTAGTAAGGAACACCCCACGCGAAGCCGAAGAGATGGGTTATCACGTGCTCAAACAGGGCGTCAAGCCTCCAACAAGTGGGTTTTATAAAAAATACTAAGTGACGGTTAGAAATTGTAGTGCAATAGCATCAAAACATTTACGAACACTGGATAGCGACAGGCGTTTAGGTTATAACCGCCATTTTGCGGAAGGGTGATAAATTATTCCGAACGAATGAATCATAGGCCCACCACACGGTAAAGTAGGTAACAAGTTATCAATTTATCATCTTATCTGTCTTTTCGATGAATCTACTTTGGATCGTTGCACTGAACAAACAAAAGGATGCGCGGTCATCGGAAAAATCGATCGGGAAAGTTCTGGAATGCAGTGTATTTCTAAAATTACGTTATCCTTCATCCACTTGGCACTTTTAGTACTTATCTCAAAAATAGTAAGAACTGCTTAGAAACTTAGCTGCACATAAGCCCTAACCCTATTACTGAGCTAGAAACCTGAAACGCATTCATTGACCTCGTGAACCCTTTGTTACGCGTAGAGGTAGGCAATTGCCGCCACGTGAGGTCGAACAACTGAATTTACATGGAAAAACGTACTTTTATCGTATACCTAACTTACTGGAAGAGTTTCAACACATGAAAATACAGCGAATAGGTAATTTTTTTAATTCTAAGTAATCTAACCAATCCCGTCAATGTGGTATTGAATATTATTTTATCCTATACAAAATCTACTGGAATTTCTCAATCGAATGCAATTAAAATGCTAACAAAACATTATCGATGAATCAAAGGGGTACTTACTTTGTAAATTTCACTAGACTTTGTCGACTTTTATTAGAACACTCGGAAAACGTGCGCGATTGGCGGCTATTTTACTAGAAATAATAATGGCGTCACTGACGCATGAGACTTTATATGGTGGACTGTCGTCATTCGACGTCACCCGTATATTCTGGAAAGTTCCCGATTTTGACCAATGGAAGCCACGTTTTTCAGAGATACGCTTTCCCGATTGGCTACAATATTATATTGACATTTGCGCTGCTGTCAGAATTCAACTGACATGACCATGAAGTTTGACTTAATACTCTGAAGCCCCCAGTACAGGATGGCCGATCATGGTCGGCGACCATGACCAATACATCGTACATTGACACTTTTGAAAGAACCTTTTTAAACTTGTTCGTTCAAAAGTGTCAATGTACGATGTATTGGTCATGGTCGCCGACCATGTTCGGCCAACCTGTACTGGGGGCTGATGGTAAATTATGTCGAGCTTCATGGACATGACAATTGACATAACATTGACAATAGTGGTGTATGAAGTAGAAGAACTGCATGAATTATCGATGATTGTGAAAGAATCTTTTTAAACTTGTTCGTTCAAAAGTGTCAATGTACGATGTATTGGTCATGGTCGCCGACCATGGTCGGCCAACCTGTACTGGGGGCTTTAAATCCAAAAGGGAACCGCCATCGCCACCGCATAAAAAGAAGAAGAAGAACTAAGAAGTGTAGTCCCAACATTAGTTCAATACCGATAGGGATTGTTTGAAATTAAAAGGTAATCTTTTTCAAACAATCCCTATCGGTATTTGAACGGTACCTACCTTGTAGAATTATATATACTAAAGTGTTATTTAAAAGAGGTATAAATAAGTAACGTACCTACTCAGAAATGAATGAAAGAATACATTGGATTGGACTCCAATGCATTCTTGGCATGCATGCATCGATAATTGGAGACCGAAGTTATGGCTGTTTTTGAAATAATTTTGTTTTTTATAGTTTTTGTATGAAAGACAAAGTTATTTTTGAGTTTTTTTTTTAATTTTTTTTCAAATTCAATGTTTCGTACGTATTATATATTTTTTCTCGTATGTAAATCGTAAAGTGGTTTACAAATTACAGAATAGGTACATCTAAGTACCTACCAAGTTTCAAGTGTGTAGTCTGAATAGTTTTGTAACAAAGTGGCTGTGACATACGGACGGACGGACAGACAGACAGACAGACATGATGAATCGTCGATTCCGTTCCGGGTTCCTGGGTTCTGTTTTTTTGCCATTCGGCTATGGAACCCTAAAAATACACCCGTCATTGTATCGTTAAGTGAATTTACGAAGAGTTTATGGCATATTTTAATGCATTTACAATGCATTTTTTTATATTGAAAAATTGAAAATGAAGTATTTTTAGGAAACTATATTTGTGAGACGGGTCGATTTTTTCTAAAAATACTTAATTTTAAATTTTTCAAGAAATGACCGCGCGTACTTTTTTCCAATAAGCTACAAAGTTGCTGTCATACAAAAAATAACTATTTTTTAAAGACCTTTCTAATGGTATAGGTCTCAAGTTGCTACAATTTAGGTACATTATGATATGACACATAACTTATGAGTCTTATGACTCATTGTTCTTTGTATTTTTCCACCATTGTAAACTTGTAACTTGTATTCTTCGATAAACATAATACAGTTACAAAGATGCAAGTTTGGTTAAACAGGGCCTCCGATCGAGAACTGTAGGTGAACTGCGTGCGGACTGATAGTGTTTGGGGACCCTTTATAATATCGTGGGCATTTTCTAACCATGTCTGTACCATAAACTTATTTATACTAGGGGTAATAGACGGACAATGGTGCGAGTGAGAAACCAGTCCTTACGGCAGAAGCTATGTGCGAGAAAGAGTTGGAAGAAAATGACAGCAGAACCCGATTTGAATTATTTAGCGTCTGTTATCATCTTGATGAAAAGCGTCCACTCGATTATTTTGTGATTTTTATCGCGATCGCGTCGATTTGGCTCTTATAACTATATAAATCAATAATGGTGTAGTGTTCTGTGTTGAATTGTAATGTTACTTACGACAATAAACCAAATAAACACTAATTACACAGGTAAATAGGATTGTACAATTACCATTTTCATAGTTCATATTTTAGTTGAATATATTCCCAAATACACTAAGTGGCACATTAATAACATACTATTTTCCGCCTATTTTCTAAATAAAGGCTGATTTTGGAACATTATGTGTTAGATAAAAAGATATTATATCCGTGAACTTGAGAAAATATGACGTAGAGATTGATCAAAAATTATCGATATCGATACTCATGTCGATAGTTTCCAATATAACTTTATTTGTCTTTGTGAACACTGATAGTTTTATCAGTGCTGATTTTAACCGACACCTTTTAAAAAGTAAATTATACTTACTTCAGTACCAATTTAACTATATTTTCAGGTTTCCTGTAAATCCAGTGATTAAGTTAAACTAGATAAAATTAATAAATAGAATAGGCTGGGAGCTTCGCCAAAACTCTGTGGTGTGCAGCAAATATTTCAAGCAAAACGGCAAAGAAACCTTAAGAAATTATTTAAATAAAATTGTTTTCTTCAGAGGACAATAATTAATGGTAAGTACCTAAATGTTCAATGGGTTTGGGAAAGGTATTTTTATTTATTTATTTTTGAAATATATACATTTTAAATTAAAATATGTCATTACTTTTTTCCGTAGCCCTTCAAAATACTTTACAATGAATTTTTAAACATTCGTAAAAATGACCACCAAGTTATTTAAATTTTAAATTTTTGCATGCACAATGCAGTTTTTATTATTGAAAATGAAGTATTTAGAAAAAATCGACCCGTCTCACAACCAGCTCCAATGGGACTCGAACCCACGACCTTTCGCTATCCGGGCGACTGCTCTAACCACTGAGCTACGGAGTCGTTGATCGTTGTCGTCGTCGTCGTCGTCGTTAACGACTCCGTAGCTCAGTCATTAGAGCAGCCGCCCGGATAGCGAAAGGTCGTGGGTTCGAGTCCCATCCCATCGGAGCTGGTTGTGATGTGAGACGGGTCGATTTTTTCTAAATACTTCATTTTAAATTATTCACGTGCTATTGTTTTCGTTACAGCCACAATGCGCCGGAAGCCGCGGGCGAGTCCCATCGTTCGCCGACAGTCGTTTCGCCTTTGGACTGATCGCCGATAGGACGTTTCATTTCTGAGAGATTCGCCGTCAGAACCATTCACCAACGCGACGTTTCGCCGACAGAATTATTCGTATATGGCTGTTTCGACGACAGTACTTGTCAACTATGGACTATTCAGCGATAGATCGTTTCGTTTACGATTGTTTCAACTACGTAAAGTAATGAGAAGTCTAAATTAACAAAGCAAATAGGGTCTGTTTTCACACACCTCCCAAAAAAGGGGTCTATTGTTTTGGTTCATCGCTGTATGTATGCGAATTTTTCATTTAAACCAACTAAACGCCTTCACCGATTTTGATAAATGAGGTATCGTTAGAATCCCTATCTTATGGCAATTTTATGTACGTAGGTACCTACTTAAAAATAATAAATAAAATATAGTCCGATATTTTTTGTTTGTAGTTGGCTTTTTATAACGGCAGTGGTGCTTTTTAATTTTATTATTTATTTTTTAGGTAAGTAGGTAAGTACTTAAATAAAACGTAGAATAAGATTTATTGCACTTAAAATTATTATTTATTTACTTCATTAAGTTCACAACTGTACTTATATACAGGGTAATTGTGTCTCTTCATACAAATCAGACTGATCACGTGAACGATTTAGTATGGGAAGTTCAAAAATTTTAAAGTACTTATAAATGAAATACATTTAGGTAGGTATGTCTATTAATCAAAACTTCGTTTTGCAACACTAGTGGTAGGCAATTACAAAGTGCTCTCTAGACATAATAAAATAACATAAGTAAATATTAATTAAATTAATTATAACTAAAATAAAAGACTTTTTCTTGAATGATAAAATAAAATTGTAGCAATGATTATAAAACTATTTAGTCAAGCGACAAATAAATATGCGCAGCTATTTAATGCTTGTTGGGAGAGTTTCCTACAGTAATTTTTCGATGCACTAGATGGCGCTGTAACTGTAACACAACCTAATTTTTTCAGCATATTATGGCAAAGGATTCGTTCATTCAGCCTAAAAACACCTCCCACCTCACCTCCTGTTTAGAGGATACACTCTGTGCAACTTTTTGTATAACTTGATATTCGAAAACGGAAAATATATTATTATATTAATATTTACTATATATATATATATATATATAATATATATATATATATATATATATATATATATATATATATATATATATATATATACTAGTGTTGCAAAGCGATGATTTGATTTATAGACATACCTAAATGTTATTATAGTATTATGTACTATTTATTTTTATTTATTATCTTTAAGTAGGTATATAAAATCGCCATAGGATAGGAATTCTAACGATACCTCATTCATCAAAATCGGTGGAGGCGTTTAGTAGTTATACTTTAAATGAAAAATTCGCATACATACAGCGATGAATCAATAGACTCCTTTTTTGGGCAGGTGTGCGAAAACAGACCCTATTTGCTTTGTTAATTTAGACTTCTCATTACTTTACGTAGTTGAAACAATCGTAAACGAAACGATCTATCGCTGAATAGTCCATAGTTGACAAGTCCTGTCGTTGAAACAGCCATATACGAATAATTCTGTCGGCGAAACGTTGCGTTGGTGAATGGTTCTGACGGCGAATCTCTCAGAAATGAAACGTCCTATCGGCGATCAGTCCAAAGGCGAAACGACTGTCGGCGAACGATGGGACTTTCCGTATACGGGCGGTCGGGAGGAATGACGTCGAACGTGGTAAAAGCCGATCGCTAGCGAACAACCAAGGCAATAGGGTTTTAAGCAAATTAATTTTTACAATAACTTTGTAAATTTATCGTATTGAAGTAAAATAAAAACTATTGGTTATCGAATAACGGCTTCTATACTGGTATAGGATAAAAATGAACTTTATTTTTATTTTTCCCATGTCCATTGAAGTATACTTCATATACATATTTTATTATAATTATTAAATCTTGCTTGTGTTTTATTTACATTATTGTTATCGATAACCTAAAATGGACTTGAGGGCAGCTCTAAAACTCACACACTCTTTTACAAATTACACACACTAGCTCATGTCATTTTCGGTTTCACAACCAAGCGAACTCTGTTCGTCTATTACTAGAGTATAATACTCAGAACAATAACTAAAGCTATAGAAACCGTGCTAAAATAACAACAAAATACATTAGTTCGTACTCTTTTATTTTATGCAGTAGTACATGTGTAAGAAAGAGATAGTATACAGTCTAATGTTTCTTAATTTACAAGGTTGTCACAAGTTTTTTTTACGCCAGTGATGCAACGTCATCGACATTAATATCGATAAATTAAAAATAGAGTTTACATACATTACATTTTTAAAATCTCTATGTATGTCAATGACACTAGTAAGTACGGTATGGTAATGTGTCGACGCACACGTACCTACCACAAACAACCACACCACATCGCAGCGACAATATGTGGTGTCGATGCAGCTTTTAGCAGTTGCGTTGTGGCTGTGCGACAAAATGTCAATGTGATAGCTTTGTCGCCAGTAGTTGTGATGTGGATACGTCGTATGCGGTGTGGGCGGCTGCTAGTTCACAGCGTCGTCGCTGGTGGTGATCGGTATTACTTACGCACGCGGTCGATAATGACGGCAAAATGTGGTACCTACGTGTAAATTGTACTAGGTATTCATTTCCAATACAAAATACACCCCGCCCACATGTTGTGTGGTGGTGGTACGTGTGAGTAGACCCAATGAATAATTAAGTATAGCACCTGCAATATTATAAATGCAGTAAGTACTTACCACTTTCTTTTATAAAAATTTGCAGTCTTCAGTAGTCTATACTAATGTTATAATAAAGCTGAAGAGTTTGTTTGGTTGAACGTGCTAACCTCAGTAACTACCGCACTGACTTAGAAAATTCTTTCTACTATTAGAAAGTTACATCCTTCCCGAGTGACACAGGCTATCTTTTATCCCGGGGACGGGTACCACGCGGGTAAAACCGCGAGGATCCGCTAGTTGATAATATAATAAGTAAAAAAATTGCACATAGTAATGTTGGTTCCTTCGCCTACTTTTATTGCAAACATTAGAGTGAATTAAGCTGAAAAGGAAATTAATCAATTAATTAAAATAAAGAAACCATTTTTTCTTTTAAACACATCTTTAATGTTCTCATTTGGCTCAAATGATTGTAGTCCAAAGTGTTACGCATAACGTGACTGTTTACTTTTGCTGTCCAATTGATTTTTGAAATACGGCGTATACAATCATTTATAATAGTTTCATCTTTGGGAAATCTGAAAGAAGTAAAAATCGTTAACATCGATAAAGAAAAATCACAGCACTATCATAACCTTAACAACATTAACAGAAATGCAAGAAAATATAAAAAATAGACCAAAACTCACTTACATTTCTATTGATAATATTAATTTATTAAAATTTTCGGATAATACTGATGTTAAAATCTTAAAAATATTTGAATTTTGAAACAAAACTTACCGATGAAATGATTCAATCTCATCCGAATTTTCTTTCCGTGATATATTAGACTAACAGTCTAGAACAACACAAACCTTCCTAGACACGGAATGCAAGCTCTCTAGAGAGCCTGTATGCACACTTTCCTGTTGTTTTATCACCGAATTCCTTGTAAATTAATAAATTTTCACTTTAGCTGCCAGCGAAGCTGTTCGACCATTGTAATACGTTCGTATTAAATTGGTCATACCTCAGAAGCTACGTTCTCAACAAAGACGTATTTTTATTTTGGTAGTATTATATTACAATCAATTAAAACCATTTGACATTTGTACTTTACGAGCTTGTGACAATGACAGAAACAATAGAAACTCACAAAGATTGTCTATTTCACTCTTACTCATGTATGCTGAATTACTTAAAGTGAGTACGATAGCTGATACACAGTTTTTATTTTAGTACGGTTTCTATAGCTTTAGTTATTATTCTGAGGTATAATAGGTTTATGGTCTGTACTTATATATATAGTGTGGGGCAAACTTCTTGAATCAAACCATAGACAGTAAAATCTGCGCAGAAGAATTTGTACTAAATATTGCAACTGCGCAGGTTATTTTGCCTATGGGTTGGTTCAAGTCTCAGAACAATAATAACTAAAGCTATAGAAACCGTACTAAAATAAAAACTGTGTATCAGCTATCGTACTCACATTAAGTAATTCAGCATACATGAGTAAGAGTGAAATAGACAATCTTTGTGAGTTTCTATTGTTTCTGTCTTTGTCACAAGCTCGTAAAGTACAAATGTCAAATGGTTCTAATTGGTTGTAATATAAAGGAGCGCGCACATTAAGCCGGGGCGCAGCGGAGCGGGCCGCAGCGCATTGCATTGACGGATTTGAGTATAGCACATAGTGACGGGCCGGGCCGCAGCGCATTGACGGATTTTTAGTGAATGGGCACCTACTGGGTAAGCATGCTACACCCTAGACTGCATCCTGTCTGTTTAGCAAGATGGCGGTCAAATGCTTAACCAGTTTTTATATAAAAAAAAAAAATCCAATTTCTTCTACTACTGCCGGTTATACCCGTCTCTCTCACTCTCCGGGCATGACAGAATCGAGTGAAAGAGACGGGTATAATTTGTAGGTGTCATGTTATCTGACCGAGTAGTACGAGAAAAATCCGCTTGCTATAGCACACTGTGTCGGGGCGCAGCGGGGCGGGGCGGGCCGCATCGCATCGCACGCACGCAACAAAATCCGCGGCGGATTATGCGGCCCGCTGCGCCCCGGCATAGTGTGCGATAGTTCATATAAAATACATACGAGCGATTTGGGCGGATTTTTGCGCTGCGGCCCGGCCCGCTGCGCCCCGACATAATGTGCGCGAACCTTAAAGCAACGCTGTTGTGTTGCCATAGTACTAGAACTTACTTACATTTAAATGTTTTATTGGGTTCGGTTTGTTTGGTGTTATTGTAGGAGTTAGGACTTGTACCAAGTCTGCTTTGCTAGCCTAGGTAGTAACCTATCTTATCAAGTCTTTCGCCAAAACAATTTTTCTTTCCAACATTGTTCTGTTCTTCCGGCAGTTAGAGAGATAAGGATAAGATAGAGATTGTCAGTTCCCAAGTGGTTGAGGATGGCAAATAAAGAGAGGGAATTAATTAAAAAGGTTTTTTATTCAAAACATTCCCATTAAACAATGTCAGTCACCAGTTCACAACATACTTATACTACTTACTTACAGGATAGAAAATATTTAAATAAAAACATATTTTTTGGAGATTTGGCAAAATTGTGTTGCGCGCACTGGGGCGGCATCAAACATTAGCTTTCTTTTTCATTAAAAGGAATAGGTCGGATTAATTATTCTCATTAAGTGAAGGACATTGTAGGCAGTAAACGCTGATATTGAGCTTTGAATTTGTATAGAAATTAAACCAGTTGTAAAAGTAGCGGCACGTAACGGCCAGAATTAATAACCTATCTACAGATAGGGATAGGTGCAATCCAGATTAGTTGCTAGGCAACACCTAGCAACACCCTGGCAACTGTCGTTAATTCTATGTTAATATCAAGCGTTGCATAGCAACTAATCTGGATTGCACCTATCCCTATCTGTAGATAGGTTATTAATTCTGGCCGTAAGTCTAGCGCTGACCGTGACGTGGAGGGGATAGCTGCGGATGTTTATGGTATGGCGCAAGGCCCAAAATACCTTTTTTTTGGTCAGCGCTAGAAGGGTAGACCCATATACGGTACGATTGATCTGTACACTAGTATAGTATTATATTACAGTGCCACAACCTTTTCTGTTCCGGTGACAGCGGCGCTACGTACGGTTTTCTTTTTTTTGTAACAATTTAACCGGCCCTGACTTCTAAGAACTTCAGCCGCTAGCAGCGCTATGGTTGGACATCAACTTGACAGCAAAATGACATTAAAAAAAACACGCTAGTTTCACATTTTGGCCACCGGCACAGCAAAGTTTGTGGCACTGTATCTGTGTCTGTACGATCCGTCGTCGCTTCAGACCGATCGAAACAACAAATCGACAGTATATGTCAAGATCGTGAACGATTTACTTAATCGAAGACGATATTGATTGATCGTAACGACCATCGTGAACGATATCGTTAACGATGCATCGTACCGTATATGGGGGCCTTTCACAGACCTAAATCGAGATAGAACGCAGAAGTTTACCTACCTTGCGTGTAAAAAGTTTGCTCCACGGTCAAAAATTTGCCGCTTGAGACCATTGCCGTCAAAACACGCATCGATTGAATTTTAATAATAAATCATTTCTAATAGTAAGAATTTATTTATTTCGTGTAGTTAAGGGTTTGAAACATTGAAACTACACGAAATAAATAAATTCTTACTATTATATATATATATTCTGGAGGGCCTGTAGATAACAGGTAACATACACAATGACAAAAATAACAAATTGTTTATAACGGACACAAAAACAAGTAATAAATATAACAAAGGAGCTTCCAAACATAAACACAAATTTAAAACAGCACAAAGTTTCATAGAAAAGGTCTGGTAGTTCCGACCTTTTATACTAAGTTGGAATACTGGTCTGGTAGTACTTATTCTGTGATAAAAGCTTACGATTAAACAGTTGAACCAAAGACACCTCCCCAAAGTTTAAGAATAGAATAAGTATCGAATTTTGCAAATTGATTTCATACCTATTGTTCAAGAAATATGGTTTAAAATCAATTACAGATATTCGCCTGTTTTGTTTAGCCTAAAAGGAACTATCGAGACGACCGTTACAAAAGTTTATAGGTAAAAACCACCCCTTACAACACAACACAACTTATAGCAAAAAAAAAATGCGACGCAGCTGTCGCTACCATTAGGCACTTACTTATTTATTTTGTTGCACAAGATCACATTCACACACAACAACAACCTTTATGAAAATACAATTGACAAAATAAAACCCGTTATTTTGTCAATTGTATTTTTGATGCTTTATGTACAATGATTTAGATAAATGAAATATATTTTGTGCACTTTGTCTCTTACGTTAGAATACTAATGATGAATTAACACAAAATATTGCGTCAAGTTGCAAATTATATGAAATCATAATGCTGGATATGTCGTGGTCAGATCATAAAATTGGTATTTTCATGATATTGTCGGTCATTTCACAATGTAACTATTTTACGATAATTATGATCACTAGCGATTGACCATTTCCTGAAATTACAATGCGTTTAGATGTTCCTATCATTAACGCTGATCATTCAATGATATGACCAGCGGATTTTGATAATTGCATAAAATACGAATATTTCATGAAATGACCAACCATTTCATGAAATAATCAATTCAATGATCTGGGGGGCTACCGCGTAACTTTATGGGTATGAACTTTATACGTTTTTGGGAACTTTAAGTCAATTTTATAAAGAAAATAGCCGCTATCAGTTCCTTGTTTTGTGACGTCGGGTTTAACGATAACTAGCTAGCAACGTTCAACAGAACAAAGCAGCAAAAATCTATCAAGATAAGGAATTCAAATGACAGTTGAAGCCCATACCCATATCCATATTTCTTAGCCGGTAGCCCCACTGACCACGACCGATACATTACATCCACACTTAAGGGAAATTTCAGAGAAAACGTTTAGGTCTGCCAGGTCTTAAATAATTAAATTAATTACAAACATTTTCGTAATAAAATTTAAGACTCGACATAACTGCGATTTTAAAAGAATGAACATTATTAATTAATTTTATAGACAACATTTCACAACATAAATTAAAACCAAATTGGTAAAATGAATGAGTCATCGTGAATTAATACATGCATACTCATCAATCTTATCGCCATCACCTAGATATTGCGTCATCCGATATAATTTTACGTCGTCTGTTTCCATATTCGTTAACAGAAAGCTATTTAATTATGAGTTGGATAAAAAAAATATAGTATTGAGTTTTATTTGAAATGAACAGAATAAGTAGGTACTTAATTATGTTTTGAAAATAGCCGAGTATAAAATCCAAAACGAAAACAATCTTGCTTGTATATCAAACACACAAATTATTTAGGTAGGTACTAATATTTGTAAAAATGTCTTGAGGAAAAACTTAGAACTAATTGAATAAATAATGTAAATACAAATTGTACAAAGCAAATATACAGTTGACGGTATATCAGCGTTGCGTATTGAATTCTTATGGCAAACCCACACAAACCACAACCACACCACGTGGGCGGGGCGCATTTTGTATTGGAAGTGAATAGTCAATTCACACGTACCACATTTTGCAGTCATTATCGACCGCGTGGGTGATACCGGCCACAACGCAACCACAAAACGCGACCACTAGCGACGACGACGCTGCGAACTAGCACCCGGCCACATCCACATCACAACTACTAGCGACAGCGACATTTGTCGCACAACCACAACGCAAGTTCTGCAAAAAGTTGCATCGACACTATTCACACGTGACCACATTTTGTCGCTGCGATGTGGTGTGGTTGTGGTTCGTAAGGGTCGACACTATTTCTTATCGTGAGTGGCAATCGTCCTGCAAGTTATTAGCTTGATTTACTATCAACTGTACGATAAAACATATTCAAACTATAAGTAATAATATATTATGACATCATCCATTTAACAATTTTAAATAAAACAAAAGAAACACATGAGCCAGCGAAAAAGGACATTAATCATCATGTTTACTTATGACGATGACGTCACATTCCTTAAATACACAAATTGGCAGGCTAATAGCTGACTAGACTACTTTTTTGTAGAAGTTTCTGGTTTTCTATAACTACACATACGTAACAAACGGAAAAAAAAGCAAAAACACCAAATGTTTATGTTTTAAACAAGTCAAAAACCTACATACCTATGTATTTAACTTTATATTATTATGTCAAATATTTAGACTTGAATAATTTTGAAGTGGTTTGTACAACACAGTGCAAAACATAGTAAACAGTTTTACTGTAAATTTTATTAATAAATAAATATTGAACACCATCACATACATTGCTCCAATACAAAAGTATAGTAGCTTATGCACTTGTATTATAGAAATTGGAAACAACGAAGGGTATTCCCACATACACACAGACCCGAGGAAATACTGAAAAGTTCGATTTCAATATGTACCCGACCGGGGATCGTACCCGGGACCTCTAGTGATAGCGGCACCATAAAAGCACAGAATATATATTAGTACCTTACGGTACAGAAATTTCACTCCCGAATTTAGGTATGATAAACGCAAGCGTCCGGTCACCGGACTAGTCTCAATAGGCTGGCACTCGCTCGACTAATCGACTTGTCGCACACGCAGCGCACGCATCCGCATGTGTCGCCATCTGTCTCGCTTCGCGTGTATTACTTTCACAGATAAAGTAGTACCTCTGACAGCCCTAGCAGATTGAAGCGAGACCGCAGACAGTTATTGTACTATGAACGCTATACGCAATGCAAAAGGTTGAAATTAGGTTGTTTTCCAGAATAGTAGGTAAATATCTCGGGGATTTTGCGCCGCTTGTATGGAAGTGAGACAGGCCTGATAAAAGCCAGTACGTACACCACTCGGCCACGGAGGTCGTCAAACCTCTGTATGATTTTGTGATTCGATTTTATAAATAAACAATTAAGAGCTATTTGTAAACGCCATTCCTTATACAGCTGAGGAGCCCGTGGCGCAGTGGTTAGCGCGCTCGTAGAGGTTGAAGCAACTTTCGCAATGGTCGGTCACGGGATGGGTGACCAAAAACCTTTTGTCTCGAGCTCTTTCGTGCTTTAAAAGGCACGTTAAATACCAACCAATCCCCGCATGACCCGACTGCGACTGCACATTCTCCTTATCCATCTATAAGGAAGGCCTTTACTCCAGCAGTGGGGATCCGGGATCCCTTACATTAAATGGCTGATGATGTAAATATCACGAAATACGGAATTTTTACTATATTTTGATTTGTTGTTAGTTTCCGATAAGTATTTAAGAAATGCCGCATTTCGTAATATTTACAGTGTGTTAATGACCATGACAGTATAAAAAAGGCTGACGATGTTGATTCCTTATGGTAATATAACACGGTTCAACAAAATTGATTCACTTTGGTTGAAAGGCGCAGAAATACAGGCGCACATTGACATTAAATGATTCAGTTTTACGTTTACATTGTTCAATTTGGTTGCTTCATCCAAATTGAAAGGCAAAAGTGAACTTTTATTGTGAACTTTAATTAAATTATTGCCATTATACAATACCTTTGAATTCCATTGTCGCCAATTCACTTTTTCTCATATTTTCTTCAAAAGTCTTTTTCTTAGAAAACTAGTTCACAACAATATCTTAAATCCTAAATGATTTTTTGCGAAGGTTTAAGATCACGAGATTCGGAAGTAGGTTTGGTAGCCGGCGCCGAGTGAGGTCGTGAGGAACCACGCGAAATGGCACCACCACGTGGCGAAGCCCAACACTCCGCGGTATACCTCTTCCGTGAATACCTGCCCGGGAGGAAGCAAAGCAATGGTTACTATAGTATAGGCCTTCGGACTGTTATTGATATGTAAATATTTAATAGTAACATTCAAAAATATAATATTGATAAATAACGAAAGTGAAGAAAAAATCAAACTGTTGATTAACAAGCAAGTAATGAGCTGCTGAATAGTGACAAACTGTGTCTCATCATCTGACGTTACATGCCCTTGTCTTGTCTAATAGGGAAGTTTGATCATCTATATCTCCGAATATGTGAAATATTTGAAAATCAGTACCAATGTCGTGTTTCTGATATTTCTAAAAACATTTAAAACAAATAAAAAAAAACAGTCTGATCCCCTATTGAAAGAATATGCATTATCTGGGTCGACCGACACACAATGCGCCCGGCGGAGATAGAAAACTTTTAAAACTAGGAGTATTCTGGACTTCATTGAAGCCAAGCTTAAAGAGTTCCTTTAACTAGGTGGCGATAGTCACAATAGATAAAATTAATTAAGAACTAGGTAGACCACTGGCGGATTAATTACACATACATGGACAATACAAGACGGTACAATTATTGTTGCATCAAATATTGTTGAAACAGTAAACTGGAGTTTTGATCTTTATCCTGCCCGCCTAGCATGAGCGGCTTTTATCGACTAATTGACGCGTGCTATGAGCCTCTGTCATGCTTGCACCTTAGTGGGTTAAGCAAGACAGCATGACGTGCCATAGCATATCGCGTGATATAATGATGGTCATGCTCTTAAGGCAGAAGTCTAAAATATCCTACAAAATACCACTTACCATTTTCAGATTCTCCCAAGCCATCTGGTACTGCTCGGTGCCGTCAGCGTCCGCGGCTACTGGAGCCGCAGCCACCGTAGCGTTGGTCCCCTCCACATCGTACACCAGGCCGGCCCACGAGTGGCCCCCTAGCGTCTTGTACATCAGGGTCAGGTAAACCCCCATCACCAACGGGCAGATGTACTGGAGAGCCACCACGCATAGGTAGTAGAATACTGAGGCGATCTGTACAATAAGAAAACTTACTACAGTCTGTAAAATATAGCTTGACTAGCTTTCCGCCCGCGGCTTCGCTCGCGTCGACTACACGACGTTATCCCGCGGGAGTGTGATATTTTTTCGGGATAAAAAGTAGCCTATGTTCCTTTCCAGACTATAAAGTATCTATGTCCCAAATTTCAGCCAAATCCGTTCAGCCGTTTTGGCGTGATTGAGTAACAAACATCCAAACATCTAAACATCCAAACTTTCACATTTATAATATTAGTAGGATAGTAGGATTAAAATGACAGCTCATTCGTGCAAAGCAAAACGTTGCTTCTGCCCAAAGAATAGGGTCTAAATTTCTAGCATAAGCTACATTGTAATATGTCTTCCATCGTTGGGCCATATCCGAATGGGGTTGCAGATAGCGAGGTAGCAAAACGACGCGACTAACCACCGTAGAGCTAAAGGGAATATGTAATCTTCCATCGTAATCTTACCTTCTTCTGCAAGTCAACATTGGTGATCCTCCCCGCTTCCTTCTGCAATCCTACACGTGTCGTTGCGCCATATACAGATAAGCTTGCAGCCTGCAGATTTCGTGGTAGCAACATCGCTCGGATGACGCCACAACCTACCATCAGGACTAGACACAATCTTTCATCATACGTCATCAACATCTTTACCTTCTTCTGCAAGCCAACATTGGTGATCCTCCCCGCTTCCTTCTGCAATCCTGCACGTGTCGTTGCGCCATATACAGATAAGCTTGCAGCCTGCAGAAGTCGTGGTAGCAACATCGCTCGGATGACGCCACAATCTACCATCAGGACTAGACATAATCTTTCATCATACGTCATCAACATCTTACCTTCTTCTTCAAGTCAACATTGGTGATCCTCCCCGCTTCTTTCTGCAATGCCTGCACGCGTCGTTGAGCCATACTCGAGTAAGTTTGCAGGTGATGCGGTAGCAACATAGCTCGGATCACTACACAACCTACCGTCAAGACTAAAGGGAGAGTGACAACTTTCATCATCTTCTTACCTTCTTCTGCAAGTCCACATTGGTGATCCTCTCCGCTTCCTTCTGCAATGCCTGCACGTGTCGTTGAGCCATATTCGAGTAAGTTTGCAGTTGATGCGGTAGCAACATAGCTCGGATCTCTACACACAACCTACCGTCAGGACTAAAGGGAGAGGGACATCTTTCATCATCTTCTTACCTTCTTCAGCACGCCAACATTGGTGATCCTCCCAGCTTCCTTCTGCAATGCCTGCACGCGTCGTTGAGCCATACTCGAGTAAGTTTGCAAGTGATGCGGTAGCAACATAGCTCGGATCACTACACAACCTACCATGAGGACTAAAAGGAGAGAGACATCTTTCATCATCTTCTTACCTTCTTCTGCAAGTCCACATTGGTAATCCTCCCCACTTCATTCTGCAATGCTTGCACTCGTCATTGAGCCATATTCGAGTAAGCTTGCAGGTGATGCGGTAGCAACATAGCTCGGATCACTACACAACCTAACGTCAAGACTAAAGGGAGAGTGACATCTTTCATCATCTTACCTTTTTCTGCAAGTCAACATTGGTGATCCTTCCCGCTTCCTTCTGCAATGCCTGCACGCGACGTTGAGCCATATCCAGATAAGCCTGCAGGTGGCGAGGCAACAACATCGCGCGGATCACGCCGCAGCCTATTGTTAGGACTAAACGGAGAGTGTCGAAGGCTTGGGGTCTCATACTGTTGAAATGAAGTAGAAACTATTGATAAAGTCAAAAGTAAAGTAAAACGAATGACAAAAGATAATTCACAAAAATATCCAAACATTGTACCCTTGAGTTCATTTTAACTGTCATTGTTTACGAAAACTATCGGATGAACTACTCATGTCGGTAAAGATAGAGCGATTTTTTCGATTTTCGATTTCGATTCGGAATACAGTTTGCCAAACTCATACTAGAGGTACAGTTGACACCGCATCAAGCTTAAATGCTTACGATTAGAATAGAATAGTTGTCTATTGCCATATACTGTGTACAATTTGCAGGTGATTATCACTTTTATAACATTAGAAGGTATTTTTTTAAGTTTGATAAACTGTCGACTGCACTTATTAAAAAATCAAAGTCTATTTTTGTCACAATGGTATACACCATTGTACTCTTCTGGTGTACATTTGACTCCACCTTGAGGTCTAAGCAGTAGAATAACTATACATTTTATGACATCACAATTTTCAAGAAATTCAATTAACCATCTAATAACAATAATAATATTGAAGCAATGCATTTGATAAAATATATCGTTTATATTGACGATATAATATGGCAGGCAAAGAAAAGTGAATTTTATGCTAATGACATGATGGTAACTTGACTTACAGAGGAGCTTCCATCCCGCTGAACACACGCACGGTGAGGTAGTGACGTGTGATTGGGCGGATCCACAGTAATGCTAGGACGAACGGCATCGCGAAGTTTATGTTCAGCAGCAGGCCCTTTACTTTGCTGTCGTCATAGTACCTGTAAATTATTGATTACATAAGACTACTGCTTATTCTGCCTCTTCGCACTTCGCACTGGCATTAATGGACGCAGAATCCTATGACATCGTGTGGTACGCTGTTTCGTTGGCAACGCCCGATACCGATATTGCCATTGAATATTTACTTTGCTGTCGTCATAGTACAATCAGCGTCAAAATGATCTAAGCGTTCAAACCTACCAAAAGTATCTAAAGATTTGGCAAATATCAACCTTATCTCAAGACGTAAAGATGCATTTTCATTTGTTGTTTGAGAATAAATGACAACAAATGATAGTACACCTTAAAGTACTTGTGCTTGTGCTAAGAGTGATTTTTGTCAAATCTTTCGATACTTTTGGTAGGTTTGAACGCTTAGATCATTTTGACGATGATTGTACCGGTAAGTTATTGATAACATAAGGCTACTGCTTATTCTGCCTCTTCGCACTTCGCACCGACATCGATGGACGCAGAATCCTATGACATCGTGTGGTAAACTGTTTCATTGGCGCGGCCTGATACCGATATTGCCATTGAATATTTACTTTGCTGTCGTCATAGTACCTGTAATGTAATTTATTGATAACATAAGGCTACTGCATATTCTGCCTCTTCGCACTTCGCACCGACATCGATGGACGCAGAATCCTATGACATCCTGTGAAGCGCCGTTTCATTGGCAAGGCCAAACACAAATGTTGCAATATTTTTTTTAATTTATTCCGTGTATCAACAGTTACAAATACAAAATGTGAAATTATAAATAACTACAGTAATCCAATTACAGATCCACCCACACCAATATAATGAGTATGAAAGAATATAGTTTTCTTCCGGTGTCGTGTCAGGGGTGTGGTCCGACGGTGTCGTGCCGAATCGGCCAATGAAGCGCATAACTTTTGTACTCTCACCTCAAGGAATCCCAATGCATCCTGGCAACCCTGAGGCCTGGGAATGTGAACAATGTCCCAATTAGCGCTGCCCACACTGCCAGTGAAAACTTAAGGATCAACTTGGATGCTGGACCTCTGCAATCGACAAAAAAAATTTGAATTATTTGGTTTGGAGTTAAGTCAGTAACCAGAACCATAATAGGCATAACCAAGATTAATTTAAGTAAATTCCAGGCTACAAAGTAAAGATTAGTCCCAAATTTCAGCCAAATCCGTTCAGCCGTTTTGGCATGATTGAGTAACAAACATCCAAATTAACACTACTGCATATTGATTTACAACATGAGCTATCAACTACAAGATACTTGCTACCTCAAAATATTTTTATATAAAAGGAAGAACTTTGTGGCCGAGTGGTGTAGGTATGCGCCGGTTTTCAAGATGCCGCTATCTCTAGAGGTACCATGTTCTTTTCAATATTTCCTCAGATCTAGGTGTATGTCTAATACCCGTCGTTATTTTCAATTTCCATAACCTTAGTGCTCAAGTTACTAAAGTTTGTTATTGGAACATATTTATTTATTTACCTCTCCATACTGTCCTCTAACTAAGCATCTCTAACAACAGAAGCCAAAATTAATTTGTGACCAAATACAAATATATAAATTAAAAACAACTTACACAGATGATAACCCTTGGTTCTCCAAGAACTTAGAAGCATTTTCATAAAAGCTGTCATAAGCTGGATCCACTCCTACTTCCAGATTAGATTCATCAACAATGAGAACCATCATGGCAACCAATAGGAAGACACAGAATGCCACAATACATGTTGACCTCTCTCCTATAGACTCTTCACTGGTAAAATACTGTTTTGTCAGGGATAAAAGGATTTTGCTGTGCAGGAGTTAAGGTTCATATTGAGTTTTTGCTACAATGTAACTATATGTTAATTAGATACACTTTACCATCAGCTGTTCTGTTATGATGAGGCTACATTAGCGGGCTACGGCGAATATTCGTGTTAACGCGGCAACGCGTAGTATTCGGGCGAAGACGATCGTCTTTTGATGTATTATCGGGGCACGGGGTAAACTGGCGCTTATAAAAGGGATTTATTTATACTGAAGGGCACGATGAATCCCCGCCCGCCTAATGTAGACAAGAACATTGAGTATGCCCGTACACAATGATTGCGATACGAATCTTCGGTCGCTAATGTAGCCCCAGCATTATAGAAATACTAATGCGAATGTCCTGTGCACTGCTTATAACACAATCTAATTCACAACATTACATCTTTGCAAATAAAATTGGTGGAGGGCAAGTACCACTTTCACACCTCCGTCTGCCACAGTTAAAGCCGAGAAAGGGCTTTTGTAGCTAAATTGCCCGCCCATGGCCCTTAAGTTGATACTCCAGAAGACTAGGTGTATGAGAAAATTGTGAAATTTAGGTAATTTTTTGATCCTTGTGGCTGGCGACGCCCTTTCAACCATCATAAGTTTGAATAGCACTGTATTTTTTTATATTGTAAAGGATACAATGAGAACAAAACTACTAGGAGACACCAGACCATGCTCAAGTTGAACTCATCCTTCAATGGAAATACTGCTGTGTATACCTGAAATCATCATCATGTGACACATAGGGGATTATAGAGACGTTGTGGCGTTCTATGTACCTACACGATGTGACTGTCTTGAAGCTCAGTTTCTTAAGGATTTAGTGTTATATTGTAACTACAAATTCAAACTTAGCTCCGTTTTGAGAGGCTATGGCAGACAAGCAAGAATATCCTTCTCATTAGTAGCCATCCAAAAAAGTAATGTGGCGACATCTAGACCTGCGACCATCTCCACGAGTAAAATGAATATCTCCTTTCACTGTA
This sequence comes from Crambus lathoniellus, assembly GCA_949710035.1. Lineage (NCBI taxonomy): Eukaryota > Metazoa > Arthropoda > Insecta > Lepidoptera > Crambidae > Crambus > Crambus lathoniellus. The sequence continues at coordinate 26,287,837 of OX453305.1, read as the reverse complement.
GTTATTATTGGTTAATAAAAAAATGCCCAGAGGGGGGCATTCCGCGTTGCAATCAATTGGCAAATGCCCAAAGGGGTCAGTAAAAAAAGTTTGGGTACCCCTGGTATAGGTACTCAATCTGCTAATGAATAGGCAACTTAAACCAATTAAACCATCGTTCATTAGTAGTATTTACATGCACACATGTAACAGTAGAAAGTCATGAATAACATTCCACCTAAAAATTTTATATGATATATTTTTGATATAGTTTTAAATAAGAGCTCACCTCAGACAAGATGTAAACTATGGCAGTGTACAAGGAAAAGTCCACAATCCACACATATTCTGTATAAAATCTCAAATGTACCACATCCAATGGTGTAACCGGCGCAGTCTCAAGATGTAAGTCCAGACTGCGAGGCACATGAAATGTCTCAGGTTTTCCATTTGGTTCACCTTTGCCGCCTTTCTTTCCTTTCGTATTTTTGTCTTTCGGGACACCTGCTAAGGTCTTCAGTTCATTATTATCTGGATAAAGATACCGATATAAACCTTGTGAGCATAATAACCAGCGAGCAAAAGAGTAACTGCTTAATTTCTGTATAACTGACACCATTATAAGCGTAATAACAAGTTGGGCTCCAAGCAGTGCCTGAAATGAGAAAAACGTTTTAAACCTTCAGTAATTCACAATCAAAAAACTTGCAGCTAGTTCTTGCTATACCAACCATTTTGAGATCTTTCAATCAACCATTCAGTCAGGCTAATAATAATTTTATATTATTTTTATTCGAGCCCCAACCAGAGATGGGCAAATGCCCGGTTAAAACCCGGCATTTTGAAAATGCCCAGGTTAAAACCCATTTATGCCCATTTCTGCCCGAAAAGTTGGGCGGAAACTGTATAATAAATCAGTAATAACAGTTAACCAATATTATGAAATTTTACATGATTTACAAACTCATTACTTAAATAATGCTAAGTAATATTAGAGTACGTACATATTTGTTAATTTTTAACCCCCGACGCAGCGCAAAGAGGGGTGTTATAAGTTTGAGGCCTATGTCTGTCTCTCTGTACTGTACGTATATTCGTAGTGCCTAAACGGTTTAGGTGATTTTATTGCGTTTTTTTTTTAATTAAAAGCTATATTAATCGAGATGGTTATTAGCCACGTTTGGAGAAAATCCATATGGCCATTTATGGAGATGGTCAACTGCCTGCCGAAACGGAAAAAGATACAGACATGGTGCTTTGACTTAAATAATGTACACCCTGGGCAAATTTTGGTGCAATAAAAAAAAACAAAATGGCGGCCAAAAAAAATGGCCGCCAGAAATTAAGTTGCTCGATTTGGCTGAAATTAGCGATTTCAATGTGGTTTTATTTTTATTTTATGTGTAATTTAAAAAAGATGATATATAAATAAAAACCCCCGACACAAAAAAACCTCAAAGAAAGTCAGAAAATAAATTTTCTCTCGGTCGGGGCACAAAATGAGAGAGAGATTATAAACAACTAGCAGTTGTCCGCGGCTTCACCTGCGTGGTCAAAGAAAATTAATAATATCAATGCCTTAAAAAATACATGGCACATGTCTGGTGCAAGGATATAAAAGTAACAATACAAAAATTTTAAAAAAATACCAAGTGGAACCCTCGCTAACGCTTGCCGTATACAAAGTGTACGTAGGTATACTGACATTATGTTTGATAATGTCAGTATACCTACGTACATGACAATAATTATCGAGTTCAAATCATGGTCAAACCACTGTGGGGAATTGCGCAACGGTTAAAAGAAGACTGATGTTGTCTTCCGGGATAGGTGTTGTTAACCCGGGGACAACTGTCCGCTGGTTTTTATGTCGGAGTTCGTATATAAGCGAACTTGGTGAATGAACTTCGTAAGCGCGATGTAGGTTCTTCACTTTGAAGCTCCGTGCCATGTTGATTACGTGCGCGTCGTCTAGATGTCGCCACAACACATCATTATGTATGAATTGATGCAAATCCGCATTTTAAGTAAGTAGTGTATCATAGTGGAAGGGGGTCTTTCCGAGGTAAAAAGAAACCTGGATCATTCTCCACCTTTCTACCACTCTAAAAAGTAGCGCAAAAATCCGCAGCACCGTTTCCATAGTAAAAGACCAGTCATTACTGGCAAGACACACTGGTCAAAGACTTTCGTCTTGAGACATTGAGGTATTTCGGACGCAACTATATGCCGGAGCTTCCCAAACGCTGCCCATCCAAGCTGGATTTGACGAGAGATCTCTTTCTCAAAGTTGGACTTACCTTACTGGACCGTCTGTCCCAGGTAAACATAGTGGTCAAAAACTTCGAGTGTAATTATAAACAATGAGTAACGGGACTCAACGCGACATTTATTATGAAGTAGATAGATGATAAGTACATATTATTATGTACTTACAGCTTGACGTTACTCATTGTTTATAATTATAATGGAACGCGAAAGTTTAAAAATTCGAGTGTAATGTTCCCAACATTAACTGGAGCAGGTGCCAGGATAAGGGGTATTAACCAATCCAAATGTAACCAGAACCATCGGCTTGATTTCCAAAATACAATATATTTTTCAACAGCCATCCTGTGATAGAATAGACCATTGCGAAAGTTACATAACCTCAGCGATCGCACACCAAGCACGCTACCCTATTGCTCTATTTACCAAATTTCGTGAAAGTCAAATCAGTGGTTTACGCATGAGAAGGTAACAATACCTAGACAAAAAGACACATTCTCCTAACTCTTGAACTACCAAAATGCAAAAACTCAAGTCAATACTTTGCCACTAGGTACGTTTGTGTGTGTGTTTTAATGTAGAATAGATCCTATGCCAGCTCAATCGTGCAAAGAAAAAGTTCTTAATAATAATACCCATGCTACATTGAACAAAGTAAACTGAAAAAAAAATATCCTACGGGAACCGTACTGCAGACCAGTATCCTACATATCAATTTCCATACTTCTTAGCCCAGAAATGAGGAAGTTTCCATATAAATTTTAACCTCCTTTTCAATAGGCGGCCTTATTGCTATATAGCAATCTCTTCCAGGCAACCTTGGGTGAAAGAAAAAATAAATCAAAAGGACAGAAGGGGAAAGGGTGCATAAAAAGAATAGAATAAGTATACACTAACAAATATTGAAAGAGAGAAAGAAGATAATATTATAGAAGTTAAGGAGTAAGAGAGAGAAAATGATTTCTAACTTGATCTCTAAAGGATTTAGAGTCTGAGCCCTTCTGATACCTACTGGAAGCGCGTTCCACAAACGGACAGCATGGACAGAGAAAGAGTAGGAAAAAAAGTCGGAAGAATGACGTGGAATTTCAATTTCAATGGTGAAATAAGTAGCGAAATGTGTGAAATTAGCAGCGAAATGTGTGAAAGTGTCATGAAAAACTTGCACACAGCAAAAATGGCCGTGGCGGCCATTTAGCAGATATTCTTTTCATATAAAATTGTACAAGTCTCTTATAAAATAAAATAAAACTACGAAGAAATTCCAATCGATTCGCGTTTTATTGAGACAAATCATCCTATACCTACTTTTGGGACACCCGTTAAATTTTAACCCCCTTTCTACCCCATTAGGGGGAAGTATTTTAACTTTGCCTACGCAGATCATCTTTAATCCTGACCAGTATCCTACATACCAATATTTATATTTCTAATTCTAAAAATGAGGAAATTCCATAAAAACTTGAAACCCTCCCTTTGTATCCCATTATGGGGTAGTTTTTAACTTCGCCTACGCAGATTATTAATTTTAATTCGGTGATGAGTGTCACCTTTCGATTTTATATAGATAGATTATGTTAATCATAAATAAAATAAAATATTATACTTATAAGTGCATACTCCATTTTATTATTAAAACATTTTAATACTACCCTGTTAAAATAACAAAAATGTACAATTTTCAGGTATTTTAACATACTAATATTATTTGTCTTTTGGTAATATTCATTTGCATTATAACCAAAATAATTAAAATACTTACACAGGTAAAAATACTTTAAAACATTGTTTACGCCCACAAAATGGGCAGTAATGGGCATTAACCCGGCGTTTTGGGTTTTAACCGAGTTAAAACCCGGGCAGGCTGAATGGGTTAAAACACAGTGCCCATCTCTAGCCCCAACTCATAACCTCAAACACTCCATTTTACTCCCACACAATATAATTTTAGTAAATTAAAACTGACGAGAAATCAGATGTTTAATGTCATATGATAGAGAGAGTTATATGAAAGTCTGTATGTTAGAGGGAGAACAAGCACTAGTAGACAAACTTCAAAAAGGTATTCTTAATTTAGACGGTTTTCATATTCTGAAATACTTAAAATTAATTTATTTTATTTATATAATTTGGAAATAGGAATAGATTTCTGAATAAAAATTAATTGTACAGCATATTTTTAATAAAAAGATAATCGTTTTTATATTATGTAAAGTCGTTTAAGTTTGTTACGACCGAAAAATGTAAAGAAAGAATCTTTGTAAATGTTTCCGTTCCGTTTCGTCGTGGTTGTTGCCATTTTACTATATCTCCCCCAAAGATTATTAGTACATCTTTGATCTCCCCAGTTACAGTTACTAGAAAAAATATAATAGGGGTGTGGGCAAATTCAAATAATTGTAATATATTTTAATAGATATTTACAATTAAAAATTAGACGCATTTGTACGCATTTGACGCACAAGTAAATAAATATACATGTTTCATACATTTTATCAAGTTTTTTAGTGAATTCTGTAGGTAAGTAAGTACCTAACTTATTACCTATGCGGTCTTTGGTGCTGGGGGGCTACCGGCTAAAAATATGGATATGAGCATAACGTTTTGAAGTTCATATTTTGTCCATATATCCCCCGGGTTTAAAAATTACAATACGAATCGACATCAACTATTGACAATAGTGATGCACGTACATAATATGTATACAATACAAATAGAACTCTGTATTATAATCAATCCTAAAATTATATTTCTCATTTAAAATTTGAATCATTGTTTTATATGAACTGAATAAAGCACTGGTTTCCAAGGCAATGACAAATTTATTTTATGTTCACAAGCTATACCGAATGCGAATGCGAATAAAACTATACCGCGACCTAGAATGACACAGTGACATCTATTGATAATTTTAGGTACTATAAAGTTTGAATAGGTGTTTGAAGTTAGTAATTAACGTAAGATTAAAATAATAAAAGCAAAATTAAACATTCCGCCCACCATGGACATTGTACATAATAACTTCCGCCCACTATGAACTTGCCTAATTAATGTACAAGTGGACTGTAAATACCTTCGATATGTTGGTTAGTTTTTCACAGTGACCAGAAGTAATTATCAATCATATAACCAATTAACAATAACTATATACACCAAACTTAAACTATAACACGGAAATTAGGTAACAAAACAAAACAATATACACAGCTATTAAGTAACATACAAAAATAACACAAACAGTTATTAGGTGAGAATCAAAAAGACTATACACAGTTATCAGATAAGTTTCAAAACACAACAATAAGATACAAAGCACAGTATTATTAAATGTTAGTTACTTACAGGTAATATACACAACTTAGTAATAGGGCGTTTAATTACAACGCCTTTGCATTTAAGACTCACAACCCTCGTAATGTTGTCCAAACCTGGATGTTTATCGGTGATGATACCTAAGAGCCATTTGGCTGGAGGTAGCGTATCCTCTTTTTAAAAGAGGATACGCTGCACTTCAGCTTCTGGGACTCAAGAATATACCTACCAATAGTGTCATTTCAGGGGTATGAGGTGATGAGAACATATCACTGAATACCAAACATGCAGTTGCACTCAAACTGTCCAAAGATCCGACTTTTACCATCATTGTCAAAGCTTATGTACTTAACAAACTAACGTCATTTCTACCTGAAAGAAAGCTTATGGTCAAACTATGGCCAAACTTACCAAGAATGACGTTAGCAGACCCAAAGTTTGATGTACCAAATAAAATCGATTTACTGCTACGCGCCGAAGTGTACTGCCAAATCATAACCGAGGGGTTAATCAAAGAACCAATGGGGTCACTTATAGCGCAGAGCACCAAATTAGGTTGGGTTCTATCACGAAGGGTTTGCGAACAAACGAATCCCACCACAAGTTCTAGTGCAGCAGTCACTCTACACACTCAAGTAAACAATGAAGAATTTGATCTAAAGAAATTTTGGGAACTTGAATCTGATAGCATGCCGTTTGACACAAAACAACATCTTACTCCCGAGGAACAACGTTGTAAAGAATTTTTCAAAGAAACCACCACACGTGATACTTCAGGACGTTACATAGTAAAATTACCATTTAAGGATCCTGAAATCAAGTGCAAATTTGGAAATTCTCAGGAAATATCTACCAAAAGGTTCTTCATGTTGGAAAAAAGATTGCTTAAATCTCCGCACTTGAAAAGCCAGTATACTGATGTCATCTTGGAGTACTTGAAACTCGGTCATATGGAGCCAGTACCACCCAATGAGATTAACAATTTTGGCAGTGTATACTTACCTCACCACGCTGTAGTCAAAGAAGAAAGAACAACAACGAAGGTCAGAGTGGTCTTCGATGCTTCATGCAGAGATTTCAACGGTGTTTCTCTCAATAGCGAATTAAAGGTCGGCCCAACTTTACAACCGGACCTACGTCATATTATCATGAGATGGAGACTTCACCCGATATCGTTAGTAGCAGACATTGTCAAAATGTATCGTCAAATCAAAGTAGCAGATGAAGATGCAAATTATCAACGCATAGTATGGCGAGACACTCCAGATGAAGAAATCAAACAATTTCGGATGTTACGAGTCACTTTCGGCACAGCTTCTGCTCCTTACCTAGCAGTACGATCTTTGCAGCAAGTAGCCCATGACGAGGGAGAGAAGTTTCCTCTAGCATCTGGAAGAGTTTTAGAAGATTTTTATGTAGATGATTTGTTAACTGGCTGTCAGTCAGTATCAGAGGGAAAAGCAATTTTTGAAGAGATTAATAGTCTCTTAAGCTTGGGGGGGTTTGAGTTACAAAAATGGTCAAGCAATAGTGATGAATTACTTAACGTCATGAGTAACGATAACAAGACTACCGCAAGCAACCTAGAGCTAAAAACGGATGAAATTATCAAAATATTGGGACTTACCTGGAACCGTCGTTCAGATGACTTCAGATATTCAGTGCAGCTACCACCTATAACTGAGCCTGTAACAAAAAGAAAAGTGATTAGTGACATCGCAAAATTATATGATCCAATGGGATGGATAGCTCCAGCAATTGTGAAAGCAAAAATATTTATTCAAAAGCTGTGGCTTACTGGGATAAGCTGGGATGAAGATATACTAAAATAAAAGAATGGTTACTTACCGTGATGAACTTATTGAGCTTACCAAATTTTGTTTACCACGATGGATCGGAATCAAGCAGATTCATAAAGGGCTAGAACTTCATGGATTTTGCGATGCTTCCAATGACAGAGGAAGAAAAGGTGAAAATCTTTGTATACCAAATCAAAGATTAATGATGTACTCAAAAAATGTCCATTGTATGTGTATTCGCATTTACAATAAACTACCTGAGGACATAAAATGTTTGACATATTATAAGTTTAAATCGAGATTAAACAATTTTCTGATGGATAAAATGTATTATAAAACAGCTGACTTTCTTAATGATAATTTGTGACATTGTTATTATTTTATATTATCCTAATTTTTTGTATTGACTTTTATTGACATTTTTTTATTATTGACATCTGATTTTTTGTTTGCATTGATATTAATTTTATTTACATTAAAATCATAATTATATTTCTGAATAAAATATTTGCACATCGAATTTACGATAGGATATGTTGGAAAATGTTTATTTAAGATCGAAATGTAACCATATTCAAGCAAATAAATAATTACTTACTTACTTACTTACTTACTTACTTACGCTTACGCCGCTGTTGTGTATGCACGCGCTGTTGATTATTCTGGAAATGTTGAAGTTCATCTCATAACTTGTAAAACTAGAGTGGCACCAATTAAACAGGTTTCCATACCTAGGTTAGAGTTGTGTGGAGCCGTTCTCCTGTCAAAGTTGCTGAGAGAAGTCTCTACAGTATTGAAAATACCTAAAGAAGATATACGCGCTTGGACTGATTCAATGATTGTATTGGCTTGGTTAAGCAGTCACCCAAGCCGTTGGAAAACATTCATTGCAAACCGGGTATCTGAAATATTATCGAACTAGCGGATCCTCGCGGTTTTACCCGCGTAGTACCCGTTCTCGCGGGAATATCGGGATAAAATATATAGCCTATGTAACTCGGGAAGAATGTATCTAACGGTCAAAGAATTTTCTAAATCGACAGAGTAGTTTTGGAGCCTATTCAATGTAAACAAACAAACAAATACTAAAAGTATAAAGTAGGTATAGGATATATATTTAATTAAGTACTTGATTGGAATGTATCCTTGAGGGAGGTGACTTTAGCACCGGCTTCTTCATATGTTTTGTTTGGGAAATTGGCTAGGGCTCCAGCATTCTCTTCTATATTAACAGTGAAGCCTTTTTTAACTAATTTGCTAACTCCTGCTGGTACTACTGCAACTCTGCAACAATGATCAAAATTAATTTGTGTAAATAGTTCTGATTGCATATAAAAAAAAAATTATCAAGATGATACATCTTATTTATATTTTATTCATATTATACACAAAGGTATTGTAATTACCTATTTGAAAAAAAAAGCACAAAGCCCTATAGCAGATTTTTTGGACTGGATTTTAACCGGTTAGACTTTAGAGTTACTACTCGGCTTGGTGTATGGACTTGTGGTGGGGCCGAAGAAAAGCTAGATAAGAGCCTGCAGTGCAGAGTGCAAGACAGCGGCCTACACGCCCGCATGGCCCGTAGACACCCACACATTGTTGCTTATTAATTAAATCCTACCTTCTTTCATCCTGCCACAGCTCCTTTGGTACGCCTATGCTCAGGTTGGTGTATGGAACACCCGGCACTTGCGGCGGGGCTGAGGAGGAACTGGAGAGCCGGCGGCAGTGTAGAGTGCGGGGCAGCGGCCTGTACGCCCGCAGGACCCGTAGACACCCACACATTGTTGCTTATTAATTAAATCCTACCTTCTTTCATCCTGCCACAGCTCCTTTGGTACACCAATGCTCAGCTTGGTGTATGGAACACCCGGCACTTGCGGCGGGGCTGAGGAGGAACTGGAGAGCCGGCAGTGTAGAGTGCGGGGCAGCGGCCTGTACGCCCGCAGGGCCCGTAGACACCCACACATTGTTGCTTATTAATTAAATCCTACCTTCTTTCATCCTGCCACAGCTCCTTTGGTACACCAATGCTCAGCTTGGTGTATGGAACACCTGGCACTTGCGGCGGGGCTGAGGAGGAACTGGAGAGCCGGCAGTGTAGAGTGCGGGGCAGCGGCCTGTACGCCCGCAGGACCCGTAAACACCCACACATTGTTCCTTATTTTCCTGTAACAATGAAAACATTTGGTAAAGCCCGATTCAAACTTTCAACTGACTGCTCGTACCAAAGCAAAATGTTGCTTCCGTAAAAAGGGTCTTATTTAGGTATGCTAGCTAGAGCATAAGCTGCATTAAAAAATATCTAATGCTGTTTTTCTTGAGTTTTATTCCAATTGCATAAAATTGACATAGTTATATAATAGACTAGCGGCCGCCCGCGGTTTCACCCGCGTGGTTCCCGTTCCCGTGGGAATATCGGGATAAAAAGTACATATAAACCTTCCGCTTGAATCACTCTATCTATTAAAAAAAAACGCATCAAAATCCGTTGCGTAGTTTCAAAGATTTAAGCATACAAAGGGACATAGGGACAGAGAAAGCGACTTTGTTTTATACTATGTAGTGATCTAGATAGAAATCAGTGGTTCCATGTAATATATTCCGAAAACCCAGCCGACTACGCGTCTCGTGGTGTCAGCCCTAAAGAATGTGACAACCTTCCACTATAGAAAACTGATCCAGTTTGGCTTAAGGAAACAACTTTAAATTATGACCAAAGAGAAGTAGAAGATACTAACGTAGAGGAGAAAGGTGTGAAAGTATGTCTTGCCGTAGATGAGAAGCGAGGTCATCTTTGGACAAAGTTTTCATCATTAAGGAAGTTTCTGAGAGTAGTTGCATACTGTAGAAGGTTTATTTCTAAATTAAAGGCACCAACAGTTAAGTTTCCAATATAGTTAACACATAAAGAATTAACTGAAACACTACACTCTAGCATCAGAGAGTGTCAAAGTGAGCACTTCTATCAAGAAATCAGTGATTTAAAGAGGAATGCCACAATTAATAAAAAGAGCAAACTTACTGCACTGACTCCTTTCCTAGATCATGAAGGCATCTTGAGAGTTGGAGGTCGTCTTGAGAAGGCTGAAATCAGTGCAGATAAAAAACATCCGATGATCTTACCAGCAAAATCTCACTACACTGATTTAAACATAGCTGACGCTCATGTAAAAACATTGCATGGTGGACCTCAATTGATGATAAACTTTTTGCGGTCCAAATACTGGATTTTGGATATCAAAAATCGTACAAAACTGTATGTTAAGAAGTGTGTTTGATGTGTTCGTTATGCTGCACAAACGAGAAATCAACTTATGGGCCAATTACCTTCAAGATTCAAGATTCAAGATTCAAAGGAGATGTCCTAAAATGGATTTTTAAAAATCATATTAACTAACCACAGTAATATAAATTTATATAGATACTTAGTCCAAAAACAAAGCTATTGAAGTAATTTGTAAATTTTTAAAGCCCTCCGATTCCGAGAAAATTAATTTTAGGTTTTCATGAAAAAGCTTCTTAAATGCCCGCCATTTGTCTTAAAAAGAAATGTATCCAGAGCCGTAAATGATATTGGAAGAAAAAGAAAAGGACTTTAGGTGGTTATCACACTGCCTTCGGTTTCCGCACCACACCGGACGGAGATGCGGTGTATGTGTGTTATACACTGCGGGTTTTGTATGCAAATCAAGATTCTACAGCCAAAGTTAAGAAGCGCACTACCGCAAACTGGAGCGGTGTGCAGTGCAGTGTGGGAATCACAGAACAGAAGAAAGCATTTTGCTGTCAAAATGAAGAAAAGTACCGAATTGATCGACTCTAGTGGACGCAGCTTCATAGAAATTATATTTCAGGCGAATTTCTGCGATTCGATTCGACTCTGGGGGTCTACTGGCTAAAAAATATGGCCATGGACATGGGCTTCATTTGACATTTGAAGCCCATATGTTCATATAAGGGCAAAATATAGGCTTCAAATGTCAAATGAAGCCCTGTCCATATCCATATTTTTGAGCCGGTAGCCCCCCTGCACGAGTAGCATGACAAACTCGAGAAGTGTTTTGACTACCTCGAAAGTCTATAATTGACAGCCGAACAATAGATTTGTCTACAATAAAATGTCATTTTTAAGGTTCCATTAGGGACAAAACCTTTCTCGAGTTCTTCATGCTACCCGTGCTGCTTGGTGCACCTATTGGACGCCACGATCACGACCCTTAGTACAGGATGGCTGATGATGTTGGCCGACCATGATGGGCCATCGTGTACATGGCCAGGGGGGCTACCGGTTAAAAATATGGATATGGACATGGGCTTTGTTTGACATTTGTAGCCCCTATTTTGCCCTTATATGGGCATATTATGGGCTGTAAATGTAAAATGAAGCCCATATTCATATCCATTTTTTTAGCCGGTACAGGGACTGGGCCCTGTACACGATGGCCCACTACCTACCCACTATGGTCAGCCAACAACTTTTGAATTTGACATGACATGACATTGACAATGACAATGTCATATTTGTTTGACAGTTAAGGTTGTTCAGTGTTGCCAAGCATATGTAAATATTTCTACAATAAAGAAAAAAACAAATTATTTAATTTAAAAAAAAACGGAGGGCTTTATAATTTTTATTTTAGCGATTTTGGGTTCTTAATTTTTGTTACTATTACATAAGTCTGATTTTACGGTGGTTAGTTAACCTTCAGAATAAAAATCCAACCTCCATACAAAAAGCGGACATCTCCTTTGTTTATTCAATTTAGATTGTTATTTACAATACTTGTGAACGTCATAGAAGCTACGCCATCGGTTCGCAAACCCTACAGCGGGAGGCCTTGGAGAAGAACCGGCAAGAAACTCCAAGGGTTGTTTTTTTCTCCCTGTTTTATTTCATACAGAGTCGTCAAATTGAAAAATGACCTTAACATGGTATGACTAAGGTCAGTTTCCATCACAATTACACAATGGGTTATGATAAATACAGTTAAGTATAGGCGAACTACTGATCATAGCGGTGAACATTTTTCAGTTACTTAGGAATTCTACTTAAAGCTTTAATATTAGTTAAAAATAAAAGACAATTCTACTATATACTGCAAGCTGCGCCATACATGTTTCAAATGTAATTCTTAATAAAATGAATAAAAACAAAAGAAAACACATTTTAAGGCAAGCAGATAAGAGCAGACCCATTCCCACTGGCAGCACCCGTTCACGAGCATGACGCATGAACCAGCCATCGCTTCGCTCAACCATATTTTAGGGAACGTAACGACCCGCCTCACACGCCACCACCGTAGAAATGTTTTAGTGAGCATGACATACTCAAACTGCCTACCTTAAATAAATGACCGAATTAAAAGCTTAACTAATATAAACGCTAATAATATAAAATATAGGACACGACTCACAATATCATACTAGGAACATTTGTTACGAGTGTTACGACCAAGGTGTTTTGTCGTTCAAATAATCATTTACAGTGTAATAGCCTTTTTTGAGGAGGCCACTCTTTATATTATTTAGAAAGGGAAGCAAATACATGCAATGAATACATTTATCCCTTATTTTAACTATACTTGAGAAGAGATCTCCACTTGAGTGTCGTTCTATAATACGGGCCTGAGAGCTCGAGTCTTGACTTGAACACCAATTTCGTCGTTCGACGACACAACCATGTTGAAAAGTCCCCGTGTATTTTTTAAATTCTTTCACACTTTCTTGGCACAGTATGTTGAGTGAGATGCGGTACCACGCGTATTGGTTTCATACCATTTAGGCCCAAGTTCACCAACAGTTGGTTACGTTATATCTATATCTTTATATCTATTCTTTCTAAAATATATGAAAAAGCTATGCTCGAGAGACTCCTAGCATTCTTTGAAAAATATGGTATTTTAAAACAAGACCAATATAGTTTTCAGAAGACCAAATCGACAACCCATGCAATATTCAATTTAGTCGATGAAATCCTAAAAAGCTTTAACGAAAATAAGTATACCACAGCTATCTACCTAGATATGGCACCTGCTTTTGATTTTTGTTCCCATTCAGGACTTCTGGGTAAACTTCAACGGTACGGGGTTAGAGACCCAGCGCTAAACTGGATTATAACCTACTTGTGCAACAGGAAGCAAGCCGTTGAAGTTACTAAACTTGACTCAAAGAATGTTGCACAAAAATATCAATCAGAGTTTAGGGAAAATCTATTTGGAGTCCCACAAGGCAGCGTTTTAGGTCCGTTACTCTTTCTGACATACATTAATAATATTCCTGATTTGACAAAGCACCGCTGCATATTATTTGCTGATGATATTTCTATTATAGTGACAACTGATAAAAAATTGACATTGAATGAACACATTAATGACATTAATAAGACATTAAATACAATTATAACGTGGCTCAAAGGGAATAATTTATAAATTAATATTGATAAAACTTTTTTTTTTAATTTTTATAATATATTACATCAAACATTGAATATAAACTATCAGGGACTAAGGCTCAATAGTTCAAATGTAACAAAGTTTTTAGGTATAGAAATTGATAATAGATTGGACTGGAAAGATCAGATTGCAAAAGTTTGTAACAAAATCAACAGATTTAATTATGCATTGTACAAGTTAACTAAAGTGGCTTCAAAAAATACAGCGATAACAGCATGCTTTGCCTATGTTGAGTCCATCCTACGATATGGACGTATTATCTGGGGAAACAGTACCGACATGCAAAAAGCATTTATTGCTCAAAAGAAAAGTATAAGAGCGATCTGTGGCGCTGCATGTGACGAACCATGTGCACCATTATTTCGATCTCTAAATATCTTACCACTTCCATGTCTGTATATCTATGAAATTTCCAAATTTGCCAAGCAAAACAGACAGTACTTCAAGCAGGTTACAGATATATATCCACGGAACCAGGGGCGTATTTTGATATTTGGCGCCCTGGGCTAGTTACGTGGGCCGCCCCATACGTTCAAGAAAAAAAAATCTTTATAAGTTGCAAAAAACTTCAAAAGAATACACATCGCACGCGCTCTAAGATGAAACACAAAAATAAAATAAAAAAACAACTAAACAATCATTCCAGTTGATTTTTACAATTTTTATTAACTTGCAATGTTAGTTATTTAGTGAGTATGTTAGTTAGTGGGGACAAATCTTGCAAGCTTAATTTGACCCACTTCTTAGTGTCCGATGGAGCTGAAATTTTGTATACAGGTTTGGTTTAGATGACAATACAATATTAAAGTACAGTCAGCAAAAAGCTTGTCACAAAAATGAAATTTTTACAAAAAAATGAAAAATTGTTTCTTACTTAAAATATGAGTTTTAGGTGTTGTTGACGATTAGGTAGGTTAACTTTTTGAATTTCTTCAAACAAATAAGAAGTAAAATTAAGGTATATACCGCCCTCTTGTTATGATCTGTAATCATAACAAGCGGGCACCCAAAGCTGAGCGGGGCGGCCCGAGCCACCCTGGTAAACGTTTTGAATTAAATCAGAAGAATGAGAAATAAATATAGGTAAAGATCATAACAGGCATGCGGGCATCAAACGCTGAGCGGGGCGGGCAGCCCGAGCCACCGTGGTAAACTTTTTGAATTTCATCAAACAAATGAGAAATAAAATATAGGTAAAGATCATAACAGGCGGCACCAAAAGCTGAGCGGGGCGGGCAGCCCGAGCCACCGTGGTAAACTTTTTGAATTTAATCATACAAATAAGAAATAAAATTTAAGTAAAGATCATAACAGGTGGGCACGCAAAGTTAAGCGGGGCGGCCCGAGCCACCATACTAAACTATTTGTATTTCATTAGACAAATGAGGAATCAATTATAAGTAAAGATCATAACTGCGCACCCAACCGCCCTTGTAAACTTTTTGAATTTCGTCAGACAAATGAGAAATAAAATATAGGTAAAGATCATAACAGGCCGGTACCAAAAGCTGAGCGGGGCGGGCAGCCCAAGCCACCCTGGTAAACTTTTTGAATTTCGTCAGACAAATGAGAAATAAAATATAGGTAAAGATCATAAAAGGCCGGTACCAAAAGCTGAGCGGGGAGGGCAGCCCGAGCCACCCTAGTAAACTATTTTAATTTCATCACTCAAATGATAAATAAAATATAGGTAAAGATCATAACCGGCGGCACCAAAAACTGAGCCGCCGGTTATGATCGGCGGCTCAGCTATCAGAAGCTGAGCGGGGCGGCCCGAGCCGCCCTGGTCAACTTTTTAAATTTCATCAGACAAATATAAGAAATAAAATATAGGTAAAAATCATGACAATCGGCACCAAAAGCTGAGCGAGGCGGCCGGCATGAGCCGCCCTAGTAAACTGTCGAATTTCATCAGAGAAAACCATTTTAAGTAAAGGTCAAAACAGGTGGCCGTGCAGAGCTGAGCGGGGCGGCCTGAGCCGCCCTGCCTCGTCCTACGTAGCGATCGATCACCCTACTTGATATAACCAGACAATGATTATTTATTACTAGATTTATAGTTTTAGGGGAGGGGAGGCCTATGCCCAGCAGTGGGCGTCGTTCGGCTGACATGATGATGATGATTATGAGTTTTAGATGTTGTGGACAATTAAAATATTAGTAAGTTTTTGATTTTCTTCCGACTTCCGAAGACAAGCGGGCGCCGCCAAGCTGAGCGGGGGCGGCTTGCGCCGCCCCTAGCAGCCTGCCGCCCTGGGCCATGGCCCCCTTGGCCCTTAGGTAAATACGCCTCTGCACGGAACACACGAAATGGAAATAGGTTGGTGTCAGCTATTACTCCAAGAAGTACTCGTTTACAAAACAACTGCTCCTGGATGTGTGTAGTCATCTTTAACCAATTACCTGAAAAGTTTAAAGAACTTAATTATAAGATATTCATTAGCCATTTATATAAATGGCTTGTCGCACATACTTTTTACTCCATACAAGAATATCTTAAACATAAACAATGTAAAAACTGTACCAGTTAAATGATGATAATTTTCTTTGGTTTTTATTTTATGTTTTGTTCGTTTATGTGACTGACTATCTCTGTACTTTGACATCCAAAATAATTTCTAATTGTAATTTTCTTTGCACTGTCCACTTGACATTCTAAATTTAATTATATAATTAAGGTTGACATTTTTAACTCTAAATAATTTACTAACAATGGGAAAGAAAACTTTAACTTTTCTTTTTCCAAAATGGACGACGACGCAAAGAAAATTAACTAACCACAGACTAAGTTTGACAGAACAGAACCATAGAACTGTGTTAATTAATTTAAAAAAAAAACTAAGGTGTGTTCTTCACAAGAGGATTTTTGTAGTTCATGATTTTATTTGTTATTGATTTGAATGTAAAAATTTATTGGTTTGTAGTTAATAATTTTATTGCAATGCAACACATATTATAATGTTAGATTTGCATGCTATCATAGTTGGCTGAATGGGAGGAGCTACAAAATATATGACACCTGACCTGTAACATGTAACCCCAATCAAGTGCAAATAAATATATAGGTATTCTATTCTATTCTATTCTGTCTCTATCATTATTTGTCAAGTGGGTAAACTGTGTACATAGCCTTGCAACATTACTTCCAGCTGTCAAATGTCAATTATGTCAATGATGTCAATGTCAAGTCACCGCGACGAACGATGACGAAACGGGTGTCTGCTTTGTAGAGAAAGCGTTTATCGATTGATTTTGGCTTTTTATTCAGTTTCGTCGCTGCTAAAGTCTGTTCGCAGACAGAGGCCAAGCCAGAGGCGACGGGCCTGTAAATTAAGTACTTAAATAGATACTTTGTTTTTCCTGTGTGTGGTGTAACAAAAACGTGCAAAAATGGGGTCGTTGTTTAGGAGTGAGGAAATGACATTATGCCAGCTTTTTCTGCAAAGTGAAGCGGCTTATGCGTGCGTGTCTGAACTCGGAGAACTAGGACTTGTCCAGTTTAGAGATGTGAGTCAACATACACATTGTATTTTACATCAAATCTGATTCACCGTTTCTGTATTTCCCTCCTTGCTTTATCTTTTATAGTCGACCTCAATATTTCTATTCGTCTACGATTGAAATTTTTGTTAACATTTATTAACAAAAAATAATTCAAGCTTCATTTATAACCACATTATTATTTCTCTTTGTAAAGTCGGCTTTCTAACTAATTGAATTAATAACTACCTACATTAAAATAGTGAAAAATGTGAAAAAATAAATTTAAAAATACCAAAGTGCTAAGGCGCTTTTTTATTAACATAACATAACATTAGCCTTTATTTCCAGAAGCGTTTACACTACAAATTGTTTTGGTAATAAATGGTTTATAATATGTCTCTGATTTCTGTGTGCCTTTTGGCAAAGGCCTCCTCCATTTGTCGCCAGTGTGCTCTATCCAAAGCAACCCTGGTCCAGGGCACTTTTTTATTAAGAGAGAGTTTTTACTTTGAACAGGGTCTCTTACTAATAACCATCAAAATAGTAAAATACTATTGTAAGTATAATTTATTTGAACAGTAAAAAGTGCCAATTAAAACTCTTTAATTGTTAAAACTATGCTATTAGATAAAAATTTATAACTTCTAAAGTGGGCCAATTTCAAAGTGTGATAAATTGAGAACATTTTCTTTGATTTATCTGCTATTGCAATTGATCATTTTTTAACAACGGTGTCTGCTTTCATGATAATTGATTTCATAAGAAAGAAATGATTCGTAATAAAGTACTTAGATAAAATAGTATGACCCATTTTACTATCATTAAATTAGTTAAATATTTTAGTGTTGTATAGGTTAGTTAGAAAGTGCAAAGCAAAGCCCCTCCTAAACCATCCAAATCAGTTTGTAAGACCACTAGGATATCCTCTTATCCTTTTAGTCCTTGACCCAAAAATCATATTTAAGTTCTTTGTTGCCCAAAATATTATCGAAATTAATGAATTAATGAATAAAAAATGTTTATTTAGCACCAGACATTACAATACATCATTTTTAAACTAAAAATACAGTTTAAAAAGGCACTAAAACAGTCTCCGCTCAGCTAATATGCCACAACATTAAGCTGTGACCCTGTTTTTAGTGGAAGCCCCATATTACCAATAGGATTTCATTTCATCATTATCTTTTAGTCACTGTTAAACCAAAACCTGATGACAAAATAAGACTAAGCTTATAAATTATTATTAAGTATTAAGTATGTATTTACAAACAAAAAAGTATTTAAGTATATATTTATCTGTTATCAAGTTTTCCATGACACAGTTTCTTAACCCATTGATGCCTGAGCTGCCGAATAGGGTCAGAGAACAATGTAAAATCAATTGTGTCTCATTTCTGGGGTGTCGAAGGATATCCTTCAACACCCCAGAAATGAGACACATCAATGGGTTAATTTCCAGTATAATTTATCAAGAGAAACATGTTACATAATAAAATATTCAGTCATCATATGATAGAATTAAAAATCGAAATTATAGGTGAGGCTAATTCTGATTGATAATGTTGTAATCGCCAGGACATGGTATTAAGATAACAAAAAATGTGTGATTTGACAAAATAATAGCTTAATCAAATATTTATCTACTTGATTATCTTGCTTACAACTTTAAGTGATATTTTGTCACAAGACCCAGATTAAAAGGAAGAATTTATAATTTAAATAAAAAATTAGAAAAACCATCCCCACTACCTTTGGATTTTAGGTCCATACCCCAGTACACATAATTATACCATACCAGTGTCAACTACAATGGCTCCCAATACAACTGCGCCGTGATATGCACATCCTTTGCACCCTATTTAAAATCCTCAATGACCCGAACTCACCCCAGTTCCTTGTTTCCCGCTTCCAAATGCTCCCCCCTCCCTCTCGCTCTAGGCGGCCTTGTATCACCAAGATGCTTGAGCTACCTAGAAGCAAGACCAACTTCCTCCATAACTCCTTTTCCGTTAGAGCTGCAATGCTCTGGAACAAACTCCCGACAAACATTCAGACCTCTCCTAGTTCAAACTCATTTAAATGGAAATTAAAAAACACTTTCTAGCACAGTTGTCAAATCCATAGAAATCATCGGACAGCATTTGAAATCATCTCATATTTTATAAAAGTATGATATAAAATAGTTTTTTTATGTATTTTATATTTATTTTATGTATGTATTGTATAATTTTATGTATGTATATTTTATTTGTATTGTATGTAAGTATATTAGTTTTATATTTTAATAGGAATTAGTCTTTTTGTTTTTTTTTTGCACTTTGCACTTTGCATCTACTACTTTACTCTCTCACACGTCCTGGGTTGGCTGGAAGAGATCTCTTTTAGAGATAAGCTCGCCCTTGCATACTTTATTTATAATTTTGTATATTTACTGTGTCTCTTGAGTGCAATAAAGAGTATAATAAGAAATTAACATTATAGTAAAAATTTACAAAAATAATAATTCATATTTCTTATTTATAGACATAATTATATTATGTGTTTTTAACCTATGTACTGTAAAAAAATTATGATCCAGCCTGTCCTTTCTCTGTCTCTCCCTCCTGCCCTGTTTTTATCTAGCCGGGACCGACGGATTAACGTGCCTTCCAAAGCACGGAGGAGCTCGAGATGAAGTTTTTTGGTCACCCATCCCGTGACCGACCATTGCGAAAGTTGCTTAACCTCAACGATCAAAGGCTAAGCGCGCTAACCACCGCGCCACGTGCTCCTCATGGATCATACTACTAAATACTAACTATACAATTTTTTAACCAAAATCGGGTATTTCAACCACAACCACATTGTCACAGGGAACAAACAAGCTCTGCTTCTTAAACACAATCTAATGCCTAGTTTACACGTATTAAGTAAGCAAGTGATTAACTTAATTTTTAAGTTAATTTTAAGTAGTAAAGTGTTTACACGTGTTATAACTTAAGTTCAATTTAGTTAGGCCACATAGACGAAGGTACTTTCCTACTTCGCTAAATTAGTGCGTTCACTTGCGAACTAAAAGCAAATTTAATAAAGACCACGCCTACCGGGGAATTCGCGCGGTGCGGGAGGGGGGTTTACTTAAGTAAAAATAGACTCGATTCTATTCTACTTACTCACTTATTCACTAAATCATTTACTTAGCACTTGTGACTAAAGAGCTGTTAAGTGACTGTTTACACGCGTGAATTTAGTTAAAATTAACTTAAAATTTAGTTAATTACTTCGTCACTTAATACATGTTAACAACCCATAAGGGAATGACTAAGAAGGCATCATATTTCCATTAAATAAATAAATAAATAATAAATAATAAATAACTTCTTACATTCACACCAATTATCTAAGCCCATGTTAATTTCATTAAGAAACTGTATCATGGAAAACTTGATAACGGATAAATACATACTTAAATACTTTTTGTTTGTAAATATATACTTAATATACATAGTAAACACCCAGACCAAGACAAATAGACATGTTCATGCACACAAATATTTGTCTTGTTCGGGAATCGAACCCGAGACCTCTGGCGCAGAAGGGGGGTAGCCTACCCTTGCGCCAAATCGGTCGTCAAAAAGTTCGTCGGAGGAAAGTTGCTTAACCTCAACGATCAAAGGCTAAGCGCGCTAACCACTGCGCCACGTGCTCCTCGTGGATCATACTACTAAATAAAGTCCGTTCGGTTAGATAGTGTCGGTACACCCGCACGGCATTGTGGCAGAGCGACACTATCTAAGCGAATGGACTATACTAACTACTTATACAATTCTTTAACTAAAATCGGGTATTTCAACCACAACCACATTGTCACAGAGAACAAACAAGCTCTGCTTCTTAAACACAGTCGGGAATGACTAAGAAGGCATCATATTTCCTTTAAACTAAGATCTGTCCTCGAAGAATCGCATCACTAATCTAATTTGTCCTTTCCACCAGTTAAACCCTGACGTGAACGCCTTCCAACGTAAATTCGTCAATGAGGTCCGCCGCTGCGATGAGATGGAACGCAAACTCCGGTACCTGGAGAAGGAAATCCGCCGCGACGGCATCCCCATGCTGGAGATCCCCGGCGAGTGCCCGGAGGCGCCGCAGCCCCGAGAGATGATCGATCTTGAGGTAAATCAAGTTTTACCGAGACTAGTTACCACCATCTTATCTAGATCTGACGTCATAACAACGATGCATTCTGTATTGTTTCGTTCCGGCAGTTAGAGATAGTTCTGGAACCTCGCCGATCACGCGTAGATCCAATTCCTGATTATTGTACATTGCACTAGTGTACCGCAGTAAAATGTGTGACCAGTCAGTGATATGATCTGCGCCTGAATGGCGAGACACCGGCCACAAGAAAAGTTGCAGGAAGTGGTAAGGAGTGAGTCTCCGTATGTACGTACAACTCGAGTTTGAGACAGGATTCGTCTTCATCGAAGTATCAACAATGAATTTCAGTGTGATTCTATTCTTTAACTGTCAAAACTTCATTTTTAACCTTACTCGGGTTCGTCATAGTGCGACTGCTGGATAGCCAAGCAATAGAAAAAATAAAACACTCGTTAAATTTAAGATAAGTACCGACGAACATAACCATCATTATTTACATAGAATTTCCTTCAGTAATAAAATAATTGAAGCGACAGAAAATGCGTGATCGTTTAGATTTTAACTTTCGCTAACTTATTGTAGGATATCATAATTTTAAACCAAGTACTTTCGTACTCAATGAATTAAACTAGATCGTCGATTTGGTTCATTGAAAAATACGTTTCGGTAGCTATTGTTGTTACGATTTATTGTATTATACAACACTAACAGTACTTGTAAAATAACCAAGAGAGATAAAATTAAAACAAACAAAGAATACATATTACGATTTCTAGGTGCATCCGGTTAGTGCTTAGCAACATAAACTCTGATCAAACCGCAGTATTACATAACATTTGTCGCAATTAAACACAGAACTCTTTTTAAACTGTATTTGAAAGATCATCCTATGGTTCAGATGACATAATGGTAACTAAGAATTTTTCAGGCAATTGTCTGATAACAACAAGTACCATTTAATACCGCTATCAAGTGTTTAGTGGTCTTCCCATGTTATATCAGATCATTGACTTCGATGCATCAGTTCAGTCTTGTATCAAACGATGAATTAACGTTAACGACTGAGGGGATGGTATTATATTTGCTTTGCATACCAGCATATAAGCGAAGTGAGAGGATGAGTACGCTGACCTTGATTCCACAATAATCGAATGCGTTTTGTACGTCATTCATCACAATCGAAAGATCAGATTCATTATATAGCCAATGGCCTATACAGCCGTGAGATTTCATTGAAATCTTCAATTCTATAGAAAATTCACATCCACAATAATTTTCATTCAATGAAGGATATTGTAAATTAGTGATTCACTGTTTTTCCTTGCATCTAGTTTTACCACGTTTTACCTTACTAGGAAACGTGTAGTTATGTCATTATTTCACACATATGAGACCACCATAATGTCTTTATTAGACTCTTCGCACACCACCGAGTTTTTATAGGCAGATGGTATGATCGGGTTCAGATTCAGAATCTATGAAGATGTTTATACGCATTATGTAAGTACGCATACTGCAACGATTTGGTGTCGACTGTCGGCTTATAATTATAAACAATACTGAAAGTCTACTCTGAAGCGCAAAATCCGAAATTTCGTCCCTCTCGCTCTCCAGGCATGACAGAATCGAGTGAAAAGGACGAGGCCATACAAGTTTCGGATTCAGAGTAGGTACGGCTCTGAGGGCCTACTGTGAAACGCAAAACCCGAAACTTCGTTATACCCGTCCCTCTCACTTCTCAGGTGTGACAGATTCGAATGAAAGGGACGGGGCTAACCGAAGTTTCGAATTTGCGTTTCAGAGTACGGCTCCTGATTATGAGCCCGGTCCAACTATCGGCCGATACAAAGTCAATGGTGTGCGGGGACTCTTAAGAAAATGTTTGAATGTAATAAATCTTCTTAGGCCACGTTCGAGAAACTGGAGAACGAGCTTCGTGAAGTAAACCAGAATGCGGAGGCCTTAAAGAGGAACTACCTCGAGCTCACTGAGCTCAAGCACATCCTCAGGAAAACACAAGTGTTCTTCGATGAGGTAAGTCCCATCATGCAATCAACCATCAAACTGTTCAGGCGCTTACATAATAAACAATGACAATAATCGGCTTTAAGGTTAATTCTGGAGGTAAAGTCAATTTAAGCAATACACATTTTACTTTAGTAAATATGAAATTATAGTATAATGTCACTGTCACATGACACCGGCAGCTGAACGTGTTTGCAGAAGCTAATGATAATCCCTTTGCTTCGTCGTAACCTCACAGCATATTCCTTCTATTTAATGAGATAGGTACCTTAGCGCATATCGGTTGATAAGATAATTTCCCACTGTTGTCCTCGTGATGTGGACGTAAAACGTATAAATTTCAAACTGGAACACGTTGCTATGTTTGACTATTACGCAGGCGCTGGTCGTCATAATTTAGCCTCTATTATCTTGACTCTAATGTATGAGTTGTAATTCACATGATTTTTTATGTTCTCCGGTAATTAGTTTACCTTTTGCTGACTCAGCTACGTATGATCCGTATCATTAGCGACGTTGTTTGTCCACAGAAAACTGTTAAATTATATATTTTGGTCCTACAAGGGACGGAGTAATAAATTGGTGTGTTGCTAAAGTTGCTAAAAAGTCAAGGCTGTTGTAGAAAAAAAATAGCACCACGATCTGGTTATGTTTGGTTACCATCGTTTCTTTTTTTAACGCCTTGTTTTTGTCAGTGTTTCATACGTTATACTTACGTTCAATTGTTTTGTTTTATGTTGACTCCGATTATGTTACTGGTTAGGAAGCACTCAATAACAGAAAACCATTGAATACTAATAATGTGTAATTGTTATAGGATGTATTCATGTCTTTATCGATAACAGTATCTAATTAGTAACGTACATTAAATTCTATTTAATAAAGGTCGTGGTTTTCCTTTCCTTTTCTTATTATGTGAACGCATTAACGACAGACGTGGGCTTCAAAAAGTATTTCAATAATGAAAATTACTCATAACTTCTTAATTGGCAAACGAAACCTTATGTCTTTCCCAATGTCAATGTCACGTTTGTCAAACATAATAGTGGTCTTGAAAATCTCAGTCAATTAATTGAGAATAATAGGTTTAACTGCAACGCTTACAATCAGATTTTTCACGGCCAATTCGAATGTGACATTGACATTGGACGCGTCACTGACCTTGACGCCATGTTGGCGTGTGTGTGCACAAGATGGCGGACCCGTCGCGCGAGGAGGAACAAGTGACTCTCCTTGGGGAAGAGGGGCTCATGGCGGGAGGGCAAGCGCTCAAGCTAGGGTATGCTCAACTTGATTATGTCGGCTCACTGACCACTTTCACTTCTACGTTTTCAAAATTTTAAAAGTGTGGTACACCGTTTGGGAACCTTTTAGTTGTAAACAGCGTGGAAGTGAAAGCATGTCCTTGAGCTATATTATTTTTGCAGCGCTTGTACTGTGACGCTGATACGGGAGTCTACCAATCACCACTCAGGCAAGCATTGGAGTCGGCCGGTTTATAGTATATCATCGACATAACACCTCTCTTTGACTTCTTGTGTGATTGAATGAGCTTAGCGTAGCGAGGCACTCCCTTAGACAAACAATATGTCGAGCTTCGAGATCTTGTTCTGGTCCCCATGTGGAGCGTGCTAACCAATTGCTGCCTGAGTGAGTTTTAAACTAACAGTGTTATCCCAAACATGATTTATTTTTGAAGTCCATTGATAGTAGCGAAAGGGATCTCCAGGTCGGACGATGCGTGATAGTCTTTTATCAGTATTTATTTTTCTTTTCATTCCGTCATGCTTTCTGTATCTATACTTTGTCATATGCATGCCATTATGATTTTATGTTCATGTTATACGTAGCTTTAGTATCACGATAATACCAATGTCGAGCAAGGAGTCACATCGCCCGCTTAATTTGTGTACGTTTAGTTTTCACTGTAATGATGATACACAATGTTATTTGAAGTAGATACTATACCGACTAACAATACAAATACTGCTTTTTGTTTAGAAGTAGCTAGGTATCACTGGCACCAAGTCTGGAATTTTATATTTCAGTGACGCGTTGGCGCTACTTTTTTACTACAACAGGCGTTGGGAACCGATCGTTCGGTCGTGACGGGTGTACTTTGACGTGGCGGGGTTAGCTTGGGTGTGCCGTTCTGGGCATTTGTACATGTTTATGTTTGTCCGATAGCACGAGGGTGCCGCGAGTACCACTGAGTCGATGACACGAGCCCTCATATCCGACGACCCCAACAAACATATGGGACACGTCCAACTAGGGTATGTATTCGTGTGTACATACGGCACTAGTGTGACACCACCGGTCCCACATATCTTAACCCTTTCCTCGACAGGTGAACCATAGCTGATGAGAACTTTGTGCTGTGTTTATCAAACAGCTACTGTTTAACTGTAATGGAATCCGGCTTTCTGATAGCATCGATGGCACTTCCGTCCAGTTCAAGTTGATGATTAACAACCGGTTTGAACTAAAACAAGTACGCGGTGAATGTCGCACGAGCCGACGTAAGTGCGATCGATCAAGATGTTCATACAGATAATTCAGATATTGACATTGAATTTTTGACTGTTTGTAATACAGATTGTCTAGACAAACACAGTAGTGTAGTAGACGCAATATTCTAATCTTTATGCACATCTGATAGAAAATCTGCGCTACATAGAAGTCAATCATACAACTGGTAAAGTTTCAGTAAAATCTATTGCATACATTTTCTAGTCTGTAGCGCTGATATGCGTAATATAGAAAATAAATTTATCCCTAGTGAGAATAATGTAAATATCCCAGAAATTATAGTGATTTTTGCAAAAGATTAAACTTACTTTATAAGTAAATATGAGAAGCTATAACAAAACTATTATATATTAATACCTGAAATGCTTAATCGCTGTATTTATTCCCTAGTTTACGGGATAAGCAAGAATCCTTGGAATTCCTGCCTTGGTTAGTAGTGTATATTGTATTATTATTGTAGTTGGGTCGCTAGTTGTAGCTGGTGCGGGTATTGGTGTTGTTATATGTGTGTCTGGAGAAAGGATGATTTGACAGAATTGAAAAAGGGTCTTTTCAATTTAGTCACTCACTACACAAGGTTTAACCAATCTTTAAAACACTCACTATGCTTACTAACACTTCACCTTCTTCACACATATTATGTTAATCTATCAAAGCGATGTGCGAGGTAACTTGGACTTCAAGAATAGATAATGGTGCGAACATTGTAAATGCTGAAAATCGATCTGTTTTGTGCTCACAGTTTTTCCTTTACCTGTTTCTGTAATACCTGTGTAAATATAGTTAAAGTATAGTTGTGTACCTAATGGTGACCCTTGAGGTACTCCTTGTACATTATTTTAGACAGTGTACAGTAAACTATGTGAGCAAGAACGAATACATTACGTATATGTACTTTCATTAGAAAGTTGCTAACAGCGTCTTGGTACGAGTGTCTTAGTTATTAATATACTTTTTTATTTTTTGTGCATTCTAACGATATTCTTACAAATAAACGCAGAATAAGCAATAATAATTCAGTTACTTTGTGTACTTTTACATAAATAGTTGCTATTCTAATTCAAGCTTATGTCTTGTTTATTTGTAAGGTCGTTAAGTTTTT
Organism: Crambus lathoniellus; assembly: GCA_949710035.1. Lineage (NCBI taxonomy): Eukaryota > Metazoa > Arthropoda > Insecta > Lepidoptera > Crambidae > Crambus > Crambus lathoniellus. Next base: position 26,260,739 of record OX453305.1, on the reverse strand, counting down.
TCGTGTTATTTATTCACGTTGCGGTAAAGTACGTTTCAATAACGGTTTCCTTTCGTATGTTACAATAGAACCTTATAACAGACTGCCGAACAAAGTATCGAAAGTTTCTATATTGTCCTTGAATTAGTTTTAAGAATCTGATACGCTCAATTAATTCAACTAGACCGGTTAAAGATCATGTTGAATGTTACCGTGAAAGCGGCCAGTGATTTAAAGATCTTAGGTGGATTTAACATTGATCTCATCGAACGTATAGTTAATCTAATTAATAAAAAATCTAGTGTCACGTGCTTGTTATGGAATTCCTCCGAACGGCTGGACCGACATTTATGATTCTTTTTGTGTGTATTTGGTAGACCTGAGATTATGCCGTAGGCTATTTTTTATCCAGAAATTCTACGAGAGCCAGGGCGCAGCTAGTTAGAATATAAGGTCTTCACTGTGCACCTACTTTGCATCATAAGCGTCCTAAGACTTGTCACCATTTTCAGATCGGTTATTAATAAACGTAGGCAGACGCCATTGTTATATTCTCTCTCGCCTATTAGGAATTGTGAAGACTGCTGTATAGTGAACTCTATTTCCGTGTCTTTCAATATCTCACCACTCATCATTAGTTCCGGTAAAGATCTTAAGTAGGTAGTTACGTAATAATCACCTGTGTGAATTTAATAGAAAATGTAATGTCCGTTAAGTGGATAATTTGATGAAAATAGACGACTTTATTTATACGTCAAAACTAACAAAAATGAAGCACTTATGTTGGAATGTTATGATTTAGTTAGATGACTGATAAAAAGCAGAGATTTCGTCTCAGTCAATCGGTATCGCGAATTTTATCTGGAAAATTTCGCGAAATCACAAATTGTTGTGTTTACAATGTAATGTTTTTATGACACATCTGTGACCACGTTGTTAGGTTCTTCTTAGTTCCTAGCGCGTTTAATTTAGTGCAGTTATTGAATCATTGTATTAATGGAAATCTCTTTATCTGCAAGATAAGTGAACAATTGTAATTGGTTGACGATTGCTTTGCTAGTTATCTTTATGTCATAGCCCTCATGGGATTTACGAGAAACTTTTGTGAATTCTCGTGTTTATCTTTATTCACCTATTATACAGTTGATGCTCTGAACAAAGTAACATCCAATGTCACTTGGCCTAGCTAAAATATGTGTGCGTTCTCGATACTCTGTTTATTCCAGCCAATACTGGTTCGATGATTCACGGTTAACTTATTCGTGTATTTTCCAATTCTTGTTTTAATAAAGTATTTTTTTGTTAACGTTGTTGAAATTCGTTAAAAAAACGCAATGGAATCAGCCACCTTCTCTTTAATTTTATCTTCGCTTAGAAGCTATTTGTTTATCACTCGAGAAACACTTGGTTCATACGTGTTTGTTTCTATTATTATAACATGATTTCAGTTTAAAGAACCATTGTTAGATAAAAGCCGAGGTGGAATAATACTTAATACTAACATTTACGTAGTCGTGGTCGATAAAGAAACTTTGTAAAATGTTGACATTATTTAATAAAGATTAATACTGTTGCTAGTATGTATAATTAGTAAAATTATCACAGGAAGTATAAAATGCATCATAGCTTACAAGTTGAGCTTCATACCTATTTGACTTGACTGTAAGATATGGCTATCTTTGAATGTATGAAGATTCCTTCGACGATTATTATAATTGACAAGAAGAACTAGTCCGTATAGTAAATCAATCAAATATATGTCATCAAAATTAAAGGCCAATAATGAATTCACTTAATTGCTTGCTACCTTATTGACATTTAGCCCTGAAACTGTTATAAATCTCTACTTTTTAAAGGCCTCTGAGATGACAATGTGATCGTTAATCATCAAGACAATGCGTCTTGTCCACTATGAATGGATACTAAATCATAATCCCTTACCAACTTAGCCATATTTCTTTAGGAAATACGTTACAGTGATGACTCAGAAATTTGAGCAAAAGAATCTCCGAAAAATGACATACTTTTAACGTAATATGATATGTGAGAAACATATGATTGTGTTATTATGACGCCGGGGGCGTAAACGAGATAGTCACGAGAGTCACGACATGAGGTTGACGTGCCAAAGTAACTGTATCGATATGAGGCGTGAACATGCTTTTGATGTATGGACATAGCGGGTTTCGGATTAGTAGCGTTCAGTTTTTTTTTGTGTATGCACCGTTTTCAAAACTAGGTGTGGCGCCAAAATCCTCCATTTTCCTCCCATGAACTTCATAGAACGCTCATATTATCTTAGATTTGGATGTGTTTATTCCTAACTTTAATGGAAGATACATTAGAGCACTGTAAGCAAGATGTGTCAACATTCTGACAGGTGAATTCAAAGTTTTTGCAATTGATTCTTAGACAGGTCAGGTCATATCTAGGTCAGGCAGGTTCATTCTGTTCGTTGCTAGATATCAATTATCCGAGTGTGTCACCACACCACAGTAAAAAACTGAAACACCTTTATTACAAAACGTGGACTAAAGTTAGACCTGGTTTAAAATTGATGCTAATTCTGTCTTTCATTTGGAAAATGAAAGTGACAGCACCAGTTTAGTACCATTTTTAAACCAGGACTATTTTAGTCCACAGTCCACGTTTTGTAATAAGGTGGAAAGTGTTTGATTAAAAATCAAAGTTATGCTATGATATGGCAACCCAATAGATAGTGGGACTGAGTGAACTTAGTTTCCTCTTTCAGATTTATAGTAAAACTAGCCTTCCGCCCGCAGCTTTGCACGCGTGGACTACGCGATGTTATCCCGCGGGAATGAGATGGTTTTTTTTCAGGATAAAAAGTAGTCTATGTCAATCTCCAGCTCCAAAACTATCGGTATACCAAAAATCACGTCGATCCGTTGCTCCGTTTTGACGTGAAAGATATGGACAAACAAACAAACACACTTTCACAATTATTATATTAGAATGGATGGATTATGGTCATTGTTATCCTAGTGAGTTCGATGTTAAGCGCTTGTCCTTTGACATGACATCATCATAACAATTTTTATCGATTCGTTTACGTTTAGAGGAAAATCTTTTTGCTTTCGAAGTAAAGTAGGTACCTACCTACTTGAAGATACCTATAGACCTGCCCCAGTAGACAAGTGGCTTTCTATAATCAATATTACCAATAGAATAGAAAGACAATTTATGGGATTGACATCAGCGATTGTAATGTCACGTGACCGCTAATGTCAATCCCATACATTTTCTTTCTATTCTACTGGCGATGTCGATAGAAAGCCACTTGTCTAGGAACCCTGAACAGTAGATCAGGAAATCTAAGAACTGCATGAAAGTTCTATGGGAACATCTCGATTTTATCAATAAAAGTTTCGCGGTCAGCCTCCCGTTTCTATATGAATAAACTATTTCCTCTTCTCTTAAGAAAATAGAATTTAATTATACGGTTTTTTATTAATGCTTTTGAAGAAATAATATGAATTGACCAAAATTCTTTTGTTAAGGTTGAAGTATACTCACTTACTGTTATTAACATTAATGATTTGTTGAGCGTATCAGTGGCACAAAGAAGTCATAATTGTAACTTGACGACAGTGATTAAAAGTCCAGTAGCCAGTTCGTCAAACCTTGTATGTATTGATTCATATAGAATTTGGACTTGTATGTGAAACGGTGGACCAAGATGTTTGAAATTAATATTTTAAGATTTCAGTCAGTTCTATAAAACTATTATGTTGAAATTGTTGAATAAATAACACGAAACACTTATTTATTTTTATAGTTTTAAGGAGACGTTGATTTGTATGGTAAGAAAACTAAAAAGTTTTTTTGATTAACAATTTTTATATGATAAAGGTAATAAAAAAGTAATCAAAACAGGTTAGGTACCTACTGCTAACATTTTATGCTAAGACTATGGCTGTAGGATGTTATAAGCTTCCATGTGAAACAAGTTTTTGTAAGTCTAACCTACGTAGCAACATTTGCATATAAAGTTTGAGGAAAACCAAACCAAATATACAGTATCCAAGATGCATTGTGGTTTGCGTATTTCATAGAAAATCATCATCAACATAGAAAAAATATTATAGTTCGGAATTGATCTAGATGAATACTTCACTAATTATGGGGTCATTATCCTAGAAACCCTATCAATGTTAGATATTCCTGTAGCAGTAAACTTGTGTAATAATTAACCACTGATGTACACACAACTGGATATCAGATGCCCACGAACTAAACCCCAAACAATTATTGGTATAAGTAAATTTTGTTTTATATCAGTTTTGAGAAATCTTTAACCCAAATAAAGGAGGATGAGGACAAATAAAGAAATATACAAAATGATACATCGACACACAACTGGATATCAGATGCCCACGAACTAAACCCCAAACGCTTATTGGTTAAGTTCAATTTTTTTATCATTTTTGAGAAATCTTTAAGCCAAATAAAGGAATATAAAAAATGATACATCGGAATGTAATTTTTAATAGCTGAGTTGTATTTTTTTTTCAATTCTCCTTCGAAACGCATTTTGGTGGCTGTTGTGACTTTTCTTTAACAAGCTCGTCATGCTACATGAGCGGTTGTGTGACTAGTCGTTAGGACATAAAGCTTTACATGATAGGCCTTGGATCCATGCCACCTACGTAATAAGAGCTATTTTCGTACCGCTGCTATCAAACTAGACGTGCCGTCAACTGTCCGTCAATTAAAGTCAACTTGAAAGATTCATTGTTTTCCTATAGCATTAAAAAGAGCAGTTAAATTCAACATAAATCAATCTAGACGTTAAAAACTAATTAAACGTTTATGGGGAAGAACACCAGTTTCCGTCCATTCTTCAGTAAGTAGTTATTTTTATTTAAAATGCGAAAATAACTCTTTTTGTTACATTTTCAAGTCTAAACCACTGAACTGATTTTAATGAAATTCGGCATAAGTACTTAGAAATAGATTAGACCTCGTAGGAGGTAACCCACTTTAATACCAAAATTTGCGCGATATACTTAAGGGTGGTATTCCACTTATCAAAGAGCTTTGTCCAATATGCATTTGACCAAAGAAATTATCAATGAATCCATTCATGAATTCGTCCTCGCCCAATTTCTTTGATCCAATATTTGATAAGTGGAATACAACCCTAACCAAATTCAACGCGGACATCTATCCACGTAGTTCAACATAAAAGGAGACGTTAAAAATATGGGTATTTGGAAATTGAAGAAATCCAGTTGTCATTATAAATATCACGTGCATGCAGACGTTTTGGTGCGGTGCCAGCTGCCAGCGAGTCGGGTGCCGTCGGCCATGTTACGTCATCATGGTCTCGCAAAATGGACGATGTCTCGTACTTAGCTATCGAAAAAGGGACCGTGGCGTAATCATGACGTGGACTTGTTAGTTAATTTGTTTTGAGTTTCCCGTATGTACAGTCACAAAGAATAATATGTAAACAAAAACAACATAGAACTTTGCCACATTGCCATTGAAGCGTTCCGAAACCAGACTATCTGTGCCACAAAAGTCATTCAAAATTGTAATATGACATAGTCCTTTGCTGTTTACATATTATTATTGCTCGTGACTGTACTCAATACTTAAGATTATTATTTATGAGCCTGGGTCGTCCCGCTGTACCTTCCTTCCATTTCTTGCAGTCTCGGGCTATCGTATGCCAGTCAGTTCCTATATTAATGGATGGATGATGGTCGATGTCTCTCGTGCGAATCGGAAAGGGACTGGCCTAATCATAACGTTGACCTGTTAACTTTGTTAGTTAATTTGTATAGACTTTCCGTATCTACTTGATACTGATGCGTTTCCACACTGAGCTGTGTTTTCATACATTTGCCACCACAGTCGGAGTCAGCTCAACTGTCACATGTATGGAAAATTGGAAACATAGCTCAGCTCCGTTCGCGCATCTACGCTTCTGTGTAAAAGTACCCTCATGATACAGGAGCCGTACTCTGAAACGCAAAATCTGAAACTTCGTTAGCCCCGTCTCTTTCACTCGACTCTATCAGGACTGGGGAGTGCGAGGGACGAGTAGGCCCTCTGTATCTTCATGGTCTCGCAAAATGGACGATGGTCAATGGCATTCGTTTGTATTAATTGCTACGCGAATCGGAAAAGGGATAGTGGCGTAATCATGACGACGATTTGTTAGTTAATTGGAATGGTTGTTTCCGTATGTACTTAATACTCAAGATAAAGTATCTGTAGATAGGAGCGTGGAATTGGAAACTATTTGATATGAAGTTGATTTTATAAAAAAATTATCACTATGAAATATTTTGGCGAGGTCGATGGTGCAGTGAAACTGCTCCTGCCTGCTGGGCCAAAAGTCGTGGGTTCTAGGTCTCCGTCCAGGTGCTAGGACAAATGTTCTGCACATGAATGTCGATCATGCATTTATTTATTACATAACCATCAAGATTTTTGTGAGGCCAGCCCGAGAGGGATTAAAGTCGCGCTCTACTAGGAAAACATCATCTGGAAACTACAGTTAACACGAAAAGAAGAAGATTTAATTAATCCCACAAAAGCGACAACAAATTAGCTGTTACGTTACTAAGTCCGTCTTGCTTGCTACGTAATCAGCAATTGAATAATTTTGTCAGTTTCCTAACAATTGTAATCTCAGCCATAACTAACGCGATGACAGTCAAGTTAATTAATTCCTTATATTGTTTCAATGTCGATCGTATATACCTATAGCTCATTGGACTAAAAAAACTAAATGATATGGATAGCCTACCAAAAATGATATGGACCAATTTAGTTCGTAAAAGATTTCTGATTTCGTGCTAAAATACTAACATATACAAATTCCAACCCAAAGTTTGCATTTCACCTCAAGTTTCACGTCACGTTCTATCCCTATATGGGTAACGGAATAATACTCGTCGGTGTGTACCAGCTCCTAAAGCTTAAAATGTTGAATTGAATTTGACCTTATGATGTACGTAGTAAGAGCTATTTTCGAAGGTTTCCAATAAACTTGCCTGTCGATGTATGTTCATTCATTTCAAACTTCCCCAACATTTTACATAGGCAGATGATTGCAGGTTTTCCTTGTATTCGCCCAGTCACACTCACGTGATGATTACAAACTTATTTATACCTATAGCTGCTGCAGAGTCAATGAAATTACTTATAGGTGATTCCATAAATTTAAATAAATTATATTTTTAATACTTTGGCTAACTATATAAGAAAAAAAATGTTGAGGTAGAACTTCAAAGTGAATACTTAAATAAAATGTTGTAGACAAGGACAAGTTCTACTACAAGAAGTAAAGCGATATTTATACACTTTTACATCTACCTATTCAAATGATTTGAATGTATAAACGAAGCCTGCATTCCAACGTACCAATTTCTCACTCAATATGTCAGTAGTTAGTTTTTTTGCTTGAAGATACAGTACGTGATACTTATTTATGAGTTATAGATTTTTTATTGGTTGTATTCTAATCTACTTAATTGAAACGTTACATCACGGGTTTACCATTTTAGAACGATTGATCGATAATGATGCCATTTATGTACACTTGAAAATCAATGAAGGTCAGAAATAGCTATAGACTTAACCATGCGTAGAGCCGGCAACAAAATATGTTATGCAAACTTAAAGGTCGCATAAATCTGTTGCATTACAATCTGTGTAGTAAGTGTTAGCTTAAAAACCAATATATAAAGAAAAAAGTGAAGAGAGAACAAGGGTTCCTGGGTAAAAAATAGATTTAATATTAAACTTTCGGTATTTCGGTTTCAATTGAGAGGTACAACTGTACTGTTTGTTTACAAATAATATAACGGCATTGTTATTGTACCTAATTTTGAATTAATATATAGGTTTAATTTAATGTACTATCTTGATTCTTTAAGGGACATAATATCCCAAAAATCCCAGAAATAAGAATATTTCAATAAACAACATTAACAATAAACCGTTAGGTATTTTATAACCTCTATTAAAGGTTTATAGGATGTTGTTAAAAGCTGTTTACTCTCAACTAATATATATTTATGACTGAAAATATATTAGGTATAATACTATTACAAAAGATGTCATTACGACATGAGTGTTTTAATTCCTGATTATTTGCAGTTGCAAACATTACTTCATCTTTATAAAATATCATTAATGCTATAATCACATATGATTATATTTATATTCCGGATGATGGTTAATCTTTATCAACTCTGTAAAATATATCATTTAGACTTAGTGTATGGTCTTTGATTTTTTATTTCAGCTACTTTTTTAATACTTATTTGTAAAAATTATGGTCATAATACTAATTCACTTTAAATATTCATGCTTTTTTATTTCAGCTACTTTTTTAATACCTATTTGTAAAGATTTAGTGTCATAATCCTAATTCACTTAAAATATTCATGCAAATCGACGTCTCCTTGTATTGCAGTTTATAATCACGAATAAATGAAATGTATTTCTGTATACTCATAAGTCTATAATGTCATTGCTACCGGTAACTGGTACCAATGTTTAGATAGCTTTTAAGGAACTCAATGAAAAATATTGGGCATTGATACGTTTAAAGAATAAGTATTATGGTTAAAATTGAAGGGGCTTTGAGGCAAAAGATGAGCTTCATTAAATAAAGTCGAAAAAGGAAAGTTTCTAGCCACTTCCGCTAAAAACTTTCTTTTTCAGAAAATAAAAATCTGTATAGAAACCGCGCTAAGTATAGATATTATTTACCTTTTACTCTTTTAGCCCTTACTCTACGGTTTTAAAGAAATGATTTGAATTCATTTTGTTAATCCGGGTACAGAATGTGATTAACTTATTCTGGGCTGATTCTACGACACGCTTCAAAGAAAGATTTCATCTCAAGGTTGGTAAAGTAGGGAAATTGATATTTTGATGGTTTATAAACTGCAATCTTTAGTACCTACATAGATATTCTTAAATACTATGACTTAATTTTATTATTTACCTTTTGGTTTCCCTATTTGTCATTGCGTGTGGGTCATTTACTTTTATTTTAGAATAGTTGTCACCATGCATCCATTTTGGGATTTTTCTTTGGTACTTAAATTATTTTGAACCCTAAATCCTTGCATTAAGAACTGTATGGGAATAACAAGTTCATTTTTTGGGACAAAAACTAAAACTAATGCAATCTAAGGTTGGTTTCACAGCTGCCTCAAGAGCCGCCCGTACGGGGAAGATATCAATATAAGAACCTATTCCAAAAACAAATCGGCGTTGGTCGCTGTGTAGCGAAGTTCTTCTTAATTTTATCCACAAACGGGGTACCACTTTGCCTTCACCTCACCTGATGTTGAGTGAAGAGATGGCTGGAGATGGAAGCGCACTACTCCCGGAATCCTCAACACTGAGGAACTGGCTGTCGTATCTCTAACTGCCGTAACACAACAATGCTGAAAAACTTCGCAGTTATGGCGACAGGCTTAGATAAGATGGTGGTAACTGGCCAGGCGGACTTTGAAAAGCCCTACCACCAACCAAACCGAATATGTACCCCCACTGGGAATTTGAACCCGTGACCTCTGGGTCTGGAAGGTACCGGTGGTGGTGTGTACCACTAGACAACAGAGGCGGTTAGTTTATGATTATGTTTATATCAAACAAAGGGCGACTATTAACGATATGGCGTCAGTCAGACTTAGATAAGATCGTGGTAGCTGGCTTATAACAAGTCCTACTACCAACCAGAAATTGAAGCGGAAAGCTGTGAAACCAGCCTTGTAGATGTGTAGCTTACTCTTACCCCCATATTAATAAACGTGAAGTAAAGTTACACCTGATGTAAATCTGTTGTTGTCCGACTTCTTTTTAGCGAATAAAAGTGACATCATCAGTTTAAAACTAAGTGTAACTTTGCTCTACGTTTATTAATAAGGGGGTTATTGTTTTGTTTTATTTTTTGTCGCAATCGCACCACACGCAAATTTCATCTGTAAATAAGGGTGTCTAAGGTGCACATTCCCGTACCAGTTCTGAACGTATTTTTGATGTAGTTTCGTGGCGGGCGTGATCCTGCGCGAGCGCATACCGGCCTTCGAGCGGATGCTGTGGCGCGCGTGTCGCGGCAACGTCTTCCTGAGGCAGGCGGAGATCGACACGCCACTTGAGGACCCTTCTTCCGTAAGTATCATGGCATTAAGCTATGGTTAGTCGACATCTAAATTTTAAAAATACTAGGTTGGGGGCTGTCTATTAATCACGTGAGGCTGAAAGGGGGGAGGGGGTCCGGGAAAAAATCACCAAGTATCGAAATCATATAGTACAAAGCCTTAAAATGTATCACAAGGGGGGACGGGGGGTCTAAAAAGTTGCTAAAAACATCTCGTGATTAATGGACAGCCCCTTATGTAGGTAAATTTTTATGTTGCTAAGGACTTTGATTGTAAAAAAAGATCTACCTAAAAGAGATAAAATAAAGTACCTTTATAGTGTAAAAGAGATTTACTGTTTTCTATAAAAACAACGTGTATTGTTAGATTTGCGGAAATGAAAAAAAATTGTTTCCTTTTGCTGAAAATGCTCGCTGCAAATGTATTGCAACAAACTATGAATAAATCCAAGTAAACCTAACTGCTCTTTTAAATTAATTATGAATCGTGCTTGATCCTTTCATTCATATTTTTAGCATACCTAGTGCAGGAAAAAAGTCAAACTATTTATAAAGCCTGACCAGGAAATAAAAAACCTAGCTTGAGGCGCCCCCATGAAGCTCGACTTAAAACTGAGGTAACTGGAGAGTGCAGTACGAACAATTTTTTGTGACCACAAATTACACAGTGGCTGTCTTCCGTCTCACCTACACTTTAAAAAAATACGTATGGTCATATGAGACAACTGACAGCCAATACATACTAAATGTCAAATTTGCTGGTGTTCACTTTTTTATTCAGGGTGAGAACTCCAGTTACCTCAGTATTAAGTCGAGCTTCATGGGCGCCCCTCTCGCCTCTTCATTGTTACAAATGTCAAATACTATATAAAAATTTAGTTCGTCACATTTCCGGAACATGGCGCGGCTTTAAATAGTTTTACTTCTTTCCTGCAATACAAAAACATCAATTTCTCTTATTAACATTTCAGTGTAGCAGAAACAATTCTTATTAAAAGCGCTAATCTTAACTTCCTCCTCCCACAGTCCGACCAAGTCTACAAGTCGGTGTTCATCATTTTCTTCCAAGGAGACCAGCTGAAGACCCGCGTGAAGAAGATATGCGAGGGCTTCCGCGCCACCCTGTACCCGTGCCCCGAGGCGCCCGCAGACCGCCGCGAGATGGCCATGGGCGTCATGACCCGCATCGAGGACCTGAACACGGTATGACCACAGAATAAAACATAGTAACAGAAGCTGCACTCTGCGAGCCCATTTAAACAAATAGCAACTCTAAATTCAACACGATAAAGTAGAATTCAGCTTGTACGGCTCTAATTACGAACGGCTAGACGTTGCATCTCTTTCTATCGCATATATTCTATCGCGCTCGGGCGGGCGGCCCGCTGTACATTGTATTGAATTGTATCCCGAGATATACCCGAAGCGGTAGGCACTTATTTTGGGTCCTTAAGCGAGTGACGGATGACCTAGTCCCATTTAGAACCTTATGCTATGACTTTTTCACGCGCTATCCGTGCCCCGAGGCGCCCGCAGACCACCGCGAGATGGCCATGGGCGTCATGACCCGCATCTAGGACCTGAACACGGTATGACCCAGTCCCATTTAAAACCTATGAAAACCGCGACTTTTTCACGCGCCGTCGACGCGCTACCCGTGCCCCGAGGCGCCCGCCGACCGCCGCGAGATGGCCATGGGCGTCATGACCCGCATCGAGGACCTGAACACGGTATGACCCAGTCCCATTTAGAACCTATGCAGTATGACCCAGTCCCATTTAGAACCTATGCAGTATGTCCCAGTCTCATTTAGAACCTATGCAGTATTACCCAGTCTCATTTAGAACCTATGCAGTATTACCCAGTCTCATTTAGAACCTATGCAGTATGACCCAGTCTCATTTAGAACCTATGCAGTATGACCCAGTCTCATTTAGAACCTATGATGTATGACCCAGTCTCATTTAGAACCTATGCAGTATGACCCAGTCCTATTTAGAACCTACGCAGTATGACCCAGTCCTATTTAGAACCTATGCCGTATGACCCCAGTCCCATTTAGAACCTATGTAGTATGACCCAGTCCCATTTAGAACCTTATGCACACCGCGACTTTTTCACGGCCTTTGTATATATACAATACGATACGCTCGCAGCCTGCAGAATTTTACACAGCTAAATTATTCAATCGCACCGTAAAAAAAAACGCGTCGTCAGTCGCGCGTACGCGCGTGTTTATCGATACAAACGCAAACCAACTGCGCTGCGGGAAAAAAGCGCGCGTCGGTCGTTTTTTTCGGCGCTGCAAAAAGACGCAGTTTACACAGGCTCTTACAGTCTCTAGTAACAAGAACGACGATTAAAATCTAGGCACATTACATTATTAATTCTATTGAATATGGACAGGCTCCTCAGACCAGAGAATTAAGCAAAAAAGATTGTCTATGATGAAATTAATCTCCAGTTTGTCATACTATAAATGTATACCTATTTCAGAATAGTAGTCATGATATAGTTTTATAACTGATACTTATAAGCTGCAAGTGAATGTCCAGTGTTCACAATCCACATCTTGATTTTTATTGCCGCTATTATTTTATTTATATTGCCCCCATAGTTTAAAAGTTAATCCGTATGCGGTACAAGTGCTGCCTGCACCGTAACCCCCTAATAATTATCGTTCATTCAGTGCCTATTGTACAACAAATAAATGTCTAACAATAGGTTACGCCGCGTACAACAAGTTGCCCATAAATTACCTCTAACTGTACAGGGTAATAAATAATTTATCTACACAAGAGTACAGGGGGCCAAGTCTGCTAACGTTAAGTCACAATCGTGTCCCAATCGTGTTTCAATTGTAGTTCAGTTGTATTGTTTTTTTACACACTAGTTACAAGAAATGTGTACTTTTTTCACAATACTAGTGATGGTCATACCACACACTACATTCACATCACACCATACTGTCATAATTCTTGTAACTAGTGTTTTAAAGAGCACTGAACTACAATTGAAACACGATTGAGACACGATTGTGACTTAACGTTAGCAGACTTGGCCCCCAGGGCGGAGCGACCTTGCCGCTATTATTGAGATTTTACGACGATATTACATCGGCGCAGGCGCACGTCTCGACAATTATTTTACTCTTTGACTGGCGCTCACTTGTGACTTTGACACACTAAACATGTACCTACCTGATACAATTAAATTAGAAAAAAAAGTTATTTAAATAAATTAACACCTTCCTCTTTTCAAATTGCATAACAAATATTTTAAGTAAATAAATAAATTAAATAAATAATATTTTTTTATTTCCAAATAACAGTTACTTGACCCAGATTTATAAAATTCTTATAAACTAGTGTTAACTATAAATATCTATTAATTTTTACGTATATAGAACCAGACAATTTTACAGCAGCCGCTGCACAAGAATAGGCCTGAATCGCAGGAACCATTACAAATTTAAGTTTTTAGGTACCGGTAATTTTGACAGTAGGTAAAGTTAGTTAAATATTTAATCTTAAGCCGTTGTTAATCTTTGGTTTGATTTATCTGTGATTGAATTTTGTTAATGACTTGAGGCTTATAGAAATCACATGATGCTTTAAAATACCTGGTTATAACTTATTATTATTAGATTGCTTACTGTGTTATAAGAACACCAGGAGCTCCGTAGGGGGGGGGGGGGGGGGGGGGGGGTGTCACCCGCGGTCTATATTTAGCCTATGTCACTCAGGAAGTGAAGTGAAGTGAAGGAATACGATAATATTCAATGTTTCAATAAAATATTCCTTCAGGTAAAACGAATTTTCATGCCAAATCAGTTCGAATGGTAACGGTTGTGGCAGCTTTATTCTAGTTTCGTAGCATCTTGACAAATATTTCATACATTATTTACTGTTTCGAAATAAATCGATGTTACAGCACTTATTATAGTACCAACATTATCATGTTTTACCACTAGCTAATCGGGCAGCTTGTTGTAACAATAATAGTATAACCAATACAGAATATCGTCGTTCGGCATTCAATACCGCGAACGTGACATTTTTACGAAAATTTTTTTTTTGTTTTATTTGATTCTAATCGTAGAAATACGCGATCCTACATTTAAATTTTGGCTGAAACTTACTCCAATCCTGTTATATTTAAGTCGGTCAAAACCGCGAACCTAATTTCCCGCCAACAAAACCGCGAACGTGCCAGTTTCTCATTGCCGCCCCATAGCAATCGCGAGTGCAAGACTCTTCCGTAGTTTTTCCTGTTGGAAGCATTATAATATAACACAAGTATTTCACATGAATGTTTGCAATTGCATATTATGATAATTTGCTACAAAAAGATTAATTAACTTATATAAAAATAATAAGATATATAAAATAATAAACGTATTAAAAAAAACTACCCCACTCACAACTAGCTCCGATGGGCTCGAACCCATGACCTTTCACTGTCCGGGCGAATGCTCTAACCATTGAGCTACGGAGTCGTCGTCGTCAGTGTTTAGAGCATTCGCCCGGACAGTGAAAGGTCGTGGGTCGTGTCCCATCGGAGCTAGTTGTGAGACAGGTCTTTTTTTTATAATACCTTCATTTTCAAGAACTTGGTTAGTACCAAACCATCTACAAATTATATTAATATCGTAAGATTTTCATAATTTTTCTATAACAAGACTGTTGATTGCTTTCATTAGATCTTACTATAAGGATATTGCTGCAGTCTCTCCAGAGGTGCCAAATAGACTACAGGTACATCGAGGTGCTGAGGTACTTATACCAAAACGCCACCATGTCGGTCCGATTACAGAACCAGAGCTCTAATCCTATCCAACTACAGCGAGTGAGAGACAGGGAGATCTCATCTCTCCCAAACTGTTCACAGCTGCGTTGGAGGATATTTTTAAGCTGCTGGACTGGAAAGGATGCGGCATCAACATCAATGGCGAGTACCTAACACACCTGCGGTTTGCCGATGATGTAGTTCTTATGGCTGAGACCTTGGAAGACCTGAACACAATGCTCGAAGATCTCGGTAATGCTTCGCAAAGAGTGGGTCTTAAGATGAACATGGACAAGACGAAAATCATGTTCAATGCCCATGTTGCACCCGCTCCAGTTAATGTTGGGAACATTACACTCGAAGTTTTGACCACTATGTTTACCTAAGAGAGACGGTCCAGTTAGGTAAGTCCAACTTTGAGAAAGAGATCTCTCGTCGAATCCAGCTTGGATGGGTAGCGTTTGGGAAGCTCCGGCATATATTCGCGTCCGAAATACCTCAATGTCTCAAGACGAAAGTCTTTGACCAGTGTGTGTTGCCAGTAATGACCTATGGAAGTGAGACGTGGTCTTTTACTATGGGACTCACTCATAAGAAGGCTCAAAGTCTCCTTGTGAGTAATATTATTCTATGGCTCAAAGTCACCCAGCGAGCAATGGAGAGAGCGATGCTTGGTATTTCTTTGCTCGATCGAATCAGAAATGATGAGATCCGCAGGAGAACTAAAACGACCGACATCGCTCGAAGGATTGCATCATTAAAGTGGCAGTGGGCGGGACACATAGCGCGGAGAACTGATGGCCGTTGGGGCGGAAAGGTTCTCGAATGGCGACCGCGTACCGGACGACGTTCCGTGGGCAGGCCGCCCCCTACAAGGTGGACCGACGATCTGGTCAAGGTCGCGGGAAGCCGCTGGATGCGGGCGGCGCAGGACCGATCGTTGTGGAGATCCTTGGGGGAGGCCTATGCCCAGCAGTGGGCGTCGTTCGGCTGACATGATGATGATGATGATTAAAATTAAATAGATACTTCCCAAAATTGTTCACAAAAAATTAAATCTGTTGGGTTTTCTATAAATCATATATAACATAACCGCGAATATGATAGAAATATGACCAAAAGTAATTGAATAAAACCGCGAATGTGACTTACACTTGCAAATACTAGCTTAAAACGAAAAAAATGTGTTGCACCCAATGATAAGATATAATTTTAGTTCAAATAACATAATTTTAAATTTATAGTAGGTGTACAGTACAATTTACGAAGTTTTTTTTGTCTCCTGTAAAATTTGACTAATGTTGTATTCGCGGTATTGAATGCCGAACGACGATATTTTTGTGACAATTAATTTATTGTTTCATTATAGTAACATAATTCACTCATAAATACATTATTTTATAGTTCTAATTTGAGTAAAGTTATTTCGTAAAGATTAAATCGAAGAAATGTTCTGAGAGCCTAGACATGTGGCTTTCTATTAACGATATTATTCGGTGCCTGAGTTTAGTGGAATGTTAAATGATAATTGTTTAGAAAGACGATGGATTTATTAAATGTTTACAAAAGTTCATATATGTTACGATAATGTTAAAATGATAGTGAATGTTGTTGTGTGCATCCGATTGCATGAACGGTTAAGAATACACTGATTTATGGATTTACGTAATTAATATTATAATTGCAATGACCGGGCGGCCAATGACCTAGTTCAGGTCACGTGGCGACGTCTGGTGACAAAAAGTATGCTAAAACCTAAGTGTTCGGTATTGTGCCGAACAGATATCGCCAGTAGAATAGATAGAAAATGTATGGGATTTGACATTAGCGGTCTCGTGACATTTCAATCGCTTATGTCAATCCCATACATTTTAGATAATAGAAATCCACTTGTCTAGGCCCTCTGATCTAAATGTTGTGTTAAGGTGGGTTGCCGAGACGAGCCGCAGACCGCAAACTGCAAGCGACACTACTAGCACAGAATAAATAATAGTGCTAAGGCACAGAAGACTCACTCTGCAAGCTCATTCAAATAAAAATAAATCTTTCTGCGTGGAAATAAAGTCCAATTCCGGTTGCTTTGTCATCGCTTGCCTACTGTTATAATTGGTACCTAGAGTTCGCGCATGCAAGCAAAACTGTACCCAATAGCTACGCGCGAGCGTTTCTATTTCTATGAATGTCTCAAACAGCTCGCTCGCTGGTTAGGGTTGCGAGCGACTTGCGAGTTCGGTTTTGTTGTTTATTTTGTTCTTTCTTTTATTTATACACCCGTAAACAAACAGTATCTTATATACGGATTATAAGAACGTTTAGTAGTCTTTGTTCGGTGCACAAAAATCACAGAAATGATCGATCGTTTTACGCGCGAACGTCGATCGTACGAGCCGAGCGGCATCCTTCTGCCATACGCCTGCCAGGCAGGCGCGCCGGCCGAACGTACCTAAACTGCGGAGTGACACCCCCCTGCTACTAGTTTCTATGAATCTCTATGAAGTTTACGCGCCGCGACTGCAGGCCGCAGTGCTGCCGCGCTTGGAATCAATTTCATAAAGATTCATAGAAACAAATAGTGTCGCTTGCAGTTTGCGGTCTGCGGCCCGTCTCAGCAACCCACCTTAAGTTGTAAAAATATTTATTAAATCACTTATATTTTTGTCCAGGTCCTAGGCCAGACCCAAGACCACCGTCACCGCGTGCTGGTGGCTGCCGCGAAGAACATCAAGAACTGGTTCGTGAAGGTCCGCAAGATCAAGGCCATCTACCACACCCTGAACCTGTTCAACCTGGACGTGACCCAGAAGTGTCTTATTGCTGAGTGCTGGGTGCCGGCTCTGGACATGGAGACCATACAGCTGGCGCTGCGCCGAGGAACGGTTAGTATGACTACGAGAAGCGCAAAGGGCCCCAAAGACGATCAGACCGCTTGCCGTCCTACATCAAGAGACGTATTTCCGTAGCGCTCGACCAAACGTCGCCCGTCAACCAGTCGCCTACGACATCGAATTCTATTACACCCGTTTTCATGCATTTTTGTAGCATTCGAAATCTGTGTTGCCAATAAATTAATATTCTTTATAAAAATATAGCAAAATGCAAACACAAACACTTGTCATATGATTGTCAATGACGACATTTTGCGGCCACAGACTACTCGGTACAAATTTGCATTCGAATTTTACAATTTCGAATGCGAATTCAAACTCGTGTGCTACGGAAATACGTCTCCTGATCGACCGTCTGACGTTCGAGACCTTCATCGGTCACACACTAGTACGATCATTGTCTGTCGGCAATGAGTCACACCAACACATCAAAATATGACTATAAAAATTACTGCATTTTATGCGCGAACTCGTGCAAGTACTAATAGTTTTTGTTTCATCGAAATCTGGCCAGGATTTCCAAAGATACAGTGTTGTAAAGCTTCACCAGCTTTTGAAAATTTGCTTTCCTTGCGCGCTATTGCGATGACGTCATGTCGCACTGACATCTCCGTTTGCGGCTGTTGCGGGTGATTTCCGTCTAACTGTACCTACATAGAGTTCGTCTGTGCGCAATCATCGCGCAACTCGTGCGTTTTTGACGCTAGTTACAGTACATTTTCTTCGTTCTAAGGGTATGGTAAATGATTAGTATTCAATTTCGACCGCGCGCAGGCGCACTGTCAAAAACTGTCACCTACTGTCGATACCGAAAGACATTTATCCCACAAACTTATCTGACCCAGTGGTGGAGGCGCCACTAGCAGTATAAAATTATCGAAATGCCTGTCAGTTTTTACGGTGCATATTTAACTACCAAGTCAGTTAAGGTTGTAAGTACATTTTGTTTTGACGGTTGCTATATGTATTGACAGAATCCCGCCCGCCATTACGAAAGTTGATTTAATTTTTTATTCACGAAAATAAAACATTATTTGAAGGTGTTTTTTCACATGGGCTCAATACAAAATAACTTAAACATTTCATTGATCGACTATAAGAAAAATAAATCAATTTCTTACGAAACCGTGAGAGCGCAACTATATAGCCAAAGGATTCTATGTAGGTATACGGAAGTGCGACGTGACGTCACACGTTAATGCCATTGGTTCACCCAAATTTTCCTCGGAGGCCGTACTTTAACGTTTAATATCTCGGTTATTTTTGAAGATAGGAAAAAAATAAAAACAGATTCTTTTTTCTCGAGTTACATATTTTTTAGATATGCTGATAACAAAAATCATTGGTGTGACTCATTGTCGAAAAGCAAATTTGAGGCCACACACTAGCAGTTGATAGTGTCAGTTTTAGTTTTAGTCTGTAGTTTCTGTCCGGCTGATAACCTGTCAACATTGGTCCGCGCCACCCAGCGGCCTGTTCACTCATCAGCGCCACCCTTAACCAATTAAGGAAATAAACATGGAGAAAAAATATCGCGACGACGTGATTCATTCGTGTTTTCGTTCTCACGCTGATTTATACAACAGCCATTGTAAAGTAGTTTTGATTCACACGACTCCCAAGAAAAATCTAATTGTAATATTGTTCCCGAGTTTGCAAACATTCACCAAAGAGAATAGCGGGCTTTACACATACACTTTCGCGCGTGAAACAGCAATCGTGTGGGTTGGTTGACGAAAGGGAAGGAAAAGAAAGTTAGCCTAAACAACATCATACAGACAATCTCGCGTTATTGCGCAAAAGAGTGTCTGTATAAAGGGGGCTATTGTTATAAAGTGTTGATAATTTAAATTCACTAAAACTACCTACTTGATGTGACATTTATTGCAAACCAAAAAATACCTTCTCGTAACACTTCATGATCAATAGGATATTATCTCAAAGTATATTGTGCAACGTTCGCTGACCCTTAGAGCATTTTATTCTGACATGTCTAGTCTAGGCAGTCGCTGCAAGCGCAAAAAAATACAAAAAATAACTACTTACTCACTTTGTAATAAAAAAATTGGTTTGAAACAAAAAGATGATATCGGTGGATTCAATTTTGGTTAATATGAGGTAGAATGTCGACACTTTGGTTTAAAAGTATTATTATTCTTTTCAAATTACCAATCAAAGCAAAATTTGTTCTAAAACCTCAATACAAAAGTTCAAATTTTTAATAGTTAGTAATCTTGACAACTTTGTTTGCCATACCACAGATAATATAATACTATACTACATACTTTACGTTTTCATCAAACATTAACGCAAACGGTCAAACATAACATCTAACAAGTTTGACTAATTTGTTTGATCTGTTTGCCCGTTTGGCTATAACTAGACGATGATCCTGCCCAACGTCAAAGCAAAACTGAGATCTTGTTTGACAAACACCACCGCTCGCGTTCAAACTTGTTTGTCAAACACGACATCAATCAAGATTTTCATCTAACACGTCGTCGACACGTAGAATGTTTCACAAACGTTTCAAACGAAGCTGCACACTATAATTTGACAAACACGTAAAGTTTGACAAACAATTTTATCGTTTACAGGGCGCTTAATGATTGTTTATCTTCTTTATCATAGCTATGTACAAAGTTGTGATAGAAAAATAAACGATTATTTATTCAATTTCCCCCACAGGAACGCAGCGGCAGCTCCGTACCGCCGATCCTGAACCGAATGGAGACGGCGGAAGACCCGCCTACGTACAACCGCGTCAACAAATTTACTTCCGCCTTCCAGAACCTTATATATGCGTACGGTGTCGCCACCTATCGGGAGGTCAACCCTGGTTAGTGCTACTTACATTTTACTGAACAGATAATACATACAACTAATAATATCTCTGTAATGAATGTTGAATCGTATTGCGACGGCGGAAGAGCCCACTTACAATCGCACGAAGTATACGTTCGCCTTCTAGAACCTTATATATGGGTACGGTGTCGCCACCTATCGGGAGGTCAACCCTGGTTTTACTGAACAGGTAATACATAAAACAAATAATATATCTGTAACGAATGTTGAATCATATGGACACGGTGAAAGACCCGCCCACTTACAATCGCATGAACAAGTATGAACGTCTGCCTTCCAAAACCTTATATACGCGTACGGGGCGTCGCCACCTATCGGGAGGTCAACCCTGGTTAGTATAGTCTATAGGCTACTACAGTCTTTAATGCAATTTTCACCAATGAGTTCTTCTGCGATGAATTTTAGGCAAAATGTAGTTTAACTTTTCTTATGGTCTAATATAATGGCTTTATTAATTAGGTATTTAATAGAATGAGAAGCCAACACAATGTATGGTAAAGACGTATACATTATTCAATGTATGGTAAAGCCCATTAGATTTTTTTCTACATAAATAACTAAACAATATTCGCTCCTTACGAGGTAGGCTGTAATACAAAGAAAATAATGCCAGTAGTACCCGAAAATATACCTATCGTGAATACCTTGATGAAACAAGAAATTCTTACAAACTATTTCTACTTTGAATCAATAAATATGTGTAGTTTGGAGATGTTGTCTGTTATTTATTATTCCTTCGATTAAGATGAATTTGCAGTGTACTAGGATTTATAGTTTTACATTATTAACTTCCACAATAGGCCATATTGTATTGTATTTGTATTCCTTTGTGATGAGTTGTGGTTTTCCATTATTATTAACGATTCTTTGTTCTGATAAATTGAAAATGAAATATTTTAGAAAAAAATCGACCCGTTTCACAAACAGCTCCGATGGGACGCGTCATTTTTTTCTAAAATACTTCATTTTCAATTTTTCAATAATAAAAATTGTATTGTGAGTGCAAAAAGTAAAAAATTAAGCAACGTTTCTTTGTTCTTTCAGCGCCGTACACCATAATAACGTTCCCGTTCTTATTCGCTGTGATGTTCGGTGATTTGGGCCACGGCGCCCTGATGGCTGCTTTCGGCTTTTGGATGTGCTACAAGGAGAAGCCGCTGCAGGCTAAGAAGATTGATAGCGAGGTTGGCAATATTGGGCCTTCATCATCATCATCATCATTTCAGCCGAACGACGCCCACTGCTGGGCATAGGCCTCCCCCAAGGATCTCCACAACGATCGGTCCTGCTTGGCCCGCATCCAGCGGCTTCCCGCGACCTTGACCAGATCGTCGGTCCACCTTGTAGGGGGCCTGCCCACGGAACGTCGTCCGGTACGCGGTCGCCATTCGAGAACCTTTCCGCCCCAACGCTATGCGTAATGTATTTATAGATGATGGTTTTTGTAGATGTTTTCAGAACTAGGGGAATAAGAAAATCCTTGGCAACATTTTCAAATTATAGAAAAAATGGTGAAAGAAAAAAAGCGCTAGCCCTGCAAGAAGCTTTCGGGCGGGATTTGAACACGCCTTGGGAATCCAGCCCAATGCTCTGATCTGTCCAACTAAGCTACCGAAAGGCTTACAGGACTCGCCAAATTTATCTTTCACTTTTGACCCTGTACTGTAGGCCTACATTGCTTTATCAATGTGAGGAACCCTCGTAGTCGAAAGAAACTTTTTTACAAATGTTTATCAATAGATTAAGATGAAACAGCCAATAAAACCACTAGCCCTGCAAGTATCTATTATTTTATCACAATTTTTCATATAATTATTTAAAAAAAAAAAATGGCAGTAACTTAAATAACTGATTATGTGCGCGCCTCAAAGATACAGCTAAAATAAAACATGCAATAACGTCGTCTAAAATAGTTGTGTCGAACGTACCAAGAGCATTGACAGAGAGAAGAGAAAAAGATAAAAGCTCTTAAATTAAATAGAGATTCACCTCATTAGGATCATAATTAAATATCCAATACCCCATAATGATATTTACATAAGTTTTTTTTTATTTTCAACAGATCTGGAACATATTCTTCGGCGGCCGCTACATCATTCTACTCATGGGGCTGTTCTCCATGTACACCGGTATTATCTACAACGACATCTTCTCCAAGAGTCTCAACATCTTCGGCAGCAGTTGGCGCAACAACTACAACCTGACCACTCTGCAGGAGAACAAGCTGCTCCAACTGAACCCGGACTCTTGGGATTACTTACAGACTCCGTATCCGTTCGGCATTGATCCTGTGTGGCAGGTATGTGCTAATAGTGGACGAGTATAAAGTACACTAGCGGATCCTCGCGGTTTTACCCGCATCGTACCCGTTCCCGTGGGAATGTTGGGATAAAATATAGCCTATGTCACTCGGGAAGAATGTAGCTTTCTAATAATCAAAGGATTTTCTAAATCTGTCCAGTAGTTTCGGAGCCTATTTAATGCAAACAAACAAACAAACAATCAAATCTTTCCTCTTTATAATAATATTAGTTATAAAGTACATAATACACTAGCACCATGTATTATACATATAAAACTTCCTCTTGAATCACTCTATCTTTTCAAAAAAACCTTATCAAAATCCGTTGCGTAGTTTTAAAGACCTAAGCATACATATGGACAGACAGCGGGAAACGACTTTGTTCTATACTATGTAGTGATTACTAAGGGTCTGTTTCACAATGTCCGACTAGAAGATACTTTCCAGTTTACTTGACAGTTTTGTCAAGCAAAGTAACAGCTCATCAGAACTTACACACTGCGAAACAGGCCCTAAGTATAATGTACTGTAAGACAAAAGTCAAATGAGCCAGAAGTCGAAGAATCTGTACTCAGCTCAGATAAATGTGTATGTAATTATAATTTCTATTGATTATGCATATCCGTAATACAAGGCCTTCTTCAAATTATCTCGGAATCGGTCCAATATATGCAAACAAGTATTTATGTATAACAATTTTTAACAATGACAATAACACAAACCGTGTTCCACAGCTGGCTGAATCCAACAAGATCATCTTCATGAACGCGTACAAGATGAAGATCTCCATCATCATCGGTGTCTTCCACATGTTGTTCGGCGTCAGCCTCTCTCTGTGGAACCATGTGTAAGTTTTCAAAATAATGGATCGTTTTATAGAAAAAAAAAACATACATACATACATCCTTCTTGAAGTCGTTTAATGATTGGGAAATATTACGGAACACAAAAAAGAGGTTATAAGTAGGAAGTGGGTGGGGCGCGCGTGGAAAGCCCCTTTTGCTCAAAACACCACAAGTCCATACATTTGCCTATTTTTTTTCTAACCTAAACGGGGTAGCACTTAGACTTCATCACATCTATCTCTAACTGCCGGAACACTATAAGAGCGCTTTCACACATAGGCATTTTAGTCGCGCGACAGCCACGCTTCACAGTCGCGCTGCAGACGCGTGTTGAACGTGGTGGTGACTAGCCCATTTCCAAAATGATTCCATTGCACGAAAATAAGCTGTCATAGGACCCATGCTGCATTGAACAATGTATAGGACACCTATTCGTCGCGTATAAATCGCGCGAACTTGCGATCTATTACGACGACGCCAAAAAGCTCGTCCAAAGTGAGGCGGCGCGGAAAATTGTGCTATCATTGCGCGCTCGCGACACGTCTATTCAAATAAGTCAATGTGATGCACCACCTGATGCACAATTTGCCCGCGCCGACTGACGCTCCGCCTCTCTTTGATCGAGCAATAAGAGTTATCATTATCATAGTATTCGCGCGATGCGGTCGCACGCCTAAAATATTTCGTACTAAAACGCGATGCTTATTAATGAAGAATCAATTTTCTTCTCTGTCGTCCTAAGGAATCAGACTTCATAATTCCTCATGATCAAATCCGTCAAAATATATCGTTATCGTTTCCCCTTAGGTACTTCAAGCGCCGCATCAGCATCTACGTGGAGTTCATCCCCCAGATCATGTTCCTGGTGCTGCTGTTCTTCTACATGGTGCTGCTGATGTTCATCAAGTGGGTCAGCTACGGCTCCACGCCGCCCTACTTCGACAGCCAGAAGCCGGGTAAGACGAGAGATCTTTGTTATTTACGGCCAGAATACGGTATTTTACTGATTTTTTTTTATTTCTTTAAAATGTTTCTCGAAATATTAGCTACACAAAACAAGTTTTCATTTTGAATTATCTTGAATATTTTCAAAGTTATAGGACTTCAAACTTTATAATTAGACAAGGACAGGACGCTATCTTAGTGACGTCAGTGGGTAAGTAGCGTCATAGTCACGCCATAGAAGATTTCGTTTTAGAAAGAGACAGCTATAGTCAAAATCAAACAGACTGTAATTCTTTTATTATAAAACAGATTCAAATTATTTTTTCACATTTGGTATTCTTAATTGCAATATTTTTAACGTCATTAAATATCTACATTTCAACAACAGTAAAATACCCTATTATAATAATCAATCCACAGATAGGGATAGGTTTGATATTAACATAGAATTAACGACAGTTGCCTATGTGTTTCTAGGTGTTGCCTAGCAACTAATCTGGATCATGCCTATCCCTATCTGTGGAGAGATTATTAATTCTGCCGGCCTAGCATGAGCGGCTTTTATCGCGCGATATGATATGGTACGGCATGTTGTCTTGCTTACCCCACTAAGGTGAAAGCAAGACGGCATGCTGTACCATATCGTATCGCGTAATAAAAACCGCTCATGCTAAGCCGGCTGGCCGTTAGAGACAGTTGCCTATGTGTTTCTAGGTGTTGCCTAGCAACTAATCTGGATCATGCCTATCCCTATCTGTGGATAGATTATTAATTCTGCCGGCCTAGCATGAGCGGCTTTTATCGCGCGATATGATATGGTACGGCATGTTGTCTTGCTTACCCCACTAAGGTGAAAGCAAGACGGCATGCCGTACCATATCATATCGCGTGATAAAAGCCGCTCATGCTAGGCCGGCTGGCCGTTAGAGAATGAATGAGGGTCGGGCCAGATTCAAAGAGTGTATCTCACTATTTTGTGTAACCAAGGAGGTTAAATAAAAGAGGCTGGTGTACAGTCACGAGTAATAAAATGTATACAACATAGAACTTTGTCACATTAAAGCTTTTCGACAGAAAGCTAACAGTTTCACAGAAGTCATTCAATATTGTAATATGACAAAGTCCTATCTCTTGCTTACATATTATTGATAAGATTGATGGATGTGAATGAAGCGAAAGAAGTGTGGAAGGATCCATAGTCTCGACTCTCAGCCTAGTTCCGTGGGAAACAGGCGCGAGTATATTATGTATCCCACTATTTCCATGGAAATACAAAATGGTAAATTTGGGACATTCTTTTTTCCGAATACGGTATTTTACTGATTTTTTTTATTTCTTTAAAATGTTTTTTCGAAATATTAGCTACACAAAACAAGTTTTCATTTTGAGTTATCTTGAATATCTTCAAAGATATAGGACTTCAAACTTTATAATTAGACAAGGACAGGACGCTATCTTAGTGACGTCAGTGGGTTAGTAGCGTCATAGTCACGCCATAGAAGATTTCGTTTTAGAAAGAGACAGCTATAGTCAAAATCAAACAGACTATAATTCTTTTATTATAAAACAGATTCAAATTATTTTTTCACATTTGGTATTCTTAATTGCAATATTTTTAACGTCATTAAATATCTACATTTCAACAACAGTAAAATACCCTATTATAATAATCAATCCACAGATAGGGATAGGTTTGATATTAACATAGAATTAACGACAGTTGCCTATGTGTTTCTAGGTGTTGCCTAGCAACTAATCTGGATCATGCCTATCCCTATCTGTGGATAGATTATTAATTCTGCCGGCCTAGCATGAGCGGCTTTTATCGCGCGATATCATATAGTACGGCATGTTGTCTTGCTTACCCCTACTAAGGTGAAAGCAAGACGGCATGCCGTACCATATCGTATCGCGTAATAAAAACCGCTCATGCTAGGCCGGCTGGCCGTTAGAGACAGTTGCCTATGTGTTTCTAGGTGTTGCCTAGCAACTAATCTAGATCATGCCTATCCCTATCTGTGGAGAGATTATTAATTCTGCCGGCCTAGCATGAGCGGCTTTTATCGCGCGATATGATATGGTACGGCATGTTGTCTTGCTTACCCTACTAAGGTGAAAGCAAGACGGCATGCCGTACCATATCATATCGCGTGATAAAAGCCGCTCATGCTAGGCCGGCTGGCCGTTAGAGAATGAATGAGGGTCGGGCCAGATTCAAAGAGTGTATCTCACTATTTTGTGTAACCAAGGAGGCTAAATAAAAGAGGCTGGTGTACAGTCACGAGTAATAAAATGTATACAACATAGAACTTTGTCACATTAAAGCTTTTCGACAGAAAGCTAACAGTTTCACAGAAGTCATTCAATATTGTAATATGACATAGTCCGATCTTGCTTACATATTATTGATAAGATTGATGGATGTGAATGAAGCGAAAGAAGTGTGGAAGGATCCATAGTCTCGACTCTCAGCCTAGTTCCGTGGGAAACAGGCGCGAGTATATTATGTATCCCACTATTTCCATGGAAATACAAAATGGTAAATTTGGGACGTTCTTTTTTCCGAATACGGTATTTTACTGATTTTTTTTATTTCTTTAAAATGTTTTTTCGAAATATTAGCTACACAAAACAAGTTTTCATTTTGAGTTATCTTGAATATCTTCAAAGATATAGGACTTCAAACTTTATAATTAGACAAGGACAGGACGCTATCTTAGTGACGTCAGTGGGTTAGTAGCGTCATAGTTACGCCATAGAAGATTTCGTTTTAGAAAGAGACAGCTATAGTCAAAATCAAACAGACTATAATTCTTTTATTATAAAACAGATTCAAATAATTTTTTCACATTTGGTATTCTTACACCCACTTGCAGGAAGTTCCATTAAATCTATTGCTGTCACTTTTTATTTCTTGACAACGAAAAGTGACAGCAATAGACTTAATGAAGCATTAACTTTAATGGAGCTTCTTGCAATTGGGTGTTAATTGCAATATTTTTTAACGTCATCATTAAATATCTACATTTCATAGGGAGAGCAAGTAGTGAGGGATTTAGTGGCTATTTCACCTTCCTCGCCCCTCGTTCAGAGGCGTATTTACCTAAGGGCCAAGGGGGCCATGGCCCAGGGCGGCAGACTGCTAGGGGCGGCGCAAGCCGCCCCGCTCAGCTTAGCGCACCCGCTTGTCATCGGAAGTCAGAAGAAATTCAAAAAGCTTGCTAAAAATTATTGTCAACAACATCTAAAACTCATAAATCTAAAAATAAATACCTAATCATTGTCTGGTTATAAAATAACAACTAGGGTGATCGATCGCTTCGTATGACGAGGAAGGGCGGCTCGGGCCGCCTCGCTCAGCTTTGCGCGTCCGCCTTTTATGATTTTTACCTTTACAATAGTTGTATTTTTACTTTTTTCGAAAGAAATTAAAATAGCTTTAGTACCTATATGTCAACAAAATCTAAAAGTCATAATAATCACTGTTTGGTTGATATTGGGGCGATCGCATTGCCAGTTGCAGCAGGGCGGCTCTGCCTCCCCGCTCAGCTTGGCGTTCCCACCTGTTATGATCTTTACTTAAATTTTATTTTTCATTTTTCTGATGAAATTGAAAATGTTTACCAGGGCGGCTCGGACCGCCCCGCTCAGTTTTGCGTGCCCAGCTGTTTATGATCTTTACTTTTGATGAAACTCAAAAAGTTTACCAGGGCGGCTTGGGCCGCCCCGGTCAGTTTTGCGTGCCCAGCTGTTATGATCTTTACTTCTCTGATGAAACTCAAAATGTTTACCAGGGCGGCTTGGGCCGCCCCGCTCAGTTTTGCGTGCCCAGCTGTTATGATCTTTACTTCTCTGATGAAACTCAAAATGTTTACCAGGGCGGCTCGGGCCGCCCCGCTCAGCTTTGCGTGCCCAGCTGTTATGATCTTTACTTCTGATGAAACTCAAAAAGTTTACCAGGGCGGTACGGGCCGCCCCGCTCAGTTTTGCGTGCCCACCCACCTGTTATGATTTTTACTGAAATTTTATTTGTCTGATGAAATTCGAAAAGTTTAGGCCGCCCCGCTCAGTTTTGCGTGCCCGCCCACCTGTTATGACTTTTACTTAAATTTCATTTCTTATTTGTCTGATGAAATTCAAAAAGTTTACCGGGGCGGCCGGTCAGCTTTGGGCCATGATATGATCTTTACCTATATTATATTTTCCATTTGTCTAAAGAAATTCAAAAAGTTTACGTTTCCTATTATAAATTTGTAAAAAATTGTCAACAACATCTAGAAGTCATAGTAAAAAAAAAACAAATATTTTTTGTAAGATTTTTAAATTATTTTTATGCATTCACAATGCAATTTTGGTAAGTATAGGAAAAATGTGATAGTAAAAAACCACGAGCCCTATAAGTAGCTTTCAGGCGGGATTCGAACCCGCGCCTCCGGGAATCCGGCCCGATGCTCTGACCAACTAAGCTACCGAAAGGCTTACACGACTCGTCGAATTTTGCTATCACTTGTTACGCTGTAGGCCAGCGTTGTTTCATCAATGTGAGGAAACCCTCGCATCCGAAAGAAACATTTTTACAAATGTTTAACAGTCGATTAAGATGAAACAGCCATTAAATAAGATTTTTAAATTATTTTTATGCATTCACAATGCAATTTTGGTAAGTATAGGAAAACTGTGATAGTAAAATACCACGAGCCCTATAAGTAGCTTTCAGGCGGGATTCGAACCCGCGCCTCCGGGAATCCGGCCCGATGCTCTGACCAACTAAGCTACCGAAAGGCTTACACGACTCGTCGAATTTTGCTATCACTTGTTACGCTGTAGGCCAGCGTTGTTTCATCAATGTGAGGAAACCCTCGTATCCGAAAGAAACATTTTTACAAATGTTTAACAGTCGATTAAGATGAAACAGCCATTAAATAAGATTTTTAAATTATTTTTATGCATTCACAATGCAATTTTGGTAAGTATAGGAAAAATGTGATAGTAAAAAAACCACGAGCCCTATAAGTAGCTTTCAGGCGGGATTCGAACCCGCGCCTCCGGGAATCCGGCCCGATGCTCTGACCAACTAAGCTACCGAAAGGCTTACACGACTCGTCGAATTTTGCTATCACTTGTTACGCTGTAGGCCAGCGTTGTTTCATCAATGTAAGAAATAATTTTCCTATACTTACCAAAATTGCATTGTGAATGCATAAAAATAATTTAAAAATCTTATTTAATGGCTGTTTCATCTTAATCGACTGTTAAACATTTGTAAAAATGTTTCTTTCGGATGCGAGGTTTTCCTCACATTGATGAAACAACGCTGGCCTTCAGCGTAACAAGTGATAGCAAAATTCGACGAGTCGTGTAAGCCTTTCGGTAGCTTAGTTGGTCAGAGCATCGGGCCGGATTCCCGGAGGCGCGGGTTCGAATCCCGCCTGAAAGCTACTTATAGGGCTCGTGGTTTTTTACTATCACATTTTTCCAAATATTTTTTGTTTCATCAGAGCTGTAAGCTGATGCAATTTAGACATCCCAATGATTAATTCGCAAGAAGCTGAAAGTTGGTGAAATTGTTCAAAACATAATTATAAATTTAATTGAACCATTTTTTATAGATAATTACATGATTTACAATTTTGTCCTTGCTACTTTTACGGTAAAGCTTACCATTTTGCTGAAAAAACGCGAATTTTTCATTCGACCTCGAATATTTTTTTCCAGGTACCGCATCGATGAGTACTTTTAAAATTTCGTTTATAATTATGTTTTGAACAATTTCACCAAATTTCAGCTTCTAGCGAATTAATGTACCTATACCTTCACTCTCATTTTTTGGTCTAATTTGACCGGACTATAGAGCGCGCGCGATGTTTATTCTATTGAGCTTTTTTATCAATACAAATAAATAAAATTGCAGTGTCTGTTTGTAATATTAAAATAACCGCTTTTTACTACATGCATATGATTATATATACGGTACATATACCAAAATAACAATTTTTTACAATTTTAGTCTGTCTGTCTGTCTGTCTGTCTGTTTGTTCCGGCTAATCTCTGAAACGGCTGGACCGATTTTGACGGGACTTTCACTGGCAGGTAGCTGATGTAATAAGGAATAACTTAGGCTACTTTTTATTCTGGAAAAATATCACATTCCCGCGGGATAACGTCGAGTAGTCCACGCGGGCGAAGCTGCGGGCGGCCGCTAGTTACTTAATAGATTTATTTTCTTTAAAGTATGGGGCGGCTTAGATATCTGGCCCAGGGCGCTAAATATCAAAATACGCCTCTGCCCTCGTTGAGTCCTTGTGACTGGATAAAGATCAGATAGCGGCTATGCGAGTCCCACATAACCATCGCCCGCACACTGTACGCGGGCAGGGTATGCTCAACGCATTCCCTTCACTATTTAAAAAGGCGGGGCTTTTATTAGGGCCTAGCTATATGCTAGATATTATTTGAGATATATTATGAAATGATATAACTAATGTGTTCATTTGATTATCTTGGAAAGTGACTGTAAATAGTTGTTGAATTGACTAGTAGTTGTATTGAGTAGTATAGTTATGTCAAAGTCAGACGAGTTCAGTATGGTAGGGTGGGAGAATCTGATATAAAAAGAGTGTTTGTCATTTTAGGGGACATTTTTGTATTGGGCATTGATCTAGTGGAAACTTTGTCACTTTGTGCAGCGACCTTTAATAAAAAGTGTGATAATCCTGCACCTTGGTTTCATTATTCTCTGTGATAAGTTTATAATATGACTCTACATTGAAAGAACACAGGTAAATAACACCATATTGTTTTACAGAAATCGTCAAGTCCAGCGCGTACTGCGCGCCTTCCATCCTGATCACGTTCATCAACATGATGCTGTTCAAGACGGACGAGAACACGCGGCCCGTCTGCAACGACACCATGTTCCCCGGACAGATCGGCCTGCAGAAGGTAATACATAAAAATGGACTATTTACCGGTCATTAAATCTCTCATGCACTGTATTTTTTGCGACATTCGAATCCGAGCCATGTTTCTATTTAAATAAGGTAAAATTTTCGATGCTGTGAACATTTAGCTTAAGATGCCGGCGACGGGTCAGCTACAATGAGCCTCCCATACAAACGGAATAACAAAACTATTTAAAAATTAAGCTTTTTTCTGTACTTGAGATGTTATTCAGATTAAGACAACATTTACCAAAATCCTTATTAAAATAAAAATACAAAATACTTACCCAATATTAAAAATAAATGCGAATTGCAGTATTGTATGGAAAAATGTAATTGGCTTTATTTTTTTTATTGGATAGGTATTTTGGATATTTTTTTTAAATAGCGCCCTAGATAAATACTGTCTAAGGGCGTTTGTGCACTACACTGAATTTTACCGTCCGGCGGCGGTCCGTTTTTTTACGGACCAGCGCCGCGGCGTGGCATGAAAAACACGGATGATTGGCTTGTGCACTTGTCCGTCTTTTTACTCGCCGGGGCAGCGCAGTGATTAC
Source organism: Crambus lathoniellus (assembly GCA_949710035.1). Classification (NCBI taxonomy): domain Eukaryota; kingdom Metazoa; phylum Arthropoda; class Insecta; order Lepidoptera; family Crambidae; genus Crambus; species Crambus lathoniellus. The sequence continues at coordinate 26,228,473 of OX453305.1, read as the reverse complement.
CCCCTCCCCCGCCCCGCCCACTCTTGAACATCACGTTTTCAGTTCAATATCACAGTTTCAATGTTTCAAAGCCTAAACTACACTAAATAAATAAATTCTTACTATGTATTATAAATAATTTATGATTAAAATACGACCATCCGTTTTTTATTCGGACGGTAAAATTCAGTGTAGTGCACAAGCGCTCATACGTTTTTCATTGCTGTTATCTCGGAACGGAAAAAACGGACCGGAATGAGGAAAAGTAAAATGCACAAGCGCACATATACATTTTATGGCCTGCCATATCGGACCGTAAAAAATCGGACTACCGGACGGTAAAATTCAGTGTAGTGCACAAACGCCCTTACGCCCTGCGCAGACGAGGGACTTTTGTCGGCGTACATAACCTAAAAGTAGAAACATTTGCTGTGAATGCAACGCAAACGAAGATTGTTCTGCCCATAAAGCTCCTCCTGCCACCTTTCTAGATCTTTACGAATTAAACAAACGTCGTATGCATTGAGTTCGTAACGAAAATTACCACTTTTTAGGTTAGTCCGGCGGACAAAAGTCCCTCGTCTGCGCAGGGCGTTAATCCAAATAACATCACAAAAACAGTCAATCATGCTCAAATTTATATTATTTTGTTATTTCGTTTGTATGGGAGACTGACGTGTCACCGGCCTCTTAAGAGGTCAAAACTAAAGGCGTGATTCCACCAAGTATGTGCGTAACATTTGCGTACAGGTTGCTTACGTTGGAAACATGTTTTCGAAAGTTTTACTTGCATACTAGTAAATATGTTCTTAAATAATAATAAATTTCTTACAATCACACTAATTACCTAGCTCATAAGTAGTTTTCATTAAGAAACTGTTATGCCCCGTTTAGATACTCGCCGAGTACAGACGAATAGGCACGAATACGAGTATGTAAACAACTTATTCGGGTATGTTCGGTAATCGCCACGAATACTCGTTCGTTCTCCGTGCGGTGACGGTTTTTTGACGCGGATCAGATTATTATTCGTCTCTACTCGTGCGCGGTGTTTACATATTCGTTACTGTTCAGCTGACTCGTGAACTTTGTCGCAGGCGGCGGCGGTCGTTTCAAGCAATTAGCAATGGATTGGACAAACGAAAATATTTTAAAATTTACAGAACTTTATCAAGGAGAACCCGTAATATGGGATTTTTTCCTTTTTTCTTTTGTAAGTCTATACAAATTATATAGACACAACGCCGTAGCAGCAAGTCGCACGTCGTCCATGTTGAAAAGTTCTATGTTTACTGAATTTAGGCGATTATCTAAACGGGTCTTTCGTGGTGCTATTCGTGCACGAATTGTTCGGCGAGAAATTCGCCGGATTATTCGGCTGGTATCTAAACATTGCATTATGGTAAATTTGTTACAGTTCTTCGTGATCATGGCGCTGATGTGCGTCCCCGTGATGCTGTTCGGCAAGCCCTACTTCATCATGAAGGAGCAGAAGCAACGCGCCGTGAGTATACCCAAGTTGTGTACTCAATCGACAAACAGTTTTATCTCACGAAGGATATTTTCACGTATACAATAAGATAAAAGAACCACAGCATTGTCATTTGGAACTGTGATTTACTGACTTTGACTCATATTTGGAGAAAATACTTTATTGCAGTCATTATTTCATTTATTTCTGTTTTTTTTTCATGCATTTTTGTAATACTTAAGTCTCAATCGTACAGTTAAACAGTTTTATCTGACGAAGGATCCCGTCAACGTTTTAAGGCCACGCAATAAAATTTAAATTCGTAATATTCACGTACACAATAAGATACAAGAACCAGAGCATTGTCATTTGGAACGGATTTACTGACTTTGACTAAAAAGTTTCATATTTGGAGAAAATACTATAATATAGTCTGTATTTCATTCTCTTCTCTCTTTTTTTTCATGCTTTTTTGGAATCTATAGTTGATGGTAAGATACAGATTAGAGTATTAGTTACATTACAACTACGGGGTGTTATTCTATAAGCGCAAAACCTCTTAGGCGGTGATTGTGCTCATGAATATGAACAACTTTTATTATGTGGCCAACTTTGCAACTCAACAAACAAAACAGCTGTTTCATACAAATTGTCAATACCTACTCGACCAGAATGTATGGAACAGCAGATATTTTTTGTTGAGTTGTAGAGTTGGCATTGTAAAAGTTGTTCATATTCATGAGCACATTATTGCTTCATATTTTGAAACGTGTGCCATAACGGAGCGGAAGCGGAAGTGTCTACTCTGGCGCCATCTTAATTTAACGCAGTTTGACGGACACTTTTTCACTACAGAGACAGTCCTCCTTACCTCTACACTCCATAACCTTGTGGAAACTGAACCATGTATTAAGACGAGGATTCCCGATCGAAATAGGCAAGCTAACGCTTGCTCGGCCGCGCTCGATACACTTCCCGCAGACCCAGCGGCAGCCGGCAATGAACTGTGAACTCGCGAGCGCCCCGCGAATCGAAAATCACTTAAAATTCAATAAAAAATTAAATAAAAACAAATTTAAACTTATGACGGCCGGAATCCCTCGGCTATTCAAAGACAATTATTTTCATATGTTTTTCATTAACTAAAACCAAGTATACTGAAAGTAATAGGATATTCGGATTACGATTAGACGGATGTTCGGGATTTTATTTGACACAGTAAAATATCACCAATAAAAAAAACGGCCGGAAGCACTAGATAAATAACTGTAAAATAACATTTATTTTTTTCAAATTTTAAGTACTTGTGATTTGCGAGTAATCCATAATTTAAAATACCCTATTTTGGGGAATCGGCGCCTTAAATATAACAATATAACGCCCTAAGAGTGCTACTGGGGCTGCCGTGGAGGTGCAGTTCTTCCAACATTTTTGCGGAAGCTCTAGAGTGGATGGCTTTACTGCTATTATGGGGAAACGGTGTGCCTTTACGCTGTCACGCCTACGCAGCAGCTCTAGTGGTATCCTTGGGGTATTCAAGACCGAACATCTGTCGACCTTCATGAAAGAAGACTTTTGGCCGAAGGGTGTCCTGTTCCGCCGGTTTCGTGGTCGGCTACCGGACACTGCGTTTCGCAACACGACGCCGCCTACAATTCGTGTTTATAAGTAGTTAATATATTATTAAGTTTTATATAAATATATGTATGTTAGTTTGTAAGGTATTTATTATATGGGCCTTAAATTGTAAAAAAATTTTGATGCCTGAAATAAATGATTATATTATTATTATTCATTGATAGATGGGAATTACCTCTCCTACAGGGTTGGGTGTAGAAAAACCTGATTATCGTGGTTTTTAAGTGTATTTCTGTGTAGTTGTACTTTACTAAAGTACGTTTTATAATTCGGTGCAAAAAAAAAAGAAAACAGTATTACCATATTAAAACTATATTCACATTCTGTAGATTTCTTTATTAGTGAACGACATTGCTGTTAATTCAAAAAATGCTTTGACTGGATAGATATTTGTTTAACATTATTAATAAAAGTAAAAAAATGGAAATTACTCTTACGTAAACAACAAAATAATTTTTCGAAGGGATGTTGGATGGATATTTTTTTCACGTACTGGCAACACGCAGGCACAAAATATTTCTGACGCAGGGGTGACAAACCTACTTTAACATGTGTGTGATTATTTGGTTAATTTTGATTTGTATTTTGTTTACTTTACGTGGGCTCCTATCTGCTTCGCGTACAGTGCTTCTTTTACATTCTTCTTCTTCCGCAAACATTATTTCGTAGATTTCTTGTTGTTTCTGTTATTGTTTTTGTTTATTGTTAAGTTTGAACCGTTGTTACTTGTTACTATTGTGTCTCTACTATTACTATCTAACCCATTTTGCATTATCTTATGCGCTTTAACCCAAGATATAGTTCTTATAAGAAGATTTAAACAAAATCTGTAAAACCAAAACCTCACAATAAATTTGTTTAAAAAGAGACATGAAGAAAAAGGTTTACTACACCCTATTGGCAAACTCAAATGTGAGTGACATTTTTTTTTGCACCGAATTATAAAACGTACTTTAACCCTATTTTTAAAGTTATTGTTACTAACAAATTTTATGGGCACTGCCTGAAATAAATTGATTGATTGATTGATTAACTTATGCAATTTTCCCCATTGCAGCGTCAAGGCCACCAGACCATCGAAGGGACGGCTGAGAACGGCGCGGCCGGCGGGGCGCCCGTGCCCGCCGCGCACCACGACGACGACATCACTGAAGTGTTCATCCACCAGGTCAGGGACATTAATAATAATAGGTCGATCTTTACCTATGACATTGCCGTATTTTTTCTCACATGTTTAAAAAATAAATATTTCAGGTGATAGTAACCCAATACTGTGACATAAACTACATAATTAATTAAGTATACAAATAAAATACAATAAATTCATCAAAATCAATTACATTACAAATTAAATTACAAAATAATTATTAAAATATTTGATTATTAAAGTCCGTTCGGTTAGATAGTGTCGGTACACCCGCACGGCATTGTGGCTCTTGCTATAAAATGCAGATATAAAATAATACACTCAAGTTGGGTACCAAAGTCAATTTAAATGAAAATTTGGATATTTTTATAAAAAAGGAAGTTAAGTAAGTGATTTACAAATAATAATAATTATTATAATTTTTTTTAATGATTATTATGATTACTTATCATCGCTCGAATTGTCAGAAGTCACAACCGTCGTTACCACCTGTATTTATAAGAAACATAGATTATTTAAGAAAATATAATTTAATAAATGCTGAATCCCAAAATCCAATTCCATTTGCGGGTGTACGCCGCACGCGGCTTCTTTTGTTTATGCGGCGGCATCCTTTGAAAAGAAGCGGCACGTGCCAAGGCGGCGCGATAAAAGGGCGACACTATCTAAGCGAATGGACTTTTACATTACATATTACATTGTGGGGTGTGTCTTTCACAGCAATGTCGGATGTAGGGAAAGTCCAGCCTACTAGCAATCATAGTCATATTAATGATCTCTATTTTTTTTTTTATTATTATCAATAGATCAAAATTAATAGTCAATTTCGAAAATGGACTATGACACGTAATGTTAAACATCTTAAAAAAAGAATAAAAACATGCGTCTAAAACTTTAATAAATGCTTTAAAGTACCCCTGTTTGCTTACCGTCAATATAACTGCTACGAACAGATTTTTTTTAATTTAATGCAGTTTTTTTTAAATGAAGTTATAGGAAATAGCTAGATTATGTTGTTTGATGATATCTCTAGAGTTTCGTTGAATTCGGAGTTCACATGTTCAAGAAATCCCCTAATATATTTGTATGATAATTGCAACTTCCTACAATTTTCCAATTGAAAACGGTAATTTCATGCTGTTTCACCTATTATGAAATATATGAACACTAGAACAAAGTGTAATATATTTTGAACAATATTGCGTTACAAATTGGATCCAGAATCTACCCTCCAAATCTGATGTATCTATCTTCGGCCCTAAACAAATTCTCATACAAACTTGAACAATCTGTGCATCCTGTATAACGGGAATTTTCTAAAATCCTTTATTAGTGCTCATCTACATCATGGAAGGTATCTACCCTCTAAAAATGGTGTCTCTTCCTTCAGCCGTTAGGGCTTTACGCCTATGCCAACAATGAATGAATCAATCAGTCAATTAATTTAGAGTTTTATATGTATAGATTTATATTTTTAAGTGTATACCTACTTTATGTGTAAAACGTAATTTGCCAACCATAATCTCTTGCTATCCATTAGATGTGTAACTCGCATCTCGATTTAATTTAATTTGTTTTTCGTCTCTCTCTTTTAAATTAGGTAATAAGTTTTTTAAAGTTTGCCTGTATACTTAATTATTACATGCTGTGAAACTCTGTCATTGGCGAAGTGTAAATATAAGTTTGTTTTTAAGCATGATTGTAGCAAAATGGCTGTTGAGTTTCCAAATAATTGAATAATAAAAAGTAAGCAATACAATTTGGTTGTGTCAGGCGATCCACACGATCGAGTACGTGCTGGGCAGCATCTCGCACACGGCGTCGTACCTGCGGCTGTGGGCGCTGTCGCTGGCGCACGCGCAGCTCGCGGAGGTCGCCTGGAACATGCTGCTCCGGAAAGGTATGCATACATTACCTACATACATACATACATATGTATGTATGGGCGGGCTGTGAAAAGCTTGTAAGTCACAAATTTAGTGAAAAACACTTTTAGTTGATTTTCGTGAGAAAACCTCGTAATACATGTCTACACGGAACGAAACTCAGATTCAATAATTGTAGCGCCATCTATTGAAGTAAATGAGAACCTCGTGAAAAAGTCGCGTTGACCAGTGTGGTTTGAAAAGCTCGGCTACGCGGTTCATCCCGTGGTTTTATTCATAACCTCTTATATAAAATATATTTAGTATGGAAAAAAATACAGAGCTTGTAAGAATGTATACGTGTTTATCATACGTAGTATACGACGTACTAAGATATTTTGTTGTCTATGAAAACCTCTCAAGTAACATTAGACACTTTTCTGTAAATTATTTGCGAATATTTGTCTTCAGAATCATTGAATAATGTTTTAAACATGAAAAATCCACTAAATGTTTTACTTGGCTTCATTCAAAAATTTTCACTGTACGGTTTTTATCATCTCCTGTAAAATTTGGAGTAATGCACATGCGAGGTTTTCACAGCCCGCCGACGATATACAGGGCGTCCCAAAACTATGCCACATCAGGGGGGTGTCACTCCGCAGTTTAGGTACGTTCGGACGGCGCGCCTGCCGGGCAGGCGTATGGCATAGAAATTAGGTCCGCAACAGAGCTAGAATATATGCGATAGAAAGAGATGCAACGACAACGAGTGGCCGTTCGTAATTTGCTGCGCCGTACAAGCTGAATTCTACTTTATTGCGTTATAGTTAGAGTTGCTATTTATTTAAATGACTTAGCGGAGTGAGCTATCTGTTACATAGTAACTATTTAGTAATCTGTGGCCACATGTAAGACAAGTACCTTAAATACTAAAGATATGAAAATTTGAGATTTCATATTATTTTTATGCATTTACAATGCAATTTTGTAAGTATAGGAAAAATGTGATAGTAAAAAACCACGAGCCCTATAAGTAGCTTTCAGGCGGGATCGCAATGCAAGCTACTAAAAACCAGTTTTGCGCAACGGCAGTATTCAGTACTTTCTTCACACATTTATAATAAAACTAGCTTTCCGCCCGCGGCTTCGCCCGCGTGAACTACATGACGTCATCCCGCGGGAATATGATTTTTTCTGGGATAAAAAGTAGCCTATGTTCCTCTCCGGGCTACAAAGTATCTGTGTTCCAAATTTCAGCCAAATCCGTTCAGCCGTTATGGCGTGATTGAGTAACAAACATCCAAACATCCAAACATCCAAACATCTAAACTTTCGCATTTATAATATTAGTAGGATAAATAATTTAAATAACATTAGTAAACGAACAAATTACAACCTTAAAAAACATTTGACAGAATTGCTACTACAGCTTAATTATGATGAGGTGGAAAATATAATTTTATCAAATTTAAATTAACTAATTATATAACATAATCATTCACAACACACACACACACACACACACACACACACACACACACACATTACACATACACTTATCAAGCACACGCACGTATATAGATTATTCTTTGTTTTATTTTTTAAAAATTCAATAGATTATTCTTTGTTTCATTGTTTAAAAATTCTCTTTTAGTGTTGAATAATCTCGCCAAATACAATATAATTTTTAAGGGTATGGAAGAGCGGGACCTCCTGACACACGCATCTTGAATGCTTACTGGGTTGGTCTCAACCACAAGTTACCAATGTATTTGTGATTTTTGAATAAAATATTTTTGATTTTGATTTTTTTTACTTATAGGGCTCGTGGTTTTTTACTATCACATTTTTCCTATACTTACAAAATTTCATTGTAAATGCATAAAAATAATTTAAAAACTCAATATGGCTGTTTCATTTTAATCGATTGTTAAACATTTGTAAAAATGTTTCTTTTGGATGCGAGGGTTTCCTCACATTGATGAAGCAACGCTGGCCTACAGCGTAACAAGTGATAGCAAAATTCGACGAGTCATGTAAGCCTTTCGGTAGCTTAGTTGGTCAGAGCATCGGGCCGGATTCCCGAAGGCGCGGGTTCGAATCCCGCCTGAAAGCTACTTATCTAAACTTTTAAAAATATGTGAAAGGTACACCCTCGAACATGGCTTAGTATACAATATAAAAAAGAGCGAATGCATGGTCTTTCGAGTCAAAGGTAAAAGTCTGACCACCATTCCTCCAATAAAAGTAAACGGAACACCTCTGCAGTGGGTGGACAAATTTAAATACCTGGGTCATGTCATTACCTCCGACTTAAACGATGACTCCGACATTGAACGAGAGCGTAGGGCGCTGTCTGTAAGAGCGAACATGGTGGCCAGAAGGTTTGCTCGTAGTACAGCTGAGGTAAAACGAACACTTTTTCGGGCGTACTGTACCAACTTCTACACGAGCAGCCTGTGGACAAACCATTCGCAAAAGCAGTACAGCGCCCTACGTGTTCAATATAATAACGCGTTCAGGGCGTTGATGGGGCTGCCCCGTTTTTGCAGTGCGTCGGGGATGTTCGCAGATGCGCAGGTGGACTGTTTCTACACCGTCATACGGAAACAGTGTACATCCCTGGTACGCAGGATGCGGGCCAGCGCGAACAGCGTTTTGAGCCTGTTTGCAAACAGGTTTGACTGTCAGTACATGCGCCATTGTTGTATGGTGCATGTACTGACTAACAAAATGTATTGATTTTATTTTAATTGTGTTATTTCTTTTTCAATTATTTTATTTTATTTTATTTTAATTTAATTTCTAATTTTATAATCTAATGTCTTATGTTGTTGTGTGTTTATGGGTCTCGGCCTGAAATAAATGATTTTTTTTTTTTTTTTTTATAGGGCTCGTGGTGTTTTACTATCACATTTTTCCTATATAAAAATTTACTGAAAAAAATAGACTTCATTTTTATTTTAAAAAGGAAACAAACTGCATTCAAAGAATTTTAAATAAGCCTGTCTAAACGGAGAACAAAGAACCCGCTGAATTTAAAAAAAAAACTTTAATTTTATTGTACCGATCGAAAGGCTAAATTATTAGCATTTATTTCTTCTAAGTAACAAAAAATAATCTGTGTTTGTCTCTTTTGCTCAAATTAGAAATGACATTTGTGTAACAAAGACAAAACAATGTTTAAGTTAAACATAGCTTAAATATTTTAATTTAATAGTTTAAATATATAGCACCTAAGGTGCTATATAGCACCTTAGGTGCTATAAAGCACCTTCAATAAAAGGAAGACTACGAAATTTAAACTATTAAATTAAAATATTTAAGCTATGTTTAACTTAAACATTGTTTTGTCTTTGTTACACAAATGTCATTTCTAATTTGAGCAAAAGAGACAACACAGATTATTTTTTTTATGAATAAGGCAGTTAATACTTGTCTTTGTTTCCAGGGTTGATGAGCAAGGGCTACGACGGAGGCATCGTCTTATACGTGGTGTTCGCAGGGTGGGCCGCCATCTCCGTGTCTATCCTAGTACTCATGGAGGGACTGTCTGCTTTCCTCCACACACTGCGTTTGCACTGGTGAGTGTATTGCCTTACTATTGTAGCAATAGAGTGTAGGTAAATATGTCTGTTTTCAGCGTGGGCAGTTCAAAGATTTAATTTATTTAATGTTAAAGGTAAGGCGGAGTGGAACGTAAAATCGTTCGTGTCGAGTTTGATACGTTTTAAGGAGTAGGTAACGACGCGGTTAACTGTATCCAGCATGCCAATGCTAGCATAGAACTTGTAACGTTACAGTATAGTGCTTTTTTCAGACGCTACCTTTAGGTATTACTATTATTTAAAGCATTTTTGTACTATGTCGGTGACAAATGGTGTATGGTGTTGAACTCGCATACTTATACCTCGAGGCAAACTTCTTGAACCATCATGGCGGGCAAGCAACCAATCACAACTCGTAAAACGGGTTTTAGCGAGTTGTGATTGGTCGCCGCCCCACCACGATGGTTTAAGAAGTTTGCCTTACACTGTACAACACTTTTCTTTTCGTACAAATACAAGAATGTCAAGTTTGATAACTAATATACAATTTTCATCCTCAGGGTCGAATTCCAGAGCAAGTTTTACGCAGGCGAAGGTTACCTCTTCCAGCCGTTCTCGTTCGAGGTCATCCTGGACTCGGCGGGCCAGGCCGAGGAATAAACTAAAACATTTAGCTCTATCTACTGTGGCACTTCTATCCTACTCTAGCTCTATGGCCAGTCTATATAACTCAGAAACTTATGTCTATACTTGTTGTTAGATATAGATATGTAAAAACGCACGTAAATGTTCACTGCATATTTATCTATGTATTAAGTAGAAGAAATTAAACACCTTATTAACGGTCGGATAGAGTTTAAAATCATGGTAGCCTCAATGTAGCTAATCATAAATGTTGTTATATGTTACTGTTTCTACTATTTTAACTTATATCGTAAGCGAAATGTAGTCTTTTTCCGAAACATTCTCACTCGACAACTCGAGTGGCTTATGTAAGCCATAGCTTACTATCCAATTGACGTATTTTTTTTATTCAGTAGTTGGAATTAGAGCTTTTTTATCCTATTACATTTTGTATGGTTTTAATAAATGTGTGTGAGCGATTATTTTTTTGTATTTTTTATCATATTCCCTGATAGTATGTTCCAATTATGTACTTAAAATTTTATGTGAAATTCCATGAAACCCGAGGCTCTCTGTATTGTTATTGCGATAATGTTATGATTACACGTAGGTTCTGCGCCATTCCAGTAGATGTTCAATAATGTAACTGATCAATAATATAATCAATCAATATTGTTGTTGTAATTGAATCAATGTAAACGTTCCGCTTATTGTAGCGTTATAGTATAACGGTAATAAAGGTTTTTCGTAGCAAGCATCATTTATTGGTTTTATTTTATTAGAAAACAAACGCAATATTTTCTCGTACTTACATAATGTTGACAATTACTATAAAATTACTATACAAATTACAAAATAATGTCAACAGAGATTGTATATTCAATGCGTCATAGTTCAAGTTATGAATTACTTGAAATATGACGCCATATGGGCTGAAGCCCCTTCATTCCATTCAGCGAAGTAAAAGATTTTTAGTAAACAATCTTGATATGTCTCTTTATCAAAGAAATGCATTTAAAAATAAGAAAGGTGTATTTTTACATTCCGCCCTCGGCTTCGCCCGCTTGGACTACACGACGATACCCCGCGGGAATATTATATTTTCCTGGGTAAAAAGTATCCTATGCTCCTCTCCAGGCTACAAAGTATCTCTTGTCCCGTAGCCTCCTTCCGCGTGTGGAAGAAACACTCCGAGGGTTTTAGTGGGTTCGAGTCCCACATAACCCCCTCGTCTCCCCGGGCTTTATGCGACGGCATTCCCCCGGGTCAAAAGAAGGCTACAAAGTATCTGTGTCCTAATTCCCAAATTTCAGCCAAATCCGTTCAGCCGTTTGGTGTGATTGAGTAACAAAACATCTTAAACTTTCACATGTGCCTGTTTCACAATGTCGGATTAGGAGATACTTTCCAGTTCTTTTGTATGGACTATCTGTCAAGTAACAGCAGATGACTAATCAGAACTAATTTAGACATTGTGAAACAGGCCCTTATAATATTATTAGGATGAAGTAACTATGTAGGCTGGTATAATCTTTTACTTCACGGAATAAACGGTGGCTCTCGTCCATCAGTTTTAAAGAAACCAGTAAGTCTTTTGAATGTCAAGACGACAAACTTAAAAAATGGGTATTTTCGTATTTCTTACATTACAAATAACTTAATACTTCTATTCCTCTTCTAGTCGTACTCGGCGCCGATAGTGATGCTGATGTCCCCGGGAAGGACGTTCGTCTTGTGGTACCAGCGGTTGGTGTCCACGACCACTGAAACAAGGTTTAGGTGTTAAGTTAGGGTTAGGTACACACAATATTACCTATCTGAATGAAATACTACTGATAATATTGATGATTAGTGTTCTTTATATTATATTCGAGGTAATGGAAGATTTACTAAAGCTTTTTGTATCGTCAAATCTTTTGGAAACGCTTTTGAACTTGTTCTTAAGTAAGCAGTTTATTTTGTTTCTAGCGTGTTAACTCACGTGATTGGTGTTCGTATGGGCTTACCGACGGTTAACGTAATTAAGACTGTTGGTGAACTCGGGTCTAAAGGGCTCCACAGACTATCAGTCGGTCTCTTGATGGTCTCTTGCAGCCAACTGACAGGCCGTTGCCTGCTGACGGACGGATAGTCTGTGGGGCCCTTAAGATGAGCATTTATCTCCCAAGCTGCGTTGGTACTTGTGAGCATGTTCGTAGTTAACTCACATATCTCCCCCGGGTTCACAGCGAACTCGATTGGTCGGCACGCGTACAGGCACTCGGGTGGTGGCGCTAGCTGCCACAGCTTGCGCCCGCGCACCTGCGCCTGCCACGACTTGTGCCGCACCGAGTCCACCTGGAAGCATAAAGGACGCTATGACGTGTTACTGAGTTTCCGGTGTCTTATGGGGGACACAGACACACGTTTTAGCCAATCGTGAACTGGACCATTCATAAGGCTACCCGATGTTCCTGTATAAGTATAGGTAGGTACTTGTTCCTATCGATTGATGAGATAGTCATGATCACAAATTATATAGAATAATAGGTCATGATCATGACTGATGGAATTGACTGATGGTTGCATGACCGTCTAATGTACCTACGCATTAGAGGTCTGTCTGTTACGGCCAGCGTTAGCGTCTGTTAGCAATCTTGTCACCCGAAGCGATATTTTAGAACGGCGGCGGCGAGAGAAAGTAAGAATCTGGCTAGCTGATTGGAAGAAGGCTAATCTGGTAGTAGCCGCAAATTAAGAACCTGTGAAATGTTCCACTTACGTGCATATGCATTGCGCTAGACTCACGTGCATATGCGCGCCTTGCCCCAGCCCGCCCATGAACGCCAGTCGAGCATATTTGCTTTAAGTAGAGGCTGGTAGGAAGCAGTATGGCATGTTAAAGTTACTACCTCCGCAATCATATGCGGGACATCTCACGTGCATATGCGCGCCTTGCCCCAGCCCGCCCATGAACAGCCAGTCGAGCATTTCGCTCTAAGTAGAGTGTGGTAGTAAGCAGTATGGCATGTTAAAGTTACTACGCCCGCAATCATATGCGGGACATCGCACGTGCATATGCGCTACACTCACGTGCATATGCGCGCCTTGCCCCGGCCCGCCCATGAACAGCCAATCGAGCATTTCGCTCTAAGTAGAGGGTGGTAGGAAGCAGTATGGCATGTTAAAGTAACTACGCCCGCAATCATATGCGGGACATCTCACGTGCATATTCTCTAGACTCACGTGCATATGCGCGCCTTGCCCCGGCCCGCCCATGAACATCCAGTCAAGCATGTCGCTCTCAGCGGTTGGCGGCAGGAAGTACGGCCGCCGGTAGTAGCCGCGAAGCCGCCGGACCTCCTCGCTGTAGCAGGTGCTCCAGCCCACGTACCACGGCGCGCCGGAAAGGTTCGCGCGAGCTTCGTCCATGTCGAATACCTGGGCAGTTATAACATAATTTCACAGCTTTCTGGAAGGGCTGTCACCAGCAGCGCTTTCAACCTGCAAATGTGGATTTAAATACTTAACTTTCGATATGGTTATCATCGGATATATTGTAGGTACCTATTATTATGTCGAACCGCTTCGTGCTTACCGTAAAGACCTGTCAGAAAAGCCGTTGGTCCAGGCAGCAGTTGACGGGATTTTAAAAATGGCTCATAATGATGATAAAGTTCCAGTTCAAGTTAAAAGTTATCCCGATTCGTCATGGTTATTTCATATAAGTAATTAATATAAAATTCTAAAGAAGTAGTGATGAGTAAAATGCAGTATATTATGTAGGAATTAAGCTTAGGTACGACCTCTTGTAGCGAGTTCAGTCCCGACTTGTAGGCGAAGAAGAAGCAATCGTTTATCTGGCTGCCCATCTTGTTGCTGCTGTAGAAATCGGCGAAGAATTTAAAGTTGAATTCCTGTAAATAGACAATCTGATTTAAGTAGGTACATAAAGGAGGCGAAAATGTACTTAGTGCGTAGAATCTAGAGTTATTAATCTAAGCCTAGAATTAATCTAATGTGGTTGTAACACTAACAAGCAGTTACCATTGATGGAACCCGTGTTTGTTAAAATTGTTATATTTTTCCAAGACATCCAGCGGCTTCCCGCGACCTTGACCAGATCGTCGGTCCACCTTGTATCGCGTCCACCTTGTATTGTTATCCGCGCTATGTGTCCCGCCCACTGCCACTTCAATGATACAATCCTTCGAGCGATGTCGGTTGTTTTCGACATCGCTCGAAGGATTGATGCGGATGTCATCATTTCTGATTCGATCGAGCAGGGAAATACCAAGCATCGCTCTCTCTCCATGCTGTTACGTCAAGGGTGAGTAAATACTTAGGTACCTCAGGGGACACCGGTCACAACAACCCCGGTACATCGTGTCATTTGCACCGTGTTTGATATTTAGGTACAATACCTTCGTTAGTACCAGGGGGGCTACCGCGTAACTTTATGGATATGAACTATATACGTTTTTAGGAACTTTAAGTCAATTTTATAAATAAAATAGCCACTATCAGTTCCTTGCTTTGTGACGTTGGGTATATAACGATAGCTAGCTAGCAACGTTCAACAGGACAAAGCAACAAACATCTATCAAAATAAGGAATTCAAGTAACAGTTGAAGCCCATACCCATTCCCATATTTTTTAGTATGGGAATGGGTATGGGCTTAGCCCCCCAAGATCCTACCTTGATGGCTCTCCAGTCTTGCGTAGCATCTGTAACGATGACGGGCGTGGTGCCGTATGCGAACTCTCGCTCGAACTCCTCAGCTGTTACGTTGGCGAGTCGCACTACATCCTCCACCCCTGTGCACATGGCGCAGTCCTCGGGCGGGCGGAATAAGGGCTTCGTCGATGACGGGACTTCTAAGATGCAACTCTAGAAATTAAGTTAGTTGTAGTAGTAGAAGTTACTTGTCGGTGCATATTGCGCAGCCTTCATTCGGTCTTTTTTTTTATCCACAACGGCATAGCACTAGCCTTCATCACACCTGATGTTAAGTGGTGATAAGGCTGAAGGTGGAAGCGCACTACTCCCGGAATCCTTAATCACTGAGAAACTGGCTATCTTATCTCTAACTGCCGGAACACAATAATGCTGAAAACATCATTGTTATGGCGTCAGACTTAGATAAATGGTGGTAGCTAGCCAGGCGGACTAAGAACAAGTCCTACCACCAACCAAACCGAATACAATATGTAACTACCCCCACTGGGAATCGAACCCTGAAATCGGTCGGTGGTGTGAACCACTAGACCACAGAGGCGGCTATTTGGGGCTTCGTTGATGATGGGATACGTGACTAGAAATGTAGTTATTTATCGCTGCGCATTGCGCAGTAGGTATATAGCCTTCGGACGAACTATAAGGGGCTTCGATGATGATGGGACTTGTAAGAGGCAGTAATTCTAAAAATGTGTAAAGTAGGTAGGTATATAGCCTTTGCATTATTTTTGTACTATCTATACTAATCTATACTAATATTATAAAGAGGAAAGATTTGATTCTTTGTTTGTTTGCATCAAATAGACTCCGAAACTACTGGACCGATTTGGAAAATTCTTTGACCATTAGAAAGCTACATTCTTCCCGAGTGCCATAGGCTATATTTTATCCCGATATTCCCACGGGAACGGGGGGTACCACGCGGGTGAAACCGCGAGGATCCGCTAGTATACTATATAGTGCAAATAATGGGTAGATAAGGAGAAGAGCAATGACTAGAACCCCCCCATCCACCTACTGTGGAATGGTGGGTTCGGTGTTCACAATGGGAAGTTTGTTCGAATAAACGTCGCACATCTCGAATCGCGCCACCTGTTGATTCGGGGGCGTGGTCTGTGTGGGTACCTACTTACTTATACAAACAAATATCATTTTTTCCCAGTAGATATAAAAATATTTTAGTGCAATAACGTTCTTTCCAAAGGACGAATTTCGAGATAATACAGTTTGGGTTTTGGTTATTCAAACTTAAATGAGAAATTATAGGGCCTCCTACCTAACACATGTAAATGGAGACCCCAGTCACGAAATGTAATCACAAATTAGTTTTAGTAATGAATAAACATTTATTTTTTTATTCATTTGTTTATTTAAATAACTTAAGTCATAAAGAAAAAGATTTACCTACCTTCGACATGAGCTCGTTGTAAAACCACTTTATAAGGAATCCTATTAGCAAAATCGCTAATGCAACACCAAAATAAACTTTGGGAGAAGGTATAAATTTTATTTTCTTCTGCGAATTTTTAGCTTTTTCATGTAGTTTTAACTGTGATAAGTAAGAGTCACTGATTTTTAAACTTTCGATTTTGTTTAGAATTTTCTGAATTTTGTATTCTGCTGCTTTAGTCTTTTTGTCGCACGGTTTAGAATTCACGGTTTGGTTCATTTTCAGGATTTACTGGTGTCCTGCCGCAGAATGGAAAGGGTTTAACACTCTCATGCGGTTTTATAGACCGCAGAATCGATATAGAGATGTTCTTACTGAAGGCAAAAATATAGTTTTGTCAGTTTTGTCGTACTATGCTTCCTTTCTTCCTTACGCAACTTTCTGACTGTGACCCCATGTTTCAAACATGGTTTTTTTTTGTTTGTAATGACAATCAATTGAGTAAGTATGAAACATTTTACCACCCTATATTTACTTACTTACTTCAAATCAAAACGGTACAAAAGTGCAAATGTTTAAAAATGTCTAAAATACTTCTATTGATATTTCTGTGACGAGCAAAAATAACTAAATACGAACGGAACGAGCACGAGATTTTAACGGGGTAATGGGTACCTACCTAGTACCTACCTTAAGGTCCAAACAATAGTTTAACTCTAAAACTAGTTTAAGATTACCTAGCTATTTTTACATGAATATCGTTACGTAGTTGTAACCACTCTATTTAGATACAACCCGCACATGATCACCGTAAGGTGTGCAGTCGGTATGAAATTGGAATTCATTATCGGACCGCGACACAACTGCGTCCCGTTAACGCCTCACCGCCTCCTTACCGCGTTCTCCCTAATCCGCAACATTGCTCATAAATTATATTAGGAAACCGATGACAATGACGCCAAGGAGAAAATTGGTTTCGCGCGCGTTATTCAGTTATTTAACCGCCTCTGTGGTCTAGTGGTTCACACCACCACACAGACTCAGAGGTTCCGGTTTCGATTCCCAGTAGGGGTACATTTTGTATTCGGTTTGGTTGGTGGTAGGACTTGTTCAAAGTTCGCCTGGCTAGCTACGACCATCTTATAGGAAAAATATGATAGTTAAAAACCACGAGCCCTGCAAGTAGCTTTAGGTGGGATTCAAACCCACGCCCGAGAATCCAGCCCTCTGACCAACTAAGCTACCGAAAGGTAAAGTCGGTCAGATCATCGGGGCCTGATTCCCAGAGGCGCGGGTCACTCTTCCACCTTCAGCCTTATCACCACTTAACATATCAGATGTGATAAAGGCTGAGTGCTACCCCGTTGTTTATAAAAGAGTATACCTACCTACCTAAACAAACATTTGTATCATACAAAAGAAATCATAGAATCATATAGAAATGTATTTAATCATAGAATCATACTATCGTGGCAATCACTTTTAGTAATACTGATTTGTTCTTCAATGTATTCATAGCAAAAGCTGTTTTTCCCTTGACTACTGACTGATGACTTTAGTTTAGATCTTGATCTAAATATATTGATCTGCCCCCTGATTTACAACTCGTCGGAAACCGAATCGGATTCGAATTCTGTGTTTTGTCTTTGTCTATTCTATAGTGAGTGACAGAGACAGGGCATACAATCCGCTGTCGGGAGCGTTTCTGACGGTTCGTGAATCAGGGGGCAAGTTACCTAATTGTATGTAACTTTTATAAACATTCTCTCACCGGTTATTTCCAGAAGGCCATCAAAAGAACCAAAAACGGTAGGCTGATTTGGCATAACAATAAAGTACCTACTATAGCAATAGCAGTTTGATCATTGTGCATTTTACAATACCAATTTGATAACAAAACGTTCTGAAGTATAGAGCGAAAGCAAAATAAAGAGAAGAACGAAACGTTTTGACGTCATATTGACAGTGACAGCCGGTGACAGCAAGTTTGCAAATCTATAATGTCAAAATCAGCCGAACGGAACGATAACAAATAAAAAAAACATCTCCTAATTTATTCAGTGATCTTTTCAGTAAGTGAAATAACCCAGGAAAAGTTAACTAGGGCATAGGTATTTCGAATAAGTTTATTTGTTCCACTTAACAATACATAATGGCTGCGATTCTTGGCGGAGGGCTGGGCGGCCTGTCCACCGGTTATTATTTGTTAAAAAACAATATAAATAACAACAACAACCTTAGACTATTCTTATTGGAAGCTACAAACTACTGCGGTGGATGGATAAAGTCTATCCGAACAAAGGATTATACATTTGAACAAGGACCAAGAACAATCAGACCAAAGGGGAACTTAGGTTTGAACACTTTGAATATGATGCAGGATTTAGGCCTTAGCGAACATATTGTGCCTATAAAACCCGACCACCCTGCAGCAAAAAACCGAATGATCTATGCCAATAACCACCTCCATTTGTTGCCATCAAGTTTCAAAGGTGTCTTTCAGAAAAGTACACCTTTCTCAAAACCCCTGATTTTCGCATTGCTCTATGATATAAGTCAACCCAACAAACAGTTGCAAGATGACTCCGTTTACAACTTTGTTGAAAGAAGGTTTGGAAAAGAAATTGCTGATTATGCCATATCCCCAATGATCTGTGGAATATGTGCTGGTGATGCCAAAGAGATATCTGTTAAATTCCTTATGAAGACCCTTTTTGAATGGGAGCAAGTCCATGGAGGTGTGGTCAAGGGCATGGTAAAGTCAATCTTTAAGTCAAACTCTAATAAGGAATTAGAGTTAGGTGATCTTGCAAGGAAGGCACAGGAAGAAAAATGGAATGTGTACACCATCAGAGGGGGCCTGGAAATATTCCCTACAACTTTACACAACTATCTCAAAGAGCATGATGTGGATATAAAATTAAATTCTAAAATAGAAGAAATAGAGTTTGTGGATTCTAGTACGGTTGTTCTGAAAAATACAGCAGGAGAGAGAACAGAAGCCAACCATGTGTATTCCTCAATACCTGCTTATTCTCTTGCTAATCTAGTGTGTAAGCAGCACCCCGAGTTAGCTGAGGATTTGAGAAACATTCCTTTTGTCACCGTTGGCATTGTCAACTTGCACTATGCAACAGACAAGTCCTTAATAACACCAGCATTTGGTTTCCTTGTGCCTCCAATAGAAAATTCTCCAATCCTTGGAGTTGTGTTTGACTCTTGTTGTATTCCAGATCAAAACGGCACAGTTTTAACTGTCATGCTTGGAGGAAGATGGTTCAAGGAGAAGTTTGGAGAAAATGTCACAACTAACACATTGTACGACATTGCAATCAAGGAAATAAACACTATATTGAATATTTCAGAGAAACCGGCTGCACATAATGTAAATATTTTACATAGATGCATTCCTCAGTATGTTATTGGTCATTATGAGCGAGTGGAGAAGATTAGACACTACATAAGTGATAAAAACCTGCCTATTTCTCTTGTGGGGTCTAGCTATGATGGTGTTGGTATAAATGATGTTGTATATTCTGCTAAGACACAAGTGGTAAAAGACTGTTAAAGAAAGAAATGTTTATATCAGTGAAGTCATACAATAAAACTATAGAATTGAGTAAATGGTCTTGGGACATAATATAAGTAGACATGATACCTAAACTTATTATTGTCAATTGAAGATTGTGAGTTTTGTACCTACTCATGAAATATATTTATTATCTGCACAATATTCACTGCCTTCAATATAATGTAAATACATTAAAAAGACATGTTGATTACTATGTTGTTATGTTTATATTGGAGTATAAATAAAAGATGTTATAAGCAGAAATATATTATATTTTGCCATAAATTCAATAGCAAATAAGTATTTGTTGCAAAATGCAATACAAAATGTGCAAAAGTTTATTTGAGTTAAAGTAAAATAAATATGCACTGAGTGTTACATTTCATTAGTACTTAGACTAAATTAATCCTTACAACTAAGTTTAAATAAAGCTAAGTATAAAAAAATAAATAAACAAAATATCTCCCATGCATACTACTTTCACAACACAAATGGAATTTCATGAATAAATTCATGTGTAAGCTATACAATGTTTAGGCACATTTTCGTCTCATACATTCTCTTATCATTTTTATACACAGCTGCTCTATATTCGATATATTTATAATTTAACAACAATGATAGAACTCTTATTTTACGCGGAGCGACTAGCAAGATACATTTTTAGATACTCTGCCAGGGTATCTGGAGAACGTAACAATGAGACTGAGCAATTATACACAGTCATTAGAGATGCCTGCCTTCTACTGCAAATTGTACTGAGCTAGACATAGAGCAGTATATTAGATTGTAATAGCTTCTCAGATTCCCAGTCCAAACAGAGCGAGATTTTGTTTCACTTCAGCAGGACTCAAATAAATGATTTAATCTTATTAAAGATATGGGTCCACTGGATATTTTAAATAATTATTCCCCTTTATAAAAAAAAAACCAGTGACTAAAATGAGTTTGACGACATCGGAGGGGCGACTCAATTACCGAGGGGTACAAAACAATTAGAAATGATATTGGATCATTATTTCTAATCGTTTTGTTTGTTTTCTTACAACAAATACCGCTCATATGTTGGCAGTACTTCGAGATCGATTTATTATTATGCAGGTAGTATATTGCACTTCTAGTTATAAAGCCGAGACTTGGTCGAATATTGAGGATTCGTCAACGTCACTTACGAGTATACGGCGTTGTGCTAATAGAACACGACTACGCGATTGTAAGTTCGCGCGAATTTAGTCGTGCGAAACCGCGATCAAACATACTGATATCCAATAGGTCGTTTAGTCGGATAAGATAAGATAAGATAAGATAAAAATATTCTTTATTCACTTAGACATAACAAATATGTACTTATGAATCGTCAATATTTCCCTACCACCCATTCAAGACTTTTTTAACTGACAAGAAGAATGGGCGCAAGAAACTTGCCAGCGTTTCTTAGTTAGGTAACGATAATGCCCAATCTGCGAAATGGCACCCAAATCTGGAAAAGACCTATTCGCGAAAGGGCTACTTTTCAAAAGAACCTATTTGCGAAATGGTCAATTCTCAAAAAGACCAATTCGCGAAATGATAAATTCTCAAAAGGACCTTTTCGCGAAATGGCTTATCTTATGGACTAATTCGCGAAACGGCCAATTTTTATCAACACAATATAGGTATTAATATCCATGGACTAATTTACCTTTGAATATACGCCATATTTCTGATAAATATATATATTGATAAGTGATAATCAAATACTTATTGCGTTGATAAAAGGTTGCCATTTCACGAATTAGACCTTAATTGGTCCGTTTAAGAATTAGCCATTTTACGAATTGGGCATTATCCGACTAAACGGAATAGTTTGATGAATAGGCATTCGTGCGATGTGGTCGCGCGACTAAAACGTTTGAAACTAAAATGCGATGGCCCCATTGCTAATGGTAGTATTCCACTTATCAAAGATCTTTGTCCAATATACATTTGACCAAAGAATTTATCAATGAAACCATTCATGAATTCGTCAATTGACTGAACTTTGATCAAATATTTGATAAGTGGAATACCACCCTAACTCGCGTTCCGTTATGCTGATATTACACGGTTCAACCAAATTGATTCACTTTGGTTGAAAGGCGCAGAAATACAGTCGCACATTGACACTGAGTGATTCACTTTTACGTTTAAATTTTTCAATTCGGTTGCTTCATCCAAATTGAAAGGCAAAAGTGAGTCTTACGACACAGTCAAACACAATAGTCCTGTGGCCCGATCGCGGTAATCCTATGACGCATTAGTCGAGTGTACAGTGCAACAACCTTTTCTGTTCCGGTGACAGCGGCGCTACGTAAGATTTTCTTTTTTTTTTGTAGCAATTTAACCGGCCCTGAGTTCTAAGAATTTCAGCCGCCAGCAGCGCTATGGTTGGACATCAACTTGACAGCAAAATGACATTAAAAAAAACACGTTAGTTTCACATTTTGGCCACCGGCACAGCAAAGTTTGTGGCACTGTACGTTCAGTTGACGTGCAAAACCGTTTTTGATAACGCGCGGCTTTGACAGTGCGACAACGTTTCCTGTTCCGGTGATAATCTTTGGAACTAAAACAGTTTTTCATACGACGATTTATTTTGACAGCTAATTTCGTATTGCAAGTGGTTCCTCTGTCACGGATGTCACCGGATCAGACAGGATTGTGGGTCTATAAGTTTGCGTGATGTGTGCGTCGTTATGTCATTACGGCAAAACGAAGTCAAACGTCAAGACGCAAACGTGATCAAGACGCGCCGCATAGAATTACGGCGATCGGGCCGCTGGTCTACTGCACTTCCCCCAGTTGCAGCACAACTAGAGTGTGCAGTGTGTGGTGTTTGTGCGGCGGCGCGTGCGCGGCGGGCGGCACCGTGTTGCGGTACGAGTACTGCAGCCCTAGGGCGGCGCTGGCGGTAAAGTCTCCACCTCTAACCGGAGCGCGAGCTTGTAAGAGTTCCGCCTGAGGCTAATAGAACGCGACTCCGATAACCAGTTCGCGCGAATTAAGTCTTACGAATCCGCGATCAAACATACTCGTATCGAATAGTTCGTTTAGTCGGACAATGCCCAATCCGCGAAAAGGCACCCAAGTCAGGAAAGGACCTATTCGCGAAATGGCTAATTCGCGAAACGGCCAATTTTTATCAGTGGTTTTTTACTATCACATTTTTCCTATAAGTACTTACAAAATTGCATTGTAAAGGCATAAAATTCGCGGTTCTGTTGCCATTTCGCGAATTAGACCTTAATTGGTCCGTTTCAATCAATCAATCAATGTGTCCGTGTCAATTAGCCATTTTGCGAATCGCGGGCATTATCCGACTAAACGGAATACTTCGTTGTCCTAACAGGCATTCGCGCGATGCGGTCGCGCGACTAAAACGTTTGATACTAAAATGCGATGGCCGCATAGCTAACTCGCGTTCCATTACGACAAGGCTTACGACACAGTCGAACACAATAGCTTCGGTTTCTTGGTCTACTGCACTTCCCCCAGTAGCAGCACAACCAGAGTGTGCAGCGTGTGGTGTTTGTGCGGCGGCGCGTGCGCGGCGGGCGGCACCGTGTTGCGGTACGAGTACTGCAGCCCTAGGGCGGCGCTGGCGGACGACCCGGCTGACGCTGACGGGGAAGTCTCCATCTCCAACCGGAGCGCTAGCTTGTTCGACTTCCGCCAGAGGATGATGCTGGAAAAGATACAATAGAATAATATTTATTTATTTTGCTAGGAACAGAGATATAGATATGTTACTGGCCAAACCCGATTTTAGGATAAACTAGTTTTTCCTAGGCCAACTCAGTTCATCATCTTTTATGACATTGGTTCCCAATTAGTTTTTTCTACGTACCACTACAAGAAATACCTTCAACTCGCGTACCTCTTATTGCAGGAATGTTAAATAAAAAATGATTAGGTATATCTTAGCCAAGAGTAATAATTTATCCCTTGATGCAACCTACCGTTAATTGGGAAACACTGCTTTAGGCGATAGGATAAACCGTGATTATTATACAAAAAAAAAATGACCACGAAATTAAATTAAGTTTTTAACCTATCACGTGTTCTACAGGATTTCCGAGGCAAACTAGCTTTCTGAAATTTCGGAAACATTTTACAATATGTTAGTACAACTCGGGCGAGCTAACTTGACACCTGCAAATTATACCCGTCTCTTTCACTCGATTCTGTCATGCCCGGAGAGTGACAGAGATGGGTATAACCTGCAGGTTTCTAGTTAGCTCGCCCGAGTTGTATATACCCGCCGGTGTCGCTGTGTGCGTCGTCGTCGTAATCGGCGGCGCTAATGCGAACGGGGTAGGGCATTGGGCACCACCACCGAGCTTGAACAGTTCAGGGCAGGTTTCCGCTCTATCACCTTTGACCAGAATGGAAACATTCTAGTGAGAAGGGTGGCTGGCACCACCACTGAGCTTGAACAGTTCAGGGCAGGTTGCCGCTTCAGCACCTTTGACCGATGATGATTTTGATGATGACCAGGATGGAATCATTCTATAATGTGTAAGTACGCACCCGCCGGTGTCGCTGTGTGCGTCGTCATCGTACTCCGCGGCGTAGCATGAGCGGGGTGGCGGGCACCACCACCGAACTTGAACAGTTCAGGGCAGGTTGCCGCTCCATCACCTTGGACCAGGATGAAAACGTTTTATAATTTGTTAGTACGCACCCGTCGGTGTCGCTGTGTGCGTCGTCGTCATACTCGGCGGCGTATCGTGAGCGGGGTGGCGGGCATCACCACCGCACTTGAACAGGGGGGTAATTGTCTAACTCAACATCAATCGCAATCGCTTTCAGTTTGACATCCATCATGCATCCATCACTTGTTGTTGAAGAAAGTTGTCAAAATTTTTGTTGACAAAAGCAGCAATGGCCGTGCAATATCTTTCAAACTGAATGCGATTGCGATTGATGTTAAGTTAGACAATTACCCCTCTGTTCAGGGCAGGTTGCCGCTCCATCACCTTGGACCAGAGGGCCTACCGGCTAAGAAATCTGGATATGGGTATGGGATTCAACTGCCATTTGAATTCCTTATTTTGATAGATTTTTGCTGCTTTGTTCTGTTGAACGTTGCTAGCTAGTTATCGTTATACACGACGTCACGAAACAAGGAACTGATAGCGGCTATTTTCTTTATAAAATTGACTTAAAGTTCCCAAAAACGTATGAAATTCATATCCATAAAGTTACACGATAGCCCCCTGGATGGAAACAATTTACAATTTGTCAGTACGCACCCGCAGGTGTCGCTGTGTGCGTCGTCGTCGTACTCCGCGGCGCCAATCGTCAATCGAAGTGGAGTTTAGAATGGGAGACCAGTCGACGGAACACGCATCTGATGTTAATTTTTCCACGTCCAGTCTAGCAAAGTTGCGCATACAGACTATAGATAATAAAGACTATAGATAATAGACCAATAAAGGGCTCGTATGATTCAACTATGGTTCATGAAGATGATGAGAGTATTTTAGGGGACACGCTTACAGAAAACAACCTTGATCAAAACTGTCAAATAGACTCACTACTGCTTACCCAAATAGAAGAACTTTTAGAAAAAAAACTGGAGAGCAATATGAAGACACTATTATCAGAACTAAAAACCATGTTAATACGAGAAATTACTGCTACAGTAACAAATGAAATATCACTACATATAAATACTATATCTACGGAACAACATACTATGAAAACAGAAATAAACGCACTAAATACACAAATAAAAAGTCTCCAGTCCGAAACAAACAAACTGCAGGTAGAAATTAATGAATTGCAGCGAAGAATGTCACCACAAACAAACCAGCAAACAGAATGGTTGTACAATTTTGAAAACAATAGGAAGATTGTTCTATACGGATTGGACGAAAACTACTGGGAGACTGAGCACGAACTGCATAACCGTGTCATTTACATATTTCAAGATATACTAAATGTCAACTTAGAAGAGTACATAGAAAGTATATATAGGCTCGGAAAAAAGGGAAATAGAAGACCGCTTGTTATCGAATTAATGAGCAAAAAAATGGCACGTTATATCCTTGAAAATAAACTATATTTTAAAAACACAGGACTTGCTATCTCTGAACATCTGGATGAAACTTCACGTAAATTACGAAAAAACTTGAGAAACTTAATGCATGAAGCCAGGAAAAACGGCCACCATGCTATACTGCGAAATAATAAGCTGCTGATCAACGGCAAGGAATATAATCACACAAATGTTGATGGGTCACGCGTCGAAATAAATGAAACATCAGAAATGAGCAACATTGAGAGTGAGAAAACAAATCAAAGAAGTACTTACCACAGACGTCCGAAAAATGCAAACAATAAAAACTATAACTTTCGTGAGCACCGTAACACCTACTTTTAACATTATTTTTCAAAATATGCAAAGCTTGTATAATAAGAGAGATTTATTAGAGTCGTTCCTTGATGACCACAAAAATGAGTACCAAGCAATTTGCATCTCCGAAACCTGGCTTACAAAAAAATAAGGCCTTACACGTTCAACTCAACGATTACAAATTGGCTGCAGCGTTCCACAGAGAAAACTATATTGGCGGCGGAGTATGCATATTATTAAAAAACAACATCGAATACGTAGAACGAAAGGATATTATGGACATGTCTATTGAATATATTATTGAAATTTGTGCTGTAGAACTTTTGAAATTGGATGTATTATTAATATCATTATATTGGAATGGCAGAGAGACAGACATTTTTTACAGTCAATTAAATCTGATTCTTCAATACCTTCAGAAAAAGTATAAAGATAAAAAGATAATTATTGGTGGCGATTTTAATGTAAATACCCTAGTAAATTCAAAGCAATCATCGGAACTCCTTAATACTATGCTAGAGTCAAATTTTAAACAACATATCAAGGAGCCCACACGATTAAAAAAATGTATCGATCTAATATTTACAAACTTCAGTAAAAAAAACGTAAATTCTGCAGTGCTGGTTTCAGACCACAAATGTTCAATGATACAATTGCCAAGTGCTCCATCAGAAAAAAGTGATAGTTCTTACTTTTATATATCTAAAAGAATATACAATGATAACAACATAAATAAATTTAAACAATACTTACAAAATATTAACTGGCCACAAATAATTTCAAATAAAAAAACTGTTAATGAAAATTATAATTCACTAAATAAAATCCTACATGACGCGTTAGAATATTGTATTCCACGTAAGCGATTAAAGATTTATACTAAACAACGACGTAAATCATGGCTAACATACGGTATAAAAAAATCTTGTCAGCATAAAAGATTATTAAAAATTCACACTATGTTTTCAAAAAATAAAGTTTTACAAAATCATTATAAACAATATGAAAAATATTTAAAAAAAGTTATTATTAAATCAAAACAATTACAATCCATTAAACGAATGAATAAAGCAAGTAATAAAATTAAATGTATGTGGCAAATAATAAATGAAAAAACAAAACATAGTAAGGTAAAACAATACAATGAAAATATTAAATTGCTTATCAACAACAAGCCAACGTCAGACCCACATGAGGTTTCTAATGTCTTCAACGAGTTGTTCGCGTCAGTCGGGAGCGAGGCGTCAGGCGGTGCGTCCGCGCCGCGCGGCCGTCCGGTCGAGCGCCCCTCCCTGCACTCGATGTTTTTAAGCCCAGTAAATGAGCGAGAAGTTATGTCAATAGTGCGACAGCTAAAATTAAAATCTAGCTACGGTGTTGATGAACTGTCATCCACTCTTATAAAGAAATGTGCCGAAGAACTAGTTCCGTCGTTAACTCTAATAATTAATCAGTCTTTTTCTGAAGGAATATTCCCTGACCTACTAAAAATTGCAATCGTAAAGCCAATACATAAAAAAGACCAAAAAACGAACCCCAATAATTATCGACCCATTGCCCTTTTACCCGTAGTTTCGAAAATATTTGAAAGAGCTATGTTCAGACGACTATACTCCTTTTGTGAAAAGAATAATGTTTTCGATGACGCCCAGAATGGCTTTAGAAAAAACCGTTCGACAACCCTGGCCACTTATAAATACTTGAATGAAGTTTTAAATATATTAAATGATCGAAAATACGCAATTGGAATTTTATTTGACATGACGAAAGCTTATGAAAAAATTAAATATGACATTCTTTTAAATAAACTATTTGACATTGGTATCCGCGGTGTAGCTCATAAGTGGTTTGCTTCCTTTCTAAGTAATCGGTCACAGTACGTCGAAATAGAAAATGTCGATCAAGACTCAAAGACCATAACGTGTATCAGGTCGAGGGCCCAGCCGGTGCGAGACTCTATTCCTCAGGGATCAGTACTCGGGTGTGCCCTCTTCCTTATTTACATCAATGACCTTCCGAAGGTTATTAACGAACATTGTGTCATGTTTGCCGACGATTTTTCCGTAGTATTCCCTTGTATCGATAGTACGAAACTTAATGAAAAAATTGAAACAATTATAAATAAAGTAAAACAATGGCTCAGTGATCATAATTTAGAAATCAATTTCAATAAAACTAAGATAATGCAATTCAGACCAAGACAAAAGAATAAACTAGACATAAATTTTACATATAATCAAGCAAAATTAGAATGTGTTAAAAATTTTTCTTTGCTGGGTATAAATATTGATTCAAATGTAAATTTTAAATCGCAAATTCAAAAAAATAAGTCAAAATTATCACAATTTATATACGCTTTAAGGGAACTAAAAAAATGTACAAATTTAAAAACGGCAGTTACAGCCTACCATGCCTACGCACAAGCGTGGTTAAACTACGGCGTTATACTATGGGGTAACAGTGTGGATGCACATGAACTTTTTATTTTGCATAAAAAATGCATCCGTACACTTGCCAATATTGGACAAAGAGAGACCTGCAAGCCTCATTTTCGGAACCTTAGTATACTTACATTACCGTGCTTATATATATTCGAAATGTGTAAATTTGTCAAAAATCACCCAAATTTTTACACAAAAATAATAGACGCGCCGCGGCACAACATGCCTCGCTACAAAAATAATTTGTTACAAATAAGATCCAAATTAGCATTGCACAGTTCAGGTCCCTACCCGATGTCAATCAAAATCTTTAATAAGTTGCCGGAGCATTTAAAGGCTGAAACGAAAATTAGCATTTTCATTCGCTCCTTAAAAAAACTGCTAGTAGAAAAGGCTTACTATTCCATTAAGGAATATTTTGAGGAAAATTTTTTTTAAATGTCTGCCCCTCTCCTCTTCGTTGCAGTGCCTTTCGAGGTGCATGTGAAAATTGGTGCTTGCATGTTTTGTTTAGCTACTAAGTAACATGTAACGCAATTTGTTAATAAAGAATAAAGAATAAAGATGGCTTCGGCTTGGGAGGTTTTACCATATAAGCTAGGAATAAAAGGTCATGTTTAGAGAAGCAGGGAGCAGGCACCATTATATGGCAGGTGATGACAGGGATGACACAGACGGACGGATGACTATTGATCGACAAACGGAAAGGACGGACCTGAACCCTGAAAACTCGAAGACGACCAGGACGAGCAGGCCGACCCGCTCCAGCACCTTTGACCAGGATGAAAACATTCTATATAATGTGTCAATACGCACCCGCCGGAGTCGCTGTGTGCGTCGTCGTCATACTCCGCTGCGTCGTCTCGTTGCGCTAATGCGAGCGGGGTGGCTGGCACCACCACTGAACTCGAATAGTTCAGGGCAGGTTGCCGCTCCAGCACCTTTGAACAGGATATAATCATTCTATAATGTGTCAGTACGCACCCGCCGGTGTCGCTGTGTGCGTCGTCGTCATACTCCGCAGCGTCGTCGCGCTGCGCTAATGTGAGGGGAGTGGCTGGCACCACAACTGAACTTGAACAGTTCAGGGCAGGTTGCCGCTCCATCACTTTATACCAGGATGAGTCCTGGAAGTTAAACAATGCCATCATTATCTGTATATTTTATACTAGCGGATCCTCACGGTTTTACCCGCGTGGTAACTGTTCCCGTGGGAATATCGGGATAAAATATAGCCTATGTCACTCGGGAAGAATGTAGCTTTCTAATCGTCCAAGAATTTTCCCCTTATTCCTTGGAGATAACAACGGCCAGATAACTGGTTATCTGTAAAGATTTTTTTTCTTCAGAGATAACTAGTTATCTCCGAAGAATGTTTTTTCTTCGTAGATAACTATTTAAAAACAGTTATCTGTAAAGAAAAATTTATTCTTCGGAGATAACTAGGATTTTAAATTTCCTCGCAGATAACTGTAACAAAATAGTTATCTGGAAGGAAAATAATATTCTTGGGAGATAACTGGTTAACTCAGCGAATCTCATTTTATTTTATTTTTTTTATTTTTATCAACTCTTTATTGCACATAGGTACAGCAAAAGGTGGATTTAATGCCCGTAGGTATTCTTTACCAGCCAATCGACAATATACAGGGTGTTTCTTTTAAGATGTCAAGCAGGTGCAAGGTGACAGCTTAGTACCATACCTGTTGATTTTACCCACATACATGTTCCGCGATTTATATTATTATTCCATAGTTTTGAAGTTTAAAAGTAATTATTTTTTTAATACAATGCCTACATATTTATTGTAGTGTTATTAGTAAAATAATCTCATTATTTTGTCTCTCTCGCAGTTTGAGTTGTGCATAAGGGCATTAAGTCCGCCGTTTGCTGTATGTGCAATAAAGAGTTGATAAAAAAATCCTCTGAGATAACCAGTTATCTCCGAAGAATAAAATTTTCCTTCCAGATAACTATTTTTTACAGTTATCTGCGAGGAAATTTAAAATCCTTTGAGATAACTAGTTATCTCCGAAGAATAAATTTTTCTTTACAGATAACTGTTTTTAAATAGTTATCTGCGAAGAAAAAAACATTCTTCGGAGATAACTAGTTATCTCTGAAGAAAAAAATTATTTACAGATAACCAGTTATCTGGCCGTGGTTATCTCCAAGGAATAAGGGGAATTTTCTAAATCGGTTCAGTAGTTTCGGAGCCTATTCGATGCAAAAAAACAAACAATCAAATCTTTTCTCTTTATAATCCTCACCTCAGTCCTTTGTTGGCAAATCGGGTGATAATATTTGGGACGTTTGGAGCTATCTCTTCTGGATCAATATAGAGCTATACCTGTGAACCTCTCTTCTAACATGTTAGCTCTCAACCAAGTTTTTACACATCTTACCGTAGAAAATGTACTCTCTGATGTCGCACCGCTAGTCTTTATACTGCTGAATTGCGACAGACAGTGTCTCTATCGTTATCTCTTTGTAAATCTAAATTTTATACGGCGGGAGTATGCCTCTACTCATTTGTGACGTCACAAGTGTTTAGCGCTGTCCTTGTTGGATAAGGAAGTTTGATGCTCTATATCTCCGAAAATATGTAAGATATTTGTAAATAAATACCTACCTGTGTTGTGTTTCTGATATTTCTAAAAAGATTTTAAGCAAATAAAAAAAACAGCCCGGTCCCTTATTAGGGCAGATTTGACTCGGGGCTTGATAACCTAGTCTATTCTACTGTAAAGTCCGTTCGGTTAGATAGTGTCGGTACACCCGCACGGCATTGTGGCTCTTGCTATAAAATGCAGATATAAAATAATACACTCAAGTTGGGTACCAAAGTCAATTTTAATGAAAATTTGGATATTTTTATATAAAAGGAAGTTAAATAAGTGATTTACAAATAATAATAATTATTATTAATTTTTCATATCATTATGATTACTCCACATCGCTCGAATTGTCAAAAGTCACAACCGTCGTTACCACCTGTATATAATAAACATAGATGATTTAAGAAAATATAATTTAATAAATGCCGAATCCCGAAATCCAATTCAATTTGCGGGTGTACGCCGCACGCGGCTTCTTTTGTTTATGCGGCGGCATCCTTTGACAAGAAGCGGCACGTGGCAAGGCGGCGCGATAAAAGGGCGACACTATCTAAGCGAATGGACTTTACAACATACCTTCTCCAAGTTGAGTGATTTCTCCAGCGACTTCTCTATACTGTTGGGCTACTTCTTGTGGGTGCCATTTCGCAGCAGTTGCAGCCATATCTCGTAGCGATCAGGTTGGTCAGTCAGCTTCAGGATCAGGGCAGATTTGACTATTCTACTTTACAACATACTTTCTCCAAGTTCAGTGATTTCTCCAGCGACTGCTCTATGCTCTTAGGCTCTTCCTTGAGGTCTTCAGGCAGGTCTGCGGGGTGCAGCAGCTCAACCACATATCGTAGCGATCGGGTTGGTCAGTCAGCTTCAGAATTGGGGTAGATTTTGTATTCTACTTTACAACATACCTTCTCCAAGTTGAGTGATTTCTCCAGCGACTTGTCTATATTCTTGGGCTCTTTCTTGTGGTCGCCGGTCCACAGCAGTTGCAGCCACATCTCGTAGCGAAGCGATCCAGTTGGTTAGTTAGCTTCAGAATTGGGGCAGATTTGTCTCCTCTCCAAGCTTGGTAACTAAGACTATTCTAGTTTACAACATACCTTCTCCAAGTTCAGTGATTTCTCCAGCGACTGCTCTATGCTCTTAGGCTCTTCCTTGAGGTCTTCAGGCAGGTCTGCGGTGGCCGGTGGGGTTGGTCAGTTTCAGGATTAGGGCAGATTTGAAGCCAAGCTTTATAACCTAGTCTATTCTACTGTACAACATACCTTCTCCAAGTTAAGTGATTTCTCCAGCGACTTCTCTATACTGTTGGGCTCTTACTTGTGGTTGCCGGTTCGCAGCAGCTGCAGCCACATCTTGTAGCTATCGGGTTGGTCAGTCAGCTTCAGAATTGGGGTAGATTTGACTCCAAACGTGATAACCCAGATAATTCTACATTACAACATACCTTCTCCAAGTTCAGTGATGTCTCCAGCGACTGCTCTATACTCTTAGGCTCCTTTTTGTGGTCGCCGGTTCACAGCAGTTGCAGCCACATCTCGTAGCGAACGGGTTGGTCAGTCAGAGTCAGATAAGACTCCAAGCTTGATAACCTAGTCTATTCTAGTGTACAACATACCTTCTCCAAGTTGAGTGATTTCTCCAGCGACTGCTCTATACTTTTGGGCTCTTCCTTAAGGTCTTCAGGCAGGTCTGCGGGGCTCATCAGCTGCAGCTGCATCTCGTGTCCGGTGGGGTTGGTCAGCTTTAGGATCAGGGCAGACTTGGTGCCGGGCTTGGCGCTCTCGTATGAGATGATCTTCACCTCCGGGACGTGGTAGCTAAAGAGAAGGTATTTTCGTTTTTGTAAATGAATGTGATGTGAGTAGCTTAAGGCGATAGGTAAGGCGAAACTGGCGCCGCGGTGAATTTTATTTAATACTAGCGGCCGCCCGCGGTTTCACCCGCGTGGTTCCCGTTCCCGTGGGAATATCGGGATAAAAAGTACATATAAACCTTCCTCTTGAATCACTCTATCTATTTAAAAAAAACGCATCAAAATCCGTTGCGTAGTTTCAAAGATTTAAGCATACAAAGGGACATAGGGACAGAGAAAGCGACTTTGTTTTATACTATGTAGTGATTGTAATTATTCTAATTATTAGAATAATTACAATATTAAATATTCCATTCCAACCCAAAATTTGCATTTTAATACACTTAAAATGGATTTTTTAGGGCCCTTAGCCTAGTATTTTTTAACGGTATCATTACATTTTCTCGTAGTCACTGCTAGAAGTAGATAGAAAATCTGCTAAAAGTGGCCGTTTTTGACACATTCGTACGAATGACTATTAGCCCGAGAGCCAAACTAATTCGTTCTATGGAAACTCAACAATAATTCTATATCAGTAATTTCTTAACATTGAAAATTAGATAATCTAGTTTAATAAATAATTCATTAGTAATCCACCAATATTTATGACCGCGACATTAAAAAAAACAAATACAAAGCTTTAAAAAATCTATAAATCTCTATATATATAAATAGACAAAAATGGTATAAGTGTTATTCACTTTACATTTGGATACATTTATTATTATCTTTCGTAAAAGTATATAATCCCCCTATATTTGTAAATGAAAAACAAATAAACTTTAAAAAAAACTCTCTACGTAAACTCAAATTGGCATTACACCTATGTTAAAAAAGCTATCAGAAACAACCGACTTCTTCCTAAAGTATTAATTTCCCGTTTTATATCTTTATGGATTTCGACTTTGGTGCTTAGATATGGTGAACATAAACACATGTTAACGATAAAATTGGTGATAGCATATTTGCTGAAAGAATTGCACCATTTTCGGGGTATAACTTTTTTTTTATACCTTCCAATGCGATATTATGTTGGATTCCAAAATATAGTCTCTTAAAATTATATTTAAGGGCCGTTTACAAAAATTTGGCCTGTTATTGAATTTTTTACAAAAATATCGGATAGTTCTTGGGGTATATGAGGGAATGCAGAGATTCCTTCTAAAAATACTGCTCGTCTGTTGGTGGGATGTATACACTCACTAGGCTAGCAGCTCAATCTTGAACTTGATGGAGCCCGGGTTGTACTCGGGCTTGGTCAGGTTGTGGTCGCAGGCGCGGCACCGCTGGCTGCGCTTGACGCTGAGCAGCTTGGCCAGTGGGTGCAGCCGGGCAACGTCCGTCGGCTGCCACGCCGGCGACGCCAGCCGTTGTGACATGCTGGTCGCTGTGAGGTAAAGTCAATGCTTAGGCGTGGGCCACGCTGGAGCGGCGGATCCGCAGGACGCGCGAACAGGTATAGTGCGCCAATCTTTTCTGTTTCGGTGATTATCTTTGGAACTAAAACAGTTTTCATACGACAGTCCATTTTGACAGCTAACTTCGTATTGCAAGTGGCTCTTCTGTCACGACTGTACAGAAAAGCTTGTGGCACTGTAAGCCGTTTGTCCACGACGTCCGACTCGCCGGATACGTCTAGACTAGACGGACCGAAGAAGCGGTTCATATATTTGTATTGACCGTCTGTCCACTCGAGTCCCGGCGTCAGAGTTCCGTCATCCGGTTTTTTGACGGACTCCGGGAATTTGGCTAGATCGGATGTACCGCTACATCGGAGCCCGAATCCGAACTCGGCTCGATGTGTGAGCGTAGATTCCATATAACTGTTTCACTCACACGTAGGTACAACCTCTCAGTATGAAGGGAATCGTCCGGGTTCGGACGAAGTGGACAAACGTATTCCGGTTTCTATCCGTCTAAAGGCCATATCATAGCCCATTTAGACCGAACCGCTCCCACCCAACCAAAGTATGAACAGCCAAATATGGACTTAATATCGTTCACTGTAGATGCATTTTACAGTAACAATATAAAATAGCGGACAGCGCGCGGTCCGCGAGCTTACCGCCGTCAGACTGCTCGGTAGTTGACGCCTCGCTGACGCCGCGCGGTCCGCGCGCTGACTGCTAGCGGTCGCCGCCGCGCACCTATAGAGGGAATAGCAGTCGACGCGTGGACAGCTGGGAGTCTGCTAGCTGCCGCCGCGTGGATTGCTGGGTGCCTGCTAGCTGTCGCCTTCGTTTAGTGCGGTGTTGGGTAGGAGCGGTGCTGGAGCGGTGCGGTATAAGTGGGCTATGACCTTTAGTCTAAACACCAGCTTCCGTCATCCGAGAAAAAATCGGACCGGATCGTCCGTGGACAAACGGCCGTACTATTCCCTCCGCCGGTCGCGGCGGCCGCCGGACGCGCCAACGTGGCACCTCTCGTCCGTCTCAACATCGTCGTTTTTTCCGCTCACCTCGGACGCAAGACGCGCAGCTCCAGCGTGGCCCACGACTTACTCAATGAAACATCTAAAAACTACTACTCGGTCGAGCTAACATGACACTTGCAGGCCTACTCTAATTCAACGAAAAACGAAACTTCGTTATACCGTCCCTCGCAGTCTCCGGCCATGACATCGAGTGAAAGCGGCGCGGGGCGGGGTTAACGGAGTTTCGTTTTTCGTTGAGATGTACAGAAAGTAGCATTTGATTGGTTTTTTTGTATAGTTTTTTGTAATGGGGTTAGTTAAATAATTTTTTAAGAATCGCTGATAGAAAGATTGTTCTTTGTTGTTGCAGTGAAAGTAAGCAAGACACTTCATATTTACATCTTTTGTCACAAATAATGAGATTTCACAAATTGAATTTAGAAATCCCTAAAATTTTCAAAATCTTTCCATATCCATCAAAGACTCTCATAGTTTCAAATTGACGTCCTGCATGTATATGTCTTGGTCTTGATGGCGGCAAAGGAGCCGTCTTTTCACTGAAAGGCAGCCTCACTATGATGCGTGACCCGTCTAGTCCTAACAAATATAGCATTAACTGAACACTCATTGAGTTTCAAATTGACGTCCTGTGTGAATATGTCTTCGGGCAACTCGTCCACCTCAGCAGAGGCCTGGCTTAGCGTGAAGTTGGCGATGGCGGCACAGGGGCTATCTTTTCATTGAAAGGCGGCCTCACGATGTTGCGAGCCATTGCACCAGTGACCAGTCTGGTCCTAACAAATATAGCATTAACTGAACACTCACTGAGTTTTAAATTGACGTCCTGTGTGTATATGTCTTCGGGCAACTCGTCCACTTCAGCAGAGGCCTGGCTTAGCGTGAAGTTGGCGATGGCGGCACAGGGGCCATCTTTTCATTGAAAGGCGGCCTCACGATGTTGCGAGCCATTGCACTAGTGACCAGTCTGGTCCTAACAAATATAGCATTAATTGAACACTCACTGAGTTTCAAATTGACGTCCTGTGTGTATATGTCTTCGGGCAACTCGTCCACCTCAGCAGAGGCCTGGCTTGGCGTGAAGTTGGCGATGGCGGCGGAGGGGCCATCTTTTCATTGAAAGGCGGCCTCACGATGTTGCGAGCCATTGCACCAGTGACCAGTCAAGTCCTAACAAATATTGAACACTCACTGAGTTTCAAATTGACGTCCTGTGTGTATATGTCTTCGGGCAACTCGTCCACCTCAGCAGAGGCCTGGCTTGGCGTGAAGTTGGCGATGGCGGCGGAGGGGCCATCTTTTCATTGAAAGGCGGCCTCACGATGTTGCGAGCCATTGCACCAGTGACCAGTCAAGTCCTAACAAATATTGAACACTCACTGAGTTTCAAATTGACGTCCTGTGTGTATATGTCTTCGGGCAACTCGTCCACCTCAGCAGAGGCCTGGCTTGGCGTGAAGTTGGCGATGGCGGCGGAGGGGCCATCTTTTCATTGAAAGGCGGCCTCACGATGTTGCGAGCCATTGCACCAGTGACCAGTCAAGTCCTAACAAATATTGAACACTCACTGAGTTTCAAATTGACGTCCTGTGTGTATATGTCTTCGGGCAACTCGTCCACCTCAGCAGAGGCCTGGCTTGGCGTGAAGTTGGCGATGGCGGCGGAGGAACCGCTCTCACTCGACGGGAGTCCTGCGATGTTGCGCGCCATCGCGCCAGTGAGACCAGTTTTATCCTAATATTAGGAGAATACTTAAAAAGTAACTCTAAGCTAAAATTATTAAACTTTATAAAAAGAAACACAGCATTATTTGGGCCTATAAGTGGGAAAAGCTTTTCTTTCCTTCTTTCTTCGTTTCCTAGTCTAAGAACAAGTATGTAATACAAAACATCAATTAATTTAGGGCTTAAAAAAATTTAATGGAATTTTGTGTTTTACTGGGCTTCCTGTGCATGCCTAGTTTAACAAATAACACATCAATTCAACATTATAAAACATATGCCTAAAAACCAACCCCTTGATTGTCAGTCTGTCTGTTGAATCAGTAACCAACCAAACATGTTATCGTTATCACACATATAGGTTGGTATTATAGAACAACACTCAAGCGGAGATCTCTTTTCAAGTATAGTTAGAAAGGATACATGCAACAAATACATTCATCCCTTGCTAACTATAGTTGAGAAGTGATCTCCATTTGAGTGTTGTTTTATAATAAGGGCCTTAGACTTTATTTCTGAATAATTTCCAGACTTACAGTTAGCGTGATGTATTTTCCTCTAATAGCAAATTTCTTCCTTTCTCTTTCCAACTTCTCTTGCTTTTCTTGCTGAGCAATGGCTTTGTAGTAGTCTAGTAATTGGTTGAATCGAGTTGTGAAAGGATTTGTCCGCTCTGGCCAGCCTCCAGAAGCTAAAATCATATCTATTATTAGTATTATTACATTTATTACGCATTGTTTACTGACTATTGACATGAGTTTTGATTTACACTATTCAAATCAGTTCTAAAGTGTAAGTGAGGACAGCAAATACCTATATAAAATAAATAATTTACTATGGACTTTGAATTATCAAAATTAACCTATAAGCTCAGGAAATTTAAGAAACATCTATTTGTACCATATTCTGACAAATAAAGAATTTATGATTTATATGCACATGACTACAATTGATTTCTGGGAATTGCAAAGCATATAGGTTATAATTAGAGATCGGATAATCGGATGCATATTTACCTAAAGTTAATATTTAGCTAGGAAATTATGGAAGCGGCTTCTTAAAATACGTTTTTTTTATATAAATCCTGGGATTTCAGAAAATTTGCGAATGCAATATTAGTCAGTATCACGGTGGAAACGATGTCTTAAGCATGAGCTATTTATTAAAAAAA
This sequence comes from Crambus lathoniellus, assembly GCA_949710035.1. Lineage (NCBI taxonomy): Eukaryota > Metazoa > Arthropoda > Insecta > Lepidoptera > Crambidae > Crambus > Crambus lathoniellus. The sequence goes on along the minus strand of OX453305.1, from coordinate 26,189,904 downwards.
AATTGATGCAAAAGTGCATTCCAAAACAGCTAACACCTCAACTTTAGGTAAATATGCATCCGATTATCCGATCACTGGTTATAATCAAATGGAGTGATACAGTCCTCTAGTTGGAGGCCCTAGGACACAGGCCTACCGATAGAGCTAAAGGATCCGAAAATAGGGTGTGTAGTAGTATTGATAGCTACTAGATTCCTAGTTGTTAATTTGTTATTTTCTTTTAGATAAAAGTTACAACTAACGAGATATGATGTATAAATGAATATGGCGAGTAAAAGAAAATTAATAATTATATCTCAAAGTAGATAGTGAATCAAGTTTGAGAACTGTAATACATACCTACTGGCTGATCAGGGATACCAACATCTCTAGATGTCCACCTACAGTTGAAACATGACAGATAGTACATTTTCTTCGGCTGTTTGTTTTCCACCTTCACATCCCCTCCGGCGGCATCAGGAGCAGCTTGTCGAGGCTGTGCTAATGTGGCTCTGGTGGACAGGGTGTGGAAGCAGCTGGGGCAGTCGAAACAGCTGCTACATCTGTTCTTCTTAAGCCGGGCTTCTGACGAAGGCATGTTTTCCAGGCAGTTGGCACAATAATGAGAATCAACCTGAAAAATAATTGAGCTAAATTCAGTATGGACATTTTATTAAGCTACAATAACGGAGTTAACAATCGCCCCCATAAATTTAGAAACTATAGCTCTTGAACACAATAGTATAAAAGAAGAGGAGTGCCTTAGGTGTGCCAATTTGTCCTATTTGAGAAAGATTATGCCTCTTAATATTTTTTTAATAAACTGTGTACCACTAGATCAGCTCTTGTAAAACTATTTTGAGTTATTCAAAGGCGAAGCCGTTAGAATAAACTAAGAGAGAGTTGATTACCTCATGACAAATGCAGAAACCGCAACGTATCTTCAAGCAATGTCGACAGAAATAAAGACTTGTTATAGGTTTTAGTTGTCCGCAGGAACAAACATACTTAACGTAATCTGGCTGGGTTAAATAAGCCATCGTGCGAATAGAAATTTAAATTATATTTGGAAAAATCGGACGACAGAAAAAACGGAATAATGAATAACCATGACAGCGAACACAAAACTGACTGACACTGACAGTTTGATTTGACGTTGACGACTTGAAGTTTTGTTTTTTAAATAACTCGTCACATTTACATAAGTAGGAGTTTAATTATAGGGCCTTTACTTCTTTGATTGTAAATATTTTATGATAGTTTTAAATTAAGTAGTTTCTTAAAATTGTGTTGGTTTCAAGAGGCACTTATTTTAGGGTTCGCCATGAATATGAACAACTTTTACTATGGGGCCAACTCAGCAACTCAACAAAAAAAAGCAGCTGTTCCATGTATTATAAATTATCATGATGCCTAACAAGCCAGTTTCTTGGTGACTTTTCACGGCTTAGTTTTTAATAAGCAGGGTCTGTGTTCTCATCTTCGAGCAACGCGGGTCTTTGCTCGAAGGTTCTCATCATCAGCTGCCCCCTAAAGACTAAAAAATACAACAATATTTAAATAAACATAGCATCATCCCCTAGGACCATGGGCTGGCGACGCCCTTGCTTATCCATAATCGGAAACAATCAGATGCGGAAGAGATTTAGACGTGTGCAATTATTTATGTGGACGTGCCAATAAAATGCCCTCTCAGTCTCACGTCCATTTTCCCCTTGACCCGATGGAACGGCATACCCGCCACACCGAAGAAAAGTTGAATGTAGTACCTAGATAGTCAGACAAGCAACACCTCTTTTCCTTTCTTTCTTTTACCTCATGTTTTCCAAAGTTTCAAAGTTCAAAACTTCTTCAATTGAACAAATTGAACAATAGTGAATTAATCACTGTTACAGTAAAGTAGAACGACAATTTGTCAAACGATTCGTTTAATTTAAAAGTCGCACGTAATGACAATTCGTCACCTGTTTAATACGATTTATCGTAGCGAGTTTATTGTTATGGTTCTGTACATGTCAGGTTTTCGTACCAGATAAAACCTATTTTTAAATTCGTACCCACGTCTTGTTCTGTTGCAACTTCACTGACAGCATAATCAACATTATAAGTTGTGCCTAATTAATTAATTATTGTTTTACTAATTGAGGTGACCCATAAAGCATTACCTATCCCAGGGTTTCTCAAACTTTGTTATGCACTGGCCCGGTAATTTTTAATGTCTTTCCATCGTGACCCACCAAAAGTTTTTTTCATCTCTCAGATTCGGAAAGTGATGTACCTATATTTACACTGAGCAGCGGCAGCGGTTCCAAAACTATCGGTTTCACCCTAGGGTGGAAAAGAATTTAAAAAATAGAACTGAATTTGGTTACAGTCAACCATAGAGTTACCTCATCGGCAATGAAAAAGTTTTCAACTGATTTTGTATGGGGACGGGACTTGTTATTTATATCTCAAAAAGAGAATATTTGAGAATATCTCAAAAACGGTGCGTCGTAGCGTAGCTAAAATCTAACAAACCTTTCAACCCCCTATAGTACTCCGGAGATACAAACTTAGGAGGCATCCGATGGACATTAAAAATTTTTTTTTATTGTCAAACATTTTTTTGTTACCTATTTCAAAACTTTAATTTTTTTATATACCTACCTATTATTGAAAAAAACAGAGAAGCCGAAGCCCCCCGCAACCTTTCTTTTATTTTTCTAGGTAGTTTTAGTTGTCTTTATTGCTTTTCTTATAGAGGGGGATGAAAAGCAGAGTGTATTTACTTTCATTATATTCGAAATGAAAAGTAGAGTAGAGGCCGCAAAATTATTTTCACTTCGGACGACGTATATTGAATCTCTCGCTGCGTTCAGGATTCTACTTTAGAATCCCTCGCATCCCTCGCTATGCTCGGGATTCTACTCTAGAATCCTTCACTGCGCTCTGGATTCAAAATAGCGCCCTCGCCGTAAATATGTTATTTTGTTCCCTTGTAATACAATCTACTATTAACCATCATAGTACATTGTATTTTTGTACTCTTTATTTCATTACGTCGATGCTGCTACCCGGCATTTTATTTTCGTGGCCCGGTGCCGGGTCGTGATCCACTAGGTAGATACATGGTTGGGAAACGCTGACTTATCCGATAAGGGTCACCAAGGACATTATAGTTACGTCACAGCTAACAACTTCAAACAACAGAAACAAAAACAAAACAAACTAGCGAGTAAGATATTATTACTTATACATCTAGTTAAAATCTTCTCATGTTTTTTGATGCAATGTTATCCTTCACTTCAAGGCTTCAAGATTCTCTTTCCAAATCTTTCGCTAGTGAGATCTTGACAATGATAAATTCTTGGACATTATGTCTAATTTACATATGTTGCGCTATTTTATTTAACTTATATTAGAAAGCTAGACAAGCTTTTTCTCAAGAAATCCTGGGGCTGCTTCGCAACACTTCATATTTTGAAATATAGGCAATTAATGCTTTTGGGTTTGAGTCAGCATCTACAAACTTTAAACGCAAAGTAGAAATATCATATTTGTCTTAACTCAACTCCTAATTTAACAAGATACCCTAAACATGAATCAACGTAAGTAATTACCTATACCACAGTCTTAAGTTGGCATTCAAGAAGTGGTGATTGGTCGTGAGGCGCGTTCGAAGCGCCGCCGTAAGGAGCCTGCGCCGCATGCCAACGGGAGCCCGTACGCGCACCAGGCTTTGCTTTCTAGTGACGTAACGCGTTGCGAAGTGGATGCCACTTATGTCATCCGTATTAATTACCCCAGGATCGGTTATGGTGTTGACGTACGCAATTAATTTGTAAGGATCCTTAATAGATGTCTGGCTAGCGCTTAAACGAAAAACTACTGGAACGGCCCCCGTAATAGGTATAACAAGCTAAGAGAGGCCTCTAAGTCATGGAAATGTCAAAAACTATGTCTAGACACAGATAATATAATACCACAGTCTATATATTTCCATACTATACTGTCTAGATTAAGGTAAAACTTGACAAACACCTTGTAGAATGGCTCGTGAACGCCTGCTGATTGTATCAATGCAATGTTTGGGCTTCTTACATTTCGTAAAAGTTTATTTTAATTTATCTTGAACCCTATGTTAGCTGTTGGTACTGCAAAAACTTTCTTTGTCGCTTTTTATCGTTTATCTCAATAATTGATATTTTTACCCGTCTGCGGCGAAGCCAAAAAAGGGTTATAAACAATTTTCTTGTCTCTTGTTGTTTTCCTTACAAAGTTATTGACTAGATATAGTTCAGCGATTATATTCCGATCTATTGAATCTGCGGTTAAATCTAACACCTGTTAATATGACCTTATCGTACTCTGGTGCCCTACCACAAGCTCTAATAGCAGTTATTTTTAAGTTGAGAGAGAGACGCCGCTTTTTAGCGGCGTTAAAAGATTAAAAGACGGCGATTAAAAGACGGCGATTAAAAGACGCTCTCAAGACGAGTGAACTACAGCAATTTTTTTTTTTTTTTTTTTTTTTTATTTATTACAGAACCATGAACAAGTTTACAATTTGCTTAGGTCTAGTAAATTACAAAATTTTAACAAATTATAATAAGTTATTGTAAACTCAACAATATGGCTACATTTTAAGTTAATAATGTATAGTTACAATACAAGACTCGAAGTAGGTACCTATAAAAACTTATAAATTTAAATATTGTACAAAAACTCTAACGTGAGAAATAGTAAAATGGTGGGTAGTATGGTATGTAACATTCTTAATTATAATTATATAAGTAAATATTAACATTCTACATAGTATAACCTAAGTAATATTGTTTGTGTGGAAGTCTGTAGTACTACTTATGTGTGTTGGTGTAAATGATAGTTCGTGTGTGGCGTGTGTTTTGTCGACTGTGTGTGTTTAATAAGTGCGTATGAGTGATGGAAATAACTTTATATTTGTGTGTTGCTATTATTCATGTGTGGCCTCAGATAAAAGTATTTCAATTATTAGTTTCCTAAATGACCTTATATTACTTCTAAATAGATCTACATTACTAAATTTTCTATTGTATAAGTTGCATAAGCGATACAACGGAGAACGGATACCAGCATTAGTACGACACTTGGAAACAGCGAAAAGTACTTTTAAACGCACAGGTCTTAATTGTGCTCGTGAGGGTACTGAATACCTAAGTTTATTTATTATATCGATACAATCATACTTGTTATTGCACAGGTCGTATAGTAACATTGCATCTAGTTGGGATCTTCTAGACCTCAGATCTAAAAGTTTGTACTTTTTAAGGAGATCCAAGTAAGAACCTCGCTTATGATAAAGTTTAAAGTTGACACGACGCAGAAACTTCTTCTGAACCATTTCGATACTGTAGTTGTACTTATCGTATAATGGGTTCCATATTGACACTCCGTACTCTAATTGTGATCTTACAAGGGATTTGAAAAGATGTATAATTATATGTTTTGGGATTTTTAAATTCTGTAGCGGAACGCATTACGAACCCATACAATTTTATCGATAGTCTATATTATATTATAACTGGCCTCACAAAATCTTAAAACTCGTATCCCGGAACCTCTCTCTTTGAAGCCCACGATTTGCGAAACACTTTGTCAACGATTGCCAACATTTTGTTACGGTAAAAATTTATTAATTACCTATTAGTCAAAACTTTTTTTGCTTTTTCTAGTAGTGATCTCGAGCCCCCTTTGAACTATAACACCATAGCTGAAATGTTGTCAAACGTAGGTATGTAATTTTTCTATCATTGGATTTATTGATCATGTTGATTGAATTAAAAACATTGGGCCGTTTAGTAGCCGTAGAAAGACTTGTCACACTTGTCATATAATAGACAAGCCATAAAAGTTTCCGAGAAAAAAGCGCCGTAGTTACACCGAGCCCAACCAATGCGGAATTCTAACCAATATGTAGGGCAAGCTACTATCCCCAACTGGTTTGCGGCTAAGTACTTACCTAAGCGGCTCGCTACTATGCTCTCTGTTAAGGTGATAGAGTAAGATGCGGTCTTCAGTACCCAGTACTATTTAATTACATCTGTTTTTTGAAGAAGACAGACATTGTAACGACACCGGAAAATTAGACACGCCTAGACATAAAAATGTCGCACGCAAGCAAATAAAATCTTCCAAAAATTAGGTAACTAGTTAATTGATCAATTGGATTGGAATAATTATTTGCATTTAATCTTTGAGCTTTTGTACGTAAATGAGCTTAAAGCTATTTTGTAAGACAAAAAACTTTGTATTTAAGGACCTAACTATCTAACTACCTAGAAGAAGGTTCTTTAAAACTTTGAACTTTTCACATTTGTGATTCAGATGGTTAACAAATGAAAGCGGCTACTTAAATTAAAGTTATTAATATCATCGAAAAACCTTAAAGGCACTTATATACTCAAGCTAGATAAATTACGTTTGCTTAGTTCAAGAGTAGCGTGTGGCGGCCTGGACGACCCTAATAATTTGTAGTTGTAGGTTATGATGGCATTAGTAGCGTAATAAGCGCGTTGATGTCTTTTTCATTAAAAAATAATTGCAAATTAAGTTCCCAAAGTTGTTACTCCTTACTATTGTACAAATGAGCTATGAATGTTAATGTTAGTTAGTTTGCGAGTAGCATTTAGCTTTTAATGATATTTTTAACTAGCTTTTGCCCGCGGTTTCGCCCGCGTGCGATTCGGGGAACGCATTTTCATCCCCTTAGAGGTAGAATTTTAGGCGCCTAAGTAAGTAATAATACCTATCAACTTGGCAAATTTTAGGTGGATCAGTCCAGTAAATTGAGCTGTGCGTTGATAGATCAGTCAGTCACCTTTCGTTCTTATAATGTACTAGCGGTACACTCGCGACTTCGTCTGCGTGGAATTTCCAAAAATCCTCTCTTAGTGCTCCTCTACACTCCCTAAGGAACATGCATGCCAAATTTCAGCTACTTTCGCCCAGTAGTTTCGGCTGTGCGTTGTCTGTCAGTCAGTAACGTAAGAGTTTTATATATAGATAAACAGATGACTGTTTGCCGTACAAACTTTGGGCCCCCACTCTGTGCCTTTAGTTAGGGTGCGAATTTTAAAAAATCCTTGCTTAGTCAATGTGAATATTGAGATAACTGTCTGCATGCAATGCATTCTGTTCAGTGGTTTAATTTAAGCTAAGTATGTGTTGGTCGATAAATCAAACTTTGGACCCCCGTTTCATCCCCAGAGGTTGAATTTACAAAATCCGTTCTTAGCGGACGCTCACATTATAATACCTACCTATCTGCGTGCCAAATTTCAGCTCGATCCGCCCAGTGGCCTGTTTAACAAAAAATACAATTTACAAATTGTAAATTGTATTTACAGGCTACAAGTCTACAAGTTTCTGTTTAACCAACATTTACAAGTTACAAGTTTACCATGGTGGAAAATTTACAAATTTGTAAATTGTAGATACAATTCTACATATTTCTGTTTAACCAACATTTACAAGTTACAGGTGACAATTTACAAATTTGTAAGGAAAACCGTTTCGTTAAACGAAGAATTGTAATTACAAGTCTACAAATATGTAAATTGTAGCACGATTTCTACAGGCGGACTCACCCTGTGTCAGAACCTTACAATTGTTTGCACCAGCCGAATAAGTAAAGAAATTAAATTGTTATTCACATAAAAATGCTTCTAGCCACTAGTAGTGAAAGAATTGTATTATTATTAAAGTTTTCCATGACTTTCTTTTTATTTAAAACCGCAGTAGGTACTTACCTAGTACTCTTCAAACAAAATTTTAAATAAATATTTTTATTAGAAAAAAAACAGAGTAGCAAGTGGCGCAGTGGTAAACGCATTCGGCCTACAATCGTTGAAGTTAAGCAACTTTTGCTATGGTTGGTCACGGGATGGGTGACTAAAATTTTATTATCTCAAGCTTCTCGGTACTTCGGAGGCACTTTAAGCCGTTAGTCCCGGCTGCGTTTGCCGTCGTTAATACCCATCAATCCGCTTTGGGCCCGCGTGGTGGGTCATGGCCCATTCTCCATATCCATCCATAAGGAAGGTCTTTACCCCATCAGTTATTACTTACGGGACTTATAATGGCTGATGATGATTAAAATTATATTGTTTTTAATCTACCATCTTCAAAAATTTACAACTTGTAAATTGTATTTTACAACTAAAAATATGTAAATACAAATATGTAAATTGTAATCTACAGGCGTTTTCTACAATTGTAGACTTTGGTTAAACAGCATAAGACTTTACAAATATGTAAGATTTTTAGTTGTAGAAGTTTTACATATTTGTAATGTTGGTTAAACAGCACTTGTATTACAAGTCTACAAATTTGTAGCTTTCTTACATAATTGTAGACTTGTAAAAATGGTTAAACAGGGCCCTGTAGTTTGAGCTGTGCGTTGGATCAGTCAGTCACCTTTCGTTTTTATATGTATACAGATGTGAGAACAAAAGGTGATCTTATATTGCGCACGATTAAAATAATAAGTAAAAGATTATTGGTCAAACTTTCAGCCTATATACTTAGCACAAATTTCTCACCACATTGCATAAAATTGGTGTAGGTATGCTGTGGTATGTTCCAAAGTGTGAGAAGCGGCACAAACAGCGAAATAATGGTTGCGATACTGTTTGCTAACCCATTTTTTTGCTATTGTATACGTTACCTATTAATAGTCCTCCTGCTTAGTTTTGCTTAGTAAGCACAACTATTGGCTGAAAGTTAAAAGATAAACCACTAAGATAATATTAAAAATTCCTTTACTTCGGAAGGACGTTTAACTGTGGGTTCTTAACGTATTTATGTCCAACCATCCTGCCTGCTGGGTATCATGGCCTAATCTCCTTATCCTATGCTCTAGCAGCAGGGACACTAACGGCCAGAATTAATAATCAATCCACAGATAGGGATAGGCATACAGGCATGATCTAGATTAGTTGCTATGCAACGTTTGATGTTTACATAGACTTTACGACAGCTGCCTGGGTGTAGCTAGGTGTCGCCTAGCAACTAATCTGGATCATACTTATCCCTCTCAGTCTGTGGATAGATTATTTATTCTGGCCGTAAGGAGATAAAGAATTAATGCCTATGCTAATATGATGCCGATGATATGACGCGGTTAGGGGCGTTCTGTTGTTGTGCTGTTTACGATCAATGAAATTTAATTCTCAACTCGAGTCCTAATGACACATTTGTGTGTCGATCAAAGCCTGCTCCTCCAATAAACTCGGTAAATAATGAACTTTCATATTGACTCTCTAATTGTCAGTTGACCCCTATACTTCAGCTTCTCAAAGGTTAAAATAACAAAATACTGTTTGCTTAACAATTAACCGATGACACATATTATGTAAGAGAAACTAAGATAGGTTCTTTTTCTTTCAAGATAAAGTTATGGAATTATAGTTAACTTTAATGTATTGAGATAACAAATTTTATGACCCGTGAACCGTGCTTACAATATTTGACGTTTAAGGTGTGTGCTCACTAATGATAGTATGCTTCAGCTACTGTAAAGGTTTACTTTAGTGTTAATTATTCGCAAAGATTGGCAAATGTCCAATTTATATGGTTGCGGTTTATTTTTGTAAACAATCTTTTTTGAAAGACCGACTGATTTGTTCAATATTAATTCACTACCAGAGTAAATAAATACCGTAATAATACATACACTACCGTTATATTAGACGCACATTTGTACCGCTACGCTTTTCCCCCTAAAAATAGCCTTGAGGTAGCGCAGTCGTCAAAATTCAGTGTGAAGATATGGATATGAATTGATGAGATAGTTAGCTATTCTTCGGCTGTCAAATAGCAAAGCAGTGAGTGCTCACCCTAAGGTTGTGATATAAGCGCGGTAAGCACACACTGTCGGCATAACCACATAACGGTGGCGCGGGCATGAAGCACGCTCTGCCACGTATGCTGATACCAGAAATGTTGAAGATGGCTACTCTTGATCGGATGCTTCTGCTGCGAGTCGATGATTTACTTCAAACACGTCTGATGGTCCAAACCAGTTTCTGTACAAAGTTATAGAAACTTGGGTTGTACTACCTGTTGCGCCTCCGTTGCTATTGTTAAATTATAACTTGTTAATCCTAAAATTGGAAGTCAACACTGTCAAGTATCTATAATTTTTGATTTGCTCTTCTTTTTTACAGAGATTTATGAATCCATACTAATATTATAAATGTGAAAGTTCCTTTGTTTGTTTGTCCATCTTTCACGTCAAAACGGATCGAATTGATTCTTGGCATTGGAATGTTTTGGGAGCTGGAGAGAGATATAGGATACTTATTATTATCCCAGAAAATATAATATTCCCGGGGCATAACATCGTGTAGTCGGGAAGACTATTCTCTATTAACTAAGTAATTATTATTTTAATTATGAGGGTTAGATTGGACGTCTGGTCTGATAGGACGTAAAGCTCACACAATCATATTAAAATTAAACATAAATGATATAGATATATTATTATTTGTAAAAATCTGACCTGCTAAATGTTAATTTCCAACTTAGCTTCTAGCTGGGCTAGTGGTTTTCTATCATTTTTTTCCTATATTTATAGAGAAAAATAATTGAAATTCTGAATTTCAAATTATTTGCACGATTTGAAGCTCATGTCTTACTTTGGAATCATTTTAGTACTTATGTGATGTGTTATCGTAATTAGGTAACACGTATATCAAAGCTACTAATAGCACTAAGATTAAGGCGCTACTCGGAAAAAGTATGGACTCTTTGATATAAAACTATAGGATGGTTAGAGTTGTTATAAATCTGGTAATAAGATATATATTTCTTCATACCATTATCTAGAATCGTATAGTTTCAGAAACACGATTTTATGATTTTGGCTCGACACTTTTTATTTTCGAAAATACCTCTAAAAAATAAGAAATATCAAAGTTATTCTTAAATGGGGATATACATACTATTGAAAATTGGTTTAATTAGTGGACACCAATAATATTTAGGATCGTATAGAAGCATTTTTTAAAAATCGCTATAGTTTTTGAATACGAAGTGATTTTGAGTTTTTTTTGCGTAATCGGCAAAATCGGTCTCGCTCCCGCGCGCGTCGTTTTCTCATTGTTATCTCGCTTTAGCATAATTTTTCCGAGTATCGCCTTAAGGGCATCTTGCACAACGCACGATTTAGTTCGTGAGTCAGATTAAACTAGCCGCTTAGCTTTTAAACCTGAGGGCTTGGTAAGTTCGTAAGTAAATGTGCAAAAGTCACTCGGGCCTTTTCTTCAATTTAGTTTGGTACAACATACTTAGGTATTATACCTAACCTTGGCCTTTTCAAAGCAAGAGTGAATGGGCACCTCCTGGGTAAGCATGCAACACCCTAGACTGCATCCTGTCTGCAATGCCAGATGGTGTTCAAATGCATACCCATTACCCAGTACAAACATAAAAAAAACCTTTCAGAAACAGCACTTTTACCCATTTTGTTTACGCCTAGATAAGTAACTCAGGTTGGTAAAACAAGATGGTTCTTACACAATTTATAGGGATTATTCTCTTTCTTGAAAATATTAAAAATGAAGTATCCTACTAATATTATAAATGTGAAAGTTTAGATGTTTGGATGTTTAGATGTTTGGATGTTTGGATGTTTGTTACTCAATCACGCCAAAACGGCTGAACGGATTTGGCTGAAATTTGGGACACAGATACTTTGTAGCCAGGAGAGGAACATAGGCTACTTTTTATCCCGATAAAATGTCACATTCCCGCGGGATAACGTCGTGAAGTCCACGCGGGCGAAGCCGCGGGCGGAAAGCTAGTTAGGAATAATCAACCCGTCTACATAACTAGCTCCGATGGGACTTGAACCCACGACCTTTCTCTGTCCGGGCGAATGCTCAATAAGTATTACAGAAATACGCTAATTGCACCTAAGTAGCTTAAAACTGATAGAATCCTTCGCTAAAAATAAGTCAAGTAACTATAGTTAGGTACTTTTAGTTTTTTACAAAACACGGGAGATAGCGCAAAAGTAATAATAAGCCAGGACATTTATACCAACACACGAGTGAGTTTCATATTTAATTTTCATACTAAGTAGCGGTATGTACTATAAGCACCTATAAGTAAAAGGAATGTTCGTTGGATTAGCTTCATAGTTGGGGCGAAATTAACCTGACGAATGAATGAATAATCAAATCCGCAAAGGTCGGTGCGCGCGTTTAATTCTATTGAGCAATATGGCGCACGCAGTACGGAGGTGCGCATGCGCGAACATTTTCCCGCCAAACGCCGCGCGCGCAGTGTCGCCTCCAAAAAGCGACATCGTTTTTTATTTTTATTTTTATATTTTTTATAAAGAAAAAAAATGTTTTGTTTGGGAATTAGGTCTAGTTAGTGAATTTCTTTAAGAATTTTTGCAGTCTAGGGCTGTGTTAGTTTTTAAGTGCGGCCGTTTAGTGGTGTATGATGTAAACAAAATGTGGAAGGCTCTCGGGCTACTTCTGCTGGTCTCCGAGGTTGTGGTGGCTGTCTTCAACGTGAGCTTAGAGGGATCCAATGAGGTGGTAAGTGTTTACAAATAGATTCTTAGATTCTTTGCGCACTGTTCATTGAAATGCCAGTGACTGACCAGCCCCTGTAGACAAGTGGCTTTCTATAGATATCGCAAGTAGAATAGATCAGACAAATGTATGGGATTGATATTAGCGATCGAAATGTCACGTGACCGCTAATGTCAATCCCATACATTTTCTTTCTATTCTTCTGTCGATATTGATAATAGAAAGCCAGTTGTCTAGGCCCGCAGACAACCACGACCACGACCGACAACGTCTGGGCAAACGTCGAACAAAACCAAAAACCCCTAATAACACACGTAACTCTTTTTAACAATATTAGTGTTGAATAAACTAGGCGTGTCCAATTGTGTTAAGCTTTTAACAAAACAACCGGCTTCTGCAATCAAAGAATAAAGTAAATAAGTAAAGATAAGATAAAGATAAAAATATTCTTTATTCACTTAGACATAATAAATATGTACTTATGAATCGTCAATATTTTCCTACCGTCAAAAACTAGTCAAAAACTTATCTAACTAAATATGGAATGTTTTGGGAAAATAATATTGCGTTGTATGATTATTTTAAAACTGTCAAATGCGGTGTTAATTACTATTAAGAAATTGTTAGCTTATGAATCAGAACATTATCTAAATAATTTTATAAGTAGGTACGACTGATTGACAACCTACATGTGCGGTCATACGCCGCATCGCACTAGAAATAAATGCAGTTAAACTGCATATCGCGCTGAATAAAAAACGGAAGCCTGCAAACTGGATGTGTTGCATTGGAGCGCATAGGTATTGTTAGCGCAGGAATTCCGATATTTTAGCCTATTATTTAGCTATAACACGAAATTTGACGGTACGGTGCATCCGACAATTAACATGTTGTAAACATTACGGTTACAAAGCCACGAACTAATTTAGGCTTCTAGTTTTACGACCTTATATGCCGGCTCTACACGTTGGCCAACATTATGGCCAAAAACCTGCCAATCCATCGTACTGTGCCAAGGAGTTTGTAGAGTGTGTGTCAGATAACTCTGCGCGTGACTGGCGCGTTTTTGGCGCTTGTTACAGTGCATTTTTTGTTCTTATGTTATAGAAAAGATTAGTATTCGATTTTTACCGCGCGCAGACTTATCTGACGAGCACTCTACAAGGAAACTGGAGTTTCAGCATGAATAAAAAAGTGTACCCCGCAAATTTGACATTTAGTACGTAGTGGCTGTCAGTTGTCTCATATGATCATACGTATTTTTTCAAAGTGAGGTGAGACGGAAGACAGCCACAGTGCCACAAAAAAGTGTTAGTACTGCACTCGCCAGTTACCTCAGCATTTAGTCCAAGCTTTTTGTACTGTACTGATTTGTAGCAAATAATGTTTTAAAAGTTCTTACCAACCACAGCGTTGGCCAACGTGTAGAGCCGGCATATATATAAACATATTGAATAAGTACATAGGTACCTACTTATTTTTTTATGTAAAACTGCGCAGGCATTTGACCACTATCTTGTTTGTTAACAGGATGTGGTCTAAGATGTTGCAATTAAATCAACAAAATTCAATTCTGACTACAACTTTAATGTAGTTGTTCAACCGTTCAAGAGTTGGACTGCCGATCATTTTGTCGTAGGTTCGATTTCCACAGGGTGCAATTATTTTATTATGAACGAATATAAGTGAAAAATTTTAAATGAAGTATTTAGAAAATATCGAACCTTCTCACAACCAGCTCCGATGGGACTCGAACCCACGACCTTTCCGCTGTCCGGGCGACTGCTCTCCTCTGAGAGAGAGCAGTCGCGTCGTTATAATTATCTAAATAATAAAATCGTCGGAGGAGAGCAGTCGCCCGGACAGCGAAAGGTCGTGGGTTCGAGTTCCATCGGTGCTGGTTGTGAGACGGGTCGATTTTTTCTAATTACTTACCTACTTCATTTTCAATTTTTCAATAATAAAAATTGCATTGTGAATGCAAAAAAGTAAATATTTTAAATAACTGTATATAAGTATTTTAGTTTGTCAGAGTGTCTTATTATGACTCTTAAGTAAGTATACCTATACCTAAGTAGGTATGTAAGTATTTATTTATAAAAAAAGTATTATTTATCCATTATTATCTTGTGCCCAATTACTCCTACATAATACATGTTCTTATTAGAACTTTTTGATTGATCAATTTATAATAAACGCACGTAAAATTTATTTATTGGCTATTTAAAATTGATCAAAACTTGGAAAATAATATAGTTATGTAAAGAAAATGAGAAATATAAAATTACAAGGAATATTAACATGTCTGTCCACTGCATCGTCTCTAAAATTACTTGATTAATGTTCTCCATAAAATAATTTACAGATGTTTCGCACGTAATAACGGGTTTTTCATTAGGTCTTTTTTATTATGAAATGTTGATAAATATTTGAATTTGACACAACAATACTAATAGGTACCTATATAGGTATACCATAACGTTATTTATAGACTTGTTATAGTATTTAAACACAGGTAATTCCTACTTACAAACAATTTGTGGAGTTAAAAGTACTTTGGTAGTAGCCTAGTATAGGCACTAAATTATTTAAATTTTTACTTTTTTGCATTCACAATGCAATTTTATGGTTGAAAAATGGAAAAGGAAGTATTTAGAAAATTTTCGTGGGTTCGAGTCCCATCGGAGCCGGGGGGCTACCGGCTAAGAAATCTGGATATGGGTATGGGCTTCAACTGTCATTTGAACTCCTTATCTTGATAGATTTTTGCTGCTTTGTTCTGTTGAACGTTGCTAGCTAGTTATCGTTATACCCGACGTCACAAAACAAGGAACTGATAGCGGCTATTTTCTTTATAAAATGGACTTAAAGTTCCCAAAAACGTATGAAGTTCATACCCATAAAGTTACGCGGTAGCCCCCCTGGTTGTGAGACGGGTCGATTTTTTCTAAATACTTGATTTTCCATTTTTCAGGCTCTAAATTTTAAGAAGTGTTAGGGACAGGCTGCACCAAAGCAAAACGGAGATGAGATGTGTTCAAACAACGAAATTCTATTGGTTACCAACTTAAAGACATCTCTTCTACGCTTCGCTTTGGTGCAGAGCGACCCAAGCAGTAGCACAGGTTTACTTGCTTTCCGCCCACGCCCCCCTTGCCCGTGTGAACGAAACGATTTTTCCGTGGTGTCCCGGGGTGAAAATGCTATTCTACACTATAATTCTATCGCTGTGCCAAATTTCATCCAGATAATCCGTTCAAGCTTTTCGCCATTTAGTCCGATTCCAATTCCAAGCATTGAGAAATTAAAATATTTAGTCACCCATCAACTTCGTAGTACGTTAGATGAAGGCTCGCGAACTAAATGAAAACTTTATATGGACAGACTGACTTTTTTTTAAACAGAGAAAAAAGTTACGAATGTTACGATCTTACATTAAAAATGAAAGGAAGCGTTCCAAGTTTGAAATACCTTAGTATTATTGACACCGTCAAAATAATCTACTTATAATTATACAATATACTCTCAAGTGGGCTTATGAGGCTTGGACATATCTGTCACTCCAAGTATGTATCTAGAACTAGTGCCCGAATACTCGTACGCTACTTATCTTTGGGAGCGTCTCAAACATCGCCCTGTCACTTTAAATGTCAAACGTATGAAAGAGATGCCATGATGTTTGAGACGCTCCCAAAGATGATTTGCGTTCGAGAATTCGGGCGTAGGTGTTATTGTTGATCGAAGCCCATCAAATAAAATCTTTGCGAAAATTGCTTCATTAAATTAATCAGACAAAACCGGTAGTCACAGTCTATCGAACTCCTTACCCAGTAAAGTCCGATAGGTCCATTTAGAGCTCATAATGATAGCTCATTAATGCATCTGGGTCTAAACTCTATATTTAAAACAGTGACCGATCCAAAATTCCAAACTAATTCCTTGCATTTCTAAAAGGATGGTTTTAATGATATTTACAATCTCTTTAAGATTCATGATTAAGGTTTTTCAAGTCTTGTGAACAATAGCATCGGTACTATACTTTTACTATGGTACTAGTGAATGTAACCTAAAAAAACCGGTCAAGAGTGAGTCGGACTCGCGCACCGAGGGTTCCGTAGCATCATAAATTTAAATAAATATAACGTGAAAATGTTTTCATCGGCTAGGCTAGATTCGACAGAGTATTTGCGGTGTAGGATATTGCAGTTTTATGCTAACGCCACTCCTCTTGACCGATAGTGGAACGAATATAATTTTTGTTGATGATTTCTGAAAAAGTTCACTATTCAGAGGCATCGTTTTTTTTTCCTGTAATCTTTGCATAAACTTCTATCACGTATAATAATTTCAGGTTTTTCTCTATGCAAACTTCGGAGATAAGGGGGGGGGGGGATGGTATTTTTTTCATCAAAAGTCAAAAACTATGCGGTTTAGGAATTGAGAATGTGCAAGCAGTGCTCTTTCATATGATAATACCTACCATATGCCCTAGTAGCCCCACTTCGAATTTTTAAGACCTCCTTTCAATCGCTTATGCAAAAAAAATATAAATATTTTTATTTCTCTCTTATTTGCAAAATAGTTGGGCAATTATTATTTATTATTATTAAATTGTAGTTTGTCGAGGGACGGACTGGATGGACGGATCCCTGATTTGAGGTATTTTTATAGATGAAATTGTCCATAGATCACACTTTTGTAGCACAAAGTAATGCGGTAGGTACTTCTCCGCGCGGACATATTGTAGGTATTTTGAGTATGTAGTGATATATGTTATGTATGACTTATGAATGATTAGGAAGATAAATCAAATCGTATTTTAGGGTGGTAAGGGTGCATCTCCACTGAGGCGAAAGAGAGATATTTTTTTCATTTGTTTGTCACGACACTCGGAGCTAGCTTTAAGGTCTATAAAATTATGAAAATGTAGCTTTGTTCTACTCCATTGGAGACGCACCTTGTCGGTTGCAAATGCAGCCGTGACCATTCGTCGACGTGCGTGCTATCCGCTTGTCCATCAGCCCCTCACATAAACAGTTACATAATAAAAACGTGACTTACTCGTGGTTAACCAATGAAACGAATGATTTGATGTCCCTAACCAAATTTTGCATATTGCATTTTTTTTGTATGTGATTGTATATCTCTAGCTTCCCATACATACTAATATATAAATGCGAAAGTCACTTTTCCTGTCTGTTTTTTCTTACGCCTAAACGCACCTGAAAGGAGATCAGTCACGCTTCATACATGTTTGGACCAAAAAAGTAAAAGTATCGGCCAACGAAAAAAAAATTGCATATTACTATTGTAAACAGTGTAGCGATCATTTTTGTTATGGCGTCAACAGTGTACGATTAGCGGCCAAGCCGTTATTCAAGTTCGAAAATTAAATTTTTTTTCTCTTTATTTTCAAACTTGAATACAGCTTGGCCAAAGTGCGGCCAACGAAAAAAAAAATGCACATTACTCTTGTAAACAGTGTAACGATCATTTTTTGTTATGACGTCAACAGTGTACGATTAGCGGCCAAGCAGTTATTGAAGTTTGAAATAGACATTTTTTTCTTCATTTTCAAACTTGAATACAGCTTGGCCAAAGTGCGGCCAAAAAAAAAATTGCAGATTACTATTGTAAATAGTGTAACGATAATTGTTTGTTATAACGACAACAGTGTACAATTAGTGGCCAAGCAGTTATTCAAGTTTGAAAATGTCATTTTTTTCTCTTTATTTTCAAACTTGAATACAGCTTGGCCAAAGTCACTTTGTGTTGTAGTCAATATCTATTTTAGGGAGACATATTTCCTTATTCTGGGTCTGTAGTGTACTAGACCTTCGTTAAAGTTACTATTTAGCGAAAAGTATTGCATTATTGTTTAGTCGATTCACGTACCCAGCAGGTGGGACGTTCGTAGGTCAGTTATAATGCTGACGAGGAACTGATCTCAATGTAATAACTGATATTCTGATAAACGATTACATTTTACGTGGTAAGTGAATCCGTTTTGCGATCGTATTTATACCAAAAAGAATGTCATTTTCAAACTTGAATAACTGCTTGGCCGCTAATTGTACACCGTTGACGCCTTAACAAAAAATGATCGTTACACTGTTTACAATAGTAATGTGCAATTTTTTTTCGTTGGCCGCACTTTGGCCAAGCTGTATTCAAGTTTGAAAATAAAGAGAGAAAAAAAATACATTTTCAAACTTGAATAACTGCTTGGCCGCTAATCGTACACTGTTGACGTCATAACAAAAAATGATCGTTACACTGTTTACAATAGTAATGTGCAATTTTTTTTCGTTGGCCGCACTTTGGCCGTACGGTATTCAAGTTTGAAAATAAAGAGAGAAAAAAAATACATTTTCAAACTTGAATAACTGCTTGGCCGCCAATCGTACACTGTTGACGCCTTAACAAAAAATGATCGTTACACTGTTTACAATAGTAATGTGCAATTTTTTTTCGTTGCCGCACTTTGGCCGTGCGGTATTCAAGTTTGAAAATAAAGAGAAAAAAAATGACATTTTCAAACCTGAATTACTGCTTGGCCGCTAATCGTACACTGTTGACGCCATAACAAAAAACAATCGCTACACTGTTTACAATAGTAATATGCAATTTTTTTTCGTTGGCCGATACTTTTACTTTTTTGGTCCAAACATGTATGAAGCGTGACTGATCTCCTTTTACTTATTGCAATTTTTTGAAGTGAATACTTCTTTAGCGGGCGTTGTGCACTTTTTGAGGGAGCCCTTTTCACTTCTGCCGGCACTCCCGGAACTAATCGTCAACTCGCGAGTGTAAAACTCGCGATCGCGCGCGAGTTGATACCTTCCAATTTTAATTATTTTTGTTGTCGTCAACTCGCGCGCACATATAAAGTACAGTCAAGTAAAAATGGATTGGAACAAAAACTACAAAAAAATACATTAAATATGTATAAAATAACAATGTTCCAAATCATCGTTTGGATTTTGAAGTACCAGGATAACATAGATAAGGAGGCGGTAGTTATAGTACATAGGTAAAGATTTTTTCTAACCAGTCGCAACTATAACTACCTCCTCCATAGCTATGTTATCCTGGTACTTTAGAATCCAAACGATAATTCGCAAATAAACCGTTACTAGAATACCAAGTAGGTACCCATATTAAAACCTTAAGGTTGTTATTATAGCTTGTAGCTGACTGTACATGAAGCTGTACATAAATAGATGTGCGCGCGAGTTGACGACAAATAAAATGATTAAAATCGGAAGGTCGAGTTGACGAATATAAGTCCTCCCGGAGTGCAACCCGTGTTTTTTTTTTTAAAACATTGTATATCTCTAGCTTCCCATACATACTAATATATAAATGCGAAAGTCACTTTTCATTCACTTTAATAAATAAATAAATAAACAATCACACCAAATAAGTAGCTCATAAGTAGTTTTTATTAAGAATCTCTGTTATGGAAACTAGATATCGGATAACTATATACTTACACATAATTTTTTCTGTAAATACATACTTAATATATACATAGAAAACACCTAGACCAAGACAAATACTTAGACATGTTAATTATTAATATTAGTCTTGTTCGGGAATCGAACCCGAGTGCTCTGGCATAGAAGGCAGGTATCCTACCTCTGCACCAAATCGATCGTCTATAATAAAGTTATGTCAATTGCCATGCTCTGTAAACATTTCTGCGGTGGTGTCGTGTGAGGCGGGTCGTTACGTTCCCTAAAATATGGTTGAGCGAAGCGATGGCTGGTTCATGCGTCATGCTCGTGAACGGGTGCCACCAGTGGGATGGGTCTGCTCCTGGCTTCTTGTCTCAAAATATGCAGATTTTTAATGTTTTATTGTTATTAGTTTTATATTATCGTGGCTTGTATGGCACTGTTTATTCTTCTTCTTAATCATAATTCTTATGTTCTTAAACTATTCAAAGTTTTATTACCCTTGTTTGGCATTTATATTTATTATTTTATTTGCTACGTTTTTGGTTGGTGTGTATTTTAAAGAAACTACCTTTTGGATGTCTATTTCTTAGTTATTGAAAATTATTTACTGCTATGATTACCGGGTTTTTTATTTTGTTTTTAAACTTAAGATTAATTTGTGATGGAAAGTGACTTTACATATTATATTATGTTAAAGTCAGTTTTCAATTTGACGACTCTGTATGAAATATGACAGGGAGAAAAAAATAGCCCTTGGCGAGTTTCTTGCCGGTTCTTCTCGTTACAAGGCCTCCCGCCGTAGGATTTACGAACCGATAGCGTAGCTTCATTGACGTTCACAAGTGCTGTATCAGCCTAAAATGAATAAATGATTTTTGATTTTGATTTTGATTTTGATGCTAGCCAGCCCTATAACCAATGCAACGATATTTGAATATCCCAACTAAATCTCTCTTCCCACATGAGATGATTCATCAAAAAATAGTGCAACCTCGTGCAGCAGACACGAAATGTTTGCGAAACTTGATGTTTGATGTGATGACGTACTATGTCAACAGAGTTACATTCTCTTCATTAACGTTTTTAACTTCAACATAGTCGTCAGTAGATATGCAAACATCAAGGAACGATAAAAAAAAATTCAATATCGTTTATTCAATTTAGGTTTGTTTAACAACACATATGAACACTATTGTTTAACGTCAATGAAGCTACGCCATCGGTTCGCAAATCCTACGACAGGAGACCTTGTAGCGAGAAGAGCCGGCAAGAAACTCGCCAAGGGCAATTTTTTTCTCCCTGTTTTAACTTATACAGAGTCGTCAAATTTGAAAAATGACCTTCACAATTAGTGCTTTACTATTAAATCACTAATTTAAGGCGCCTCGCCTTAAGGCGATACTCGGAAAAATTATGCTGAAGCGAGATAGCAATGAGAAAACGACGCGCGCGGGAGCGAGACCGATTTTGCAGATTAGGCAAAAAAAACACGAAATCACTTCGTATTAAAAAACTTAACCGATTTTTTTTAAATGATTCTGCAGGGTCCTAAATATTATTGGTGTCCACTAATTAAACCAATTTCCAATAGTATATGTAGCCCCATTTAATAATAATCTTGATATTTCGTATATTTTAAAGGTCTTTTCGAAAATAAAAAGTGTCGAGCCAAAATCATAAAATCGTGTTTCTGAAACTATCCGAATCTAGATAAAGGTATAAAGAAATACATATCTTATTATCAGATTTATAACAATTCTAACCGTCCTATAGTTTTGTATCAAAAAGTCCATACTTTTTCCGACGCCCTTCAAATAACAGCCTTTCAATCAAACAGCTAGACTATGGCTTGGATTGATAACGTTCAAATACCTAAATACCTACCTACAACACAAAGTTTTAATTAGTAAGTACAAAGATTTTAGGGGATGATAGTGTCCATCAATACGTATATTTTTTACTATGGGGCCGACCACGGAACCCCAAAAAAAAATATCAGGTGTTCCATTCAAAAGTACAACATCGACTTGTAAATAGAGTTGGTATTTTTTTTTTTTCGCGATTCCGTGGTTTTCCGCATAGTAAAAAATATTCGTATTGATGGACACTATCATATACTAAAATCTTTGTAAGTAAGTACTAATTAAAATTTAGTGTTGTATGTTGTATACTTACTTATCTACTACCTAATCAGAAAACTCAATTTTTGTTTTGGAATTGCCGTCTATTTGTTTGGCAGCCTCAGATCTATTTATCATCAACAATTCTATGACTTGTGGTTAAAATTATTGATCATTTATATTCTTTATTCTAATAGATATAGTAGGTATACCAACCGCTGATATGCGAGATGTACTAAAGGTACACTAAAATCTATAATATATAATCTATATACTTAGGAACAATAAAAAAACTGATGTGTAAAGATTACACATTGCGCACCTAAAGCTTATCTGAGATATGATTCATTCCTAAAGTAGTGCAACAAATGAAATACTTACGGAAAGTAAACTTTATTTCACAATTTATTTCAATAGGATGTAGGTATGACAAATCAAGCATACTTTATGCTACGGCCGGCCGGCGCCGGCGGCGGCGGCGCTTTCGTAAAAATGCTGTCGTAAAGAACCATTTTGGATTTTAGTGGTGCACTCGGCCAGCGATCGTTGAAGTTAAGCAACTTTCGCAATGGTCGGTCACGGGGTGGGTGACCAAAAACGTTTCAACTCAAGCGCCTCCGTGCTTCGGAAGGCACGATAAGCCGTTGGTCCCGGCTGCATTTGCAGTCGTTAATACCCACCAACCCGCATTGGGCCTGGCCCATTTTTCATATCCATCCATGAGAAGGCCAATGCCCCAGCCATTGGGGACGTAAAATGGCTGATGACTCTAACCTGATCCAAAAAACGTTCTCGTTTATTATTATTATCATCGAAAAATAATCATTTTAATCGGTAAAACACAGTAAAGGTTGAGATCTGTATCTACTAAACGTAGTTTTGCCTGTCTGTTCGCTAACATGTATTACTTTAATAAAATTAAAGAATTCAGTTTTCTGATTCTGTATAAGTACATAATAGGTAGTTTGTATATGAGTAGTTTCTGGATTAAATCCAATACATTATGCTGTTCTGAAATCAAGTTGTATGAACTTGGAACTAAGATTAAACACGAACGAATATTCAAGTTAGTTTATGCAATCTCAGTTTGCTAATTTTGCTGCTTCTAAGGTCCGGTTGCTCGATGCTTGGTTACGTTAACTTTAGGGTTAAATTATGGTAAAAGTAAAATTAACCGGCGGTCATATTTAAAAGCGTTGTTGAAGCAGCGGTTACCTTAACGAGCAGTCAAATTACAGATTAAGGCGAGGAATCCCGATCCCGACCGAAATAGGCACGCTAACGCTTGCACGGCCGCGCTCTATACACTTCGCGCGGACCCAGCGGCAGCCGGCAGTGAACTGTGAACTTGCGAGCGCCCCGCGAATCGAAAATCACTTAAAATTCAATAAAAAATTAAATATATATAAAACAATTATGACGGCCGGAATCCCTCGGCTATTAAAAGACAATTATTTTAATATGCTTTTCATTAACTAAAACCAAGTATACTGCAAGTAATATGATATTTGAATTATTATTAGACGGATGTTTGGGATTTTATTTGACACAGTAAATTATCACCAATCGAAAAAAAACGGCCGGAAGCACTAGATAAATAACTGTAAAATAACATATATTTTTTCCAAGTTTTAAGTACTTGTGATTTGCGAGTAATCCATAATCTAAAATACCCTATTTTGGGGAATCGGCGCCTTAAGCGCGGTCAAAATATCCGACAGGGTGGGGGTGGTTTCAATTTTGACATATGTGATTAAGGGAAGGTTAATGAAATAGTAATTTAGGTATTCCCCTACACCACAAAGTAACTACGCGGGCGGTCGCCCTACACTATGGTCCGGGAGAGAAATTAAAGACAGACAACACTTTTAACCTTAAGATAACCAATGTATTTTCTTTTACCGTCAAAATTGACAATAGTAAAATTTTAACTTTAACTTTACTGTAATGTACGAGCAACCGGACCTAAGTATTTTGCATAAAATTCACACACAACACAACTAGTTACTTAGCTAGCTTTTACGATTACAAGGGCATATAACCATAGAAGGCTTTAAGAGAATGTTCGAAAACTTGAAAACCGTTACAATGTTCAGACATTCTACTATCTATGTTGTATTTTTATAGTATTCGCACTTACTTATTGATTCAAATCCAAATACACAATATAGTGTAGGCAATGAACAGATTCTTTGTATGGAGACCCATACACTAATTCCTCAGTCGATGAAACTTTGCTGAGTTATAAAATAGCATGAGCCATAAACTTTTAAATGATTATCCAAAAAAAAACTCACACGGAAGTTAGGTATTTATACATAAATATACAAATCTGTCTATATATTGAACCGAGTAATTTCTCAGTCCAAATTTATTTTACCAAATGAGTTATTTATACTAGTATGTGATACTTGATGAAAATCCAAAACTTTTTTCAAACATGAGTATGCTTGGCAAAATGGTATAATTCCGTAAAAAAGTTCGATAGAGACATTTTTCAGTCCAAGTCACCACATTTTGTTTTATTAAAACTTTTTTTTGGGTATTTCATATTATTGTTTTTATACGTTACATGAATATGTCCGGTTAAGAAAATTTTGACGGAGCATTTTTCCTAAAAAAGATATCAATGAAATAAGACTTTCGTTAAAAAATACCTAATCTTCTATTATTATTATTTTTTGGAAATTTATACCATACTTTTAATTTATTAATACTTTATCATGATGTAAAGTTTTTTCTGACTGAGGAATTACTGTGGGGCCAACTTCAGTCAGCTTCAGGTTCATTGACTACACTAATATAATCTTTAATGCAGTTCACAGTTTTAAGAAAATAATTAATTTATACAATGATGGACATGTGACGCCCCGTGAGGGCATAGCAAAATTTTCATCTCATATTAGTTGCACCCCGAGTAGTATACAGTGCGCGTCTCTTATATGCTGGGAATACACGTCCGATTTGTCTCTCCGATAGTCTTATCAGACTTGATTATGATTGGTTATTTTTACATTTGGTTTTTAACAACCAATCAAAATCAAGTCTGATCAGACTATCGGAGAGAAAAATCGGACGTGTATTCCCAGCCATCGTCTGAGCGAGCCACAAACGCCGTCACTGGAAGCTTGAAGCTTGACTGACTATACTACCGGGCGTCTTAGGCGCTATATACTTAAGGCGCTACTCGAAAAAAAAGGACTTTTTGATTTAAAACTATAGGACGGTTACAGTTGTTACAAATCTGGTAATAAGATATATATTTCTTCATACCTTTATCTAGAATCGTATAGTTTCAAAAACACGAATTTATGATTTTGCCTCGACACTTTTTCTTTTCGAAAAGACCTCTAAAAAATACGAAAATTCAAGATTATTCTTAAATGGGGTTACTTACACTATTGGAAATTGGTTTAATTAGTGGACACTAATAATATTTAGGATCGTATAGAAGCATTTTTTAAAAAACGCTGTAGTTTTTTAATACGAAGTAATTTTGTGTTTTTTTTGCCTAATCTGCAAAATCGGTCTCGCTCCCGCGCGCGTCGTTTTCTCATCGCTATCTCGCTTCAGCATAATTTTTCCGAGTATCGCCTTAAATAAAATGTATGAAAACTACCAGGAAAGTGGTCGGCGGTGGCATTTTTCAGGGGCCCGTGTGCGTCGACGCTTAATGAAAACTTGTTGGTTTGTTGTCTAAGTACATACTATTATATGGCCTGCAGGCCTTTTGCTTAGAAAACTCTATCTCTGTCACCAATTACTTAGTATAGGGTTAAAACTTGTAAATTAAATTTAAAAAAATATATGATATATTAAGAGATTTTTGGAAAAAAATGCAAGGGCTACTTACCGGCTACAAAATATGGACATGGTCGGCGGCCGGTAGTGAAACGTGAACTCGCGAGCGCCCCGCGAATCCAAAATCACTTAAAATTCAATTAAAAATTAAATAATAAGAAAATTTAATTTATGACGGCCGGAATCCCTCGGCTATTCAAAGACAATTATTTTCATATGTTTTTCATTAACTAAAACCAATTATACTGCAAGTAATATGATATTTGAATTATTATTAGACGGATGTTTGGGATTTTAATTGACACAGTAAAATATCACCAATCGAAAAAAAAACGGCCGAAAGCACTAGATAAATAACTGTTAAATAACATATATTTTTTCCAAGTTTTAAGTACTTGTGATTTGCGAGTAATCCATAATTTAAAATACCCTATTTTGGGGAATCGGCGCCTTAAAGTTCCGAAAAACGTATACTATGCAGTTCATATCCATAAATTTACGCGGTAGCCCCCCAGGTCATACAATATTTTGTATTCAAACTCATTCATTCTTAAAAATCTTATTAAGCTGAATAACTAGTATCGTCATTAGGTCATTACTCAGGGATGTCATTGTATGTACCTATACAAAACTAACATTTACGTTGCAGGCCATAAACTCATAAATATGATTCGTTTGACTTTCAATTGTACCAACAACGTACCTATTTTCTATACAAGTTTATACCTCTTCAATATTAAATAGGTTTCCCCCATCACGTGACATACCTTTATTAAAGCTTCAGCCATATATTTTCCATTTTCAGTCTCCATGAAAACGTGAAAAATGTATAAAACATAATAGTGCAGTGTTATGAGAGTGGTTTCCATAGATTCACCATCAAAAGTAGAGATAAAATAAACAAATTCAGTTTGTAATAGCCATGTAAGTAGGGTAGAGGGGTAAAGGGCGTATTGCGTGTGAGGGCTTTATGATCGCTTTTTCATTCCCGTGAAACTGAAAGAATGGGAAACTATTCAATTTGAATTTTATTCGATTGGTTTTACCGGCAAACGAACCTGTATCATTTAAAATTTGTCTGAATGCGATCGTCACTAATGTAACGTAATTTCTATATTTCAGGATTTGTTTTGACGAAATAGTAGGTATTAATAACCTATTGTTAACTCAAATTGCTACATGTTGACATGGTAAACAATATTAACAAATCACTTGAAGGTGTTGGTAACTAGGTATTTCAGGTAGTACCTAAGGTAAAGATCTGAAATTGATTGCATATAACAACTATAGGGAAATGCAAAATTGGAATGACGCACAAAAACCTGCACTATTCTATCTCTAATAGCATAGCATGAAGACTTAAACCCCCTTATTGGAATAAGGACGTGGACTAAAGTTAGTCCTGGTTTAAAAGTGATGCTAATTCTGTCGTTCATTTGGAGAATGAAAGTGACAGCACTAGTTTAATACCAGTTTCAAACCAGGACTATTTAGTATAGTATTATTTATCTGTGATTTTAATCCACGTTTTGGAATAAAGGGGAAAGAGTTTGTGTTACAGAATTGTAGCCCACTCATTTGTAAAAAACTTCAGTAAATCATCGTCACAAATGTATATGCTATGTCATCGTTGCCATACAACGTCTCACACGAAAAACTAGGTCGTTCAAAAAACTTTAAGCAATAAATCCTTGAATTTTTAGTTGGCATTCTTAAGTTGTGGCACGTAAACTTCGCACAAGGTATCACGTTCGCGTAGTCACATTGTCAACATAGCCACAAAAGAAGGCATCTTCAAATCCGTTGTTACCGCATGATGGATCGTCCAAATGCCATTTTGGATTATTCATCAATCCAACGACATACGTGTAGTGGAGATAACAACAAAAATCTCATAATAACACCGATTATACGCCTCGTGACCGATAAAGCGACTACAACTTAAAACATCATCAGTCGTGAACTTAAACTTCCGTGTCAAATGTGAACGGAATTGATTATCTTTATCGATAATAGCACTAATAGCATTAAGAAATGTATTACTTATACCTACCTAAGATTTAGATTTAATGGAATTATTCAAAAGAGGTTTGTTAAGTGAGTTTGTTTACGATTTAACAAGAAACCCATAGTCTTGTCCAACCGTAGACGCGTAAGTCAATACCTAAATCTTGTATTAATTTGTATATTGATAGGTTCTAAAGTGAGAAGAATAACTTTTAAGTTTATAAAGTGCACTTGAATGTTAGTAGACTATTCAATATCTTACTATTCTTTAATAAAAAAAACTGAAGGTTCTTTTCTTTCGTACCGATAGTGGCCTGCTGTCTGGCGAGTCTAATAAAGTTGTATTTTATACTGGCAGTTGATTTAAATTACTTACTATTATTTAAATTAAAGCTCTTGTGAGCAATGAAGACTTCCTCATCAAATATTTCTCCGCAGTCATCGACTTTATACAGCCATGGTACCATGACCATGATGAATGTTTCACGTTATTGGGACAGAGAATAATTGCCCAATTGATTAGGGCTTATGCCGATACCCATTGCTATACCGGTTCCAAAGTATCAACGCTGACGGTACCGACAGTTGGTATCACAAACTAACGAACAGTACTACCATAAATTTTATTACTTTTAACGACTATTACGCGAAACTTTGTATGTTACATCACTTTCTGGTTTATTTTGAGTTTGTGTCTCCATAAATCTGTTGGCACAACCAAATAAGTTATGAAACAATAGTAAGTATCAGGTAGAAAACGGATTCTAATGTTATTTTGATCTCGGAAGAGGATTATTTCGTAATAGGCGTTAAGCCCGTAACGCCTAGGTATAAAATGTATGTCTTTCACAATAGAAATAACAAAAACTTTAAGTTCAGTATAGGTACTAAAGGATTAGAGTTTTAGATCCTATTTTTTAGTTAGTTTATCTATTATTCATACATGTCAAAACTTATCACAAAAGTTAACGATTAGTTACCTAGTAGGTACTTAAACAAAAGGTAGCTACACTCTGTTTAGTGTTTACTGATCAATAACAAAAGTAAAACGATCTTGTGATATTTATATAATAGCTAAATAATTAGTCATTTTAATTTTATTCAAGTGTACAAATAATAATTTCATGCAACTGCTGATTCAGCAATTAAACATATCCTAAAGTATTTCAAAATATAAAATAAATGAATATTGGAATTATTTACTGCAGACATTCTATCTGGCTAGAAACTAAAAGATTTATGCGCTGACGACACATTTAAATTTATTACGTGAGTAAAACATAATTCTTTCTGCTTTGTAGAAACCGAAGTTAAGACGTCAATGAAATTTAAAAAAATATTTGAACATCTATCGCCAAGTAAATGCCTCGTGTTTTTCGTAATTCGGTTAAAAGTTTAACATTAGGTAGGTACCTACAATAATTCGCAAAATACATTGTCAAGTTTTCTCTGGGTTATTGAGGAATATACGTGTAAATTATCATACCCTAGACTAACAGCGCTTCTGGATTATTCTGACCATCCACGAATGACCCAGGAGACTTTTTGTGCTGAGGCAGGGCCCTTTAGCTACACACTTTGTTTGTACTTGTTATACTTCTGTTTCTTTTTGTCATTTGTTTTTGTAAGTACCTATCTACTTTGTTTGTTCTAATAAATGTTTTTTCTTTCTTCTTTCTTGGAAGAGGCAGTCAGTGAGACAACGATTCTTTATTCAATAAATCAACATTGATCCCAACATCCCAACCCAGAGTTCTTACATTTGATTAGTAGAATCTGTCCTTTAAGGCGCTACTCGGAAAAAGTATGGACTTTTTGATTTAAAACTATAGGACGGTTACAGTTGTTACAAATCTGGTATTAAGATATATATTTCTTCATACCTTTATCTAAAATCGTAGGTATAGTTTCAAAAACACCGTTTTTATTTATGATCTTGCCTCGACACTTTTTCTTTTCGAAAAGACCTCTAAAAAATACGAAACTTCAAGATTATTCGTAAATGGGGTTACTTACACTATTGAATTTACGGTTTATTTAGTGGACACTAATAATATTTAGGATCGTATAGAAGCATTTTTTTTAAAATCGCTCTAGTTTTTTAATACGCAGTGATTTTGTGTTTTTTTAGCTGAATCTGCAAGATCGGTCTCGCTCCCGCGCGCGTCGTTTTCTCATTGCTATCTCGCTTCAGCATATTTTTTCCGAGTATCGCCTTAAATACGATTGGACATTTTCAAAACAAAATCCGTGAAATAACTTAATGTCCTTTTTTATTTAACACACTTCTTATAAAGCACGAGCAGCCCATCAGTCATTAAAACGCCAATTTCCTTGCTGTACATATAGTTAAGCCAAATCTTGTTATACCTATAATTGTATTACATAAGAGACTGTCTTGACGTTCCCATGACTATGTACTACATACCTTCGGAAGTGCCAAAATCTCATCATCATTAATTACGTTTAAATCATAACTATTAACTGGTTTACCAAGCGATAGTCGAGTAATAATTAGGAAAGTGTGAATTTCCTCTATAACATGGAGATCAGTGGTCCCAATGTCGTTATTGCGGCATACTTAGGGTTGTACCGAAAATAGTATCCTAAGTATAGATATGTATACATGTGCCTATATTAGTACACTTTTGAAACCCAACTCTTCCTATATGTATGTAGGTACTAGCTTTTGCCCGCGACTTCGTTCGCGTGATTAAGATGGTTGTGCGTTTATTTTGAAAGTCACGGATTACCAATACAAGTATCAAGGTATTTATTTATATATCAGTAGACCAAATTTTTTGTTCCATGCTCACTTATCTTTTGACATAGTGGGTCAGAGTCTTTGTTCGCTTGGTTTTTACTATCAATTAACATGCACTGTAATAAAAGCTATCTACCCTCCAAAAATGGTGTCTCTACCTTCAACCTAAATGGAAATTCCCATACAAACTGGAACACCCTGTAGCACCCTGTATAACGGGAATTTTCCAAAACCCTCTCTTAGTGCTCATATACAGTATAAAAGAAATCTACCCTCCAAAAATGGTGTATCTATCTTAAGCCCTAAACAAATCCCCATACAAACTGCAACACCCTGTAGCACCCTGTATAACGGGAATTTTCCAAAACCCTTTCTTAGTGCTCATATACACCATGAAAGGTGTATATGAGTACCCACCCACCAAAAATGGTGTCTCTATCTTCTACCATACTTATACAAATTCTCATACAAACTTGAACAACCTGTAGCACCCTGTATAACGGGAATTTTCCAAAATCCTTTCTTAGTGCTCATCTGCATCATGGAAGGTATCTACTCTCTAAAAATGGTGTCTCTACCTTCAGCCGTTAGGGCTCTACGCCTATGCCAACAATGAATCAATCAATCAGTCAATCAATTTAGAGTTTTATATGTATAGATTATACTAGTACACTTTTGAAACACATATTTAATAATACGTCAAAAACAGCGTCGGCCACTAACATAAAAGAAAAGTTAAGGCTGAGATTCCCTAAAATAGGGTATTTTAAATTATGGATTACTCGAAAATCACAAGTAGGTAAGTAAGTACTTAAAATTTGGAAAAAATATATGTTTTTTACAGATAAATTATCTAGTGCTTCCGGCCATTTTTTTCGATTACTTAGATGTATATTACTGTATCAAATAAAATCCCAAACATCCGTCTAATCGTATGCCAAACGCTGTGACAAGAGAGAGATACGATTGGGATCACACATCTTTTATGACATGCGTTGCAAAAAATACAGTTTTTAATGACGGGACCGTGTAAACATATCCTCTGATATGAAACATGGAAAAACTTTAGAAAGTCGGACTGTGACAACCCTAACCGATGATATACTGCTTGATTGAAATATAAACCATAGTAGCTTGTTGACAATTCGAATAGAATAGAACGTGAGCGCGAAAACGATATGTTAACGGAAAACAAAAGAAATTACATATACGATGTTACCTAAGTGTCTTTTAAGTGTGACTTTTGACATGTTAAACTTTAAAAATAATAGAAAATTCACAACCAGTTATAAACTCGAATTTCAACATTATACGTACCTAGGTATATTTCACTGAGGAATATAATTTGGGACACAAAAAGTTAAGGTTCGCAACGAGTTGCGATTGTAATCAACTTCGGCATCGAAATAAAATATTAATGGTTAATTAAAATGCAATTAAAATCTAGCATAATATTACATCGAACCTAATATGGTAGGGTATGGTAATATAGTCTTTCGCTTTTTCTACTTTTCATTAATTAATTCTTACTTTATTTAACGCTAAATAGAGCAATAAAACGGGAATATTTTCAATTACTTAAGTAGAGCAGAGGTACCCTTTGTGGCCACTTAAAGGATTTTTTGACTTTTAAGCACTAAGTACTCAATGGTCTTAGGTATTCAAGGAACAAATTATATCTTAAACGATAGATAATTTATCTACCTTTAAAGTGTACCTACATGATTCAAATTTATAAAAGTAAAATAGTTTTTTTTATATTACACACAATGTGTGAGAGGTGCCACATGTACCGGTTTTGGCCACTTACTGATAGTTAAACTTTTGTAAGTATTGCGAAAAATCAAAACCAAACCCAGGTAAAATCAATATATTCTAATGCGCTAGAAACCAGTCAATTGCAAAACAACAATTTAATTGTAAAACACAAAGGTTTATAAAGTATTTCATCCAAAACAATTTTTTTAAAATTTTCATACAAAACATTTTTTCAAACACAAAGGTTTATATAGTATTTCATCCAAAACAAATTTCTTAAAATTTTCATACAAAACATTTTTTCAAACAGAAAATGGAATTTATTGAAAAAAAAATCTTGTGACATAAGGAATTCTAACGGTTGTTATTATTACCTTAAAATACCTTATTTTAATTGCCATTATCAAAAAGGGCTAAAAGTTGTTTAGAAAACTTTTAGAGCAAAAAGTGGCCAAAACCGGTACGCCTGCCCTACTTATTTTAAACCATCAAATGTGTAACTGACTTTAAATATTACTATGATAACAACTTATTAAAAAAAATTACTTTTTTGCATTCACAATGCAATTTTTATAATAGAAAATGGAAAATGAAGTATTTTAGAAAAAATCGACCCGTCTCACATCCGTTGTGAGACGGGTCGATTTTTTCTAAAATTCTTCATTTTCCATTTTTCTATGATAACAACTGTTTGCGGTTTAGTGCTGCTGTATTCTGCAAAACGGTCTACCTCAATTCATCATACTGTTATTTTATTATTATTGACGAAAACTGTCTTGCATAGGAAATCTTGCGGCTGCCGAGGTTGTTGGAATTACTACCTCAGATATATAAAACGCGGTGCATGGAGTAATAAACTAACGTCTGATATATTTTATAGGTTGATGTTGATTTATTATAGCTTGATTGGATTTTACTAAATTCCATTGCCTAATATGGCAATAATTCATTTAATGCTTAAAATGTTGTGATATAAAACTAATAGTTTTCTTAATTCACCGCACACATCTTACAAGTACTAATCTTTACTAATATTATAAATGTGAAAGTGTGTTCGTTTGTTTGTCCGCATTTCATGTTAAAACGGAGCAACGGATCAACGTGATTTTTGGTATGGGGATAGTTAATAGTAATATACGACCAAGTTGTTTCTCAATAAACTCCATCTATTCTTATATATATCTTTATGGTTATGGCCAATGACGACAATCTGAGATATCGAATATCGAGTCCATACCTATCTACTAGTTGAACTTGCACATAAAATCGGGGCCGACTTTAAAGCACGGTGACTAATTATGAAAAAATAAAATATTTCGCTCTACCTTAGAAAGAAGAATTTACTTAGAGGACACAAACTCGCAGTAAAGCCGTCGTTGCACAGGCCTATATAGCAAAACACCGGTCTAATTTTACATCAGCGTCTAACCATAGAAGCTTATAACAAGAGAAAACCTTGTTTGTAAGCTAAACTATAGATTGAATATTTTAAATTTTACAAACTCGAAACAATGGCACGACAAGAACATGGCGCGATATCCGTTCAGATAAACCTAAATTAATATTTGTTTGTTTGTTACAAATCCTTAGTCATCCAATGTTTGTAATAAATTTAAGTCAAGGATAATTGGTAATAAGCCTTGAATTTCCTATTTGTTCTCTTAAAATTATTCGTATCTCATATTTGTGTTGGCTTAAAGATGCTTCGTACAGCGAACGGAAATACTCATTAATCTCAATGCCACATGTCCTTAAAAAGTATGTTTCTCAGTCAATAAGCTATTGGAATATTTGTAAATCCTTATAGATTTGTTTATGTATTTCTAACAAAGCAGTTTCAGAAAGCTAATATTTACGACAGACTTACAACAGTAAAATTATATTGGACAACCAATCAATATTAATGTGCGTCAAGTTGGCAGCCTCACAACAGAATTAGATGGTTTATGCCAAAAAATACTGTATAAATAGTGATAAATAGTGATGTATATTAAATAAATAGTGATACTTTGATTCAAAAGATATTTGAGTATCTTAGTGAGGCTGCTAACTTAACGTCAAGTTAGCAGTCACCTCAAGAAATACAGTTCGTATCAATGTGATTTATATGTCAAAAAATACTGTTTATATAGTGTATCGTAAACGCAAAATTTCAAAAGTAGTGCTTTAATACAAGCTGTAACACCTACCTATGCTTTCTAATCGCTTAGCCTAAATAATAATAGATGACCTAAATATACTAACAAACCATTCTAGTATTTACTCTAAGCTAATACTGAACCTCTGTCAAGAATTCTATTAGTTACTAAAATACCTAGCTAGCTTGAACGCTGTAATACCTAACTGTTGTCCGATTAATATATAGATAACTACTATGGATGCTCTGAATCAAATCTGAAGTGGCCTGTGATGTCGTAATGGAAAACCCTGGTTGTAAAGCGTAGACCCATGATCTTTTAAATGAAGCGACAGAGACTAACCTTACTACTAACTAACTCATACTTTGAACTGCCTATATGCCTACATCAACTTAACAGCTGTTCATATTACATGGCCGTTGCTTCTAATTTTCTAACCTCATTTATAGCGACAAAGACACTCAAAATAAGTTAATACTCTTGTATAAATCTAACATTAGTTTACCCCTACATTGCTTGGACATTTAACAGTTAGGTCCTAACCGATTCCTAGGTCTAATATACTTTGAAAACCTGGTGAGTTATTTTGCTGAGTCCACCATGCTAATTTTCTGGTTACTGACTCAAGGTTAACTGTCTATTAAAACTGGTGGAATTTAATAATTTAGGTTACAATGGAACTGAAACTAGTAACAGCATCCGGATTTGCATGCAAGGTCTAAGGTGAAATTGGCATGTGTGGTTTGAAATGTAATTTGATATTCCTATATGAAGATGGAGACACAATTACTATAATAATACCTATTAGCTTAAGCATATGGTTTTGCTTGCAAATTAGAAATGAAAATTTGTTATATCTATTGGAAGACTGAGTCACTATATCAGATCTATAACCGTACCTACTAGCTTAGGCATATGGCCTTGCTTGCAAAGTTAGAGATGAAAATTGGTATAATCATTAGGGTGAAGAGAGTCTATTGATCTTAATCACCATCTTGGCCTAATACAAATGCTCCAGCAATATTATTTAACCGGTAAAGTCAGGGCACCTCCGCCGCCCATAACAGTGGAACTCGTCACCAGACTTGGACATCCCTCCTCCGGCGCTGCTTTATTACATTTTCATATAAAAACAAACTTCAACATATAAAGTCAAGCTGTCATGTTCGTCAATTCTTTATGTATATATATATATAAGAGGACCAAGCTAAATGCTTCAAAGCGACTTGTTAGTCTACATGAAGAGATCTTTCTCCTTCATGGCAGCAGCAGTTAAAGTTAACGTTAATTGATATATCCTTTTCCTTTTGTTGAATAATCCTTATTGGGATAAATCCAACAGGTTGAGTGCTTAAATTAGGAGCACTAACAAGTCTCAATTCTAATTCATAGTAAGTACATATAAATATAGACTCTCCTAACCTTTTCTATGACCAAGTTTCCCCGTAGAACTAAATTCCCTAGTTATGTCTATGTGTCTGACTCGGATCTTATTGAACTTTTGCAACTTGTTGGTTAAAATTTGTCTCTAAAGAATCTCGCTCATGGTAATATATCCTTAATCTCACCATTGGACTGGTCTTGGAAATAACTTAAGAATCCAACCAAATTGGACAGAAGCTTTCGCCTCACCCCGATAGCTTTACATAATTTATGGCTAAAATAGAATCATGTTCCAACTCAATAGGTTAGTATCTGGAAAACCTTGAATCCACATCAGCTTCCATAAGACACTGGTCAACGTTACACCGAGTTCCTTCGAGTTTAAACATCTTCTCCCGCCACCGAACAAAATCCTTTTCATACATTAATATAGCAGTAGTCTGATCCAGAGAACTCTTCCGCAACCAGCTCAATTTATAGATTATTATAGGTGCCTTTTGCATCATAGGAATATATTACCTTTTGTCAAGCCAAATATATAGGTAAATTTAGATTCTCCACTTATGTTTGATAGATTATTTCAACCTTCATATCTTTGCAATGCGTGAACCTATAAAGATTACTCTAATCAAGCTCTTTGGACTGTTCCACTAGTATTGTTACCTCACAAATCATTTCCCAAATACTGAAAGCACTAGGTATCCATTGGTCACCTTTTCCTTTTCAAATCTATTAATTTCTTACATACCTCACTGAATATCATATAACTTGTAGACTACATTGCTACAACGCACTAATCATTGACCTAATCTCTCTTCTTAAGATGTAACATTATTTTTGTTAGATAAAGACAGCCATTTTGCTGGAAACTGTCAATCGGACTCTTCCCCACTATCTATAATCATTCTGTCAAATTGCCCGGGTTTGTTCGTCTATCACAAGAATCTATGGCTAGGGATGTCAACAAAATTCGGATTTGATCGTAGATATATTTGTGATAACACATAATGCTACTTATAGACCTAACAGCGACCCTACTCTTTCTACCTACTCTGTATACCAGACTCCCCTCGTAGCCTTGCCCCAGCAGACCTCCCCCCTTCTGCCAGAACAAAGGTCTTCGAGTTACCTAGCTCGTGATTCTAAGTAGGTACTTACCTGCCTAATTTCCGACTAAATGCGACTTTCCTAACAAACACAAACCTGGCGCCTGTATCGCCAGTTCTGACGCCCCAATTCTGTCAAGTTTGGGTGAGTGGGCCCCCTAAAATCCTATCGCTCATGCCGTGGTCCATCTGCTTGGGAAGGGAACAGATAGACACCCTACAGGTAGGTATGGTTCAATCAGGCCGCAACTGCCTCCAAATCTGGGGCATACGCCCCGCGCCATCAGACGTGTTAACTGAAAAACTGTCAATGAAAACAGCCCGCCTGATCAAACCATGTGGAAATTACTAAGCGTTATCCAATGAACACTCATCTGACACTCCACAATGCCAGACTTTCTTTACCTAGCGACCTCCCGTGAGCCTTGCCTGGAGCCCGGAGACATAAAAATGTACTCCTGAAGAAACAAACTCTATGCTTCCAACCCTCTCTGACTCAAATTAAGCCCATTTTTCTAGGATTTTACTTGGGAATAATTTACTTTAATTGAAATGCTTTCTGTAAACAAACTAGACCTTTTAATTTCGGATCCAATTTACCAGTCAGAATTCCAAAATTAAAACGTTTAAAAGATCGCGAACCCAATAAACGCCCTATGGTGCAAGGACTCACTGTACACTTGCTTGAAGACTACTTCTCGCTTGATTAAAAATGGAAACTTCTTCAAAAAGTGTTTCGTCTTCCATACGTGTTGCCTCGAAGTCGATCCCGGAGAAATAAGAGCGAGCGTCGCGTCGTTTTTGCTTATATCGGCCTACTCATACCGCGCCAAAAGTTAGCGTCCTTTTTTCTTTTTTTTTCTTTTACAACCTAGAAATTCTCCCCACTCTCAGGGAAATTTTACCCCTATGTTTAATGGAAACTTTTCAGTATATTTCTAATCCGTCTCTTAAATGTCTCATGTCTAATTATTTAACTTTGAAATACTAATTTGACTAAGGTTTATTAGTTTTAATGTCTTAATTGTACATTCTAGAATAATTATTATTCATTTTTCCAAATTTTATTTCCTATAAATATTTCTTTTTCCCCTTTACAACAATTAAGGTATTTTACTTTTAATCTTGTGTGAATACCATACATCAATAATTACCCCCTCTCTCTGTTTTATAAATAAGGTATTTATTTCTCACAACATGGCAACCCAACTATTCCTGCATCCCTATTCACCCCCCACAAAACTGATAGGCCATCTAGCGTCTAACGCCAAACCATTTCAAACCTCCTGAACGCCCAGCTTGGCTTTCGTTCAGAAACCTTTGATAGTTAAGTTATAGAATTTACTAAACTATTCAAAATATTACCTTCTCACATAATATAAACACATTATTTTGTATGATCCCTTTTTTTATTATTTACGAATGAAAACTATTATCAAAATAGTAATTTTTCGAACATAATTTCCGAACGTATCACCTCTAGCCGCCAATATACATTCCTTATATTTGAAACTTTGAATCTTATCTAAGATAGAAACCAATATTCTGTACTTTTGATTATTTAACCCATATTTTTATTTAAGTTATACATAATGTTAATTTAACATTCTGTGAGTAAAAACTTCTCGCTATGTTTATGTGATGTCATTTGACTTGTCTTAGTTCTCAACTCTGCCGCTAGGAGCATCTATGTTTACCTGTCATAACCTATCAGTATTTTGCTAACATTGTATAAAATAAATATTTAGCTCCAAACATAATAATTAGACTGATGTGATGTAATTAACCAGAGTTCACATGTGTAACCAATAAATATGCCGAACACATATTGTGCCACTAACACGCCTGTAAACAAACATGCCTACAAACTCTGTTGCCTACAAACCTGTCAGTTTACAAATATGTCTAAAATAACATGCTCAAAGTTTATACAATCTGCACAGCTATTGTTTCAAGGTGAGATCCACTATAATCTCTAAATTGCTACCTCCAAGGTCAGATATAAATAAACACTATTGTTTTTATTTACTTTTAAACCTCTTCTTTTTTTCAGAAATCAATCCGTGCACATTTGAGAACAATTATTTAAGACTCAAGACTTCAAGAATGAATGTATACCCACTGAAGATATAATGCATTTCGCAAATAAAGCTAATTTTTGTTTCCTAAACCAATTTGTATCGAGCTTTCACCTCCAAAACATCAACCAATACTTCCCAAGGACCCAAGGTTAGCATTATCATTCTATTTTATACAAAAGCCAATAAATATTTGAAATATAATAACAAGTGCAATTCTGTACCGTTACAGCCGACCCCAAAATTCTTCAAAGGTGACAGTACCAAGTATTGGATCCGGAGTAGAATTTTCTTTCTATCCAAATCTCTAATATTTCTTTTTACACATATATTTATATATATATAGACATGTTTTTTTTTTTTTTTTTTTTTTTTTTTTATCTATATATATATTATTATTATTTTTATATCAATATATATATATTTTTTTTTTATATATATATATATCTATCCCTATCTCTTATTATTTTCCCAAAATCAAAGAATTGAATCAATTTGGACCAAGGAAAACTACAATGCTCTTTGTCCTACCAAAGGACATTGCGGCCTCCGACCCCTATCGAATCAATTTTTAGTGAGCCCTAGTGATTATGTAATTAAGAGTGTAGAGTGTATTTAGACCAAAATAATATCAAAAGTTATCAAGCGAGCTTTAAGTGTTTTTTATTGCTTTATCCAAATTCATCGTATGTATATCCGACACCAGAGACGTACAAAGCATGGTGAAAGGTACGGGTTGTGAATCCGTAGTTTAGAATAAACTCGCCTTAGTGTATAAAGAGTAATCCAACCTTACGATTACATGGCGTTCTAGCGCAGCAATTTATACTCCCAAAGTGCCCCTGCATATCTCTGTACGCCCCCTTCT
The DNA here is from genome assembly GCA_949710035.1 of Crambus lathoniellus. Lineage (NCBI taxonomy): Eukaryota > Metazoa > Arthropoda > Insecta > Lepidoptera > Crambidae > Crambus > Crambus lathoniellus. The sequence continues at coordinate 26,149,870 of OX453305.1, read as the reverse complement.
AAATGAAGCATATACAAAGACCTTTTTGTCAAAAAGCTTACTCAAAACTCTGGAATAGCCTCCGATATCACTTTGGAGAATGTATAGTTGTCGAGTTAAACATGGCCCGTCCTGACCCACGGAAAGTGTAAATTTAGTACAGGCGTTTACACCGGGACAAGATACAAACATAAACACTGTTTGTATATATATATATATATTTTTTTTATTTATCCTAACACCAAAGTCCCACTGTACAAAATTCAAGTCTGTTAACACGTGCTCTACGCCTATCCCTATCACGTGCTGTTGTGTGCGGATCTTATCTTTTGGGTTAATAATAATGGTTGTAATCAGGCTTCCCAATTTGTTTACACTCATGGCCTCATATTTTGAATCTTTTTTTTTTTTCATATATAAAATAGATATATATATATATACACTTACATATATTTTTTTTTATATATATACAGATTCCACTCTTCGTCACTTTTTAACAATTCCGTCCTTCCTCAAACTCACATCCGCGCCACCATGAACATAACCAACGTTTCACCTGATTACTTTTAGTATATTGCCCTAAAAGCTATTAACATTAATTTGTAAAATTAATACTACCGATCCTCATAATACTGTCACCTCTTCTATTTTCCTTTCCCCTCCATTTATATATAAGAACTCCTCTTTTGTTTAATTTATTAACAAATCCTTACGCTCAGATTTGTTCGAAATTAATAATTTTTTTTCTATAGTTATTCGGTTCATAAAAAGTGCATGAATTGACTCCAACACATGATTGGACTATCTAACATGACCGAATACTATCCCTTTCCTTTGCTAATAATGACCCAAAGCCAACTGTACATGTTCGACCAACATTTCCTACCCGTTAGCAAATTTCAATTGTCCACCTAAAACATGACAATATTACACCAATTGAATTAAACCTCTAACAAAATTTAACAACCCAATCCTAACATTTACCATAATTAAGAACGTAATAACAATAACAATTTCAACCTTGAAACACATCACTACCATCACTGTTGCATCGAACTATAAACCAACCTAAGTAAATATATAAATACCCCCAATATATATTAATATAGGTATATACCGCAGTACCGTCCAACCTATCAAGGCTTACCCTTTTTTTTTCCATCTAACAATTTCCCTAACCTAGCCAAACTACTAAAAGTCTATTCCCACTACTCTCTATCCGAATACTATCAGCGAATTTTGCTAACCTATCAACACTTATCACCTTCTTGCTACCATCTATTAAGTCCATTACGTGTCAGAGCTCAATTCATGTTAGGTACATAAAGATTACATTATTAACCAACTAACATCCCTATATAACTCTTTTAAATATTAATTGTAAAATTCACATTATTAACATAACTTTGACATTTTAATCCTGATAAATAATATTAAGTTTTTTATTTTTTTTCAAAAGTTCTTCTAAGTGTCTTCCTTAACTATGTCTATAAAAAAAACTATAAGACCCCTTATTCCCTCAAATGACATATTTGGTTTTGGCTTATCCTAATTTTGGTTTTAACTCCAATTCACGTTTGGTGTTAACGTCTAATTTAATTTAGGTTTAAGTCAAAGTTTATTCATGGAATTCAACTTTAACCTTTCGACCCCCCACCTTTAAGTAGTACCTGACCTTATGCCCTAATTTTTAAAGTATAGAGCATGAGAATTGACTTCCACTAAAAAGCGTATTTGTTTAACAATTAAACTCCTACTTCAAATTCGCAACCAACCTTTATACTATAGTACAACCTATATTGGTTCCTTTAAGATTCCTATAACTATAACCTGCCTTTATCCTGTAAAACTTATTTTTAACTCATTTAACTAATTGAAAAATACACCATATTTCAAAATTAGTAAATAATTTTCCCCATTATAAACCCCATTATCCATCTCTAACTTTGGTTACTAATAATGATATTAATTAATAACGTTTATTTCACTTATCCCGCTCATATCCTTCTATGTTACAAAATAAGTAGGTACCTATATCATAAATACCAAACATCGACGGGTATCGTCACACTTCCAAGCCCCAAAGCAACACTGAACAGTTTGTCTACGACAATCACCTGGGCAGGAATCGAACCCGAGACCTCTACATATAGTGACTTCCAACCCATTCGACCCCAGTGGTCGTTAACCTATCATATGGACGTCCCACTTAATATCATTTTCTATAGCTAATTTAATTCTAAGGTCTTAATACTAACCTAAATAGAATTCCTAGTAATTTTAATTACATTAATTCTAAACCCTACTAATTGATTAACCTGTAACTGTAGTTACACTTTTCCACGACCCCCAATCCAACATACTATAAAATTTAGCTGCACTATCTATACTGATATTATAAAAAGACAAAGTTGTTTGCCCACTAGTTCGTTCGTCTACGATAACCATGTCCGCAACCCCCCCAGCTAGGCCGAACCAACAAAACTCTCCTTGACCATTAAGTGACATAAATTACCTCCCAAACCCCACTGGAACAGCCCCAACACGACACTAGCGGAACCTGTAACAATCCTCTAGCTATAATCATTTTGTATTAAAAATCATACACTTATAAATTACAAAAAAGATTATAACATTTAATTCGTTACATCAATTCAAATGTCTCATTGTTTGCCTAAACTGGAGCCATCATATATTTTTTTCTCCCTATAATTGCAAGTACCAATCTCTACCCTATGGATGATAGTCGAGAATGATGTTCTCTCAATGCAACTAGTAAATTTTCAATTTAAAAAATTTATGTATGACTAACATTCTAATAAAATATTCCCCAGTGTCCACACAATGGTACCCTTAGCATAGCGACAATTTCCTTACTTTTTCTACCAGCATCTATCAGTTGTCTCACTGCTTATCCGAATAAATAAGAATAATAATAATAATAATCCCTAATAACACCCAAACCTCGACCATATGTTATTTCTTTTCAACCATAACGTACCTATAGTCCTATCACAAAGTAATTTATTAAGATTAACCAATGGTTCAACTAAGAACGTATATCTAGTTACTAATATAGAACCAAGATTGATAAAAAGAACAACAAACCAATCACGTCGCCTGTATGAAAGTTCTTTTCCTTCTCCATTCACCACCCCCTATTCAACATCATCATGTCAAGTGAACGAGGACCACTGCTGGCATACTATGTTTCAATTAAATCCATCTGTTTTTTTCTATATAGAGAATATACAATTAGTCTATGAATATTCCCGGCATACCTGTAACACTAATGCTACCCATAACTAGTTATAAATAGTCAACAGTTGTTCACTACATCACGCCAGCGACCCCAAACTGTCAGACACACTTGGTTCTTACATTATTTACCTATTTAAGCTAATTTGTAATATTTACTACCTACTTTTAGGCATAGCAACCTATAAAACTTAACTGGATACCTAAGAGAAGCAATATTAGTTAGGCAAGCAATCTCCTATAATTCTCATTGACATAAGAATAATTACTTGATTTATTTTATAACATTGTTGTATTCCTTCTTAAACCGTCGTTGAATTTTCTAACTCAAATTTCAACGAAAGGTAAAGAATTATTTAACCCTATTTTATTCTACCTAAGTACCTACCTAGTACCTATTTATCTATAATGTTCCGGACTAACACACCACCCCACCCTAGTCTACACTACTTATCCATCCAAACAACAACTCCTACTTGAAATCAAAACCACTGTAATTATAATAAAATTTCTGCAAGTCTTATAACCAACATCTAAGTTTCTTTTATGTTCCCGGATGAAAATTTTGATTACTTACCTAAACCAAGTAATTTTTCCCTTCTTGTTCATATATTAGATTGGTTAATAATTATGAAATTATCCTATTATGGTTTTTCCAAACTCACTGAACCATTTTAGATGAAATTCTCTCTACTTGCTGTTCAAATTAGAAACCATTGAATCTAATGTTTCTAATCTAGCCAATCCAAAATCTTCACTAACAAATTCCTTTTGGTTCATATTTCATGAATTCCAATACCTAACTATTAGTAAAAGAACCCATTATTTTACCCAAATAGCTATTTTTAAGTTTTAAGGAGTAAGAAGTAATGTTACCTCATTTTACTAATCTAATACAAAAACCACTAAACCTTACCTTTTAAATATATCCATAACTACATTTAACAACTAGCTAACATTGTTTTAGTTTGTAGCAATATAATTTTCTTCCACTAAGTTAGGAATCTAATTATTACCCATTGACATATCTATTTTTTTTCTTTAAACCTTTATCACCGACCCCAAAATACAAACTAATAGTTCTACCATTCATCGAGACAAGATTTCTCTTTAATTCTGAACTATTTTCAACTTTTAGGTTAACCGAGCGTTTGAAAAATCTAATCTTCACCTACTAAGTTATCCGTTGACTTATTTAGCATTGCAAATACCGTTCCCTTCAAACAAAATTACCCTCTTTGAGTCTAAGCTGTCCACAAACAAGTAGGTACTAATTGTGTCTAATTCTAAAAAATTTCAACAATTTAATTAAAACTAAATCTCTGATTAACTTACCAAAGTGGTTGTTATCCAATCTATAAGTCAAAAAGGGTCTTCCCTCTCTTATGTACACCATGAAAAGCCAGACCTCATAACACTTCTTCAGTTTTCATTATCCACTTATTTCCATGAGAAATCACTCTCATCAAGACACATTTTTCAACCAAGCCAAACTCTTTAATTATTTACCCCTTTGAAATACCTTGTACAAACTATAAATTAACTAAAATACTATTTTCTTACTTCAAATTCATAACTCTTACAATGATTTAAACTAAAACCTATTTGCATAACTATTTAATGTCCTTTTTTTTTTTTTTTAGGTTATATTTTCACAATAATGATAAACACAACCACAGATCTATCCTTCAGACAGTTTCAGCATTTTCAACAATTTCACAAACTTAGATGACACTCAACCTTTAATAATTCATAAATTTTCTTGATGAAAACAAAAACATTCCTAACAACAATTTTTTTTTTTTTTTTTCAATGTTTTTGGCTTGGATGCGAGTTCTTTACGCCATGTCTGGATTTATATCCTAACAACAATAAAAATAGCGCACCACAGAACAACTTGATCGCCCCCCTCCCCAACTAATATATGTATGTAATATTTCACCTAATGTATGTCATTATCTATCCTAAATTTTTTTTTTTTATAACATTTTCAAACACGCCTTTAAACTACAATCTCGGACCGCACATCACATAGTCATTAATTTGCACGATTCTGATACATAACATAACCCATTTTAATTGATTAATAAGAACCACAATTTTTCGTAACCTACCGGTAGCGACATCTATCACACAGTAGCGTAATTACCCTGTTAGCTAAAAGAATTTGCCCCTTTTAAAACAAAACAAGGTTTTGCTATAATTCATTTATCAATAACATTCAGCCTTATTTACCATTATTATTTCAGTTACTAACCAAATTCTATTCGATCGAAAATACCCGTGGCGACCCCCGTTGATTAAAAATGTAACTATCGCCCTAACTTTCTTGTGATGCCGTGCTAATGGGCGATTTTCTGAAAGCTCGATCACTAGATGGCGCTGTCCCACCTATCTATGCAGTTAGAAGGCACGAAACATGAAATTTTACTTTGACCTTTTTTTTTTTTTTGTAAAACGGAACGCCAGACAGAAGTTATTTATTTACCTTAATCTTTAAAATTTAACTATTTCGTTTCTGTTCCTCACAGTAGTACTTATTTAATTTATTATTAGTTTCCTTTGGGTTTTTAATTTAAATATGATTCATACCAAAATATACTAGCCGCTACACACTTCGTTCAACGCCATCTAGCGAAGCTTTTGGAAGCTAGAAAATCTATCCTGTCACTCATGTTCTTAAATATCGACCTTTCCAAGAAACAACCTCAAAATCTAATTTTGTGAATAGAGGGCTACCGGCTAAGAAATCTGGATATGGGTATGGGCTTCAACTGTCATTCGAATTCCCCATTCCGATAGATTCTCGCTGCTTTGCTCCGTTGAACGTTGCTAGCTAGTTATCGTTACACCCGACGTCACAAAACAAGGAACCGATAGCGACTATTTTCTTTATAAAATTGACTCAAAGTTCCAAAAACCGTATGAAGTTCATACCCATAAAGTAACGCGGTAGCTCCCAGTCTTTACTAAACATCAAAACCGTACTACTTTGACATATAACGTGTCTCTATAATTTATTTGTATACAAATATGCAAGCCCATACAAAGTTTGTACTTAACAAGGTCCATACAGTTTCCCATAATTTTTCCGTTCGCCTACCCAGAGCTAACACTAAGGAGAGAAACAACCTTGTCAATGACAAATGTCATTCTCCATGTGTTCCTCATACATGCTCTTTGATTAGCTCCATATAACCTCTACTCAAAAGTCTTTCAACTATACAATTGTGCTATACAAGTTTGTGAATTCACCTGCCCGGCTTTCGACAATTAAATTACCTAATTATTGACGAATTTCAACAGAGATAATATTGGTAATCTATGAAACCACAATATGATGTTACTCAAGAATTATAACTATTGTTCTTTTTAATAAGAAGACAATTAATAGTAAGTACTTGTTTAATTATGTGATTAATTATATATGTTTATTCTCTAACAGAATGCAACCCAACTTAGCATTTCATCTAACTAAAATTCAACATTACTACCTATGAAATCTCTGAAAAGATAAACATTTTCTTATTTTTGAATTTGCTAGCATATAACAATAATGAATTATTTCTTCCATTTCAGAAAACAAGTTGCTATACTTAACTAAACCTAATCAAGACCTGTGAACAGTTCTCAAAAGACCCTTATTAAGAACCATCCTACCCGGGGACGCTTAACAGAAAAATTAATTAAATAATTAATATTAACCCCGTCGCTTCAGTTTTCCTTCTGCACTAAACAACAAATTGTGGCTATTCCAACTCAATGTAAACTAGCCACTTACCTTCAGAAATACTCAGAGCTCCAATGTAATTTATATGCTAAACTCATTAAAAAGGTTTGTAAATATTGTCTTATTTTCTTATTCCTATACAAGATTTGCTATAATATGTGTTAATTTTTAATCCTGGTAACGGCACTACTAAATTGTAACACCTACCTATGCTTTCTAATCGCTTAGCCTAAATAATAATAGATGACCTAAATATACTAACAAACCATTCTAGTATTTACTCTAAGCTAATACTGAACCTCTGTCAAGAATTCTATTAGTTACTAAAATACCTAGCTAGCTTGAACGCTGTAATACCTAACTGTTGTCCGATTAATATATAGATAACTACTATGGATGCTCTGAATCAAATCTGAAGTGGCCTGTGATGTCGTAATGGAAAACCCTGGTTGTAAAGCGTAGACCCATGATCTTTTAAATGAAGCGACAGAGACTAACCTTACTACTAACTAACTCATACTTTGAACTGCCTATATGCCTACATCAACTTAACAGCTGTTCATATTACATGGCCGTTGCTTCTAATTTTCTAACCTCATTTATAGCGACAAAGACACTCAAAATAAGTTAATACTCTTGTATAAATCTAACATTAGTTTACCCCTACATTGCTTGGACATTTAACAGTTAGGTCCTAACCGATTCCTAGGTCTAATATACTTTGAAAACCTGGTGAGTTATTTTGCTGAGTCCACCATGCTAATTTTCTGGTTACTGACTCAAGGTTAACTGTCTATTAAAACTGGTGGAATTTAATAATTTAGGTTACAATGGAACTGAAACTAGTAACAGCATCCGGATTTGCATGCAAGGTCTAAGGTGAAATTGGCATGTGTGGTTTGAAATGTAATTTGATATTCCTATATGAAGATGGAGACACAATTACTATAATAATACCTATTAGCTTAAGCATATGGTTTTGCTTGCAAATTAGAAATGAAAATTTGTTATATCTATTGGAAGACTGAGTCACTATATCAGATCTATAACCGTACCTACTAGCTTAGGCATATGGCCTTGCTTGCAAAGTTAGAGATGAAAATTGGTATAATCATTAGGGTGAAGAGAGTCTATTGATCTTAATCACCATCTTGGCCTAATACAAATGCTCCAGCAATATTATTTAACCGGTAAAGTCAGGGCACCTCCGCCGCCCATAACAGTGGAACTCGTCACCAGACTTGGACATCCCTCCTCCGGCGCTGCTTTATTACATTTTCATATAAAAACAAACTTCAACATATAAAGTCAAGCTGTCATGTTCGTCAATTCTTTATGTATATATATATATAAGAGGACCAAGCTAAATGCTTCAAAGCGACTTGTTAGTCTACATGAAGAGATCTTTCTCCTTCATGGCAGCAGCAGTTAAAGTTAACGTTAATTGATATATCCTTTTCCTTTTGTTGAATAATCCTTATTGGGATAAATCCAACAGGTTGAGTGCTTAAATTAGGAGCACTAACAAGTCTCAATTCTAATTCATAGTAAGTACATATAAATATAGACTCTCCTAACCTTTTCTATGACCAAGTTTCCCCGTAGAACTAAATTCCCTAGTTATGTCTATGTGTCTGACTCGGATCTTATTGAACTTTTGCAACTTGTTGGTTAAAATTTGTCTCTAAAGAATCTCGCTCATGGTAATATATCCTTAATCTCACCATTGGACTGGTCTTGGAAATAACTTAAGAATCCAACCAAATTGGACAGAAGCTTTCGCCTCACCCCGATAGCTTTACATAATTTATGGCTAAAATAGAATCATGTTCCAACTCAATAGGTTAGTATCTGGAAAACCTTGAATCCACATCAGCTTCCATAAGACACTGGTCAACGTTACACCGAGTTCCTTCGAGTTTAAACATCTTCTCCCGCCACCGAACAAAATCCTTTTCATACATTAATATAGCAGTAGTCTGATCCAGAGAACTCTTCCGCAACCAGCTCAATTTATAGATTATTATAGGTGCCTTTTGCATCATAGGAATATATTACCTTTTGTCAAGCCAAATATATAGGTAAATTTAGATTCTCCACTTATGTTTGATAGATTATTTCAACCTTCATATCTTTGCAATGCGTGAACCTATAAAGATTACTCTAATCAAGCTCTTTGGACTGTTCCACTAGTATTGTTACCTCACAAATCATTTCCCAAATACTGAAAGCACTAGGTATCCATTGGTCACCTTTTCCTTTTCAAATCTATTAATTTCTTACATACCTCACTGAATATCATATAACTTGTAGACTACATTGCTACAACGCACTAATCATTGACCTAATCTCTCTTCTTAAGATGTAACATTATTTTTGTTAGATAAAGACAGCCATTTTGCTGGAAACTGTCAATCGGACTCTTCCCCACTATCTATAATCATTCTGTCAAATTGCCCGGGTTTGTTCGTCTATCACAAGAATCTATGGCTAGGGATGTCAACAAAATTCGGATTTGATCGTAGATATATTTGTGATAACACATAATGCTACTTATAGACCTAACAGCGACCCTACTCTTTCTACCTACTCTGTATACCAGACTCCCCTCGTAGCCTTGCCCCAGCAGACCTCCCCCCTTCTGCCAGAACAAAGGTCTTCGAGTTACCTAGCTCGTGATTCTAAGTAGGTACTTACCTGCCTAATTTCCGACTAAATGCGACTTTCCTAACAAACACAAACCTGGCGCCTGTATCGCCAGTTCTGACGCCCCAATTCTGTCAAGTTTGGGTGAGTGGGCCCCCTAAAATCCTATCGCTCATGCCGTGGTCCATCTGCTTGGGAAGGGAACAGATAGACACCCTACAGGTAGGTATGGTTCAATCAGGCCGCAACTGCCTCCAAATCTGGGGCATACGCCCCGCGCCATCAGACGTGTTAACTGAAAAACTGTCAATGAAAACAGCCCGCCTGATCAAACCATGTGGAAATTACTAAGCGTTATCCAATGAACACTCATCTGACACTCCACAATGCCAGACTTTCTTTACCTAGCGACCTCCCGTGAGCCTTGCCTGGAGCCCGGAGACATAAAAATGTACTCCTGAAGAAACAAACTCTATGCTTCCAACCCTCTCTGACTCAAATTAAGCCCATTTTTCTAGGATTTTACTTGGGAATAATTTACTTTAATTGAAATGCTTTCTGTAAACAAACTAGACCTTTTAATTTCGGATCCAATTTACCAGTCAGAATTCCAAAATTAAAACGTTTAAAAGATCGCGAACCCAATAAACGCCCTATGGTGCAAGGACTCACTGTACACTTGCTTGAAGACTACTTCTCGCTTGATTAAAAATGGAAACTTCTTCAAAAAGTGTTTCGTCTTCCATACGTGTTGCCTCGAAGTCGATCCCGGAGAAATAAGAGCGAGCGTCGCGTCGTTTTTGCTTATATCGGCCTACTCATACCGCGCCAAAAGTTAGCGTCCTTTTTTCTTTTTTTTTCTTTTACAACCTAGAAATTCTCCCCACTCTCAGGGAAATTTTACCCCTATGTTTAATGGAAACTTTTCAGTATATTTCTAATCCGTCTCTTAAATGTCTCATGTCTAATTATTTAACTTTGAAATACTAATTTGACTAAGGTTTATTAGTTTTAATGTCTTAATTGTACATTCTAGAATAATTATTATTCATTTTTCCAAATTTTATTTCCTATAAATATTTCTTTTTCCCCTTTACAACAATTAAGGTATTTTACTTTTAATCTTGTGTGAATACCATACATCAATAATTACCCCCTCTCTCTGTTTTATAAATAAGGTATTTATTTCTCACAACATGGCAACCCAACTATTCCTGCATCCCTATTCACCCCCCACAAAACTGATAGGCCATCTAGCGTCTAACGCCAAACCATTTCAAACCTCCTGAACGCCCAGCTTGGCTTTCGTTCAGAAACCTTTGATAGTTAAGTTATAGAATTTACTAAACTATTCAAAATATTACCTTCTCACATAATATAAACACATTATTTTGTATGATCCCTTTTTTTATTATTTACGAATGAAAACTATTATCAAAATAGTAATTTTTCGAACATAATTTCCGAACGTATCACCTCTAGCCGCCAATATACATTCCTTATATTTGAAACTTTGAATCTTATCTAAGATAGAAACCAATATTCTGTACTTTTGATTATTTAACCCATATTTTTATTTAAGTTATACATAATGTTAATTTAACATTCTGTGAGTAAAAACTTCTCGCTATGTTTATGTGATGTCATTTGACTTGTCTTAGTTCTCAACTCTGCCGCTAGGAGCATCTATGTTTACCTGTCATAACCTATCAGTATTTTGCTAACATTGTATAAAATAAATATTTAGCTCCAAACATAATAATTAGACTGATGTGATGTAATTAACCAGAGTTCACATGTGTAACCAATAAATATGCCGAACACATATTGTGCCACTAACACGCCTGTAAACAAACATGCCTACAAACTCTGTTGCCTACAAACCTGTCAGTTTACAAATATGTCTAAAATAACATGCTCAAAGTTTATACAATCTGCACAGCTATTGTTTCAAGGTGAGATCCACTATAATCTCTAAATTGCTACCTCCAAGGTCAGATATAAATAAACACTATTGTTTTTATTTACTTTTAAACCTCTTCTTTTTTTCAGAAATCAATCCGTGCACATTTGAGAACAATTATTTAAGACTCAAGACTTCAAGAATGAATGTATACCCACTGAAGATATAATGCATTTCGCAAATAAAGCTAATTTTTGTTTCCTAAACCAATTTGTATCGAGCTTTCACCTCCAAAACATCAACCAATACTTCCCAAGGACCCAAGGTTAGCATTATCATTCTATTTTATACAAAAGCCAATAAATATTTGAAATATAATAACAAGTGCAATTCTGTACCGTTACAAAGCCGAGATATTAGGGTCTCTAAGTGGGCTGCTAACTTGACGTTTCATGCGATGGCGATTCCAGGGAAACGGGTACAAGTTTTAAATAAATAAATACTCGAAAAAATACTGTGTGAAATAGTGAATCTTAGGGTATAAATAAAAAAAGAATTCTTCTTTGCTATTTTCAAAAAATCTAATGTAAACTTCTACCATACATTCGATTTTAGGTACAGTCGTGTACAGTTTTCTTTAGACGTAGGTACTGATATTGTCAAATTTTTTATTACAGTCATTTTAAATGACACATAAATCTATCGTATATCGAAACATAATATGTCAAGCATTTGTCATTTGTGACTCGAATTAATTTGGCGAAATCCGGAACGACACCGCAATGCATACAAAGAAGTAGACACGACACGAATCAATCTCATAGTTTTGGATAGTGTTAGACGTTAAAAGTTATGACAATTAATATAACACGTTAAATAAATATTAACTTTGATGCCCGTTAATATTTACACCTCCGTCTAATGCCATTAATTAGCGCGCTATTTGATATAATACGCAGGTGTAGCCGGGTTTTAGCGCACTAATTTGATACAATAAGCGCGCTAAGACGCGCATGCCGTTATTAACGCCGTTAGGCGTCACGCAGGTGAAGCCCCAGCATAACAAAGGTAAAATAAATGAATGAAACAGAATCACTATTTTTTACAGCATGTAATTTTTTCTTGACGTACATTTGGGAACGCCCCCCATCGCCAGCGCAAATGAGTCACTGGCGTAGTAGGTACAAAGCAACACCGCGAGATGGCGTGATTTTGTTTGCTTACGTGATTTCGGTTCAGTGACATGACATTGGAGAAAATTTTGTTTGTTTTAAAATTGGTAAGCAGTGAGTACATTTGTACCATAAGAAGTGATATCAAGTGAAAGTTTATATCCTATGATAACAACCTACAGTTTAAGGGCCAATTTCACCATTGAAATTAAACGCGTTCAATTCGAGATAAACTCAGTTTAGGCGCTAAACGTTTAGGGCCGATTTCACCATTGAAATTAAACGCGTTCAATTCGAGATAAACTCAGTTTGGGCGCTAAACGGCGTTCCGTTCTCAACTTTGGGTTTCACCGACATAAGCTAAACTTGGTTCAGTTCCTGAACGGCCGATTTTCGACGTTTAAAGTATCTAAACGCGGTTTAAGAGCGCTGTCAAGTTAAATTGTCAGACAGACAGATCCTATTATTGGTGTCTTACTGTGAAGTATTTGTATAAAGAGAGAAAATCAAATCTATAAACAAATCTATAATCTATAAATATGTCGACTATGGAAAATAATTCTTGTTTCACAAAATAATTGTCATTAACAAATGTAACAAAATACCTGTCACGTTTTATATGCATTTGTATAGAAAATAATTTTCAAAATTGTCACATGTCACCTGTCGCTTGACAATTGTCATTCGAAATATGTCTCTGACAATTGTCGACGTGGTGAAATAGGGGCCTGACAGCCTCAAGTTCAAAAATCCCCTAAATTTCTTTTGACAATTTACTTAAATTACCTACAAGTGATATAAGTCTTGAATTTCTTAACAAAATAGGTATCTAATATTTTTTGATTTTTAATACCCATTAAATTTTAATTGAAGAATATCGTGTTCTGTATAAAATTTAATTTAATTTTCCCATAAATGAGCGAACAATTTCTTTAATTGCAACACTTTGTTCGCAACTCGTCATGTCATTCACTCGTTCATTCTTTGTCAATGCTAAACTAAGTTTTAGTAAACGGGATCAAAACGAAGCCGGTGAAACTGGTGCGACGTAAACCGCGATCAGAACTAATTTCTAATCTCGATTAAGCAGAACCAAGTTCTATTAACCTCGGCTACCATTGGGAATGGTGAAATCGGCCCTAAAAGTACGTAACTTATTTTCTATTTTGGTAATTATTAATTAAAATGATATAGGTTAGTTCTTAGTTATTCAAAACTTCTCGTATTTAGTACCTTTATAAGTACCAAGCTAATCTTTCGTAAATTTACTACTTACTTAGTTACTTAAGTATATTCTTAGTGTATTAAATATTAAAGTTACTGGATTAGTCTTTTATGACTAGGTAGGTATTTAAATCTGTTCAGTTACAGCGGTTACTTTTTTCAAATGACGACCGATTTTCCGCAGGGTTAGGATACCTGCCTTCTGCGCTCGAGGTCTCGGGATCGATTCCCAAACAAGACAAATATTTGTGTGCATGAACATATCTGTTTTTCTTGGTCTGGGTGTTATTATGTACATTAAGTATGTCTATACCAAAAAAGTATAAAAGTACCTAATGTACCTAATTAATGTGTTATCTAAACTTCGTTTAATGTAGCATGGGTCCTATGACAGCTCATAAGTGCAAAGCAAAAAGTTCTTTTTGATACTGAGATTTTAAATTATTTTTATGCATTTACAATGCAGTTCTGTAAATATAGGAAAAATTGTGATAGTAAAACACCACGAGCCCTGCAAGTAGCTTTAACGCTTAACGAAATTGACAACAATTAATCATAACGAGTTAGTTAAAATGTTTTAAAAACGTTGTTATATAAAAGAAAAAAGCCTTTTAAATTATAAAGTGTTTCACGGAACAGTCCCCTGAATGAAATGAGAAATTAAAGAGCTTGGTTTTTTCCTTTTTAGTGGTAAATTTTTTGCAGTCGGGTAAGTTTTTTAATAATTACTTTTATTAAAAACGTTAACGTTTACGTTTCTATTTTCGACTATTTAGTTAATTATCAATAAACCACCTTTCCAAAATAAGAACTTATTAATTTAAAAATTTGTAAATTCCTTCTTTTGATCCACCACTCCCACTCTACAAGTGAGACGTGGTCTTTTACTATGGTAAAGTCACCCAGCGGGCAAAAGAAAGAGAGCGATGCTTTGTATTTCCCTGCTCGGTTGAATCAGAATGATGAGATTTGCAGGCGAACTAAACCAACCGACATTGCTCGAAGGATTGCATCGCTGAAGTGGCAGTGGGCGGAAAGGTTCTCGAATGGCGACCGCGTACCGGACGACGTTCTATGGGCAGGCCCCTACAAGGTAGACTGACGATCTGCCTCCTGATTCACAAAACGGTCGGAAACGCTCCCGACAGCTGAATGTATGCCCTGTCTCTGTCACACACTATAGAATAGACAGACAAAACACAGAATTCGAATCCGATTCCGTTTCCGACGGTTCGTGAATCAGGGCGCTGGTCAAGGTCGCGGAAGCCGCTGGATGCGGGCAGCGCAGGACTGATCGATTTGGAGATCCTTGGGGGAGGCCAGCAGTGGGCATCGTTCGGCTGATATGATGATGATAATGATGATCCCCCACTCAATAGGATTGAAAAATGATTTTTTACACTGCACAGAATATGCCGCCTAAAAGCAGCTATTTGGTATTTTTTATACTGATGATTGATGATGATAACCTTACTATGTTCCATAGATTACAGAAAGTAACTTGCCGCCATTTTGTTTTTTTTTAATTGCACCTAAATTTGCCTAAGGTGTATATTATTTTAGTCAAAGCACCACCTCTGTATCTTTTACCGTTTCTACAGGCAGTTAACCATCTTCATAAATGGCCGTATAGATTTTCATCAAACGTAGCTTTTTAGCTAACCACCTCGATTAATTAAGCTTTCAATTGAAAAAAAAAACGCATCAAAATCGGCCCTGTCGTTTAGGAGCTACGTTGCCTCAGACAGACAGACAGACTGACAGTAGGTAGGTAAGTAGGTAGGAAGTAGAATAAAAAGTAGAACATGTCATTTGTTTCTTCCGTAAAAATAATATTAAACTGAGAATAAAATATTGACACAATCAAAAATTTGATGAGATTTAATAAAAAAGAACGGATAGATAATTAAAGAAAAATTAAACCACCTTCAAACAAAAACTGCCGACAAAAACTCATTTCCAAAAAAAACGTAAAAATAAAAAAAATATTGAATCATTCCATTCAAAGAACGAAATAATAGGACATTATCTAATTGATTTTGGAACTTACTTATTAACGTGTAAAGCAGGAACTACCAGTCGAAAACTATATGTTTTTTCAGGATTGTGAAAAAACTACTGAACTGACTACTTTAAATTTTTCATGAAACCACACATAAACTATTTTCTTTCAGATAAAAATAAAATTATTAAAATCGGTTAACAATTGGCGAAGTTATGGTAAAACATACATTAAAAAAAATACAGTTGACTTGAGAACCTCCTCTTTTTTTAAGTCGGGTAAAAAGTGTAGAAATATATTTGTTTAAATATCTAATCAATAGCATTAAACCGATGATACGTATGTATTGACACAATCAAAAATATGTATTTCACTTTTATGCTCGATATTACGCACCTCACGATTGAAATAAAGTTTGAACCTTATTACTAAGGAGCAAAGTTCAACATTGATCGTCAGCATATATTCAGATTTATATGTAGAAGTTAACATTAGATTTCTTTAAAATAGCAAAGAAGAATTCTTTTTTTATTTATATCCTAAGATTCACTATTTCACACAGTATTTTTTCAAGTATTTATTTATTTAAAACTTGTACCCGTTTCCCTGGAATCGCCATCGCAAGAAACGTCAAGTTAGCAGCCCACTTAGAGACCCTAATATCTCGGCTTGTATTAAAGCACTACTTTTGAAATTTTGCGTTTACGATACACTATTTATACAGTATTTTTTGACATATAAATCACATTGATACGAACTGTATTTCTTGAGGTGACTGCTAACTTGACGTTAAGTTAGCAGCCTCACTAAGATACTCAAATATCTTTTGAATCAAAGTATCACTATTTATTTAATATACATCACTATTTATCACTATTTATACAGTATTTTTTGACATAATCAAAACCATCTAATTCTGTTGTGAGGCTGCTAACTTGACGCACACCAATATTACACAATTATGTCAATAATTTGTCTTTGTTGTGCAAGCTGCAATTTATTATATAACTAAACTTATCAATTTGCATTTTGAGACGTTCGTGAACGTGAATTAGGTATGCAGAAAGGATGCAACCAAGACTAAACATCTACTAAAATACGAGTATTATTAGCTTTTATTTCTTTTATACTCGGGATTAGTAAACGGTAGAGTGCTACAGGCAGATTTACACATTTGCAGTCAAGAGCTTGAGCTTTATGGAACGAGCTTTCATCATACACGAGGTAGAGCGCCAGCCAGATAATATCTTTTACCAAAAAATGTACTGAAACTAGCGCCAAAAATGCCCCAATCACGCGCAGAGTTATCTGACAAGCTCTCTATTTACGTGACGAGCAGTGGCGGATTTACACATTTGCTGCCTGTAGGCCACGTGTTTAAATTTTGCCATAACGCACCCCACATTCAAGAGCTTTACAGCTTTATGAGTTGAGCGCTCATCATGTACGAGGTATTAACGTGATATTAACAATTAATATGCGCGGAATTTGATCTGCCGTAGCCTACTCAGGTCCGGTTGCTCGTACATTTAACTTTTGTCAACTGTTGTCAATTTTGACATCGGTAAAAGAAAAATACGTTGGTTATCTTAGGGTTAAAAGTGTTGTCTGTACTATTTTATTAACCTTCCTGTTACTAATATCAAAATTTAAACCACCCCCACCCTGTCGGTTATTTTGACCGCCGTTAAATCTGTAATTTGATTGCTCGTTAAAGTAACCGCTGCTTCAACAACGCTTTTTAAATTTGACCGCCGGTTAATTTTACTTTAACCATAATTTAACCCTATAGTTAACGTCACCAAGCTTCGAGCAACCGGACCTCAGTCTACTGGTAATTCCTATAAAAACCCCTCAAAAGTGTGCCGCCTATTTATTTGGCCGTTTATTTAGCCTACTGGTCAAGCCTCCACTGGTGCTACAAACTTATCTAACTCGGTTACAGTCGTTGGTGCAGCAGTATGAAACATTTTTTGTCACCATAAATGACCACCGGGTCCGATAATTTGGTACTCTTCCGTTTATTCTACCCGTGTACTGTACAGCGATCTTTCGTTTCTGTTAGTAGGTAGAAACTTTTCGCATTTTAATGCCTTGTCCACGCAGTCGTTTGTTTCTAAGATCGGCCGAAGCCTAACCACAATGCAACGTCCATTGCGTCGCAACATTATGTGGTGGCCACGATAAAAGGACATAACAGGTAACTCATACATAGCTAAAGATTGACAGCCTGTTTATAGCTGTTTCGCAACACCCGTATACAAAGTGCACTGTGCTGTGCTATACAATGAAAAACAAAGTTTCTACTTAAACTTAGAAATGAGTTGAGCCCAAAAAAGGGCCACGTTTACGCATCTAAATATTTGACGCATGCATTGTTCACGACTTTCTAAAGTACATAGGTTTTATTAAATTAATAAAAAAAAAACATTATCATTATAATATGTAAAAAATCTTTTGTGAATATATTTACTAAGTATTTCGTTTATCGGTATTGGTAAGTCAGCGCTCTGTCTGGTGAGATCAAAGAGAATCTTGCCGTAACCTAAGGCAATAGAATCGGCGGTTCATGGAAGTAGCCTAATAATGAATCACATAATTAACGTATACCTACTTTGACTCAACTTTTTTGTGTTTTGGGTGTCCTTAGGGTTATTTGGCTTAACTATACCTAGTTTATATTTATTTCTACCTCACTGATAAGCTGTAACTTGTCCAAATTAATTTATTAAGTAAACCAAATCAGAACAAACTCATTAGATTGACCAAAAATTTTTGCCTGAGCGCTTCCAATTTAATGCCTCTCTAAATTAGTATCTAAGCATTTTTTGCACATATTGCAACCTTCAACTGCTTTAATGTATGCAATTAATGTTGCACCCAACTTCTCTAGATGTATTTCACTTATGACAGTTATGTTTTGACGACCGATTTGGCGCAGGGGTAGGCTACCTGCCTTCTGCGCCAGAGGTCTCGGGTTCGATTCCCGAACAAGACAAATATTTGTGTGCATGAACATGTCTATTTGTCTTGGTCTGTGTGTTTTCTATGTATATTAAGTATGTATTTACAAACAAAAAGTATTTAAGTATATATTTATCCGTTATCTAGTTTTCCATGATACAGTTTCTTAATGAAATTAACATGGGCTTAGATAATTGGTGTGAATGTAAGAAGTTATTTATTATTTATTTATTATTATTATTATGATAATTCGGTTGAGTTAGCTAAGATCAATGTCAGTGGATCCTTGTCCATCTGTTTGTAATTATGGGTTATCTCGTTGCAATCTAACATCTAACCCACAGCTGGGCTAGTTGCGTGATTAAACCGGTTGTTTCTTACATAAAGCATTCAGAGGAGGTTCTAGAGTTGGTTATTTATCGGTGTCTTCCAATTATTAATTATTATTTTCTGATATGCTAATGGTGTCACGCGACAAATGATGGGAAAGTGTGCAAAAGCATATGATTCATGTCCGCGTTTTGAGAGGGTGTGTAATAGCATGTGTAAGTCTGCGGTTTACTATGTGACATAATTTTATGTCTATGGATTACACTGACCGACATTAATGAATTAACAGAATGCATTACTGATAGTGGTTCAGGGCTGTGGAAAGCTTGCTAATGGTGAAGGAATTTATAAAATCAGTTCAGTAGTTTTTACGTTGACCCAATACAAACATACAAACAAACAATCAAAAATTCAAATCTGTCCTACTTATAATATAAATTTAGATAGTATAGATAGGAATAATATACTTAGCTATGTGAGTGAAGGAGCCTGATAACTTCTTGGTCTGTTTAAAACAATTGTACATGTCGTTCGCAACGTGTCATCCTCTCTAATACGGCCGTATGTGTATTATTAATAATAGTTACAGCACTATATTCTAAGATTTTTACCAACAGGGGTCTACTACCAGCTGTCAACGCAACATTGAATAATGTTGAACCCTTCAGTAGACTTAATTCACCCGCGTGGGTGATATCTGCATTAAGTCTACCAAATAAGTTATACCCTGGTGATATAAGTGCACCCCTAAGTAGACTTAAAGGACGGGATTGAAATTTTTATTAACTGTCTTTTTATACTTAACTATGACGGCCGTAGTACGCTGTAGGTATATTAAGTCAGCATATAAATCGAGTTATACATAAACCAGTTGCTTGGCAAACATTCGCAAATGGTCGGAACACTTATGGTACTTACGCGTAATGTTTGTTGAGTTGCGCCAATGTTCATCGGCCTATCGAATTATGTGGTCGATAGCTTCCTTGACAACGACTTTCGAATTATTTTCGGCTGTGTTTTATTAAACACTGACTAGGTGGATGTAATCTTACCTTCCATCAGAGGTGACCTTGCATGTTTAAATCCATCTAGCCGATAGATGTAGTCCCAATTTTGTTTGACTTTCCATGACCTTGGAGGAAAGGCGCGTGTCTCGAGCGTGTTAGTGCTTGGATGTTATCCGTGAAAGGAAGACGCCAGACAATTGAAGTTTACATCTGATGGCAGGCAAGATTACATCCGTTTGCCCACACCTTTATTGGAATTGTGTGAATGTGTTTTGTCAAATACAAAGGGTGGATGTGAGCTGCAATTAAAAACAAAATAGTAAACTGAGGCAGTTTTCATGATCGGTTGGATCGGATTTCTCGTCTCGTAAAGGGCCCCACCAGACTATCAGTCCGCCTGTTGCCAAGGGCCTGTCAGTTAGCCGCAACAGGTCACACACTCACAGTTCCCTTTAAAGTTTAGGACTGACAGCTGATGCGAAGACATAGTGGCCGCTGGGTGGCGTGGACCAATGTCGACAGTTATCTGCCGCCACTCCAACTGCCGCACTGGAACTACCGACTAAAGACCAATGTCGACAGTTATCGGCTGGGCAGAAACTGCCGACTAAAACTAAAACTGACGACTCTCAACTGCTAGGGTGTAACTTCGAAGCCGGTTTTCGACTATTGCCGATAGGCAATGATCGGTCTAGTGTGTGGCCGATGGAGGTCTCGAACGGCAGACGGCCTATCCGATCTAGGACTGCAAGCGGACTGATAGTCCGAGCCTCCGTGGGCCCTTTAAAGACGTTTTAGTTTTTTTTTTGTTTTTTTTATCCACAACGGGGTAGCACTTAGCCTTCATTACACCTGATGTTAAGTGATGATAAGGCTGAAGGTGGAAACGCACTACTCCCGGAATCCTCTATCACTGAGGAACTGGCTATCTTATCTCTAACTGCCGGAACACAATAATGCTGAAAACATCATTGTTATGGCGTCAGACTTAGATAAGATGGTGGTAGCTAGCCAGGCGGACTAAGAACAAGTCCTACCACCAACCAAACCGAATACAATATGTATCCGGCTATTGGTCCGGCTTTCCTTCACGATATTTCGACCCCTCGCCAATGAGGTGGTGTTTGTAGAGTTGCGTCAATGTTCATCGGCCTATCGAATTATGTGGCTGATAACTTCCTTGACTTTCGAATTAATTTGCTGTGCTTGTGGAATGTGTACCTGAATGTGTCTTACCAAATTAAAAGGGTGTGTTTAATAATATAATTATCGACAAATAGCATTATTGTCTATACTATTAAGTCGACTACACAAGCAGCATTTGATTTGATTAAAATTGTTATGCAACGTGTTAATGACAAAAACTACACTACTGTGTTACTACTAGATATGTCTAAAGCTTTTGATCACGTTTCTCATGATCTATTACTCAATAAGCTCGATCATAGCGGAATAAGAGGACCTGCACTAAGCTGGCTAAAATCGTACTTAACAAATAGAACCCAATGTGTGGAAATATCACAAATAGACTCAAATAATACTGTCCAGACATACAGCTCTGATTTTAAATGTATAAAGTCAGGAGTTCCACA
The DNA here is from genome assembly GCA_949710035.1 of Crambus lathoniellus. Lineage (NCBI taxonomy): Eukaryota > Metazoa > Arthropoda > Insecta > Lepidoptera > Crambidae > Crambus > Crambus lathoniellus. The sequence goes on along the minus strand of OX453305.1, from coordinate 26,128,063 downwards.
AGGTAGCGTATTAGGCCCTTTATTGTTCATCTTATACATTAATGACCTACCAGATGTATTTGATCACAATACAATTTTATTCGCAGATGATATATCAATTATAGTTTCAACTAATATGGACGTTTCATATGAACAACATATAATTGACATAAAAAATACAATGACTAAAGTGATCAAATGGCTAAATGACAATAATCTTCAAATTAATTTAACTAAGACAAATTTAATCAATTTTAATAATTTTAAAAATCAAAAAACAGATATTAACTTTAATGGACAAATTATGAAAAATGCTTTAAATGTGACATTTTTAGGTTTACTAATTGACTCGACACTTAGTTGGAAGGAGCAAATAAATAAAGTTTGTAATAAAATAAATAGATTTGCCTTTGCTCTTTACAAACTTACCAAGATTGCCAGTGTGAACGCAGCAATTATGGCATATTATGCATACGTCGAATCTGTCCTACGTTATGGTTTAGTGATTTGGGGGAATGGTACGGACATTAAAAAAGTATTCGTAGCTCAAAAGAGATGCATTAGAGCAATCTGTAATATTGCACCTGACGTATCTTGTGAACGGTACTTTAAATCACTCCGTATATTAACATTACCATCTCTTTATATTTTGGAGATTGCGCTCTTTGTCAAACAAAATGGCGGTAAGTTTATAAAAATGAGTGATGTATCACAAAGAACAATGCGATATCCCAATAGACTTGTACTCCAACTAGTCCCTAAAACTACGAGATTCTTAAATAATAGTTATGCTATGTGTAGGACCATCTACAATAGAATACCAAGTCGTTTTAAGGACCTTCCTCTAAATAGGTTCAAGAATTCGTTGCGGAATTGGTTAATAGAGAAAGCGTTTTATTCAATAGATGATTTTCTAAAACATAAAGACGTAGTACAAAATGTATGAGATGCATCAATTTTTAATCTTGACATTAATTTTTATGACTTGCACTAGATTTTAATAAAATATTATTTTATCACTTAGGTACATTGAATACTCTTGACATTTTAATTTTCATGACATGCAATTTAAGATATATTTAAATGTTATTAATTTGATAGACATTATAATAATTGAATATTAATTTTGACATTTGATTTTTCTTTTTATTAGGCACATACACTATAAGTTAGGCATGCATTATTATTATAATTAAAATGTTATTACTTGCAATATTAGATATAATTTGTCAGAATTGTTAATAATGTAATATTATTTGAATTGTATCCCTAAGTTAAATTTGCATGCTATTAGACATGGCTAAATAGGTCTTAAGCACTAACTTATTATTTTTTAACATCACTGTAATGTACCCTATTTAACGCAAATAAATATTTGATTGATTGATTGATTGATTGATTGATTGCGAAAATCGTGATGATATCGTCGCCAATGATCGTGATGATATCTTTAAGTTCGTACGATTCTTTAAGTAAAAGACTTTTTATGAAGACCCTGTTAGGGTCGGTGGCATGGGAAAACTTCGTATCGAAATAAGAATGCTTTATTTCAGTCATTACAATTAAATTTTTAAATTATACTACCTATTCTATTAGAGATTTGACAAAAAATACATAAAATTTTATGCATAAATTAGTAAGTCATACTAATAATTCAAAACAAACTGATGTCCAATAAATTTTATTTATTTATTTGACTCACTCGACATCTAGGAACCTGTAAATTTTTATTCAATTCGTGAATACACGCAAGAAACAAGCAGGGAAACAAGAAACTTACTTCATGCTAAACGATTACGACGATAGGTACTAAATAGTAAGAAAGATTATGTCGAAAATTATAGATAGGTAAAGGTTAACGTACATTTAATAATCAATATGTTAATGCAGAGGACAGCGAGATCACCGGGGGCATCGGAAACCTTCCGGTGTCGACACCGGTCAGGCTGCGTTCATAACGACGACAGTTCCATCCATCCATGGCATGGGTGACATACACATAGTATGATTCATTAGATGGTTTCACATTTGCTTTTACATAACATCGCCCTATTGTGTTAGAGATTATGATTATGATTTTTTGTTCAACGAACTAACTTGAACGTTATTTATTGGCGGATCTACGGGTAACCAAAAAAAACTAGAGCTATTGTAACTAGGGATAATCAGTGCTGTATTGTATGAGCGTTTTCAATCTACCTTTATGAGGCATATAGTTCGAAATTCACTTAAATTGACCTCAGTTCTCAGTTGAAACGATTTTTCCCAAAATCTATTCAAGATATGACTGCCAATAAATATGTGTTAAAATCTACCTACAACATTCAACAATGGTTTTATTTTTTATGATAAATATTGAATACAGAATCCTGAATTTAGCTTCAGTTTTTTACTTGAAACTGATTAGTTCGGTTAATAAAACATTCAAATAATAACGATGGAAACCGTGATCTCCATAAAGATTTCGCCATCTAAACGCAGCTTTATGGGGCAGCCGGATCTGCCATAATAATTCTTTGTCAAATGAATTAACATACGTGTTAAACAATGGTTTACCTGTTCTCTCAATATTTTCTCAGTCTTGTAAGTAACTTTTTGCATCGATAAGATCGTATTTCGAAAGTATCAGCATTGTGTTTGGCTATTTCCTTTGGGAAAATTATCAGATTTTCATACGCTTGTTAATTGAACATAGGTTTCGTGAAATACTTACCCAGTGTTTCTTTTCGTAATGATAGCCAATTATTTGTTGCAACAGCTATTCATTGCATTGTTTGGATTTGTTAAGGCGATACTCGGAAAAAATGTGCTGAAGCGAGATAGCAATGAGAAAACGACGCGCGCGGGAGCGAGACCGATTTTGCAGATTAGGCAAAAAAAACACAAAATCACTTCGTATTAAAAAACTACAGGGATTTAAAAAAATGCTTCTATACGATCCTCAATATTATTAGTGTCCACTAATTAAACCAATTTCCAATAGTGTAAGTAACCCCATTTAAGAATAATCTTCACTTTTCGTATTTTTTAGAGGTCTTTTCGAAAATAAAAAGTGTCGAGGCAAAATCATAAAATCGTGTTTTTGAAACTATACGATTCTAGATAAAGGTATGAAGAAATATATATCTTATTACCAGATTTTGAACAACTGTAACCGACCTATAGTTTTAAATCAAAAAGTCCATATTTTTCCGAGTAGCGCCTTATGCGGCTAGCGTAGGTGATTGGCTGATACTTCGTAATTAAGTATTATAAAAATATTATACTTATGTTTCTGTTTTTCTTTTAATTATTATAGCATTATAAGTACTAAAGTATTACTTATATTTTAGCAAACACAAAATTAACATTGTAGTAGGTCTTACTTTTAATACCTTAATAATATTTTGATATACTTAACAATAAAAATACTATTATGGTAGCTAGTACCTATTTGTTTATTTGTAGCTCCAATCATTACTTATGTATTCACTCAGTACCTACCTAATCAATCATTCTCGACTAAAATATTTAGGTAGCTACAAAACTCTGCCTATGTAAGAGCAAATCAATTTGACAGTATTATAGATTTATAATTCCCGATAGAGAATAGGAAGGTAACTTTATCTACATCATCAATTTACCCGTGTGACCCGTGTCTTCTTGTATTAATTTGTAACCATCATTGTACCAATATCTTACTACAACATTAGACACTACTTATATTTAAGATCGACAAAAAAACGGCAAAAAGTCACGTTTGTTGTAATATGGGAGCCCCCCTTAAATATTTATTTTATTTTAATTTACATAATTTTTTATTTTTAAATTTAATATACAAGACAATAGATTTAAATAGACTAATAAAATTAAGACTGTACTTATAAAACTAAAAGGAAAATAATTAAAAAAATAATCTATTTTATTTTTTCATATAAAAGATTAAAAAGACTGAATATCATATTTAGATTCTATACACTACACTACAGCCATTAAAACGGTGAAATATTCCCATCCCAATTGCAGTAGTACTAATCAGTGCAATCAAACCATAATAATGTTCTCGTAAGTAACATACACAATCACTTGCCTTAACAGGCATAGAATACGAACTTATGTAAGGGTCGCTTCGCTTGTAGAGAAGTGCAACAAATAATAAACATACATAGGTCGATTGTGCACTACACTGAATTTTACCGATCCGGAAAAAAACGGATGCTTGTATTTTAATAATTAATTATTATAAATAATAGAATTTATTTATTTCGTGTAGTTTAGGGTTCGAAACATTGAAACTACACGAAATAAATAAATTCTTACTATTATAAATGATTAAATTATTAAAATACAAGCATCCGTTTTTTTCCGGATCGGTAAAATTCAGTGTAGTGCACAAACGCCCTTACAGTTTGGTCACCTATTTATGTGACCAAACTTATGTGATTTTCATGAGTTAATGTCATAATCATAATCGTAACACAGTGTTCACACGGCCCCGATATGTTCAATAGGCCTAGAGTGCAATTCTTGAAGCATCCTCAAATAATAAAAAAAACTCCACATTTTTTTAAGACCTACAAAGATGACCTTATGCGTATTCATTTACGCCACTTCAGTGCCGTGAGAAAAGTAAGACTTTATACTAATGTGATTGTTTCGTCACCACGGATAGCATCGATGATGAAAGACTGACTGATTTAGAGATGCTTTAGTTAGTTGTATCTTTCGTTGATTTTTTATTTAATTATTGCATGTTTGTAACGGATAAATTCAAAAACTAGCTGGACCGATTTAAAAAAATCCTTCACCATTAAGTATGAAGCTATAATATTCTTCCCGAGTTACATTCTATAATATTATAAATGCGAAAGTCTATGTTTATTACTATTTCACGCAAATGATTCTGATCGGATCTGGATGATATTTGCAACAGAGATAGATAATAGGCTGGAATAACAGATAGGATACTTTTTATCCCGATATTACCACGGGAATGGGAACCGCGCGAGTGAAACCGCGTGCGTCCGCTTGTAGGCTATATTTCCCATAAATGTTGGTGGTAATTTAGAGTTAGAAAAAGGATACACGTAGGTTTAGGTACCTATTAGTAAAGGCACAGAAAGAATTGCCTAAACTATATAAACATTGAAATAGATTAACGAATTAACCCTGGTCGTGACGCGAGCTAAGTTGAAGACCGTAATTACAGAACAACATAGCTGTCCTACTTTCTGTTGAAGCATAAGTAAGGGTTAAAACGAAATTAAATGCATTGCTTAGAACGGTAAGCATTGCATAATGTCAAGGTAACGTCGTTTTATTTCTATAGTTAAGTACCATAGAATGTACATAGATAAACACTTTATTGCTCTGCACTACAAGATCGTGTGTATGATGTGTATCATCGATGATACACAGTTATGTGGGCAAAGCCCGGCTAAGAGCGATCTCTTCCAGACAACCTGGTCTCTGGACAAATCGCTCTTCGTTTATTTTCCTGAGGCGGCATAGGAAAAAAAAACAAAGAGAGATTGGTATAGTGCACCAGCAATATACAAAAATTTACTAATGTTGTTACAGCGTGATTGTTTATTTTTGTAACGAAACATCATGTTAAGATTGTAAATCTTATTATTTTAATTTTTAGTTTATTGCATTCACAATGCAATTTTCAATTTTATTGTAAATCTTGTAAATAATATTTACAATCTTAACATTTGCCAAGAAAGCTGGCAGTGTAGTTTCGGTCCTTATGGAAAAGAATATGAGATTATTTTGAAGGATGTTTGTTTCTGCCGAACGGACTGGCATTCTAGATGCCAGTACCTATTCAAGTGCCAGTATTCAAGTTTTCAACTAGAGTGCGATCCAGATAAGTTTGCGCGTGACTGGTGGCGTATTTAATTTAATGTTGCCAGTAGTTGTAAATAATTTTCCCATCACGTGTAGACGAGGAAAAAATCTAACTGGCTTTCGTCCGGTTGCTCTAATTGAGAATACGTACAGTAAATTTTACCTAAATACGCTCATCAATAACAACAATAGAAAACTGTAAGACATTACAAACACTTTTATAAGCAGATAGATTTTATATTGTTTATTAAAATTGTTTGTAATTTAGGAATTAAATAACAACAAAATAAGTATATTTTCAAAATTTTTATTAAGTAACTATAGTAACTATAGAGTAGAGAATAATAGTAACTAAAATACCCCAAGCGAAAGCAAAATATCACATAATGGTCACCCTAAAAATGACCTGTCAAGAAAGCAGTCCGCGCCTGCACTTTAGCAAATGGTTTAAGTAGCCTGATAATGCCCTGTTCTATTTCGCAAACACATTTCACCTGTAAAACAATTTCTCTTCCAGCACATTTGATGACTTTTGGCATGACGATTACCAAATAAACTAATAAAACACAATGACACTTGACACACTCATTTCGCCTGTCACAACAAATAACATGGCGACCTGCCAAATTTGAAATTAGTTCCAAATTCGACCGCGCGCAGACTTATCTGGCGAGCGCTCTAGGTATGTCACTGAAATCAAAAAGAGTAAGTAAGTAGGTACCTATTAACAAAGTTTGAGATAGTAAAAAAGGACGTGGTCCAAAAAATACCTATTTGGCGGAAAAATTGCGATAGATTACAATAACACATAAAAATAATAATAACAACCAGCCCTGCAAGCTTTCAGGCGGGAGGTGGCTTTCTACAATGTTAGTTAGTTAGTTAGTAGGGGAAAAATCTTGCAAGCTTAATTTGACCCACTTCCCAGTGTCCGATGGAGCTGAAATTTTGTGTACAGGTTTGGTTTAGATGACAATACAATTAAGTACAGCCAGCAAAAAAGCTTGTAATGAAAATGAAATTTTTACTAAAAACTTGTTATAACAATTTATGCTATTACAGAATTGCATCATCAATGAAATAATAAAATTTTAATAAGTATTTGACTGGTGAACTTCAATATTGACTCGACCTCGTAAGTACTGCCTTAGACCTTGTGCCCGTAAAAAGCCGAAGGAACTCGACAAGGACTGTTTTTTCCTGTCCTTAGCCAATATTACCACAGCATCCTGAATTATCTTTAAAACATTGAAAATGTTTTGTCTGTATGACTATGATGACAAAGTTTTATTTTTTAAACATTAAGAAAAGCAAAACTTAACTTGATGATGTTGAATTGATTAATTTTATTTTCATCATCATCATCATCATCATCATGTCAGCCGAACGACGCACACTGCTGCTGCTAAGCATAGGCCTCCCCCAAGGATCCCCCAATTTTATTTTAAATAGCATAAATTATAATTGGCAGGTAATATCCATTTTTAATGTATTTACTATTTACCAACCTACTGTCGCAACTAACAGCCTAAAGTTCAAAATGTCATAACAATTTGCAGTAGAGTATAGACATTATAGACTCGCGTATTTTTATGAGATCTGAATAGGGTTGCATTAAGAACTATCTGAAAGACGGATTGAAATAGCAATTTTTTATATTGATTTCACCTTTATAAAGGAAATAAAACCTAAGTTAACAAACTTTATTCAATGTTTCAATTATATTTGTGTCAATGTATTTATTCTGTGCAATAAAGTGTACAATAAAATAAATGTACTCAAATACTATTTTTTTAAAATGAACTTTTGTAACGTGAATACTTTACGTGAGTGGCATGCAGTGGCAGATGATAAATGATGCGGTATGATTTCGTTAATAGATCTTAAAAGCTTACCTACACCGTGTGTTGTGTTGTGACTTGTGACAGCCCTAGCGAATGCGCAAGCGCACCTGTGTTTACAAACGCTGAGCGATCATTACACTTTCATCTCACGTTTGGATCAGCACATCGTGACCTACTGTGCAATGGTGCTTAGTTTGGCAAAACTCGGCCGTTTGGGCAACTTCTTACACGGAACACAATTGACTCATTTCTGGGATACCAACATTAAAATAGCAAAGTACAGCCATTATTTCTGTAATAGCGTGTAAGGTGCGATGGAGCTTTATATTGACGAGTTGAGCTTTTTACTTCAATAAGGTTTATTTATTGTACGGGTGTTATTATCTAAGCATTTCTTTCTTTTGTTTTTCGTTGGTGTATTTAATAGTAGATTGTTTAGCAAGGGATGTATGGCACCCATAACAGTCGAGTGTTTTGGCGCACGAACGAAGTGAGGGTGCCGATAGTTCGAGACTGTTATGGGTTCATACACCCGAAGTAAACACTCTACTTTTCATTTTGAATATGAGGAAAATAAAAATAAATAGAAATAATCTAAAAATTATTGTTCCTATGGCCGCGGAATTTTCGGAGACTATAACTTTTTTGTTCATTTTCTCTATTTTAGGGAAGGCAAGGGAAACTAACTATAACTAAGTCCATACAGTACAGCCTTGTTTGGTGTTTGACCCGTACTCTATATGCAATTCCATGAAATTAATAGCCTGATTTTTTATTTTAGAAATAACTTAGGTACCTACTGTTTCTAAAAACCCATTCTTTAAAAAAACAATGTTTTAGATATTAAATTAATAATTCTACGATATTAATTATTTTATATAATAGCAAAACAGGCTGTAATAGTAATAGTAATAGTAATTAAAGGGCCATCAAACTGATGTCTCACACGCTTAAAATTTGGGAACGTATTTTAAATAACAGGCTAAAGCGCATTATAACATTAACACAGAACCAATGCTGGTTTGTATCCGAGAAGAGCTCCACGGACGCTATTCAGACGGTCCGAATATTGCTAGAAAAGGCCAAGAACAGCAAATCAAACCTTCATATGGTCTTTATCGACCTGGAGAAGGCTTTCGACCATGTACCGCGTGACCTAATCTGGGAAGCCCTCAGACAACAATTAGTACCGGAGTATTATATCAATATCATTCAAGATATGTATAATGACGTCACCACACAGGTCATAAGTCCGGCAGGTAAGGGCGAAACGTTTGAGATCGAGGTGGGAGTTCATCAGGGTTCTACTCTCAGTCCGCTGCTCTTTAACACTGTCATGGATCATCTTACTCTTACAGATTTTGACATGACCCCTCCTATTACTTTTTTAAATTTCATTAGGCATTTTAGGCAAGTAAAGAGTTACTTTCAGAATATGAGACATGAAAAATACTTATGGGGCAAGGCACAAGGCCACTTGCAAAAGTAATAACTGCAACGGCCAACTGCAAAGTAAATGCTGCCTTATTTCTTTACGAAATAAAAATACAGCAGCATTTATTATATATTTCTCCGGCCCCATTCGACCGGTCCGGAAACTCCGGAATGAAGAAATGAAGGAAATTATTTAAAAAAAAGTATATTAAAAGGTTATTTACAAAAATATATAACTTATAGCTCTGACTTATCTATAGTGTAATTAAAATTATACTAAAAAGTTCCAAGCTTTATTTTAATGTATTATTTGAATACTAGCTGTTTATCGTGTTAATCATAGTGATTTGGAGGCAAATTCGAAATTTTTTGCAAGAAAATTTTATGCAATCGTGTTTTGGAGTGACTAGTGTTAGTTCTGAAGTGTGCTGCATCTTAATTTGAAATTCAGTTTTTCATTAATATTGATTACTTATTACAGACGATCATGTAAAGCAATCTAATTTTCGTTGGCCTATAGCGGGCCCTTAACAGTTAAACTGTTTCAAGTATAATTAAGTACCAGTGAATTTATGAAAGATATGAAGAGCGGAGCATCCTTATCGCGAGTACATATGTGCTAAAAAGGCTGCTACATAGTTACTGTCTTGTATTCAAGTTATCACAATAAAACATTTTTAAGCATAAGTAATTATAATTATTTCGGTTTGCAAAACACAAGATTAAAACGCTATAAAAACTATTAGCACCATCAGTCATACGACCGACGCCGACGCCAACAGCTGGATGGATCAAGAAAAAAAAGATGCTGTCTGATGGATATGAATTGATTGATAGAACAATATTAGTAGCTACAAATATAAAACATGGCTTATTTTGCTGTAACAATGTGATGTGTTACGAAGTAAGTACATATTGAGTGTTAGGTATAGGTACCTAAGTGCTAAATAAGATGCTTTAGTGTGCTCTAAGTATCTGTAATATCGTAACAGCATTAGGTATTTCCATTCTTCTTTAATAACTACTTGAACAATAAACTAAATTGATATGTTGAATAAAAACATGATGCTATTATTTTATTAATTAAGTACTAATGCGTGAGTTATATTGATTTTTTGCGTGGGTTTTTTACTATCACATTTTTCCTATATTTTTTCTTCTTCTTCTTCTTCCTAGCCTTTTTCAACCGTCAAGGTGTAGGCCTCCCTTAAAAATCGCCACTTAGCCCTGTCTTGCGCCAATTGCATCCAGTTGCTTCCTGCCACTTTCTTTAAGTCGTCCTTCCATCTCATTTGGGGTCTTCCTCTTGGACGCTTGTCACCCCACGGCCGCCATTCCAAAACTGCCTTGCACCAAGAGCCTTGCTTCCGTGCAACATGGCCAGCCCACTGCCATTTGAGACTTGCCACGCGTTTGACGACATCTGTGACTTTGCTTTTTTCTCTAAGCCACGTATTGGTTTTACGATCCCGAAGTGAAGTTAGCTGAAACCTGGGTTCTAACAAAGGAGAACACCACCAAACTGCAGGTAGCCCAAAGAGCACTAGAAAGAAAGCTGGTAGGTGTTACACTTCGGGATCGTAAAACCTATATTTTTTATTATCTTATAATTTATTTATTATACCTACATTATAGCCCCGTCAAGTGAGCCTTTAAATAACAATAATTCGCTTATCATTCCAAATGAAATGTAAAAAGTCCCCATCTATCCCGTATCTGCAAAAAATAACACTTTTCTCGGGAATTGTGAATAAGAATGAATATGTAATAACAATTTTTGTTGATAAGTAATTTTCAACAAAATCTCCAATTTTATCTAATGTGTTTTTATGATTATTCCCGTTTGGCTGAAATACGAAAAAACCCATAACCTACATGCGAAATTAGACCTTATATAACTTTTTTTTGCAGATTTGGGATCGATGGGAACTTTTTCACATTTCATTATACCTACTTAATGGTGTCCCCGAACATGCGTAAGAGATACCAACTTATAGCTAAGTATCTTATTTTAAAACTTCGATCATAAAATCGAAGTTTAAAAACGCTAACTTGACTTTAGCCTTTTTAAAGACTTTGAAGTAGGTAGGTAAGTTTGTTACTTTCAAACCATAACCACTGAAAAAGTCATAGAAATAGATAACACCGTTAGAAATGGACAAAAAAATATAAATTAAGTAGGTACTTAAGTAAGTAATTAAAAAAATTTATAAATAACACATATTCAGATATTTGACTTTAATTCTAATCTAATTATGTGAACGGTTTGGTAATGGTCCTAAAATAGCAATCTATTTATAGACAATACCAACTGTTGAATTTAATTTAAAATTCGTAGGTAGATACTGTTGTGCGGAAGGATAATAACTCTTCAGATTTAAGTTTTATGCTCGTTCTGCCTCTATACTGGCTGCTTCCTGCGAGTACTTCCGCGTGTCATGATTTAACTACTACCAAATGCAAAAGTCAAATACGGCTATAATAGTTGTTCTAAATAATAAAATGCAATGCAAGTGTATCAGATTCCGGTACATAGAATCTAAATACGCTTGCATTTTGCATTTAATTCCGGTACTAAACTTAACAACAGTTATAATTAGGTACTTTATTTATACATAAGTATTTAAAAGCGCGGGAAAGTGAAACAAACACCCAGCATACATTGCAAAAGGTTAGTTCGAAAGAAAGTTTTGATAAAAAAAGTAGTTCCGAAGTTCCTTATGTTACAAGCAAGGTCTTCATTTCTTGACTTTCTTTACCTAGAGACGACAGTTACATCAGTTGATAAAGGATAAAAGTTCGTTAAGGTCTCTTTATGTAAATTAAATAGAGCTTTTCGTGAGAACTTGATACCTTTATCATTTAATTTTTATACACAAGAGCATTGATTGAAACGTTAAAATAAAATGGGTTGTCTGTTTTAAACCTATAACCAGATTACCTATTACCAAATTAAATTTTACATAGTGCCTAAATGGCTCTTTGTAAACTCGCCACATAAGTTAACTCGTCACGATTTGAAAAGTTCAATACATTTAAAGTAAATTCGCCAGTCCTATGGAATGTATGTTTTAATTCGTCAAAGTTATTGTAAACTCGCCACTATTATTTATTTGATATCATATTTGCAAGAAGTACCGTTAGCAAGCAAGTAGGCCGCTAATAAATATTTGAAAGTAATAATTTTGACAATGCTAAGATGGTTCCCTTTATTTCAAACAGTTCGATTAGTAGTTCGATCATCGAACTGTTTGGACATTTTTTTTTCAAAAAGACTGGCGGAATGGCCGAACTGTTAGGATTTTTTTCTAAACAGTTACCTAGATCGTCGGACATAATCGAACTATTTTTTATGTAACAATTAGGAAAACTTAGGAAAAATTAGGCACCGTATGGTGAGAGGCACATTGAATATCGATGTCAAGCTCGAAAGATCACGACTGATAAAATCCACGCTCCGACCAATACCAGCTCAAATTCAAAACCCCGAGTGCTTTCAGCTCGAGCTTCAAAACCGCTTCGAAGCCCTTGAGAACAGCAAAGACGTGGACGATCTATACAACATGGTGGTGGATACTGTCCGCACGGTAGGGTCTAAGTACTATAAAACCCGCCGTCCCAAATTGAAGAAACTCTCCAGTCAGACTCTCCTACTCATGGATCAGAGACACGAAATGAAGCTGCAGAACTCAGCGGATGCCTATCGTTATCGGCAGCTCAATAGACAGATATCTAAGTCTTTGACGCGCGACCTTCGCCAATTTAATACCGAGCGTATTAAAGAAGCCATTGAGCGGAACAAAGGCTCCAAAGTGTTCGCGAGAGATCTGTCTATCGGGCAAAGTCAATTGACGAGGCTGAAAACTGAGGAAGGTAGCATCGTTTCGTCAAAACCTGAAATCCTGAGGGAGATTGAGAGTTTCTATGGACAGCTGTATTCCACGCAAACACCTGTTGAAAGCAAGGCTAAAGACCCTAGAGCCAAGCTTACCCGACACTATACAGAAGATATCCCGGACGTCAGCCTGTACGAGATTAGAATGGCTCTCAAGCAGCTTAAAAACAACAAGGCGGCGGGCGATGACGGAATCACAACAGAGCTTCTGAGAGCGGGCGGTAAGCCGATACTTAAAGTCCTCCAGAAGCTTTTCAATTCAGTCATCCTTGAGGGCAAAACGCCAAAGGCATGGGGCAGAAGCGATGTGATGCTGTTTTTCAAGAAGGGTGATAAAACTCTCTTGAAGAACTATAGACCCATCTCGCTTCTGAGCCATATCTATAAGTTGTTTTCGAGAGTCATTACGAATCGTCTCGCTCGCAGGTTCGACGACTTCCAACCTCCCGAACAAGCCGGGTTCCGAAAAGGCTACAGTACCATAGACCACATTCATACGCTGCGGCAAGTTATACAGAAGACCGAAGAGTATAACTTGCCACTTTGCTTGGCGTTCGTGGACTATGAGAAAGCCTTTGATTCGATTGAGACTTGGGCGGTGCTGCAGTCTCTCCAGAGGTGCCAAATAGACTACAGGTACATCGAGGTGCTGAGGTACTTATACCAAAACGCCACCATGTCGGTCCGATTACAGAACCAGAGCTCTAATCCTATCCAACTACAGCGAGGTGTGAGACAGGGAGATGTCATCTCTCCCAAACTGTTCACAGCTGCGTTGGAGGATATTTTTAAGCTGCTGGATTGGAAAGGATGCGGCATCAACATTAATGGCGAGTACCTAACACACCTACGGTTTGCCGATGATGTAGTTCTTATGGCTGAGACCTTGGAAGACCTGAACACAATGCTCGAAGATCTCGGTAATGCTTCGCAAAGAGTGGGTCTTAAGATGAACATGGACAAGACGAAAATCATGTTCAATGCCCATGTCGCACCCGCTCCAGTTAATGTTGGGAACATTACACTCGAAGTTGTTGACCACTATGTCTACCTGGGGACAGACAATCCAATTAGGTAAGTCCAACTTTGAGAAAGAGATCTCTCGTCGAATCCAGCTCGGATGGGCAGCGTTTGGGAAGCTCCGGCATATATTCGCGTCCGAAATACCTCAATGTCTCAAGACGAAAGTCTTTGACCAGTGTGTGTTGCCAGTAATGACCTATGGAAGTGAGACGTGGTCTTTTACTATGGGTCTCATAAGAAGGCTCAAAGTCACCCAGCGAGCAATGGAGAGAGCGATGCTTGGTATTTCCCTGCTCGATCGAATCAGAAATGATGAGATCCACAGGAGAACTAAAACAACCGACATCGCTCGAAGGATTGCATCTTTGAAGTGGCAGTGGGCGGGACACATAGCGCGGAGAACCGATGGCCGTTGGGGCGGAAAGGTTCTCGAATGGCGACCGCGTGCTGGACGACGTTCCGTGGGCAGGCCCCCTACAAGGTGGACCGACGATCTGGTCAAGGTCGCGGGAAGCCGCTGGATGCGGGCAGCGCAGGACCGATCGTTGTGGAGATCCTTGGGGGAGGCCTATGCCCAGCAGTGGGCGTCGTTCGGCTGACATGATGATGATGATGATGAATTAGGAAAAAAAAAACACTTCGGGCCCGTGGACCTACCTATTTGCCCTACTGGTGGGACCACGGTATACTACTATGTACAGTCAGCATCAAAAGTAGCTTAGCATATGAAATTTTCAAATTATTGTTACGGTTGAAATGACCAGAGTTGTCCGACATAGCTTTTGAGTCAAAAGTACATGACCGTCACTAACTTCTAAATAAACTAAAACTTAAATTTCAAAAATAGATAAATTCAGAGAAGTTTTAATTATTTGACTGTGTGTCATTTCATAAATTTCTGACATGTTACTGTTTCATAAGTAACTGAAATACATTTGTGAAAACTCTTTTGAATGTTTCCAAATAAATGATTGTACTAAAATTAAAAGTTTTTTTTTATTTGATTTTCTTGCGGTGACATAGTTGACATTCACGCATAAGTTCCAAATATATATCTTTACTAGCTTTCCGCCCGCTGCTTCGCCCGCGTGGACTACACGACGTTATCCCGCGGGAATGTGATATTTTTCCGGGATAAAAAGTAGCCTCTCCATGCTACACATTATCTGTGTTCTAATTTCAGCCAAATCCATTCAGTCGTTTTGGCGTGATTGAGTAACAAACATACAAACATCCAAACATCTAAACATTCACATCACTACATAGTATAAAACAAAGTCGCTTTCTCTGTCCCTATGTCCCTTTGTATGCTTAAATCTTTGAAACTACGCAACGGATTTTGATGCGTTTTTTTTAATAGATAGAGTGATTCAAGAGGAAGGTTTATATGTACTTTTTATCCCGATATTCCCACGGGAACGGGAACCACGCGGGTGAAACCGCGGGCGGCCGCTAGTTTATAATATAAGTAAGATAAGATGAGGAGGGCTACCATGAAAATAGAACTTCGAAAAAGCTGTCTTCAAAAGATATCGTATCGCCGTCTTTGTTCATACGTATTTGAGCGTCAGAGATGGCGACATGGTCGTCAAATCGAGCCGTATTTTCGACGTTTGATTTTCGTGATAGCCCCCCTAAAATATAAGTATGGATTTCTGTCTAGCCACACATGATAATTTGCAAGGCGTCAAATACGTTCATTCTCTTGTGAGTTTTTGCACTTTCCGTTAATTTTGAAATTATATTGTTTACGATTCTTTTGAAAAATGTAAAGTAATATACTTTTGCATTATTGCCTTAACCATCTAATATGAACACAAAAAATTTCATTTATTTCTGAAATGTTAAATGATGGGTATGTTTAGACACTTACACGTGACTATTACTTTTGCCACCTTGTTTTTGTTCAGTTACTTTTGATGCTGACTGTACTCGTGGTCCTACTTATTATAAGTATCGATAATTTAGTATCGCTATTTAATTATTTAAAATAAAAAAATATTTTACATTTAATTTACGAAATAATGTTATATTCAGTCACAACTACCAGAGCAACATAACTTACGATGAGTTATTTTGATTTCGTACCGCTAAGATATATCTTAATTCCTTTTAGCTCTTTAATTTTTCAAAAATATAAATTGAAATAACTCCTTGTAAGTTATGTGGCCCTGTTACTTTTGACTGAATATAAATATATTAAGACTGTGATTTTTTTTATTTAGATATAAGTTAATGACTTTATTTACATTTTTTTATTATTCAATGGTATTATTTGGATTTATGCTAATCAGTACCTCACTGTTAAATTGTTACACCTCCAGATATAAGTATTTATTTAATTCTGTTATCAGAAATGTGATAATGATTTTATTTAAATTTTTACTTTTTTGCATTCACAATGCAATTTTTATTATTGAAAAATGGAAAATGAAGTATTTTGAAAAGTTGTGAGCATGTAAATTTTTTTTAAAATACTTATTTCATTTTCCATTTTTTTAATAATGATTTTATTATCTTAGTGTTAATTTTTCTGCAGTCCCTACGCAAAAATCCACAGTGGCGAGTTTACAATAGAGTAAAACAAATTTATTTTTAAAATGCTACCCGTGACGAGTTTACACATATTTTTTTGTGATTTTTCTGATGACGAATTAACTGTTAAGGCGAGTTTACAAAGACCCGCCTAAATCAACTGGTGTCTTCTTTCCTATAGGTAATTAATAAAATAATACTTGTAATCGTATTACGTAGGTAATTGCAAGTGTCAAGTACCTACTCAAGTGGCAAGTTTTTGTTTGGGCTTGTGATGTGTTCACTAGGCTTGTGTAACAAAACGCTGACCTATCACAATCACAGAGCTCGATCATCATTATTATGAGCATCACGAACTATTTAAAATTAAGTAAGTGGTATAATTAGGTAAAATGGGCGATTCTTTCGCGTTCCATAAAAGATTCGAGTGACATAACATCATTGATATTCAAGAAATGTTTTGTTGCGCTGAACGCATCCGAAAGTACGCGGTCATGTCTTTGAGGTGACACAGGGCTGTCAGAGTCTACATTTAAAACTTCTAGGAATCCGCGGAAAGGATGATGGGCAAATTTGTATGGGACCCGTCCCCCCCTCCAACATACCTTTTATGTGTGTCGACAATTTCATACGTATCTATAAAGAGATTAATAGCCATATTCAATGTCAAAATCCATGGGGTTTAGTCAAACCGAGAACCTCCTTTTTTGAAGTCGGTTAAAATACTCAAACATTCTGCTAAATGTAACAAAATACTTTCCTGAAAACTGCATCAAAATCGGTTCAGCCAAACGCAAGATAATCGCGGACAAACATACATACGTACAGATCAAACTGAGAAGCTTCTTTTTTTGAAGTCGCTTAGAAATGGTAAAAATCAAAGATTTTTTCATTAACAGAGTTACTTTTGTAGTAAATAACAATATTAAAATAATATTTTCCCAGAATTCCCACACATTTGAGGGATGTCGTCATAGTAAAAAATTTTCACTGTATTTTCACTGTATTATATATATATATATATATATATATCTTTCACCTGAGATACATTTAAAATCTGTTGGTTTTGGGGGACGTTTTGTCACATCGTCCTTTTCGAGCTTAAAATGGTTACCTAGGTATCTTTTATATATCGCTCTCCTAATGGTTATTTAGGTATCCTTTAGATATCGCGCTCCTATGTATCTAAAAGTTGCCTACCTATTCTCAAATGTATAAATGCATTTTCAATGACCTAATAAATCATTATTTGTTCCTAAAATAGTAGATCTATCACCAAAATTTAATTACCAAATAGGTACCTAATATCAAAACAGTCTTTTTCAAGCAATAGTTCCTCCTAGTGGAGTACCTAGATATTCTTCTGATGTATGCTCTAGTATTCAAAACGTGGGGCTCAAACCTAAAATGCACATGACAGCCCTAGCCCTGACAGTCACATTACAAACAGACGCAATGGCGCAGGCGCATGTGAGGTAGTAGCAGTGACTGCTCCGCAAGGTCGTCGCCGCGCCTCAGCTGTTAGTGACTGTATTACCCGTGGCGTAATAATTCGAGACAATGTTAGAAAAGCTTTTGCAAACTGAACAAAAACTTTAAGGAACTTTACCTACTGCTAATAAGAAATAAATAGTTGCTCAAAAGATCGACAACCCTAGCTCAGACAGGCGCATTACAAACAGACGTGCGTACGCAACCAGCGCAGGCCCATGTGAGGTGGCAGTGACTGCTTCGCAAGGTCGCCGCCGCCCGCCGCGCCAGCGCGAGCTGTTAATGGCTATATTACCCTTGGTGTTATACGTGACAATGGCAGGAAAGCTTTTCGCAAACAGAAGAAAAGCTTGAGAAAAAAAAAACGATCTAGTACTTATCTTTGTGGTAGAGTTTCAGTACCTACATACTTTTCTTTTTGGTACACTTTTGGCGTTTGGAAGTGTTAATTAGTACTTAGGTATTTGAGTTGCTGAAGAGCTTAACTAACATTAACAATAACATTATGGATTGATTAAGGAGGTATTTGTTATTGCAAATATTAAAAACGAAGAAAAAATCGACCCGACTAACAACTAGCTCCGATGGGACTCGAATCCACGACTTTTCACTGTCCGGGTGAATGCTCTAACCACTGAGCTACGGAGTCGTAAGGAGAAGCGTCGAATTTATCCTCTTACGCACAGTTAGGCCAGCGTTTATTGGATAATTTTCAAGCGTAGACAGCATTAAAAATGTCTTATGCTGTTTTTCTTGAGTTTTATTCCAAAAAGATAAGGAACTGTTTGCTTTGCCCGAATGAGCAGTCATAGGACCCATGCCAAACTTTACACAGTATAGCAAACAAGCGCACATAAGTTTTACCGAAAAGTTGGTCTCCGTTGTTTCACTGTCAACTTTATGTAAACACTGAATAGCTACATAGTAGCAAAAGCTACTCCACGACAGGAAATTGACAGACACGAATTTTGACGAGGTCTGTTACTTGTAACTTACCATTATTATTCTTTTTTCCAGTGGCCACTGCGGTACCCGCCCCGGAAGTCGCACGTCCGACGCCAGCGCATGATCCCTGCGACAACGCCGTTCCCATGCGAAGATGCCATTGCCTTCGGTCGGAGTCCATCTGTGCCAACCTCTGTGCATAGACTGCGACCGGGGGATATTGAGGTCGTGGCGGCAATTGGGGACTCGCTGGTCGCTGGCAGCGGGGCGCTGGAAGAGTTTGCGCTCGGAGCCTTCGTGGAGTACAGAGGCGTATCGTGGTGTGCAGGTATGATACTTGTTCTCTGTAAACGCCGAAGCCCTCGTATTCGTTTGAAGTCTATCTGTGCCAACCTCCGTGCATAGACTACGACCGGGGGATATTGAAGTTGTGGCTGCAATTGGGGACTAGCTGGTCACAGGCAGCGGGGCGCTGGAAGAGTTTGCGCTCGGAGCCTTCGTGGAGTACAAAGGCGTGTCGTGGTGTGCAGGTATGATACTTGTTCTCTGTAAACGCCGAAGCCCTCGTATTCGTTTGAAGTCTATCTGTGCCAACCTCCGTGCATAGACTACGACCGGGGAATATTGAAGTTGTGGCTGCAATTGGGGACTAGCTGGTCACAGGCAGCGGGGCGCTGGAAGAGTTTGCGCTCGGAGCCTTCGTGGAGTACAGAGGCGTGTCGTGGTGTGCAGGTATGATACTTTTTCTCTGTAAACGTCGAAGCCCTCGTGTTCGCTTGAAGTCCATCTGTGCAAACCTCCGTGAATAGACTACGACCGGGGGATAAATAAATAAATAAATAAATATTTTCATACAATCACACCAATTATCTAAGCCCGTAGTTAATTTCTTAAGAAACTGTGTCGACGTGAACTTGATAACGGATAAATATATACTTAAATACTTTTTGTTTGTAAATACATACTTAATATACATAGAAAACACCCAGACCAAGACAAATAGACGTGTTCATGCACACAAATATTTGTCTTGTTCGGGAATCGAACCCGAGACCTCTGGTGCAGAAGGCAGGTAGTTTACCCCTGCGCCAAATCGGTCGTCAAATATATAAGGATATTGAGGTTGTGGCTGCAATTGGGGACTCGCTGGTCGCAGGCAGCGGGGCGCTAGAAGAGTTTGCGCCCCGAGCCTTCGTGGAGTACAGAGGCGTCTCGTGGTGTCAAGATCATTTTGTGTCGAACTATCGCCTTCAGTGGGAGTCCGTCAGAGCCGATTGTGTGCATAGTCTACGACCGGTAGACATCAAAGTCGTCATCAAAGGCGCAAGTTTGCGCTCGCCTATTCACAACTATTTGTACTTATCATTAATAAGAATATTCTAAGCTATTCTAATGTGCAGGTGGCGACAGCACATGGCGTGAGTTCCTGACATTGCCAAACATCCTGAAGATGTTCAACCCGAAGATTCGCGGCTTCTCCACCGGCACGGGCGAGTGGCTGACCCGCAACGCGCGCTTCAACGTCGCCTTTCCCGTCGCTTCAGACGGGGATGCCCTCAAGCAGGCTAAAGTACGTTTCTGGGAAAGATTTACCTGTATTCACCAATGGTTCTTCCATAATTATTATGAATGAATTTATCTATCGTTATATTATATATAGGCGCAAGAAGCTGAAATTTAGCAAAGTCAAAGGACTTTGCGAGTTCAAGTTCGGGCTCGGCCTTTTTTAAATACTCGAGGCTCTACTGCACGTTATAACATGGTGACTGGTGTTACCCGGCACTTTTTGGAATTGAACTGACACAGCTATCTACTCGAACACTCAATTATAAATATATTATAAATTATATTACGAAAGTCTATTTCTAGTTTTTAAAGTAGAGAAGTGGAACTCTGCTATTTACGATACTATAATTATAACTGCGTACGGAAGCAGGTAGATGTTTTGTTGTATTTACAAACAGAGGTTAGAATACCACGCAGATTGTTACGCAATGAACATCGTGTAATTACCAATAATATGCAGCAATTAACTGCATGTAGTGTTGCAGAATGTTATGAAGCCTGCCTTGATTTACTAGTTGTTGTTGATTAATTTAGATTTACTAATATGCTCATATTTTGCTCGCTGAACTCGCTCAACTGTAAAATTAATGTTACCTACCTAAAAATCAAAATAATATGCTATCGTTGTATTCCCTACTGTTAATTACAAACTAATATCCTCGTAAAAAAGGAAAGGTGATCGATTGTATCTCTAAACGATATTGCACAATTACAGGAAGTCTAATAGGTACCTACCTGAGTTTTGTATGAAGGTCAAACTTCAAGAATACTTTCTGAAATTATTCATGATCTTACCCAAGATCTTGATTACCTTCAAATCTTGAAAGATGGCTTGTAACTATCTATTAAGAGTCATTAAAACAGTTTAAATAGGTGTATCTGTATCTAGTAGGTACCACACAATTAATTTGCTTCATTTAGGTGTTAAAACTGATTTGATGAACGTGTTATTTTGGGCTCGATTGCTCGAGGATGTTGCTTTACTATCATCAGTCATGTCATGTTTAAATGACCAAATTACTGTGACACACCTTTCATTATTGGATGGCTCTGCAGAATAGATCATGTCATGAACTTGCACTTTGGTGGCACGTAAGGGTTTGGGTATGTGAACAGAAGAGAGATTGGGTCATCCATCCCATGGCTAACTTCGCTGTAGTAGTGTAGTTGTTTATTATTATACTCTTTATTGCACTTAAAAAATATACATAGAATTAAATTTAAAGAAATATGTTCGTAACGGGGTGGACTTATCTCTAAAGAGATCTCTTCCAGCCAACCCAAGACATGTGTGAGATTGAGAAAATAGAAATAGAAGTTGCAAAGTGCAAGAGACATAATACTCTGAATCTAAATATATTTATATAGCTATATAATACATAATATTTATACGTATATAATATAATAGTATATTATGATACAAGTGAGCTAAGGTTGCTCATTATACACGAGGCTGTGGGTTGCAGGCAGCCCGAGCCGCAGGCGAGGGCGTAAATCAGCCGAGTGTCTAGTGAGTAAGTTGCTCACGAGTTTCATACGCACTTTTTCAACACACTTGCGAGGAAAAACAAACATTTATTGCATACATATTGTATTATCCTAATATTAGCTACGGGAAAAAGCGCGCAAGTTATTTTTTTGCACGCGCCAAATGTAAGGTGATTGATTACATTCAGCCATACAGCCTACTTCAAAATAATTATAATAATAGTGATAAAATGCAAATGTTTTATAAAAAAATATTGTGATTTATAAATAATTTGATAATAATATACTTATTATGTTTTTTGTCTTAATTAGGGACACATTTATTTATTCTAAAAACATAAATGGATATTCAGCCGTATAAAACCTCTTTGTTGTTATAAAAAAAGAACTTTTTTTTTTACCCGGTGAAATTGAAAATGCTCTGTTTACTAGCATAATACTTGCAGTTAGGTACTAACTTTACTTTGTAGGGATACTGTATTACCCGGTTAAATTGAAAAGTCTCCGTTTACTCGCATATAATTTGCAGTTAGGTACTTACTTAACTTTGTAGGGATAATTTTATTACGCAACTAGTACTATAATATTATTATGCACGCGTGTGTTATAGTTTGGTTTATGGCCCTAAAATCGATGTGATAAGGCTCACTGTATGAGCAAGTGTGTTGAAAATAATATTAAATATATAATAAAATATGACATAAATATAATAATAAGATCATTCAAGTGTGAGACAACTGCATAAGTAAGTGCTTTTTAAGTTTCCACTTAAATGAGTAAATAATCGGACTGTCCTGAATGCTTGACGGGAGTTTGTTCCAGAGATGTGCAGCTCTGAAGGAAAAGGAGTTAAGGAGGAAGTTGGTGTTGCATCTAGGTAGCTCTAGCATCTTGGTGATGCAAGGCCGCCTAGAGCGAGAGGGAGGAGGAAGCATCTTAACCCCCAGAAAGCTGCAGGCCCTGCTAATCACTGCACTAAATCCCCTCGGTTCATAATTAATACCACCTCGTTATACTGTTCCAGATAATCATAGCCCGCATGAAAGCTTCCTCGGATATAGACTACGAGAAGGACTGGAAGATGGTGACGATCTTCCTGGGTGCCAACGATCTGTGCTCAGCGTCGTGCCTGTCGCCGGTGGCGTGGTCCCCCGCTGCGCACGCGCGGAAGCTGGGCCGGGCGCTCGACTACCTATACGAGCACATGCCTAGAGTCATCGTCAACTTGATTCCTGTGCTGGGTAAGGATTTGTCTCTTCAAACATTGGGATTGGAAGACGGTGACGATCTCCCTGGGTGCCAACGATCTGTGCTCAGCGTCGTGCCTGTCGCCGGTCGCGTGGTCACCCGCTGCGCACGCGCGGAAGCTGGGCCGGGCGCTCGACTACCTATACGAGCACATGCCTAGAGTCATCGTCAACTTGATTCCTGTGCTGGGTAAGGATTTGTCTCTTCAAACATTGGGATTGGAAGACGGTGACGATCTCCCTGGGTGCCAACGATCTGTGCTCAGCGTCGTGCCTGTCGCCGGTCGCGTGGTCACCCGCTGCGCACGCGCGGAAGCTGGGCCGGGCGCTCGACTACCTATACGAGCACATGCCTAGAGTCATCGTCAACTTGATTCCTGTGCTGGGTAAGGATTTGTCTCTTCAAACATTGGGATTGGAAGACGGTGACGATCTCCCTGGGTGCCAACGATCTGTGCTCAGCGTCGTGCCTGTCGCCGGTCGCGTGGTCACCCGCTGCGCACGCGCGGAAGCTGGGCCGGGCGCTCGACTACCTATACGAGCACATGCCTAGAGTCATCGTCAACTTGATTCCTAAGCTGGGTAAGGAAATAGTATATTATGATACAAGTGAGCTTAGGTTGCTCATTATACACGAGGCTGTGGGTTGCAGCCCGAGCCGCAGGCGAGGGCGTAAATCAGCCGAGTGTCTAGTGAGTAAGTTGCTCACGAGTTACATACGCACTTTTTCAACACACTTGCGAGGAAAAACAAACATTAATTGCATACATATTGTATTATCCTAATATTAACTAAGGGAAAAAGCGCGCAAGTTTTTTTTTTTTTTGCACGCGCCAAATGTGAGGTGATTGATTACATACAGCCATACAGCCTACTTGAAAATAATTAAGTATAATAATAGTGATAAAATGCAATTGTTTTATAACAAATTATTGTGAATTATAAATAATTTGATAATAATATACTTAATTATGTTTTTTGTCTTAATTAGGGACACATTTATTTATTCTAAAAACGTAAATGGATTTTCAGCCGTATAAAACCTCTTTGTTGTTACAAAAAAAGAACTGTATCTATTACCCGCTGAAATTGAAAATGCTCTGTTGACTCGCATATAACTTGCAGTTAGGTACTAACTTAACTTTGTAGGGATACTGTATTACCCGGTTAAATTAAAAAGTCTCTGTTTACTCCCATATAATTTGCAGTTAGGTACTTAGTTAACTTTGTAGGGATAATTCTATTACGCAACTAGTACTGTAATATTATTATGCACGCGTGGGTTATAGTTCAGTTTATGGCCCTAAGATCGATGTAATAAGGCTCACTTTATGAGCAAGTGTGTTGAAAGCATTTTCTGACTAAGTCTGTACGAGGATTGGAATACTACCTGTATAGCCACGTTTCTAGATTCTTCGTTAATTTGACTACGTTCTGGGTAAGGGAAAGATTCTTCAGACATAGACTACGAGCGGGACTGGAAGATGAAAACAATTCTTCTGTGTGTCAATGTCGCCAAAGTAATGAAATAATGAGTTCAATTCTAGACAAGTGGCTTTCTATTATCGATATCGCCAGTAGAATAGAAAGAAAATCTATGGGATTGGCATTAGCGGTCACGTGTCATTTTGATCGCTAATGTCAATCCCATAAATTTGTCTTTCTATTCTACTGGCGATATCGATAATAGAAAGCCACTTGTCTCGGGGGACTGTTATCAAATAGCTAACTAAGGTCCGGTTGCTCGAAGCTTGGTTGCGTTAACTTTAGGTTTAAATCATGGTTAAAGTAAAATTAACCGGCGGTCAAATTTAAAAAGCGTTGTTGAAGAAGTGGTTACTTCAACGAGCAGTCAAATTACACATTTAACGGTGGTCAAAATAACCGACAGGGTGGGGGTGGTTTTAATTTTGACATTAGTAATTAAGGAAAGGTTAATGAAATAGTACAGACAACACTTTTAACCCAACGTATTTTTCTTTGACCGAGGTCAAAATTGACAACGGTTAAATTTTAACTTTAACTTTACTGTAATGTACGAGCAACCGGACCTAAGTCAAATCAAGTCTAACTTCCAATTGTTTTTGAAGTGAACACTTCTTTAGCGGCGTCACAGTCACAGCACAGTAAATATATATGCTAGCGGCGTTGTGCACTTTTTGTGATGGGTAAAAAATGTTAAACTCGCGTCAGGACACGTGATCGTCAGATCGAAAATTCGTAAGACGGACACGTGACGTTACAATTACAATGTCAGTAGAATACGAAGGCAAATTTCGCCACCGTTTGCAAATTTGTAATAGGTCAAGTTAGAAAACGGGCGGCATTGAAGCCAGAAGACCTCTGTACAAATCCAGTCCGTATTTTTTAATTTTTTTGTCACATCCCCTTTTTTGTGAAAAAGTCTAGGCCCTTTTCATTTCTGCCGGCACTCTCGGAGTGCAAACCGTTGTTTTATTTTTATTATTCACAACGGGGTAGTGCTTTGCCTTCATCACACCCTGATTTTAAGTGGTGATAAGGCTGAATGTGGAAGCGCACTACTCCCGGAATCCTCAATCAATGAGAAACTGGCTATCTTATCTCTAACTGCCGGAACACAATTATGCTGAAAACATAATTGTAAGGGCGTCAAACTTAGATAAGATGGTGGTCGCTAGCCAGGCGGACTGAGAACAAGCCCTACCACCAAAAGACCACAAAGGCGGTTAAGCTCTGTAATTTCACGAAAAACGGGTCGCATTTTACAGTCGTCTTTATAACGGGTGTCTCAAAAGTACGTATAGGATTTGAATTTCGCGCTATTTCCGAAATATTCAAGATGGCGGGTTGAAATTTGACATACGTCATCTTGACACATGTAAAATTAATCGTGGAGCGTTTCACAATAAAACAGCGCATAGAAGTTATATAAATATTTAACGAAAATTCACGATCAATTACAAACACTCGTCGAAATGTCGAAAAGTCTCGTAATTTCAAGAAGATGTGATATTAATTGGCCACCGAGATCTTGCCATCTGATGCCACTGGATTTCTTTCTTTGGGGCTAAATCAAAGATAAAATCTACAACAACGATCCACAAAAAACATTGACAATATAGACAAAATATTCGCCGAGTATTTCTCTACTTATTTCACCAATAGGTGAAATAAGTAGAGAAATGTGTGAAATAAGCAGCGAAATGTGTGAAAGCGTCATGAAAAACTTGCACACAGCAAAAATGCCCGTGGCGGTCATTTAGCAGATATTCTATTCAGATAAAATTGTACAAGTCTCTTCTTTAAAATAAAAATAAAACTTCGAAGAAATTCCAATCCATTCGCGTTTTATTGAGACAAATCATCCAATACCTACTTCTGGGACACCCGTTATTAACTTGCTAGCGGATTGACTTGTTGCTTTCTCTGTTGATCAGACGTGTCGGTGTCAATCCGCGTGGGGCGGCCACTGATGTGCCGGCTGATGCACCCGCTGTTCTGCACGTGCTTCCACCGTGGTGGCTCTGAACTGCCGCGCCTCGTCGCTATGGCGCGCCTCTACCAGAAGGCCGAGCAGCAGCTGGTGAGTCTGATTAACGGTCATTATTACATGTAGCGCAGATGTGATGGTGTAAATTTATGGGGTGCGTCTGCTATTCGGCACTTACCTGTGCTTCCACCGCGGTGGCTCTGAACTGCCGCGCCTTGTCGCCATGGCGCGCCTCTACCAGAAGGCCGAGCAGCAGCTGGTGAGTCTGATGACGATCATTGTTACATGTAGCGCAGATGTGATGGTGTAAATTTATCTGGTGCGTCTGCTATTCGGCAAGTGCTTCCACCGCGGCGGCTCCGAGCTGCCACGCCTCGTCGCTATGGCGCGCCTCTACCAGAAGGCCGAGCAGCAGCTGGTGAGTCTGATTAACGGTCATTGTTACATGTAGCGCAGATGTGATGGTGTAAATTTATGGGGTGCGTCTGCTATTCGGCACTTACCTGTGCTTCCACCGCGGTGGCTCTGAACTGCCGCGCCTTGTCGCCATAGCGCGCCTCTACCAGAAGGCCGAGCAGCAGCTGGTGAGTCTGATGACGATCATTGTTACATGTAGCGCAGATGTGATGGTGTAAATTTATCTGGTGCGTCTGCTATTCAACAAGTGCTTCCACCGCGGCGGCTCCGAGCTGCCACGCCTCGTCGCCATGGCGCGGCTCTACCAGAAGGCCGAGCAGCAGCTGGTGAGTCTGATTAACGGTCATTGTTACATGTAGCGCAGATGTGATGGTGTAAATTTATCTGGTGCGTCTGCTATTCGACAAGTGCTTCCACCGCGGCGGCTCCGAGCTGCCACGCCTCGTCGCCATGGCGCGGCTCTACCAGAAGGCCGAGCAGCAGCTGGTGAGTCTGATTAACGGTCATTGTTACATGTAGCGCAGATGTGATGGTGTAAATTTATTTGGTGCGTCTGCTATTTGGCAAGTGTTTCCACTGCGGCGGCTCCGATTTGCCACGCCTCGTCGCTATGGCGCGCCTCTACCAGAAGGCCGAGCAGCATCTGGTGAGTCTGATTAACGGTCATTGTTACATGTAGCGCAGATGTGATGGTGTAAATTTATTTGGTGCGTCTGCTATTTGGCAAGTGTTTCCACTGCGGCGGCTCCGATTTGCCACGCCTCGTCGCTATGGCGCGCCTCTACCAGAAGGCCGAGCAGCATCTGGTGAGTCTGATTAACGGTCATTGTTACATGTAGCGCAGATGTGATGGTGTAAATTTATTTGGTGCGTCTGCTATTTGGCAAGTGTTTCCACTGCGGCGGCTCCGATTTGCCACGCCTCGTCGCTATGGCGCGCCTCTACCAGAAGGCCGAGCAGCATCTGGTGAGTCTGATTAACGGTCATTGTTACATGTAGCGCAGATGTGATGGTGTAAATTTATTTGGTGCGTCTGCTATTTGGCAAGTGTTTCCACTGCGGCGGCTCCGATTTGCCACGCCTCGTCGCTATGGCGCGCCTCTACCAGAAGGCCGAGCAGCATCTGGTGAGTCTGATTAACGGTCATTGTTACATGTAGCGCAGATGTGATGGTGTAAATTTATTTGGTGCGTCTGCTATTTGGCAAGTGTTTCCACTGCGGCGGCTCCGATTTGCCACGCCTCGTCGCTATGGCGCGCCTCTACCAGAAGGCCGAGCAGCATCTGGTGAGTCTGATTAACGGTCATTGTTACATGTAGCGCAGATGTGATGGTGTAAATTTATCTGGTGCGTCTGCTATTTGGCAAGTGTTTCCACTGCGGCGGCTCTGAACTGCTGTGTCTCATCGCCATGGCGCGCCTCTACCAGAAGGCCGAGCAGCAGCTGGTGAGTCTGATAACGATCATTGTTATGTAGCGCAGATGTGATGGTGTAAATTTATGGGGTGCGTCTGCTATTCGGCACTTACCTGTGCTTCCACTGCGGTGGCTCTGAACTGCCGCGTCTCATCGCCATGGCGCGGCTCTACCAGAAGGCCGAGCAGAAGCTGGTGAGTCTGATAACAATCATTGTCACATGTAGCGCAGATGTGATGGTGTAAACTTATGTGGTGGCTCTGTTAATCTACACTTACCTGTGCTTCCACCGCGGTGGATCTGAACTGCTGCATCTCGTCGCCATGGCGCGCCTCTACCAAAGGCCAAGCAGCAGCTGGTGAGTCTGATAACGATCATTGTTACATGCAGCGCAGATGTGATGGTGTAAATTTATGTGGTGCTTCTGCTATTCGGCACGTGCTTTCACTGCAATGACTTTAAAGTGCTGATTCTGCTGCACCATGGCGCGCCACTACCAGAAGGCCGAGCAGCTGCTGGTGAGTCTGCGCTTTTGAGGCTGTCTTTTTAGACCGAAAATCCTGGCAAAAGTCTTCCGGGTCTCAGTCAGGATTCTTAAGTTTGGTTGAGCTTCCGGTGCCTAAATATTGATAATTTGAATGTTCCAAAAAAGTAAGTCCGAATAAAATAAAGAAGGTGTTGTTGTGACGGTTCATCATCATCATCAGAATGGTCAATGTTCTACCAACCAGGCTCTATGCGAATTGTTTGGTGCTTAATTAGCGTGTTTTCCAAAGCAGCTTGTTGCATCAAAGCATTATTTTGATGTCACAGGTGGAGAGCGGTCGGTACTCCGGGCGTGAGGACTTCGCAGCGATGGTGCAGCCCTTCATGCGGCTGTTCAACCTGCCGGCCGGCCAGCCGCCCCTCACGCGCGTCATCCACCAGTCCTACATCACGCACGACTGCTTCCACTTCTCGCAGAAGGGACATGCGCTGGGTATGACCGTACCGTACTACAGACACTTAATCTATATAAGTAGCAACGCTTAGGTATGAGGCAATTTTTATATAGATTAGTCATCAACATCAGCTTTGTTTTAATGGCCCCACACACAACTGGGGCACAAGCCTTCCTTCCGTCCGTATGAATGAATGGATGAACCATATAGGTTAAATTCGAATTTGTGGGTGTAAAAGACTACTAATAGTTGCAGCTGAGAAGCGTCTTAATCTGAGCGTGAAGAGGATGGCGTAGCCAGAACCTTTCAGTAAATGTCTCTCCTTCCACAAAGTGGAGATCGTGGAAACAAATCCTACTTGTCTGGGACAAATAATTAAATCAATTCGACGTCGGATGATATTTTATTGATGAGGTGATGAAACTGCATGAAATATACACTATAAATTTGACTGACTTTCGTCCCCTAAATGTTTGTACCTACAAGTAATCCTGGTCAGGGCACTACAAGTTACTGGCAAGTTTATTGCGCCTGTTCTTCTTGTCAGTTAAAAAAGTCTTGAATGGGCGGGCATGAATAAATAATTTTTCATTTAAATTTTTTTCACAACCCTTCGCCAACCGATTGACTCTGGTTCCAGCGGCCAACCTGCTGTGGAACAACCTGCTGGAGCCGGTGGGCAACAAGTCGTCGAACGCGCGGCCCGTGCTGCTCGAGTCGTTCCGCTGCCCCACGCGCGACGCGCCCTTCATCTTCACCGACCACAACTCCAAGGCGTACCTCGCGACCGGCCGGCAGGACGGCGCCTACGACACCTGAGGGCCTACTTTGAAACGCAAAACCCGTAACTTCGGTATACCCGTCCCTCTCACTCTCTAGTTGGGACAGAATCGAGTGAAAGGGGCGGGGCTAACCGATGGCAGAAGGATGCCGGTCTCGGCTCGTACGCTCCACGTTGCGCGTAAAACGATCGATCATTTCTGTGATTTTTGTGCACCGAACAATGTTTACGGGTTTGTACGTGTTTACGGGTGCCTAAATAACAGAAAGAACAATAAACAACAAAACCGAACTCGCAAATCGCTCGCATCCCTAACCAGCGAGCGAGCTGTTTGAGACTTTCATAGAAATATAAACTCTCGCGCGTAGCTGTTTGATACATTTTTGCTTGCATACGCGAACTTTAGGTTATTATAACAGTAGGCAAGCGATGACAAAGCGACCGGAATTGGACTTTATTTTTATGCAGAAAGATTTATTTTTATTTGAATGAGTTTGCAGAGTGCGCCTTCTGTACCTTGGTACTATTATATATTCTGTGCCGAAGTTTCAGATTAGCGTTTCAGAGTACGGTCCCTGATCAGGGGCCCTACCGGCGAACTTTCCGATACTGGGAAATATGCCGGGTTTCAATTCAACTTAAAACTTAAAAATAACTATTTGCCGAAGTTATTTGGAAGATATCAATGTTCCTGGAACATCATGAATCGTTGTTGGCCATTTTGGCCTGATTGGGGCTCGATTTATTTGTTTTAATTTGAAGGCCGGCAGTTTTCCGATTGTCAGAGCGTTCGCTAGTACGGCCCCAGCCCCTGTAGACAAGTGGCTTTCTATATCGATATCGCCAGTAGAATAGAAAGACAAAGAAGATCACCCATTTTGTTCAGAGATTTGGGAAAAAAAGAAGTTTGCGGCCCGTAATAAATTATATTTTGTTTGAATCGGGGCAGGAATAGAATCATTGTTTTGTACGGCAACAAGACTCTAACTATAAGTTAAATCAATAACATCATCTTACCATTTTTTGTACGATCTGGTATGATTGTATTGTAAGACTAGTTTCACCTGGTTGGGTGTCAGGTTATCATTTAACACCAGCCCGAGGGGGCTGGTACTGCCACTGCCACTTGTTTAGGGAAACAAGTGGCTTTCTATTATCGAATTCGAGTAGAATAGAAAGACAAATATGTATGGGATTGACATTAACGGTCGAAATGTCACGTGACCGCTAACGTCAATCCCATACATTTTCTTTCTAGTCTACTGGCGATATCGATAATAGAAAGCCACTTTTTTATCACAAGACATTTTTCTTGTGTTTTATGATTTATTTAAAACATTGACATATTTTTTAAACAATTATATTATGGACTCTACAAAAGCAGGGTCCAACATTATAAAAAATTTAAAACCATTAAAATTAATTTAGAATTACCTACTCCACTACTTTATGTAATAAGCATTCCTGAAATCATTTTGTACTTGTGTGTTTGTTTGTTTATTGTAACGTATCATAGTTTGATAATCAACGCACGTGATGGTGGCTCGTAAACACAGTAACAAATAAATTTATACCTACCATAATTTACCTACCACATTTACCAAAATGTAGAATAGTTCCAGATATTGTACACCCATCCCGTGTCAGACCTTTGTGGAAGAGTGTGGCTGCAATTATCTCGTTCCCATTTACTTACTTGGAATCTATTTTTATTAATTTCTATGTATAAAATAAAATTACCAAATTCATCAATTAGGTACCTACCTATGTATTAATTTAAGTACTATAGTAAATTAATTATATATTAACCCGTAACACTTATATTCTTTGATAAATGAGTGATACTGATAACTGATAACACATTGATTTGTTTAAATTATTGCCTGTGCGGAAAACCAGCAAAATATATAATACATACAAGTTTTTATGAATTAAATGGTAAAACTTAATTTTTCAAGTTTTTACCTAATATCGGTACAAAACATTAAGTATATTTTTGTAGTGTATAAGTAATTGATTTTTAAGCATTTAAAAGCTTTTCCAGACACCTTCCTACAATTTTTATAATATACCTAGGTAAGTACCTACCTAATTATGCCTTAAGCAGCATCACAATCTTAGATTTTTTTTACTATTATAAGGTGTAAAAATTGTTGTACCTACTTAATTAACATTATTTTATAAATACTTAGTGAAAAAAAAGCTTGAATTCCAGTGTCATCAACTTCAATATTTTTTTATTGCTCACACTATTTATACTTACTATAAAACTTTTAACAGTGTCTTAAGGCGCCGATTCCCCAAAATAGGGTATTTTAAATTATGGATTACTCGCAAATCACAAGTACTTAAAACTTGGAAGAAATATATGTTATTTTACAGATATTTATCTAGTGCTTCCGGCCGTTTTTTTTCGATTGGTGATATTTTACTGTGTCAAATAAAATCACAAACATCCGTCTAATCGTAATCCAAATATCGTATTACTTGCAGTATACTTGATTTTAGTTAATGAAAAATATACGAAAATGATTGTCTTTGAGTAGCCGAGGGATTCCGGCCGTCATAATTTAAATTTTTTATAAGTTAATTTTTAATTGAATTTTAAGTGATTTTCGATTCGCGGGGCGCTCGTGAGTTCAAAGTTCACTGCCGGCTGCCGCTGCGTCCGCGTGAAGTGTATCGGGCGCGGCCGAGCAAGCGTTAGCGTGCCTATTTCGGTCGGGAATCCTCGCCTTAAAAACTTTTTTTACCAAATTAGTAACTAGGTACTTACAATTATTAAAATAATATAAAAAAAACAAAGCGCTGTGTGATTCAATGTCGTAATAATTTTAATGTTGGTATGTTAGTGCCATTAAACTTATAAAATATTTACATACCAAATGATTTATTTTTAAGTGAGTGATTGTAAAAGTTCTTACTTTTATAAAAAGTGAATCAAAAAGCACTTGTTTTATTTGTTCTGCATGAACTTCTGACCTACTGCTCTTTTTTATGTATTTACATAAATAAATCATTGGAAATTGAAACCATAGTCAACCCATAGACCGCCCACCGAATTCTGTGCTTTGTCTATTCTATAGTTTAATTTTTTCGCTGACTGTACTCTCATCATCTCATCAAGCAACGATTGTAAGTATAGAAGTGAACCGCCTGAATAGCTTTACAAGCAATGCGTATTCTCCTCATTGGTCACTTTTTTCTGGTTGGAAGGAACTAAATGACTCCACAGTCATAAAGATTCCTCATACATTCTTACCGGTAACTTCGTAATCTGAATTCTTATTCTATATCCAGAATAAAATTATACTCCACACACATAATTTTAAGATGACTAGGTATGACATTGAAATCAGAGACAAATTCAGAATGTTGAACACTGTAGGTATGTCTTTTTTTTTATTAGAAATTAATTTTTTACGTACACATTCATTATATTTAACATAGCTTATATATTACGCAGGAAGAATTAAGCATTTATAATAAGTAGTGATGGATTATTTTTAATCTGTCCAGTATAGTTTTTTGAATTTATTCGTTACAAACAAAAAAAGAAAAAAAAATATATATCTTTTCTCTTATTAACATTAACGTATGGACTTGCTTTCCATAACTTAAGTCTCATCTAACTATTTCTGCATTTACTTTTCCTTTTTCATGGAAATTCCACGCGAAAAGATCAATCCTTTTTTATAAACATTACTGGCAGATCAACCATGTCTTAATTTAAGCAATAATGGAGATGAGTCGTTATCGGTCCTACCTTTGACTTTGTTTAGTTACTACTACGATATCTAGGTCAATACTTAGGTATAACCAGTATGACACCAATTTCTGCGAGTTTTTCATCTCAAACGTAGTCTAAATTTCCCCTCCATCCACTTGGATCCACCGAAGAGGCTCCACCAGGGTGGATCTACGGATATTTTTTTTTCCTTTTCAATCCACACTTTTACAGCAAAAAGTGGATCCAAATATAATCATACATTTCTTATTCCACTTCGATCCATCGTCGTCTTCAATTTACGAAAAAAAACTTAAAGACTGTCATTTTTAGGTTTATTTAAAATAAAGATTTTACATCGATGAGAGACAAAAAACCATTTAAACGTATCTGCATCGACTGTAACTTTATGGAACGTTAAGGGCACTTGAAACATATATTTATAGAATAGTTTTGAAGAATGTGAATGTGATGCGTATTTAAACAAACTTTGATCTTATTGTTAGGTAATTTTAAATATTATAAAAATTGAATTTTTGCTTTCTTTCTTTCCTGTATTTTTTTTTGATTTCTTAAAAAAAACTGAAAATTGTAACTAGGTGTAATATAAATATGCTTACGCCAATAGAATTAATTATTATATTTTATATATTTTTATGTAAAAGTAAAGTCGGAATCACATCAAGTAGATAATATAATGACGAGCTTCTGGAGCACCCGTATCACGAGTAGACCTACCCAAGGGCGGATTTAAGGGGGATGATCATCTTTAGCAGGAAACATACAATAAAAATAAAATAAAAAAATATAAAATAAAAATGTTTATTGACATAAAATTACAAAAACAGTTTCAATATCCATAAACATGGAGTTCCGCAGGGAAGTGTTCTTGGCCCAACATTATTTTTAATCTATATAAACGACTTGTGTGAGATGAAAATAAAAAATGCAAAGTTATTTTCCTATGCGGATGACACAGCCATCGTTTTCACTGGTGAATCCTGGGAAGATGCTAGGCAGAGTGCTGAGAAAGGGTTGGAAAAAATATGTTCCTGGGACCGTACTCTGAAACGCAAATCCGAAACTTCGGTTAGCCCCGCCCCTATCACTCGATTCCGTTATGACTCGAGAGTGAGAGGGACAGGGCTAACCGAAGTTTCGGATTAGCGTTTCAGAGTAGGCCCTCTGGCTCCAGTGTAACCTCCTTACACTCAATACAGATAAAACGCACTACATATGCTTTAGTATTTACGACGCTACTCAGCCTGATACCGATTTTGTTGTCAAAATACACCATTGCAACCCTCTCACTGAAAAGCAAACATGTTTATGTCCCACCATCCAAAAAGTTGCAAAAGTAAAATACCTAGGTATTCTGGTTGACCAAAGACTTTCTTGGTATCCTTATTTGGAACATATTACCCAAATAATAATAATATAATAATAAAATAAGTAAGGAAAGAAACATTTTAAATGATATTTACGTCTCTCTTGTCCAATCTATCCTAATTTATTGTATACCTGTCTGGGGTGGTGCTGCAAAGACTCGCTTTCTTGCTGTTGAACGAGCTCAACGAAGCCTAATAAAGGTTATGTACTTTAAGAAACAAAGATTTGCAACTGACTCTCTTTACCAACTTAGTCGACTGGCTTCTGTTAGAAAATTATATATCTTGCAGACAGTTTTAAGAAAACATAAGACCATGGTGTATGATACAGCAAATGCCACAAGGAGACGGTTGAAGTTAGCTAATACCACATGTACAACAACTTTTGCCTCAAAGCAGTATAACGCACGCTCTGTTTTTCTATACAAGGCAATCAACAATAAAATTGACATTTATAGTAAAAACCATCACGACTGTAGAAGGTTGTTAGAGAATTGGCTAGAAAATAAGACATACAACGACATAGAGGCACTACTTGAAAGAACAACTTAGAATGGGTTATAAACACACATAACAGCGAAACACATATACTCACACGTACACGTACACACACACACACACACACATACACACACACACACACACACATACACATACACACTCGTACGCATTCACACACAGGTGCACATATTATTAAGAGAAATGGAAAAAAAATGTATAGGTATGTAATAAGAAATAAAAACTAGTTGTAAGTATACAAACTGTTATTAGATAAATAAGGCATTGTTATTGAAGAGCGGGGCCCCCTGACACGGGCAAATTAGCTTAACCTTTTAAGACTCTTGTCACTCTTGTAATGTATGTACATAACAGTAATAAAGATTTTTATCATTTATCATTTATCATTATCAAACATAAAAATAAGCAAAAGCCACTAAAATATTGAATTTTGTGAACTGCTGTTGCCTGTAGTAGGACAACCTGTGTTACAGGCAACAGGGGCCCCACCCACAAAATGAGAAAATTGTAGGCTTTGAAAAATAATAACTTAATAAATATGAATATAATACTAATTAAAATCTAAATCATAAGTGTGCGTGCATGTAGACTCACATGAGCCACGCAGTAATGAACTGAAACTTGTAACAGTAATAAGTAGGGGAAAAAAAACTAAATTTACAGCGTTGTCTACTAAATAAGAATAATATAAAAAATATAAATATATATATATATATATATATATATATATATATATATATATAATAATAAAGAAATCAAACATCTTAGAATTTATACATTTAAAAATATCTCTGTCTCGTCATAATCCATACTTTTAAGCCATTTACTTACTTTTATTTTACAATTATACTTCGTCAATCAATGAATTGATAATCCCGAATTAAACTTATTATACATTTTTGCGCTCAAGTACTTGAAGTTTCTCCTAGCAAATGTGGTTTTAGATGTAATAAAGGGACACGGACGTTTGGGCCTTCTAAAAATAAAACTGTCTTTAAGTACTAAACATTTAAATTTTCTATTGTTTTGACACTTTTATAAACTTTCCTAAATATATTTGAACTTATAGAAATAAACTTGACTCGAAGTATGATTACTTCAAGTTTATTTATATTATTGTTATTGTTGATTTTTTGCCCGTCCGCCTCCAGAAAAAAATCCTTGATCCGCCCTTGGACCTATCTACGTAAGTTCGTACTATGAAAAACTACAGGGTTTTCGTGCTAATTTTTTATTTTTTTGCATATTAACTAAGTCATTATTTTTATTGAAAAATAAGTTAAACAGATTTTTTTACATTTTCCAGCCTAGTTACTTGTAAACGTTCGAGAATTATCTAGTTATTTTCCTAGTAAGTACCTATATAACTAAAATTTATGCTAGTTATTTATTTTTATGATAAACGCTTTTTCAGTATGAGATTAGGTCATTAGATACGTTAGCTGTCTAGATTAGGTTTTCAAACGGCTGAAAAAATTGCGTTTGGCCCCGCTACGATACAAATATAGGGTGTGCGTGGGGCTTATTCTGAAGGATCTTCTATTATACCACGAAACGTTTTCAGATGTTTATATAGCTCTTTATAACAAACCTTATTTTTATTAATTAAGGTAAGCAAGCACACAGCACAGCTAAACACATCACATATCATGTCAGCCAAACGACGCCAACTACTGGGCATAGGCCTAAACAAATAAAAAAGGTACAATTGAAAATTTACTTAATTATAATATTCAGGATACTGGTAAAATATTTTCATTGAAATAAAAACTGCACCCACGGTGGCACTTGGCAGGTAATATAGGCTTTCCTCAAACTGAAAAATTTGCCTGTAAACGCCTAGTAGGAGGACCTTTGTTGGCAAGATTTTAAAGGATTGCCGCATGCTGCATTCTATGGCTGTGTGTCCTTCGACTCCTTCAGCTCTGTCTACCTACCTATAAGCCATGCACAGGGACAAGAGGGATTGAGAAGTAAAAATAGGAAAAAACATACATCCAATTCTGCTGTTATGTTCTGCTGCAAACATAATAGTTAATGAAATCAATTAATTACAATACCCATAAAGTCTTCGAACAGATTTTTTCGGCATCAGAATAGGCGCTCCGCCCTCTCTATAAAAGCGGAGGCGGCTCCAGGAGTCGCACAGTCAGGCCCGGTGCGTTGCCTCGCGGACACGCCACGCCTTCCTTGCCTTTAAACACACGCGTATACTTCTACTCTTCAACATGGTAAGTCTGGAGATTAGATGCTATTACAAAAACTAGGGAAAAGAAAAACAAAAGTATTGTATGAAAATATAATTAAATTTTAGGTTCCTGAAGATATAAAAAAAAAATATTAATTATTCTTAAAGTCTAAAATGAACATTTTACTTACCGTTAGGATAAATCATTTTGCTTCTTCGAGATAACCCATAGTTCCCGAAAAAGAAACTAAAAATATGATACGGTTTCAAATATGACTTAAATTATTTAATGTTTATTTGTCTATGATACATTGTATTTTTAATACACTAAATAAATAAGTATATCTTTATTTCTATGAAACTGAAAATAGTTAGGTACTTACTTAAAGTAAGTAATGGAAAAAATATCAAACCTTCGAGCAACGCGGGTCTTCCGTCTTCCGAGACGGAAGGCCCGCGTTGCTCGAAGTATCAAACCTTTGAAACCAAAATAATGAAGTTAATGAAAACCTATTTTTGTATACTTATAGCCCTTACTTACGCTGTATTTCAGGATTCCTCGAGAAAAAAAATATGATTTTAAATCACCAACTTTTAAAAGTTATGTCAGAAATTGCTGCTTAGTGAAAACGCGCACAGTGAAAACTTTAGTTCTTCCAACTTCACTGAAAAGTTATATGAAAACTTTTTCGAGTGGCTCTTTAGTTAAATCATTTTGTGAGTTAGAAAAAAAGTTAATAGGAGCTTTCATAATTTATTAAAGTTACCTATGTCTTGAAATTTTAGTACCAATATTTTGTCAGCGCCTTAGATTTGTTTCTAATACGTTGGTTTACTATTGTATTGCTTTCTAGGAATATGTTACTTTCTAGGAGTTCAAATTTGGGAACAAATTCATGAGGTAAGTTTAAGGCGATACTCAGAAAAATTATGCTAAAGCGAGATAGCAATGAGAAAACGACGCGCGCGGGAGCGAGACCGATTTTGCCGATTACGCAAAAAAAACACAAAATCACTTCGTATTCAAAAACTATACTTAGCGATTTTTAAATATTATTAGTGTCCACTAATTAAACCAATTTTCAATAGTATATGTATCCCCATTTAAGAATAATCTTGATATTTCTTATTTTTAGAGGTATTTTGGAAATAAAAAGTGTCGAGCCAAAATCATAAAATCGTGTTTCTGAAACTATACGATTCTAGATAAAGGTATGAAGAAATATGTATATCTTATTACCAGATTTATAAAAACTCTAACCGTCCTATAGTTTTATATCAAAGAGTCCATACTTTTTCCGAGTAGCGCCTTAATTCATTTTTTGTACCTCAAAGTGAGTATTGCAAAGTGACGAAATCTGTAAATTATACTTTTCTGTTCTTTTCGTTACAATGAGTTGTTAAGGCGCTACTCGGAAAAAATATGTACTTTTAGATATAAAACTTTAGGACGGTTAGAGTTGTTATAAATCTGCTAATAAGATATATATTTCTTCATACCTTTATCTAGAATCGTATAGTTTTAGAAACACGATTTTATGATTTTGCCTCGACATTTTTTATTTTAGAAAATACCTCTAAAAAATACGAAGTATCAAGATTATTCTTAAATGGGGTAACATATACTATTGAAAATTGGTTTAATTAGTGGACACCAATAATATTTAGGATCGTATAGAAGCATTTTTTTTAAATCGCTATAGTTTTTTAATACGAAGTGATTTTGTGTTTTTTTTTGCGTAATCTGCAAAATCGGTCTCGCTCCCGCGCGCGTCGTTTTCTCATTGCTATCTCGCTTTAGCATAATTTTTCCGAGTATCGCCTTAAGTTATTTTTAAATGATAAAGAAACCATTATAAATTTTAAAGAATTAGCAAACCAAAATGAACTTAACTTAAGTTAGGCATGAATTTATTCTCAAACTTGAACTTCTATAGAGTATTAAATAACATAGTCTTAGAAATCAATACATATGAGTAAACCCACTTATCTACCCAACATCTTACTCCCTAACTTTGACTTCTAAAGCCATTGACATTTTGAATCTTTTTTATTTAATGATCATGGGAAACTTTAGTTATTAAGTTTAATTTACCTCCAATTGATTACTTTTCAATACCTCAAAAAGTCTGTATCAATGTCAATGTAAGCATATGGGTACATAAGACATGTACCACACATAACATAGGCATTCTTCTATCACAATTTACTGATAAACCTGAAAATCAGCCAAGGCCATAAATTATCGAAGTTCGTTTCAGCATAATATGCTCCTGAAATAATTTGCTTCAGTCACGTAAGGCATGACTTCAGCAGTACGAAAGCGACCAGCTGGTCCTTTCCCAGACTTGTTCGATGATAATACAAGAATTTTAATAGCAGAAGTTCATATAAACATTATTCGTTGCCCTATTTTGTTAAATAACAGGCACTCAAATATTCTGAAAGTTTCCTGAAAATGTTGTGTGTGTAGGTAGTGAGTCACTGCTATGACTTAGGTATATAAATATATCCTAATTCGTAAGCAACAACACCAACGAGCAATAGATGTTCTGTCTGTCTGTCTCGGCTTCTTGTTGGCAGTCAAATTTAAATATTAAAAATTTCTGTAACTTTAAAGGTTTCTCAATAAGTCGAATATCAAAAGCAACATTATTTTTTTCCAAAGTTCAAGATTAGCGCGTATCAAACAAAATCTTAGGTACCAGATTTTCTTTTGCGGAAAAGCGTTAATTTCAAAGTGTTTTTCCTATTTAAGGAGATATGCGAGTATCATTGTGTATTTCATTAAATTTTTCTAGTAAATAGTATCAGTTAGGTAGCTCGTCGATGTGGTTGGACCACTAATACCACTATGGTCATGGTTGGTCAGCCGTGTCGGTAGCCATGCAGCCACTGCTCGGCAGAGATTAATTACGATCATTATTCTATTATAAATATAAAATAATATCGATTGTATTTTCCATAGCATTAATAACAGCAGATTACCATAACAAAAAAGGCTGACTGTTGCTCCGTTCGATTCCATATAAATATGCATGTGTGTTTGACGTATATTTCCTATGCGTTCTGCCCGCGACATCGTCCGTATCGAATTCAGTATTAAAAAGAGTTTCCCCAAGGTTTAATCTATTTTATGGCAAAATTCATCGTGATTTAGGCATGAAAAGGCAGTGGACTAACAGTGTCACTTTTGCAATATTACCTATCTATAGATTGTTTTTCCTTCAATCTACACAAGGGTTTATTTTCGCGGTAATTTAAAATAGAAAGGGAGGGAACTCAATGCGGAAAAGCTAGCTTGCTAACTTAGCCATAAACATCATTAAAACAAGACAATAAACAAGGAGAAGTTATTTCTCGTCTATTCGCAGAAAAAGGTGTTGATTTTGCATGCGTAGCGCACTGTGAGTGGAAGAGTGTTATTAATTAACTATGCATTGATTCATGCGCGCGCGCATTTGTCACGAGCGAGCAACATTACAATACAATGCTGATCTGATAGCCATCGCGACTGGAAGAGTTGACGGCGACACATAGCGGCAGCTGGAGCACAACAAACAGACCTTAATCAAAGAATATATACACACATACACTAACGCCTTTATTATATTGATTACTAGCGGCCGCCCGCGGTTTCACCCGCGTGGTACCCGTTCCCGTGGGAATATCGGGATAAAATATAGCCTATGTCACTCGGGAAGACTGTAGCTTTCTGTGAAAGAATTTTCTAAATCGGTCCAGTACTTTTTGAGTTTATTCGTTACATACAAAAATACATATCTTTCCTCTTTATATAATAATTAAGTAAGTAGTAAGTATAGACAAGAAAAAAAAATAACATTGCATAGTATTATCGCGTATTATTGTCATAGTATTGATTCCAGTGGGCGACATTAGGTACAATACAAATGCTGCTGATCGCCATCGCGGCTGGAAGAGACTACGATAAACAGACTACCTAAGTAAATGGAGCACAATAGACTTTTAATTTTCTTTACTGCGGCTTCGCAATGTTGGTTTAGATAGACTATTGATGAAAACTGCAAAGTTAAAAAAATCATTAAGTCGGATGGCGGGAACCGACTTTGTCCTAAAGTAGAGTCCAGAGAATATTGTTAGAAATGAAAATGAGAGAGGTTCTTGAAATGAGCATTATGAAGATAAATAGGTACTAATAATAGGTACTTATAAGTCTCAAGTTGACCTTACGTCACCCCGCGCCATTCCCATGACAGATACCCGCCGATTTGAAAAAATGGCCGGACACATCAGGGGTTAAACAAGAAAATAACGTGAAAACATTTTTCTATACTTACTTAAAAAACTTTATAAAGGAAACTTAATTATGAAGAAAGACATCACTTACTAAAAAGAACTGAAAAAGAGAGTGAAAGCTTGAATGGCAGGTAAAAATTAACGTGCAAATTAAGGCCCGTGGTATCGCCAACGACCTTGGGCATAGAAAAGTGGCCTAATTTTCCCGCCCGCTACCCGCACCAAAACAGCTTAAACACACGTTTCGTCAAAACTATGTATTATTTTAAAACGAAAAATGCTCAGTTTTAAGTTAAACAAGTTAGCAATCTTTTCCTGAAAGAAACGTGAAAATATCACTTGTAGTTTAGAAGCAGTAGCGTATTTCGAGTTGAAAACAGCTTCATTTCAATGTTTTTTTTTAAATAGTATCTTAAAGACTATGTTTTTTTTAAATGCTCAGATTGAAGTTTATATATCAATATTTAATATATATTAATTCTAGATTCAGCAGTAGGCTAATTTATGAGTTTTAGGGCCTCAAATATGATCGTTTCACGATTACATTACATGCACCTTAAATATGCAGGCTGCCAGTATTACCTACCTACACATAGAAATAAAGATAAGCTGCCGTCATTCAGCTGTAACGGTTGTTCAGGCACTTTAATTATCAGTGGACATGTCAAAACCCCTTCGTTATCTTTTAATACACCATGTCAATTTATCTTGGTACCTATCGTCCCCAAATCTGGGAGGGGGCAAATTAATATAAAAGTTTGTATTATGTTGTCGCGATAGTGGAATTATATATAGGTTAATATAATGACGAACATTTTAAAAATATATATGTCGTGGTCAGATCACAAAATTAGTAATTTCATGATATTGTTGGTCATTTCGTGAAATAGTCGTATTTCATGAAATGACCATTTAAATTGACAATATCGTTAAATATTCAACGTTTAATGATATTTTCAACAACGTTTGGCC
This sequence comes from Crambus lathoniellus, assembly GCA_949710035.1. Taxonomy (NCBI): domain Eukaryota; kingdom Metazoa; phylum Arthropoda; class Insecta; order Lepidoptera; family Crambidae; genus Crambus; species Crambus lathoniellus. The sequence goes on along the minus strand of OX453305.1, from coordinate 26,084,686 downwards.
ATATCCTGAAATTATAAAATTTAATTTTAGGAAATTAATGTAAGGTTTCCGTTCCGGTAGTGTAAGTAAAGGTAACCTCATAAATTCAAATACAAAAAGGAAATCTTAGTATAATAAAATAACTCAAAGCTGGTACTTACTTAGTATTTTTAATGACAGCCCAGAATTTTAAGCAGATAGCACAACTAACGTTGTGCGTACATAATTAATTTTAAAGCCAATACATAATGTTTTAATAAAGTGATTACACAGCCACGCCCACTGCGTGACCCGACCCATCTGTTTTCAGCAAATAATCGGTGTCACTGACCCCTAACTTTTTAATTACTATGTTAATGAGTATATATTACCATCTCATTTAGGTTTTAGGTCGTGTAAGCCATTAGAAAAACCTAGATAAACTTCAACCTTTCTAACATAATTTAACTACGAACTTATTAGTTTAACATTATTTTCTCCCTCCCCGTGGCTGAGTGGTTTACGTACCGGTTTTCAAGGTGCGCCGTAATCCCTAGAGGTCCCGGGTTCGATTCCCGGTCGGGTAAATATTGAAAACAAACTTTTCAATATTTCCTCGGGTCTGGGTGTATGTGGTATTACCCGTCGTTGTTTCCAATTTCCATGATACTAGTGCTTATGCTACTATAGTTTGGTATTGGAACTATGTATGTGATGGAGTCCAAAAAATAATTTGTTTAATACACCAACCTCAGTAAAAACAATATTTTATTTCAATACATAAACTTAAAACTATTCATAAGTAGTCATCATTCAATGTAAGTGGGTATAATTTAATTTCCTTGTAATAATGATGGTAATTTTACTAAATGTCGTTGACGCTGTCCACAAAGAACAAAAGTTTGTGATAATAATATAATATATCTGTCGCAGGGATATGAGGAAATCAGGGATTTCACGAAATCCCTAGGGATATCACGAAATCACGGAAAATGTGGAATATTCTTATTTACGACGTCTTCTTTCTAAGAAGTTCAGCGAAGCGATCGTCTTAAATTTCATGGTTATTTTTTTTTTGTAAAAAGAATACTTATGTTGTACTAGCTTTCCGCCCGCGGCTTCGCCCGCGTGGACTACACGACGTTATCCCGCCGGAATGTGACATTTTTTCGGGATAAAAAGTAGCCTATGTTCCTCTCCAGGCTACAAAGTATCTGTGTTCCAAATTTCAGCCAAATCCGTTCAGCCGTTTTGGCGTGATTGAGTAACAAACATCCAAACATCCAAACATCCAAACATCCAAACATCTAAACTTTCACATTTATAATATTAGTAGGATTACAAAAAGAAAATAACCACGAAGCCGTGAGCTTTCTGTCTTTCTTCAATCATTCTTCATTTCACTAGATTTCGTTTAGTGAAATGACATATCACTGAACTTGTTTAGGAAGAAGACGTAATAAATAAGAATATTCCACATCTTCCGTGATTTCGTGGTATCCCTAGGGATTTCGTGAAATCCCTGATTTCCTCATATCCCTGCGACATATCTATAGTTTTGTTATACGCAGGTATACGTCGAATAGATTACTATAACTATGGGTTTTAATGTTGCGTGAATGCTACAAAGGGTGGTGGACCGAAAATTACTTTTTATCTACATAATAATTATTCTTAATTTAATTCCTTTCTTGTTAATGGAAAGGAATGCTATTCCAATATGTAACATAAAGTAATGAACCTTACTAAAATAAAATAATTGTGAATTCTCTTTTAAACTATAATAATGACCAAAAGCTCTCTTTATAGCTTTTTTCTATAAATTAAGTAGTTATAGAAAAAAGCTACAATAAATTAAATAAATAATCAAGATTTTAAACTTTCGCGTTCCATTATAATTATAAAAAAGAGTAACGGGATTCAACGCGACATTTATTATGTAGTACATATGTACTTACAGTCTGTCTGCTTGTGACCACGGCTGTAGCAACACAGTCGAAACGTCAAGCTGTAAGTACATATGTACTACATAATAAATGTCGCGTTGAGTCCCGTTACTCTTGTTTATAAAAATAATCAAGAGGTACTTAGGTCCTTGTTAAATCAGGTACCTACTTAATACTTTTTTTAAGAACAGTTTTAAAAGTTTAACACAATACTAGATAGGTTTAAGATCAATTTTGATATTAAAGTTAAACAAACATAAAATTCTTTGCAACACGGGCCACCGAAAAACGCCGCCACCGACACCTCTTGTTTTCATACATTTTACTCTGGGTTTATGGGTTATTATTTAGTCAGTAGGTACGCAAACTTTAATATGTGGTTCAGACCATGAAATTAAACAGCTTTCCGGAAAAATATGGACCCGGAACTGACAAAAAAAATTACGGGAGGTCCAAAAATTTTTTTTCATTTCCGGACCCATGTTTCTGAGGAAAGTTTTTCAGTTTCGTGGTCTGAAAAAATAACCCTGTGTAGTCGTCATTTGTTTCTTCTTCTGGCTTCAAGTGGCGGCGTTGGTTGACGGTAAGTAAAATCGTCGAATCATGGAAAGCGTACATTTTGCCTAGCGTTAAATGAGTGATGAGATAGGAATGACAAATCCAAGTTTTCCACCTCGAAAGCCCTTCGGATCATTGTTAAATATTTAAAAACCAATGAATTTTCAGTTTTTTTTCAGTTTTTGTAAATTTTTACCACCGATGACCTGTGTGACGGCAAAAGTTACTCATACAATTTCATCAAGAAATAATCCGAAAGCAGTGATTGTAAGGGAAGTTAAAATAGTTGAGTAGACAGCTCATGCCAATCTTAGTATAGCCAGTTTTTTTGGTCATTTCATGATTCATCGCAAGTCGCGACAGAGTCGACAGACAAAGTATAAACTCTTCAACCAAATTATACTGAATGAATAATTCCAGTTAAATCCACATTTCAGTTGCTCAGTTTAAAATTTCCTGGAACTGTTTTGAATAATACGGGTGACATTGATTAATGGTGTCTAACGAAAAACCTAAATGTTGTTGCTGTCTCAGTACTTTTATGACACAACTTTTCATTTCGTAATTCAGTTTGTCAGACTCATCTTGTTTAATTAACTTTTTTTGTGCGTAAATGAAATATGAATTTTTATCGAGACAATCTTTTGTAACCGAAGTAAGTACCTATAATAAATTTCTTTGTTGGTTGTCTAGAAAACTTTTTGGTGCATTTTTCATGCATGTTAATAAAACACCAAAACCTTACAATTATTGTTTCTGTGAAAAATACCCTATACCCTATTTAGGTACTTTTCAAATATAAATATATTCTAAATAAGTAAGTGTTTAAAGATGTGTGTTGAAAACACAAAGACAATTTAACAACGTAGGTACGAGTATCGTGTTTTTTTTTGCCGGCCAGATTCAATGAACTTGCACTTCACGGTTTGCAAACACGATGTTTTAATAAAGATTAGCCAAAATCAAGTTTTGGCTCGATCTCATAAACAAAAACTTCCTTTAAACTTTGTATTGCCCTTATTCCCGCGTCGTAGTAGGTTAGGAGATCTAAACTAGGCAAGGTTAGATTCCTACGGGACACATAAAAATAGGGAATGGGTACTATTTGAAGCATTATATCTAATGATGAATTTTAATCTCATTATCATAAAGCTTTTTAGTAGCAGCTCAACTTACTTCGACTTAAAGGTGTTGTATGAAAATGTCCAAAAATCTATACTTCTTTACTTACTAATGTTAAAAAGAGGAAAATTTTGATTGTTTGTTTGTTTTTGTTTGATTGTTTGAAACTCAAAATACTATTTGAAAAATTCTCTCAGCAGTAGAAAGCTATAAGTACATTAATCCTGACCCGAGTGACATAGGTTATATAGGTATATATTATCACGATATTCCCACGGAAACGGGTACTACGCGGGTAAATGTCCGACAGTCTGTCAGATAGCAACTTGCAAGTGTAACTACAACTTGCAAGTGTGTGTTGCTATCTGACAGACTGTCGGACATTTATCGCAGAAGACTTACTTGCAGGTGGAAATGAGGCCTAACAATATCCCCTGTCAAACAGAGGGCTTTTAGGCCCTGAGTCACGCGGGAGTGGCTGTGACGTCACGCTTCCCCGCATGCACTACCCGCTCCTGCGGGGCCTTGGCAATGAGACAGAATTAAATTAGTGTGCAAACATGTTTAAGGTGATAATTAATTTGACTAAAGAATAGAGTAACGCTGAATTATTCACTCCATATAGGTTAGTCTAACTACTAGGATTGTGATGAAGAAAGTTATGGAATTATTTCATGTTTATTTGGCGGAATCATCTGTGTGTTTTGATATGGTAATACCACGTAATAGGTAGGTACCTACTTTAAGAGATTGTGTCGAGGCAAAAAGACAATAACACCTCCACAACGTTTTCAAACATTGCCTAGTATGCTAGTGTTTTCACAGATTAAAACACGCTGGTAGCACGAACATTCAGCCTCCTACTGCGCAATCCATCAACGGACAATCAACATCTATCCGTGACTCCTGGCTGCATGGGCTTTGCGTCTTTGCCTCCTATCTTTTTTATTTCCTTTTTTTATGTGTTGCCAGTCGAATGCCGTAGAAATTAGTGGTAGTTCGTCGACCTCACGCGCCATGCAATCATGTAATGGACATTGGCACTTATAAATTGTTGTTCTCTTCCTGAATGTTGTATTATAACTTTATAACCCATAGTCTGTATGACTAGGCTAATCATAGCGCCGGTTATTTATAGTAAGTACATTAGTGGCCTGTTAGAAAATTAGATTGGGGTTTTAACTTGAAGAAGAGCTTTGAAGAATTACTTAGGTACTATTCTAATAACACTTATATTTTGAAAATGTTTTAAGTCTTGAGATGTCTTGAAATTCAAACGTTTTAAAATACCCAAAGATAGCCAGCTATTCCTACCAATAAATTGTTGTTAAGGCGATACTCGGAAAAATTGTGCTGAAGCGAGATAGCAATGAGAAAACGAAGCGCGCGAGAGCGAGACCGATTTTGCAGATTAGGCAAAAAAAAAACACAAAATCACTTCGTATTAGAAAACTATAGCTATTTTTTAAAGATGCTTCTACACGATCCTAAATATTATTGGTGTCAATAAATTAAACTAATTTCCAATAGTATATGTAACCCCATATAAGATTATTCTTGAATATTCGTATTTTTAGAGGTCTTTTCGAAAAGAAAAAGTGTCGAGGCAAGATCATAAAAGCGTGTTTCTGAAACTATACGAATGTAGATAAAGGTATGAAGAAATATATATCTTATTACCAGATTTGTAACAAGTCTAACCGTCCTATAGTTTAATATCAAAAAGTCCATACTTTTTCCGAGTAGCGCCTTAATAATGCCTCACCTACCTACTTGTTTTTTTTAATAATTATCATTTGTTTTCTTGCACAGATATCAATGCTAATTTCCGTCAATCATTATTTTAGCTCTAACTAGACATTTGGCTACAAACTTAAGCAAAAACTTTATCTTCATCATCCTTATCCTCGTCAGTACAGTAATTATAATGACATTATCATTTTTCAAATTACCATTATACACGAAATACTTAGGTACCTACTTATGAGTATCATGCCTTTTTGCACCAAATTTTATAAGTAAAAATTAGTGATTCTTGTTTAGGAATCTGACAAAAATCTTAATACTTATAGCTCGTAAATATTTGACCAAATTGTATGTTAGTAATAACATTTCAAAATTTCATGATCATTAAACACCTATAAAATAAATAAAATAAAAATCATTTAAGTATTTCAGGCCGATCGACCCATAATTAAACACACAACATAAGATTTTAGAAACTTACACATTGAATCATAAATATTAAATTAAAATTATATAATTTCATTAAATAAAATCATTGAATAATAAGTAATAATAACATTAATCAAAATAATAAAATAATAAATAAATAAATTCTTAATTTCGGATAAGCTCAGGTTTATAAGATAACTAGCTTTCCGCCCGCGGCTTCGTCCGCGTGGACTACAGGACGTTACCCCGGGGAATGTGATATTTTCCGGGATCAAAAGTAGCCTATGTTCCTCTCTAGGCTACAAAGTATATTTGTGTTCCAAACTTTAGCCAAATCCGTTCAGCCGTTTTGGCGTGATAGAGTACCTACCTAACAACATCCAAACATCAGAACAGCATCAAATCGAAAATAAGAAATCAAATATCAAACTATCAAATTCAAACAACATTTTTTAAATTAAAAAAAAGATTACCACTTACGCCATGTAGATACCTAGGTACACGTATTGTGAGGAATGAGGAAGACATATTTGCAAAAAATTCTGGCGCCATCTATGTTAGCCCGCATCGATTTTTGTATTTTCCCGTAGGAATGGGGGTTTTCCGGGATAAAATGTTCCTCTCCAGGCTACAAAGTATCTGTGTCCCTCAACCAAATCCGTTCAGCCGTTTTGGCGTGATTGAGTAACAAACATACAAACATCTAAACTTTCACATTTATAATATTAGTACTTACTTACCATTTATCAAAAACCATTTCAATGATAATAATGCTAATAATAAGCCCTTTACAATTCGTCAAGAAATCATACAGGGTGTTTGACGCATACTCTGAACAACGTACTTACAGCAAGAATTTTTTGTCGGAAATGAAAAAAAATATAATGACTTTTCATACAAAGGAAATAATTGAAATACTATGGAGCGTGGTATATTATTAAAATTACCTTTAACCATACATATGTGATATATCAATTGAAAGAGAAAAAAAAATACTTCGTTAAAATGAAATCAGTTATTCTATTTATCCCTTCACATTAATTATTTTATTTTATAATTTATTGGTTAGCTGGATTTTAAAATCGTTAGATTGCAACACTTAGAGCTCTTGACAACACTATTTTTGACGTTCCGTTTCGCTAATTTTAATACGTACATTATTGTCAGATACAGCACAAAAACAATTTGACAACAAACAATGATTTGAAATACATTCTATTTAAATTAATATTCTACCTATGTAAAATATATCTTGATTTTTGTTACTAAACGCGAGACTTTTCTTAAAAATATAAAATCTGGCGACAAATACAAAGAAGCGTGATACGGAACGCACTATCTGTCAATCTGTTCGTCTGTTAAGCGCCCCACAGATGGTCAGTTCGCCTGTCGGCAACGGCCTGTCAGTTTGCCGCAATGATGGCCCATCACGGTCGGCCAACATGATCGGCCATCCTGTACTGGGGGCTTAAAAGGTTTAGAACTGACGGCTAGTGCGCAGGTATAGTTTGTGGCCGCTGGGGGTCGGGGCCAATCTTGACACTTATCGGCCGGACAGAAACTACCGATTAGAGTGTGTGTCAGATAACTCTGCACGTGCCTGGCGCGTTTTTGGCGCTAGTTACAGTGCATTTTTTTGTTCTAATGTTATAGAAAAGATTAGTATTCGATTTTTACCGCGCGCAGACTTATCTGACGAGCACTCTAGTACTAAAACTGACGGCTATCAACTGCTAGTGTGTGGCCTCAAAGTCAGTTTTCGATTATTGCCGACAGGCAATGACCGGTCTAGTGTGTGGTCGATGGAGGTCTCGTATCGTACGTCAGACGGCCGATCTGGGGGGCTACCGGCTAAGAAATATGAATATGGGTATGGGCTTCAACTGTCATTTGAATTCCTTATTTTGATAGATTTTTGCTACTTTGTTCTGTTGAACGTTGCTAGCTAGTTATCGTAATACCCGACATCACAAAACTAGGAACTGATAGCGGCTATTTTCTTTAAAAAATTTGCTTAAAGTACCCAAAAACGTATGAAGTTCATACCCATAAAGTTACGCGGTAGCCCCCCCGGTCTTGACCGACAGGCGACCTGACCGTCTGTGGGCTCCTTTAAGGAGTCAGGTCGCCTGTCGTATGGAGTTTGCCAAACTCGGTATGAGTATGGTATTAAAAACTCGTGGAATACTATTAAAAAACTCGCCATCCCACTCGTGTTTTAATACCCCTCATTATGCGACAGTCACATAAACTACTATTAATTGATCTGTCAAAAACTCGCGCCAATAGATCTGCTCAACATGGCCGCCATCGGCTGTCAAAGATACCTTGGTGATATTGAAAGACTCTTTAATCCATATAAAAATTTGAAAGGATAAATAAAATAATTCATATTATTTTATTAAGGTTTAAAATATGCTCTTTCTATTTTAATATGTCGTAGCATTTTATTGTGTAAAATTGGTAGATGTCGCTATAATTTTCGTGTCTAAGGTATACAGGGTGTTAGGGGAACCGTTGCAAAAACTTTAACACTTAAAACTTTAACTTTAACATGGCTTCAGGTCATCATGCTGAACAACGCACAGCAAGAATTTTTTGTCGGAAATGAAAAAAAATAGGAATAATATACCAAAATTAATAATGTCCTTTAGCAACTAATCGGGACATTTTGTATGGAGAGTTGAAATTTTTTTTCATTTCCGACAAAAAATTCTTGCTGTGCGTTGTTCAGCATGATGACCTGAAGCCATGTTAAAGTTAAAGTTTTAAGTGTTAAAGTTTTTGCAACGGTTCCCCTAACACCCTGTATACCTTAGACACGAAAATTATAGCGACATCTACCAATTTTACACAATAAAATGCTACGACATATTAAAGTTAAAACTCAACTCAATCCTATACTTAGTGCGCCTGCTAAAAAGCGACTTCCTGAGGGTTAGAACATGGTGGTTTCATCGGATATCCGCAACAGGAAGTTTAGGGCTTCGGATTATGCGCTAAATGCTCTGTCTAGCTCAGTAAAAAGCTAGGTTTAAACACGGCCCACTTATGATAGCATGTTTTATTCAGTTTAACTTTATAAGTAGGTATTCATGAATAGGTACTAAGTAAAATTCTTATATTCTACTACCAACCCCCCTAGTTGAAACCTTCAAGGCCCAAGGCAAATTACCTAACTCCCGACTGCAAAAAGAGGGGTGTTAGAAGTTCGACGTTTCTTTGCATTTTTACTACGATCTTTTTTGTATGTGGTAATCATACAGAGACAGACTTGCCCACTAAGACTAGTATAGTCACCTTTTTTTTGTTTCAAGAGGAGAATGCAATCTTTAGGCATACCAAACGGCATGTTGGACTCGGTCAAACCGAGTAGTAGGTAATTTAAAAAACCCTTAGCCTAGATTAATACGAGACAGTAGAGATGGTCTCAATTCAAATATGCTGTGATGTGAACCCAGCGAAAAAATAACGAGCAAACCCAAACATTACAGTTGGCAAGACACGTAATCATAGAAATACAAAATCCCTGATATGATGACAAGGTCGATAAAGACCGACATTGGTAGTCACGCACGTTCCGTGAACTTCTGACTTTAAACCTATCATTGTTCAAACATGATCTCGTTCTGACATTTTATTAATATTATTACATCGCTTACAACTAATAGATGTCATGCTCCGTCGCATTTAATGCTCCTCTGAGCAGAATGAGATCACTAGACGACAAACTGAGGAAGTGCAAGCTATTTTAAATCTTATGGTACAGGTGATGAAATCCAATAACCCTTTTTGTTCAGACAGACATCGAAGGTGCAACCAAATCGTTCATTGTCTTTGTCAGATGGTGCGTGGCCGGAAAATTGAGATCGTTTGTTTTGGGAGCAGTTTTTATTTCATCAATTGGTACCTTTACGATTTTCTCTCAAATACCAACGTACCTACGTATAGTACAGCTATCACTTTTACTAGCTTTGACCCGCTGCTTCGATGGCGGCTTTAAATTGATTTCTACATAAAACTATTTATTTGCCAAATTTCATAAAAAATCGGTCGAGTCTGAATTTTGTGCAGTGTTCGGCCGCGAAACCTCAAACCGTTCCTGAGAAAATTTAACTAAACCATATCGAGTTACGCAAATATTAAAATAATTCTTAATAAGGAACCCCGAAAAGAAGGCGAGTAATGGAATTTAAGATTTTTTATTTTAATTCTAGTACCTATTACAAGATACGCGATGTAAGAACTTATAAAAATAACACCCCTGTTTTTGCAGTCGGGGAAAGATACAGGATAATTTTTTTATCAGTGCACAAATTTTTAGGATCGACTCAGAATCGATAAGTGAAGAACTTTCTCCTAGAAACATGGGTCGAAATACGACAAAAATTTTTGGACTTCCCATACTAATTTGATCACGTGATCAGTCCGATTTGTATGAAAGGTCAAACATTTTTTGTCATATTTCGACCTATGTTTCTAGGAGAAAGTTGTTCACTTACCGATTCTGAGTCGATCCTAAAAATTTGTGCACTGATAAAAAAAATATCCTGTATATGAGAATAATTAATATATGAGAACCTAAAGTTGGTATGTACAATTAATAGTACTAAGGTACCTTAAATATAATTGTACACAATAAAAGTATTTAGGACAACCTTTGTTATTGTAGCTAGTGACTTTCAACTGTTTTTACATCATCTGTGATGGGTTTCCAATTCCATACAAAAATACATTGTACAAAATAAAAGTAGGTATTAAGGACAACCTTTGACTAAAGTTGTTACTGATTACGGATTCCGTTCACTTTTTAACCGACTTCTAAATCAAAAAGGAAGAGGTTCTCTATTCGTCTGTATGTATGTTTTTTTTTTTTTTTTTTATGTATGTCCTCCGATTACTCGAAGACGGCTGAACCGATTGAAATGGTTCAAACGTTATTACATCAGGTTGGTTTCCAAGTTGGTCCCATTTTTTGAAATTTTGAAATCAGTTCAGTAGTTTTCAGGAAATCTTGAAAATACTGTCGTTTTCGTTACAACTTTATGTGAATTCAATACGTATCTTTAGGCATAACTCCTTTGTTTATAAACCGATTTAGATGATTCTTGTTTTGTTAAAAAGGGGACACCTCAAGGTATTTTAACCGACTTCAAAAAAGGATGTTTTCAGTTTGATCACATACCTATTTACCAGAAAACACGTAAATTGCCTGCACGATGCACTAAAAAGAGTGAAATAAAAATTATTTTTATAAAAAAATAAAACCGCCTTCAAAAAAAACCACATCAAAAAAGTAAGAAATAATTCCTCACCAAATAAATAACGTAAGTACTTTGAAGTCGGGCGGGTTTTAACAAAAACAACAAAAAATTGTACATGTTTCACGCCCGACTTCAAAGTACTTACGTTATTTATTTGGTGAGGAATTATTTCTTACTTTTTTGATGTGGTTTTTTAACTAACCTTAACTCAATACCGATGCTAACTTGACCTAATAGTTGAACGACTAAGGAGCAATTGAACGCCTACTAGAAGAATTAAAAACGAATTTATTGTACCAATTTGCTTCCAGATCGCCTTATTTGTTCGATTACGGACCTAAAATCAATTAAACTTAACAATACTGTGTCCTCAGTCACAGTATTGCCTAAATTTGGAGTGATTAAATCGCCTTTTAAGGCATCGAGTGGGAGAACTGTATCGATTTAAAGACAATGGGTTTGAATGGGCGTCTTTGTTGTTCATTTAATCTATACTAATATACTAATAACTAATACTAATACTAATATACTAATACTAATCTATACTAATATTATAAAGAGGAAAGATTTGTATTTTTGTATGTAACGAAAAAACTCAAAAAGAATTGGACCGATTTAGAAAATTCTTACACCGTTAGAAAGCTACAGTCTTCCCGTTTGACATAGGCAATATTTTATCCCGATATTCCCACGGGAACGGGTACCACGCGGGTGAAACCGCGGGCGGCCGCTAGTTGTCTAATAATAATGATTATATTGATTGACATACACAACCTGAAATATCAGTAGGTAAGCACTTATTTTAAAATTTTAAATTCTGTATTGGCAACATTGAGTTTTAATTTACTAACGTAGATTGGTATGCTGTTTTAAAATATAGCATTTTCGTACCTACTAGAAAATAATTCAAGTCATCTCTAACAGTAGTACAGTACACTCTGACTGCAAGTAAGCTGTTACTTATATTATAATTTCATATTATAAAACATTTTTATCACTTTTGAATCGACATAGGTACACATTCTATTTTATTAGCTATCTCGAAGTTTTCTAGTACCAAACCTATTTGCGGAAAAGAGCTTTCTCAGTGGTGGTCTAACTCAAGCGAATATTTTATTAAGGAAAAAAGCTCATTGTATTCTTATTAGTTAGAATGACCCGCTGTAAATCCGAGCATCTCGCTTGGCATCTACAAATTTATTATCATTCCATTCTCACAATTTAATTATGGTAGTTTTTTTTTTATCCACAACGGGGTAGCACTTAGCCTTCATAACACCTGATGATAAGTGGTGATAAGGCTGAAGGTGGAAGCGCACTACTCCCGGAATCCTCAATCACTGAGGAACTGGCTATCATATCTCTAACTGCCGGAACACAATAATGCTGAAAACATCATTGTTATGGCGTCAGACTTAGATAAGATGGTAGCCAGGCGGACTAAGAACAAGTCCTACCACCAAACAAACCGAATACAATATGTACCCCCACTGGGAATCGAAACCGGGACCTCTGGGTCTGAAATCGGTGGTATGAACCACTAGACCACAGAGGCGGTTAAATACATAATAATCAAGACATGGTTTAATTTTATTAGGTTTACTTACAAGTTAATCCCCTTTTAAGTTTTTAATTCATTAGCAATATTTCTAGCTACTTTTTAACTGAAAACAACTTGACGTTTTTAAAAATTATTCAGCGTTTTTGAACTTCCAAGTTGTCTTAAAGGTTTTTCGTGACACTATACCTTCATAGTTTTTCCTCGTAATTCCTTGCATTTTCTGCTTATTCACATGTTGATTAATGGTGGCTTGCTGTGCCAAGCTGTGCCTTACTCGTCCTTATCTGAACTCGATCCGTTCGTATTAGAAGACGATCAATTCGTAGAATGTAGGTAAGTACTACATATTGTACTGCAATGACTAGTAAAAAGTTCAAGTGAATATGAACTATTGGAAAAGTTGGTGATTAGTCCCAATTCAGATATTTACAACTTGAAACATGTTTGAAACTTTGATTTTAAAATATAGTTATTTCCATTTATAATGTTCAGCCAGTACCTACTTAATTAGAAAAGTTAAAAGAAAAATTACAGGTGTAAGAAAAATGACTCAAGACAATAAAACTTAAGGGGGCTGTCGATGCATAGGATTACCTACACACAAAGTGACTCTTGACTTGAATGCTAAGTATGTGGGCATTTTGTCTGCCTCTATTTTAGGCTGACTCTAGTTAAAAAATGGAAAATGAAGTATTTAGAAAAAATACTACCCGTCTCACAATCAGCTCCGATGGGACTCGAACCCACGACCTTTCTTTTTCCGGGCGACTGCTCTAACCACTGAGCTACGGAGTCGTTACGAGAAGCGTCGAATTCATCCAATACTTCTCACTCGCTGTATAGTCAACGTAAATTTCATCAATGTGGAGATCACAGACCTATTTCCGTGTTCTGTGGTGGAGATATTACTACCCTCACACGCGAAAGAAATACTTCCAGGTATTTGGCAATCGCTAAAGATGAAATTACTATTGCAATTATTTTAATTTTTAGTTTTTTGCATTCACAATGCAATTTTTATTACTGAAAAATGGAAAATGAAGTAAGTATTTAGAAAAAATCGACCCGTCTCACAATCAGCTCCGATAGTGGTTAGAGCAGTCGCCCGGAAAGCGAAAGGTCGTGGGTTCGAGTCCCATCGGAACTGATTGTGAGACGGGTCGATTTTTTCTAAATACTTCATTTTCCATTTTTCAGTAATAAAAATTGCATTGTGAATGCAAAAAACTAAAAATTAGAATAACTGACTCTACTTATTTATACAAACTTATTAAAAGCATAGGTAAAATACCTACGCTTCGTGACATCGGGTCGTGATTCCCCTAGTTCCCCACGTGAACCCAGGATATACTCATAAGGTCATCCATGTTTTATGAGCCAGACCACCCATAAATCCATAGGGATATTGTATGATTCCTTGTCATTGAATTTTTATTGTCCTCTTTTCATTTTTTACGCAGGAAAATTTACGACCTATTTTACTTAGAGTTTGCGCGGGATTTTTATCATGTATGTATTTTATGTCGAAATTATAGTGATTGTGACCGTCAAAGTTTTAGTTAAATGAATTATTTTTATTATTTGTTAATTACTTAAGTATGTAGGGCAGGCGTACCGGTTTTGGCCACTGTACCGGTTTTGGCCACTTTTTGCTCTATAAGTTTTAAGCCTCTAATAGCCATTTTTGATAAAGGCAATGAAAATAAAGTATTTTAAGGTAATAATAACAACCGTTAGAATTCCTTATGTCATAAGATTTTTTTTCAATAAATTCCATTTTCTGTTTTAAAAAATGTTTTGAATGAAAATTTTAAGAAATTTGTTATGGATGAAATACTTTAGAAACCTTTGTTTTTTACAATCAAATTGTTGTTTTGCAATTGACTGGTTTCTAGCGCATTAGAATATATTGATTTTACCTGGGTTTGGTTTTGATTTTTCGCTATACTTACAAAAGTTTAACTATCAGTAAGTGGCCAAAACCGGTACATTTGGCACCTCTCACACATTGTGTGTAATATAAAAAAATTTATTATACTTTTATAAATTTGAAAAATGTACCTTTAAAGTTAGATAAATTATCTAATTATAATTTAAGATATAATTAGTGTCTTAAATACCTATGACCATTTAGTACTTAGTGCTTAAAAGTCAAAAAATCATTAAAGTGGCCACAAAGGGTACCTCTGCCCTACTTACCTACATAACGTTTTTCATCCGAATAACTTTGTGTAAGTTAAGAACTTTTTTTTCGCATAATAGCAAAAGATGCTAATAACAAGCATAACATATCAGTTTCAATTTAATTAAGAACCATTCTTGAGTCATACTTGTATTAAAATCTTGATGGCTCGTACAAACAGATCTCTGAGGATGTTCAAATGTGGCCATATCGGAGTAACTCGGCCGTGAAGAATGATGCCCATTCATCTTTCCGAAGAGAGCCTTGTTTTGTATAATGTTGCATAGTTGAACTTAGTTTTCTACAGTACCTAAGTTTCTTAATTCATAAAGTTGATTTCGGTAGGTACATTCTTATTGATCGATACCATGTCCAACAGCAACAGCATTGTCCAAAAGTGTTTTTAAATAACAGCCAGTACCATCTCCAAAAATCCCCCATTTCAACCCCTTCAGAATGAAATATCAAAGTCTGTGCCTATAAATTAAAAAGTCCCGATATGATATTCATAAAAAAGTTGCAAGTTTCAGGCGTTAAGAAGTTAGAGACAGTACCTACTTACCTACTTCAAATTTTACATAAAGAAAAAGTTTATTTATAAATTATAATATCCCCTCGCATGAAATCATACATTTATCGTAAAATTAGCGACCTATGTATGTATGTATTCGAATTATATAAGTCAATGTAAGAACCATTGACCTTTTCTTAAACATCGTAAGCTGTCCGTATCTAAAAAGCCATTTATTTCAGAAAGCGCTCGATATAATGCTTATTTATCATTCCGATGGAGTTATAGCTAGGGTCACCATATAATAGCTATTATCTATGTTTATATTTATTTTTCAGGACTTATTACATTTGGACTTTGGCCTGGTTTCCAATTTTTACAAAGTGGTAGGAAAAAATAGGATTTTATAGGACGTTTATTTATAGAGGTTTATGTGATTTCGGTTTAGAGTTATGGTGGAAACATACTTTATTTAATAATATAAGATTATCTATAAGTTATAACGAGTCAAAACGCATGAGAGCTTTTAGGATTAGAGCTTGAAAACCGAAACTTTGATATGACACACGACCTTGGCTGCGTTTCTGATTTTCAGAGCGCGACGAACTTCGATTTAAACTTGTTCAAATTATCTACCTTACATCTAGGGAAGCATGAATGGTAGAAAAATGGAAAATGAAGTAAGTATTTAGAAAAAATCGACCCGTCTCACAATTTTTTCTAAATACTTCATTTACCATTTTTCTAATAAAATTTTATAATTCAATAAAAATTGCATTGTGAATGCAAAAAACTAAGAATTAAAATAACAAGCATGAATGGTATAAATAAGTTTGTTATTAGCTAAGTTATAAATGCGCGTTTACAACTCGTAGGTAGGTACTGCACAACAGAGGCTTCTTTTTTGCGTCAGATTCAGCCTGGTGTACGCAGTGACAAAAATCGCCGGGCATGTATGAAAAGCATATGAAAAGATTGATGGATGTAAAAGAAGTGGGCAAGGATCGAAGCAGGTGGCAATGCATAGTCTCTGCCTACCCCCATGGGAAACAGGCGTGTGTAATGTATGTAGGTATTCACCCTGCTGCACCAGCCGGCCTAGCATGAGCGGCTTATAACGCGCGATATGATATGGTACGGCAAGTTGTCTTGCTTACCCCACTAAGGTGTAAGCAAGACGGGATGCCGTACCATATCATATCGCGTGATAAAAGCCGCTCATGCTAGCCCGGCAGGCCTCGTAATTTTCTCGTGATATGGTGATCCTAGCCTGAAATCGAGTCTACACTTAATGATCACAGCCGGGTAACGGCGCGGTTGTCACGCCCGCGCCCGCCACCCCAATTTTCTGTTATTGTGTCGAAAAACTATCGTCACGCACCTTTTTTAGGTGTGGCCTGAATTAACTTGTAGAAAACTAATTTAATTTGTATCGTTCTTTATTATACTTATTAATAAAGTGGTCGAAAGGTAGGTAGGTACAGTTCGATATTCCTAAAGCGATGTAGGATGTAGGTATACCTAGGTATAAAAATAGATTAGTATTGCCGATCTCAAAACGTAAGTCATACTCTTGCAGCCCGTTTGTGATGTCGATAAAACAGCATCAGTAGTATTTTTTACCTCTAGAAATTCCAAACTTATTCAGATGTAGAATTGCAAATTAGGTAGGTACTTACCTATATTATTTTTTCAAAAATTTCACTAAGAGCCGGTAAAATTGATATAGGCCTAAAGTTGGTGGGGTTTAAAAATTTGAATTAATTCACTATTTTTGATTAGGTCTGGGAAAATACCTTCACCATGCATTCGTTAAAAATAAAAGTGTAAGGAGCTATTGCATCAATTATTGATTAAAACCCTTGTGTCATTTTTATGGACCTATCTATACACCACTAAATTTTAATTAGCATAAATATTTTAGGGGATGTTAGTGCCCATCAATATGAACAACTTTCACTATGGGGCCAACCATGGAATCGCGAAAAAAAAATCAGCTGTTCCATACATTTCAGTCGACTCGATGTTGTACTTTTGTATGGAACACCTGTTTTTTTTCCCGATTCCGTGGTTGGACCCATAGTGAAAGTTGTTCATATTGATGAGCACTATCATCCCCTAAAATATTTCTAATTAAAATTTAGTGGTGTATACACCCCACTCGAACAGGTTTGATGAAAAAAATATTTTTAGTTTCAGTTCCATGAAAAATTAAGGGGGCTCCCGGCCCCCTTAATTTTTTATTTCTTTTATTTTTGTATAAAAATCGTAATGCAGTTTACCAAATACATTTTACCTCCCAAGTTTCAACGGTGGTGTAGTCCTTATAGTTTCGGAATAAAGTGGCTGACATACGGACGGACGGACAGACAGACAGACAGACATGCATGACATGACGAATCTATAAGGGTTCCGTTTTTTGCCATTCGGCTACGGAACCCTACAAAGGCACTCATTAATCCGATAACTAATTATAAAACTGGAGTTGAAGATAATAATCATCATCATCGGCCATACATATAATGTCCCCACTGCTGATAAGATAGCCAGTTCCTCAGTGGTCGAGGAATACCTAGAGCGCTTTCACCGTCAACCTTAGGTATCTCCACTTAACATCAGTCGGCCTAGCATGAGCGGCTTTTATCACGCGATATGATATAGCACGTCATGCTGTCTTGCTTACCCCCTAAGATGTTTTAAGCAATACAGCATGACATGACGTGCTATATCATTTCGCGTGATATAATGATGGTCATGCTAGGCAGGCAGGTGTGATGAAGGCTTAGACGGTACACCGTTGTGGATATTTTTTTTAGCTAAATAGTGCTTAGGCTAATTTGGCAGATCTTCAATTTGAATATATAGTTATAACTAGTATAAGTAGAAACAATTTCGTTTGTTTGACACTTGATAACCGCTTCGCTAAAGAATACGCTCTAATTTACTTAATTAAGCCGCTTCGATAAATTATCAAGTCAACCGAGCAACAAAGCTGTAGCATGAAAGGGAAAAATGGCTGAACCAAATACATAGTATGGTTATAATGAGCCGCGTATTAACATAAAGAAACCGGACAATGGTGTTGATGGTCGGATATCGCAGCTTTTGTAGGAATATCGAACTGAATTATTGTAGACATCCTTTATATCAATGGAAAGAGCTTAAAAAAACGAGGTTAATGACAATGAATGGGAGCGTAATTTTGTAAAGAAAACTTTTTATAGCAAAATACTGTTCATCCGTATAAAAAAGACACGATTGGATACTAAAAATCAAAATAGAGTTCTAGAATTTTTTTTTAATATGAAGAAATGTCAAGTTGAAGTTCAATAGATTTTTCACTTCTCATGCTCGTAAAGTTCGTGTTTATGTTGGGTATAGGCTGCATAAAATCGCTTTTTATGCTCCAGTGCATAAAGTAAAATCTTCGTCTAAGTCTCAGATTCTAAGACAAAGGTCGTCAGGTAAACAGTCACACACGCAATTAAACTTCGTTATATAAACCTGTTATTTCATTCTGTTTCTTAAATTTTGTACATAATCCATGTTAAATTACTAAATTTATAAAACTAGGCAAAATTAATGAGTGTTCTTTATAAGAAATAAGTATTTCAAAAGCATTATGGACTACGAGTACGATCTATGCTAAAGTCACTGTGCTGCCACTGCCACGTATAAAAAAAAGAAAGTCTTCCCGCCAATATGGCGAAGTCTTTATTTTTTCTTTTTTGCAATATTGTTATTTATTAAATTTTCCTCACACTCGAAGTGAAAAGCAGAGTGTATAACTCGAACATAAAACCCATTTTACCCTCGAATTGACTATCCACCCTCGCCTACGGCTCGGATGGATATATACGTCTCGGGTAAAATGGTACGTTTTATGCACTTGTTGTACAATCTACTATATTCCTTGTCTCGTTTCCAGAGAGAATGCATTTCCGTCCACATCGGCCAGGCTGGCGTCCAGATCGGGAACGCCTGCTGGGAGCTGTACTGCCTGGAGCACGGCATCCAGCCTGATGGCCAGATGCCTTCGGACAAGACCTTGGGCGGAGGAGACGACTCGTTCAACACGTTCTTCTCGGAGACCGGCGCTGGCAAGCACGTGCCTAGGGCGGTGTTCGTTGACTTGGAACCTACTGTTGTCGGTAAGTTATCTGCTGGAAGCTGTGCTGCCTGATGGCCAGATGCCTTCGATAAGACCTTAGGTGGAGGAGACGACTCGTTCAACATGTTCTTCTCGGAGACCGGCACTGGCTAGCACGTGCCACGTGTACGGTGGTGTTCGTAGACTTGAAACCTGCTGTAAATATTACGAAAAACGGGTTTTTACCTTGTCTTGAGTCCCCGATATTTCGGCGCAAGCCATGATCACAGAGTATTGAACCTTTTCTCGTAATATTTACAGTTACAGTGTTATATAAATAAAACACTTTCACGGATTTTTCACGCAATTTATTCAACAACTTGGTTAAATTTTAGTTGTTTTTTGGTTTATCCTACGTTTCGGCACCTTTCCAAATCTCAAAAAACAACTAAAATTTAACCAAGTTGTTGAATAAATTGCGTGAAAAATCCGCGAAAGTGTTTTATTTATATGGACAGTTCGCGCAGAAATCTAAGATGTGTTTAAGTTACAGTGTTAATGACCATGAAAGTTCAAAAAGTTATTGAAACCTACTGTAGATAGTAGGTGAATTACTTGCTGGGAGCTGTATACCTACTGCCTCATTTTGTGGTTTTAGAACCTACTGTTGTTGGTGAGTTACTTATTGCTAAGCGTCTAGTCCGATGGCTAGATGTCGAATCCACGGACAATATTTATTTATTATTTATTTTATTCAGGTATCGTTCGTATGAGACCCCTAGTCAGCGACGAAATGTTTCTCTCATGGTCACACTATTGTTTTGACTGATGTGTTATGTATGATAAGTTAGACATTTCTAAATATTCCGGAATATCGAACGAAAAATTCTAAAAACTGTGTGATAGTACTTAATGATTTTTTTTTTACTTCAGTTATACCAGATAGATACATACCTTTACTTTTAAATGTTGTAGTAAAATATAAAAATGTAAATAGAGTTAATTAATACCTATAACGGGGTTGTGTAATGGCGTCGTTTTCTCGAATCAGTGCCTAATTTACAAAACAATAATGCACAATAAAACAATAAGTCACTAGGTATACCTACCTTACTTACTACTAACCTAAATAGGAGATAATAAAACAGTAACCACAGCTTCCCATCGAGTTGGAATTGGAATTAAAAGCGTGCCGTGCTGAAGGTTGTAATTGATCTGTCGGGGTATTGAACCTTAGACCGAGAGGTTATTTGGCAACCACCGTCATTACGGCCAGCCGCGGCGTTGGACGATGACCGTAAATTGGTTTTGGGTTGTTTAGTAGGCATTAGTATTACACCAGACGTAGGTGTAGACAATGATTTGATTTCAAAGTCGGTTAAGTAGGTATATCAGCCACGAAAATTGTAATAACAAACTAAGTAGGTATATGGTAGGTAGTAAAATTCTATAATTTTGGCTCCATAATAGGTATTTCACAACTTGTTCACCAGGTAGAAGACACTAATTTATTATAAGTAGGGATATAAATTATCACATATTGTAACACCCCCTTTACATCCTTTCTAACCGCTTAGCCTAACCTAAAAGATGACCTAAATATACTAACAAACCATTCTAGTATTTACTCTAAGCTAATACTGAACCTCTGTCAAGGATTCTATTAGTTACTAAAATACCTAGCTAGCTTGAACGCTGTAATACCTAACTGTTGTCCGATTAATATATAGATAACTACTATGGATGCTCTGAATCAAATCTGAAGTGGCCTGTGATGTCGTAATGGAGAACCCTGGTTGTAAAGCGTAGACCCATGATCTTTTAAATGAAGCGACAGAGACTAACCTTACTACTAACTAACTCATACTTTGAACTGCCTATATGCCTACATCAACTTAACAGCTGTTCATATTACATGGCCGTTGCTTCTAATTTTTGAACCTCATTTATAGCGACCAAGACACTCAAAATAAGTTAATACTCTTGTATAAATCTAACATTAGTTTACCCCTACATTGCTTGGACATTTAACAGTTAGGTCCTAACCGATTCCTAGGTCCAATATACTTTGAAAACCTGGTGAGTTATTTTGCTGAGTCCACCATGCTAATTCTCTGGTTACTGACCCAAGGTTAACTGTCCATTAAAACTGGTGGAATTTAATAATTTAGGTTACAATGGAACTGAAACTAGTCACAGTATCCGGATTTGCTTGCAAGGACTAAGGTGAAATTGGCATGTGTGGTTTGAAATGAAATTTGATATACCTATATGAAGGTGGAGACACCATTGCTATAATAGTACCTATTAGCTTTAACATATGGCTTTGCTTGCAAATTAGAAATGGAAATTTGTTATATCTATTGGAAGATGGAAACACTATATCTATAATAGTACCTACTAGCTACAGCATTTGGCTTTGCTGGCAAAGTCAGAGATGGAAATTGGTATAATAATTAGGGTGAAGAGAGTCTATTGATCTTAATCACCATCTTGGCCTAATACAAATGCTCCAGCAATATTATTTAACCGGTAAAGTCATGGGCACCGCCCCGCCCATAACGATGGAACTCGTCGCCTGACTGGGACATTCCTCTCCCGGCGCTGCTTTATTTAATTTTTATATAAGAAACAAACTTCAACATATAAAGTCAAGCTGTCATGTTCGTTAATTCTTTCTGTATATATAAATAAAAGAGGACCAAGCTAAATGCTTCAAAGCGACTTGCTGGTCTACATGAAGAGATCTTTCTCCTTCATGGCAGCAGCAGTTAAAAGTTAATGTTAATTGACATATTCTTTTCCTTTTGTTGAATAATCCTTATAGGGATAAATCCAACAGGTTGAGTGCTTAAATTAGGAGCACCAGCAAGTCTGACTCCTGAGAGGAGAGAACTCAAATCTAATTCATAGTAAGTACATATAAATATAGACTCTCCTAACCTTTTCTATGACCAAGTTTCCCCGTAGAACTAAATTCCCTAGTTATGTCTACGTGTCTGACTCGGATCTTATTGAACTCTTGCAACTTGTTGGTTAAAATTTGTCTCTAAAGAATCTCACTCATGGTAATATATCCTTAATCTCACCATTGGACTGGTCTTGGAAATAACTTAAGAATCCAACCAAATTGGACAGAAGCTTTCGCCTCACCCCGATAGCTTTACATAATTTATGGCTAAAATAGAACCATGTTCCAACTCAATAGGTTAGTATCTGGAAAAACCTTGAATCCACATCAGCTTCCATAAGACACTGGTCAACATTACACCGAGTTCCTTCGAGTTTAAACATCTTCTCCCGCCACCGAACAAAATCCTTTTCATACATTAATATAGCAGTAGTCTGATCCAGAGAACTCTTCCGCAACCAGCTCAATTTATAGATTATTATAGGTGCCTTTTGCATCATAGGAATATATTACCTTTTGTCAAGCCAAATATATAGGTAAATTTAGATTCTCCACTTATGTTTGATAGATTATTTCAACCTTCATATCTTTGCAATGCGTGAACCTATAAAGATTACTCTAATCAAGCTCTTTGGACTGTTCCACTAGCACTGTTACTTCACAAATCATTTCCCAAATACTGAAAGCACTAGGTATCCATTGGTCACCTTTTCCTTTTCAAATCTATTACGTAGTGATTACATGCTCTTTGGTTACTTCACAAATCATTTCCCAAATACTGAAAGCACTAGTTTACCTAATCTCTCTTCTTAAGATGTAACATTATTTTGTTTGATAAAAGACAGCCATTTTGCTGGAAACTGTCAATCGGACTTTTCCCCACTATCTATAATCATTCTGTCAAATTGCCCGGGTTTGTTCGTCTGTCACAAGAATCTATGGCTAGGGATGTCAACAAAATTCGGATTTGATCGTAGATATATTTGTGATAACACATAATGCTACTTATAGACCTACAGCGACTCTACTCTTTCTACCTACTCTGTATACCAGACTCCCCTCGTAGCCTTGCCCCAGCAGACCTCCCCCTTTCTGCCAGAACAAAGGTCTTCGAGTTACCTAGCTCGTGATTCTAAGTAGGTACCTACCTGACTAATTTCCGACTAAATGCGACTTTCCTAACAAACACAAACCTGGCGCCTGTATCGCCAGTTCTGACGCCCCAATTCTGTCAAGTTTGGGTGAGTGGGCCCCCTAAAATCCTATCGCTCATGCCGTGGTCCATCTGCTTGGGAAGGGAACAGATAGACACCCTACAGGTAGGTATGGTTCAATCAGGCCGCAACTGCCTCCAAATCTGGGGCATACGCCCCGCGCCATCAGAAAAGTTAACTGAAAAACTGTCAATGAAAACAGCCCGCCTGATCAAACCATGTGGAAATTACTAAGCGTTATCCATTGAACGCTCATCTGACACTCCACAATGCCAGACTTTCTTTACCTAGCGACCTCCCGTGAGCCTTGCCTGGAGCCCGGAGACATAAACATGTACTCCTGAAGAAACAAACTCTATGCTTCCAACCCTCTCTGACTCAAATTAAGCCCATTTTCTAGGATTTTACTTGGGAATAATTTACTTTAGTTGAAATGCTTTCTGTAAACAAACTAGACCTTTTAATTTCGGATCCAATTTACCAGTCAGAATTCCAAAATTAAAACGTTTAAAAGATCGCGAACCCAATAAACGCCCTATGGTGGCAAGGACTCACTGTACACTTGCTTGAAGACTATTTCTGGTTTGATTTAAAATAACACTTCTTCAAAAAGGGCTTCCTCTTCCATACGTGTTGCCTCGAAGTCTATCCCGGAGAAATAAGACCGGGCGTCGCGTCGTTTTTGCTTATATAGCCCTACTCAAACCGCGCCAAAAGTTAGCGTCCTTTTTTCTTTTTTTTTTCTTTTACATCCTAGAAATTCTCCCCACTCTCAGGGAAATTTTACCCCTATGTTTAATGGAAACTTTTCAGTATATTTCTAATCCGTCTCTTAAATGTCTCATGTCTAATTATTTAACTTTGAAATACTAATTTGACTAAGGT
This sequence comes from Crambus lathoniellus, assembly GCA_949710035.1. Taxonomy (NCBI): domain Eukaryota; kingdom Metazoa; phylum Arthropoda; class Insecta; order Lepidoptera; family Crambidae; genus Crambus; species Crambus lathoniellus. The sequence goes on along the minus strand of OX453305.1, from coordinate 26,060,309 downwards.
TTATTAGTTTTAATGTCTTAATTGTACATTCTAGAATAATTATTATTCATTTTTCCAAATTTTATTTCCTATAAATATTTCTTTTTCCCCTTTACAACAATTAAAGTATTTTACTTTTAATCTTGTGTGAATACCATACATCAATAATTACCCCCTCTCCCTGTTTTATAAATAAGGTATTTATTTCTCACAACATGGCAACCCAACTATTCCTGCCTACCCAATAGGAGACATTTCATTGAAAATCCCTATTCACCCCCCACAACGTGATAGGCCATCTAGCGTCTAACGCCAAACCATTTCAAACATCCTGAACGCCCCGCTCGGCTTTCGTTCAGAAACCTTTGATAATTACAAGACTATCTTATATTAAGTTATAGAATTTACTAAACTATTCAAAATATTACCTTCTCACATAATATAAACACATTATTTTGTATGATCCCTTTTTTTATTATTTACGAATGAAAACTATTATCAAAATAGTAATTTTTCGAACATAATTTCCGAACGTATCACCTCTAGCCAATATACATTCCTTATATTTGAAACTTTGAACCTTATCTAAGATAGAAACCAATATTCTGTACTTTTGATTATTTAACCCATATTTTTATTTAAGTTATACATAATGTTAATTTAACATTCTGTGAGTAAAAACTTCTCGCTATATTTATGTGATGTCATTTGACTTGTCTTAGTTCTCAACTCTGCCGCTAGGAGCATCTTTGTTTACTTGTCATAACCTATTTCAGTATTTTGCTAACATTGTATAAAATAAATATTTAGCTCCAAACATAATAATTAGACTGATGTGATGTAATTAAACCAAAGTTCACATGTGTAACCAATAAATATGCCGAACACATATTGTGCCACTAACACGCAGCCTGTATTGAAAACATGCCTACAAACTCTGTTTTAGAACCTGTCAGTTTACAAATATGTCTAAATTAACATGCTCCAAGATTCATAATTTTACCAACCAATAACAGTTCATGTCGACTATTTCGTGAAACAATATTGAAATCCAAGTACTGCCCACACTCCCGTGAAGCAAATTAGATTGACAAAACCCTCAACAAAGTGCATCCTCTTATATGAAATAATTTGTCACAGAGTCCAACCGCTGCGAAACATCACTGTTTCAATCCCTGAATCTCAGGTATTTATCAACTATATTTTCTCGCTAATTCAAACAAATTTACTGTATCCAACTTCCTCAGATTAATCACAAAACTTTAAGTGTCAACTTCCAAATCAAATGCAAATGACCACAATTGCTCCGCTACCATTAACCCGTTTCCTTTTCAGTGTCTACCTCAAGTAATCCGAAACCACCAATCAAGCCCCAAGCCTTATAGACAGAATCTCCCACCAATATACACTGTGTTGACAAAGTATGAAGCAAATTCTCAGCGCAATAACATGGTAAATGGCTAATTTTGTTCAATACAATCCAGTTGACACAACCCAATTTGATTTTGTGATTTATTCCTACACCAGGATCTATTTATACTATTAAAAAGTTATTGAGGTAAGTAACATTAATACATTTCGACTTTTAAATCTTTAAGAAATATTCGAGATAGTTCAGGTGCGATTCTGAACCGTTACAATATTCACATATTCAAAGTCCTCAGTGAGCTAATGGAAAGGGCTAGGCTCCAAGTTTCTCTGAAGGATCGAAGCCATCGACATAACCCACCAGATTAGCAGATTGAAGTGGCAGTGGATGGGCAGGCCATATAAATCGCAAAACTGATTACCGCTGGGGTACCTAAACGTGTTCTTGAGTGGAGACCACGTACTTATGGCGCTACTCGGAAAAAGTATGGACTTTTTGATTTAAAACCATAGGACGGTTACAGTTGTTACAAATCTGGTAATAAGATATATATTTCTTCATACCTTTATCTAGAATCGTATAGTTTCAGAAACACGATTTTATGATTTTGGCTCGACACTTTTTATTTTCGAAAATACCTCTAAAATATAAGAAATATCAAGATTATTCTTAAATGGGGATACATATACTATTGAAAATTGGTTTAATTAGTGGACACCAATAATATTTAGGATCGTATAGAAGCATTTTTTTAAACTCGCTATAGTTTTTGAATACGAAGTGATTTTGTGTTTTTTTGCGTAATCGGCAAAATCGGTCTCGCTCACGCGCGCGCCGTTTTCTCATTGCTATCTCGCTTTAGCATAATTTTTCCGAGTATCCCCTTATCGCGAATTCGCGAAACGTAGTGTAGGACGCCCTTAGACTAGGTGGAATGACGATCTTCGCAAGGTTGCTGGCAAAAGCTGAATGAGAGCATCCGCGGATTGATGGCGTAGGTACCTACTCTGGAGAGGCTATGTCCAGCAGTGGACGGTAACAGGTTGATAATGATGATACTAGAATGGGTTATAATATTGATGAGTCGCACCAAAAAACCAAAAAACCATACTCTGTTATTTTGTAATTTATCCACCATGCAAATGAACATAGCTGTTTATTTTAAACTGTTAGTACTTAATCGAGATCATTACCCGCAAGTCAATAGATCATTGCAATCCATTCGAGTACCTAAAGATAAAAAACGCATTAGACAGATAAAAAATAACTGTGCTAAGAACGTTTAAGTAACTCCGTATACCTATGGTGAGGTTACCATGAAAATGATAAATACTTCGCAATTTTAAGTTACATTAAATGAAACTTAGTTCAGGGTAACATAGCCCAACGCCAACGCGAAATGAGATAAAATCGCGTCATCAGTCATTTGTTCGTGCTTTCAACGCCACAAAGAAAAACAAAACAACAACTTTTAAAACAAAAGCTAACTCTTTATCTAAGTTAATAAAGCTCATAATTGTGCAGAGCTTAAATCTCGTTAGAGGAATTTCTAAAAAGAGCTTCCTATTTGCTTTATTATTTATACGAATGATTCGGATTCGTGCAATGAAACTGAAATGAAGGCAATTACATCAGCTCAAGTGGTGTACCATCTGCCCATAATAATCTATGTTTGTTCATTTGTATTTGATAATTTAATTTATGAAATTTAGTCTAAAAGTTACTTAGCTAGCAGTGCTATAGTGTGTGCTACAGTGATATAGCCGTTCGCTGAAGTTGAAAATATTTATCCTCTTGGGAAAACGCTCATGACGCGTTAAATTTCAAAGTTTCTTTTTGTAAGTAGGTAATTTAAACGGGTTAAATCTTTACTGGTGTGAATCAGCCAATAAGATTCCATAGGTAGGAACGTTACGTGTAGGAATGCTTCTCTCTACCTTAATCTGATTCCTTCAGAAGCAGTCAAAAGGATCGCCGATTAGTGTAATATGGAGTGGATCCAATTTGATAGATGCTCACGTTACTTGAAATTGAAGTCACGACTCGCCTCCGACCGTTGCAGGAGAGAAGTGATACTGTGTACTACGCCATGGTTCGTGAGTTCGATTCTCACCCGGTATGGTCTGGTATAGTGATGTAATAATCACAGAATAATATTTGTAATAGCACAGATTACTAAATAGTTACCTACAATAGACAAGCTTCTTCCGTATTTTTAACCGACTTCTAAATCAAAAAGGAGGAGGTTCTCTATTCGTCTGTATGTATGTTTTTTTTTTTTTTTTGTGTATGTCCACCGATTACTCGAAGACGGCTGAACCGATTGAAATGGTTCAAACGTTATTACATCAGGTTGGTTTCCAAGTTGGTCCCATTTTTTGAAATTTTGAAATCGGTTCAGTAGTTTTCAGGAAATCTTGAAAATACTGTCGTTTTCGTTACCACTTTATGTGAATTTAATACGTATCTTTAGGCATAACTCCTTTGTTTATAATCCGATTTAGATGATTCTTGTTTTGTTAAAAAGGGGATACCTCAAGGTATTTTAACCAACTTCGAAAAAGGAGGTTTTGAGTTTGATCACATACCTATTTAGCAGAAAACACGCAAATTGCCTGCACGATGCACTAAAAAGAGTGAAATAAAAATTATTTTTATAAAAAAATAAAACCGCCTTCCAAAAAACCACATCAAAAAAGTAAGAAATAATTCCTCACCAAATAAATAACGTAAACAAGTACTTTGAAGTCGGGCGGGTTTTAACAAAAACAACAAAAAATTGTACATGTTTCACGCCCGACTTCAAAGTACTTGTTTACGTTATTTATTTGGTGAGGAATTATTTCTTACTTTTTTGATGTGGTTTTTTAGAAGGCGGTTTTATTTTTTTAATTTTATTACATGTGGGTTTTTGTATTTTATTACCAAAGTAGGTAGATTATTGTTGTATCTAACTAAATACCTAACATATTATAATTTTGCAAGTACAGACCTACCTATTTGAATATTGATTGTCGACTATGGTGGAATATACCTAAGTACCTACCTACTTAACTCTATGATAATAATAGATACCTCGAAACGTGAAATCGTCACAAAGTGATAGGTACCTAGGTAGGTATACCTACGTACCTTGATTTTTATTGTGAACACAACAGCTGGTCATGTCCTCCTGACTGTTATAGAACAAATTAAATAATTGGAACGTTTTTATTTAAGTAATAAATTTTTATGATGATAAGTGGAGTCAGCCGATTGTAGTTTTATTGGTTTAACTTTAATTATTGAGAATGATTCTTCAGCGTAAAAATTATAAGGCTTTTTTTGTGTCGACTAGGAAAGTCTACTTTTTGTCTTGTTACTTGGACATTTCCAACTGTAGAACGGCTTCTGTAAATAGCATTTTATTAATATAGAGAATTAATAAAATGTACAAGTAATCTGTACGTACCTAAGTATATATAAATACATTCACCCTACACACAATACACTTCTTTTTTTGGGCACTCGTGTAAACGAAAGGTGACCGACTGATCTACTATCAATGCACAGCTCGAACTACTCCACGGATCGAGCTGAAATTTGACATGCAGATATAGATAGGTCGTCCGCTAAGAAATGACGAAAGTTAGTTATGCATTCCCCGAATCCGAAGCCGCGGGCAAAAGCTATATCAAATAAAGATCTGTGACTCTATACAGCAGCATGGTCGTCTCGTCTTGCTGCTGATTTAAATGTCAAGTTATTCATTTATGACAACCAGCTCCTGATTCGAGAATCGACGAAAACGCTCCCGACAGCGGAATGTAGATATGCCCTGTCTCTGTCACTCACTATAGAATAGAAAAAAAGAAAGCACAGAATTCGAATCCGATTTCGTTTCCGACGGTTCGTGAATCAGGGGCCTGATGACTATTTTATATGACATAATAAGTCGGTCCACCACATCTAAATACCTACTCTCTCTCTCTCTACTACTCTACTGTCTACTGTCACTTACAGATGAGGTCCGCACCGGCACCTACCGTCAGCTGTTCCACCCGGAGCAGCTGATCACAGGCAAGGAAGATGCGGCCAACAACTATGCGCGCGGGCACTACACCATCGGCAAGGAGATCGTCGACGTGGTGCTGGACCGCATCAGGAAGCTAGCCGACCAGTGCACTGGCTTGCAGGTACTCGAGATATACTACTAGTTTGTTCCATTGATAAAAATACCTCCATATAGGTAGTTACCATTCACTTGCGGTCCTATCTCTGAACAGGCATGGCATGATGCGATATAAATGTTTTAAAGGTATACTTATATTTAAAAATAATAGTTGTTATTTTGGTCTAGAACTTAATAAAGTGACCAACAAAATAATGAGATGCAATTGGTTCAAAACCATCCATTCAATTAACTAAATCTTGGATTGTGTCCGATAGAGAAGAGCTACGCCCTATCAGATCCAAACACTAAACTAAAATCTTCAAGGCAAGAGTGAACAGGCATCTCCTGGGCAAGAATTATATGATCGAAGCAAGAATGCAACATCTTAGACCACATCCTGTTAATAAACAAGATGGTGGTCAAATGTCTGCCCAGTTTTATATACAAAACACGTCACTAGAGCTTTTGAACCGAGCATATAATAAGATTTCTATATATTTGCAGGGTTTCCTGGTATTCCACTCGTTCGGAGGCGGCACCGGTTCTGGTTTCACGTCACTTTTGATGGAGCGTCTCTCCGTCGATTACGGCAAGAAGTCGAAGCTCGAATTCTCCATCTACCCTGCACCTCAGGTAAACATTATGGCTATACAGACAATTAATTGAGCCCTTTTCATTTCTAGTAGGTAAGTTATGCTGGACACACCTAGAGTGCCAGTTTCACTTTAGACTACAGTGGCTCGCATTCTTTGAACTGCCTCCTGATCCCGCAGTCATAGCAAGATGGAGGACCAGGGAGTGGAACACCCAGTAGGTAAACTATGAGCCCACCAGGGCTACTTCGGTTTTGGGAATCACAGAGTAAAAGCACTCGGACCTGCAATAATTTAACAAATCATCCAGATCCTACACATTTACACATTGTGTAAACAATCTGATCATACGGTTGACTTTAGGAGACAACTTCTCCCTCCTAATCCTCCTGCGAAATCCCTAAGTTGTCCTTTATTTATCCACAACGTGGTAGGTAGCACTTAGCCTTCATCACACCTAATATTAAGTGGTGACAAGACGAAGGTTGAAGCGTACTACTCCCTAAAATCTTCAATACTGGCTATCGATAGCTAGCTATAGGTACTTAAGTAATACCTAAGTTTTTTGTGTATTTTAGTTATACAGGTAGTTTAAAAAAAACACCTACAGAGATTTTTGGGGATCATAGTGTCCATCAATACGAACAAACTTTAATATGGGGCCGACCATGGAATCGCGATAAAAAATCAGCTGTTCCATACATTTCAGTCAGAGTCTATGTTGTACTTTTGTATGGAACAGGTGATATTTTTTTCGCGATTCTGTGGTCGGCCCCATAGTTAAATGTTTTCGTATTGATAAGTCATAAGTCATAACTCATAATATTTATTGCAACATGTTGGTTATTACAGATGGTAAATACATAAAAAATGACCCATAAACATGACCCTGCAAGGGTATGGAAGGTATTGATGGACACTATCATCCCCTAAAATCTCTGTAGGTACTGTTTTTTTTTAACTACCTGTATAAGTTATGTCTATGTCCACCGTCTGTGTCAAATAAATGTTATGATTTATGATTTAGGTGTCGACGGCGGTGGTGGAGCCCTACAACTCGATCTTGACGACCCACACGACGCTGGAGCACTCGGACTGCGCCTTCATGGTGGACAACGAGGCCATTTACGACATCTGCCGCCGGAACCTCGACATCGAGAGGCCTACTTACACCAATCTGAATAGGCTTATTGGACAGGTAAACATATCATGGTTATATCTAACTAGCGGATCCTCGCGGTTTCACCCGCGTGGTACCCGTTCCCGTGGGAATATAGGGATAAAATATAGCCTATGTCACTCGGGAAGAATGTAGCTTTCTAATGGTGAAAGAATTTTCTAAATCGGTTCAGTAGTTTCAGAGCCTATTCGATGCAAACAAACAAAAAAATTATCAAATCTTTCCACTTTATAATATTACCTAAGTCCTATAGAAGTACTTACCTATAGATATGGCTCATAACTTTACGTGTTGCACATTGCTTTCTGGAAAGAATTAGTTAGAATAATGAAAACTAGGTTAGTATTAGGTTCTATGCGGTACCTTGGTATTGCCGGGTGGTTCGGGTCCTGGGTGAGGTTCAGATACGCCGCGTCCGTCGGTCACTGTGTCCTCCACGGCTGTTCACTGACATACCTTGTGCAGCACGGCGTTGGCGGGCAATGTCTTAAATCTAAAAACTCTACCTACAGCCGAGTTCCACGTTTTTGCATCAATGGTGTAGTTGACACATTACCTATACCTACCTCTACAAATAACAAAGGCGTCTAGTGTTTTAAGTTTTATGAACGTGTTTTCCAGATTGTCTCCTCCATCACCGCGTCGCTCCGTTTCGACGGCGCCCTAAACGTGGACCTGACAGAGTTCCAGACGAACTTGGTGCCATACCCCCGCATCCACTTCCCGCTGGCCACTTACGCGCCTGTCATCTCCGCGGAGAAGGCCTACCACGAACAGCTGACCGTTGCCGAGATCACTAATGCCTGCTTCGAGCCGGCTAACCAGGTAAAGTAATCATGTCATAGAAACCTCATTCCACAACGTGGATTAAAATAGTCCTGGTTTAAACCTGGTAACTTTAATTTTCCAAATGAAAGACAGAATTAGTATCAGTTTTAAACCACTACTAACTTTAGTCCACGTTTTGGAATAAGGGGGATTATGTTTTATTAATTTACAACTTACTAACGCATCTGCAGGCCTTCTGAAAACGCAAAATCCGAAACTTCTGTATACCCGTCCCTTTCACTCTCCAGTCATGACAGAAACGAGTGAATGGGGCAGGGCTGACCAAAGTTTCGCTTTGCGTTTCAGAGTACGGTACCTATCTCGTTTCCACGGAGTAGACCTATCAAAAACAGCTGACGGTGGTGGCGGAGATCACCAACGCTTGCTTCGAGCGGGCTAATCAGCCCCAAACTTAGTTCATATCAATAAAGTTATTGGGTAGACCCCGGTAAAAAGTTGTGTCTCATCGCATATCTATAAGTCCTAGTATCTGAAACGTAATTTGATTGTAACAACTGAAACCTAAAAAGTCTAAAAACCTGAAATCTAGATCGGTTCACTTCTAAATAAGTCCAAGCAGCTGCAGGAGCACCTCCGGTTACCACAAGATGTCACACTTCCTGCATTGAAGTAACGTTGAACACGCTAGTTCAAGACAAGTCAAGGAGAGAGATAGGTAGTGGTTGTGACCGTACTGAAGATGAGTCTTCCGAGGTCCTCCGGACTTTCTTTCTGGAAGCTGTGAGCCTCTTAAACTCCCGCCCACTTACTCACTAAGCGTCGACCCGAATGAGGAAAGCGCGATAACGCCGCTTCAGTTTATATTAGGCTCGTCATCGCCTTACTCGGTAGTTATAGTTAAGTACCCATACTTTCTTGCGTTTGTTTCAGATGGTGAAATGCGACCCTCGCCACGGCAAATACATGGCTTGCTGCATGTTGTACAGGTGTGTTGTTTATTTATTTTAATCTGTGACTTCAATCACACATAAGTCGGAAGAATGGGTGTGGCGTCTATAAAATATAATCGATATACAGATCGCGCAAAATAACTTGGCGTGTCGTCAAAAATAAGCCTTACCTTTTCCCATGTCATAATTCAGTTCCAGATATCGACACGTGCCAAGTTATTTTAGGCGCACTGTACCTCCTTAAAGTTAATATTGATCGGAAGCTAACTACATAATAATAGGACCTTAGGTACCTACAGTCCGCGTCAAATTGATATGATCGATCTTCTAGCTAGAGTACCTTGTCAAAATGATCTGAAGAACATACTTAAACGATGCTGACTGTAGGAACCATAATATTAGCCTTTATGAGAAATAAGTAGTACTTTATGCTGATTCTGTCACTGATCAACATTTAAGTTTTGGAACTTGCTTAAAGTTATAAAGTATTTATAAGCTTCTAAGTGATAGGTGCATGCAGTGCATGCTTAATATAGGTACCTAATAAGTTATAAATATAATTAAGTGTAAATGTGCTTGTACAAATTGTTTTTTTTTTTTATTTCATCTGGTATTGGTATCTTTAAGAAAACGTTACTCGCACAGGCCCTGCCAGAATAACAGCGTTGTTGTGGGATGAGATGACATCTCACCCTGCAGCAACATTATGCTGAGGCAGGGTCCTGATTGGCCCATCACAGCCACTGTTTTAAACTGTGTTTTGTTTAATTTTTTGTTGTTTTGAGTTTTTACAGTGTTTTTTTTTTATATTTTTTTTATTTGTGTATTTTGTAATGTATTTTTTTTTTTTGGTTTTGTAATTTGTGAAAGTTTGTGATGTGTCAATAAATGTTTTTCTTTCTTTCTAATTATATTTGCATTTTCCGTACAGAGGTGATGTTGTACCCAAAGACGTGAACGCTGCCATCGCCACCATCAAGACCAAGAGAACCATCCAATTCGTAGACTGGTGTCCCACAGGATTCAAGGTGATTAGAATCAATATGACCATGGAAGATCACTGAAAAATCTTGACCTTTTTAAATGTACGAGTAACACCTTATAGTCAGTAAGTACTTGAAAAAGCCCAAAAACATTTAAAATGCAGTGAACTCGCAATGAACTCCTTTCCATAATATTGTTTTGTTTTATATATTTGTACTGGGTATGCATTTGTCTATCATCCAGCTTAGCAGACACAATGCAATGTAGGTAGGTGTTGCATTCTTCCTAGGAGGTGCCCATTCACTCTTGCTTTGAAAAGGCCAAGGTTATAATGATCGGGGTACTCATTCACAGGAAGCGCATTCTAATCTTTGGCAGCTCGCATTAAAATGATGATGATGTAAATTAAAACGATATTCCTTTACCAGGTGGGCATCAACTACCAGCCGCCGACGGTGGTGCCGGGCGGCGACCTGGCCAAGGTGCAGCGCGCCGTCTGCATGTTGTCCAACACCACCGCCATCGCCGAGGCTTGGGCCAGGTACAAATATTTACCACCATCTTAGCTAAGTCTGTCGCCAAAACAATGATGTTTTCAGCATTACTGTGTTCCGGCAGTTAGAGATAAGATAGCCAGATCCTCAATGATTGAGGATTCCGGGAGTAGTGCGCTACCACCTTCAGCCTTATCACCACTTAACATCAGGTGTGATGAAGGCTAAGTGCTACCCCGTTGTGGATAAAAAAATGTACAATACGCTACTAACCAGAGCGAATATAGTGGCTAGTGACAGGCAGACTTTCGTCTGTACTTTTGTATGGACCCATTGCATCAAGTGAACAGTATAACTACTCTTCACTTGATACCAGTCGTGACACGGTTGCCGCGACACTTTACCATTGCATTGAAATTCTTATCGCAATAGTCAGTTGTAGAAGGAGTAAGGCAGCCTTTTTTACAGTTTAGGCTAGACTCTATTCCCAAATAACTTGTTTTCAGCTTAAAACTTGTGAAAGCCTTTGTCACTTCACTATCACACCGTCAAAATATTAATTCATTGTTTTTTTTTCATCCTCAGGTTGGACCACAAATTCGACTTGATGTACGCCAAGCGTGCGTTCGTCCACTGGTACGTAGGCGAAGGTATGGAAGAAGGAGAATTCTCAGAGGCTCGTGAGGACTTGGCAGCACTCGAGAAGGACTACGAAGAGGTCGGGGTGGACTCTACTGAAGGCGAACTTGACGAGGAGAACGAGTACTAAATGCTAGGACTGTTGAGCATATCGTACTAATTGAGCGTAGCGTACTAATAGGTGCCTTGTACTATTGACTATTGTATTGACTGCTGGAAACGTGTCGAGCGAGATGGCTGCATTTATTCTTGAGCCGTATTTAGTACTGAGTAAAATCTAAATGGTACTGTATAATTGACTTCGTAACCTTTTGAACGCCATTGACAACTTTAGTTGCAAAAGGGTCGCGTAGCTGCGACGCCACCGACAACTAAAGATTGATTTTTACATTTTAAAATTGCAAAAATAAACTAAATAATTAAAAATGTCCCATCTTTTATCGAAAATGCAGGGCTAAGACAGTTTTACTAGGCTTGGCGTCGGGCGTGAAAAAACGTCAAAAAGCGCTAGCGTATTGTAGACTGATCGTTTCCATTCGTTGATAATTGTCATTTAAACTTTTACCATTTACATTCACAAACTTAATTCTTAAGATGTGCGAGGTCAATTCAGAAATGAAACTTAATATTAAGTAATTATAAGGAGAGTGAGCTTGAATGTAAGAACGCTAACAGTACAAACTTTTGAAATTAACTTTCATAACTGAAATGTAAAGTTTGGACTTCTGTAACATTATTTTAGTTGGTGCATTTATTAATTTAAAAAATCGTGATAAAATCTAACTTTCGTAATTTCTAATTTAAGGCTATTTTACACCATAATAATAAAATAAGCTAACTTATGGAGTTTTATTTGCTTCTTAAGACGAAGAAAATTTGGAAGATGGTGAATAATTTATTTTTAAAGCACAATAAATTTTTACACATTAATTAAATACGTCTTTCATTAAGAGAGTCTCAATAAAACATAAATATAATTTAGATACCTTTTATTTGTAAAAAAGTTGCTCCTTACAGAATATGTACAACAAAACTATTTCAAAAATAAACGATAAAAAAGTATTTACACATTTATACTATAACTTTTAATACGAATCCCATTGTTTTCGAAAAAATCGAAAAAAATAGGAATATTGTAAAATATTACATTAAAATTTTATACTAAATTACTAGAAACGTGACTTTACCGATAACCGATAACACAGAAATACTCTTGACTAAGAAAGCATTACAACCATGTAAAATAATATGTTATTAAAATTAATATATACAGGGTGGAAAAAATTATGACTCTGGAGGGAAACTGCTCCTTTAGTTAGCTCATTTCACTGAAATAAAACATTCAAAGATTTTCTAAAATTACATGATTCGCCCATGAATCGAACCGGCTAAAATTAGAAACAACACCTTTTTTTATCATCATCATCATCATTTCAGCCGTACAACGCCCACAACGCCCACAGCTGGGCATAGGCCTCCCCCAAGGATCTCCACAACGATCGGTCCTGCGCTGCCCGCGTCCAGCGGCTTCCCGCGACCTTGACTAGATCGTTGGTCCATTTTGTAGGGGACCTGCCCACGGAACGTCGTCCGGTTCGGTTTTTTTTATAGTGAGGGCAAATACAGTCTTTACGTATACCACACGGCATGTTGGACTCAGTCAGACAAATGGCCTGTCCCTCGCCGCGCCCAGCCCTCCCACCAAGCCTAATAGGCTTCGCGTCAGGGCAGTTCTAACCTAGAAACAACACGTGTAGTGTTTTCGCATCAATCGATGAAGTCAATCATGAAGTCCAAATATCTCTAACAAACATAATTATGATGAATTAAATCATGAATAAAATGACAGGAAAACAATAAAAGCTGATGGATTTGATGTCGAATCAAGTCGATGTTGTTGTACTTTTCTACGGAAACGCAGATTTTTTTTATAAAAATACACCTCTAAATTTTAATTAGTACAAAGATTTTATGGGATGATAGTGTCCATCAATACGAACAATTTTTTCTATGGAGCCATCCAAGGAATCACAAAAAAAACAGCTGTTCCAAACATTTCAGTAGAGTCGATGTTGTACTTTTGTATGGAACAGCTGATTTTTTTTCGCGATTCCTTGGATGGTGAAACTTTAGTGGTGTATTATATGACTACAACCCTAAAATTTTTAAAGCTAGAGTGAATAGGCTGCTTCTGGGTAAGCTCGCTCCATCTTCGGCTTCTTCTCAACCCTAAGGTTCAGTGTGAAGCCAAGAGCAAGCCCATTATACATAAAAAAAAAAAAAAAAAAATACCTATACGAATGCAGGTTCGTTTACTTTTTAAATAGAAGATTGTTTCCTTCAGCAAAATGCGCTAACTAAAGGATTTATGGCCGTTTTCCTCCAGGGCCCATAAATTTTGGTTCCACCCTGTATATAGTATCGAGATCTTTACACTGAGCCATGCGTATCAAATTGTTTTAATTACTCTAAAGAATATAAGTATATTTATCGACTATTGATTGCAAAGTCCAAATCATTACATTGGAAAAAGTCACTTCGAAATAATAGTTTGGGATTTTATCAAACCGACTGACCTCATCATTGGTTTGTCTTCTTTCTTTCGAGTTAAGACTGTCAAAAAACCCCGGGTTAGTTGGATTAACATGTATATTTCGAGGGATTTGATAGTGTTATAAGGTGTGTTACATAGCGGTAACAAAGTAGAACTTGGCATTTTAAACCAGTGGAATTCTCTTTCATTAAATAATATTTTGTGCACTCCGTCCGAAATACTTAAAAAATACTGTGAACCAGTCCTTAATACATTTTGTCTTGTACAGCAAGCGTCAAAATGATCTGAGCGTTCAAGCCCACCAAAAATATCTTAGCATTTGAAAATCAACCTTATCTCAAGACGAGAGGGTTCATTTTCATTTGCTGTTTGAGAACAAATGACAACAAATGATAGTACACCTTAAAGTGCTGTGCTAAGTGTGATTTTGTCAAATGTTCAGTTATTTTCGTTAGGTTTGAACGCTCAGGGGCTCGACTCTCACGCATTCGAATTTATTCAGTGTGGTAATTCGTATACGAACATTTTGTTTGTGGTTTCTATTGAAATGTTAGAACGTTTCAAACAAACTGTCCCACATTTCAACAAATTCATTTTGACAGCTAAGTTCTTATACGAACATCGATTGGTCCGTACGTCGTCGTTGCGTTCGAGTGGTTTTCGATCGAACTTTTTCGATTGTGAAATTCTGACAATACACAAACAAATCTTAGAAAAATATTTGAATTTCGAGCTTATCAAAGTGAACTTTTCTCGATTGCGTGAGTCGGCACCAGATCACAAAATTATTCTTTACTTTTTTGCATTCACAATGCAATAATTATTATTGAAAATGAGGTATTAGAAAAAAAAACGACCCGTCTCACAACTAGCTCCGATGGGACTCGAACCCACGAGCTTTCACTGTCGCTCAGAACATTTTGACGCTGACTGTACACATCCACAGTGTCGGCGCTACGTTGATATCGCGTTAGTGTTATGGCGGTAATACACGGTTTACTTCTTCTACCTTTCAATTTGTATGAAGCAACCAAATTAAATATTGTAAACGTAAAAGTGAATCATTCAATGTCAATGTGCGCCTGTATTTCTGCGCCTTTCAACCAAAGTGAATTAATTTGGTTGAACCGTGTTATATTATAGCGTTATACACGATTCACTTCTGCCTTTCAAATTGGATGAAACAACCAAATTGAACAATGTAAACGAAGTGAAACATTCAATGTCAATGTTCAATCATATCAATCGCGTTGAAAGAATTAAGCTTGCTCAATATTTCCACGTTGAATGCAAAAGTTTAACGTTCAATGCAATTGAACAAAAGTTGAACGTGTAAACATAAGAACTGAATGATTCACTAGATGTTTATTCTTAGCAATGTGATTCACTTTATAACTAAGATAGTTCACTTTTGAAGATAAGTGTAAACAGCAGTATCTTTCACTTCTGCGCCTTTCAACCGAAGTGAATCAATTTGGTTGAACCGTGTTATATTAGCTCTACGTCCGCGTGGCGTTTAGTCCCTGTCCAGAACTAAGCGCGAGTTAGACGCGTTTTAACAAACATTGCCATAGTATTGGCGACTTATCTGCCACATTGAAAGTGATGTAATAAAAATCGGTGTTAAAGCGCTACTCGGAAAAATATGGACTTTTTGATTTAAAAGTATAGGACGGTTACAGTTGTTACAAATCTGGTAATAAGATATATATTTCTTCATACCTTTATCTAGATTCGTATATAGGAAAAATGTGACAGTAAAAAACCACGAGCCCTATAAGTAGCTTTCAGGCGGGATTGATTCGTATAGTCTCAAAAACACGATTTTATGATTTTGCCTCGACACTTTTTCTTTTCGAAGAGACCTCTAAAAAATACGAAAAGTGAAGATTATTCTTAAATGGGGTTACTTACACTATTGGAAATTGGTTTAATTAGTGGACACTAATAATATTGAGGATCGTATAGAAGCATTTTTTGTTAAAATCGCTGTAGTTTTTTAATAAGAAGTGATTTTGTGTTTTATTTGCCTAATCTGCAAAATCGGTCTCGCTCCCGCGCGCGTCGTTTTCTCATTGCTATCTCGCTTCAACACATTTTTTCCGAGTATCGCCTGAAAATTGCGGCGAATTCGCTCTTTCTGGCCAGGCAGTTAGTCGGCATGTGCGTGCGCGGGGTCGGCGGCGGCGCGCGGGAACCATCCGCGCGGCGCGCGACCCCTTTCAGCTTCGCAAACGCGCTCGCCGAACAGCCAGTGTCTGGAAATTCCCATAAATGAATCGGTTGTTTGCAAAACAGCACTTCTCCAAAACTGGGATTTTACAGAAAGAACAAAAAACGAGGTAGCAAAATATTTTTGGGAATGATCCATGATTATTGTCAATTGAGAATGGATTAAGCAAATAAAAAACAACAAAAAAAATATGAAATTTTAATACTAATTTTGATATTCAAAATTGGAAATGAGGTGTTTGGAAAACAAAAATGGACAAGACGTGTCCACAAGCAAAATATTGTTGGGAATGATCCATGATTATTGTCAATTGAGAACTAATAAAATATATATTTTAAAGGATTAAACAAATAAAAAAATGCTATTTTTATACTAATTTTAATATAAAAAATTTTGGACATGTGATGTTTGGAAACAAATAAGTACATTTACGTATCCCTAATTCTCTATGAAGTCTGATAATGTTTGTGACTAGTGTAGTTTGGTTTCACAATAAGTTGAACAGTATAGAAAAAAGTGTGTTGCAGTTAAAAATAAATGTTTGGACAAGTACGATGAAAGGATGAAGTACGAGAAGAAATCGACCCGTCTCTCAAAAGCCCCGATGGGACAGATGGGATAGTTGTGAGAGGGGTAGATTTTTCTAATACTTCATTTTTAATATAAAATTTGCATTATGAATGCAAAAAGTAAAAATAATTCCACCATCCAGAATATGGAGCCGTGATGCGGTACAACCGGGAGCGGAGACGCTTCTCTAGCAAGCTCTTGGTTGTCTCACCTGCGCTGTCCAGTGACTCTTATAATATCTCCTAAGCTCAGAATGAATTCATGTTTGCCAATACTTCCTGCTCTGAGCATCGCTGCATAAAGATACTTATGATTCTCTTCATGAATTCTTAGTCTAATTTGCCTCACCTGCGCAGTCCAGCGACTCTTATGATGTCTCCCAAACTCAGAATGAATTCATGCTTGCCAATACGGCCTGCTCTGAGCATTCCTAAAGATACTTATGATACTCTTCATGAATTCTTAGTCTTATTTGTCTCACCTGCGCTGTCCAGTGACTCTTATGATTTCTCCCAAGCTCAGAATGAATTCATGTTTGCCAATACGGCCTGCTCTGAGCATTCTTAAAGATACTTATGATACTCTTCATGAATTCTTAGTTTAATTTGTCTCACCTGCGCTGTCCAGTGACTCTTTGATTTCTCCCAAGCTCAGAATGAATTCATGTTTGTCAATACGGCCTGAGCATTCTTAAAGATACTTATGATACTATTCATGAATTCTTAGTTTAATTTGTCTCACCTGCGCTGTCCAGTGACTCTTTGATTTCTCCCAAGCTCAGAATGAATTCATGTTTGTCAATACGGCCTGAGCATTCTTAAAGATACTTATGATACTCTTCATGAATTCTTAGTCTAATTTGTCTCACCTGCGCTGTCCAGTGACTCTTATGATTTCTCCCAAGCTCAGAATAAATTCATGTTTGCCAATACGGCCTGCTCTGAGCATTCTTAAAGATACTTATGATACCCTTCATGAATTCTTAGTCTAATTTGTCTCACCTGCGCTGTCCAGTGACTCTTATGATTTCTCCCCAGCTCAGAATGAATTCATGTTTGTCAATACGGCCTGCTCTGAGCATTCTTAAAGATACTTATGATACTCTTCATGAATTCTTAGTCTAATTTGTCTCACCTGCGCTGTCCAGTGACTCTTATGATTTCTCCCAAGCTCAGAATAAATTCATGTTTGCCAATACGGCCTGCTCTGAGCATCGCTTAAAGATATTTATGATTCTCTTCGTGGATTCTTAGTCTAATTTGTCTCACCTGCGCTGTCCAGTGACTCTTATGATTTCTCCCCAGCTCAGAATGAATTCATGTTTGCCAATACGGCCTGCTCTGAGCATTCTTAAAGATACTTATGATACCCTTCATGAATTCTTAGTCTAATTTGTCTCACCTGCGCTGTCCAGTGACTCTTATGATTTCTCCCCAGCTCAGAATGAATTCATGTTTGCCAATACGGCCTGCTCTGAGTGTTAAAGATACTTATGATACCCTTCATGAATTCTTAGTCTAATTTGTCTCACCTGCGCTGTCCAGTGACTCTTATGATTTCTCCCCAGCTCAGAATGAATTCATGTTTGCCAATACGGCCTGCTCTGAGCATTCTTAAAGATACTTATGATACCCTTCATGAATTCTTAGTCTAATTTGTCTCACCTGCGCTGTCCAGTGACTCTTATGATTTCTCCCCAGCTCAGAATGAATTCATGTTTGTCAATACGGCCTGCTCTGAGCATTCTTAAAGATACTTATGATACCCTTCATGAATTCTTAGTCTAATTTGTCTCACCTGCGCTGTTCAGTGACTCTTATGATTTCTCCCAAGCTCAGAATAAATTCATGTTTGCCAATACGGCCTGCTCTGAGCATCGCTTAAAGATATTTATGATTCTCTTCGTGGATTCTTAGTCTAATTTGTCTCACCTGCGCTGTCCAGTGACTCTTATGATTTCTCCCCAGCTCAGAATGAATTCATGTTTGTCAATACGGCCTGCTCTGAGCATTCTTAAAGATACTTATGATACTCTTCATGAATTCTTAGTCTAATTTGTCTCACCTGCGCTGTCCAGTGACTCTTATGATTTCTCCCCAGCTCGGAATGAATTCATGTTTGTCAATACGGCCTGCTCTGAGCATTCTTAAAGATACTTATGATACCCTTCATGAATTCTTAGTCTAATTTGTCTCACCTGCGCTGTTCAGTGACTCTTATGATTTCTCCCAAGCTCAGAATAAATTCATGTTTGCCAATACGGCCTGCTCTGAGCATCGCTTAAAGATATTTATGATTCTCTTCGTGGATTCTTAGTCTAATTTGTCTCACCTGCGCTGTCCAGTGACTCTTATGATTTCTCCCCAGCTCAGAATGAATTCATGTTTGTCAATACGGCCTGCTCTGAGCATTCTTAAAGATACTTATGATACTCTTCATGAATTCTTAGTCTAATTTGTCTCACCTGCGCTGTCCAGTGACTCTTATGATTTCTCCCAAGCTCAGAATGAATTCATGTTTGCCAATACGGCCTGCTCTGAGCATTCTTAAAGATACTTATGATACCCTTCATGAATTCTAAGTCTAATTTGTCTCACCTGCGCTGTCCAGTGACTCTTATGATTTCTCCCCAGCTCAGAATGAATTCATGTTTGTCAATACGGCCTGCTCTGAGCATTCTTAAAGATACTTATGATACTCTTCATGAATTCTTAGTCTAATTTGTCTCATCTGCGCTGTCCAGTGACTCTTATGATTTCTCCCAAGCTCAGAATAAATTCATATTTGCCAATACGGCCTGCTCTGAGCATTCTTAAAGATACTTATGATACTCTTCATGAATTCTTAGTCTAATTTGTCTCATCTGCGCTGTCCAGTGACTCTTATGATTTCTCCCAAGCTCAGAATAAATTCATATTTGCCAATACGGCCTGCTCTGAGCATTCTTAAAGATACTTATGATACTCTTCATGAATTCTTAGTCTAATTTGTCTCACCTGCGCTGACCAGTGACTCTTATGATTTCTCCCAAGCTCAGAATGAATTCATGTTTGTCAATACGGCCTGCTCTGAGCATTCTTAAAGATACTTATGATACTCTTCATGAATTCTTTTTCTAATTTGTCTCACCTGCGCTGACCAGTGACTCTTATGATTTCTCCCAAGCTCAGAATGAATTCATGTTTGTCAATACGGCCTGCTCTGAGCATTCTTAAAGATACTTATGATACTCTTCATGAATTCTTAGTCTAATTTGTCTCATCTGCGCTGTCCAGTGACTCTTATGATTTCTCCCAAGCTCAGAATAAATTCATATTTGCCAATACGGCCTGCTCTGAGCATTCTTAAAGATACTTATGATACTCTTCATGAATTCTTAGTCTAATTTGTCTCATCTGCGCTGTCCAGTGACTCTTATGATTTCTCCCAAGCTCAGAATAAATTCATATTTGCCAATACGGCCTGCTCTGAGCATTCTTAAAGATACTTATGATACTCTTCATGAATTCTTAGTCTAATTTGTCTCACCTGCGCTGACCAGTGACTCTTATGATTTCTCCCAAGCTCAGAATGAATTCATGTTTGTCAATACGGCCTGCTCTGAGCATTCTTAAAGATACTTATGATACTCTTCATGAATTCTTTTTCTAATTTGTCTCACCTGCGCTGACCAGTGACTCTTATGATTTCTCCCAAGCTCAGAATGAATTCATGTTTGCCAATACGGCCTGCTCTGAGCATTCTTAAAGATACTTATGATACCCTTCATGAATTCTTAGTCTAATTTGTCTCACCTGCGCTGTCCAGTGACTCTTATGATTTCTCCCCAGCTCAGAATGAATTCATGTTTGCCAATACGGCCTGCTCTGAGCATTCTTTAAAGATGCTTATGATACTCTTCATGAATTCTTAGTCTAATTTGTCTCACCTGCGCTGACCAGTGACTCTTATGATTTCTCCCAAGCTCAGAATGAATTCATGTTTGCCAATATGGCCTGCTCTGAGCATTCTTAAAGATACTTATGATACCCTTCATGAATTCTTAGTCTAATTTGTCTCACCTGCGCTGTCCAGTGACTCTTATGATTTCTCCCAAGCTCAGAATGAATTCATGTTTGCCAATACGGCCTGCTCTGAGCATTCTTAAAGATACTTATGATACTCTTCATGAATTCTTAGTCTAATTTGTCTCATCTGCGCTGTCCAGTGACTCTTATGATTTCTCCCCAGCTCAGAATGAATTCATGTTTGCCAATACGGCCTGCTCTGAGCATTCTTAAAGATACTTATGATACCCTTCATGAATTCTTAGTCTAATTTGTCTCACCTGCGCTGACCAGTGACTCTTATGATTTCTCCCAAGCTCAGAATGAATTCATGTTTGCCAATACGGCCTGCTCTGAGCATTCTTAAAGATACTTATGATACTCTTCATGAATTCTTAGTCTAATTTGTCTCACCTGCGCTGACCAGTGACTCTTATGATTTCTCCCAAGCTCAGAATGAATTCATGTTTGTCAATACGGCCTGCTCTGAACATTCTTAAAGATACTTATGATACTCTTCATGAATTCTTAGTCTAATTTGTCTCACCTGCGCTGTCCAGTGACTCTTATGATTTCTCCCAAGCTCAGAATAAATTCATGTTTGCCAATACGGCCTGCTCTGAGCATTCTTTAAAGATACTTATGATACTCTTCATGAATTCTTTTTCTAATTTGTCTCACCTGCGCTGACCAGTGACTCTTATGATTTCTCCCAAGCTCAGAATGAATTCATGTTTGCCAATACGGCCTGCTCTGAGCATTCTTTAAAGATACTTATGATACCCTTCATGAATTCTTAGTCTAATTTGTCTCACCTGCGCTGTCCAGTGACTCTTATGATTTCTCCCAAGCTCAGAATAAATTCATGTTTGCCAATACGGCCTGCTCTGAGCATCGCTTAAAGATACTTATGATTCTCTTCGTGGATTCTTAGTCTAATTTGTCTCACCTGCGTTGTCTAGTGACTCGCACCACGTCTCCTGGGCTCAGTATTAACCGATGTTCGTCAGTGCAGGGCGCGTTGATGGCAGCTTTTGGATACCGCCATATAGGTATCCACCATCCAGAATATGCGGCCGTGATGCGGTACAACCGGGAGCGGAGACGCTTTTCCAGCTTTTGGGCCTGTTGCTCGCGCTGGAAGGGGAAAATTATTTGTGTTTTTAATGTTTATCGAGTCTTACTGCCGCACTCAGAGACGTCAATTGACTTTAATTGAAATTAAATTATAATTCCTACTTTATTCAATACTAGACATAAAAAAGAGACAGATATGGATTTAATTGTCATTAAAAGTTAGTTGACGTCTCTGAGTACGGCAGTTAATCTTGGGACAATTTTGAGGGAACAACATCGCTTGAAAGCAACAAGAATATAAAGAAAAACATGAGATACGAAGATTATTATTGAAGACAATGAAATTAACATGTTAGGATAGAAATAATATTTAATAAATACACCCAGACAGTACTAAAAAGCACAAAACCAAAGAAAACACAATTGCTTGCAAGAGTTTATTTAACCAGTTTAGGTATGTCAGTTGTATCATAAGCCAGAATCAACTATGATACTACAAAATGACACACCTTTGTACCTTCAGTACACTTATATGGGATGTGGAGGCTAATTGTCAACTCAACTCTATCGCGATCGCTTTCAATTTGACAAATTTGTGACATCCATTACTTGTTGTTGACGATAGTTTAAAACAAATATTTGCATTACTGAAGCAATGTTTGTAAAAAATCACACAAACCGAAAGTGAATGGTTATAGATACTGGATTTACACAATCAAAGCCTGCTGTACACGTTGGCCCAACCATTGGCCAATACATCGTACATTGACGCTTTTGAAAGAACCTTTTTAAACTTGTTCGTTCAAAAGTGTCAATGTAGGTACGATGTATTGACCATTGGTTGGGCCAATGTGTACAGCGGGCTCAAGAGGCAGATCAGTTGTAATAAGCAATAGACTCATAGTCGAGTCGTTCACCGGCATACCTCACTAGTCACTAATGAGTAACTTTAGACAACTGTTTTCCCGTAATCATAGCACTGTTTAAACTTTAAACGTCCGGCGTCCGTCGGCTACTGCACTGGCACATGGGACCACGAAAGGGTAACAGTCATACTGAGTAAAAACAAAACTTACAGTCAAGTCGTACTCGCCGCAACCTTCCCTGACGGGCCACTCGAGGCCGCCGTGCTTGCCCGTGACGAGTGCGACGTTGGCGCGCCAGCCCACGTTGTACGGGAACACGAACGGCGGGAGACAACTCTGTGATGACGGAGATAAAGGCAAGCAAAGACAAATAATAGACTCACAGTCAAGTCATACTCGCCGCAGCCCTCCCTGACGGGCCACTGGAGGCCGGCGTGCTTGCCCGTGACGAGAGCGACGTTGGCGCGCCAGCCCACGTTGTACGGGAACACAAACGGCGGGAGACCTTGCTCGGCGTGACGGAGATAAAATAAAAACAAAACTTACAGTCAAGTCATACTCGCCGCAGCCCTCCCTGACGGGCCACTGGAGGCCGGCGTGCTTGCCCGTGACGAGAGCGACGTTGGCGCGCCAGCCCACGTTGTACGGGAACACGAACGGCGGGAGACCTTGCTCGGCGTGACGGAGATAAAATAAAAACAAAACTTACAGTCAAGTCATACTCGCCGCAGCCCTCCCTGACGGGCCACTGGAGGCCGGCGTGCTTGCCCGTGACGAGAGCGACGTTGGCGCGCCAGCCCACGTTGTACGGGAACACAAACGGCGGGAGACCTTGTTCCGCGCGCCGCCCTGCCGCCTTTTCCACTATCCAGTCTTCTATCGTTGTTTGGTTGCGGAGGATGCCGCGAATCTGATGGACCGATTCTATATTATTCTTCTTCTTCCAACATAGAGCCTGTTCGGAAAAGATCGACGTTTCTGAACGCGTCTCTAATGTCACGTCAAATTGACATTTGGCTGTCACTTGAAGTTGACAGTGACACTTGATTGGAATTCTTGTAACAAGATGTCGGATTAATTTTGCTGAATTTGTTAAAAAATCGCTCGTGTTGAATATGCCTGGCATATCGAGCTTGAATTGAATCTTAAATTATCTATCTGATCCCGTTTTGTACGACCAAGGTTTTGACGCCATCCATCGGGCTGGTCGCGGAGTTTTGAAAGAAAGATAATTGTCCACCACGCGCTTTTTGTCAGGACTGTAAATCGTAATAAAAGAGGCTCCCCCGTGTGTGTCATTGTGTATCTATTGCTGAAGCGCCCAGTGCCTTGGGAACGCTGTTATTTGTGTTGTGAGTAAGGTGACTAATTGGTAAGGTCTGCAGAAGAAAGGACCCCAGGGGCGCGCGCGCTCCCTTACACCACTTCTGCCTTGGAGACGTTCGACACACAGACCCGTATGTAACCTCACCTTACTTAACATTCCCTCCGCTGTGTATCGCAGTCCAATTGTTCAGTTACATCCCGGCTGAACCTAGTTTTTTGTCCGGAGTCTATATTAGTAATATGCTTCCACTGCGCCAGCTGATTCCGCGGTATAGGCAGGGGTGTACTGAACATTTCTTGGTAGCCAAGAGCGTAGCTTGAAGGCCTGAGAGGCCCACGCCAAAACTTTGTATTAATCAGTGCCGTTTTGATGACCCAGTCTGGTCCGGACTAGATTAATTTGTACTTGTAAATGGTAATTAACTTGCATTTGAAAAGTAAAGGGCATTCCTTTGTTATTGGTTCCATGTCTTGTAATTAATTGTCATGTATTGAAGTTCCAAAGTGTAAAGAGATGCCTTTCTTTGCTCATAATAATTATTATTCAGTTTTGTTAGCAAATTTGAGTTGTGAATATTGACAAGTTTGTTGCTAAAATAATAGCTAATAAAAGGTTAGCTAATAAGTTTGCACTCAATACTTAGTGAAACTTAGATGATTTAAGACATTGTTTACACATTGAAACTCATTGAAATTTGTGCTTTGAAATAATTAAAATTAATTTGTTGTATGTTGATATCCAAGTGAATTTCAATAGTCAGTGATTTTGAGTGAATTTCAATAGTCAGTGAGTTTTGTTGTTTTCTGATAACCTCCAAATATTTAAGAGTTTGTGTCATTATAAATACTTTGTTGTTGTAATATTGGAATTTTGTGGTTAGTAATAACCTCCAAATATTGGAGATTTTGTGTTATAGTGAATATTTTGAATTTGTTGTTTTTGTTGATAAATTTGTGACGTTACAATGACGGCCTCCTCTGCTAAAGCCAAAATACGTTCTGAGTTACGGTGGTTAGCTTCTGCGGTTGCGTTGTTGGATCGACCGGATAGAACGGAGGCCTTGTTGAACAGATACGTAGATCTGCCCGTACGTTTGGCTGTTGTTGATGAACAGTATGCCTTATTTTTGGAAAGGACTGTTGAGGCCGATGTGGAAATGCGACAAGAAGTCGATTTGGATGTGGACCAGTGTTATGATTTTGCGGACAGAATTACCCAGGTGGCTCGACCTTTGCAAGTGGCAAGAGAGAATGAACCGAGCCCGTCCCCGGTCACATCTAAGAGTATGCCCCCTCTCTTTGCTAGATTGGCCCCCTTAGACTTAAGGCGCTTTGCTGGTCGTCTAGAGGACTGGGAGGGCTTTATTAATATTTTTGATAGTCTTGTACATGCCCGGGACGATTTGACCCAGGGCCAGAAGTTAGCTTATTTGTTATCCGTGTTGGAAGGGGAGGCCCTTGAATCAGTTCAACATTTGGCCCCCTCGGATGAAAACTACCCTATTGCTAGGGATTTGATTGCCCGTCGGTACCAGAACGTACGACGTCTGGCGGACAACCATGTGGCCGCCATTTTGAATTTACCCCGCGTTGCCAGCGTGATGCACTTGAGAGTGGCTTTGTTGAATCCGCTGTTGGTGGCATACAACGCATTAAAAAACTTAAAACTCCCAGTGGAGCAGTGGTCGTTTTTGTTACTGCACATTGTCCTGGGAAAGTTGCCGGACTCTGTTAAGGTCCGTTTTGAGCAGCAGTATGGTGGGGATAGTGCGACTTATCTGCCACCCTTCTCGGACCTCTTGACGTTCCTGGAAGGAGAGAGTAGATTGGCAGATAATTCCTCTCTGGCCGGTCCTATGGGACCCGAACGACCTGTGCCACAGAGTAGATCCCCCACCGGACCCCCCCGTAGGGGGCGTATGGCCCCTCGCGCGCCCGGCCGCTATGCCGCCGTCCAGGAGACCGCCCGCTGCTTGTACTGTCGGGAACCGGGTCACAGCACGACCCGTTGTGATAAGTTCCTCGACCAGCGCGTCCAAGGCCGTCGAGCGATCGCGCGACAACGGACATGGTGCTACTCGTGCTTGGGCCTGCACATGCAGCGCGAATGTACCCAAGCGCACCCATGCCGCTTTTGTAAGGGCAACCACCATCCCCTCCTCTGCATGAACAGCCCAGAGGGCGGCGGAGCGCCGCAGCGCGTCGCTGCAGGATCACCGCGTATGGGTGGGGGTCTCGGACCCCCCGCGGTGTTTGCATCCCGCAGCAGTTCTAGTGGCCACCAGAGTGGCCCCAGACGCTCTCCGCCACGTTTGGACCCTCAAACGGGCGGGGGTCCCAGGGACCCCCCCATGGGAAACCGATCCCCAAGGATGGGGATGAGTTATGCGGGCGTTGCCGGAGGTCGTAGAGGCCCCCCGCGACGTTTTGAGCCTCGCACGGGCGGGGGTCCCACGGACCCCTCCATGGGAAATCGGTCCCCAACTAGGGGGTTCGATTTTGCGAGCGTTGCGGGAGGTCGTAGAAGCCCCCCGCAACGTGTTGAGCCTCGCACAGCCGGGGGTCCACGGGACCCCCCCTCTGAAAATCGGTCACCGTGCCCCCGCGACTATGGGGCGACGTACACGGTGGATGATAGGCACCGATTCTCGCCGCCGCTCGCCGAATACCCGCGTTTAGAGCGGCGCCCGCCCCGTCTTCAAGGGGCCGGGAGATATGACCCGCCTGATACCGGGCGAATTGGACGGAGGCAGTATGTGGGAGATTGGGACCCACTGGATCGCTATGAGCGACCCCCTTACCATGGGGGGACGTCTGGGGACCCCACATACTAGCAATCAACGTGTTTACGGTCGATTGTAGCCACCCCTCCAGAGACCGTTTTGTTGCCCACGGCCTCTGTGCTTGTCAGGGGATTGAATGGCGACCTTGTGGAAGTTCGCGCCTTGTTGGATTCCGGTGCTCAGGGGTGTGTTGTGTCATCTTGGTTAGTTAGGCGGTTGGGCCTCAAGGTGCACCCCCACACGGAAGGCGTGAGAGGTGTTGGCGATGTGAAAGTCCCCGGGTTGTTAGGGCATGTTGACTTCACATTTACCTCACGTAATAAGTCCACGCCAGGCATTAAGACCTCGGCGATTGTGTTGGACACAGTTGTTGGCCGTCAACCTTCAGTTGACTTGGGACCGAGTATGTTGTCTTTGGTGTCTGATTCCCCACTCGCCGATCCAAATTTCTTCCGCCCAGGCCCGATTGATGCTCTCCTTGGAGCCGATGTCCTGGGGCGAGTTTTGTTGACGGGGAAGCGAGTTTTGCAGCCAGATGGCTTGGTAGCTCTGCAGACGACACTCGGTACAGTTGTGATGGGCCCTGCTCGCCGCGTTTTGGATTCCCTTGATGAGGATCGCGGTCTTGTTTTTAATGTGTCTCTCTCCGAAGTGGTGCAGAAGTTTTGGGAGGTTGAGGAACCTCCACCAGCCCCGCGGGTTGACCCAGTAGCGGATGAATGCGAGTTGTATTACCAGAATAACACTGGTCGCCTCCGCTCTGGTCGTTTGATCACCCGTCTCCCCTTTCGTGCCGGCCGACCTCCTCTGGGCGAATCCCGACCGCTAGCGGAACGTAGGCTAGTGGCGATGGAGCGTCGCATGAGCAAGGATCCGGTCTTCCGCCAGAAGTATGTTGAATTCATGCGGGAGTATGAGGAGTTAGGGCACATGTCCGTGAGCGATTTGGATTGGCGCTCCGTTGAGCACTTCTTTCTGCCGCACCACGCCGTTTTGAAATCCGGAAAGATTCGGGTGGTCTTTGACGGTTCGGCTCCCACCTCTACTGGAGCGTCCTTGAACCAGTGTCTGCATGTAGGTCCCAAGCTGCACACGGAGATCTCAGACATTTTGACCAACTTCCGGCGGCACCAAATTGTATTTATGACTGACATCCGGATGATGTTCAGACAAACGGTCATCCATCCAGAGGATAGGAGGTACCAATTGATTTTGTGGAGAGAGAGTCCTAGGGACCCCTTGTTGATTTATGAATTGAATACGAATACGTACGGTTTGGCTTCGAGCCCGTTTGTTGCGATTCGTTCTTTGTTGGAGTTGGCCGAGAAGGAGCGCTTGAGATACCCTCGCGCCTCCGCCATTTTGGCCAGTGACGTCTATGTGGATGACATTTGCACGGGCGCCTCATCTGTCTCAGAGGCGATTGTCCTGAGAGACGAACTCACCGCCCTTTTGAAGTCGGGAGGTTACGAGTTGAGGAAATGGATATCCAACTCGCCTGATGTACTGGTAGGTTTGCCCGAAGAGCACCAGCAGGACCCCCACCTATTCGAAAATGTTGATAATCCCCATGTGGTGACCGTCCTTGGCGTACAGTACAAACCGGTCTCTGACACGTTCACTTATTGTGTGGATTTACGACCACCGAAAGTCTGGACCAAGCGTTTAGTATTGTCTACTGTCGCACGTACCTTTGACCCCAATGGGTGGATTTGCCCCGTGCTGTTTATGGCCAAGTGTTTCTTGCAACGGTTATGGGCTTCGGGTGTGTCGTGGGATGAACCCCTCTCGGACGAGTTACTCCGAGATTGGTCGAGCTTCGTTTCATCCCTCCCCGAGATTAATGAAGTGCACTTGCCGAGGCTATTCCTCCCTTCTGAAAATTGTAAAGTTACTCTTCACGGCTTTTCCGATGCCTCCGAACGTGGATTTGCTGCGGCCGTGTACCTCCGCACCGTTACTGTTGACGGAGTTGTTGCTGTGCATCTGGTGATAGCGAAAAGCAAAGTCGCTCCCCTTCGGACTCGTCATACGATCCCGAGGTTGGAATTGTGTGGAGCTGCCCTCCTAATGCGTTTGTTGAACCACGTATGGCTCACATTAGGTCGATCTATTAAGATACAAGAGGTTTATGCTTGGACGGACAGTCAGGTCGTCCTTTGTTGGTTGAAGGCTCCGGCGCACACCTTGGACGTGTTTGTGGCCAATCGAGTGTCGCAGATTTGTAATTCCGACATCGAGTTGATTTGGAGACACGTGCCGGGAACCATGAATCCCGCGGATTGTGCGTCTCGGGGTTGTGTAGCCCCAACCCTAATTAACCACCCCCTCTGGTGGGGCCCACAGTGGTTGATGCGGCCTGAGTCGGAGTGGCCGCCCTCTCCAGCGTTGTCGAACGTAGCCGTTCCTGATATGCGGGCATGCGTCCTGGAGACTAACCCCGCCGGGGAAAAGGATTTGTTGTTGGATCGGTACAGCTCCTTACAGAAGCTGCTTGGTGTTACCGCTTGGATCAGACGTTTTGTGTACAATTGCAGAAACCCACGCGCGAGGCGTGATTCGTCGGTTCTCACTCCGGACGAGCGTAGGGACGCGCTCTTGTTTTGGGTCCGGAGAACACAAGCTGATAGTTTTGAGTCCGAGATTGAAATTTTGCGTTTAGGCCGTCGCAAGTTGAAGGGCGCAGTATCGCGATTGAATCCCTTCCTGGACGAGAGTGGGCTTTTGCGAGTCGGCGGAAGACTTCGAAATGCGAACCTGCCGTATGGAGCTCGTCACCCCCTTTTGTTACCTAAAGCCGGACATTTGACTCAACTGATAATAACAGATCGCCATGTGAATGCACAACATGCTGGCTGTAATGCTTTGTTGGCCATTTTGCAGCGTGAATTTTGGATTTTGTCTGCTCGTCGAGCCATTCGCACTGTGGTTTTCCGTTGCCTGCCTTGTTATCGATTGAAGGCCGCGACCATGCAGCCCCAGATGGGTGATTTGCCTGCTGATCGCGTCACGGAATGTAGAGCTTTTGCCGGAGTCGCCACCGACTTCGCCGGTCCCTTTACTGTAAAGGCTTCGAGACTGCGTAATGCTAAAACCTATAAGGCGTACTTGTGCGTGTTTGTGTGTTTGTCCACCAAGGCTGTCCATTTGGAAATTGTCTCGGAATTGTCTACCGAAGCCTTTGTCGCCGCCTTGAGCAGATTTGTTTCCCGTAGAGGACTGCCGACATTGATACGTTCCGATTGTGGTACTAATTATAAGGGAACGTGTAATTATCTTAAGGAAGTAGTTAAGTTTTTTGTTGATAATAAAATAGACATTGGAACCACCCTCTCCCGGCGTGGGATAATCTGGAAGTTTAGCCCTCCAGCTTGTCCGACCTGGGGAGGAATTTTTGAAGCTTGTGTAAAGGCTGCCAAGACACACTTGCGTCGCGTGATTGGAGAAACTATTCTCACGTTTGAGGAACTTGATACGGTATTTTGTAAAATTGAGGCCGTCCTCAACTCGCGACCCTTGTGCCCGTTGTCTTCGGACCCGAATGACCTGGAAGCGTTGACCCCAGGTCATTTCTTGATCGGACAGCCCCTTTTGGCTTTGCCTGAATATCCGATTCAGGATGTAGGATCCCATCGTTTGTCGCGATACCAACTTTTGAAACAGATGTCCCAAAACTTCTGGGCACGTTGGTCGATGGAGTATTTGCATATCCTACAACAGCGCGTGAAGTGGACAGATAAAACCACCCCACCCCAGACTGGCGACCTCGTGTTGATTAAGGATGCTAACCTGCCGCCCCTATGTTGGCGAAGGGGGCGCATTGTTAAACTCTACCCCGGAACTGACGGAGTTCCTCGTTTTGCTGAGGTTTTGGTTCGAGATTCGGTTTTGAAGAGAGCAGTTAGTGGGCTCTCCCGATTACCCGTAGATTGACGTACCGTTCTTAACGGTCCGGGGCGGGGGGATGTTCGGAAAAGATCGACGTTTCTGAACGCATCTCTAATGTCACGTCAAATTGACATTTCGCTGTCACTTGAAGTTGACAGCTCACTTGATTGAAATTCTTGTAACCAAGATGTCGGATTAATTTTGCGGAATTTGTTAAAAATCGCTCGCGTTGAATGTGCCTGGCATATCGAGTTTGAATAAAATCTTAAATTATCTATGTGATCCCGTTTTGTACGACCAAGGTTTTGACGCCATCCATCGGGCTGGTCGCGGAGTTTTGAAAGAAAGATAATTGTCCACCACGCGCTTTTTGTCAGGACTGTAAATCGTAATAAAAGAGGCTCCCCCGTGTGTGTCATTGTGTATCTATTGCTGAAGCGCCCAGTGCCTTGGGAAAGCTGTTATTTGTGTTGTGAGTAAGGTGACTAATTGGTAAGGTCTGCAGAAGAAAGGACCCCAGGGGCGCGCGCGCTCCCTTACACCACTTCTGCCTTGGAGACGTTCGACACACAGACCCGTATGTAACCTCACCTTACTTAACATTCCCTCCGCTGTGTATCGCAGTCCAATTGTTCAGTTACATCCCGGCTGAACCTAGTTTTTTGTCCGGAGTCTATATTAGTAATATGCTTCCACTGCGCCAGCTGATTCCGCGGTATAGGCAGGGGTGTACTGAACAGCCACCTTGACGAGTGGCCGGTCGCGAATACGTTTCTACCACGCGTTGTTGCAGGGGCAATATATATCTTGATAAGCAAGCCCCGCGTGTGTTATCGTGTAGTGCTGAAGCGCCCAGTGTCTTGGGACCGCTGTGTTGTATGTGTTGTGAGTAAGGTGACGAGTTGGTAAGGTCTGCAGAAGAAGAAGAACTACATGGGGGCGCCCCCTTCACCACTTCTGCCCCGGAGACCTTCGACACCATGGACCCGTATGTAAAATTCACCTTACTTCACAATTTAAATTAAGCGCTGTGTATCGCAGTCCAATTGTTCAGTTACATCCCGGCTGAAACCTAGCTTTTGTCCGGAGTCTCTATTCATGATAATCTTCCACTGCGCTAGCTGATTCCGCGGTATAGGCAGGGGTGTACTGAACATTTCTTGGTAGCCAAGAGCGTAGCTTGAAGGCCTGAGAGGCCCACGCCAAAACTTTGTATTAATCAGTGCCGTTTTGATGACCCAGTCTGGTCCGGACTAGATTAATTTGTACTTGTAAATGGTAATTAACTTGCATTTGAAAAGTAAAGGGCATTCCTTTGTTATTGGTTCCATGTCTTGTAATTAATTGTCATGTATTGAAGTTCCAAAATGTAAACAGATGCCTTTCTTTGCTCATAATAATTATTATTTAGTTTGTTAGCAAATTTGAGTTGTGAATATTGACAAGTTGTTGCTAAATGGTGGCTAATAAAAGGTAGCTAATAAGTTTGCACTCAATACTTAGTGAAACTTAAATGATTTGGGACATTGTTTACACATTGAAACTCATTGAAACTTGTGCTTTGAAATAATTAAAATTAGCTTGTTGTATGTTGATATCCAAGTGAATTTCAATAGTCAGTGATTTTGAGTGAATTTCAATAGTCAGTGAGTTTTGTTGTTTTCTGATAACCTCCAAATATTTAAGAGTTTGTGTCATTATAAATACTTTGTTGTTGTAATATTGGAATTTTGTGGTTAGTAATAACCTCCAAATATTGGAGATTTTGTGATAAATTTGGGACGTTACAATGACGGCCTCCTCGGCTAAAGCCAAAATACGTTCTGAGTTACGGTGGTTAGCTTCTGCGGTTGCATTATTGGATCGACCGGATAGGACGGAGGCCTTGTTGAACAGATACGTAGATCTGCCCATACGTTTGGCTGTTGTTGATGAGCAGTATGCCTTATTTTTGGAAAGGACTGTTGAGGCCGAGGTGGAAATGCGACAAGAAGTCGGTTTGGATGTGGACCAGTGTTATGATTTTGCGGACAGAATTACTCAGGTGGCTCGACCTTTGCAAGTGGCAAGAGAGAATGATCCGAGCCCGTCCCCGGTCACATCTAAGAGTATGCCCCCTCTATTTACTAGATTGGCCCCCTTAGACTTAAGGCGCTTTGCTGGTCGTCTAGAGGACTGGGAGGGCTTTATTAATATTTTTGATAGTCTTGTACATGCCCGGGATGATTTGACCCAGGGCCAAAAGTTGGCTTATTTGTTATCCGTGTTGGAAGGGGAGGCCCTTGAATCAGTTCAACATTTGGCCCCCTCGGATGAAAACTACCCTATTGCTAGGGATTTGATTGCCCGTCGGTACCAGAACGTACGACGTCTGGCGGACAACCATGTTACCTCCATTTTGAATTTACCCCGCGTTGCCAGCGTGATGCACTTGAGAGTGGCTTTGTTGAATCCGCTGTTGGTGGCATACAACGCATTAAAAAACTTAAAACTCCCAGTGGAGCAGTGGTCGTTTTTGTTACTGCACATTGTCCTGGGAAAGTTGCCGGACTCTGTTAAGGTCCGTTTTGAGCAGCAGTATGGTGGGGATAGTGCGACTTATCTGCCACCCTTCTCGGACCTCTTGACGTTCCTGGAAGGAGAAAGTAGACTGGCAGATAATTCCTCCCTGGCCGGTCCTATGGGACCCGAACGACCTGTGCCACAGAGTAGATCCCCCACCGGACCCCCCCGTAGGGGGCGTATGGCCCCTCGCGCGCCCGGCCGCTATGCCGCCGTCCAGGAGACCGCCCGCTGCTTGTACTGTCGGGAACCGGGTCACAGCACGACCCGTTGTGATAAGTTCCTCGACCAGCGCGTCCAAGGCCGTCGAGCGATCGCGCGACAACGGACATGGTGCTACTCGTGCTTGGGCCTGCACATGCAGCGCGAATGTACCCAAGCGCACCCATGCCGCTTTTGTAAGGGCAACCACCATCCCCTCCTCTGCATGAACAGCCCAGAGGGCGGCGGAGCGCCGCAGCGCGTCGCTGCAGGATCACCGCGTATGGGTGGGGGTCTCGGACCCCCCGCGGTGTTTGCATCCCGCAGCAGTTCTAGTGGCCACCAGAGTGGCCCCAGACGCTCTCCGCCACGTTTGGACCCTCAAACGGGCGGGGGTCCCAGGGACCCCCCCATGGGAAACCGATCCCCAAGGATGGGGATGAGTTATGCGGGCGTTGCCGGAGGTCGTAGAGGCCCCCCGCGACGTTTTGAGCCTCGCACGGGCGGGGGTCCCACGGACCCCCCCATGGGAAATCGGTCCCCAACTAGGGGGTTCGATTTTGCGAGCGTTGCGGGAGGTCGTAGAAGCCCCCCGCAACGTGTTGAGCCTCGCACAGCCGGGGGTCCCCGGGACCCCCCCTCTGAAAATCGGTCACCGTGCCCCCGCGACTATGGGGCGACGTACACGGTGGATGATAGGCACCGATTCTCGCCGCCGCTCGCCGAATACCCGCGTTTGGAGCGGCGCCCGCCCCGTCTTCAAGGGGCCGGGAGATATAACCCGCCTGATACCGGGCGATTTGGACGTAGGCAGTATGTGGGAGACTGGGACCCACTGGATCGCTATGAGCGACCCCCTTACCATGGGGGGACGTCTGGGGACCCCACATACTAGCAATCAACGTGTTTACGGTCGATTGTAGCCACCCCTCCAGAGACCGTTTTGTTGCCCACGGCCTCTGTGCTTGTCAGGGGATTGAATGGCGACCTTGTGGAAGTTCGCGCCTTGTTGGATTCCGGTGCTCAGGGGTGTGTTGTGTCATCTTGGTTAGTTAGGCGGTTGGGCCTCAAGGTGCACCCCCACACGGAAGGCGTGAGAGGTGTTGGCGATGTGAAAGTCCCCGGGTTGTTAGGGCATGTTGACTTCACATTTACATCACGTAATAAGTCCACGCCAGGCATTAAGACCTCGGCGATTGTGTTGGACACAGTTGTTGGCCGTCAACCTTCAGTTGACTTGGGACCGAGTATGTTGTCTTTGGTGTCTGATTCCCCACTCGCCGATCCAAATTTCTTCCGCCCAGGCCCGATTGATGCTCTCCTTGGAGCCGATGTCCTGGGGCGAGTTTTGTTGACGGGGAAGCGAGTTTTGCAGCCAGATGGCTTGGTAGCTCTGCAGACGACACTCGGTACAGTTGTGATGGGCCCTGCTCGCCGCGTTTTGGATTCCCTTGATGAGGATCGCGGTCTTGTTTTTAATGTGTCTCTCTCCGAAGTGGTGCAGAAGTTTTGGGAGGTTGAGGAACCTCCACCAGCCCCGCGGGTTGACCCAGTAGCGGATGAATGCGAATTGTATTACCAGAATAACACTGGTCGCCTCCGCTCTGGACGTTTGATCACCCGTCTCCCCTTTCGTGCCGGCCGACCTCCTCTGGGCGAATCCCGACCGCTAGCGGAACGTAGGCTAGTGGCGATGGAGCGTCGCATGAGCAAGGATCCGGTCTTCCGCCAGAAGTATGTTGAATTCATGCGGGAGTATGAGGAGTTAGGGCACATGTCCGTGAGCGATTTGGATTGGCGCTCCGTTGAGCACTTCTTTTTGCCGCACCACGCCGTTTTGAAATCCGGAAAGATTCGGGTGGTCTTTGACGGTTCGGCTCCCACCTCTACTGGAGCGTCCTTGAACCAGTGTGTGCATGTAGGTCCCAAGCTGCACACGGAGATCTCAGACATTTTGACCAACTTCCGGCGGCACCAAATTGTATTTATGACTGACATCCGGATGATGTTCAGACAAACGGTCATCCATCCAGAGGATAGGAAGTACCAATTGATTTTGTGGAGAGA
Organism: Crambus lathoniellus; assembly: GCA_949710035.1. NCBI lineage: Eukaryota > Metazoa > Arthropoda > Insecta > Lepidoptera > Crambidae > Crambus > Crambus lathoniellus. The sequence goes on along the minus strand of OX453305.1, from coordinate 26,025,006 downwards.
GAGTCCTAGGGACCCCTTGTTGATTTATGAATTGAATACGAATACGTACGGTTTGGCTTCGAGCCCGTTTGTTGCGATTCGTTCTTTGTTGGAGTTGGCCGAGAAGGAGCGCTTGAGATACCCTCGCGCCTCCGCCATTTTGGCCAGTGACGTCTATGTGGATGACATTTGCACGGGCGCCTCATCTGTCTCAGAGGCGATTGTCCTGAGAGACGAACTCACCGCCCTTTTGAAGTCGGGAGGTTACGAGTTGAGGAAATGGATATCCAACTCGCCTGATGTACTGGTAGGTTTGCCCGAAGAGCACCAGCAGGACCCCCACCTATTCGAAAATGTTGATAATCCCCATGTGGTGACCGTCCTTGGCGTACAGTACAAACCGGTCTCTGACACGTTCACTTATTGTGTGGATTTACGACCACCGAAAGTCTGGACCAAGCGTTTAGTATTGTCTACTGTCGCACGTACCTTTGACCCCAATGGGTGGATTTGCCCCGTGCTGTTTATGGCCAAGTGTTTCTTGCAACGGTTATGGGCTTCGGGTGTGTCGTGGGATGAACCCCTCTCGGACGAGTTACTCCGAGATTGGTCGAGCTTCGTTTCATCCCTCCCCGAGATTAATGAAGTGCATTTGCCGAGGCTATTCCTCCCTTCTGAAAATTGTAAAGTTACTCTTCACGGCTTTTCCGATGCCTCCGAACGTGGATTTGCTGCGGCCGTGTACCTCCGCACCGTTACTGTTGACGGAGTTGTTGCTGTGCATCTGGTGATAGCGAAAAGCAAAGTCGCTCCCCTTCGGACTCGTCATACGATCCCGAGGTTGGAATTGTGTGGAGCTGCCCTCCTAATGCGTTTGTTGAACCACGTATGGCTCACATTAGGTCGATCTATTAAGATACAAGAGGTTTATGCTTGGACGGACAGTCAGGTCGTCCTTTGTTGGTTGAAGGCTCCGGCGCACACCTTGGACGTGTTTGTGGCCAATCGAGTGTCGCAGATTTGTAATTCCGACATCGAGTTGATTTGGAGACACGTGCCGGGAACCATGAATCCCGCGGATTGTGCGTCTCGGGGTTGTGTAGCCCCAACCCTAATTAACCACCCCCTCTGGTGGGGCCCACAGTGGTTGATGCGGCCTGAGTCGGAGTGGCCGCCCTCTCCAGCGTTGTCGAACGTAGCCGTTCCTGATATGCGGGCATGCGTCCTGGAGACTAACCCCGCCGGGGAAAAGGATTTGTTGTTGGATCGGTACAGCTCCTTACAGAAGCTGCTTGGTGTTACCGCTTGGATCAGACGTTTTGTGTACAATTGCAGAAACCCACGCGCGAGGCGTGATTCGTCGGTTCTCACTCCGGACGAGCGTAGGGACGCGCTCTTGTTTTGGGTCCGGAGAGTACAAGCTGATAGTTTTGAGTCCGAGATTGAAATTTTGCGTTTAGGCCGTCGCAAGTTGAAGGGCGCGGTATCGCGATTGAACCCCTTCCTGGACGAGAGTGGGCTTTTGCGAGTCGGCGGAAGACTTCGAAATGCGAACCTGCCGTATGGAGCTCGTCACCCCCTTTTGTTACCTAAAGCCGGACATTTGACTCAACTGATAATAACAGATCGCCATGTGAATGCACAACATGCTGGCTGTAATGCTTTGTTGGCCATTTTGCAGCGTGAATTTTGGATTTTGTCTGCTCGTCGAGCCATTCGCACTGTGGTTTTCCGTTGCCTGCCTTGTTATCGATTGAAGGCCGCGACCATGCAGCCCCAGATGGGTGATTTGCCTGCTGATCGCGTCACGGAATGTAGAGCTTTTGCCGGAGTCGCCACCGACTTCGCCGGTCCCTTTACTGTAAAGGCTTCGAGACTGCGTAATGCTAAAACCTATAAGGCGTACTTGTGCGTGTTTGTGTGTTTGTCCACCAAGGCTGTCCATTTGGAAATTGTCTCGGAATTGTCTACCGAAGCCTTTGTCGCCGCCTTGAGCAGATTTGTTTCCCGTAGAGGACTGCCGACATTGATACGTTCCGATTGTGGTACTAATTATAAGGGAACGTGTAATTATCTTAAGGAAATAGTTAAGTTTTTTGTTGATAATAAAATAGACATTGGAACCACCCTCTCCCGGCGTGGGATAATCTGGAAGTTTAGCCCTCCAGCTTGTCCGACCTGGGGAGGAATTTTTGAAGCTTGTGTAAAGGCTGCCAAGACACACTTGCGTCGCGTGATTGGAGAAACTATTCTCACGTTTGAGGAACTTGATACGGTATTTTGTAAAATTGAGGCCGTCCTCAACTCGCGACCCTTGTGCCCGTTGTCTTCGGACCCGAATGACCTGGAAGCGTTGACCCCAGGTCATTTCTTGATCGGACAGCCCCTTTTGGCGTTGCCTGAGTATCCGATTCAGGATGTAGGATCCCATCGTTTGTCGCGATACCAACTTTTGAAACAGATGTCCCAAAACTTCTGGGCACGTTGGTCGATGGAGTATTTGCATATCCTACAACAGCGCGTGAAGTGGACAGATAAAACCACCCCACCCCAGACTGGCGACCTCGTGTTGATTAAGGATGCTAACCTGCCGCCCCTATGTTGGCGAAGGGGGCGCATTGTTAAACTCTACCCCGGAACTGACGGAGTTCCTCGTTTTGCTGAGGTTTTGGTTCGAGATTCGGTTTTGAAGAGAGCAGTTAGTGGGCTCTCCCGATTACCCGTAGAGTGACGTACCGTTCTTAACGGTCCGGGGCGGGGGGATGTTCGGAAAAGATCGACGTTTCTGAACGCGTCTCTAATGTCACGTCAAATTGACATTTGGCTGTCACTTGAAGTTGACAGTGACACTTGATTGGAATTCTTGTAACAAGATGTCGGATTAATTTTGCTGAATTTGTTAAAAAATCGCTCGTGTTGAATATGCCTGGCATATCGAGCTTGAATTGAATCTTAAATTATCTATCTGATCCCGTGTTGTACGATCAAGATTTGACGCCACCTTGACGAGTGGCCGGTCGCGAATACGTTTCTACCACGCGTTGTTGCAGGGGCAATATATATCTTGATAAGCAAGCCCCGCGTGTGTTATCGTGTAGTGCTGAAGCGCCCAGTGTCTTGGGACCGCTGTGTTGTATGTGTTGTGAGTAAGGTGACGAGTTGGTAAGGTCTGCAGAAGAAGAAGAACTACATGGGGGCGCCCCCTTCACCACTTCTGCCCCGGAGACCTTCGACACCATGGACCCGTATGTAAAATTCACCTTACTTCACAATTTAAATTAAGCGCTGTGTATCGCAGTCCAATTGTTCAGTTACATCCCGGCTGAAACCTAGCTTTTGTCCGGAGTCTCTATTCATGATAATCTTCCACTGCGCTAGCTGATTCCGCGGTATAGGCAGGGGTGTACTGAACAGAGCCTATGCAGGCCGCGACTTCTTGCAACGCCGTCGACACGCATTTGTCGATACAAACGCGTGTACAATCGATACAGACGCGATACGCACAGCACAAGTTAGACGCAGGCTGCAGACCTTTGCACAACTAAATTATTCAAATGCGCCAAAAAAAATACACGCCATTGACGCGCGTGTTCTTCGATACAAATGCGCCGTAAAAAAACGCTACAAATGCGCGTCGTAAGCGCGTGTTAGGCGCGTGTGTATCAATACCAATGCAAACCAAACTGCTCTGCAGAAAAAAACGCGTCGTAAAGACCGCAATAAAGCTCTTTAAAGCTAAGTATGTGACAAAATAAAAATTCGTCGAATTCACGTAATTTTATGAAATAAAGAAACTTTAAATGAGGTACAGGGCAATTTCGCTAAGATAAGATAAGATAAGATAAAAATATTCTTTTCACACTTATGCTATGAAATGTTAATATTATATTTGAGAAAAGAATGCAGTACGTGGCACTTTTCCGAGGTAAACATTCTAAATTTGAAAATCACTGCAGTAATGAATTTCAGTACTTACTTACTGCACTGATTTTAGTGCAGTAAGTAAGTACGGAAATTCATTACTGCAGTGATCTGCAATGGTACTACCAACTTTTTTTCTTTATTTTTTCTTTCGTTATTCCTGTGTATAAAAACAGAAAAAGCAAAGGGACATTTGCACCATACAGCCACATTATTATTATTATAACATAATTAGGTTAACTTTTTTTAAATACGGTGCGCATAGATTATATTACTTCGTATTGTACCGCAAGCGCAATGTACCCTTAGCACGAACATCAATCGAAAAAACAAAATGAGATAATAGACAAAATATCCTTTACGAGTAATTTTGTATGTGAAATATGTACAGCGCCATCTACCGCCCAGAAGCGGGTATTGAAGTTGCGCATTTTAGTAGCAAGCAGTAAGTATCAATAGGCTGTATGACCGTTCCACATGGTCTCACAAGCCAATATAAAAAAAAATGGCAGGAATGATTTTCAGCGGTTGATTTGATATCAATACAGTTTATATTGTGTAATAAGTTATTAAAATGAGTTCTGCCAATGAAACATATACAGACATTGTAAGTACCTACTCCACCAAAGTTGAGAGCAGAAGCAAAATTAATAACAGAAAACTTACTGCCAGCAAAATCAAAAGAAAGATATATGAAAACCTACGATCTGATTTGGAAAAGTGAAAAAAAGGCGCATACGTTTTCGGAATCTGTGTTGTTGGCGTATTTTAATGATACATCATTAAAATGATATTATTATGGGCGATTTATACATAAGTGTGCCCGGAAAAACAATAACATTTAAGTACATTTAATAATTGCCCGAACATGTGTTGTCATAGTTTTAATAAATTTTATTTAGTTAAACAGTTTTTTTATTTCCTCGCATTTCTTGCGAAAAGCACTATACAAGCCTTGTACGGTAAGCAAATTACCTTGCCTCGAATGATTAAAGCCCTCGCCTGCGGCTCGTGCTTCAAACCATCCTCGACAATGTAATTTCTTACTTACCTGTCCTCGGCTGTAATGTACTATTATTCACTTAGACATAATAAATATGTACTTATGAATCGTCAATATTTTCCTACCACCCATTCAAGACTTTTTAACTGACAAGAAGAATGGGCGCAAGAAACTTGCCAGCGTTTCTTAGTTAGGTAACGACATTTACAAAAAAAAAAACATATCGTTAAAAAACTCTCGCTGAAAGCGAGAGAAAGGTTAATTCATTAATTATAAAAACATTTCGATTTAAAATTACACAATAATATTAAGAGAATCAATAAGCCCATTAAAAGTCTTAAGATAAACTATTGACATTCATAGTAAGTACACACATGATAAATCCTTCGAAACCTGTTTCTAATTACGTACCTGGAAGTAGAGAAGCGTCCCGACAGCGAGGACCACGCCGATGGCCATTCCTATGGCGAGCAGCGTGAGCAGCAGCGCGCCCAGCGGCAGCAGCAGCCGCGCGCCGCCGGGGCCCATGCGCGCCCGGGTTATGGCGTAGAACATGCATATTGACAGCTCCTACGACACAATCATATCTTAAAGGGGGCCCATGCGCGCCCGGGTTATGGCGTAGTACATGCATATTGACAGCTCCTACGACACAATCATATCTTAAAGGGGGCCCATGCGCGCCCGGGTTATGGCGTAGAACATGCATATTGACAGCTCCTACGACACAATCATATCTTAAAGGGGGCCCATGCGCGCCCGGGTTATGGCGTAGTACATGCATATTGACAGCTCCTACGACACAATCATATCTTAAAGGGGGCCCATGCGCGCCCGGGTTATGGCGTAGTACATGCATATTGACAGCTCCTACGACACAATCATATCTTAAAGGGGGCCCATGCGCGCCCGGGTTATGGCGTAGTACATGCATATTGACAGCTCCTACGACACAATCATATCTTAAAGGGGGCCCATGCGCGCCCGGGTTATGGCGTAGTACATGCATATTGACAGCTCCTACGACACAATCATATCTTAAAGGGGGCCCATGCGCGCCCGGGTTATGGCGTAGTACATGCATATTGACAGCTCCTACGACACAATCATATCTTAAAGGGGGCCCATGCGCGCCCGGGTTATGGCGTAGAACATGCATATTGACAGCTCCTACGACACAATCATATCTTAAAGGGGACCCATGCGCGCCCGGGTTATGGCGTAGAACATGCATATTGACAGCTCCTACGACACAATCATATCTTAAAGGGGGCCCATGCGCGCCCGGGTTATGGCGTAGTACATGCATATTGACAGCTCCTACGACACAATCATATCTTGAAGGGGACCCATGCGCGCCCGGGTTATGGCGTAGTACATGCATATTGACAACTCCTACGACACAATCATATCTTAACCCTAGAACCGTACCCATATTAGACTTTATTAAACAGTACCCAGGGGCACTGGAGTACCAGTAATTTTATTTTATTTATTTGAACACCAACGCAATAAACATTAACAAAAACAATGTAGACGAAAAGTATAAGGTGTAGCATCTTAATGTTATTACAATTATAGGTGTAGACTGCATGCGTAAAAGAAACAACAAATAATAAAAATAAATATTTAAATAAAAAATTATGCATATGAATAAATTTGAAAATTAAAATTACTTACACAAAAAAATCACATTTCAAAATACTAAACAGTAAATTAATTTTATATGCACTTATTATAGAAAGAATGCAAGATTAAGTATGAATATTAAAATTAAAATTAAAATTAAAAAATACTTATGCATACCAATGAATTAAAAAAAAACACAAAAAATACAAAATAAATCACATTATAGAATACTGGAACATTACATTTAATTTTATAGGAACTAATTGGAATTAATACTTTAGGAATAATTTGCATTATTTGAGTTTGACTAGTGTAAAAGAGACTTTTTAAATAAATAATAAATTTTTATTACAAAAAAATATTTTTTTATCAAATATTCAACTTGCCTAGACTTTTATGGCACGTATTTCAGTCTGAAATAATACAAAAGGGACATAAGTACCTTAATTAGTTTTAACAAACAACAACAACTTGAACAAATTCCAGATTTTGTCTCTGAAGGGGCTAGTCTAGAGCATCAGAAGAACGCTTTTTTCCAACATATTGAAAGTAATTAATTAGAGATAGATCGACCCAGGGGTACTGGAGCACCCAACAAACGCCTCGCCACGATCACGCAATAACAGGACTGATGCGCCCAACTGACGCTTCGACGCGTACCCCTATCCCGAGGCGGGTCGTTACGTTCCCTAAAATATGGTTGAGCGAAGCGATGGCTGGTTCATGCGTCATGCTCGTGAACGGGTGCTGCCAGTGGGAATGGGTCTGCTCTTATCTGCTTGCCTTAAAATGTGTTTTCTTTTGTTTTTATTAATTTTATTAAGAATTACATTTGAAACATGTATGGCGCAACTTGCAGTATATACTTAGTAGAATTGTCTTTTGTTTTTAACTTATATTAAAGCTTTAAGTAGAGTTCCTAAGTAATTGAAAATTGTTCACCGCTATGATCACTAGTTCGCCTATACTTAACTGTATTTATCATAACCCATTGTGTAATTGTGATGGAAACTGACCTTAGTCATACCATGTTAAGGTCATTTTTCAATTTGACGACTTTGTATGAAATAAAACAGGGAGAAAAAAACAACCCTTGGAGTTTCTTGCCGGTTCTTCTCCAAGGCCTCCCGCTGTAGGGTTTGCGAACCGATGGCGTAGCTTCTATGACGTTCACAAGTATTGTAAATAACAATCTAAATTGAATAAACAAATTTGAATCTTTGAATCTTTGAATACACGGAACCGCGAAGAAATCCGTTGCGAAACGAACAAATAATCGCCAATTTCCAAAGAAAAACCAAATTATTTGTACCCCAGGGTACGGTTCTAGGGTTAAAGGCGCGCGTACACGGACAACTTTTTTGGCAATAATTGCCTGCCAACTGTAATGGACCAATCTGGAGCAATTAGGTGGATTGATGTTGCTCCATATTTCGGGGTATTGCGAGCGTATCTTAGCAACAGGTTACAGCCTTACAGGTTGCTACATCTTGATATTTTGCCATCGCCCTTAATTGCTTGATGTGGTCTTGATATCGTATTTGGCAGGGGTTGACTGGAATTGCGCAATTTTAGTTGCTCGTGTTAGCGAAGCGTAAAATAGGTACAGTTCGCGACAGGTTGATATGGCAATTTTTTAGTGCTGTGCCATAATATAGTACCAAACAGAAAACACAAAAATAACACAAAAATTTAACACATTTTTCAATAATTCATTCATCAAAATAGTGATTGATTTTTTATTTATTTTATCAGATATAAATACCTATACCTATTTATCAGTCTTCTTTGATAATAATGAGAAATTGCAGTGAATTTAGAAAATTCTTCAGAGTTTTTGGTTTAGCTTAACCTAAGATTAATCCATAGGTGTATTATTATGTGAGGGAAAATTTTAATCTCAAAAACTTTCATGAATAATAAAATAGTAATTAATTATGCTGTTAAGTGAAATCAATCTAATCAGTGTTTATTTGTTTAAATTACCACAGAGGCATAGAAGCACCCAACAACAGCACACGCAAGGAATGTTGTGAAGTAGCAATGATTAGCGTGGCCCACACAGCAGTTGATCCATGGACAGTGGTGGTCCATCTTGAGGACACACTGACCACCTGGAAGGATGTAAATTTTGTATAAAAAGCATTAATTTTGAAAGCTTTCTTTTTAAAATTGAAACAGCTTTTTCTTATTAAGAGGCTGATATAAGCCAACTAGTATCGCCAATAGATTTTATTTTATTTCTTCTAAATAAGCTTAATATCTAAAAAAAAGAATCAGTCAAGGTCTTGAGAATGAGGTCTATTATTTATTGAATAACTTTACACAATATGAAAAGCATTCAAACAGTTTTAAAAAGTGATATTGTTAAAAGTGGCTACTTTCGGTTCAAACCTGTTTTTAAACTATTGAACATATTTTATAATGTTGTAAAGTTATTCAATAAATACGACATCATTCACAAGGGCTGGCCGATTCATTTTTTTTTAGAAATTGGGCTTATTTAGAAGAAATAAAATAAAATAGATTGGCAGTGCTAGTTGGCTGTTGGTTTGGCATGTCAGCCCCTTAGTGCCTTTTCACATGCACACGGTTGCTGTGCCACGATAAGTAGAATAGTAGTAAATGTAAATGTATGCGCCATGCGGCCGGCCGGCCAGCTACATGAAGGCTGTCTATGTAGCTCATACATTTCTACTTAACACTGCAACTGTGCCAGAACCGTGTGTATGTGAAAAGGCACTTATTAATATGTCTTTAGCAATTTCTTATGTTGCATTGCATTCCAGTTTACCCAGATAAGCCTGAAACTCTTATTCTCCATAGATTTTTAATGTTTCTAAAAATATGAAAGACCCATTTCAAATAAATAAAACAATGATGCTAGATTTTTTTATTTCTCAAAACCCATGTATGGGTCGGTCGGCTTTTAAGTAGGTTAATATTGAGTTTATTTCATATTTCTTAATTAAAAAAATTTTTTATTTTGTCTTTCATGTTTTTCAAAAAGAAATGCAATAACTTTTGATAGATTTCTTTCCTAACTAGATTTCTTACAAGATCATCTCAAAATAGTGATCTAGGGAGAAGAAATTGATATAATGAAAACTGAACTCACATTTTTTACAGTGGTGAGATCTGGGGGCTTTATAACTGTTACATATAGAACAAAACTGTAAATATTCTGTGTCTTCTTCATTTTCCTAGAAACAAAAGTAATAAAGTTTTAAAACACTGAAAAATAACAAAAACATTCAGATACTTACTTATCTTGCTTTTTAACTTTTAACCACTTTTTGGTTTACTTACTGGTTTCCAGCCAGCAGGCACAAAACCTGGTCCTTCAAGTAGGGACTGTAGGAAATAGTACAATGTAGAAGCCGCAAACGACAAAAACACCGCGGCATTTATAGCTCCACCAAGGGAAGCGTGTGGCGGCCACCAAACTCCTAAGAATTGAACCATTGACCAGGTTATGAGTTTTATGATACCTGAAAGACGAGAAGGCAGCAATGAATATTTAAAGATATAACGAAAAGAAGAGAGTCATTCTGAATTAAATAGAATCAACAAAAATATTACCCAAAACAGCTATTGGTCCCCAATGGCAAAGTCTTCTTATGGGAGATGAAACCATTTTCATTTGTGTATTAAAATAAATATGAAAATGAGTTATACAATCTAGAACATGATTTTAATTTATTTTGCCTGTGAAGTGGCGTATTTATCTCATATTAAAATATTTTTCGGCAATTTTATAAGATTTTCTTCATGAAGAACTTTTGACATTGACGTTAGTTGACTCCTTTGACAGCTGCTGTCTCTGGCCGTGTTCCGTTTTGAGTCAATAGTACTGTTGGCGCTGTGAGCGCTAAAAGCTGTTCCGATTTGATTATCGCGCTGACAGCACTGTTGACGCGATTTCAATTCGGAACGGCTATTTGCAAGCATCGCGAGCGAGCGTTGTTTTGATTTGAATTTGTAAGTAAATAATTACCGGTTTAGTATGGATATTCGTCAATTAGTAAACGTTTTATTGGACAGCGATGATGATAGTGATCCGTGCTTAAATTTAGAGTAATGTCTCTACCCGTCGTCTCATCTTTAATAAGCACTATCATTTTTCTGGCTTTCTGCTTCGGGATAAACAAATAAAATACCTAAATAAAACCTAAAACGCAGAGATTACTCAAACAAAACCACAACAAACAATGACGTTTGACAACAAAACGTCAAATATGACAGCCCGCTCACAGTGCTAACGCTTGAGAACGATATCACCGTGATCGCAAAATGGCGGCGGTAGTGACGTCATCCGTGACGTAATTACTGCTTTCGTTGTCGCGCTCACATCAGTCGATGCGCGATATCAGTGATATTATCGCTGTTGACGCAAAACGGAACGTAGCCTATATAACTCTGTTTGACACTGACACTACTTTTTTATAACTTCTTTTCACCAAGACGAATGATATTGTAATGTACAGTCTACCAGAGTAGTAGTTTAAACCACAATTTATTTTTCTGTATAAAGTTGCTAATGGTAGTATTCCACACCACTCCACTTAGCAAAGATCTTTGCCCAATATACATTTTGATTTATGAAATTGGACGTCGAAAGTATGAAATTGGATTGTTAAGTCATTAAATTTCTTTGATCAAATGTATATTGCACAAAGATTTCTGATAAGTGGAATATTACCCTAAGCAGCTGGGGGGCTACCACTGACTTCTATTATTAGGGGCAAAATATGGACCAAATATGGACTTCACACATGAAGCCCATGTTCATATCCATCTTTTTTAGCTGGTAGCCCCCCTGAATAGTGACTAGTGCATCGGTTGTTATCTTATTTTGTCTCTCACATCAATAGTATGAAGAAGTCGCGTCGCTCATGCGCGTGTTAGATATTTTGATTAATTATTGGTGTATTAATCGTAGTTTCGTATGATTTATATTTATTCCTTAAATAATGTTTAAAACATTATTAATTCAATGTTTCAAAAGATAAAAGATACGATTTGACTATCTGTTTAAAGATAATCAAAGACAATCACATTTCCATTTAATATTACTGTCATGAACCAAATAGAAAACCTGTTATTTGCTTGATAAATTAATCATAAATAATGTTGTTGATATTACACAAAGCTTTGTACAAAAAGCTAACTTTATTTATAAAATAATCTTAATGAAAGTACTGATTTGTTCGTTTGGCGCCATCTGTGGCAGAGTTGTGTGACTACTGCCAAATTTTAATTGGCTTAGACGAATGGCGGGACAGCCCCACCTTTTTAGATCCCTCTGGGGGGATAGTATGATAATTTGTGAACAGTCTCGTGTGAGCAGCCAAGCTGAGAGGTCTTGAAAAGCTAAGTACTTTTATACTGTTTTGTTCCTGATAAATAGTTATGATTATTGTCACCTATTAGCAATATTACGAAATAAAGTTATGTTAATATGTATCGGAGGTTCCTAATTTGTTAATACGTTGAGAGTAATTTAAGGAACACTTTTATAATAAACAATATAACAACAAAATAAAACGATAAATAATATTTAATAAATTTTAGTCATTGTTGAAGGTATTCTGTTTTTTATTTATTTTATCCCTGTTAGCAAACTAAGTTTGATCTGAAAGCTTTGAAATACATGGTGTAGAATCTTAATTTAGCAATGATTATGTATATAATCTCACATCAGAAGTGGGATCAGCCGACGACCTAACCTAAATATTAATACATTTTTTATGTTATAGGATGGATGCCACAGTTTCGGCTAATCTACCACCTGCCGCGATGCTGCCGCTTCAAGCTACGGTTCTCCAGCGTGGCAAGGTGGCGCTGTCATTCTTCGATCCAACCTGACAACAGAGCTGATTCCTGGTGCAAAAGAACAAAGACCCGGCCCGACCCAGAAAGTTGGAGCCTCATCCCAATTCCCGACGGTCGCTGAAGCTGGTAAAGCCCTTTGGGGCTCTGTATTGTTTCTGTTTCAAACTTTGGTACAAAATAAGAGAAGGAATTAAAAAGAAGTTTGTAATTTATATCATAGATTGATTGTCAATTTTGCTAAAAAACGTACATCTAGTGACATCTTACAAAAGCCATTATAATTATTCACTGCAGATTTTCAACAAAGCAAAAATGAGAAGTATTATTCTACTACCCTCAAGGTTTAGTAAGATTTAAATTCTTGAAGGAAATTACTTTCAATTATGGTAAATAGGTGAAATTCAGTTTGATTAAAATCATTGTCTCATTTAATATTGTGACATGAAATCGGGTAGCTGAAATTAATATTTTTTTCTCGATCTATTTCGGTGTTTCAAATCGTGTTATAATTTTTCTTTCTATAGGAAGTCGATAAGAACAAGGTACTTTGGCTTCAACTTGGTATTTGTTACCTTATTTATACAAAATTATGTAAAGTATACTAGATTTCGCTAGAACCTATGAGAACTAGTTGTTGTTGTGTGTTAATTAATCGAAAGTCATTATCTTGACCTTGTGTTAGTTTTTTTCTCCACATTAGTTTCAATAGGTTTCAATGATTCTTTCATATCTATTGGATCTTTAGGACTTGTTTCTGGTAGGCAGAGGTGTACATAATTAGAAATGATACTCCATTATATTATAATCACTCTAATGTCGATGTAAATTTAACTTCTCGTGATAAAACGGGCCGCTTTGAAAGGTATAATGGTGAAGTTTATTCGCTTAAACGTTGATTGGTATTCCAAATAGAATAGAGTATTTTCAAATCAAAGTACCTACCTACTATTTTTGGTGATTCTTCGGAATGGCCAAGCGTTTTGTGTAAAGTAACAAAGTTAAAAATTCAAGTCCATAAGTCTGTAAGCCCATAAGTCCACAAGTCTGCAAGTCTATAAGTCCGTAAATAGTTGGATACAATACATGTCGATGGGTGCCTGGAGTGGGGCTGCCATGGACAAATTGCAATTTTACGGGAAAAAAGATTGCATCAAACGATGCGGTATTTTTTTCTGGAGTTACTAATGATGTACACATGCTTATAGGGCTCAGGAAATACCTAAAAAAAAATAAAAAAAAATAAACTAAATTGCCGCTTCATACTTTGACGATCGTTACCATCAAAAGCCATTGCTGTTTTATTCCGGTAAAAAGTTCGAAATCCATCCAACAGCATTAGTCTATTGCAACGTTGTGCGCTGTTCTGAAGGATGTATGGCAGATACAGTAGAATGGGACTTTGCAATGATATTACATAAATTTGATATTGGACTTGGAAAATGTACTGGTGAATGCTGTGTACATTTTGTAAATATAGTTGTATCAGAATGACTACAAATTTAATAATTTGGCGTTTTATTATTGTTTATGAATGTGTTTTATTGTGTTATTTACTTTTTAAACTATTCTGCATTGTCTGAAGATTGAATGGTAGAGAAGGGAAGCTAGCTAGTTCCTGATAATACTAGTATGCAGTTATATGAAACTAGCGGATCCTCGCGGTTTCACCCGCGTGGTATCCGTTCCCGTGGAAATATCGGGATAGGCTAAGTCACTCGGGAAGAATGTAGCTTTCTAATAGTGGAAGAATTTTCGAAATCGGTCTAGTAGTTTCTTTTTTATGTTGCACTGAGCAACACCAATATACCATTTATCAAAACAATAACAATAGGTAGTCTTTAAGATATTGAAATGTTACTACAATCTGAAATGTATGCTATTTGTAAGAATCTCGCCCTTTTTCACAATTATCAAAGTAGTCACCTACCTATCATAGGTAGATATGATATGAGAAACAAAAAATATCTTTTTTAAATCTTGGTACTTACGTACTTATATAAAAAAAAGAACTATCAAGATTATTCAAAAAGAAATGGTAAGTTTTCTTGGGATCGATGTTCTACTACTGTTAGGAAAGGGTTAATCTTTTAATTTTTTCCCCCGTTTTTACGTAATTGATTAGATTTTGATAAATAAATTTAGATAAATCCGAAATACTATGTAAAACCCTGATAGTGGCATTAAAGTAATATTAAGTATATTAAGTACTAATCTTGTCATCTACCGGCCTAATCTTTGCGTCTTATTTACTAGGTTCATAAGTGTTTCAAGTTTTCATAAAAAATATTATTCTATTCGTATTTTCAGTACTATCCTAAAGATTATTTTCTTATGATTATTATGTATCAAAATCGAATCGAATGAAATGCGAGGATATCCCTTTGATTGATAAAACGACGCTTTCCTTCTGGTGGTGTTAAAAGTAGTTTCATAACTACCGAGCCTCGTAGCTCGTAAGTATCTCGGTAGCTCATTGGGAGAGCAGTGGATCAGATAGCCAAAGGTAGCGTGACAGATTTGTATGGTAGACTGATTTTTTAAATTGTTTTTTTATAAAATTAGTATATAGGTTCGTTGTTACTCAGCGAGATTGTTGGTGTTTTACAAATAACCCTGTATTGTATACTCCTAAAATGGTCCCACGGTCACTAAGTCAGGATTTGATGAAGGTATCCCAGAGAAATTGAGAGCAAACCTTCAAATTGTTTTAAGTAACTTACAATAAGTAAGTTACAAAAAACAATCAAAAAGTATTTGATTAATCTTTAAACTCATCCTTGTCATTGATGTATTAAGTAATGTCAGACTGGCCGAGCGGATTTAAAGAGAAAATTGGTGAACATTATTATCTCTCATACAATACTTAAACTGATTGTTTTAATCGACATGCCTTAAGATATCTTTGGATTCTTAATTAGATTTGATTCAAAATGTTTATTATGACTGAGAATTTTTTGAGATGCCTAGCGTGTTTCACTGTTGGTGAAATTTGAATATTTAATGATTAAGTTAACAAAATATAACATTTTAAGAATACCAAATGTGAAAATTATAATTTGAGTCTGTTTTTAACACGCGAATTAAAGTGTATACCTACTATTGTTATTATTACGAAAGTTTAAATGAGGTAAGGATTAAATAGTCCAGGCAATATAATAAAAGTGAAAGTTTCCAAGTTAATAATTGATTGTACGACATTATTGGCTGTTATAGATTATTATTGTTATAATATCTGATTGTGATAGATTGTTATCATGAGGTACTTATAATCTCGTTTGTAGTACACAGTTTACAAATTCATTTACATGTAAAGTTTAATTGCCTAAAATATTTCAGTATTATAAAGTTGAATGGAATAAGAGTGTGGGAGAATTAAATACAGAGACTAAGAAATATTTACTGGTATAAAGTATAAATTAAATTATAACACATGAACCATTAAGGAAACAAATTAAGTAAAATAATTTAATTAGAATCAATCTGAAATAATTAAATGAGTAACAAATTAAATAATTAAATGAGAAGCAAACTGAAATCATTAAATGAGATACAAACTGAAATAATTGAATGGGAAACAAACTGAAATGATTAAATGAAAGACAACCTGAAATAATTTAATGAGAAGGGTTGACAATAATCAGATTTTTATTTACTGCTGGTCGGTCCCGCCCTGATACCTTCTCCTGAGATTCATGTGCAGCAGGTGATAGGGCTGGTATGTCAAGGCCGGAGACTATGACGACGTATGACTAAACTGCTGGTCGGTCACTGCCCTGATACCTTTCCGAAATTCATGCGCAGCAGGTGATAGGTCTGGTATGTCAAGGCCAGAGGCTATTTTGAGTTATGAACTGCTGGTCGGTCACTGCCCTGATACCTTTCCGAAATTCATGTGCAGCAGGTGATAGGTCTGGTATGTCAAGGCCAGAGGCTATTATGATGAATGATGATAATGAATATGATGACGAATAATGACAATGACTATGTAAGAATATGATTATTGGTTATAATGGTTAGAATATATGGTAGAAATATGTCCTTTGAGAGCAAAGTACAGGTCAGTCTGGCCGTGATAGATTATTCAAATGATTTCAATTTGTTTCTTACACTAACTGGCATCTTGTTCTTTAAATTTCAAAAAGAAAAGCATCTCTACAATGGTTTAATAGTAATTTAGTAACATTGTTCCACTTTAATATAATAATCACACATGACAACAATCGTGGTCAGTTTGTGTTTCTGCTATAATTGCTGTCTAAAATTACAGTTGAAGACTTAAAGATACGGTTTGTTCTACTTATAAATAGAAATTAAAACGCGGAGGTCAGTCTACCCTTCGTGAGTTTTCTTGCCAGTTCTTTCTTCGAAGGGCCTCCCAATTTGTGAACTGGTGGTCGAGTCAGTAGTTTTTGCTTTGTGATAAAACAATCCTTAATCTAATTTATTCTAAATAAATCTAAACTGTGAAATAATACTAAATGTCAAAACGTAGGTATCTCGACTACGGTAAAAAAAAAAATTAAAAAAAAAGTTCGACAAAAAATAAATAAGTAGGTACCTAAACAGTGAAGGTCGTTCGTGACTTCGACTTGTCAGAAAATGTCAGAAAAAAAAAACAAAAAAATATTTCTTTTAAACAAATGTAAATGTGACACAAAAGCGTAAGTTATTAATCCCAGTAAACGATTGTTTGACAATCGTATTTGACATGTTGAGCTATTATTATGTAAACTTCGAGAACGAAGTTTTTGTCAGTATGGCCGTGTTAGATATTTTGATTAATTATTGGTGTATTAATCGTAGTTTCGTATGATTTATATTTATTCCTTAAATAATGTTTAAAACATTATTAATTCAATGTTTCAAAAGATAAAAGATACGATTTGACTATCTGTTTAAAGATAATCAAAGACAATCACATTTCCATTTAATATTACTGTCATGAACCAAATAGAAAACCTGTTATTTGCTTGATAAATTAATCATAAATAATGTTGTTGATATTACACAAAGCTTTGTACAAAAAGCTAACTTTATTTATAAAATAATCTTAATGAAAGTACTGATTTGTTCGTTTGGCGCCATCTGTGGCAGAGTTGTGTGACTACTGCCAAATTTTAATTGGCTTAGACGAATGGCGGGACAGCCCCACCTTTTTAGATCCCTCTGGGGGGATAGTATGATAATTTGTGAACAGTCTCGTGTGAGCAGCCAAGCTGAGAGGTCTTGAAAAGCTAAGTACTTTTATACTGTTTTGTTCCTGATAAATAGTTATGATTATTGTCACCTATTAGCAATATTACGAAATAAAGTTATGTTAATATGTATCGGAGGTTCCTAATTTGTTAATACGTTGAGAGTAATTTAAGGAACACTTTTATAATAAACAATATAACAACAAAATAAAACGATAAATAATATTTAATAAATTTTAGTCATTGTTGAAGGTATTCTGTTTTTTATTTATTTTATCCCTGTTAGCAAACTAAGTTTGATCTGAAAGCTTTGAAATACATGGTGTAGAATCTTAATTTAGCAATGATTATGTATATAATCTCACACGCGCATTTCATACTAAGTACCTATGAAGACTTGATGTGAGTGTGATGCGAGACACAAAATAGTTGCGGAAACAAAAGTTGCACATGCGCGCTCGTTCTATCTAAGTGGCGATTACACACTTACCCTAGTTTGGGCCCTAATTCAAAATACATTGCATCACTTGCTAAAGAAGAGCTCAAAGAATGCAATCTATTCCTAAAAAATATGGATATGAACATGGGCTTCATTTGACATTTAAAGCCAATATTATGCGCATATAAGGACAAAATATGGGCTTCAAGTTTCACATAAAGCCCATCGTCATTCCCATATTTTTTAGCCGTTAGACCCCCCTGAATAATTAGGGCCCCCTAACTAGTGTAAGTGTAATCGCCGCTTTAGGCTTAAAGTGGCGATTATACTAAAAACTACACTAATAATTAGGGCCCTACATTGCTTGTTTTGATTGCATCACTTGCTAAAAAGAGCTCAAAGAAAGCAATCTATTCTGAATTAGGGCCCTAACTAGTGTCAGTCTGTCAGTGTAGTCGCCGCTTAACTTATATTAAAGCGGCGAATACAAAAATGAGTGTTTTTACCATTAGTATAAATAAGTTTATGGTTTTTACAAGCTTTTATTGAACTTGCAGTGTATGTATGCATGTATGTCCGTTCGGGTCAAATCTTGCAAGCTTAATTTGACCCACTTCCCAGCGTCCGATTGAGCTGAAATTTTGCACACAGGTTTGGTTTGGATGACAATACAATATAAAAGTACGGCGAGCAAAAAAAAGCTTGTGATAAAATGCAATTTTTACAAAAAAATTGTGCTTTTTCTTTTTTTTACAAGCTTTTATTTAGCTTGCAGTGTATGTATGTAAGTATGTATGTATGCATGTATGTCCGTTCGGGTCAAATCTTGCAACCTAAATTTGACCCACTTGCCAGTGTTCGATTGAGCTGAAATTTTGTATACAGGTTTGGTATGGATGACAATACAATATTAAAGTAAGGTCGGCAAAAAAGCTTGTCATAAAAATGTAATTTTTACATAAAACTTTTTCAATACTTTCTATCTGGGGGCGGCTGGCAACTCTGTACAGAAAAAATAGTAGTTTTATATTATTTCATATGACAACTCCAGTTACCACGTCATTGCAGGCAGTTGTCACATCGTGATATTTTTGTGGCTCTTTTTAGGGTGTGTGCATTCTTTATGTGTATTGTGCTACTTATGTGGATTATTAGGTGATATTCCTTTTTCAACGGGTAAGTTAATATACAGAAAATGATAGTAAACAGTACTCCAAAAGTTGTCTCACTTATCGTTCAATTAAATCGTCAGATTTCTACCCATCATTCATTGGTCTGTGCTGGCCCGCCGGTGGCTGTAATTTTATTCAGTTGATTCAATTCTTTGTTGTTAGATGAATCCCTGTAGTATATTGTAAATAAACCGTAGCCCAGGTGAAATGCATTCATAATTTCGCTATAACTTCATTTGTAAGGCACGCGGTGCAAGTGCAAAGAATCTACCACCAGTTGTTTGCTCGCATTATGTGCCGATGGTTTCTTGAATAATTTTCTATTTGGTTCCAGATAGTTATCCCAAACCGTCATCATGCCGAAATCAGTAAGTATTACGGAAGTGTTTATTTATTTCCATCCTTTAGCTTGCGCGCGTCAATGGGACACACTGAATGTATTTGTTCAGTTCATGCCTGCGTCATTTTGCTGATTTCACCTTTGCAAAGTGATCAGACGACATAGTAGAAATCTCAACAAAATCATTTTATAAGATTACAGTTCCTATTTACAAACACTTTTCTCATAAGTTCTTCAGTTAGTTTTGAATCAAAGAATCTATGTGCTTCAATTCCAAAAGTAAAAGTGTGTTGAATAGTGATGTTAATAGTGTAACATAGTAAGTATTGTAGGTTAACATATCACTCAGAAGATAAGATGTTTTAACAGATAAAATTTGAATCATATTTTCTTTAATAATTTAAATGTGTACCTACAGAAAAACTTAACTTATAATCTTATCATTTATATAATTATAACCATGGAATTGCACAGTAGTCTTCAATTATTTATTTTTGTTAATTATCAGATATTTAAGTTTCTATTATATAAAAAGAGCTTGAATGTTAATAAGGCCATTTTCTTCAATGAAAAATTATAAGGGTATTGTAATATGAAATCAATGGGGAACTGGGTGAAATGGTCCCGACCTAGGTGACTGATCACCCGTCCGGCTTCGCTGGCGTCCCCCCTATAAATAATAATAATATGAAATCAAATCCAAACACTCCATGCACCAAGTGTGCAATGTGCATTACTTAACTAGTTGGAGTTAATTAATGAATAGCAGACATTAAAAACAAAAAGAATTGATTATGAATGCTATTGAACTCTTTTGAATGAAATACACATTTTACATTGAATGGTTATGTGTACATACAGTCAACGGCAAATACATCCAGATGTACTATGGGCAACAGCGTCACTTAACCAGTTAGCAACAAAATTCATGTGCGCACTTATCTCCCCTGCACACACTAAATGGCTGTTGTGATGGCAGGTACAGAGTGAAAGCCATTTTAACCTTAGAAGTGGTTAAGCAACGCTGTTGCCCATGGTACAGTTACACTATGAAACTGCTCCAATCTATGTGCTCAATGTTAATAGGTAAAGTTTTATGTGCAGTTGTTGTACAGTCGTATGGATTAAATCCTGATCCACCATAAGTTTTTTCCAACAAATATTGAAATTTAATATGATTGAAATTCAAGCTTGTTGTCATTGACACTGACCTTTATAGTTTTGATGCTTTCAAACAAATTATTAGCAAAATGGGTCATGCTTCAATTGGTTTGACTGTACATTATCATAACATAATTATTATCTATAGCATCCTGAGTAATATTTACACATTTCCTTTTTGATTATTCATAAATATAAACATGTTACTACTTACTTACATAATATATTTATGAGTAGTAAACATGGTAGTATTGAACTGAGCAATGAGCAATGAATGACGATAGAGAAGATAAAAACAATTAATGCTATCAGAAGAAAAAAGCAATACATACCCGAATATGTATGAATATGTTATAACATGTTCATTCAATATTTATTTTTACAGATATTTAATTATATTACGAACGCGCTCGATATGAACTCCGGTAACGAGTTGGTTAGTCGCAGTTTGTAATTTTGACAGTGTGTTTGATTTTATCAGCTATTTTGTGTCCTTATGGATTTGATTTGATGATTTTCCTGCTAATCAAACTTTTTTGACTGTTGAACTAGTGATGTCCCTTTTAGCTAATTAGCTAGTGTTGTTGTTTTACAGGGTTTTGTGTTTATTCCCATTGACTTTGTGTCTTTTTATTGTATTTTATTATTACCATTTGTTTTGCACACTTTGCATATAGAGAGCATGTAAATGTGTGTTTGATTATAAGAATAAGTTGTAATCTATTTGATAGATAACTTTCGATTTTTAAAACATAGTCAACACTTCCTTAGTTTATAAGAGTGTAATGTATGACCAACTCTTAGAGTTAGTCAAAATCAGCTATAAATATTTTTTAAATAGATTCAACAGCATCACAATATACCCTATCCATACCATCCATAGTTCTTACTATCTGTACTGTAGCCCAAAGTAGCACAGCCACTTATCATATGGAAACCCAAAACAAAATTACCTGTGAAACCATAGGTAATCCAAGACCTCTGTAATGGCTATATAATATAAATAAATCAAATTGCATGCCACTTGCTACTATAGATTAGAAATGTTTCCAACTTTAAGATAATATTGTATATTATTTGCTATGCTTAACTTGATGAAAATCTTAATAATGAATTCTTATAAATAATCTAGCGGCCGCCCGCGGTTTCACCCACGTGGTTCTCGTTCCCGTGGGAATATCGGGATAAAAAGTATCCTATAATCTATCTCTGTTGCAAATTTTATCCAGATCCGTTCAGTAGTTTTTGCGTGAAGAGTAACAAACATCCATAAATCCATCCATACTCACAAACTTCGCAATTATAATATTAGTAGGATTAATAAAACAATGTTAAATAAATTATAGTAATTAAACTCAATATGCTGTAGCAAAATACTATAGCAAAATTGCCCATCAGGTGTGTTGTACAGACTAGAACCTGCTATACTAACTATCAGTTGTCAACTTAAGGTATGAAGGCGAGCCTGTCGCCTTGGTTGATCATATTAGGCTGCTATCAGACGGACTGCAACGCAGCAACCGCGTGCAGTCAGATCAGTAACCGCGCGCAGCCCCTATATTCAACTGCATGCAGTTGTACGTTCGACTTCGTTCAGTCGTGTCGTGATGTCAACGTCACGCGGTCGGCTGCAGTCGTATGCAGTCTATGAAAAATGAAAATGAAAAAAAAAATGAAAAAATGATTTATTCAGTCTACAAATTTCAGTATTACAAAAGTGGTTGGGACCAGCCTATTGAGCATAAGTTAATTACACTTGTGACAAGCGGCCCCGCTCTTCCTAACTTATCGACAGTCTATATTAACTACGTACAGTCATGCATGGTGGTAGCGTGCGTCGCGAAACTAACGACTGCAACCGACCGCGTGAAGTTGAAGTCAGGACTGTATGCCGTTAATATCGACTCTACACGACTGCCGCCGACCGCGTGAAGTTGACATCACGATTGAACGAAGTCGAACGTACAACTTTTTTTTTTCCTGTGGGAAACGCCTTCGCGTTCTCCCTCGCCCGGGGAGACGAGGGGGTTATGTGGGGATTGGACCCACTAAAACCCTCAGCGTGCCTCCTCAGCACGTGGGGTGGAAAAGGTCCAAGGGTGATAGTCACCACAACAAGTCGAATGTACAACTGCATGTAGTTGAATATAGGGGCTGCGTGCGGTTACTGATCCGACTGTCCGTCAGTCCGACAGTCCGTCTGATGGCAGCCTTATTGTAATAATATACATTATAGTAACACAAAAATACTGTTGGAACAATCTTCCATAACTTTGTCCATCAGCTATTTAGTACCTGCCATGCTATCAGTTGTGTTGTGTAACGCTGGGCTTAAGGTGTGAAAGGGCGAGCCTGTCGCCAAGTGTGTCAGAGGAAGGAAGCAGGGAACTGGGCCACGCGTTATCTGGTTACTAGCCACTGCACTGCACTATGCCGGCGATTCCATTCACTTATAGTGTAGGCAGCCATTGACTTGATTATGTAAATAAGTACTAAGTCTAGTTAGCAATGTGTAAGTTTCAGTCAGAAGTGGGAAGAAACTGTGTGTTGATATTATTTTTTGGAGTAATTTTTGACTTTATTTCAGCTGAATGACCAGTCTGAGAATTTGTTACGAAGTTAAAGAATTAATTAACCTTTAGTTGTTGAGTTAGAATAACGATAATGATAAAATACAACAACATCTTATTATCTTAGTAACGAAAAACAACTTTTATTATTGAAAATGATATATTAGAAGAAGCCCCCCATCCCGGAATCGAAACCGCGACTTGTTACTGTCCGGGTAAATCCGGCGAATGCTTTGAAGAGACGTTAACGTCTAAGTCAAAGTGATATTACAAAAAATATAAAAAATTGCCCTTTGTGCCGCCCACATAAAATATTAAATGCTAATATTTTCAAATCCAGATAAAAGTTCAAATTTGGTAAAGTTGCATAGTGTAGTGAAGTAGTGCTGAGAAAAAAAAACACAGCTACGGTTTCTGATAGCTCCATACTTATTCAGTAGAGAAATAGGATTTTATTGTCACATTCTTTACTGCCACTATTCATTTCCTCCCTGACACCATTTCGGGTTGACTTTAAGAGAATGCAAATTAGCATTAAGTCCGCCATTTGCTACTTTTCGCAATAAAGATTAAATAAATCAATCATTAAATATACTCAAAATCATCTGTAAATGTGCCCTAAACTTGGATTCAATATAGATTTGAAAGAGTTGTTGTGTGCAATGAACAATTCATCTTTAAATTGGTCACCTCAATGGTTAATTCGTCGAAGGTCTTATTGCAGGTAGAGAAACATAAGGTTTTATTGTGTTAGCCTTCAGGTCCTTACATTGTTCCTTTTTTTCCAACTTGGTACAACAGATAGAACTGAGATTCCTATAACTCTGTATGTACCCAAGTGAGTAAAACATTTTTCTTCCCATAGCGCATAGGAAACCTTGATTGATATCCAAGTCCAATTAATTATTCCTTATTTAACAAACTCAATTCTTCTATTTCATTAGATTTAGAAGTAAATCCCGATTTATATCAGCTTATTATTATCTCTTACTGTTGCTAACAGCAAAAAGCACAACGAGGAAATCAATTTGCGTGACCTTAGCCCTGCGTTCATGTTAAACATAATGTCTAAAACTAATCGCAGTTTTTTAATGGAATATAATAAACCGACCGACTAAAAATTACTAAAATTCGTTGCGGAAAAATAGGTTTAGGTTAAGTAAAGGGCTTATTACACTTATCCTAGTTAGGATCCTAAATAAGCATAAGTACATTGCTTTCTTTGAGCTCATTTTTAGCGAGTGATGTAATCAAAACAAGCAATGTATGCTAAATTAGGATCCTAACTAGGATAAGTGTAATAAGCTCTTTAGATTGGCGACAGTCGCTCACCTAGAATTTTTGTCGGTAAAAAAGTATTTTAGTCGATCGGTTAATTAAGTACCTTTTTTTAATAGTTGCCCCTCCTCTCTCGCTACAAACTTATTAATTCCGATATAATCTTTGTCGTTCTTGTTATTTGCCTAGGGGATGCCTGTAAAAAAAAAAAGTTAGGTAGGTACCTGTAGATTCACCCTGTCCTAGGACAGAGTCTCATGTAGGTGTTACATGTTCCTTCGTTACATTACATACAAATATAAATAAACTGGCACAAATAGTAGATTACATATAAATTCTTCTTTAATTAGCTTTACATAGGTGTTATCTACACGATGGCACGACTACGATTGTATGTGTGGATCACGAATTAATTTAGCGATGTGCACGTAAAAAAAGATAGCGAAACCGAACGAAGGCTGGGTGCGCGCGCGCCGACGCCACGGCCTTGAGCACGGGGCGCATCCCCGCGACCGACCGTTCAGTTCAAACTCTACCGCCGCGTCCGGCAGACGCGGCTTCGGGCTCACCCTTGTATACCTGTGTTAGTGCTACCTGTGAGAGTGACCTTTGAACTAGCCAAAATGGTTGCCGGCGGAAAACAGGTACTGTATTATGTAATCTATGGGGGAAGGTGGTTTTCAACTCTATAACCGAGAGTTATAAAAAAAAAACTAGTTATAATAAGAGTTTCAGCAACTGTAAACCTTATCAGCAAGTCTTAACAACGATACGTTGCGCCACAGCCTACCTAGCAACAGGTAGTCCTCATCAGCCAGCGCTTCGTCAACCGAATAAATTACTTGTACAAGTTTTTAGTGCTGTTGACTTAAATCATAAGTCTTGGTCTCGGTGATGTCATCGCGGCGTACATCCGAAGTGGTCTCGCTTCTTGCCTTATTATTTATTTTGCATGGTTCAAACGGCCGTAACGTCTTTCGATTGCCCTTCTCTATTTTTTCCGTCGATAAGAACGAGACGGGCTCCTTTTCCTGTTCCGCCGACCCGGGGGTCCCTCACTTTCGCTTTCGGTTTGATTCAACACGCAGAATGTTCCCTCTCCCTTCAACGTGTTATTTCAAACATTTAAATCTCCCAGTCGTTATCCTATCTGTAGATTATGATAGTAATTCACGATACTATCAGTCTCATAACACGTAAAATTCATTACAACTTATTCAGTCTTATCTTTTCATTTTTATTTTGTATGGCTTTGAAATTATACAAAATGGTTATTTTCATGAACCATCATATAAGTAATATCGTCATTATGAAGTAATTTCAAACAGGTATGTACGTACAACAAGCGCCCATCTTTGATGCAATTATTTTAAATAGACACTTACGCCATGCCAATACTCATTCTCGTTTTCTGCGGTTAGATGTTTCCTGGCTTGATAATTTTATTTTCAAATATACTTTTCCTGTAGCTTCGTTATCCTTATTGCAGTTTTTACATATTCGAATAGTGCAAAGAATTAAAACTTTCTGACATCATCACATCTACAAGAGCTTTTTTTGAAAAAATTGTATCGGAAATGGAAGTATATCTATAGACATCTACAGAATCACCTAAGTTAGTAACGAAATAAGATATTGTCAGGTCTTATGGCTTTTTACTTCGAATGAATATATAGTTAAATAATACGAACAAATTGACGTACGCGAAGGTTTAAAGTTCATTTCCAAGTCTGGTAATAGACAAGACAAGCCAAACCGTCAAGACTTGATGATGACGTAGATAAAGCCCTCACGTGGGCGTATCGTGGAATACCATTTTCAGGTGGGTTATTATAAAAGTATGGACGTTATTTGCAAACCTAGAAGGTTCACAGATTTAATGTTTGACATCGAAGCAGTAATTGACTATTGCAATTTCGTTCAAGAGTAACCCACCAGGGATGGACTGTATGCAATCTCGGTTGCAGTTGCAGCAAGTGCGTCACTCATTCACGATAGTGCATGACATTGCTCGCCTCTCGTACTTGGCATTAATTTGACGGTCGATATGCTCTGTGCCCATCTAGCGCCGTTTCACTTCGTTTCACTCACACATCGCGATTTCTAACAA
The DNA here is from genome assembly GCA_949710035.1 of Crambus lathoniellus. Taxonomy (NCBI): domain Eukaryota; kingdom Metazoa; phylum Arthropoda; class Insecta; order Lepidoptera; family Crambidae; genus Crambus; species Crambus lathoniellus. The sequence goes on along the minus strand of OX453305.1, from coordinate 25,998,374 downwards.
CAGTTGGGCGCATTTCTTTTTCTATCAGCACTGTAAGTTCGTCGGGTTTTACTTTTTAAGATGTTGTTACTTACGCCGCTCTTGACCGAGTTACATTTCATGCGTCAAATTGTGGGCTGGAACGTTATCTCGCTTTCTTCTGCGCCCATTTAGATTGCTTCTCGTCATATAATTTCTGTCGGCGACGTTAATTTGTTGATAGTATGAATCCTTTGTCTGTTCCTAAGCCAGTTCACCCTCCTTGGGGTCCGTTTGGGACGCACGTGTCAGTTTCACCTGTTGTCTGCACCTGCTCGGCAGTTGCATTCAACCCCCTGTTTCCAATCCCGAATCTAACCCTGCATTTGGAAGTAAAAAAAAAAACATTTGTTCCCATTATGAGATTAAAAAATTATAATTTTCAAATATTCCTTCTTAAAGTCAAAGTCAAACTTGTTTATTCAATTTAGATTGTTATTTACAATACTTGTGAACGTCATAGAAGACGCCATCGGTTCGCAAATCCTACACCGGGAGACCCTGGAGACCTTGGACCTTCTTTAAAATCATGTTCCTTCTTTAGTACCTTTTTAATAATAACATTTCCTTCTTCATACTCTTATGTTAAAACTTGCAGTTTCATTATGTATTTCTCGTCTGACAATAACAATGCAATTATAGTTTATGGAAGTTCAGCTACAAATTACAGGCCGAGATGTTGAACAGCAAAATGGTCACGTAATTGCTGCCCTACCAACCTTGGTCGCATGCACTCCATCACTCTTCCTGCTGATTGCAAATTGCTTGCTCATATGTTATGTACTTGAGTGTAAATAAGGCTGTTATTGTTACGTGTCCTCTAATTGGTAAAGGCGAATCTTTCCTGCATTGCGTTGTGGCAATGAATGCTTATCTAGCATTAGTTTAAAACCAAGTGTTTACTTCTCTTTCCTTTGCCTCAATTTCCCTCTCAAACTGATAAATATTACTTCTGCACATTAATGTTGAACAATAACCAGTTTTCGGAATTTATTATGTGCCTATTGTAGCGTCAGACTAACGATATCGCAAGACCTTACAATGACTCATTAGAAATTACTATAAGCTAACGTAATAGTTTCCAATACTTCATTAAATATGCTACTTGCGACCTTGATGCTATCATATTTTATAAAATAAAAAAATCATTATTTCCCACAACAGTATTCAAACCACTATGCATTGTGAACATTGTGATGCATGTAAAATTTAAAAATACATTACAAAAATTCATTCATGATCATGATGATGATGACATTACCGGTTTTCATAATCAATTATTCTTTCTGTAATAATAATTCTATTAATTGACGTTATAAACCTCAAAACTGGTCCCTCCTTTACCAGTTTTATTCTATATATTCTTTGCTAGAAGTGAGTTCGTTGGGTGTTGTCTTGACAACAGTATTTAAACTTAATCTGCGGTCTGAGCATCATTGTATTGTATGCATTGCTCATCAATCTGAAATGAGTCTTCGTACTTGGAAAATACATCTGAAAATGAGTTGTCGTTTTACTCGCCTGTAAACATAAATCTATCATGTATTTAAAATATGTTTTTGTTACTTAAAACCTCGCAAGGACATTGTATCATTGTTACCTGTCTTACTTCATGATCTTTTTTACTAACAGTAATTCCGGCTCTGATACGGCTAGATGTTGGTCTTTTCAGTTTATTGTAATTGTTTGTTTAAATTGCAATAGTTATTTTTTCTTATAGATTCTCCTTCATTGCCTTTCATGCTATAGCTAAGTGCTACACTTCTTACAATTTATATACTAATTGGCCAGTTCTCTCAAATGAATGACAAGTTCATAAAACAACATAATACTTGGCCTTGTCCCCCCATGGTCTTCCCTTGACACTGTCGCAACGCAAGCATCTTAAACTACCAGTGTTCCATCATAATCTGTCATCACAATTTATTATGTTAACCACGATGTGACCAAAAAACTAGTTTTCCTTACACGTAATTTTAAGACTGCCTTGAAATCGACAATCTGAGATGCTCATGGCATCAAAAATCATTTACCTACTTTGTAATAATCTGCCTTTTAAAATGTTTTTTATAACTATTTTAACGATCATTAGCACTGTTCGTTTATGGAACGCACTTCTTGACTTCCTGAGGTTATCAAAAAAGCTCAGACTCTAAAATCCTTTGGCGATCAAGTTAGAAATCATTTCCTTTCTTTATCTACGTAATTTTTGTATCATTTAAATAGTTCAGAAACTTATTGTTGTCCAATACTTCCAAAATATTTATCAAAATAGCGGACCTCCGTGGCCGATTGGTGTACACACCGGTTTTCAAGGTGCCGCTATTTCTAGAGGTCCCGGGTTCGATTCCCGGTCGGGTAAATGTTGAAAACGAACTCTTCAATATTTCTTCGAGTCTGCTGGGTGTATGCGGTATTATCCGTCGTTGTTTTCAATTTCCATAATACTAGTGCTCAAGCTACTAGGTATAGTTTGGTTTTAATTGGAACAATGTATGTTATGGTGTTCAATATTTCTTAAAATATTCGGTTGTACAATAAATTTTATAGTTTTCATGATATGGTCTAACGATCTTCCGAAAATTGATTTTGGATTAAAATGTTCACTAGCGTTGTCATACTCCTTAACCGCTATCAAATCGTTGCACGGTAGAACACAGAGCTTGAAGTAGAATACAAGCCTAATAGTTGCACAAACATCCGTCGCGATAACGCCGTCTCGCTTATCGCGAATTAGCGTAACCAACGGTGATTCATTAAATCTAGCCAGTCGTTCAGGTTATTTGATGCAGATGCAGTTTTAGAAGAGTGAGATTTAATTAATTGTGTTCATCTTATCTAGTGGAGATATTTAAATGGCTAGATGATGTTGATGATAAGTTGTATTCACTATTTGGTATGTCCTCCTGCAGGGCTAACATGACGGCAACGACATAGTTTGTCGCGTTACTTTCGACCAATCAGGTCGCTCGTAGATAGAATGAGAGACTTAAGCGAACGTGCTGATTGGATGTAAGGCGCGCGACAAACTATGTCGCTTGTGGCCGTCATGTTAGCCCTACAGGATATCTCTATCTCTCTAGGAGTAGAATAAGACACTGCCTATTTACCTGTGGTTGTTATAAAAATCTTCTAAAGAGTTCAGGTAAAATGATCAGCAGAAACTTCTGAAATCTTGGCAGCTGTAATTGTCAATCGGCTTGCTCTGCATGGCGATTGTTGCAAAGCCATTTATGGGAAACTTAAACCTAGAAATGTAAATGATATAACGAAGACTGTAAATGATATTCACTGTTAAAATTTTACGTGGTAAAGCTCAAGAAAACATTGCTGAAAAATTATATCGAAGTAGAAGCTTACTTTACCAGCGAGCAGCGACCTCTATCGTCAATTTGATTATGGAACAAGCATTCTATCACACATCTAATTTACATGCTTGTTGAAGCATTGTAGTTTGATTTACATGGTACAAAATTATGTTACCGATAATCTTTACGGTTAATTTGATAATTGAAACAAGTATTATGTTATCAATAATGTTTAAAGCTAATTTAAATATTAAAAATATTATGCCGCTGTCTCTCTACTACTAGGACCCATAGCGCGAGTCAGCTGTGCATAGTGCCATCTAGTGATGTTAATTTGAGCTAAATAATTTGTGTGATTTTGAGAAATTTAGTTATTTATATGCAAATTATCTTAATTTTGAGTTAAGTGGTGGTTTTTCCTTTAAGTGGTCATTAAACGCAACCCCTGTACCAAATTCCAGGGCTCTAGGCTTATTGGGGAAATACTAGTTCTATTTTGAGTTTAGGCGGAACGTGACATTGCGTCATCTTTTTCGTGCGTGCAGCCGGCATTCATCGATTTATAAGACGTTTTCACGTCATAATTATACGTATTAATATCAGCATTAAGTTTATACTCTATTCTCACTTTAGTAACCAAACGCTCACGATTATGCACAAATTCTTTCCCGTATCTATGGTAGAGCCGGTTATGTTCGGATGACGCTACAACATGACGCATGTTGTCTGTAATCATGACCTCAGTGCTTAAATTATTTTTAGTGCCATGGAGAAACGTCAGACATTTGTAATTTTTGTGATTAGTATTTTTACTAGGCAACTTAACGGAGACTTCAAATCCAACTATTTTTAGGAATTGGCCGAGAGGGTTTATCGATCTTTGTTGTCTGAAATAAATGAATTTGATTGATTGATTGATTGTTATCAATTTATGACACATCTCTATAACTTTTTTAAAGTTTTACCTAAACTATTCCTGGATAAAATCATCAGAAATGCAGAATGTGCTCAAAAATATCCATGTAAACAGTAACTGTATGTATATCTTAGAGACCTTACGTGAATCGTGTTTACCTGTTGCAAAATTTATACACGACCTTAGCTTCAAAGATAAAGTAAATGCCTCTATAACGGCAGAGGATCGTTGCTTTTACCTTCGTTTTTTTTTTGCTTAATGGCACTTAACAGTCATCATAGCATGCGGGCAAGTTGATAAGTTTAATGGGGAGAATCAAGGCAGAGACGGCCTCGATAATGCTATGAATGAACGCATCGTGGCATTATACGTCCATTGTTACTGGCATCCTGGAGATAAAATCTTATTACAAGACGCTTTATTGTTAATAACACTAAGTCATCATCGATAGCACTTTGCAAACAGGATTACTGTTTTATTTATTAGTATTGCTGATAGTTTTTTTGTAGTTATTATTTAAGTGGTTTATGGTTTAGCCTCTGGAATAGATAAACAAGTTTCAATCCTAGGGGTGTTAAGTGCCTTATGCTAATTGCTAGCACTGTGTCACGTACGTCATCGTTATCACGACGTCGGCAGGGTATCGTCAATTATGTGAACAAATACAAACGTAAGGCTGTAGTATACGAGCGATTTTATACCGATGACATAATCACCCCCGGAAGATCACATCCGCTTGGCACTGGCCCAAGCACAAAAGTATCGTGTAATTTTAGATCCAAACACAACTGTCTCTAACTTTTTTTCTATTTTTGTCGTCGCTTCTCGTTTTTGTTGTCATTCACTTTCTACTGCTCGCGTAGCGGTAATTGCTTTGATTTAGCTCTTTTCGTGTAGACGTTTCAATTTTGTATAACTTGGGTTGTTGTGTTGTGTATGCTTCGGGTTTCATAACTCTTTAATATGTAATTAACTAGTCTGTGTTATGCTTTAGGTACAGTCGAGTTCAATAATATCAGATATTCTGTGCATTTTTGGACTAGTCCCATTAAGTCTTTTGACTTCGTCTTTGACTTCATGTACAAATTGTCACAATAATTACTACGACAAAGTTCAAAAGTGCACAGATATTATCGAACTCGACTGTACCATAAACTTATTGATGGTGTTCCACACGTTTGAAGGTGTCCACTTGTTTTATGATAAACGATTTGAATAAATGCATCGATCGATTCTCGTCTTCGTGTCCCCATCGCGTTTCGTGACTCACGTATGCTCCCACTACTAATTGAATGTTCAGTCTTTTTCGCATTATCAATCATACACAAAAATCGCTATTTGTATCATGACATGATTCTATAAAAAATAACTTTAAAGAACTAAACTCTAAATAAATAGCAATACGCTATTTGTGATCTCAAATCGAAGCAGTCCTTTATAGAAAAGCCTATGTTATGAAACAGCCTATTCCCATATTTGGCTGCATTCAAATATACTGCCATCTGGGCTCATGCAAGTAAAATGTTGCCTCCTACACAATTCAGCTTTGTCCTTAGTGCAAGTTTTCTTCGCCATATTCGACCTAAGGTCGTACCTTTACGGTCAGGCACAAGGCCACTTACACGAACGAATTCATTTTACAATGTATTGCGGCAATGGAATTACGAACGTGTCACTATGCAATTGAAAGGAAAATTCTGATAAATGTAGTGACATAACTGTTTGCACATTGTAAGCCAGCGACCTTGGTTAAAAATCACCGAAGGAATAACCTATTTCCTACATACCAATGTTCATATTCTATCCAGCTCCCGTTATCTGCTTGTGTGCACCAACGAGGTGCATAATATATCGGAGATTAGTTCCACTACCTATTCTGTGAAGCTCTCAGCATTTTGATAACCTCGCTAACGTTATACGATCACATAAACCTCCGCTATTTCCAGCTAAAAACCATTTCTCTATTAATTTAATACCCCAATAAAAATTGCTAGTAAAGTAAGCTAGTACTGGGTTTCGTGATTACAACTATTCTGTTTGGAATTGTGTTTTAAAATGCTTAATGTGTTAATTGGGTTTCTTGTTAAACTTAAAATGTACTTACCTAATTTTATGTTGTTAATTTTATATCATAAGTTTATATTGATGATATACTTATCTGTTCTGTACTTTCAGATGAACGTCCGCGTGACGACGATGGACGCGGAGCTGGAATTTGCGATCCAGCAAACGACGACTGGCAAGCAACTCTTCGACCAAGTTGTGAAGACCATTGGCCTCCGCGAGGTCTGGTTCTTTGGCCTGCAGTATACCGACTCCAAGGGCGACCTCACCTGGATTAAGCTCTACAAGAAGGTTAGTAGCGACCATATCATCATTTATTTCGTCATTGAACTTACCTAAAGCGGCACTATACTCTTTAGACAATTTGTAATAATACGCCAAGGCCAAAACCTGATTGATGCTTAATATTCAGAATAAACAAAATTTCCAACTCATTAGCGAATATTGTGATGCATATCTTAGCATCAGAATAGGCTAAGTAGGTGTTGCATTATTGTTATGCATATTTGATGCTGATGGCTGACCCAATACCAGACGATGTGGGCAGAAATTTACGAACCTGAATAATTATAGAATAGTGGTTTGTTTTGTTTCAAAAATTGCGTTTGGCGAATATTCTGTCTCGCGTCGGAGTTACATGGCGGACGCGCCTGCTCGATGTAATGATTATTTTTAGCGGAACCGATGCGCCAGCTGCGGCTCAGACCAAGTTCAAGTTTGTTGTGTTCGCTGATTTGATAATGAACGTAATGTAATGGGGAAAAATGTTCCTATAAAGATTACATTTTATTGTATTACGTTACGTGAGTAACTTAGTATTTTTTTTCTAGAATATAAAAAGATTTTATCAATATTTATACGCTGCTGTTGACGTATTCTTTTGGGTAAAGGTACTAGCGATGAATCGTGTGTCAGTTTTGTGTATTTTTATGTTTTTTTGTCCTGTTCCTTTATTGATACATACAATTTCTAGAAACAATCGCATAGTTCAGTTCAGGTGACACCTTCCCGCAGCCGACTTCCTCGAGACACCGCCTTGACAAATATACAATTCTCATTGAATTCTCGTCGCGTTTCCGCAGCAGCGTTGCCTCCTCACCCATGAATACAATTCTGTGAAATTGTTTTCCTCGCTGTTCGTCGACATTGACCTGTTAACGCAATGTCATCGTGTACGGAACCACCAGTATTTCAAGCTGTGTCTGAAAGGACGACCGGTTCGATTCGACTAATTAATATTCTGAAATAGTGATAGTAGTCTCAGCATTGTGAAATATCTCGCTGTTAAAGTCTCTTTGGGGAGGAAATAAGTGTTTCATCACGTGTCTTATTTGTGTTGAGTAGCAGATGGTAACAGATAGATTAAAGGAGCGTTGACTCTGATATTTATAGAAAGTTGACAATTAAGGTTATACGCGCAGATAGATTGATGAATTTGAAGAAGATAAGGCGTCATTAAGTTTTAATTTAGAATGCTGGTTGGAGTATCTCATTCGATAGGTCCATGCTAATGAGTTAATAGCTACATGTAGGAATCCAGACGACGACGACTTTCCGATAGTGGCGACACCGTTAGCAATGTGACCTGAGAACACCGTTCTTCGCGACGACACGATGTTCTTACCACATTTCATTATCAGTAAATGCCGAAGCAAAATATTCTTTCCCTATTACGAAAATCAAGCGAGGCTCGAATTTTGGTGAATCTGAACATGTGTCTTGTGTATACTATCTCTACGAATTACCAATGCATACCCTATATAAATATTATCCTGCAATCTGGAAAAATCCATAACTTTAATGCATGTACATTCGTAAATAGTATTCTTTAACCTTATAGCTTTGAGAAAATCTAAGCATTATATACCAAACCAACATGATATGACTGACAACAATGTGGTTAAAAAGGTATTTTTTTTATAAATATTTATGTCCTCGTCCAAAGTCTATTGCTTCATCATCGTAATATAATGTCGTAACTTCGGCAGGATTAAGATATGTTCTAAGTTTAATTATCTATACAGCGTTTACAAAGTTACTGATAAATGTGCAAATACTTTCAGGGTTAGTCGTTGTATTATAAATGTTACTAAACTATCTTTCATCTTATCGTTTAAAGTGCTACAGTATGTTACTTCGAAATTAATTAGGATATATTTTAACAAAGTCTTTTTGCTTTTAGTAGTACAAACAACAACCTAAACAATATTTTTATTAGGAAAATTGAAATGTAATCAGATTTTAATATTTTCTTTGAAATAACTGATACTCATGAGTCTGATGACGCAAAGGATTAGTATAGATAGGCGCTAAATGAAATTCCATGGACACGCCGTGATACGCCGCCTAATCATGATATTACGAAACTTGTGTTAAATTATGATTCGATTAATTTATCATTAATTCCAGTTTTAATCGTTGCTGAATAAAACGAGTTTCATTCGGAATTAATTAATGCAACGAGAAACTTTGGTGTGCCGCTAAAATCCTATACTGAAGTAGGATGAATTAGCGAATATGTAAGATGTTTAGATCGAAAAACACTCTCAAATTAATTAATACTCACAGTAAAACTAGCAATAACAGCATTCATCCTATATTGGTTCATCATCATTCATCATTCATTCATCCTATATTGGATCAGCTCGGCATTTAACCTATATTGGTTAGATTTCTTGTTCAAACTACAGTCGCGAGCAATAATTATGAAAACAACATAAAATCACACATTGAAGAATGTTGTCTTATAAATCACGGCGAATTTAGTGCTCAATTATTATGCTTTCAAAAGAAAGTTATTGTCACCTTGTAAACAAACTACTAACCAATGGCAGTCTGCCACTTGTCGCATGTAAACAAGTTCATTGAGTTGCTTGGAGGGCGGCCATGTTGAAAATCCCCAATGTCCAACCTTGGTGATATGGTAACAAGAGCATTGAGAGAGTTCTTAAACAACTCATAGGTGACATTGACGAAATTTATTATTTAAAACAGCATTACACAAATTGATGAACTGTCTTTAATTTTCCAGCAAAGTTTGTGCCAAATTGTGCTTTCACAAGCAACATATGATCGTGTTATACATGTGATCGTGTAAAACAAGCTTTGACCAATTTACCAATGGCAAGTCGCCACGTGCGCCATGTAAACAAGTCCATTGAGTTTCTCGCAGGTGGTCGGTGTCGGTGTGTTGATAAACCCCAACGACCAATCTCGGTGAAATGGCGACGCAGCTCGTAAACGGCTCGCATCAGTTTTATTGAAGTTTACAACGCGATTATAGCCTCGCAGAATCGGAGTGAACTAGAAGCTCGATACTTTAAATCTACTATTAGACTTTGAATGGGATGAATACAGAAAAGTAAAATTTTGACAGATACTTTATAAGGAGAGAGAGATGCTTTGTTGGGAATAGTTCATAAGTAGAGTCCAATGCAAATATTATACGATCTAATAGCGTTGACGCTGTGTTCAAACTAGATCTCACTTCCTTACTTTGATATTTCCGTCTAAACTTGACTCCATTCTGATTGAATCGTTTGCTCACTTTCAAACGTACATTAAGCCTCCTGTTTTCATTTCTATACTCACTCTGGCGTATTGACATAAATGATTATGAAACCACATAAATAACACTTCCAAGGATTCCTAAAATAGTGCAAATATAACATCTCGCACTAAAGCTGTTTGGACAGATGATTCATCCCGCTTGTACATATTTTATTCCATTTACAGAAGCTATTTCAGTGAGCGAATCGCATGAGTCAGCGGTACGTGAGCGAAGCTTTCCTTTGCATTTCGCGATGATTTCGCGTTACTGTATCATCTACTTGAAATGAGATCGAGGAAAAAATGGGATCCGCTTTACTGTACTTGCAAAAAGCAAGTGAATTGTCCTGAATAGGTGTTATTGTCCAGGAAATAACTGTACCTGATCTTACTACTATAATTAATTCTGATACTGAATGTATTTTGCTGGTTAGGGGATCAGTAATACCATGACACATTTTATGATATTTTTTTGCTTGAGATTAATAAGATCGTGGTGAAGGACATAGCTACTTTACAGTCTTAAATAAGCCATGGGTTAGTTAAGGGACTTGGGAAAAAGTCCACGAGGACTAAGGCAGCTGTCTTTTTATTTTTATTAATTTATTTAAGTAACAAACAGGCATTTATAATGCTCAAAAAATAGGGCCCAATCCATGATTTTCTGAACTTTTGTTTGCAAATACTTTTAATGGTCATAGTTACGCTGAAAAAAAATAATTAGACCATGCTACATAGTCAACATAATCTGCATAGTCTAATTTTTGAGACACCAGTGTAAAATTTTCTGGTAATTCAATACGTAAACGTCTTAAATAAATGCAAAGAACCGAAGCAGGCTCTATTTTTAAACCGACATCTAAATCAAAAAGGAGGAGGTTCTCTATTCGTCTGTATGTATGTTTTTTTTTTTTTTTTTTTTTGTGTATGTCCACCGATTACTCGAAGACGGCTGAACCGATTGAAATGGTTCAAACGGTATTACATCAGCTATGGAATTGCGTAAAGTCAATCGTATTCATTTGACAGTTCATATTGTATCATAATAAATGTCATTCCATACAAATTGCAGCCGATTGAATACGATATGAACTGTCAAATTAATACGATTACCTTACGCAATTGCCCCCCTGGTTTGTTTCCAAGTTGGTCCCATTTTTTGAAATTTTGAAATCGGTTCAGTAGTTTTCAGGAAATCTTGAAAATACTGTCGTTTTCGTTACCACTTTATGTGAATTTAATACGTATCTTTAGGCATAACTCCTTTGTTTATAAACCGATTTAAATGATTCTTGTTTTGTTGGAAAGGGGATACCTCAAGGTATTTTAACCGACTTCGAAAAAGGAGGTTTTGAGTTTGATCACATACCTATTTACCAGAAAACACGTAAATTGCCTGCACGATGCACTAAAAAGAGTGAAATAAAAATTATTTTTATAAAAAAATAAAACCGCCTTCTAAAAAACCACATCAAAAAAGTAAGAAATAATTCCTCACCAAATAAATAACGTAAGTACCTACTTTGAAGTCGGGCGGGTTTTAACAAAAACAACAAAACATTGTACATGTTTCACGCCCGACTTCAAAGTACTTACGTTATTTATTTGGTGAGGAATTATTTCTTACTTTTTTGATGTGGTTTTTTAGAAGGCGGTTTTATTTTTTTATAAAAATAATTTTTATTGTTTTGAGTTTTGAGTAGCAAAAACTAGAGCTGTATTTATAAATATACAGACAGATTGTCAGATTCTCCGTTGATAGTAAAATTACTATTTTAATTAAGTAATTCTCTTATGTTGTGTTTCTCATATCTATATGAACTCCTATTCTTACTTGGTCCGGTGGTGAGGAGGCTGGTAATCTGTCATACAGGTCTCCTAGTACAGATGCCAGTCTCTTGCATGGATATATAAGTATTCTGTATCTAGGTTAAGAAATTTAGAACTGTGTATTTTCTGTGTGAGAGAACAAATAAATAAACATTTATTATTATTATTAGTAATTATTAATTTGTCAACATACTTAATGTTTCTGTACCGGACTCTCACAAAGATAAGGTGTGAGTCAGTTAAACATAGTTGACATCACAATATTCAGAATCCTTTGATAAAGTCGGTGCGGCAGCGATATCAGTGAGTCATCCGGTAGCCAGTATCACAATACTTTTGTTACTTTGTCTAACCGTTAACGGTCGCTTTTTAACCCAATACTAATGACTTGGGAACTAAATGACCGAGTCGGGTATTATAAATGTTATTCTTCCTAGATTTACTTCGGATTCGGTTCTTTGAGCAATTATCATAAAAGTTACTGTTTACAGTAACTTTCATGATAATTGCACATTGATAATCACAGTAAGTTTCTTTAGAAACTGAAACTTAAGCACAAAACTAAACTAGGTATGTTTTTAATTATTGTTGCTTTTATCGTCCATATTCTCCTTCGATCATATATTCTCGTAGTCAGTCATAAATAACCTGAAATTGTTCTCTTATTATGATTATGTCGTGGTGGGCATAGTGGGCGAATCGTCCGGTTATATCATGTTTTGACTTTCTTTTTGGCGTCTCACTTTAATAGTTTGACATTGAGTCACCGCACCGGTGTTAACTTTATGTATTTCATGTAGTAACGAAATATTATCATTAATATGGTAAAAACAAAACAATTGGTATAATCAATATGAGTTTAATAAAGTAAGACAAGATAAGTTCAGGGTTTACATATTGTAAAACTTGTCTTGATGTATGTATAGTCGAAAAACGCGTGTTAAAACTGCTGTAAATTGTGCGTCGACATTTCCGGGTTAAATCCACATGTTTGCCAGACGTTGATAGTGTTCACCAGATTCTGTTTTGTCAATAACCAACATCCAAGCAACAGCTATTTTGAGAATAGCAACAGCAGACTCGTTACATAACATCTTCCAATTATGAACTTTACTAAAACCCGCATTAGCGAAGTTGCGCCATTTTATCATTAGAATTAGTAGTCATGGTTCTACCACGTTCTACTCTTTGAAAGAGTCGCTATTATTTAATTATATTAAATCATAATAACAATAAGTACAAACATATACATACTTTTTAAAGATTTAATGTTTCATGATGATGGAGCTATTAACCTTGGTTGCAAATAAATGTACATACCATGACAGGTATTACTATAAATAATTTATATAACTTTTGTTTGATGTCTTGATAAAAGAATGAGTTACTTATACAAATAAAAACAAACATAATTTAAGTTTGATTTTATCGGCCAGTCGCCTAGTCGTCTGCGTTTGTGTTAATGAAGTTCGCTATTCCAAAAGAATTTCATTAAAAGTCTTAATGTCATTAAAAATATCCTTAATCAACTATCAATAAGTATCAAAAGCTTAGTTAAAATTAGTTTTGTAGTTACAAACATCTACTGTTTTGTTATTTGTATCTTGCTTACAATTTGTACGTACCTACTTAAAGCAATACTTTGTTTTTACCGATTTTAGGTTCGCTACCATTTGATTGCATAAACAGACAGATAATGTTTGGGTATAACAGACAATTTACCTGTATAATAAGAGAAAATTGTAGTGATAGTTGCAGTGTGTAATACAAGCCTTAAGTGGCCGAGTACATATTTCGTAAGACCGTTTAGCGACAAAACTGTTTAGATTTCGCGCGCTTACGTCACGTTATGTTTGCGCGATTCAATGAACACATAGGTAGGTTATAAGACTTACAAGTTAGAAACGCTATACCAAGTACACCATATTCTTTAAGTTTTAGCTTGATTAAATATCATATTGGCTAAATTTAGATAAAACATATTTTATTTCCAGTTAAATGATAAAAATGAGTCTTATTGAATAAAAACGTGCAAAGAATGAAGTCATGCAACATTATATTATTCCGATAAGTAAAGAAGCGTATTATATAAATGTTTAATTGATGTAAATTAATTATTAATGAACTCTCCTGATATAATAATCTACAACATAAATATTTGTTATGAGAAAGATTATGTACTTTAACTATTGAATTGAAACGCTTTATTTATTTACACCTATTTATTTATTGTAGTATCTATCTACATGATTGGTGACAGGGGAGTTCAACTGAAGTTATCGAAGTATACATCCAGTCCAGCTAATTCAATCCAATCGGATTAAGGTTGTTCTCAATCGATAAACTGCAAAACATACTGTTTTAATACTGGGTACTAATGTTACTGTTGACGTTGACTATAATGAAGTTTGCAAGTTTGAATGTAAAACATAAGTACATATGTTTTACATTTAAGGTGCATGTAGTCGTGATCGTCGATCATTTTTGAGGCCCTAAAACTCATAAATTAGCCTACTGATGAATCCAGAATTAATTATATTAAATATTGATATATAAACTTCAATCTGAGCATTTAAAAAAACATAGTCTTTAAGATACTATTAAAAAAAACATTGAAATGAAGCTGTTTTCAACTTGAAATACGCTACTGCTTCTAAACTACAAGTGATATTTTCACGTTTCTTTCAGGAAGAGATTGCTAACTTGTTTAACTTAAAACTGAGCATTTTTCGTTTTAAAATAATACATAGTTTTGACGAAACGTGTGTTTAAGCTGTTTTGGTGCGGGTAGCGGGCGGGAAAATTAGGCCACTTTTCTATGCCCAAGGTCGTTGGCGATACCACGGCCCTTAAGTAGAAAAAAATTCTAAGGTTTACTTTTAAGTACATGTAGCTAACACTTCGCACGTGCCACGGCAATTATCACTATCTCCCACACCTTTACGAATGAACAGATCAGTCGGTTGAGCCTACCACTCTTGAAGCTATTAGCTTAAAACCCTAAGTCAATGTTGGAAATAGAAATGAACCTGACCAATTCAATGCAGCTGGTTGCTATGACTAATAATTTGAATTGAAACAAAGACGATGATAAATATGACCCGATTGTGAAAGGGCATGACGCCAATATTCTAATGAAGTAATGAAGATGCCCTCAACACATTTTAACGACCATAAGAGGCTATGTAGGTAATAGAGTCATCTATAGTGATCTATTGATTGTCAATAGTCAACTAGTTACAATCAATTACACTTCCATAAAGATTCCAACATGGGATGGCATGGAATAAAACGACTTGAATAAATAGAAATGAGTTATTAAGTCTGAGGCATTGTAAGCCATGTAAGCATCTTGACATATTCACATTTTACACAATAAGGGCTGCCAGGGCGTGTCGCACGCACAGACAGACGTCGCAACGCAATACACCTATCATGGTTACGTAACTCTTGATATGTCCTCGTTCTTGGTACCTACAGCCATAAAAGATATTTCCAAGCTTTCTTCTTGACGTCTGTTTGTCTGGGGAGCTTTTAAGAAACCACGCTTGTTTATACTGATGGAGATATCCAGCCATAACCAGGGCCTCTCAGTCGAAATAGTCTCAATAAATCATATCATTGTTAAACCCAACACAACACTGTGATTCTAATTCTAATCTCAAGTGCTTAGAGCAGAGTCAAATAATTTCTGAAACAGTAATTTCTCTTGTCCAATATGGTGGCAATACCTTTAGCATTAGGCTATTAATGTCCCATTAGTATATCCTCAATGTTGTAATTTAAGATTTTCCATAGATTTTGCCATCGCAATTGCATGCATTGAAGAACACTGAGATGACCTAGATAAAGTAGTGGCCTACTTTACGAATACTTGATATTTTAAGTATGTCTCTATTATGTCACCATTTTTAATGCAAGACCCTGCCCGAATACATTCAGAATATTAAAACGCAAACGTATTTGCAATATATATGGAACCTATCTTTTATAAGGACGATTTGTTCCGCCATGCTGACTTAGAAGTGACAAAAAAGCTTAGTGATTTCGATCCTGTGTAAGAGGTTCAAATAAGAGTTTTGTGTTTCATTCGTAAGCAATAGTATCGAAGTTACACAAAATATTTCGTATAGTTACCATTATCACACACACGTAATACAGTTACTTTAAGCTTAGAGAATATTGGAAGTAGGTACTTGTAATGCTTTGGTTGAATGGTGCCGGTTGGGAAAGCCACCGTGCGAGGTTTCACCGCCTGTTGCTATCTTCGCGGTGGTCGTCGCCGGCGATCAACACACGCCAATCTAATGCACACCCTTTTCTGTTACCGTTTTGTTATCCCCAATAACTGAAGAACGAGCTAACAGTTAGCCAAGTGAATGAAGACACCATTTTTACTCTGCCTTTAGTATTTTTTTAAACGTCTAGACTCTTACAAAGGAAATATTACGTGGTCGCCGCTATTTACTTTTACCTGTTGTTATGTTGTTTATCTGTAAGATAAGAACATAATCTTATCTCAACATTCTCACGCCCGACGAAATAATAAAAGCAAGTGGAAACCATTAATGATCAACTGGTAAAGCCCAGAATCTCCCAATAGTTTTTATGAACCGTTCTCCCACACCTGACTGAATATTTATCAGTCGGTAACTCCTAGTCATAGTCAGTGGCTAGCGTCTGCCTGCAGTCATTCATGCTTCGTACCGGTTCTATATAGTAAGGCGAAAATGTCACGGTCGAATGATCATGACGCTATGCGATGTTGGCATTCTCTGCTCATTCCGATCAAGCGATCGTTTTATCACCTCTTGTTAGAAGAACCTCTGATATTAAGAAATTTATTTTGATTTTAACCCCTGTCCACAGGGATCTTTTGTTGTTGATTTACATATCTTTTCGTATCTTCTCCATTGTTTATCGGTCCTACATTCAAGTCTCCTGTCCTTGGTACAGGAGCATTTATAAGTTCAATTCATTCGAATATTCTATTAAAAATCATTTAAACAAACAACCTATTTAGTTAATGGAATCTTAGGTGATGATGATGAATTAACGGATTTGGGCATTGTTATATCATTAATATAGGCACTATTCGCGGAAGAGAACCTTTTATTAAATTTCTGAGAACAGGTAAAGCCTATATCACTGAGTCACAACGTCAAGCTGTTTAATTTCCCGCAAGTGTAACCAATGTGTTTGCTTCTAAAGTTTGGCCTGTCTGATGTCGCATCGCTCGTCTTAACCCACCAGTTGATGAGATCATTTCGGTAAAAAATTGCTGCCAATTCAAACATTGTTTCAGACCCTACCTATTACTAAAATGACTAATCACTATCCTGAATGGCAGTTTCTGTCTGTTTTAACGTTCATCGTTGTTTTGACGTAATTGACTTATGAGTAGCAGATAAATTGCTTCGTTTTCCACATTATGAGTCTTGAATGACATATTTGCTTTCGTTATTGTGATTAAATGATTTCCGTGAATTGGTTGACTAAGTTTCTTAACTTTTATCATATACAGGGTTATTTTAAAACCAATAACCAAATTTTTAAGTTCAACTCAGAATCGGTCCTTCCTTTACCGTGGTACCATTATACAGTACCATTAATGGTACTATCGTAATTTCTTTTTGCCGTCGTTCCATTACATCGTATTACCACGGCAAATATTGTTTTGTATTGGCAAGTATTTTTTGTTAACCGTAGTACATCCTTTCTTTTCCATGGTACACTCGACAGCACATCAAGTTATACAGTTGAACTGCAATAACAGCTTTTATTACGTAGGGCATAAAGGCGGTCTCAAGGTCAACATGTATAGTCTGATGTGTTGCCGTGTGCACATTAAAGCTATAAGTAATAATAAAAACTCTGTTAAAAAAATAGTACATTTTATCATAGAGCGAGGGAAGAAAGAAAGCAGTTACAACGAAAAAAATAATAAATTAATTAAATATTAATTAATAAAAAAAACATTAACCCTTATTAATTTTCATTAACTACCTACCACGGTAAAACATATTGGTAAGATACCATTTGATGGTACCACGACAAAACAAAATAACCATTAATGGTACCACGGCAAAAAATATTGTCTAGGTACCATTGATGGTACCACGGCAAAATGAAATTGCCATCGTACCATCAATGGTACTGTCTAATGGTACAACTGTAAATGAAGGGAATCGGTAAGTGAACAACTTTCTCCTAGAAACATGGGTCGAAATATAACAAAAAATTTTGGACTTCCCATACTAAATCGATCACGTGATAAGTATGTTTTTTTTTTGTATGAAAGGTCAAAAAAAATTACATATTTCGACCCATGTTTTTAGGAGATAGTTGTTCACTTACCGATTCTGTCGAACTTAAAAATTTGGCCAGTGGTTTCAAAATTACCCAGTATTGTTACTATCCTTCGGTTTGTTGGCTACGGTCCAGTTCACTTGCCTGTTGAATTAAAATTGTTTGCAGCATGCACACGAGACCTATCAGTAGCAAATCTAAAGAAAATCGTCTTAGTAATTTTAAGACCAACTGATGAAGATTGATTCGCAGAAGCTACTATTGTTTTAGTAGCGTGTACAAATGGGACTTAAGTAAGATTCGCAAGTAATCATAATCTTACACGCAATAGGTACGCTTACGCTTCTACGTTTATTTTGGACAAAAATCCTTATTAGAATATGTTCTTAAGCCGTTTTGTTATCGGTCTCTGACAATTTACCAAGTTTGAAGACGATGCAAATCGTAAAACGATGTGTTAAAGATTTATTATCTTACCGTAGATCTTTATTGAATACTCGCCCGCTGTTTGCTAGAGACACGCGATCTCGTTCTCCCAAAGCGGAATGTTGCTTTTTGTCGCCGATAATTGCGACTGCCGACTGTTGTGCCGTATGGAACGCCCGAGTCGTCGACGCCACCGCTACCTTGCGTCACGTACTCAACCACATTATGAATTACTATAGTGTGTTGGCACATAAAGTTGAGAACATCGTTATACAACGTAGAGAGAACAAAAATCATAATATTAAACGCTGCCATGTAATGTAACGCGCCCGTACTGGGTCACAGTTGAAGTAGGTTAATTGGATTAAAACTTAACGCTCACCTTACACGGATATTCCGTTTAGCTAAATTCATGGATTCTTCAACATGTCTATTTTTCAATGTCCGAAACAGCATACGCAGTGCGGCCGACGAAGCGAGACGATGCGCCCGCGTGACCTCGTTCCCACGCCGAATGCCATCACTTGGCCACCACGGCTCCCGCATCATTCAGCCGAACAATGACCACCTGGCGTCCTTGGCGCGCTCATTCTGAAATTAGCAATTACCGGCGATTCTAAATACCTACTAATCGCTACGACGGTGAATAACAGCAAAGCATCTAATAATAAGGTCTAACTGCGATTGTAAGCAGCCTGCTTATAATGGTATTTCAATGGTTTAGGAGCTAAGGAGTGGCATCGCCAACCGCAGACGGGTGAAAGTGGTGTTGCGCGCCTGGAGACGACCTTGCGTATCTACCTGCCGCGTAACAATTCTCTCGGACTTCCCCCCGCCTGACGCAACGGCTCGTCGTGACTCGTGACCCAAACTGGTTCCGAGCAATATACTTATTCGAAAGGTATTAACCCGAGAAAGATTATGATCCTTTTTCTAAATGAGTATAAGTGACAATGTTGCATCTGTCCTCCAATGTGAGGATAATAATTAGTACTACAATGAACATAATTGTCCGAAGTAACAGGTTGCAGAAGGGTCAAGCAAGATGCCATGGCGTTGTCCGCAAACTGGGTTAGCAGTGAACGAGAGGGCGTAGCGTCGTCTCTATCGCTCGCCGTATGTCGCTAAGTAGCACCGACGTGTGTGCAATTGATGGCGTTAAGAATGTCGTTTTTTCTTCTACGTTACCTCTCACATTGACGTACGCACTGCCAATGTAGGAACATGATCTCGATATAACAAAGATGCTCCCACGTCTACATCAGATATCAGCTTCATTAGGTTGATGTATGGATCTTATAACGATCGGGACAGATGCGAATACATTCTGCATGTGCGCGAACAAGAACAGCTGATTGTGCAGCGATCGCGGCCGCGGGGTCAACGCCCGTACTTTCGCCGCTCCCACGGCTGACTGCTGCGTTGCTCAATCCTCACTGCGAGGCCTCTTAAGATTCCGCTAATTAACGTCTAACTAAAAAGCTAAACACATAACATTTCTACGGCTATGGGTTAACATTCATCTCACGTTAGGGTTAAATATTCTCTGATCTTTTAACCTTAAAATAGGATATGGCAAATGGAAATCACATACGATACGGATTAGCCTGTTTAAGTAAGAATGACATTTATTGACCACATACGATATTAATAGCAGTAGCATCATGCGTTGTAAATATAGATGACTCCATAAGACAGACCTCCGTCATTCGGGGCACGGTTAGTTTCAAAGAGAACAAATGGAAGTATGTTTTCGGTGCCGTTCCAGTCCACCTACGCCAGGCCACCTGCGTCGCATCACCTGTTGCTATTGAGATCACTTTCTGAATATATTGGTTGACATCAATCACACATAAAATATTGTAGAAACATAAACCTGACTTTATACCTTACATATTTTTAGGATTCACCTATTTTTAGACAGATAGTGCAATTCAATTTAATTCAACCGGGTATGAGAATTATATTGAGATCATTGTATTCTAAATATAATGATACACCTGATTTAGTTTTGGTTTGGTAGACAAACACTGAATTCATGCTAAAGCGTTTGCTTCTTTAAATTGCAATTAACCTCAATCCCCCTTATTCCAACCAAAACGTGAAATAAAGTTCGATCGGTTTAAAACTGATGCTGATTTTATCTTTCATTTGGAAAATGAAAGTGACAGCACCAGTTTAGTATCAGTTTTAAACCAGGACTATCTTAGTCCACGTTTTGGAATAAGGGGGAATGCGTTCAATCCCTAACATAGAATGATAATAGTTAAACTCCTAACACTCGTGAAAATTCTTAAATTACTTTTTTTATCACCTAATAACCAAACCATACGTTATCGTAAGCCCGACTCGGTGGTGGAGAAGACAGCAAGGTTTGTGACAGCAACTGTGAAGAAGCTTGCTTCACCAGAGGAGGACGATGAAGAGGCCGCCTACGATAGGGGCGATGACCTGGTAAGGTCAAGGTTAAACATGCTAGGAATTGGCTAGAAGAGCTAGATCCTTCTTTTTGTATTAACAAAACCAATCACCCAAATAAATAGATTTATGAAGAAAATGAATGATTGAGAGCCTGCTAAAGTTAAAAAACATTATTCAGGCCTGTGTCATCCTCCAATGATAATAATATAACCATTACCAATCTTCCAAAGATGTTTTCAACCTGTATGTAGTAGTTATGCTAATGTATCTTAGTATAAGTAGTAACAGTAGAGGTCTTATCGCCGTCGTTGAATTTTATAAATATTTTATGTGTTCATCACGCAGACTATGTATATTAGTAGTATGTGGCTTGTTAAAGATTGGCACGTTTGTACAAAATTCAGACGATTCGTCACGTTCCGTTGAAACATTTGTTACAGCACTTCAAGACAATACTAAGGCCAATTGTTATTATATATTTATTCTACTATGTTCTACATTGTATTGAAGTTAAAATATTTTCTTATTTCAATTCAGTTCATTTAGAACTTTAGCTGGTATAATGCTGGTTACGAAACCCATTGGCTGGTTACCTTTATACTGTAAAGATCTAAAACAGACTAAATTAAATATTATGAAAATGGAGACAAAACTAAATTTATCAATTTGCTTTTGATTTAAAATTTCACAGTTTATTTCTATTAACCGTGACATCACCGTGAAATAACTTATAATTATCTCATAAAATTTAGAAGCGATGAATATTATAAAACAAACATTTGTAAGGTGGCCTCGTTTCTATTGTCGTCATATCAAAGGCTTTTATCTTATCCGCTGATCTTGCCGCCATTACACAACTTTACCGAAACCGAAACACTGATATCTCGGCGACATTTTTTGTCACCAATGCTTCACTTTCGCTAACAATGTGGTCGAAAGTGTCTTATTAGAAAGACATTGAAAAAGATATTCATATCAATAACCTCCATTGCTATAAATATAATGAAAAACGAGATTTTTACCATTTTTTTTTTGCTGTCGAATCTCCGATTTAAACTTGGCAAAATCAAGTTTTCCATAATAGTTACAATGACCATGAAAGTTTAAAATTTTACCTCCATTGAAGTTGTCCATATGCAGATTTTTTTACCGTGAATTTGATTCTTACATTTCATGTTGCTAACATAATGTGCCATTGTAGTTTCTCTATTACCTTAGATTTAATCTGAAATTTCTCACAATAAACTCTTCTCGTCAACAGTTGTTATCACGGATCACTATGTTGATTGAACAGTATAAATAAATATTTTCTGGCAGTTAAATATCAAGTGCCGATAAGTATTGTTTTACAATGGGTTTTATTGCAATATCGACAAAAGTTTCAAAAGTACTGATTTAATATGTAAAATCTAGTTTTTGGTGCTTGTAGTTCTACCAAATTATTCCCTGGCGATATCTATGTAAAATGTGCAAGATAAGGACTTATCTTTCATCGAATTAACGACTTTATTGTATGAGATAATTTTACAAAGTCAACATTCCTAAGTGATTTGGGATTTACAGTTTCGATTCGATTTACTTAGACTTCTTAATTCTTCTTTTTTAAATTACAATGAATCATATCTATGTACTTTGAAAACCGTTGTAGTGATTATTAGGTCCTTCATTAATTGTGCTTGTTTGTAACTAATTTGGAGCGACTGCTAATTGTGCTTCACAATCTAGTTCGAAAAGTGACCGTTAATTTGACACATGGCTAGTGACATCATTCTTGTAGTTCTAGTATCTTTCCTACGTCAACTTGTTACTTTTAATTGATGCATTAATGCTAATTGGTAATTCTTTACTTCCACGTGTGATAATGGAAGAACACGGTCATATCTTACGTTCTGCACTCAATATTATGACAACTTTATTTTTGCTACCACTTTTGACTATTACATAGCTATTATTTTAGTGATCCTGAGGTTTTAACACATTTTATTGTGTTTAAATTCAGTCATATCTTTATAGTCTACACTCTACGTCAACTTTTTTTTATATGCTACAACTTACACTAATACTGAAATAGATATTATTTTGGTTATCTTGAGGCCTTAATCCCATTGTGTCTACTCGTATCTTTTATTCTTATTCAGCTATCAACATAGCTAGAATTTTCGGATTAAACTGTAGGCTAATGTTCGTAATGTGTAGCCAGTATTGTAGGCTAATGTTCGTAATGTGTAGCCAGTAACTGGCGTTGAATTGTAATTGCACTCTTTGAAAACTTAGTCTTTCATGACACATTTTTTGAGACTATTAAATAGCTATTATTCGTATGATCCTGAGGCCTCAATCCTAAAGTGTATACTCGTATCTTTTATTTTTAGCTATCGACATAAGCTAGAAATCTTCATAAATACTTGGGATGCATATTTTGTAATGTGTTTGCCAGAAACTGGCGCTGAATTGTAATTAATTGTTGCCTTTTTAACGCTCCCCTGGATCTCTTCGGCACACTACGAAGTCAGGGTCGCTCCCGTTCTCAAGATGGGTAAGATCTGTGTGCCATTAGTAGACCTTATGTAAGAGTGTAAATATCATTTTGTATATATTATGTGTGTGCACCTGGTCACCATATCGATGGCTGATACTTAGCAAGAGAATCCCCTGATATTTACCTTGAACAGTCATCAGCAGGTCAGTAGGGGATTCACAACCGTTCGACAATGGATTCGATTTATATGCTTTGTCTTCCTCTATTCTGAAACGAATGACAGTGACAATGCATGTATTCCGCACTCGCAAACTTTCCGAGTGTTTGTGAACAGCCTAGAAGAGTTAACAAAACTGGCAATTTTGTATAATCAACTTTGAACTCTATTAAATTAGACAACGGCTTCAGAATCGATTAAATAAATGACAGTTTCGTTGAAATGACAGCCTGATCCGCTGTTGACTGTACATCGTTGCATTACCAAGTCATTACTTTAAGAATGACATAGCATGTCCTTATTGTAAATGTAAGAGTCATTCCAGTATTCGCAAATCAACATAATTTGAATTATTACTGTTAGCTTTAGTACCGAATCTTTCACAGTCTGAAGATCCATCGATATGCTGCCAATTACGTAAGTTTTAGACATTAAAGTTTATTAGCTGTTTCTTTAAATTTTGTTGTTCTTTGCAGGTGATGCAACAAGACGTCAAGAAAGAAAATCCACTACAGTTCAAGTTCCGTGCCAAATTCTATCCCGAAGACGTAGCTGATGAGCTAATCCAAGAAATCACCCTAAAGCTCTTCTACCTTCAAGTAAGTCCCTCACAATCACAACTCATAATTGAATACACGCGCTAATACTATTAGCTAACTACATTACGATTCAATTGGTAGTGAATCTTCGTGCATCTTCTAATAACTATCAAACTGTCTTGGCTCTGTTCTTAATATCCACACTTGTAATGCCGGCTGGCATTACCAGTGGTGGCCACAATGTTGGTCAATTCAACATACATAACCTCTTTGGAAAGCACCTTTAATTAAGACATTATTTGCTACAAAATCAGTATATGTACTACTATGTATTGGCGGATTTTTTGGCCAACTTGAGAAGCCGGCATAACTAATTCGGCTCCAACCAAAAAGGAATTTTATTCTGCTCTATCTAGTTAATACGTGGTGGTGGTCTGTCTTATATTTTGTATAAGTACATCTATTTTCTGTTCTGACATCAAACCACTTGTCTCCAGGTAAAGAATGCGATCCTCTCCGACGAGATATACTGCCCGCCCGAGACGTCGGTGCTGCTCGCTTCGTACGCGGTGCAGGCGCGGCACGGCGACCACAACCCGGCCATGCACGGGCCCGGCTTCCTGGCCAACGACCGCCTGCTGCCGCAACGGGTCACCGACCAGCACAAGGTGCGTCCATACTCCATAGGCTAGGTATACTGATGTCGCTGGCTCCGTACGCGGGCCGACCACAACCCGGCCATGCACGGGCCCGGCTTCCTGGCCAACGACCGCCTGCTGCCGCAGCGGGTCACCGACCAGCACAAGGTGCGTCCATACTCCATAGGCTAGGTATACTGATGTGGCTGGCTCCGTACGCGGGCCGACCACAACCCGGCCATGCACGGGCCCGGCTTCCTGGCCAACGACCGCCTGCTGCCGCAGCGGGTCACCGACCAGCACAAGGTGCGTCCATACTCCATAGGCTAGGTATACTGATGTGGCTGGCTCCGTACGCGGGCCGACCACAACCCGGCCATGCACGGGCCCGGCTTCCTGGCCAACGACCGCCTGCTGCCGCAGCGGGTCACCGACCAGCACAAGGTGCGTCCATACTCCATAGGCTAGGTATACTGATGTGGCTGGCTCCGTACGCGGGCCGACCACAACCCGGCCATGCACGGGCCCGGCTTCCTGGCCAACGACCGCCTGCTGCCGCAGCGGGTCACCGACCAGCACAAGGTGCGTCCATACTCCATAGGCTAGGTATACTGATGTGGCTGGCTCCGTACGCGGGCCGACCACAACCCGGCCATGCACGGGCCCGGCTTCCTGGCCAACGACCGCCTGCTGCCGCAGCGGGTCACCGACCAGCACAAGGTGCGTCCATACTCCATAGGCTAGGTATACTGATGTGGCTGGCTCCGTACGCGGGCCGACCACAACCCGGCCATGCACGGGCCCGGCTTCCTGGCCAACGACCGCCTGCTGCCGCAGCGGGTCACCGACCAGCACAAGGTGCGTCCATACTCCATAGGCTAGGTATACTGATGTGGCTGGCTCCGTACGCGGGCCGACCACAACCCGGCCATGCACGGGCCCGGCTTCCTGGCCAACGACCGCCTGCTGCCGCAACGGGTCACCGACCAGCACAAGGTGCGTCCATACTCCATAGGCTAGGTATACTGATGTCGCTGGCTCCGTACGCGGGCCGACCACAACCCGGCCATGCACGGGCCCGGCTTCCTGGCCAACGACCGCCTGCTGCCGCAGCGGGTCACCGACCAGCACAAGGTGCGTCCATACTCCATAGGCTAGGTATACTGATGTGGCTGGCTCCGTACGCGGGCCGACCACAACCCGGCCATGCACGGGCCCGGCTTCCTGGCCAACGACCGCCTGCTGCCGCAGCGGGTCACCGACCAGCACAAGGTGCGTCCATACTCCATAGGCTAGGTATACTGATGTCGCTGGCTCCGTACGCGGGCCGACCACAACCCGGCCATGCACGGGCCCGGCTTCCTGGCCAACGACCGCCTGCTGCCGCAGCGGGTCACCGACCAGCACAAGGTGCGTCCATACTCCATAGGCTAGGTATACTGATGTGGCTGGCTCCGTACGCGGGCCGACCACAACCCGGCCATGCACGGGCCCGGCTTCCTGGCCAACGACCGCCTGCTGCCGCAGCGGGTCGTATAAGTTGAGCCTAAAACAACACAATTAAGTTAGGACTTGCTAAAATTCAACTTTGCTAAGATAAGGGAACTAATGGAGCTACCTTTAATTTCAGATTTTTAAATCTGCAAAAGTTTATGACTTTTGTGGATTCAAAAAGCTGAAACTAAAGGTAGATTCCTGTAAACCCAATGTTCAATCTTTATTTTAAACATTTGACTGTCATGTAAAGCATCATGTCCAATACGGTTTCTTACAATAATTGTCAGAAGAAATAAATCTAATTATTCTACCTATTATGTATTCTAAACCAACCCAATCTTTCCCCAGATGTCCCGCGAAGAGTGGGAGCAGAGTATCACCAACTGGTGGCAGGAACACCGCGGGATGCTACGCGAAGACGCCATGATGGAATACCTGAAGATCGCGCAAGATCTGGAGATGTACGGCGTCAACTACTTCGAAATCCGCAACAAGAAGAACACAGAACTGTGGCTGGGAGTGGATGCGCTAGGACTCAATATTTACGAGAAGGATGACAAGTGAGTGAATGTCGAATCCACTGGTTTCTTTAGCAGACGGTCACTCTGAAGATCGTGCAGGACCTGGAGATGTACGGCGTCAACTTGGGCGTGGATGCGTTAGGACTCAATATTTACGAGAAGGATGACAAGTGAGTGAATGTTGAGTCTACCGGTTTCTTTAGCAGACGGTCACTAAAGCATATATATGGCGTAAACTACTTCGAGATCCGCAACAAGAAGAACACCGAGCTATGGGTGGGAGTGGATGCGCTAGGGAACTCAACCTTTTTTGAGAAGGATGACAAGTGAGTGAATGTCGAGTCTAGCTGTTTCTTTAGCAGACGGTCACTCTGAAGATCGCGCAGGACCTCGAGATGTACGGCGTCAATTACTTCGAGATTCGCAACAAGAAAAACACCGAGCTATGGCTGGGAGTGGACGCGTTAGGACTCAATATTTACGAGAAGGATGACAAGTGAGTGGATGTCGAGTCGACTGGTTTCTTTAGAAGGCGGTCACTAAAGCAGCGTTCACTTTGCTCATCATCAGGGGCTAATATTGATCGGGAAATGTTTCGGTTGAATAATACGTAATTTCAAGTGCTATTTTGGTTTTGCATACCTACTTAACTGCGCTCTCTAATGAAACAACAAAATTCAATGACGATTCGTGGGTTGTTCTGGACAGATAGAGCCGCGCCCGCCATGAGGACTTCTCACCGAAATCAGTTGTTAATGGCTAATCTGAAAAAAAAGTTTGAATTACCGACCGAATAAGTGAATGAATTGAATTCTTATTTGTTTTTCACACTCCAAAATTTCTTGAACTAGCGTAAAATGTTTGAAAGTAAACTGATAAGTAAGTGTAACATACACCTCGATGTACACTGCGTTGGAATTTCCGTGCAATGCCGTATTTGTTGTGTAGTCTTATTTGTATCTGATTATCTATGTAACTCCTGATAAGAAATGTAATAGGATAGGTCACTGCCCAGTTGACTACAGAAATAACCTTGAGATGTAAGTGAAAAACCCAAGTTAAAAATCAAATATTACCTTTCGATATGCGGACAGTGTTTAACTTTAACCATATGAAAAAAGTTGGAAAGGCTAATTTTATTTGCTAAGATGTTGTTAGTTAGCAACATTTCAATCCTTTGACTGTAGTTTTATACACTAAGATATTTATTTTCTTTTCGTAGGATAAAATTACAAATGCACATGTTCAGGCACTACAAACGATTTTCTAGTGACCATATTAAGACCACTCAAAGAATTCCGACTTGACGTTTAGTTATTTTTTTTTTAAGTTCAATTTCAAATGAAACATTATATTTTCTATGGGTTTGAAAGCTGTCGAACTGGCAGTCTCTCGGCGATCTTAGTATTGGTACTGTGAAGCCCTGTCGCTCCACAGCTATAATAATAGCTACAAATAACAACTCGACCTACATTGTAACACTTTTTACTTCGATGAAATATGTTTTGCTAGTAAAAGTAAATTATTATTTTACTCGGGATCCTGCCTCGAGGGCGGATTATCACAGAATGTCTCAATCTTAGCTAAAGCGAACCTTTTTTCCTTTTTAATTTGTTTACTCTCAGTGATTTTAAATATCAACACTTTAAAGAGGTTGCACACAAATACAGAGTAAATATAATCCTATTATCTGCCCACAGACTAATAACTCACCTTACAGCACCTTTCAAAATCTAACCACAACTCTTCCATTCCAGATTGACGCCAAAAATCGGGTTCCCCTGGTCAGAAATCAGAAACATATCATTCAACGATCGCAAATTCATAATCAAGCCGATCGACAAGAAGGCGCCAGACTTCGTGTTCTTCGCGCCGCGAGTGCGTGTTAACAAGCGTATCCTCGCTCTGTGTATGGGCAACCACGAGTTGTACATGCGGAGACGCAAACCCGACACCATTGATGTGCAACAGATGAAGGCTCAAGCGAGGGAGGAGAAGTTAGCTAAACAAGCGCAGAGGTAAGATATATAGTACTTTTAGAGAGCCATTTTTCAAGACAGAACTCAAGGTTTTTCCCCTTAAGCTATTGTCGTGCAAGAGGCGAACGAGTACGAGCTAGAGCACTTTCAGGAGTCCGTTTCATCAAGAAGACGGTTTGAGACACAGCCATCTCTATCGTCTTCTACAAGCCATGCGCATAAAGTTGGCAACGTAGTTTTAAGTGAACCGATTTGACACCGTTTGCACCGTTTGACAGGTAAAACAGCGAGTAAACCTCGAGTACTGAATCCTATGGAGATGGCATATCTTCTTTAGGTACATCTATACAAATAAATAAAATTGGAGTGTCTGTTTGTAACATTAAATAACCGCTTTTTACTACCTACGTGCATATGATTAAATACACGGTACATATACCAAAATGACATGTTTTACAATTTTTGTCTGTCTGTCTGTTTGTTCCGGCTAATCTCTGAAACGGCTGGACCGATTAATACGACAATTAGAAGAAGTTTAAAATTGAATTCCAAGATTTTCTTACATTGTGACTTAGTTACACCTCACTTTTTTGTAGGTATGCCACCTCCATAGGATTTAGTACTCAGAGGAGTAAACCGGTTCACAGCAATGTTGCCGTTCCATATCATAGCATGGCTTGTAGAAGACGATAGAGACGGCTGTGGTTTGAGATAATGGTTCTTTTGTCTAATCTATTTGTATGACGATTGTATGTATGTTTGTTTGCATCGAATAGGCTCTGAAACTACTGGATTGATTTAGAAAATTCTTTCACCATTAGAAAGCTACATTCTTCCCGAGTGACAATTTTATCCCGATATTCCCGCGGGAACGGGTACCACGCGGGTGAAACCGCGAGGATCCGCTAGTTTTTAATAAAAAATAACCTTCTTTTGACACCTGCCAGACTAGTACGTATTCTTCGCGTTTTGAGTGCAACAGTTATGAATGTGTGATATAGAATAGTCCAGTTATTTTTCTTCTACGTGATAATTCTGAGTTGTATTGATTTATTGGTTTTGAATAAAAACATGTTGTTATTTACAGAGAAAAGTTGCAACTAGAGATCGCAGCCCGCGAGCGCGCGGAAAAGAAACAGCAAGAGTATGAAGACCGTCTGCGTCACATGCAGGAGGAAATGGAGCGCTCACAGGTATGAATACGTTTCGATTAATCTGCACGGGAATTTGAACTCTATGTCGAAGTCATAGGGTTGAATTCAGTTGGTGTGGTTTGTCGTATTTTAACATTTTTAGAACAACTAATTTAGGTTTGAACAGATACTATCAACGTGTTCCTTTTGATATCCTAAACTTAAGGTTATATTCTATCATCAAAAATTCCATGGAACATAGTTAGAAAAACGCCTTTTTTGATGGATAATAATTAACCGATCGACTAAAATACTTTTTTACCGACAAAAAATACTAGGTGAGCGACATAGTTCTCTTTTCAATAACCTATTTTCAGTAAGAGATAGGCCTAGTATGGATCTGTTACTGGGCAACTGTTGTTATTTCCCGTCATTTAACAGAAATATCTAGCTAACAAATCTTTAGTAAGCCTATCTCACATGCTGGGGCCACACTATGGGGATATGCCGATGTTCAACTTCGCTTGAATTGTCGCGAGAATTATTGCTTTAAATTTATCGCCATAGTGTGGCGCGCTCGATCGCAAAAATTCACGCGATAATCGCCACTCGAGCTAACGGCATAAGGCATACGGTGTAGTGAATGCCGTAGTAAAATTTTCGCTTTAATTATCGTGATAACATGGCTACACTGTGTTGGAATTTGGCAAATCCCGATGTCTATTGGCGTATTTCCATAGTGTGGCCGCAGCATTACTGAGGATAGGTATTGAAATCGGCCGTTAATCGACAATCTAACTAGGTTAGACCCACCTAAACCTAAACCTATATTTCTGCAACCAAACCTAGGATTTTAGGCGGTAAATTTAGTAATTTTTGTCGGTCGGTTTATTATAAGATTGCTTTTTAATTATTAGTGAGTACTTACAGGGAAAACGAACATTGATTAGCACAGTTGATTAGTCAATAGAGATTTGTGGAAAATTAACCTGTCTAAACTTGTCTCGTCTTTCGTAGGCGAATTTACAAGAAGCCCAAGACATGATCCGAAGACTTGAGGAACAGCTGCGACAGCTGCAGGCCGCCAAGGAGGAGCTGGAACACCGCCAGAACGAGCTGCAGGCCATGATGACGCGCCTCGAGGAGACCAAGGTGACCATACACGCTAATACACTCGATAACTTTGACTGAGACACATACACTAAGGCCCGATTTCACCAATGATATTTAAACGCGATTAACGCTAAACGTGTTTAAAACGTATTTCTGTCCCTGTCACATTCAAACAGATGACAGAGACAGAACTATGTTTTAAACACGTTTAGCGTTAATCACGTTTAAATATCAGTGGTGAAAGTCACCCTAAGTAAGACTGTCTCACACACACAAACCCAAACAAACACATAATATGCATATAGTCGTTTTGTCAGATATTACAGGGTGATTCATCGGGACGACGGGACAGTAGGGGAAAGTTTGAAACTATGAGAGATAGAGATATTTGTTCTAAGGAACTATGTCATAGAATTTAGAGACAATAATAACTGCATTCAAAGATTTTCAAAAAAACTCATACATGACTCTGGAATCGAACCTTGTCAGTTTTAAAAAAACAAAAATGTTATTTTATTTCGAAAATTGATTGTGTTGGTTGTTACGAGTACATTTTATTATATTATGGAACCCTATAAGGCCGAGCGTGCCTTCCTATCGCTTAATCCGCGCTCTCGCTTGCATGCGGAACGTAACACGTTTTCGTGCGTGCAGCCGGCGTTCATTTTAGACGTTATCACATCAAAAAATAGTAAAGGTACTGACAGACGTGCTCAAAAACAAGCATGCTCAAAGCTTGCTTAAAATTATATATGAATCATATATTATATATTCTGCAGCCGTTCAGATTTGCTACTAATGAGCGTGCTGGTGAATTGATAATGAATAGTTAGTGGCATGCTTATAAGCAAAGAAATCCGTTCATTCATGCTTAAAGCAAACCCCCTTCCACCCGCACCTCAATAAGCATGCTTAAAAACCAAACGTCGGTTGATTTTTTAGCACGTTCTAAATAAGCATGCTCATTACTATAACAATGTTGTTACACACGTGCTACTAATGAGCAATTGCTCAATAAAAGTATGCTATGCTATGTGCCTTCCTACATTTCTCAATAACATTTGTATTTGTATTTGCTATCGTGCTAGTAATGAGCACGTCTGTCCGTACCGCTGTAAGATTGCCTGGGGCTCCCAACTTGAGTTTGGTAACACTTCAAGCTAAAAAAACTTATTCTATCAAATTATTATTGATAGAATATATATTATTCTATCATTTCTATCGTGATAACAAAATTCGACGAGTCGTGTAAGCCTTTCGGTAGCTTAGTTGGCCAGAGCATCGAGCCAGATTCCCGGAGGCGCGGGTTCGAATCCCGCCTAAAAGCTACTTATAGGGCTCGTGGTTTTTTACTATCACAATTTTTCCTATAGAACTTATTCTAATTGATAAGTATCATAGGTTAATTTTTTCCTCACTTTACATCAAATTTCTTTGCGTTATTTTCTCGATTTTACAACTATTCGCTCTGTTTCCAGAATATGGAAGCAGCCGAGCGCGCCAAGCTGGAGGATGAGATCCGCGCCAAACAGGAGGAGGTGTCCCGCATCCAGCAGGAAGTAGAAGAGAAGGACACAGAGACTCGCCGTCTGCAAGAAGAGGTCGAGGAAGCTCGCCGCAAACAGGTCAGTCGCCTATTTATCTACTAACTAAAGGATCCTTGCGATTTTACCCGCGTGGTTTCCGTTCCCGTGGGAATATCAGGATAAAATTTAAAATTCTATTTCGTTTATTTAATTTAGGTTTGTTTAACAACACTTATGAATGTCAATGAAGCTACGTCATCGGTTCGCAAATCCTACGGCAGGAGACCTTGTAACGAGATAAAAAGTATCCTATAATATGTTATTCCAGTCTATAATCTATCTCTGTTGCAAATTTCACCCAGATCCGTACAGTAGTTTTTGCGTGAAAGAGTAACAAACATCCAGACTCACAAACTTTCGAATTTATAATATTAGTAGGACAGCTTTTCGCCCAAGTGGACTTCACGACGTTATCCCGCGGGAATGTGATATTATTCCGGGATAAAATGTAGCCTATGTTCTTCTCCAAGCTACAAAGTATCGGTGAACCTAATTCAGTCAAATCTGTTCAGCCGTTTTGGCGTGATTGAGTAACAAACATACAAACATCTCGACCATTTTTAATATTACTAGCTTTCCGCCTGCGGCTTCGCCCGCGTGGACTACACGACGTTATCCCGAGGGAATGTGATATTGTTCCAGGATAAAAAGTGGCCTATGTTCCTCTCCAGGCTACAACTCATTTTCTGGTTTTTGGAATATATCTCAGAAACTATGCGTCCTAGCGACATGTTCACTATGTGCAAAATGAAAGCTGATTAAATTTGCTACAAGTTCTATTCAGTCAAGTTTTTCGATTCGATATCCAAACATTTCCCTCTATATTGTTTTTGGAGCGTTCGTTGATTGGACTACATTGAAAGTTGAGATTGGTTGAATTGGTTAAGA
Source organism: Crambus lathoniellus (assembly GCA_949710035.1). Lineage (NCBI taxonomy): Eukaryota > Metazoa > Arthropoda > Insecta > Lepidoptera > Crambidae > Crambus > Crambus lathoniellus. Next base: position 25,964,943 of record OX453305.1, on the reverse strand, counting down.
ATTTGAGATTGCTTGAATTGGTTAAGAATTTGAGATTGCAATGCAGTGGATTTCAATGTTTTTTAATGACATTGCTGTTAATTTTTAGTATTGCGTCAAAACGATGTCTATAATTACGGGTTTTGATATCAATCTATTTGTTCCAGGACGAAGCGGCGGCAGCGCTAGCGGCGGCGACGACGCCGCAACACCACCACGTGACGGAAGCGGGCGCGGAGGCCGGCGCCGACAACGACGGCGGGTCCGACAACGGGTCCGAGTCGGGCGGCGGCGGCGACCTCACCAAGGCCCCCGACGGGTTGGTGGACCCGCTCGCCGACAGGACCACCCTCGCGCAGCGCTCCGAGCGGCTGCACTCACAACTGAACGTGAGTAACATAACGAGTGACGGACGGCGACCTCACCAAGGCCCCCGACGGGTTGGTGGACCCGCTCGCCGACAGGACCACCCTCGCGCAGCGCTCCGAGCGGCTGCACTCACAACTGAACGTGAGTAACATAACGAGTGACGGACGGCGACCTCACCAAGGCCCCCGACGGGTTGGTGGACCCGCTCGCCGACAGGACCACCCTCGCGCAGCGCTCCGAGCGGCTGCACTCACAACTGAACGTGAGTAACATAACGAGTGACGGACGGCGACCTCACCAAGGCCCCCGACGGGTTGGTGGACCCGCTCGCCGACAGGACCACCCTCGCGCAGCGCTCCGAGCGGCTGCACTCACAACTGAACGTGAGTAACATAACGAGTGACGGACGGCGACCTCACCAAGGCCCCCGACGGGTTGGTGGACCCGCTCGCCGACAGGACCACCCTCGCGCAGCGCTCCGAGCGGCTGCACTCACAACTTAACGTGAGTAACATAACGAGTGACGGACGGCGACCTCACCAAGGCCCCCGACGGGTTGGTGGACCCGCTCGCCGACAGGACCACCCTCGCGCAGCGCTCCGAGCGGCTGCACTCACAACTGAACGTGAGTAACATAACGAGTGACGGACGGCGACCTCACCAAGGCCCCCGACGGGTTGGTGGACCCGCTCGCCGACAGGACCACCCTCGCGCAGCGCTCCGAGCGGCTGCACTCACAACTGAACGTGAGTAACATAACGAGTGACGGACGGCGACCTCACCAAGGCCCCCGACGGGTTGGTGGACCCGCTCGCCGACAGGACCACCCTCGCGCAGCGCTCCGAGCGGCTGCACTCACAACTGAACGTGAGTAACATAATGCCCGCTCCATACTTACCCCGCGAATCGCCCGAGAATGCGCGAAACGTGCAAGAACACTTAATGTGAAGCCGAGTCGCGAGTGTTTTTCGCGCCTTGTTCTCCGATTTTTGTCGGATTTTTGACACGCGACAAAGGGCCAGCGCGCGCGAACTTTGCGTGAACACGTCTAGACTCCACACTCGCGCGTCGCTCAGTTTGTTGCTAGCAACGGCACGGCGGTGTCTGGTCGTGTCAGTAGGTCTATACCGAAAAAATGAGCGTACAGTGGGCAAACCGTTTAGAGCTGCAATTTCTGGAAGGTACCGAACGGAACTAATATTGTGGGATGCGAATTCTAAAGACCATAAAATAAATTAATAGTTCACGATGCATGAGATGCATGCAAACGAGAAACGCAGCGATACACACGTCTTCGTTTTTGACGTTCATCACATTCGAACACGCGAACGTTACTGTGAAAACTACGCGAATATTCCAAATGTGGAGCCTTGACCACGTCGCGCTGCGATCGCACTAGTTTCTCGCTTCGCTTTTCTCGCGCAATTCGCGCGGTAAGTTTAGAGCGGCCATAACGAGTGACGTACGGCGACTTGACGCGGCCCCGACGGGTTGGTGGACCCGCTCGCCGACAGGACCACCCTCGCGCAGCGCTCCGAGCGGCTGCACTCACAACTTAACGTGAGTAACATAACGAGTAACGAACTCTTACTGGACATAATACTCGTTGGGTAGATCTAACAAGCTGTAGACAGTCTAAGACGGCGATGACTGCAATCTCGTCGCTTTTGACCTGCAGGCTACTCAGCCTTAATCGTCCAGACCTCCGGATAGTTGTTGGTACACTTACAGGTCACCTAACCTTAAACCGACAACTATTTATCATGAATGCGACAGACAGTCCTCTATGTAGAGGATGCCTGAACGCAGAGGTAACAGCCGCCCACGTGGTCCTGGAGTGCGTGGGTTTGGCCGCACAACGAACAGAAATCCTCACAGAGGTGAAGTCGCTCCTGGAAGCCTGTGAACGGCCCAGGAGGCTTCTGCGCTTCTGGAAGGAGCTAGGATGGCTCGACTAGCCATGTTCACGCATAACGGACCAAATTTGAGTCTAAATGCGGAAAAAAGTGTCAATACTACTACTAACTTAACGAGTGACGGACGGCGACTAGACGCGGGCTCCCGACGGGTTGGTGGACCCGCTCGCCGAGCGTGTGCATTCACAACTGAACGTGAGTAACAGAACGAGTGACGGACGGCGACTTGACGCGGGCTCCGGACGGGTTGGTGGACCCGGTTAGATTCATAGTGGATTTTGTCACTCATTAAAGGTGGGATTTTGTGACTCAAAATAGGCGATTTTGTGACACCCCTCGAGTGTCGATGGGAATACCCGCATTCCTACGGAAAAAAGTACCTTTGAGTGCCGACGGGAAGACCGGACTTCCCGCGAGTGAGATGGTCTATGGTTTATTTTTTACTTCTTCAACTTATTTAAAATATGTATGATTTTGTGACTTAAAATAGGTGTGGTTTTGTGCCCGAAATGTCTTTGCAACGACAATGTGTGGAAAATTGTACCCCATACTGACGGCTTCGATTATAGTGTTTCTACTCGATTAATGAGTATTTAGAGTATAAAACTTGTTAAAAATGTAATACCAAATAACTTTATGTTTTGTCTAACTGGTGTGAATCTGATTCTTTATTTTTATTCTACTATATATTTTTTTTACCATATGAAAAATGACATTCTTGATAATATTATTTAATATATTTTTTGACATTTGATTAATGCGTCCACAAGAATTGACATTGTACTGTGACATGTGTTACTCGATTTTCTTATTCAATGTGTCTATTTTTACCACACTTTTATTAGCTTCACTTGTAACTAAGTCACAATGTAAGAAAATCTTGGAATTCAATTTTAACCTACTTCTCATTGTCGCATTGATTTGAAACTTTGCAAGTCTATATGAATCCGATGACAATACAATAATTTGCTACCATCGAGCTGATCTGATGATGGAGTCAAGAGGTGGGCAATAGAACTCATCAATGGCTGCTAGGAAACCCCTCGACTTTAACCCCCTTTTTTTTGTTTTGATGAGACCTATTCGCTACACTTGATGGTGAGGATCTGATGATGGAGCAGGGAGGAAGCTAGTGGCACTTCTTAATGACCACTAGGAAACCCCTCGAGTATAGGCTCCGTTGTTTCGTTCTGATTAAACTTATTCGCTACACTTGGTGGTGATGGACTGATGATGGATAAGCAGGGAGGAAGCCAGTGGCACTCCTTAATAACCAACAGGAAACACCTCGAGGTCTGGCTCATTTATTTCGTTCTGATGAGACCTCTTCGCTACAATGGGTGGTGAGGGTCTGATGATGGAGCAGGAAAGAAGCCAGTGACACTCCTTAATGACAAATAGGAAACCTCTCGAGTTTGGGCTCATTTGTTTCGTTTTAATAAGACCTATTCGTTACACTTAGTGGTGAGGGTCTGATGATGGAGCTAGGAGGAAGCCAGTGAAATTCCTTAATGATCACAAGAAAACTCCTCCAGTTTGGGCTCATTTGTTTTGTTCTGATGAGACCTATTCGCTATACTTAGTGGCGAGTGTCTCATGATGGAGCAGGGAGGAAGTAAGGGTTCGGCTCGCGCATCCGGTAACTTATAGACTCCACTTGAATTTGTAAAACTAAATACATACAATCACGCCTTTGAGTTATAATGTTTACGTGGTGGGCAGACACATGAATGGACTGTGAAATCTATTACCATCCATCCATGGCTTGCCATTTACTAAACTAAAAAGTAAAAAATAAATATGTAGTTTAAAAAACTAAAACAACACACTTTTATAGGAACAGATTAAAAAGTACAAAATAACCGTTCAGTAACTGAAATTAAAAAGCGTGGTGCGCCCTTTGCAAAGCATGCATTTCAAGTGTACTTAATATTGACAACGCGCACCACGCTTTTTAATTTCAGTTACTGAACGGTTATTTTGTACTTTTTAATCTGTTCCTATAAAAGTGTGTTGTTTTAGTTTTTTAAACTACATATTTATTTAAATTGCATAAAAGAACATTATATGACATTTTTTATTTTATTAATAAATATTTGCATGCCTACATATTAAAGGCAAATACTGTATGGTACACTAGAAACAATTCATAAACAACTTGTAAACCCAGTATTAGCAAATAAAGACTATTTCTATTTCTATTTTGTCAGACACTAATGCCAACAGTAAAACATAATTTGTAAATGACTGTTTGTTACCTAAATAAATAAATAAATAATTGAGGAAGCTAAGCCTTAAAATGGCATAACATTGTAATAATTAACCTTACGAAAATGCCACTCCGATGTAAAGAAGGCTCCGTCGACGAAAATCATCCGTTTTACTCCCGAACAGTTCAAAACACTTTTTCGCGTGAACCATACTAAAACACGTTTCTCTTTGACAGGCCCTGAAGCAAGACTTGGCGCAGTCGCGCGACGAGACGAAAGAGACGGCGATGGACAAGATACACCGCGAAAACGTGCGCCAAGGACGCGACAAGTACAAGACACTTCGCGAAATCCGCAAGGGCAACACCAAGCGGCGAGTGGACCAATTCGAGAACATGTAACTGACCACCACCACCCCTGTAAATATTCATCGTTACTGAATAGTAATCTTATTCTAGACCATAATGTGCTATAACCGAATGTATACATTATACTTGAAGAGAACCGTCGCGAGACGTATATATTGGCAGAGCGCACGCCCTGCGCCTGCGCGACGAGGCCCGCACGATTGTTTTTATTATTATTATTTTTAATTTGTAATTTAATAATTTAAGCGATTCGGATTTTATTCTTTAACCTGATCGTGTCGTCGGATGCGAGGCGACCCCGTCGGTAATTATTTTTTTATTTGGTAGATTCGTTTTATTGTAGTACGCCTGTTGATTTAGTGATTTCGGCCTCGGTCGCCGGTAGTCGTGTTAAACACCGCTATGTTGTTGATACTTAATGTTTGAGAGTGTTGCTCAAAAAACAATCGAACGATTCCGAAGTGTCTTGTCTGATCGAGTGGCGGGGTGAAAGGGTGGGGGCGACGCCCCTTATTTATTTTTATAATCATTTATATTTTAGATATAGGAGTTAGAGCTTCAAGTGTAATTATCATTTCCGGATCAGTTTTGTTGTTCCCTTCTCGATGTTCTGTAAATTTATGCTGATATTATGTTATATGATACGTTAGTGTTGCGTAGTCGGTGTGTCCGCCTGGATGCCGCGAGTTAACGATATGCAAACAATCGGCCTACGATTCTGTCTCTAATTAATTTTTTGAACAAAATTTTAAATAGTTACTGACGACTATTCGATCGTATGCTAATACAAAGTGTATAATTTTAATGTTTAAGTGAAAAAGGCATTCCATAAGTTAGCGGTGGCGTTTACTTGGTTTGATAAAATTAAAAACTAGTTGCAATCATGTTTGCGTTTTGTTTTAAACATAAGTGCCATCCGTTGCATGTCCCTGGTTGTTCAGAGTCATCCGGGCTTCTTTCACGACTGACCGACCACATATCAATATTGGTACCTCACAAACTGCTACCCGGTCGTGAAAGAGGCCCCTCATTTCCCTGGAACTTACAACAGTATTCGACTATTTATCTTGTCATTATTTTCTAAAATTATACAATACCATGTTGCCTTTCAAATTTTAGGATGAAATTTTTTTCCAATAAAATGTTTAAGTAAATAAAAATGCTGTTTTATTTGCTTTGTCTATTTTATTTTGCAATTAATATGGAATTGTTTATATATTAGGTACATTATTTAGCGTCTCATAATATTTTATTCACTGTTATACTCGGCGATAAAGAATGCACATCAGCTAAAGGTAGAAAACCCTGGGATAGTGGCTTCACTCACACTTCATGTCATCGCTGGTGCGCCAAACACAAGAAACGACTAAAGGACTGAGCCCACTTATACCGCACCACTTCCACCCAACCAATGTATGAGCAGTCAAATATGGACTTAATGTCGTGCTATGTAGATGCACTTTAGCTTGCGGCAGGCTCGCTTACCGCGCGCTGTCTGCGCGCTGTCTGCTATTGTATATTTTTACTGTAAAGTGCATCTACAGTGAACGATATTAAGTCTATATTTGGCTGCACATACTTTGGTTGGGTGGGAGCAGTGCGGTATAAGTGGGCTATGACCTTAAAGCGACAAAACGTCACACAATGTACTGAGTATCAGAGTGTTCTCCGAAGCTGACATCTAGGGTTTTTTTTTATTTAGCTTGAGGTGCATCAAAGGTGTTACTACGTTTATTCAGCACTCCTCGCGTGTTTTCATCTTTTATTCGCAACCAGTCACATTGTTACTGGTTAAGAAAAATATTCGCATCTAGTAACAGTGTGACTCGATGCGAAAATTTATTCTCATCTAGTAACACTGAATTCTGAATAGTGTTACTCGTTCGGAAAAACAAATCTCAACGAGCAACAGTCTGACTCGATGCGATTTTTTTGATAAATAGACATTATTTAAAATTATCAAACAATTTTAAAATTTCAAAAATCCATTTAGCTTTTACATCAAACTTTTTCTTGTCTTGAAAAATGAAGTTTTATTAAGCTTGCTAAACAAAATAGGTCATATCTGTGAAACGGCGCACAGAGGCGCTGATGGACTTTCAATAAAAAATGTCTACTAATTAAAAAAATCGCATTGAGTCAGACTGTTGCTCGTTGAGATTTGTTTTTCCGAACGAGTAACACTATTCACAATCTAGTGTTACTAGATGAGAATAAATATTCGCATCAAGTCACACTGTTACTAGATGCGAATATTTTTCTCAACCAGTAACAGTGTGACGGGTTTCAGTGTGACTGGTTGCGAATAAAGGGTTTTCATGAGTTAGCCCTTTTTCATCGCTTTAAATCGCAACTTGCTAAAGCGAGAGAGAAATACGTCAACTGACCGCATCTGCGATGCTTCCGCGTGCGAAAGCCGCGCGTGAAAGCACACCCACGGTTTCTCGCTCTAGCCCAAATGACGATATCTCTATGAAAGGAGAGAAGCAAAAAAACGCGCAAG